>OY754958.1:88087496-90487496 GCA_963576555.1 Ferdinandea cuprea | reverse complement strand
AAATATCTCAGTCCTCGGCTTGTCTTTGCTCCATATAAAAAAAACTTTCAGATTTGCAGGTTTTGTGATGCATCAATAAAAGCCTATGGTTGCTGCATCTACATACGCTCTACAAACGATGATGGTAGCAATTTAGTTAATCTTCTGGTGGGTAAATCGAATGTTGCCCCGTCGAAAGCAAAACATTTTCTCCGTCTCGAACTTTGTAGCGCTCATCTTCTGGCAAAACTTTGGACGAAAATAAGACCCCTGTTTAAGAAATTCCATCCGGAAGTTATCGTTCGGATAGATTCATTAGTTGTTGTGTATTGGATATCAACACATCACCACATCACCACACTTAGGACATTCGTGGGAATTCGCGTCGCTGAGATTTAGGAAAAAACAACGGCAGTAGTTTGGAAGCATGTACCAACAGTCGTAAACCTTGCTGATATAGTATCACTAGAGTGCACGGTAAAAGAAATATTGCAAATAATTATAAATTCTATAGAAATAATCACAATGGCGGAATTTTTCAAAGAAATAATAAAAATTTTAATAATTCAGGTAGGAATAGACAAGCGTCAAATTGAAATTGGTAGATCAAATGCAAATTTTCGTGCAAACGAGGCAAACAGTTACTCTATAATTGAGAATAGAGTAAAAACACTTTATTTTATTATGGACATTGAAACAGAATGCAGTATAATTAATGAGATCATTTGCCACTTGCCATTTGCCACCCTAAATGGAAAGAAGATGTATGTACATGCATTAGCAAAAGCTATGGGAAGAGAATTCGTTATAAGTAAAATTAGTAGATACCAAATTTTTGAGGAATTCTAATTTAACAATTATTTTTGCGAATTTTAGAAGTGAATTTGGTGGTCCGATAAGAATTAATATTTTGAGAGATTGGCGCGTAATAGCCTATCCAAAGAGGAAGCAAATAAAAAATAATTCTACTCTCACACTGTATATTTGTAAAGAAGAAGAAGCGTATTAGCACGCGGTTGTAAAGAAAATAACATAGATATTTTGAATTATGAAATTAATACGAAAAATATACCGAAACTAACTTGTTCCAATCATTCGCGTAATCATGATAGAAATTCATTACATACGGTCTTCATAAAGTGCCGAAATGTATTTTAAAATGGAAAAACCTGTCATTGGTCAATCAATGGTTCAAATATCTAGAGGGAACACTCTTAAACAAAATGAATTAAAAGCACAGGTAAACGCACTGGCAGACAGACTAAAAATCCAAGAACCATTAAGTGAAACAATTTGTACTTATAAACCCATTCCCGTTACATCTACTGATGATCGCTCGGTGACATTAGATCTAGTAAAATCACTTCCGGAATTTGCTGGTGAACAATTGTGTTATATTTCATGGCGTCAAACAGCTCACACAGCTATTGAATTGTTTAGGCAATACGATGGTACCGATAAATATTACCAAGCAGTTGCAATCATTAGAAACAAAATAAACGGACCTGCCGATTTAATAATATCCCTTTTAATACTTTACTCAATTTTGACGCAATTATAGCTAGGTTAGATCACACATATTGCGACAAAAGACCTTTGCATGTGCTAGAAAATCAAATGAGCATTTTATGTCAGGGACGAATGTCGATTTCTGATTATTATGATCAAACCGAAAAGAATTTAACATTAATTGTGAGCAAAATCACAATGAAATACTCAGGAAACGATCAGCTTATTACTTCCTTAGGAACCAAATACCGAAAAGACGCACTACGCATTTTCATTTAAGGCCTTAACAAGCCATTATGCAATATTCTTTTCTCAGCTGGTTGTGAGGTTTTACCCTCTGCAATAGCCAAAGCTCAGGAACTTGAAGCAAATCAACATAGATATAAATTCGCAAGGCTTTTGATATTCAATATACCAAAATATCTGATGCTTACGCTCGAACCACTCTACATTACAGAAGAATTGTTCACAAGACCCCTATGACTACTCAAACTAAAAATAAATTTCAAATAAAAGAATATCATATGAGGGTAGATCTTTCATCTTCTAAATTCCGATACAAAATCAATACCCACCCAACCCTATTAAAGATCCCAGCAACAGATATGTGCAATAACATGTACAAGCTAATAATTCCAATAGACTTCTGAAGCGCCCTCTCAGATAGGGCACCCCTGCCAAAAACCCAACGTATAAATTGCATGCAACAAGAAAGGATGAACAATAATACCGACAGCGATGACTATGAAACTGAATCCAACCCCGAATACGATGATGAAATTAATTTGGATACCCTATTCTAAGGGTGTATTAATTATGACACATAGTTTGTAACACCCCTTAATATGGGTCTACGATGAACCCATAAAAGTATATATATTCCGTTTTAAGGCAAAATTTATAGAGATAGAGTGTGAGAACCTTCACAAGATATGTAGGCACTGCCCTCCTTTAAAAGTCTGTCATAAAAGATATTTTGTCACGTCTACTTTTTGTGGGCTGTTTTCAGCGAAAATTTTTATAGAAGCTGAAAAATTTTTTAACAAGATATTTAGCAAATATTTTTTCCAATACATCGCCAATACAAAGTTTTTGGCCACGCCCAATTTTTAGGGGCGTTTTTTCAATAAATATTTTTTTATTTATAAATTTTAAAGAATGAAATAAAATGATATCCATCCTCCTTAATGTTTTTTTCAGCCTTACCTTATGTTTTTTTTTAAATACAATGTAATTTACAATTTTTGTTCGGAAATTTCTATACAACAACAACACTTATATAAAATAAAAAGATACAAAAGTATGTATCTGAACAGCCGCGTTTGATAACGATATCTTTGTCTCCTTCCGTGCATTGCTTCTCCTTCTTGATAATATTCACGACGTCAACAATTTTTAGGCGTTGTGTTTGCACGTCTTCCATAATATCTTCTTTTATGCAGGTCGGGTCGAGTCCCCTAGCGATGACTCGCATCGGTTTTTCGTACTTATTTTCATAAGTAAACCATTGGATATTATCTGCGTTTAATTTAAGAGGCAGTGCTCGGTAGGAATCAGAATCCTCTACATTGATTTTCCACACATTGTTTCGGCGTGAGATTATATTGTACTTCGTGTTCAGCGTATTTTTGAGAAGGTTACCAAGTTTTCCGTAGTCCTCTATCCCGACGAGATTTATTGCGGGTGGAGGGCGAGGTTTTGCTTGAGTTTTTGTCTTGTTTGTTACAGCGGCCTTATATTTGGCCTGTAAGACTTCGGGTGAGGTTAAAGCCTTACGCTTTTTGCTAGGTCGTTTTTTAACGGCCGGATTGGTTTCGCGGGCAAGTTCTTCTTCGTCCGTGAAATATTCCGTTGCTGCACAGTTCGACGTTGTCTAAAGATCTTTCGGTACACGAAGGTTTTTAAGATCCTCGTTTTTTTCGCAGAGAATCTACTTCCTTCTTAAGCTCATAGAAGAGTCGCTCCATTTTATTAAGTTTAGCTCGTAATTCGTTGTTCTCTTTTACGAAGCATTGTGTTTTCACTGAGTCCTGATTAACCGGAGGACATTCCTTTTCCAGAGACATACGATCCAGTTGGAGATCGATATATCTTCTTTCTTTTTTCAGAATGATCTGTAGGCAATATTGTTGAAGTTGTCCTTCAACTATAACCTGGCTGCCTTGGGTGGCCCTACCAGTAGAATACACTCCCGACAGCATAGCTTATAGCATCACCAAGGCTACTCCCTCTGACGTTAGATTTTAGTCGCCTCTTACGACAGGCATACATTACCTCAAGGCTATTCTAACCCCGATCTTGAGGTGGCATTTGCATTTAAAAATGAAATTGTACACAAGAAGTTGCTTCTTAAATAACAAAACAAAAAAAGACCCGAATCAAAAATAATTATAAATAGGTATACCCGTCGTGGATGACTGTGCCGCTGTTGGTTGTACCCCGTTGTATTGATTTATACCTGACCTATACCTTACCCTGAGCAAAGGATTTAAAACTTTTTGATAAAGCAAAGCAACAGCAAAAGCTGTGAGAGCGTATAGCAATGTTGGAACCCGCCACACAGTGGGGTAGATGTAGTGGTTTTGTGCGATTAATTATTTCGAAAAGTTTAAAGTGACTTTTCGTGGTTTAAAGTATTGGATAAGTGTAAATATGAGATAAAATTTAGTTTGTATTAAGAAAAGCCAAACTTGGAGTGCTTTTTTAAGATAAACTTACGAGTTTAAGCCAAGAAAATCGGTTGTTTTCGTTTTGGTGTTCATTATCAAGAATAATGTAGTCTTTTTTCATTCAAAGGCAAATGTGTTGATAATAATAAATATACATATTATACAATAAATATGAAAACTAACAATGTTTTTTAAGAATCTCATAATTTCCATTTAACAATGCTAAATTTAATTTTCAGCAAAATTGTGTTCATTCATTTTCAAATGAAATGTTCTCTAAATCAAACATATTTATAGCATCTGAATGGAAATCTTTTTTATTAACAAAAACATTCTGACTTCTGAGATTTGATAACAGAGGATCTGACGAAATCATCATTCTATTTAAAATGTCTTTTTCATACGTTTTTCGGCTGAATTGCTCTCTGAAAATTTTGAAATCTTTGTTTCGTGATTCTAAGGGGTTTTCACTTAACTGACCAATCGGTAAGAGGCATGTAGAAGCAATTAAATGGCCATGAATCTATATTTTGTGCACTATTGTGCTCATATAGTACCTGGGATACAGTGTAATGAAATATCGGGTGGTTTCTTCACAATAACTTTTGAATTTTTCATAGTTGAGTTTAAAACCACTTGAAAGGCATTGCAAAATAATATAATATAAAACTTTTGAATTAAAAGTTCATTAATTCCAGTGACGGTGGCGGTGGCGGATAAATTACTTTTTTCAAAAACTCTTCTCGCAACATTACCTGTGTTGGTATTTCCGTATCCTGGCTTAGGATGATCCACAATGAAGCCAAGTTTGTCCTTAAATTCTCTTTGAATTCGCTTTCTATTTTAATTGACGGCAGCTTCTATTGTTTTGCTTGTTCTCCACTCCTGGACTGGAAGCTTATATACAATATGCAGAAGACATTCAAAAAAGACCAAATGATGAATATTCTTCTGATACAGGCAATTGAATCATTTTGTCTACGTTGTTGAACTCTTTACATGTACCATTGCATATATAATATCTCATGGAAGATTTTGTGTCGAATAAACTGTTGCAAAGCCTGCCATCAATCATTGATAATATCGTTTCTTGTTTCACAAGAAACGCTTTGCTATGGATATTTATATTTGACACATTAAGTTTTTGGATTTGTGTATCTGTCATGTCCTTTTCGATCCGTACAAGTTCGTTACACTCTTTTTGAATGTCGATTGTTAATGGTCGGCAATGGCACGGAGATGAAGGGCACGTATTTTTCCGACATAACTTTTTGGTTAAATGAAAGTTATAATTGGACCAGACACTTCATAAAAATAAACTTATCATCGCTCTCACGGCTTTCTAAATATTTTTGATGATACTGGCTATGGCCAGAACGGCCATCAAAACCCCACTTCGATACTAACTTTAATGCGTTTTCCGTATCTTATTGAAAAGAGTCCAAAAGGGTTATTTGACTGATCAGAATTTTTTCGCTAGTGTGATCGAGTAGATTTTGCATGGATACCTCAGGACAAGTTTCTGTTATTTTAATTTAAGGAGGGTAACAATTTTTCTTTTCTTTTTAAACTTCTTTATACGAAGGGAACAAATTTTTGGCATAAGTTCTTATAATGTTGTACTGGTGCCTTGACAATTTTGCTTCAATTAACATAGACAAAGCTTCTAAAGATGACACCTTTTTAGATTCATCGAAACTTTTTTGTCTTTGTAAGAAATTTTGAGACGTTGTTGTTGTAAACTCATTTGGGCGTATTTATCAATTCCGCAGTTCGCTTGCGTTTTGTTGATTCACTGCATGTTTCCAAAAAAAAAAGCGATGAACGTCCAGTAGATGGAGAAAATTTTTTAAAAGAAATAAATCCGTTGAGCCATTTTAACTCTGAGGCAAGAAACAAGTTTTTTTGTTTGATTTGATCGTTCCCATCGTTAAATAAAGATGAAATTGATTCCTACAAAATGAAAAAAAAAATAATCCTCAATAAAACTATCATTAATATTTTAATTGAGTATTTTTACTCTTTACTTTGTCTCTTTTTTGCTGACCAAGCCTTTTTGTTGGCAATGCTTTTGATATAATATTATATGGCTAAAGAGAAAAAACAAAAATCATATATCGGGTGATCCAAGTATTTTCCATGTTATTTTTGTTTAGTATTGTTTGGCATTTCATAATGGAAAGACTTACGCGTGAACAACGTTTACAAATTGTTCAACTTTATTATGAAAATTCACGTTCTGTGAGGAATGTGTTTCGTGCACTTCACTCAACTTATGGTCAATATAATCGGCCTACTGAGCGTACTATTCGCAACACCATCATCCATTTTCAGACCCAGCATTCATTATTGGATAATATTCGACCGAATAGACCACGTCCAGCACGCTGTGAAGAAAATATAGCGGCCGTAGCTGAGAGTGTACACGAAGACCGTAGAGAGTCGATTCGGCGCCGTTCGCAGCAACTCGGACTGACGTATGGAACGACTTGGCGCATTTTACGACAAGATCTTAAATTGAAAGCGTACAAAATATAGCTTGTGCAACAACTGAAGCCGCTCGACCTTCCCAAGCGACATCGCTTCGCTCTATGGGCTCTTGAAAAGTTCCAAGAAAATCCGACGTTTTCGAGGCAAATTTTGTTTCGCGATGAGGCCCATTTCTGGCTCAATGGGTATGTAAAAAAAAAAAATTGCCGCATTTGGGACGAAGAGCAACCTGAAGAGATTGAAGAACTGCCACTTCATCCAGAAAAAACAACGGTTTGGTGTGGTTTGTGGGCCGGTGGAATCATCGGTCCATATTTCTTTAAAAATGATGCCGGTGCAAACGTAACCGTCAATGGCGACCGTTATCGTGCCATGATAACTGACTATTTGATGCCTGAAATTGAAGCTCGTGATCTCGGCGACATTTGGTTTCAGCAAGACGGCGCCACTTCCCACACATCGCATCAATCAATGGACTTATTGAGAGAACATTTCGGTGAGCACATAATTTCACGTTTTGGGCCGGTCGATTGGCCACCAAGATCGTGTGATATCACACCGTTAGACTTTTTCCTGTGGGGATATGTAAAGTCAAAAGCTTATGCCGACAAACCCGCTTCGATTCAGGCCTTGGAGGAAAACATCACGCGTGTCATTCGCCAGTTACCAGTCGAAATGCTCGAACGAGCGATCGACTCAACGGATGGACCATCAGCGACGTAGCAACGGCCAACATTTGATAGGCATAATCTTCAAAAAATAAATGCCAAAGAATTTTCTTTCAAATGATAATAAACATTCTCCATTAAATTTGAATTATCTGTTTTTTTCTTTAAAAAAGTAGGGAACCTCGAAATGGATCACCCTTTACAAGGAATATTAGAAAAATAATAAGAAGTTATCAATCCCGTTGATCAAAATTGTATTAAAAAAAATAGTTATTAAGATACCCGTCAGTTCACGAAGTTGGACGAAATTATTTTGTAAAATATGCTACACTACTTTACCTTTCTATAAACAATGCAAACTTAACAAGAATGGAAAGAATATAACATTATTGATTCTGAGGTCAATAAAGCACAAAAAAAACAAATGACACTTTTGAAAAATCGCTAACACTATTTTTCTAAAATAAAAAAAAAATATTTCCGGCAAAAGTTTAGCACTTATGCCTTTACATTTATTTAAAGGAAATACGTCATAATTATGAACAATTAACCAGATTTGCTGAACTTTTGCCGGAACAGAAGATATTATGCAAAAATTAAAACAAAGTCGGATAAAAAACACTCGGTCGTCAAACCCCTTAATTCACTATTACAATATTTTTTTTTTCATTTTTAAAATACACAAATAAAATCTGGAATCCAAAAGAATGGCTCTTCAAATTTTCTTTTCAAAGACCCAACACATTTTTTATTTTGACTTAGAGAAAACATCTTTAAGAGCCAAGCCATTGCCACACTTTTTATTCCGACATAGAGGATGTTTTCAGTCATTAATCTTTTCATAGTTAAAAAAAGAGCAGACCAAGATGATATCAATTCAATCAATTTTGCACTTAAGAAATTATCATTTTTTGATATCAGTTTTCTCACTATAATTTTTAACAACTGCATAGATAAGGGGTATTTTCTCAAAGATTGGAAAGTCGCCAAAATGTTACCTATAATTAAAAATAAACTGATAATTACGATTTAAACAATTTTAAACCAATTTCGCTTCTTTCCAACATTTTGAAAAATTAATTTTGAACTATGTCTCCGGCTGATTATCTAACCCCGGATCTTTCGATGATGAGAAAGTTCTGTCATTGTGTAGTGGGACGGTCTTCTCTCAGAAATTTCTGTACATAATTTACCTCACCTAAAAAACAGACACTTCTTTATTCAAATGCAAGGTAACAAATCGAATAATCTCAGGGTTATATCCTTCGACCCTTACTAAAAAAACATCGTTTTGCATGATTTCCCACTGATTTTCCGAGAATAATCTTTTTTCAACTGACCTTTTATATACAGCTGAAACAATAGCTTATGCTAGTCATGATTTCTCTGTATTGCTCTCTATGACTTAAAGAATCATATTAAAATTAAACATAAGGAAAGGCTACAGTCCCCTTGGGGCGAACATTATGATACCCTATCCTTATCCCTATGTACCCCAAAGAAAAAAAGCATTAAGAAGATGATGGATAGCACTTTATTTCAGTCTATGAAATTTATCAAGTTTTTGAAAAAAAAAAACGCCCCCAAAAAGTGGGCGTGGCCAAAAACTTTTCATATGCGATACATTGGAAAAAATATTGGCTAAATATATTGCTAAACATTTTTTTTTGATTTCTATGAACATTTTCGAAGAAAACAGAATTTTAGTGAAAAACGCCCATATAAAGTGGCAAAAAACTTTATATCACAAATTTATAAAGGTGGGCAGTACCTACATATCTTGTGAAGGTTGTAAAACTTTATCTCTCTTACTTAAGCTTTAAAACGGGTTTTCCTGAATTATGGGCGTGGCAGTGGGCGTATTTTGAACATTTTAACAATTTACCATTCCGGAACCCTAGGGAGATTATGTTCCAAATTTCAGCTTCCTAGCATAAATTTAAAGGCCTCAAAAGTTGATACGGACGGAATGACATTGCTAAATAGTCTTAGGTTTTGGTCTTGACCATAAATATATATACTTTTAGGGGTCTACGATTGATATTAAGGGTTGTTACAAACTATAATAAATATACCCGTAGGATAGGGTATAAAAATGATTATTATTTATTATTATTGATTTTTTTATTTGTATGTATTTTCTTTTATTTTTCATGTTATACGTTAATTGCTTCTTTTGTTTCATACTTCATTTATTCTATTCATTCACTTAATTTTTGCCATTAGTTCAAAAAGAGAGGTTAAATCTATTTTTTCTTCTCTTATTCTACATTTAGATATTGTTTAAAAAAACATAGAAAGGCTACGCTTGGGGCGAATGATACCCTATCCATAAGGTATAGAAAATCCGTTGGATGACATTTTATTTGATTTTTATATAACAAAAATATATAAATAGATTTTTTTAAAACTCCCTCAAAAAGTGGGCATGGCCAAAAACGTTGTTCAGATTAAATGTTAATTAGAATCAGTAGTAAAGAGCGTGGTAGTTGGCGTATCAAAACTCTACCTTTACACACTCACCCTAGAGAGTGTATGCTCCAAATTTGCTCCCTAGCTTAAATTTAAAGGCCTTAAAAATTGGTGACGACGGACGCATATTGCTAAATTGTTTGCAATTCTGATCATGAATATATATACTTTTAGGGGTCAACGATGAATATTAACCTTAATATCCCACTGGTATCGCCAGGAACCGACCAAAAATAAATAAAACTTTATTAAATGCATTTTTTCAAACTCCCGCTGCCACTTTAAATATATTTTTTGATACAAGCGCCATCGTTTGCGCACTTGAAACCGAATTATTTGACTCGTGTATGTTCAGTAAGGTGTCACAAAAAATAATATTAGGCTTTAGGTCCTGTATGGGCCGTTTAAGCTTCTATATTTTTGACACGAATGGAGGGACCTACAGTTTAATGCCGATTCCGAACGGCAATTATTTTTAAGAAGATTTTCATGACATTTCCTAGTCTTGGATGTTTGTCAGGCGTACGCAAGATGTGGGGCAGCGATTAAAAACTTCCAGGTGGTACAGGCCGGGATTTGAACCAGCGACCTCTCGCTTAGTGGTCCAATGCACCCAAGATTTCACAATCTCGAAAAAAAGACATTTGCGAAATTGTATAGTCGTAGAACAAATGTTGTTAAGAAACGGGATATTTATAACATTAACTTTTTATAGCTCAAACAAAAATCAGGCTATTAAAGGTTAAGGGGTGTTGTGTTACAAACTATGTGTGAAAATAGTCTTTAAATATTTTAACGCATTTAACATGTGTTCTTTTTGATAAGTCATGCTGACCACTCATAAAAATTGTCAAAATCTCATTTTTTTGTTAATAGACATATTTTGCTTAGGTTCCATATAATAAACTTAATGTTGAAATTGAGTAATGATATAATTTTTATTGCAATATCTCAAATTGGTAAATTTTTATAGTCGACTGAATACCATAAAAAGGCATAAGCTACTACAGAAATTTAAACCTTAAATTACATCTCCTGAAAAAATTACAAAAAGTAACATATGCTGTTATATTCGCCACAAAATATTTTTCCAAAAAAAATTACTGTCAACGATAACTATTTTCTTACGCTAGCACGTAACTTGAAAAAAAAAGACTAGGTATTAAATAATGCACACCACCTAAGCAAATTATGAAAATATTTTTGGAAAGATACCCAGAGTATCTCGCAATTCGCAACGATTATCTCAAAAGCTGTTTTGTATTTTCTAAAACGAGAGAAAAAATAAAAACTACCCGAGAATTAAAGATGTTTATAAGATATTTATTTTAAACGCACTTTATTCCAAGTGTTTAATTTTGAACAAAAAATTAGCTTTCGAATAGGACTTTAAACCAAAAATCAGCTTACTTGTAAAAAGAGTTTCCTAAAAGAGAATGAATCTGTTTAGATAAAAATATTTGAAAAATGTATCATACATTACCTCGACCAAAGCTTTCTTTAAAGAGTCTTCCTCTTCCAAAGCTCGTACGCGAGCTTGTATCATCCGTATCATTTAGATCTGTAATTCTGCTGTTGATTTGGGATACGTCAATTTTAAAATATGATTCGTCTGGCTGAGGTGGAACCCTACGTGAACGCCCAGCCCAGTGATTGACTTCAGAATCATCATCCTTATCCAAGTAGACACTGTATTCGTGTTGGTTTGGCGCTTGTGACTTTTTGCTACATTGACCCAAATCTGGAAAATCATCTCCATTAAACATTGCACGGCGACTAGAAACATTCGACTTCGCATCATCATAATAGATTTTATGTTCTGACATCGCCTTTGTGACATAAGTTGATTCGCTGGTCATTGAGACAAATGATTCTGTATCACTAATTGCCGCACTTTGGCCAACAGATTCCATTTTTGTATTCGCTGGAAGATGACGCCCTGGAATGCATTTCACTGCTATGTCTGAACACATGTATTCGGAGAATGCATAGCACCAACGTATAACACACGATAGGGTGCAGTAATTGTTTTTGTCTCGTGCTTCGTGGAACTGTAAAAAAAAATCACAATTTAACTAAAAAAAATGCTGAAGTATGGAAAGCTAAAATATGGAATTCATATGAAGTTCTCATCATAATTAATAAAGTATATATAATCGTAGAAAAATATGTATACCCTATCCTTAAAAAATTAAACAAATATTAGGCGTAAGCCTAATAAGCCTAGCTTTTATACAAACAATTGTGGGTGCGAAGACAGTATAGTAAAACTGTTTGGAATTCCCTTTATTAGTTTTAGAACAGGCGAAAAAATTCATTGAAACCTTTTTTTTTAAATTTAATATTAGGTGTTTTTTTTTTTTAATTTTCAGTTCTCTTTAGTAATGTACAAATTGCTTAAAACTTACTTATGAAAAATCCACCGAAAACACTTCTCTGTAGTCGTAATATCATCCTCATTCGCAGTATGAGTTCGAAGTTTTAGCACGATAGCAAAATATATCCTATAAGAAAGCCGCTGACATTTTTGCCGAACACTTAGAAAAAACGTTTAAGACCTTTGACGGTCAGAGCTTATTGAAGATAGAGTCTTAGCCGGGATGAATGACAATTAAAAGTTTATCTCTTGCTGAACTGTTTCATGTAATACATAAATTTAAAGCAAACAAAGCTCCTTAACGAGTTGCTCAGGAAAGCACTAATAATGTTTTTTTCTTTGACACATGTAGGACCTAAAGCCTATATAGTATGATTAATGCAGGCACACAGTACGCAAGAAATTATTATGTAACATTGCATCGCCCCACATACTGAAGGTAGTTCATGTGTCTCTTATTTTGTATATCTTCATTCGTTGGCTCACCTAACATTAAGTATGGCAAAGGGATCATGTTGAATTATTGCAGAAAATATTATGCTTAGAACAGTTTGAATTGAATTAAGAATTTTGTAAAAAAAAGTATTAATAAAATCAATCTTTGATTAACACTCAATAACTGCGGCCCTTATGCTATATTTTTATTAGCGAGCTGCGCTTAAATAGCTAAGAAGAGCGTCCTGTGCTCCAGATTAGGAGGTAGGCTCCGAAATAAACCCCAAACATTATCCTAGCTTCTCCAACATTTTTGACACGAATGGTAGGTCCAGTGTAGGTCCAAACTGTAGGTCCAGTTTAATGCTGATTTGGAATGTCAATTTTATTTTTAAGAGCTTCTCATGACATTTCTTACTATTGGCTGTTTTTCAGACGTTCAGACGATTAGTGGTCCAACGCATTTAACCACTAAGCCACTGTACAGTTGTTGGAATTCAACAAGGAATCGAAATGTTCCGCAAGAAGGCGCAAATGTAGCTACGTTTGCCAGTGAGTAATACGATATGGTGTTTGATAATGGACAAAGAGGTTTTGAATTCAGACAGCCTTCTGAAGTTAGTGCTAGTTTTATCCCACCGGGAAGAGTTTTATGTCAAGGGATGCAACGATGACAAAATCATTGGATGTTTCTGCTTATTGTTTGCCCAATCACCATCATATCATCATCTCATCACTATTTCATCCTCAGCAGTTTTCCGTCGTTCTATCTTCATCTGCAAAGCCGACCGCAAATACGCATAGCTCAGAAGCCAATTCGGAGCTCAGCAGTCCAGGAGAAAAAATTGGACGCTAGGAGAACACAAAATCTATGCGTGTTCATAAGCTTGTGTGAGCGTCAGCTTCTGCATGGGATAATGCATGGAAAAAAAAATCGATGTTTTTCAAATTGGTCCTCCCACTGAGATACACTCACTTGCAACGCTGGCTATTGTTGCATATTTCCATATATGTGTTTTTTGTTGTTATAATTTCGTAGCTACAATAAAGATCCGCAAAGTGTACTGATCCCCTGAATATGGGCCTGTTAGATCAGCTGAACTTGGAACAACCAACTCAACAAACGAAAATCATTCCAACTATAGCAGACTGAATAGCAGCAAGCAAAATAAAGAAGTTATACCTTTAAATCGTTTATATCAGTTTATATCATTTTGAGTTTTTTTTATAAAGTTAACTAGACTTTTTACGAAGCCAACATTTTGAATCGGCACTGGGCATAAGTTAGATTTTAAGATTCTTTTTTTTGCTAGTGTCTTCGCGATACCTTTGGTCCTTCGAGCCGGATTAATGATCTAGACAATTTAAAGTAAAAACGGCCATCTAATGAAAATAATAATCTCTACACAATAGTACCATAGTGTGGAACAATTTCGAATTATAAGCAATAACTCGTGCGCGTTCGAGTATTCATAATAAATTTGTAAACTGGGGGCTTATCTTCTGAGGACCTGGACTTTTGGAAGCTGGTGCAGCGAGGGAGTGTCGCTCATTATCAGGTGTATGGTATTTTTTATAAAATATAATTATAAGTAATTTTAATTTAAACATTGTGTGTGTTGGGTTTCTTTCTTCAATCTCCGTGCCGTCTTTTTTTCCTTAAGATCAGTAAATTTAATATTTCCAATCCAATCAATACAACTAAAGTTCTGGGCTAAACGCTGGATAAATACTTAGACTATTGTGCGATAACATATTTCCATAAAATCGTCATTTCCCGTAGTCCAAAATACCTACTTGAAAAACTTACTTAATCCCTCCGCTTGCAACAAGGATTACAACCGAGCGACAATTTTTTGTTCATGCTATTCGCTTATGAAACTCACTTCCTCTTGGCATTATAAGACTTTGTTTTGTAGACCGTTTTAATGTATCTCTTTTTTCTTACTTGGCTGGTAATTTAATGTAGGTTTAAGGGCTTTATAATATTCAATATTGTATTCATAACTTTGTATTTTAATATTTCTATTATAGTTTTGTAAACGTTGTTGCCTAAATTGCTAACTTTTCTATTTCTCTCTTTTTCTCTTTTGTCATTTTAATCCAATTTAAATTTTACTTTTATGCAATTAAATATTAAATTGTAATAAATAAATTAATTATTCACGTTTTATTTTTAAATTATCTAATGAAAAAATCAATTTTGTATGTACTTCTAGACACCACCAAATTACGCACAGGCTCTTGAAAATCTGGAGTTCCTGTAGATTCCTAAAATTAAAAGTCTTTTAGACACCAGCAATGAAGGCTCTTGAAAATCTGGAGTTAGCAACGCGTGTATTCCAGTAACGGGACAGCTAGAGTAGTACGATTATTATTTTATACTTTATTAATAAGTAAATCAATTACATTGTCAATATAATTAGTTGCAGCACTAGCTACCAGGGCTTTCGGCTGGCTATAAACAAAAAATTTAAATTTATATATTAAAGAAAATATTTAGATTAAGTGATGTTTTATAATAAATATTGATTATATTCTAGTCTCTAGTTCTATATTCTTAAAAAGGAGATAAATTTACATTAACTTCAGTTCGGTTTCTAAGTAAGTCAGGTAGGTTAACTCTGGGTGAAAGTAGTTTTCTGGCCATTATGATTGTAGTGCATGCAGAGTAGTAAGAATCTGACATTTGAATACTAAAATAAATGTAAAAGAAATACCGGCGTTTTAAGTCTATATATACCCCCGGGGGCAAATTTATTTCTTTGTCTTTGCGCAACTAATGAAAGTTGGAGTTTAATTAATCAATCGTCCTTACAATTGCCACAACTTTACTATTCGTTTTCACGAATTGAGCCCAGCCATATACGTATTGTTTTAACCTCGCCTTTGTTCACACATTTCTCAACTAGACGCCACGCGCTTTTGTTCAGCGAAGATAAGTAGAAGAAGTCAACCATTGAACAAAGGAATAGCGTCCGGAAAATTTGACACCTTTTTGTGAACATGCCGAACCTAAGCCGATCACCAGCTTCACCACTGCCATGTGGATCGTCAGAAGCTATCACGACTTGCACCACGGCCGAACGCTCACCGCGTGAATCCCAACCAAATAAGCGGGAACAAGAAGAGGTAACAATTGAATTTAGTAAAAAATTATTAGAATTACAGAACGAATTTAAGCGCCAAAGCGCGCCATTCAATCGCTAGTAGTCTCTAACAACCGAGAAATACAGAACAGCGTCACCGATCTCCGCAACGAAGTGTGCAGAATCGTCAAACCAACTCCCACGAATAATCACGGTTAATTAATTTGCCCGATGTAAACGAAGCGATGAACAACCACGAGCAACGCCCTTCTGTGGAGTCTCTCACCAACAGTCAGCAAATCCATTGCCAAAGTTTTCGAAACTTCCAGAAGATTGACAAACATATTCATAATAAGTGATATACATAATATCATGCGGTTGAGAGATTCAATCGAAGGAAATGATCGCGACATGATAGAATTTCTTTTGTGCAGCTCTAGGAAATTCAATGCAATATTTGAAACACTGGAAGAGACATATGATAGACTTAAACAGCGGATGAAATCACAAATTCAAAAAGTACATGCCTTGCCCAGAATCGCTGAAGAAGATCTCATAGCCTTGACCTTTTTCGCCAATAAGATCAGCAATATAACAACATTTCTGGAGTCTGCCCGAGGAAATCATTACCTCACTAATCCGCCATTGTTAAGCGAACTTGTCTTCAAATTGCCCGTAGCCAGACAAATTCAGTGGGCCGAAAATAAGAAAGATTGCTAATATGGTAAACGATACACTGCCCTCTATTTTGTCGACATCTAAATGCAATACACGAAGACATCCGCCATCATTAGCACAAGCCGCAGATCGAATTCGAGGACGAAATTATGCGATGGTTAGCATTGCACGAAATAATTGCCCGATATGTGATTGTTGTTGTAAAAATATTTGGTCTGGTACAAGATTTATTTTTCTTTCAGTAAACGAACGGTGGCAGAAAGCAAAATTGTTGCGAGTTTGTTTTTCCTTTCTTAAGAGTGGACATCAAGCCATTAGAAGCCACAGGGTGTCTGCGTTTTCACCACCGCCAATTGCACCCATCCACTCACGAACCCCAAACATTTGCATCTACGACGACAACAGCTTTGGTGTCAGACACATGCAAAAGAAATTGTCACGCAAAAGAAGATGGCACAGTGCTGTTTCAGATCATTCCTTTAAAGCTGTATGGCAATAAAAGGTGTTTAACCACATATGCATTTGTGAGCGATGGACCGAATGCCACAATGATCGATGCCCAACTTATAGGAGAACTAGGAATACGCGGACACAAAGAGCTTCTGGAAATTCAATGGCTAAACAGTCATGTGTCACAAGAAACAGCAGAAATAATAGAGATTTCAGTTAGCGGAGTGCACGAAAATGCAAACAAATACAAAATGTCAAACGTTTTCGTGGCCTCAAATTTAGCGCTGCCCACTCAATCTCTAAACCTAGCAGAATTAGACAGAACAAAAATATCCACCTTAAGAAGCTACCGGTACATAGTTATAAAAAAGGACAGCCTAGAATAATAATTAGTTTAACACATGCCTTTTTGACACTGTCAATAGAAGGACCGAGAACTGCGAATGGCCCAGGACCGATCGCCACAAAAACAAGACTTGGGTGGATGGTTTACGGACCAGTGGGAAATGAAATGCACATACGAAATCGTACTTCTTGCGCTGCAATTAAAACTTATAGTAAACATAAGGAAAGGCTACAGTCCGCTTGGGGCGAACAGTATGATACCCTATCCTTATCCCTATGTACCCCAAAGAAAAAAAGCATTAGGAAGATGATGGATAGCATTTTATTTCATTCTATGAAATTTATAGAAAAAAAAATATTTTTTTAAAAAAAACGCCCCCAAAAAGTGGGCGTGGCCAAAAACTTTGTATGGGCGATATATTGAGAAAAATATTGGCATAATATATTGTTAAACATTTTTTTTCGATTTCTATGAAAATTTTCGAAGAAAACAGCATTTTAGTGAAAAACGCCCACAAAAAGTAGGCGTGGCAAAAAACCTTATATGACAAATTAATAAAGGTGGCCAGTATCTACATATCTTGTGAAGGTTGTACAACTTTATCTCTCTAACTTAAGCCTTAAAACGGTTTTTTCTAAATTGTGGGCGTGGCAGTGGGCGTATTTTGAAAATTTTAACACTTTACCATTTCGGAACCTTAGGGAGTATATGTTCCAAATTTCAGCTTCCTAGCATAATTTTAAAGGCCTCAAAAGTTGATACGGACGGACGGACATTACTAAATAGTCTTAGATTTTGGTCCTGATCATAAATATATATACTTTTAGGGGTCTGCGACGAATATTAAGGGGTGTTACAAACTATGTGTCAAAATTAATATACCCTTAGGATAGGGTATAAAAATGAAACTCTTGAAAATATCATGAACGTATATTTCAATGTTGAGACATTTGGAATAAGAACCGATGTAAAGCCTCTGCGTTCAAGTGCCCATGAAAGAGCCCTGGCGATAGATTCGAGTGTGGCCTTCTGTGGCTTAACAATGAAGTTGCTAGACAGTTTCCCTATGGCATTGCATCGCTTGGAGAGTATAGAGAGAAAGTTAAATGGAGATACAGAATATAGTTTGTTATATCGGAACAAAATTGAGGAATATGTCTCTAAAGGTTATGCCAGGCGTCTGACGGAGAAAGAATCACAGATTCGAACGAAGAAAACTTTCTATTTGCCTCACTTCGGTGTTACAAACCCAAATAAATATAGTATACATCTCGTTTTCGATGCATCCATCTTATTTCATTTAAGAGAAGCCCCTACGTTGACTGTTCAGATGGAAGACGAGGCGATAGAATTCGTTAAGACTGTTATTAAAATACACAAGGCTGGAGGTTTTGAAATGCAAAACATCGTATCAAACCCAGAGCGGTTGAAAATGGAAGTAGGTAATGCAGCCGGTGAAAGTTCCGTTAGCGTGGAAGCTGCGAATGTGGAGCGCATTCTTGGAATGTATTGGTCGTCCAAACTAGATGCATTCTTCCTTGATTTTAAATTTAACATTTTGTTCCTGTTAACATTTTGACGTTTAAACCCAAGCCTACAAAGCGTGAGATGTTGACTGTTGACTTTTGGACTGCTGGCGAACTTCACCGTATGTGCAAGGATAATTATGCAGACTGTTTGGAAAGCTGGAATTCAATGGGATGAGGAACTCCCACATGTAATATATACGAAGTGGAGGAATTGGTTGGAGCATCTGTCGAACCTAGACATTATTTTTTAAACCCGCATGTGGATGTAATGGATCTGCACATCTTTTGTGACGCCAGCGAGGAAGCAATGGGTATGATGGTGGCTTATTGGCCAGGCGTTGTAAATGGTGCTATAAGGTTATCATTCGTTTCTGGAAAAACGTCCTGTGCACCAACGCGATTTCATACGATTCCAAAATTAGAGCTGCAGGCGGCAATAATGGCAGTGAGGCTGGATGATACGATTATTAAATGTAATAATGTGTCCGTAAGAAGAGCTAAGTGGAGCTAAAATTCCACTGAAATAGTGGAGCCGTGGCTTGGATGCTGCGTTTTACCAACAATATGAAGCAAGCCATAATGTGCGGTTGTAGACGAAAAAGCGAACTTTTGAAAAGCTTCTCATGACAATTCTTACTCTTGGATGTTTGTCAGTCGTTCGCAAGAGGTGGGGCAGCGAATAGAAACTTTCAAGTGGTACAGGTCGGGATTTGAACCAGCGACCTCTCGCTTAGTGGTCCAACGCACTTTTTTTTTTAGTTTTCAATGCTTTTTATTGGTATAATTCATGACAAGACAAAAATGCTTAAAACTAGTTTACCTAACTTAACTATGTTAATTAAATTTTAACATACTGGCCCTATGGGGGTGCTCGAAGCGAAACTTAATTAATATGTCTATGCAAATGGGTAGCGTAGTTACATTTCTGTAAGTAAAATAACATGCGTAGATTTTGTTTCATTAAGGACAATACGCCAAGTCTTTGTCCACTCAGAAACGCTGTTGATAGCCCGTTGAAGCTTAATTGTTGCTGAGCCGACCGTATTAGTCACGGCCAATATAGCGGTATCATCCGCAAACGTCGCTACAGTTGTGCTTTCTTCCTGCGGAATATGTCGAGTAAAGATTAGAAATAAAATCGGACCCAGGACGCTTACTTGTGGAACTCCTGCCGCGATTTCTTTGAATTCGGAATATTCGTTTCCGTGCTTAACACAGAAAAGTCTGTCCGCTAAATAAGAACTTAATATCTCATATATTT
The DNA here is from genome assembly GCA_963576555.1 of Ferdinandea cuprea. Taxonomy (NCBI): domain Eukaryota; kingdom Metazoa; phylum Arthropoda; class Insecta; order Diptera; family Syrphidae; genus Ferdinandea; species Ferdinandea cuprea. The sequence continues at coordinate 90,467,544 of OY754958.1, read as the reverse complement.
GTTTGGGAAAGGCTAATTTTAGCTTATGTTTTAATCCCGTATGCCATACTTTATCAAAAGCCTGGAGACGTCTAGAGCATATTTTTTTCTCCTCAAGGGCTTTTTCAATTTCATTGGTTATTCGATAAACCTGGTCGATTGTAGAGTGTTTAATTCTGAACCCGAATTGATGATCAGGAATTAATTGGCGCTCTTCGATAATCGGGTGTAACCGGTTTAGTAATTTTTTTTTAAATACTTTTGACATAATTGGTAAATGAGATATTGGTCTATACAATTTCTTGTCATATGGGGATTTTCCCGGCTTTGGGACCATTATGACCTCAGCTACTTTCCATTGTCGTGGAACGTATAATAACCTAAACGAAGCATTTATGAGACAAAGAAACATAGTAAGTGCTTTCCTAGGCAACACTTTTAGGACCTGTCCCGTAATTAAATCGTATCCAGGAGCTTTGTTTAGTTTAAATTTTTGTATTTCATAGCACAGTTCAGCCAGTGATACACTTTTAATTTTAAAATTGTCAGGTATTCCCTCTAAGGCCATATCTTCGATTAGCTCTTGACCGTCAAAGGGCTTTACCGTTTCTTCTAAGTGATCGGCAAAAATGTCGGCTTTTTCTTTGTCTCGTTTCGCCCATTCGCCATTATTTTTTCTGATAGGAGGCGCTTGCGATTTTGGCTTTTTGATGCTTTTTATAGCTTTCCACAACGAGTAGTTCGAACTCTTGTCCGCCGTGTGACCTTCAAGGTATGAAGAAAGTTCGCGATTTTTAAAGTCCTGAATCTTTTTTTTAAAGTGCTGCATAGATTATTTAATATCGTTTAGTGCTGCGGAGCAGCAATTCGGTTATTTCCTGAGGATATTTTAGTTCCCTTTTTGATTTTGTTTCCGATAATTTTGACTCCGATAAATTGATCGACTTCGAGTTCAAGTTCAAATGAAGTTTGAAGAGACACGTTAAGATCGATTTTATTTTCGCAGTCATTTCTAAAGCAGTCCCACTTAGTTGATACGCTAGTAAGTCTGGGTGGGGCCTTCTTTTTCAATGAGCAACCGCTAATTGTCAGAATGATAGGCGAGTGATCATAAGACAGATCGAATTTAACAAAGCTTTCGGAAATCCTCTTTAAAATGTAAAAATCTATAAGGTTTGGAGTTTTTGCCGTATCCGTAAGCCAATACGTCGGTTTGCCTGACGAGTAAAATTCTACTCCAAATTGCATAACTCTTATTGATATTTATAAGCGAAGGAGTGACCCCGAAATTTATGGTCAAGCTCGTCAAACTTTTCAAATATGCGTTTATTAATATGACTTTGTTCTTCCAGTCTAGCAAGAATTGCAGAAAAGACTTGTTCGACTGGGTCAGCCGCTGTATCGATTTGCTTATAAGCTTGGAACGCCGCTTCAGCGTATGTCTGTGGCCGAGTTTTTGACAACACTTTGCTATTAATTATCTTTTCTCGCTGCGGTTTGGACATTTCCTTAGCCTTCGGCCCGCGAGTCGATGACTTTTCTTTAAATGCCTTTCTCTTGGCAGCTTAGGACACGTTTTCAATTGATTTGTTTGTACCTCTTTTGGGTTTGTCATTCTTTTTAACTCCAACGGGTAACAATTTTTTCTTTACCACATTGCGCCTGCTGTGAAGCTCTTTAGCTACTTCTCAACCGCGATAGTTTGCCGGATGATTTCCCTTACAGTTTATGCAGGTTGGTAAATCCTGTCTTTTAAGACCGCAATCTATAGATAAATGTTTCCCGGCGCATTTAACGCAACGCGGTTCTTTTTGTGCGTTTGTGTGGTTATACCCTTGACAACGCTTGCATTGAGGGATGAGTCTAGTCTCGTCTTACGTCTTACGACGTTTTAGGCTTCTCTTTTTTAATTAGATTAACTGCGTCGATAATTTTGAAGCCTTTGGATTTAAGGTCTTGCAAAACGTCGTCTTTGCAGGACGAAGAATGAAGTCCTCTGGCCACACCGAGTGGCCTTTCTGACTTATTTGCGCGACAAAGTAACATGAGCCACTTCCGTATTCTTCTTTCCTTTTCTCTTTCGTTTATCGAACCTCGAATTGAATGATTAAATCGAGGCTATTAATATTGGTCACTGGACAATGATTCGACACTCAGTTTCAGGCAGTCATCCAACTCAGATATAAGCAGTCGATTGGTTCGGTCTCAGCATATCGTTATCTAAATCTTCTAAATCGTGTGAACTATATCGTCACCCGAATCGTCTAAATCGTGTGAACTAATCGTCACCTGAATCTTCTAAATCGTGTCACCCACTCCTAATTATCCTAATACCAATATAATTGTAAGATTAAATATAATATAATATAGTATAAGAATAAATAATTTAAATAATAAAAATTGTTGTTTATAAAGACAAATCGTGTATAATTGTTTTTTTTTTATTGGACCACACAACGCTAACCAGGTAAACCCAACTGAGAGTCGCACCTCTCAGTATAAAAGATAAAAAGTGCGCAACATAAATTTGGTGTCAGATGTGGGGTTTGCCTAAAACGTGTTCAAAGTCCAAACAAGGGAACAATTCAGTGAACTAATAAAACTATCAAAAAACCAAAAGTGAGCAGATAGAGACCATAAAAAGACTAAAAGTGAACAAACTTGACAATAGAATAGAACTATACAGTGAAAACAACGTGCCCATCAGCTGGCCCATCAGTCGTCATCAACAGGAACAAAGATCGTTTTGCAATTTTTGTCTGCAACTTCAATACTCATCATTAATCCGCATCTCAAGCATCGTCTTAAACATCGTCGGAGTATTAATCAGTAACTATTATTTAATGCTTATATATATATTGTTATCACCTTTTCTTGTACTAAGAATAATATTTGTTTGTGTTGTGAAAAACTATTAAATTAAATAAGATACTTAGTTGTAGATCTTTTTTTTTACATATATCACATGTTCTTAAGCTATTTCCTATCCTTCCTATAAGTCCTCAGAAGATAGTTTAGCCAGTACCATTCACGATTCCTCTTCCTCTGAACCCAGTACTGAACTAGAATCTAATCTCGAAATGGCTTCTAAATTAGACCGATCTTTTGCTTTCAAGTTCACCCTATCTTCTATCTCTACTTCCGAATTGCCCCTTTTGATGACTATAATTAAAACTAAATTAAGTGGCCCTGCATTGTAAAATACAAGGAATTCGAAAATTGGACAGATTTAAAGAAAAAACTGTTACAACAATTCCTCGAAACCAAATCTTTGTCTCAACTCCATTTGGAATTAATCCAAATCAAACAAAAGCCCAACGAGACTATGCGAATCGCTTAGAAGAAATTTTAGCGAAGGCAACGATTATGCCGAGGTTATTCAGAGCCTAAATGGAAAAACAGCTCTTAAGTCATTTGAAAGAGGATTATCATCTATAATCAATTTAATTATAAAAGCCTCCAGAAAAGCCTCTAATACGTCTTCTACCAAAATGAAGATAACTTGTGATTATTGCTCTAAACCTGGTCATACTTTTGAACAATGTAATGCCAGAAAAAACAAACAACAACAACTTGCTACAATAAAAACGAAGTCCGAACTATTATTATTACGTGCAGTTATTGCAAAAACCCTGGACATCATATCCAAGAATGTAGGAAAAGAGAGTATAAAAATAGACGCCGTCGATAAAATCCACAACCTCAAACTCAGAATCGAAATCCTCCTCCTCCGAATCCCAACCAACATTCGGCAAACCACACAGAGGCCGAAACAGGGTCCGGACCAACAACTAAAATCTCCTCGCCACATCTTCCATATCAATCTTAATATTAAAGTCAGTCGGGTAGACTCTACTCAGATCTTACAAAACCCTACAAAATTCTCGTTCTTCTAAGTTTCTCATCGATGGTGGAAGCGAAATCTCTTTAATAAAAGCCGATAAACTAAGGACAGAAGTAAACATCGACTCCACCATAGTCCATTCATTATCCAGTATTACCGAGTCCGTGATATTAACTCAGGGAGTAGTTTACTTAAACATAAACTTACCCTTTAACATCACCATCACGTATCCATTTCATGTGGTAGACAGAAATTTTCCTATACTACTGATGGAATCATCGGCAATAATTTCCTCGATGATCATCAATTTCAAATTAACTATGGCACTAAAATTCTAATCTTTTTTTTAGAAAATATATCATCGAATATGACCTAATACCAACTTGCTTAGTTACAATATCTGCCAGGACAAAAGTAGTTGTCCCTATTCTTAAGAAAACTACCGCTGCAGTATTTGCCTCGCTTAACAATTTTCCAATTGTCTTTATATTGGCAACAGTATAACTCCTGCCAATAGTTTTATTTCGTACATATCTGTCATTGACTCCTCCGAAACTGATATCAAGTTTGACACAGAAAACATACTTTTTGACGAAGTCTTTAACTACAATATCTTTCAAATCCAACAGCATCCTACTTCATACGATAAAATGCAAGCTATCAGAGAGTTAATCATCCTAAACCTGTGTATGTCGTATGGCGATTTATTCCACCTGAATGAAGATGAATTGACTCATACTACATCCGTTCAACATTTCATCGATACCCCCGATTCTACCACTTCTTATATCTAGCCTTACAGGCTACCTGAAGCTCAGTGACAAAAGGTAAATAAACAAATTCATAAGATGATGGACGATAATATTATCCAACCATCGAATAGTCCATGGAATTTTCCTCTTATCGTTGTCCCTAAGAAACCTGATAGGAATGGTAATAAGAAATGGAGAATTGTAGTAGATTTCCGTAAGCTCAACGACAAAACTGTTGGAGGATATCTTAGATCAGTAAGGATATCTTAGATCAGTAAGGGAGTTCTAAATTCTTTTCCACCCTAGATCTCGCCAGTGGATTCCATCAAATACAAGTTAAACCTGAAGATAGAGAGAAGACAGCCTTCTCCTCGCCGTATGGTCATTACGAGTTCGTTCGAATGCCTTATGGATTAAAAGATGCCCCGGCTACCTTTCAATGGTTAATTAATAATGTTTTGACTGGTCTTTAAGGTATCAAAACTTTCGTATACATGGATGACTCGCGGTCTATGGAAAAACATTAGAAGAACACAACTCCAAGTTAGTCGAAATCTTTGATCGTTTGAGAATATACAATCTCAAATTACAACCTGAGAAATGCCAGTTTCTAAGATCGGAACTTATTTACTTGGGTCATATAATAAACGAATCTGGTACTAAACCTGATCCTCAGAAAATCCAGTGTGTTAAAGACTTCGTCCAACGCAAAAACGCGAAAGACATAAAAAGTTGTGTGGGTCTCGCTGGATACTATCGCCGCTTTATCAAGCATTTCGCAAAGATTTCTAAACCTCTTACTAATCTTCTTCGCAAGGACGTCCCTTGTTATACAGGGCCATTGGAGTGGTTAAGTACACGTAGGTACTTAGAACGAAGGTTTGTACGAAAAGTTTGTCCATGTCTAGAAAGATATAGGAATAATTTCTTTATTTATTGGGAAGAAAACAACTTTCGGTTCTTGTATTTAAATACAGGATTTACTCCAGAGGAGGAAAGGATTTCATAAGGACCATTCCATAGGGGAAGTAAATTTGTATTTTTGTTTTTAGGACAAGTTTAATTTTTATGTAAAACGTGGTCTCCTTCTGTGAAAGTTGCAGGATTTTGTTTCTTGTCATGTTGGAGCTTAGAAGATTCTTTACTTTTGACTAAGTGTTCTCTGGCAAGATGATGAGTGTGCTGTAAACGTGATTTCAGCTCTTTCGCGTACAAATCATAGTTGTAACAAACTTCAGGATTTTTCATTAAGCTAGTAGGAAGTTCAACTGGTCTTCCAAAAACGAACTCAAAGGGAGTAAATGCAGTTGAAGTATTGGGTGTAGTATTGTGGACGAATACGGCATAATTAATCCAAGAATCCCAATCATTTTGAGATTTATTTATCAAACAGCGGAGGTATTCCACGAAGTTTCGGTGACTTCGTTCACAAGATCCATTTGATTGAGGTCTGTAAGCTGTTGTTTGGAGTTTAGTGATCTTTAGAAGTTTACATACGTTTTTGAAGATGTCACTAAGAAAATTTTGTCTTGATCGGATAAAATGTATTTAGGGGTTGGCGAAAGCTTCTGCGATAGTGTTAGCTTTTTGATTCGGTAATGGAATTGCATCGGTGTATTTAGTTAGGTTGTCGATGAAGGTTTAAAGGTATTATATTTGGTTGAAAGTGGTTGGATACGGACCAACGTTGTCAATCGATATCTTTTCAAAAGGATGTTTGGCAGTAGAAGTTATTACCATAGGTTCCATGGTGTATTTAGTGACTTTTTCTTTTTCTGGCAAAGTTCGCATTTTTTGATGTATGCTTGAAAGTGCGGTTGACTCCACAATGTCCTCCAATTAGATTAAAGTGGAATTCCTTTAGTATAATTCTGATTTCTTCACGAGTTTGTTCACGACTAGTAGAGGATTTAGTTAACGAATTAATGACTTGTGAAGAAGTACACAGATCTTGAACCGGAGAGGTTAGGTTAGACGACGAAATGGTAGACAGGTTTGGCGACGAAGTAGGAGATGAGTTAGTAAGAGACGATCTTGTAGACGGATTGGAACAAGAGTTGGTAGAAGAACTAGTATACGATTTGGAAGAATTAGTACACGAATTAGTAGATGAGTTAGTAAACGAATTAGTAGGAGAATTGGTACACGATGTAGGAGACGAACTAGTAGACGATGTTTGGGAGGAATTTGAAGACGATGTAGTAAACGAATTAGTAGACGATGTAGGAGACGAATTTGAAGACGATGTAGTAGACGAATTTGAAGATGATCGAAGGGTTATTTTAGCAATCATGCTAAGGCAATCGGCGTTCGTATTTTGTTCGCCCTTTTTGTGAATGATTTCATAATCAAACTCTTCGAGTTGCAGACGATATCGCATTAGTCTGGAACTAATAGTTTTATAATTATGAATGTAGGTGAGTGGCTTGTGATCTTTGAAAAGGAGGAATTTTCTTCCGTACGAATAGGGTCGGAAATGTCGGACTGGCCACACAATGGCAAGCAATTCCTTATCTGTAGTGGAATAGTTCTTCTCACTCTTATTCAGCGTGCGAGAGGCATATGCGATAGGTAAGTCATTTCCTGGCTCACCCTGAGAAAGCACACCAATAGCAACATCACTAGCATCTGTTGTAAAGATAAAGTTTTTAGTAAAAATGGATATTGAAGAAGGGGTGGATTAGTAAGTTTTTCTTTTAATCCATGAAAAGAATTAGCACAAAGAGGAGTCCAGCCTATCTTTCTTGACATGGACAAACTTTTCGTACAAACCTTCGTTCTAAGTACCTTCGTGTACTTAACCACTCCAATGGCCCTGTATAATCAGCTCGTTACCAAATATGAAATCATCGAGTTACACAACAAAACCGGATTTTATTACGAGAATATTGGAAATCTCAAGCTCTGTAACTTTCACAGAAGGAGACCACGTTTTACATAAACATTAAAGTTCTCCTAAAAACAAAAATAAAAAGTTACTTCCCCTATGGAATGGTCCTTATGAAATCCTTTCCTCCTCTGGAGTAAATCCTGAAATTAAATACAAGAACCGAACTCTTAAAGAACACAACAATAGACTCAAGTTGTTTTCTTCCTAATAAATAAAGAAATTATTCCTATATCTTTCTAGACATGTACAAACTTTTCGTACAAACCTTCGTAAGTACATACCTTCGTGTACTTAACCACTCCAATTGCCGTGTATAATCAGCCCGTTACTAAATATGAAATCATCGAGCTACAGAACAAAGGTGGATTTTATTACGAGAATATTGGAAATCTCAAGCTCTACTCGAACCATTGGAACATTGTTATATATTCTAACTTAAGCGAATTCGATGTGCAATACAAAGCTATCATTGCATATCATGAACAAATATTATACCTATCCGATTTATATCATCTCATGAATCCCTAAACTAATGTTCTACCTTACCTATACAAGCCTCTATGATCCTAGACAGATTCAACGAACAAGAGAGAATTATAAATAAATATCTTGGTAATACAGCAAATCCACGTTTACTAAAACGAGGTCTTCTAAATGTCGTTGGAACAATTTCCAAGCAATTGTTTGGAACCCTCGACGATGACGATGCAAAAAATTTTTCTGAACACATAAACACCTTAGACCAACTGCAAAACCATGCCTTTAAACTTTACGAAAAGCTAATTTCAGTATCAAAAAATATAATACATCAATTAAATCGAACGAGCAGCTAATAGTACTAAAAGAGAAACTTGACAAAACTAGCCAATACATAGAGAAAATCCAACATAACCAAGATAACAACCTCTATATAACCGAATCATTTATGCAACTGACTGATCTTTTTACCATGTTTAATTCATTATCTGAATAATATTATTCAACAAAAAGCCATCTCTTACAATCCATTTACTCTGCGGCCCATGGGAAGCTACACCCATATTTAATGGATCCTACTAAACTAACTAAAGAAATTAGAAAAATGCAATCTTTTCTTCCTGGAGACAATCGTCTCGCATTTCCCCTACAGCAACAATACATAGATAAACTCTTTAACATTCTAGAAACACATATACATATATTTTTCCAATGAAAAAATACATTTTTTATTGAAAATCCCACTAACCCCATTTAAAAGCTTAAAAGCTATATTTAAATAGCTATTTACAAAATTACCAGTATCCCCAATCTTGTTGGAAACAACTCATATTTCGTAATAATTCCCAAAAAGTCCTTACTCGTTGTTGATTCTGAAAAACAATCTTACTCTCTCTACGAAGAACAAAATTAAAAAAAATGTTTCAATACACATACAAATAATTACATTTGTGAACAGAATGGACCAATCTTATTTACACATCTCAGTAATGCTTGCGAACTTAATCTACTTTCTACATTATGTTGCACAAACAGAAAACTGACGTTGACATGACGTTGGATACAATGTGTCCAAGTTCAGGTAACGCAGTTTGAGATGTCAACGTGGGAAATTACCAAAAATAAAAATCCCAAGTCGTTATGTGTAAAGGTGTGTGGAATCTGTATACGTGTTGAGAGTAGCCAAATATGTAAGGTAATTGGTGTTTGTGTGCCGGGTATAAGTATTGTAGAGTGTACGTGTAGTTTGCACTGTTTGTGTAACCGGGAGATTTCGGAACAACGGAAGGGGAAATTTCCTTGAACAGAAACGTTGTAACTGACAAAATTATTATTTCCACAGTTCCTTGGAGTGGTTCAAGAAGAACAAACGTTTTTTTTAAAAAGTTCAAATTGCACAGTAAAATAAAGTCTCAGTCAAATTTTAATTTTTCCCTAAGGAATAACTTGGTATAAAAAGAAATTCGTAAGCGGGTGGCTGCGACACACAAAACAAAAAATGTATATAGATATTCAAATTAACAGCAGGTAAAACATTTTAAATTTACATTGGTGAAAGAAAATAAAAATATAACATCAGCAGCAGGAAATTTCAAGAAAAAAAAAAATTTAACGGCCGGCTGAACTAGCCTAAATTTTCTACCCGGCAAGGTTCCAGCCGTCCAGGTTCAAATTAATTTTTGAATTCCCGGAATTACCCGTGGCAATAAAAAAGGGGAGCAGCAAAATAAGTCCACTTTACAAAAGCGGTATTTGGGACGCCGGTTCTCTGTACCACCGTTGGCGTAGCGGGTAGAGACACCTCCAGTCGATTCCCAACTCTTGAAGAGAAAGGACGGCTAGTTAGTAGCAGCAAAATTCTGACAGATAACATACGGCTAGTGGGGCAATAGTGGAGCGCTAGAGCACTGACGCCAGAAGCCCGGGTTCGTTTCCCAGCCACGGCGGAAATTTAATTTGTGTTTTTTTCTGTGGCAAAATTTATAATATAAAAACAATTAAGTAAAAAGTGATAGAAGACACTCCAACGCGATGGACCCCCGTCTAGCGCAAAAGCCCAGCACTGCTGGCAAAAAATGTGGCGCCTATTGAAGGCAAAAAAATGACAGCTGCAACACCAGCAGTGAAACCAACAACATCATCATCATCAGCAGCAAAATCAACAGCAGCAACGACAACAGCAGTGCCCAAGCGTGGTGTGACGTCACGTGAAATTAAAATTGACAGCTCCGGAGCGGAGAGTGTTGCGAAAGTAGTGGTAAGAGCTACGGCAAAAAATTTAATTTCGGCATCGTCGTCAACCGCGTTTAAAGAGATAAAAAAACAAAACAAAGTTACCAGCATGTTACCGATGTCTGCATCTAAAGAATCAGAGGCAGAGTGACTGTTCACAAAAGAGGAGGCGTAAGCTGAACCCGCAGCGGAACTTGTCAGCCAAAAGAGCGGCGATAGCAACAAGCGAGGAGGGTACTGCGTGCCTGACCGGAGCATCATTCGCAGAGGCAAATCTAAGCTCCTATGAGTCAGGTGGTCGCCCCCAATACGTGGGAGAAGGCAACCCATTCAAGGAGCTGTCACAGGAGGGTGACGACGACATATAGGAAGAAGAGGAAGCAGATGAGGAGGTAGCTCTGAACAAGCTGATTCAAGAGCTCCTCCCCAAAAGAGAGAAAGTGCGCCAGGCCAAGCTGGATAAAAAGGAGCTGCTCAAGAAGCAGCAGCTCCAAGCATATAAGGAGCTCCAAGAGCAGCGTCAGCAGCAGCAACAACAACATCAGCAGAGACAACAACCACATAAAGTGCTACAGCAGCAAGGACAACAACAGCAGAAGCAGAGACAACCGCAACGGCAGAGACAACAACAACAGCAGAGACAACAGCAACAGCAGAGCCAACAACAACCACAGGCATCACCGCAGGCACAGCATCACCGAAAACAAAGAGGGAGAAAATCCCTCCCATTAATGTAAGTGATTTCGAAATCAATGATTGCATAAAATTATGCAAAAAAATTACATTAAATTTTAGTATTAAGGCCTTAGTGCGAATAAGCACATAATCATGTGCGAAACAATGGAGGAGTACCAAAAGTTACGCACCGTCCTGGAGAAAACCCAAGTGGAGTACCTTACGTAAACTCCAAGGGCCTCCAAATTGAAAACCGTCGTTCTGAAGGGAATTGATCCCTCAATAGAGACGGAGGAGCTCGAAAAAGAGCTCAAAAAGTTAGAAAGCGATGACCTCACGTTCGTGGGTATCAAGCCATTTTCGTCGTCTGTGGCAAGGGGTGGTAACCGAAAATTACCATTCTTCTTGGTGCAGCTCACTCCCGAGAGCAGAATTGATAGTTTGAGGAAAATTAAATACCTCTACTATCACTCTGTCAAATGGGAAACATTAAAAAGATCTGACCACATACTTCAATGTATGCGCTGTCAGAGGTTCGGGCACGCCGCCCCTAACTGCAACATGCAGTTCAGGTGCGTCAAGTGCGATAAGGACCACAGACATGGAGAATGTCCTCTTGGTAAGGACAGAGTTGAGGACCGTAGTGTTCTTTCGTGTGTGCTCTGCGGGAACTCTGGGCATCCCGCCAATTTCAGGGGTAGTCCACGGTTCCAGGAGCAGAAAAAGCGAGTCCAGGCCCGCAAACAGTTTTCCGAGGATGAGAAGCGTCAAAAGACCCGCTCGTTCACTAATTTTGTGGCGCCCAACGTGTCCTTTGCCCAAATGGCAGCTGGACCGGGTAGAGCCCAAATGACAGAAAATCCACCGAGGGTTGCTCAAAAGGCGCCTGAGGTGGATTTGGACTTAAAAGCGATCCTTTTGTCCCTGCACGGAAAGATCGATAAGTTCCAAGCACAGTTAAATGAACAAGCGGGTCGAATAGACGTTATCTATTCGGAGCTGTTTGGCAGGTCTGGCGTGCGATAATTCCAATGGCCACGCTAGACGAGGGAATATTAAAGATCCTTGCGGTGAATGTTAATTCACTAGTCAGGATCGAGAAAAGAATGTCATTGTCCAACCTGTTGCAAACCGAAAACCCAGATGTGCTTTTGGTTAGCGAAACTAAGCTAAATCAGAGGCACAAATTGGGATACAGAAACTACCATGTAGTTAGGAGAGACCGGCCCAACTCTGCATATGATTATGCGGGAGGGGTCGGAATCTTAATTCGAAAAGGCCTGCGCCATAGGGTTATATATAGCGGGGACGTGCGTAGGTTCCAGTTGCTGGAAGCATGCATCGTATGCATTCCTCTCCATAGCCGGAGGAGATTGTATGCGGTGTCGCTTTACGCGCCTGAAGCACCTCCATCAAATCTATTTTTAGCAGAGCTCGAGACACTTTTTCGAAGCCTTCAGCTTCATTCGGAGGAGAATTATTTCTTCTTGGCTGGAGATGTAAACGCAAAACATGTGGCATGGGGAAATGTGACTCCCAACACTAGGGGCAACCATTGACTGGAAGTGGGTTCTCTTCTTGCCCCATGACTCCCTCCATTTAGCAGCTGCAGGAAATGCTGCTTAAATTTACTACTATTCCCTTCGCGTCGGTGACTAGGTTACCATGGCTGTTGCGAAGAGCCTGCGTTCCGGTCTTAAAGCCAGCAGCCAGTTGCTTGGCTTCTTATAAAACTTCCGGATGTTGTTTCGGTCGCGGGACTCTTCGATCTTCTTGAGCTGGGAGACTGCGTGATCTCTTTTCTTCCTACACAAGATCTTCTTCTGCTCCGTTCTCCTGGCTCGGTACTCATCCCTTGCTGCACTTGTTTTCCTCGCAGCGTTCTAAATGTGTGCATCTTCCTTCACTTTTTTCCGGTATACGCATACATCATCAACGGGTGGGGTGGCTGGTATCATAGGGTGGTTTCGGCTACCTCCTTGATGATGTCGCGATACTGAGACCACTGGTTTTTGGCGTCGGTGGTAGGTGAATGCGCGGTGGGGAGTTTGTCACTCAGGCGCTCTTTGTAGGCTCTGGCGACTCCAGATGTGCTAAGGCGTCCAACGTCGAATTTCTTCTTTTGGGCAGTTCGCAGCTTCTTCTCGTTGGACAGTCGAGCTCTGAATCTAGCTGCAACAAGAAAATGGTCAGAGTCGACTTTTGCCCATCGGGAAGTGTGCACGTTCAAGATAATGGCTGCGTGTCTCGCATTGATTAGCACATGGTCGATTTGGTTGGCGGTTCGACCGTCTGGAGAGCACCAGGTTGCTGTGTGGATCCTTAGTCGCTAGTAGACCTAGTGCTACTTATCACCGTATTACAAGCTGCTGCAAAGTCAATTAGTCGGTAGCCGTTATCTGTTGTCGTTTCATCAGCTGTAATAAATGTCGCAATTTGTTCTTTTCATAATTCCTGATCCTATCCATCGTATCTCCTTGATCGCGGTAATGTCGGCCTTACTCAAGTTTTTGAGTAGCACCTGGAGTGTATAGTGCCCGCACATGCTCCAATTTTTAGCTTCCTAGTTTAAATTTAAAGGCCTTCAAATTTGGTGACGACGTACGCACATTCCTAAATTGTTTGCAATTCTGATCATGAATATATGTATATATATACTTTTAGGGGTCTACGACGAATATTAACCCTTACTGGTACTGGCGGTACCAGTGGGATATTCCTTCAAATATATGTAGTTACTTTATAAAGCTAAGCATCATTGGCAAAGACGCCTCAAAGATATTTTTGTCAGCTATTTTAACAGAGTGAATAATAAATACAGAAAACTCTCGGAAAGAATTTCTGTTTTAACTAAAATTATTAAAGACAAGGAATCAAATGGCTGAGCGATAGAATTTTAAAAATAAAACCGGGTACGAGAGCATTTAAAGAAGTATTGAGAATTAATAGGGGGGAAATGTTGCTGTAAGAAGAAGTCGATAATAAAATTTGAACAAGTGAATTTAATATATCATCTTTTAACTAATTTAAATAACATTTATCTTGATGGATGTAATTACTTCATTTACTTCATTTTATAAATAGGTATAGCCATCGTGGATGACTGTGCCGCTGTCGGTTATACCCTGTTCTAGTGATTTTTATAAATTCCCTGAGCAAAGGATTTAAAACTTTTTGATAAAGCAAAGCAACAGCAAAAGCTGTGAGAGCGTATATTAATGTTTGAACCCGCCATACAAAAATGTTAAGTACAAACATTTGTATGAGATGCGTCTTGTTGGTAAATCTACATTCTGGAACCCTGAATAATGGCTCTTCAAATTTGCTTTTCAAAGACCCAACACATTTTTTATTTTGACTTAGAGAAAACATCTTTAAGAGCCAAGCTATTGCCACACTTTTTGTTCCGACATAGAGGATGTTTTCAGTCATTAATCTTTTCATAGTTAAAAAAAGAGCAGACCAAGATGATATCAATTCAATCAAATCAATCAATTTTGCACTTAAGAAATTATAATTTTTTGATATCAGTTTTCTCACTATAATTTTTAACAACTGCATAAATAAGGGGTATTTTCTCAAAGATTGGAAAGTCGCCAAAATGTTACCTATAATTAAAAATAAACTGATAATTTCGATTTAAACAATTTTAAACCAATTTCGCTTCTTTCCAACATTTTGAAAAATTAATTTTGAACTATGTCTCCGGCTGATTATCTAACCCCGGATCTTTCGATGATGAGAAAGTTCTGTCATTGTGTAGTGGGACGGTCTTCTCTCAGAAATTTCTGTACATAATTTACCTCACCTTAAAAACAGACACTTCTTTATTCAAATGCAAGGTAACAAATCGAATAATCTCAGGTTTATATCCTTCGACCCTTACTAAAAAACATCGTTTTGCATGATTTCCCACTCATTTTCCGAGAATAATCTTTTTTCAACTGGCCTTTTATATACAGATGAAACAATAGCTTATGCTAGTCATGATTTCTCTGTATTGCTCTCTATGACTTAAAGAATCATATTAAAATTAAACATAAGGAAACTTGGGGCGAACATTATGATACCCTATCCTTATCCCTATGTACCCCAAAGAAAAAAAGCATTAAGAAGATGATGGATAGCACTTTATTTCAGTCTATGAAATTTATCAATTTTTTGAAAAAAAAAACAACGCCCCCAAAAAGTGGGCGTGGCCAAAAACTTTTTATATGCGATACATTGGAAAAAATATTGGCTAAATATATTGCTAAACATTTTTTTTTGATTTCTATGAACATTTTCGAAGAAAACAGAATTTTAGTGAAAAACGTCCATATAAAGTGGCAAAAAACTTTATATCACAAATTTATAAAGGTGGGCAGTACCTACATATCTTGTGAAGGTTGTAAAACTTTATCTCTCTTACTTAAGCTTTAAAACGGTTTTTCCTAAATTATGGGCGTGGCAGTGGGCGTATTTTGAACATTTTAACAATTTACCATTCCGGAACCCTAGGGAGTTTATGTTCCAAATTTCAGCTTCCTAGCATAAATTTAAAGGCCTCAAAAGTTGATACGGACGGACGGAATGACATTGCTAAATAGTCTTAGGTTTTGGTCTTGACCATAAATATATATACTTTTAGGGGTCTACGATTGATATTAAGGGTTGTTACAAACTATAATAAATATACCCGTAGGATAGGGTATAAAAATGATTATTACAGAACGTTGATACCCCACGTCTTTTTTCGGAATGCCAGTGGTAAAGGTATGCATGGTGTAGTGTCGGGAAACAAAAACTTGGCTAAGATCCTCAAACAGCTCCAGTGACACCATGTTTGAATGCTATACGAAGGCCATAAGAGGTCATCACAGATGTTAATTCTTGTAAATTACTCTTTTTCATTACCTGCTAAATTTCTAGTTATTTAGCGTTTTACTACTTTGGACTTAGTTTTCATTACCCATTATAAATTAATTAAAATTAAAATTAAAATTGTCGCTTACAATGATTGGAGGTCAGTTTTTTTATTTGTATGTATTTTCTTTTATTTTTCATGTTATACGTTAATTGCTTCTTTTGTTTCATACTTCATTTATTCTATTCATTCACTTAATTTTTGCCATTAGTTCAAAAAGAGAGGTTAAATCAATTTTTTCTTCTCTTATTCTACATTTAGATATTGTTTAAAAAAACATAGAAAGGCTACGCTTGGGGCAAATGATACCCTATCCATAAGGTATAGAAAATCCGTTGGATGACATTTTATTTGATTTTTATATAACAAAAATATATAAATATATTTTTTTAAAACTCCCTCAAAAAGTGGGCATGGCCAAAAACGTTGTTCAGATTAAATGTTAATTAGAATCAGTAGTAAAGGGCGTGGTAGTGGGCGTATCAAAACTCTAGGTTCTTAAAAATTAAAGGTATCCAAAATCCTTTGAGTGCGGGTACATTATACAAAAAAAAACTGCTAAGTGGCAATACTATGGAACTATTGATCGGTTCAGACATTTTGTCGCAATTTTTGCAGCATGGATTAACCAAGGGTCCACAGAACACAATGTTTGGATGGATAATATAAGAACCAGTCTTGGCGCTAACCCCAATAAAACTAAACGTAATCACTGTATGTCAGTACAAGCAGTGAAGACGAAGAACTAAAATAATTTTGGAAACTAGAAGAGATACCTCAGGAACTAGTCAGGTTCGAAGAAGATATGATATGATATGATAAAAGATTTGAAATCAATTGAAAGACTTTAACCAGCCAAAAGACTTCAAAGAATGCATGCATTCTTATTACTTTAACTCATTTGACTGCAGACTTTATGGCCATGATATTAACATCTTTCAAGTAATCGCACCTAGTCGTCAGACTAATCAGCAATTTTGTTCTAATATGTACCAATGTACTTATGTACTGTTTTAAGAAACTAACTTTGATTTGTAACCTTTTGTTTTTAACTTTCTCGTATACATTAGTATACTAAAGAGGAAGTTATTGCGATCGTGCGGAAATTTCTAACTCAAACTGAGTATGAAGGATGATATTACGACTATAAAGAAGTCCAAAAAAGTGGGTCTTTCTGTGCGAAATAGCGGTACCTGCCATACAATTACTTTTTAAAATGTACTCTGAAGAAATATTTAAAGAAGCTATAAAAGAAAGTGATGGTGGAATAAAGGTAAATTGAGTAAGTAGGTATCAATAACCTCAGATATGCGGATGATGCTATCATAATATCAAGCGATATCAATACTTCGAGTAATATAATGAATAAGCTTAATAGTGTTAGTGACGACTATGGACTAAGCATGAACATCGCTAAAACAAAGTTTATGATACTATCTAAAAACGAGATATAATAAATCTCGAACTAAAAGTAAATAACAAGAACATCGAAAAAGTCAGCAAGTTCAAATATTTGGGAACAATGAAAAACCATGATGCTAACCCTAGCAAAGAAATAAAGTGTAGGATAGAACAAGCAAGGGCAATCTTCTGTAGAATGAAAAAAAGTTTTTTGCAGTAGAGAAATTAACATAAACATTAAAACGAGAATGGTTAAATGCTGTATATGGTCGGTACTGCTGTATGGGGTTGAAATCTGGACGTTAAAAAGAAATATGATACGAAAACTTGAAGCTTTCGAAATGTGGATATATCGAAGAATATTACGCATCTCCTGGACAGACAGAATAACAAACGAAGAAGTTCTACGGTGGATACAGAGGAAAAGAGAACTTGTATACATAATTAAAAAAAGAAAACTCGAATACCTAGGACATGTCTTACGCAACAACAAGTACAAATTTCTCCAACTTATATTACAAGGAAGGATAGAAGGAAGACGAACGGTGGGCGGATAAAGACTGTTGTGGATGACAAATATGCGGGAGTGGCTCAATCTCTCCACCATAGAATTAACAAAAGGTGTCACAAACAAACAACCACTAAGAACGATGATTTTCAACCTCCGCATCGGAGATCAACCTTAAGAAGAATTGATTAGTCGTCAGACTAATCAGCAATTTTGTTCTAATATGTACCAATGTACTTATGTACTGTTTTAAGAAACTAACTTTGATTTGTAACCTTTTGTTTTTAACTTTCTCGTATACATTAGTATACTAAAGAGGAAGTTATTGCGATCGTGCGGAAATTTCTAACTCAAACTGAGTATGAGGGATGATATTACGACTATAAAGAAGTCCAAAAAAGTGGGTCTTTCTGTGCGAAATAGCGTTATCTGCCATACAATTCTTTTTGTGAAAATCAGTTATCACTATTTTTCTAGATAATCATTCCAATGATTTTGGTCTTTTTTTGTAACGGGTGATTTTTTAAGAGGTTTAGAACTTTTTAAAAAAAAAAAACACAAAAAATTCGAAAAAATGAATGAAATATTTATTTGAATCGATAGTTTGAACCTTGCAATTTAATGTTTAAAGATAATTTCATGCAAATGTTGACCGCGGCTGCGTCTCAGGTAGCCCATCCGCTGAGTCCAATTTTGGCATACTCTTTCACACATATCGGCCGGTATCTCACGAATGAATGCATGGATGTTGGCTTCCAGTGCGTCAATCGAAGCGGGCTTGTCCCTATACACTCGCCTCGCAATTGCGCCATTGTTTCGCGTGCTGTGTGGCATGTGGCACCGTCTTGTTGAAACCACATATCATGCAAGTCAAGAACTTCCATTTCGGGCAAAAAAAAGTTTGTTATCATCGCTCGGTAGCGTTGACCATTGACAATAATGCCGCCGGCCCATAAACCGCACCAAACAGTGGCTTTTTCGGGATGCATTGGTAGCTGTTGCAATGCTTCTGGCTGATCTTCACTCCAAATGCGGCAATTTTGCTTATTTACGTACCCATTCAACCAAAAATGAGCCTCATCGCTGAACACAATTTTTCGATAAAAAAGCGGATCCTCGGCCAGCTTTCCAAGAGCCCATTCACCAAAAATTCGGCGTTGTGGTAGGTCGGCTGGCTTTAGTTCTTGCACCAGCTGTATCTTAAAAGGCTTTACGCCGAAATCCTTCCGCAAAATTTTCCACGTAGTGCTGTAACAAAGGCCTAACTGCTGGGAACGGCGCCGAATCGACATTTCGCGGTCTTCTGTCACACTAGCTGATACGGCCGCAATATTTTCTTCAATACGCACAGTACGTAAACGTGTTGGTGGTTTAATGTCCAACAAAGTAAATTTGGTGCGAAATTTGGTCACAATCTTCCGAATAGACTGCTCAGAAGGTCGAGAATGGCGATCATAAAATGGAAGCAGCGCGCGATGAACATTTCGAACCGAGCACGAATTTTGATAGTAAAATTCAATAATTTGCAAGCGTTGTTCATTTGTAATGATATGATCCATGGTTAAATTGCAAACCAAACTGAAGCTGTTTGACAGTGACACAAGGTACTAAACACACGTCAGCTGTCAAAACCAGTGTTGCCAAAACCAAACCAGCTAAAAAATCACCCTTTACTAAGGATACTTGAGATAGGGCCAAAAATACTGCATACTTAGTTTTTGGTAAAAAATCAATTAACGGTAATTTATAAAACCAATATCTCGAAAACTTATAAAGGGAACTCCAAAAAATGTTCTGTTTTTATACTATGAAGTGGAAGAAATTTTCATACTTCGATTTTTTAATTAATGTTTTTTTCTTTATCTAAAGATTTTCTTAAATTTAAATTAAGTACGTTTTCTCAAAAACGGCTCTAACGATTTTGATAAATTTTTGTATTTTGAACAATTATGTTAAATGTGTATTAGGACATTTACCGTGGATAATGTTAAAACGTTTTAAAATATTTCTAAAGTTATAGTATACATCTGGTGTTAAGTTGATTAGGACATTTATTGGCACATTTAGTTTTAAACTAGATTTAATACTATTAATGTAAATGTAAATGTCCTAATTACTTGCGTGAAACGCTACTTTTTGCTCAGTCGCGTAGAGGATTGATGTTAATAATACCGCGTTTTGAACACACTATTGGAGAACGGTCCTACTTTGTTCAAGTAATACTGCTGTGTAATAACCTTCCACAAGATTTGCAAAGCATTACATCACAAGCCACATTTCGTAAAAAAACTATTTTTTGCATTGTTGAATCAGAGCTAACAACTGCAAACATGTCATATTTGTAAAGCCAAAATTTTTTAAATTTTTAACTGGCGAATGACACGCGTGATGTTTTTCTCCAAGGCCTGAATCGAAGCGGGTTTGTCGGCATAAGCTTTTGACTTTACATATCCCCACAGGAAAAAGTCTAACGGTGTGATATCACACGATCTTGGTGGCCAATCGAGCGGCCTAAAACGTGAAATTATGTGCTCACCGAAATGTTCTCTCAATAAGTCCATTGATTGATGCGATGTGTGGGAAGTGGCGCCGTCTTGCTGAAACCAAATGTCGCCGAGATCACGAGCTTCAATTTCAGGCATCATATAGTCGGTTATCATGGCACGATAACGGTCGCCATTGACGGTTACCTTCGCACCGGCATAATTTTTAAAGAAATATGGACCGATGATTCCACCGGCCCGCAAACCACACCAAACCGTGTGGTTTGTTTCTGGATGAAGTGGCAGTTCTTCAATCTCTTCAGGTTGCTCTTCGTCCCAAATGCGGCAATTTTGTTTGTGTACATACCCATTGAGCCAAAAATGGGCCTCATCGCTAAACAAAATTTGCCTCGAAAACGTCGGATCTTCTTGGAACTTTTCAAGAGCCCATAGAGCGAAGCGATGTCGCTTGGGATGGTCGAGCGGCTTCAGTTGTTGCACAAGCTGTATTTTGTACGCTTTCAATTTAAGATCTTGACGTAAAATGCGCCAAGTCGTTCCATACGTCAGTCCGAGTTGCTGCGAACGGCGCCGAATCGACTCTCTACGGTCTTCGTGTACACTCTCAGCTACGGCCGCTATATTTTCTTCACAGCGTGCTGGACGTGGTCTATTCGGTCGAATATTATCCAATAATGAATGCTGGGTCTCAAAATGGGTGATGGTATTGCGAATAGTACGCTCAGTAGGCCGATTATGTTGACCATAAGTTGAGCGAAGTGCACGAAACACATTCCTCACAGAACGTGAATTTTCATAATAAAGTTGAACAATTTGTAAACGTTGTTCACGCGTAAGTCTTTCCATTATGAAATGCCAAACAATACTAACCAAAAATAACATGACAGCATGACACGACTCACACGTGATCTGTCAAAAAAGGCTATTGAAAAAAGTATCTCTACTTGGATCACCCGTTATTAAATATCAAGCTTTTGTGGTAGAAGCAATAGAAATTTTCTATTCATAAATACATTAAAATTGATTTGTTCGCGATTCGCCTATTCGCAGTTCGCTCTCATGTGAATGATCGTTAACACTAGTGGTAGGCATGAGTCTCACATTAGAAAAAAACAGTTTATTTATTACGGAAAATGGCAGAGCTGTATCGATAGAAGAGCGAGCGATCCGGCGATCAAAAACGTAGATTAAATAAACAAAAGCGTCAAACAGGGACAAGGACAGGCATGTGCATGCGCTGTGGGTACGAAAGACACAGTTTTGCAAAAATTAGAGAGCATGGAAGTAATAAGAACGGAAAATAGGAAGAATACGAGTACTTTGTTGGCATGACGGATAAGTGGCCTGTGCATTTATGACTTAATAAAACAAAAATTACATTTAAAGTTGATACAGGTGCAGATGTCACGTTATTTCCCTGGTCAGCTGTGGAAGATGTAAAGGGTATATTGGGTACGTATATATACTGGAAAAGGCGAAGATTGGTTTAAAATGTGGACATACGCGTGTTACCCGCCGAGGGAAACTAGTGTTTTTTAAGCTGCACAAGGGGGACTTGGGCATAACCAAAACAAGGACACGAGCCCAAAAAACTATGTGGTGGCCGGCATCTAGAGTGAAATCGTAAAAAAAAATTTAACATTGCGTAGGATTTATTTAGCACGTATGGACCATTAGTATCCGAATTTCCGGATTACCCCTAGCAAATCACAAAAGTATTTCAACAACTTTTAGTCGTCATGGATTTTAGAACTTATGTATATTCCTCCTACTTTCGACAGTTTGCAACAGAATGGTCGCTCAAAATCAATCAATACTATCAGGCAAATAACGCTGCTGAAGCCGGAGTAAAGGTATCGAAAATAATAATTTGGTTTTCGCATCAACAGATCCACTGGTGATTACAGACATTGACATATCTACCCGAAAAGTGGAACCAATCTATTCACCGTGGTGGTGAAAGTAAGGTCGTTGCGATTGATTTTTCAAAGGCATCCGGTAGAGTTTGGCATTAGGCTCTTTTGTAGAAAATGCATGCATTTGAAATCGATGATACCTTTCTTCAATGGATTATAAATTACCTTTCGGACCGTTCAATACAAGTTGTCCCCCAAGGCTCCGTTCTGTCTCCGACTCTCTTTCTCATTTTTATCAATGATCTCCTGTCTGTTACTTCTAATCCAATCCATTCCTTCGCTGATGACAGTACACTTAGCTTCGCATATTCGTTTTGTGTTTTACGTCCCTCATCTTCGGCTGTGGAGCTAGAACCAAAACGTGTGTTAAGCTCATTCAATTCTGACCTTGACAGCATTCTTAAGTGTGAACCAATAGAGTAGAATTTAATGCGTCCAAAACAAAATGCTGTCTTCTGATTCATGAATGACACTTGCACCGCTGAAACCGAAAGGTTTCCATCCACGATATGTGTGTTAATGACAATTTTCGTTGGAACGAACACACATTCGACGTCACCGAGAACGCTTCGAAATGTCTAGGTCTCCTCAACAACGCTCATATCTGGTCTGGTGCACCAATTACATATTTGGCGCTACTGTTTTTCCAACACATTAATATGTAGTTTACAGACATTTAAAAGCAATAAGGGTATCCAAAATCCCTTTAGGACATGTACATTATAAAAAAAAACCCACTTAAAAGAAATACAGGGACGTTTGAGCTCGCATTGTTAGATTATACGAATACACCGCGCTCAAATGGATTTAGTCAAGCAGAACTTATTTTTGGGAGGAGACTACGAGACAATGTACCAAATGTGAACATAAGAGAAGAACCAAAACCCCAAAAATGTTAACATGAGAGAAGCGTTGCATAGAAACGCCTATAATGCAGTAAAGGAATTGAGGGAATTGCTGAAAGGAGATTATGGAGATATGGATAATATCAATAATTGATTTCAGACGACAAAGGAAGTAATAAAAAAAGTTCAGTATAGATCATATCTTATATCTTATATCTTAATACAAGCGTATTATTCTAAGAATAAATTAAAGCATTTTAACTAAATTCTTTACAGCCAAATTTGTATACTAACCCAAATCTAGAAGCGAGTCGAAACATCCAGAGCTACAACCATCCATGTGCCCAGACGATCATCATACGACGCTTTAGTAACCAGATCGGGAAAGAGAATATATCGTTCGTACACATGCTTTAAAAACAAAACATAAAATTGTTGATGTCTAAATTCTAAGAAAATTAAATATAATATTAACTGATAATATTATTATTAACTGATTTCCATAAACAAAACAAAATTGGTTTTAACTTTCATGAAATTAAATAATGAAATAATTTTTTTAACTTTAATATTTAAACAGAGTTGTTATATTGGCATCACTCTTACTTCACGAAACTATGTAACTTAGTATTTTATATATGTATTTAGTATTATATATTTCTTAAAAAAAGGAAGACACATTTTGTCTAATCGTCGTACTTAACACAAAATAATTTTACCTAAAAGTAATCCTCTAACTAATCTTGTTTTCTCTTCTTATCATTTAAAGTTTGACGCACATTTAAGAACTTCACGCATCGACAGAATCGAGTAGCCTTTGATTCGACCAAGGTCACCTTACTTCGGCGGCCTCTGGGAGGCAACCGTCACAAGTCCTTATACAAGAACAAGTCCTCATACATCAACAGTCAACATAGAAGATGCCTTAATACGACGTATTAGAGGAAGAATTAGGCAAGAAGTCTTGGGATTTCGCAATGTTAGCGATCGCCTACAGACAATCCGCATCAGGGCCAAATTTAAAAATATCACTATTGGCAACTTTAACGCCAAAATCGGAAAGAAGGGCATCTTTGGCTCTGTGATCGGAAATCACAGTCTGTGCGAAAAGACTTTCGGAAACGGATTCTGGCTAATCAGCCATTCAAACGACGGTGGCTACATTTGAACCGACTAATACCACACGGCACAGCTGGTATATATTTCATCGGGAATGGAGACTGATAATGCTTTAAAATATGCTATTGCATCTTTTGAGAGTTTCAAATCACCTGGTCCGAATGGAATTTATCCAGTTTTGCTGAAACAAGGTTTATGTTCGGTTTTGCCAATGTTGAAAAGTATTTTTACCGCGAGCTTGGCCTTGGCCTATATACCTTCCCCCTGGCATATAGTTAAAGTGGTTTTCATCCCAAAAATTGCTAAGTCTGACTACACGCTAATCAAAAGCTTTAGACCCATAAGTCTGTCTTCCTTCTTGCTGAAAAGTTTGGAGACTGGTTGAACTGCATGTGTGCAAAATTGCTCTTCGTCACATCCTCTCTCTGAGATGCAACATGCCTATCAGCGTGAAAAATCCTGCGAGACTGCGCTTTAAAACCTTGTTGGAAGGATTGATAGTGCTCTTGAACGGAAGGAGTACGCGTTGGGCATTTTCGTCGATTTTGAGGGTGCTTTTGATAATGCGACCTTTGACAACATGTGTAACTCTGCCAGACATCATGGTGTAGATGCAACTTTGGTGTTGTGGATTAAAGCAATGCTAATGTACAATGGTAGTACAATGGACCTGTAGTTGTGTCTGAGCGCTCCATCGGTAAAAAGCAACCTCCGACAAAAAAAAAATAAAAAAATTTACAGGTTGGTAGGCGATGCAGATTGTGGCAAGTGCGGGGTAAATAGTGGCGTAAATAGTGGCTGCCCTCAAGGTGGTGTTCTGTCCCTCTTATGGTGTATGGTGGTAGACCCTTTGTTTACGGCTCTCAATTTTCACGAAAACAACACTCAAGCTTATGCGGATAATGTCGCCGTTCTTTCTGTCGGTTCAAATTTAGGGGCTATCTGCTCTCAAGCGCAGAGATCCCTGGATTTGATCGATGTCTGGTGCACTAGTATGGGCTCTCAGTGAATCCTCTTAAAACCACGGTTGTTCTCTTTACGAGAAGGAGAATCGTCACTGGTCTGTCCCATCTTGTGCTCAAAGGTGTCACCATCAATATATCCGATGAAGTCAAATATCTGGGTGAGGATTACCTCGATAAAAAACTTCTATGGTCCAAACATGTCGAATCGAAAACCGATAAAGCAATGTCGACTTTCTGGCAGTGTAAAGGAGCTTTTGGTAAGACATGGGGCTTGTCTCCAAATCGGGTCCTTTGGATCTATACGGCCATTATATGACCGCTACTCTCATACGCATATCCAAAGAACGGCATGTCTCGGCTGCACAGGGGCCTTCCCTAGCACCCCGGGCTCTGCTCTAGATGCTTTGATGAATCTTCACCCCTCGATTTATATATCATGGGGTGTACGATTAAAACCATCTTTCGCTTAAGGAGAGGTGGATTTTGGTACCATGCGCACTGGAATTTTGAAGAACTTGCTTGAGAATTATCCTTTGACCCCTGTCTTATGGATATGTCTGATGCAATGACACCAGAAATCCTTCTGCTAAAAAACTACCACGTCAACTTTCCACAGGTAACGGAATGGCTTCGGTCAGACTCTGAACCATGGATTGAATGCCATCGTATTTTCACGGATGGCTCCAAAAACGGACAGGGGTCTGGTGCTGGAGTCTTTGTGGAACGCGATGACAATACGACTTTACTACCCCTTGGGTAAACATGCATCTGTTTTCCAAGCGGAGATTTTTGCGCATAGCCATTAGGAGCTAAATTCTGAACAACAGGTGGAGGGCTAGAGGCATTTGCAATTGCAGTTATAGCCAAGCTGCATTAAAAGAGCTGCTAAACCCTCTTACGTCGTACAAGTTATTGCTAGAACTCAAGCTTTCTCTGAATTTGGTCGGAAAACTGAACACAGTGAATCTTGTCTGGGTGCCAGGTCACACTGGCATCCAGGGATATGAGATCTCGGATGAGCTTACTAGGCAAGGTTTAGAGGAAGTTTTCTCAGGACCCGAACCTGTGCTGGGTCTGCCTACATCTTTAGTCATGTCTTTCATCGACGCTTGGGTTTCTCGTGAACACAAGATTCGGTGGCGCGATTGCGGTGGATGTAGACAGACCAAACTATTGCCCACTGACATTTGCAAAAGGTCTGCATTTTTTCTTCCATTTCTTAGGAGAATCGACTGTAGGCTTCTTGTAGGCGTCCTTTCGGGCCACCAAGCTAAACACTTAAATGTGTTGGGCTTAAGCGACACCACCACCTGTCCTGCTTGCGGTGAGGAGAATGACACAGCAGAACACTTTCTCTGCAGTTGACCGGCCTATGCTCGCATCATATGGCGGATTTTCGGGGCTGACGTGGTGAGTGGAGAACATCTAAGCACTAAGTAGTACAATGGACCTATAGTTGTGTCTAAACAAGAAACCGCTAAAACCTTTGCCGACCGCGTCTCCCTAAACCTCCCAGCAAGCCCATGTTCAGCTTCACCAGCATCAAGTACAGAGGGCCAGTGGTAACACTGCCAGCGTGACATCAGGAGTGCCGCTACCGAAGTGCCGGGTTTCGCTAAGCGACCACAGCGAAACCCTGGGTTCGATAAGGAATGCTGCCAGACACATGCAGCCAAGAACGAGGCCTATCAATTAATACTGCAGACAAGAAACAGGGCTGCTGAGAGCTGCCCGCGAGCTCAACGGGCAAAAAAGAAGAGAGGAATACCGACTTCTCAGAAGGAAAAAGAAAGAGCACGAGAAGCAAGCGGTCGAATCAATTGAGGGACGCTACTGCAGAGGCAATGTTCGTAAGATCTACCGAAGAGTAACCACCACATTAAGGGTACAAGGCCGGAACAGAAAAGCCTGGAGAGATGAGCATGGGAATACAGTAATGGATTCAAAGTCGGTGCCAAGGATTTGAAAAGAACACTTCTGCAGACTGTTAAACGGCGGGGACAGCGAACAATCCGCTGTCAGGTAGAATAATCTATCCAGCTTCAGCTGCTGGAGCGATGGCCTTTTGGTCGAGCTTTTCAAAACAACTTTACTTAATTCGATGTGATTATTATCAGCCATGGTCCTAAACGGAAAACAAACCACTTTCAATGTCAGGCAATTGAAATAAAGTGCACAACTGCATCATACGAAAAATGGTAACCAAAATTATATTAACTATACTCTGTCCAACATAAATTGGCAGTACAGGGAAGATAGGGATGTCTGCCTCTCATTCGCACTCTTTTGTTTTTCTTAAGGTGGTATTCTAACAAAATCTCTTACAGCATCTTCGTAGTAATGATTTTAAATCAGCAAAAATCTTAAAGAATATTATATAAGGTTACCATAGTTTTTTTAAGATTGAAATTTCCATTTAAATTATTTTATTTATAAAAAATAAAACAAATTTATCTGTTCCCACACCCCTAAGAGATAAGATAAAAGCCGTGTTTTTGAAGGGTGTCCCCAGTAATCCCTTTTAAATAAAAAAAAAACAAAAATAAAAAAATGAATTCATGTTCATGAATTAAATGAACAAGTATAACAAAAATAAATATAAATTCATTTCTTAAATAATAAAATTTACAAAATATTTTTTCAACAATTTTTTTTTTTTTGTCAGCTCTTAAGTCTTTTGATGATTTTGAAGCTATTTCTAAATACTATCTTACTATATAAGCACAAAATACACGACTTAAAAACACAAATTGCACAAAACTAGATGTAAAATCAAAAACTGACAGCGCGCTACGAAAACTTATGTAAATTATCTTTTACAATTTTGTAACTCCATTTTAACGTATTTTTCACAAATTAAAAGAACGCAAAAGAACAAACCATTAAGAACTTTTTTTTAAGCTCTAAAACCAAAAGATACTTAACATAATCCCAAGGAAAAAAACTGTTTTCTAAAAATATGAGTTTCTAATATAAGTTTAAGAAAATTATTGATCAGTGATTTTCGCCAAAAAAAAAAAAACGTATGGCAGGTACCGTTATCTCAAACGATAAAGCAAAAAATAAAAAGACGCCGCGAGATGAAACCTCTTTTCTCTTTAGTATACTAACGTATACAAGCAAGTTAAAACATAAGGAAAGGCTACAGTCCGCTGGGGGCGAACAGTATGATACCCTATCCATATCCCTATATGCCCCAAAAAAAACCTTAAGAAGATGATGGATAGCATTTTATTTCATTCTATAAAATTTAGAAAAAAAAAAACATTTTTTGAAAAAACGCCCCCAAAAAGTGGGCGTGGCCAAAAACTTTGTATGGGCGATATATTGGAAAAAATATTGGCTAAATATCTTGTTAAACACTTTTTTTCGGTTTCTATGAAAATTATCGAAGAAAACAGCATTTTAGTGAAAAACGCCCACAAAAAGTAGGCGTGGCAAAAAACTTTATATGACAAACTTATAAAGGAGGGCAGTGTCTACATATCTTGTGAAGGTTATAACCCTCTATCTGTCCATCTGTAGCTTTAAATCGGTTTTTTCTAAATTGTGGGCGTGGCAGTGGGCGTATTCCAAAAAATTTTACACTTAACCATTTCGGAGCCCTAGGGAGTATGTGGTCCAAATTTCAGCTTTCTAGCTTGAATTTAAAGGCCTAAAAATTGCGTACGGACGGACGGACGGACGGACGGACGGACGGACGGACGGACATTGCTAGATAGTCTTAGGATTTGGTCCTGATCATAAATATATATACTTTTATGGGTCTACGACGAATATTAAGGGGTGTTACAAACTATGTGTCAAAATTAATATACCCTTAGGATAGGGTATAAAAATATGGAAATGAATAGAGAAGTAAAAACAGTCCAAAAAATTGGTGAATTAGTCGGAAAAAGTCGTTCGACTGTCCACGTACCCTTTTATGTACGCGAGGAATTTGAACTGTCTTATAAAAGCATATTTTGAACGAAATAAAGAAAGATCCTTTCAAAATTGTGAGAGTTAAAAAATTTCAAGGAAAACAAGACTGGTTACTGGTTGGACTGGGTGCATAGGCATGGTTGATGTGGCAGAATATATTTAGTAAATTACCATTAATGCCAATTGCATGGATCAGATGGTAAGTCTAAGACTATAAATACACTCATACAACTGTTTAGCACGGAAGAAAGCTCTATGATGGGTTGGGGCTATACGTCTAGCGCTGGAGTAGGCAACCTGCATTTTATATATATTATATATAAATAAACAGAATTATCAATCTCAATATTATAAAAGAAAATGTCAAGTAGAGCGCACAAAAATTGGATACTTTGGACTTTTTACCAAGGCAACGATCCCAAGCAACGTACGGTAGTAGCAAAGCTTTGGTTGCCGCAAACTATTACAAGCACCTCCTTAGCTACGGCACGTGAGAAGAGTGCAAGAACATTGTACTAATATAAGTTTAAGAATGCTGTTCAAACATATTATTTGAACACAGTAAATGTTTTGTTATCTACCGACTCAAAACTATAAACTAACACAAGAGTGCAACAATTGATAAGGCATCTTCTTCATGAGCATAATCTGCACCTCCTTATCTTTATAGAGATGAGGAAGACTATAATCTCAAGTGTGTTGTCCATGCATTTATGTGTTATGTCTTCTTTATCTTTATTTAAAAGCGTAACAACAATTCTGAAATAAAACTTTAAAAAAGTTTTTGGTGTAAATCACGACCTAAACAGTGATTTAAAGCGTAATCGAGGCGAAATCATCGATTAAGTGAAGTGAAGTGTGAATAATAATATAAAATGTCGAAGTCTACGGACGTTCTTTTTGCCAAACAGAAAGAAATTGAAAACGAATTGATCGCAGTAAAAAGAAAACTGCTGGAGAAAGGCTACAGAAAAGCTGCAAAGGAGGAAACAAATAAACATGTCGTTTCAACAAAACCATACCAAACTTCTTGACCAAGGAGCTAAAAGTAGT
Source organism: Ferdinandea cuprea (assembly GCA_963576555.1). NCBI lineage: Eukaryota > Metazoa > Arthropoda > Insecta > Diptera > Syrphidae > Ferdinandea > Ferdinandea cuprea. Next base: position 90,437,554 of record OY754958.1, on the reverse strand, counting down.
GACGAGTACATAAATAGAAACTATTTTGACGCCATTAGCAAATTGGTTTTGGAAATAAAGGTATTGTTGAACAGAATAAATACAGATGGCGGGTAAAAATAATTTGCTCATCAACAAACGCCTTCAGAAACTTCAAATAAAAATCTTGTTATAAAAATATTCCTACTAAATGTTCAAATATTTAAGCAAATGCTAAATTAATATGAAATAGAATGTGAACTTAGTTCAAAATCAGAACTGAATTGTTCAAAACATCACCTGGAATCGGAATTTCAAGCGGCAATAGCAACTTGAAAAATGACTGGAAGATGATAAAGCAGACAGGAAATAACATAAAATAACAAGAGACTACTATACAGTGTTCAAAAAAAATACTAGGCAAATAGAGTCACTAGAGTCTCAATCACAACACAGAAAAAGGACACAACACTATTATTCACTGTAATTTTATAGAAACAAAAACGCCATCAGTACTTCTAGCAACAGCACAGGTTAAAGTCATAGCTGCCAGTGGAGCAATTATCCTTTTAGGAGCACCTATTGACCAAAGTTCGCAAAAGACAACAATTTCAGAAGAAGCAGCGCAAATACTAGCCTTGCCACGAATGTAAGCAAGAACAGAACTTCACGGTCTTGGAAACATTATTGTTGGCGTCTCAAAATCTAAATTAAACTTAGAAATCATGCCAAGGTTTTTAAGTAACGAAAAATTCTCTTCGGAAGCTTTAGTCCTGCCCAAGTTATCATGTGCACATCCAGACAATTCATTTAAATACGATCTTGGCCATTGGAAAAACTACACATTAGCCGACCGATGATTTGTTCAACAAATCAGACAGAGTTGATATAGTGCTAGGAAGGGATATTTATCCAGATATTTTGGAAGAAGCAGTCCGCAATGATGGGAAAATGTTGGGGCAATGCACCGAACTAGGATGGATTTTATCTGGCATTTTAAGGACGTCAAGCACAAGCACATCGTTACAGCCGTGACAACCGGAATTGAAAAATTCTGGGAACTTGAAGAGATTGCAGAAAGTCCACTTCTAGACGAAAATGATGTTCGCGTCCAGCGTTTTGAAAAAGATACCTCCAGAGGTCAGGAGGGAAAATTTGTTGTCAGGTTACCTTTCCAAGAACATAAAAAATTGGGTAACTCACGAAAACAAGCTATGGCGCGATTTTTTAATTTGGAAAAGAGACTTAACGGCCACCCGTCGTTAAAAGCTATAAACGAGCATATTGATTTAGGACACATGACTCCGACAATCTTTGAAAAGAAAAGAAGATACTATTTACCACATCAAGCAGTTATACATTAGAATAGTCTTACAACCAAAGTTAGAGTTGTATTTGATGCATCAGCAAAAACATCTAATATGATATTATTTTGCCAGGACCCAGGCTACAAAAGGATTTATTCGATATTATCATCAAGTGTAGACTTTGGAGATATGTGTGGATATAGAGAAAATGTATCGACAAGTTAAAGTAGAAGAAGATGACCAGGAATTTAAATACATTTTATGGAGAAGTTCTGATAAAAAATCCTGTGAAAGAATACAAGCTATATACAGTAACATATGGAACAACATGTGCACCATTTCTAGCAACGATGGCATTGCGGAAAGTGGCTGATAATTGCGAGGAAGAAAACCCAATAATTTACAAAATCATAAAAGATGACTTTTATATGGATGACCTAATGACAGGAGGAAATTCCATACAAGAATGCCAGGTGATTTAAGTTCAAATTACTAAACAGCTTAAAAAATTTAGATTCCATTTGAGCAAATGGCTTTCGAATAACGGCGATGTGCTTGGTTGAAATAAAGGGAAAATATATAGCCAAATCAGCCCGAAATAAACACAGTTAAAGTTCTTTCAAGAACAACCCCAACAGTTTTTAAAAACTACAAAATAGTTGACCTATCCCGAAAAGCAGTTTTAGTAAATTAGAAAGAGTAGTAGCTTACATACTACGATTTATTAATATTAAACTTAAAAAGAAGAAACCAACTTTTGAATACCTATCCGCAAAAGAACTCAACGAAGCAGTTAAAGTTATTATGTCAACAACAAACTATCGATTTTCCAACGGAAATCTACACCTTAGAGCAAAATAAGGAGATAGACGCAAGAGGAATTTGGGAAGCTGCAGTAAAATCGATGAAAAATCATCTGAAGCGTATTGGAGGAGACAACAAGCTGAACTTTGAAGAATAGATTACATTGCTATAGCAAATTGTCTGTAAAAAGTGTCGAAGACGTAGATGTATTAACTTCGTGTCATTTTCCAATTGTACGACCTTTTTATAAAAAAATTCAAGCAATAGATGGCTTTACAAAATTTTCGAAACTGCTTCAATATATCTGGAGTGCGGAAATGGGAAGACTATCTGGATGGAAATTCCTTCACAAGAAGTGCTACAACTAAAACCAGGATGTAAAGCTAAATACGATGGAGTTACGATCTCAGTTCAATTCAGAAAAAACACAGAATGGGGCGAAATTTCTTGGGCAAGAAACATTGACGCAATTCCCGAGCATAGAATAAAAACTTTCCATTCAGTAACGTTTAATAATACAAAAGATATTTTTTTATTAAAAGAAGAAATTAATGATTCGAAATCGCAAAATATTGATCTTAAAAAGGTTCATTATCATCACGTTAGTGGACACTTTGCACTGATTTTGGTTTCCATTCTTATAATAATTTTAGTAATCATATACGTAAGATCACGTAAAAGAAAAAATGTAAACATTGATTTCAATATGGCATCTGTTCAAATGTATAAGATAATTAATAATGTAATTAATTTGGTCGACAGAACGTTCGAACATATTATTTGAAGACAGTAAATGTTTTGTTATCTACTGATTCAAAACTATAAAATTTATGTCTTCTTTATCTTTATGACGGTGGAAAATAGTTCGGACTGTTCATCATTATCTATGAATATAACATCAAATTTAGAATAAGGTTTAAGAGATAAGAATATTGTATAGATAGTTATGGTAAGAGAAAATAAAATTTAGCAACTTAGAACTACTCAACAAATGTATTTAATCGTACACATGCCTAATCAGCTTAAATAAGCTTAATTGCAGCCATGGAAATCTATAGAACTGCACGTCTGCGAAAAATTGTATAAAACATATTATAATAGCATCTTTTAGCAAATGTTTTCAAGTTTCTAAAACTGCCTTAGATTTACCGTGCGATAATTGGATACTGAGCTATCGATGATCAAAGAATTATAAGTTGAATGCCTGTCCTGGTTAGGGATTCTGCAAATAAAATAGTAGTAAAATAATTGCCCACGGACATGGAATTTTAGCCAAATAAAATTAAATATCGGATTGGAATATTGGTCATATTGAGGTAGAAGTTGGTAGGCCACATCACTATGTATAAAAACTCCGAGACCACGATCAAAATTTAAAAATTTATATTTTAGGCTAATTTTTCAGATTTTAAAAACCAAACTTTACGAAAATTACCTTTTTATTAAATTTGTAGTGATGTGATATTAGGTACTCGATCTCAGCATTTTTATTGTCAACAGTACCATGATGGGACGCTTCGCAGGTTGAAGGAAATTTTCGAAATTTGTCATGACATGACATTTTAATGTTGCAATGAATTATTATCGGGAGCTCTTGGAACATTGAAGATCCTTGAATGCTTGAATAGGACATTCTTCTAAAATACACTGAAATTCACCTGAACATTTGCTGTTGCAATGAATTTTGACCGAGATGTACTTGGAACATTGAAAATCGTCCCAGAATCGTAATTTGCCTACCTATATTTATTTCTAAGTTTTTCTGAATTGTTTGTATTTTCGGCAGTTAAGAAGATAGTGTTCAAACAGCAGACCTGCATTCAGGTTTGATTTTGTTTGAAATTTTAGTGATATGGTGTGTTGAACGTAGTGCATGGGACACAAGATATACCTTAACGCAAAAGTGATTGTTGTTGCTTGTGTAAATTAATATGGGTATTGAAATGAGCTTAGACACGAGTAACGCCTTTTTTATTGTTTGCGTCAGGAGTTCTGTTCTGATCGATTTAATTATTGCTGAACGTTAATTGATGAGTTACAGTGGACGTCCAGTATAACGAACACCCGATATAGTGAAATTGCGATATAACGAACGCTTTTTAGATTTACATTACCATCTCTATATAGCGAACAATGCTCACAATTCGCTATCCGATATAAGGAATGCCTTCATAAATTGACATAAAATAACCATCTTTTTGTTGGCTTTGTGATTTGTGTATCTGTTTATCATATCAAAACGAATATTCTCTCATATGTGTTTGGCCCAAAGAGTTCAGGTTTGTTTTGTTTTGTTTTGCTTTTCTTTTTCTTAAAAGTCTCCTACAATTTTGTTTGCATTCTTTTATTTTGATTTGTCTGTTAAAAAGAGCATGTAAGTGTCTTCTGGTTTAAAACTCCGAATTAATTTTGTAATTTAAGTTTTGTTTAAAAATATTTAAAACGTATAAAAGATCTCAACCTACTCGGCTTTCATTGAAAGACAAGGTCAAGAATATTTGCAACAAAGGCATTTCACTTAAGGAAATTTCATTAGTGATTATTAGTGATTTCTTCTCTTCAAAGTTCTACCGTAACCTTTGCTTCGCATTGACGTGTGAATTATTAACTACCGTAGTTATTTTTTGATTTCAATTTTAAATTTTGTTTTATTGTTAAAAATGGTTGAAAATTGTGGTGAATGCAATACTGGCATAATGTCTGGTGACTTCGTTAGCTGCGGAGGGATATGTTCCAGGAAATTCCACACCCATTGTGTAATGCTTTCCGGAGCAGCCCTCCAGCTCATGAAGACAAGTGAGGGACTTTGCTACAAGTGCAAAATCTGCAAGGGGATGCCATTTTTTGGTTTTAATCACTAAGCTCAGCGCATTAACAAATGAGCTGCGTTTGATTAAATCTGAACTACGCGAATTGAAATGTAGTTCAGTGCCTTTGCTTTCCGATACTCATTTGCCGATGGGTAAAAAATCGATTGTATCCGAAACGGGAGTGTCAGTTAATGATACCCCCGTATGTGATAACGCGCCGGTCGTGATAGAAAATGCCTCCGGAGGCACCGAATGGAGCTAAGTGTCGCATAAAAAATCGCGGAAAAACATCGGCAATAATAATTCTGCGCTCGATTTTGTTGCAGCTCCTCCAGCTGAACTGCATGCCGCTGGTTTTCGCGTTGACACGACGAAAAAGGCACTGACAAATTACATTTCAACTAAGTTAGCCATACCGGATGGCCGTGTTAGTTGTAATAAATTAGTCAAGTCAACTGCTGACTTGACCAAATTCAATTTTATTAATTTTAAAATTAAATTGCCGCAAGAATTCTTCGCGCGCGCATTAAATTCTTCGGATGGCCGTCGGGAATCGTATGAAAAAATTTCCGCCAAAAAACGGAGTTGCATTGCCCATCGCAGAAGTCAAAACATAAACACTGATCAGCTGCAACAGCAATGCACCTCCGTTTTAAATTATTCGCTTTATTATCAAAATATGGGTGGTATGAGAACGAAAACAAAAGAGATTTTTGTTGCGCTCTCTGACCATCAATATGATGTCATTGTTTTAACGGAGACATGGCTGCAACCACACATTTTTTCTACGGAGATGTTCGATTCAACATATGTCGTCTACCGAAATGATCGTTGCCGAACAAGCAGCGAGCGAGGTGGGGGAGTTTTAATAGCTGTCTCTTCTCGTTTTCATAGTAGGCAAATGACATTGGAACATTGGAACATCTATTAATAGAATATTGGACTTAGTTTTTCTTAATAATGAAATTAATTTTACTATAAGTGAAGCTCTGGATCTTATAGATTCCAATAAAATGCATTACCAAGCCTTACTTTTGGAGATTAATTTTCTTAATTACTCCAGTGATTTAAATAATATTAATTCCGCGTTTTCTTATAACTTTTCGAAAACCAATTTCGTTGCTTTACAGTAATATTTGAGTGGTTTTGATTGGGATGAACTGCTGAAATCCCCCAATTTAAAAGGTAACTATGATATATTTTTGGATAAGATCGAATCTGGTTTTAAATTATTTGTACCAAAAACGCGTCTTAACAAAAGATTTAAAATTCCTTGGTCGAATAAAAGATTAGTTAATTTACGTAACGTAAAAAGGAAAGCTTATTCTCGTTATATGTCAAATAAAACTAATTCTAACCGTGAACTTTTTTTGAGATTCAGGAAAGAATATGAATTTTTAAATCGGTTTTTATACAGGCAATATATCTTGTCTGTAGAATCGTCGGTGAAGCGTAACTGCAAATCGTTTTGGAATTACATTAATTCGAAAAGAAATACCACAGGCTTTCCTAAGGTAATGGAATTCGATGATGTAAGTTCAACAGATTTGAAAAGTACGTGTAATTTGTTCGCTGATTTCTTTGAGTCAGTGTACAATAAGTCGCATGTGCAGGTAACGGGAAATCATAACATTATGATTCCTGAAGTTCAGGACATCGGTGTGTTGCAATTCTCGGATGACGATTTAATAAACGCTTTAGAAAAACTAAATTTAAATAGCAACCCTGGCCCAGATGGGATTCCTGTGGTAATATTAAAAAATCATCCGTTTTTCGTCCACTTAAAATAATTTTTAACCAGTCTCTTGTAACTGGGAACATCTTAAATGAATGGAAATATTCGTTCATAACACCTATTTATAAAAGCAGTTTAAGGCAAAAAGTAGTAAACTATCAAAATTGTTTGAAAGTATTGTTAAGTAAAAAACTCTTTTTCGCGGTAAAAGAAATTATTTCAAATAGTCAGCATGGCTTTGTTCGTGGTAGATCATGTGCTACTAATTTAGCTTTGTTGACTAATTATATATTTAATAGTTTTGATGAACGATTACAAGTTGATGTACTTTATACTGACTTTACGAAAGCGTTTGACAGGGTGCATCACATACTTCTTTTGGCTAAGCTAAAGTCTTTGGGTTTTCATTCATCAATGCTAAAATGGTTTCGTAATTACCTGACTAATAGAAGGCAAATGGTTAAAGTCGATGGTTTGACTTCTCGCGTTATAGAAGTTAATTCCGGTGTTCCACAGGGTGTTTTATCTGATTGCATTCATTTTCAGTCAGATATTAATAGATTGTCGGAGTGGTGCAATTGTAATGCTTTGGAACTTAACATTTCTAAATGTAAAGTTTTTTCGGCATATCGTATTAGTACTACAATTTTGCATAATTATTTTATAAATGATCTTAGACTTCAGCGTTTTGATGAAGTGAAAGATATTGGTGTGATATTTGACAATAAGTTAAGTTTCTTTTTTCATTATGATCATGTAATTGCCAAGTCTAACTCATTGTTAGGCTTCCTTAAACGTAATTGTAAAGACTTTAGAGATATAAATAGCCTTAAAATTATTTATTGCTCGTTAGTCAGACCTTATTTAGAATATTGTTCCGTAATTTGGGATTCGCCATATGCAGTTCACGAACTTAGATTCGAAAGAGTCCAATAAAACTTCACGAGGTACGCGGTTCGTAAATTAAATATGTTTGATGAGCTTCCTAATTATGGCAGAAGGTGCAATTTAATTGGTCTGCAAACCTTAAGTTTCAGACGCGATGCAACTTCCGTCATGTTTATTCGCGATATTCTTAATTATCATATTAATTCACCAAAATTGATCTTTCTTTTAAATATATATGCTCCCCAAAGGTCACTGCGGGTTAGAAGCTTATTTTACACAGATAGCCATAGAACCAATTATGGTAATAATGAGCCTATTACAAAGTGCATAAGCACATTTAATGAATTCTGCAACGAAATTCATTTTTGCTTGAGCAGATTTTAAAAACTTCATTAATGCATTAACTTTAAATTAATTATATTTGTAATTACATGAAATAGTCTTTAAGATGAAGATCGGTAGATGAAGCTTAGTCGCGCAACAAACAACAGTTGCGTAAAGCGATACTGAGAGCTTACACTTAGAGAACGTAGTGTTTTGCTCTGTGATGGTATTAAAAAAAAAATAATAATAATAATATTCAATTTGATATTTTATTTTTGGGTGAAAATACTTAGAGCACACACAAGAGAGGGGCTGTAATGCAATCTGGATTTTTGTTACCTGATCAGAAAGGTTTTTGAATTTTAGGCAAGCGTTGCGTGAATTGAAATGGGTTATTCAAATGAGCTTAGGCATGAGTAACAGCTTTATTATCCTTTGCGTCAGGAGTTCTGTCCATAGATATAATTATTGCTGTCGTAAATTTATGGGCTATGTTTTCTTATTCGGAATCGGAGATTGCGCATTGTAAAATATTCAATTCCTAATTAAGCAATGAAAGCCATAAAATATTAAGCTACAAATGTTACTCATGGCTAAGCTCATTAAAATTCACTAGCAATAACAGCCACTTTTGCATTACAGCATATCTTGTATCCTACCTGCAAGCAAAAATACCCACCCACTACGATCAACGTACAGCGTTTCCTTTTTTAAAGCACACACGCCGGCACCCTTTTTCCAAGAAAAAAAAAACAACCACCATAGCACTGAAATTTCAAAAAAATGGAGGTCTGCTGTTTGAACAAATCATACCACACTATCCGGAATCCGACACTATACGGTGCTACGGGAATCCTGGACCCTATACTAGTGTTGAAGCACTGTTGTAAATAAGACGTGTACCAAATAAAGGATTATTATTTGTTTTAGAAATTCGACAGCATGGTAGTAATATAGGGTGGTATTTCAATAATTTAGCAGACTTTCTTGCTTGATTGTGGTCTTGGTGCGATGCTCGGTTAAGCATAGTAAAAGAAATATCGATACGATACGTTCTACGATAAATAATCAATAAAGAATGTAAATAAATTTCATTTATAATTTTTTAAAATAAAAATGTAATAATAAAACAACATTTGCACAACGCAGAGAAGACTTAAGAAAAACAATTGTATAAATATTGTAAACTACTTTTTTTAAGAAAGAGTAATAAATTGTAGATAGAAAAATATCATCAAAACCAGGTGATTTATCATCGGCTGTGCGAAGAAAAATTAGATATACTTACCGCGCAAGCGATTCCAACCATATATTCAAAAATATCTCGGTCAAAGTAAACATCGGTCACAAAAATTGAAGCCGGTTTTTCAATTTCCCCAATTTCAGAAGTAGCTTCCTTTAGTGTAAAGAAGAGGTACTGAATGGAATATATTTTTAAATTAACATTGTTTGCTCCACGGTCAGACTTTAAAAAATTCATAACTGACTGAACGATGGGCAGACTATCGCGGTGAGTGTACAATGGAGGATACTCGCCATCATCATCTGGGCGAATAAAGTGCAAAATGCAATTGTACAGTTTGCCAAGATTTTCCTCTCCCATTGCATTCGGTGGCAATGGTAATTGATGGGTTGTGTCAGAATGATTTTGAGCTTCATAACTGTGACCGTAAATATTTATTCCTAAAAATTAAGAACGAATTAAAAAAAAACAAAACTTATTTGTGGAATCATTAATATAATTACCTGGATTGATAAACGAATGGTATTTATTACATAAACCATTATTTAGTGTATATTCACAAATTGATATCTCTGCAGGAATATATACTCCTCCTTGTAAAGTCTTGGTAAAATAGTTAACCATTATGAAGTAATATTTTTGAGTTGCAATTTCTGTGAAAAAATTAGGAGGCATTAATAGCATTTATAAAAGAAGGCATTTGGTGCTTGTGGCTTATTTATAAATTCATTCACAATTGAAATTCAGTTGTAATGCTCAATAGTGCATCATAGCAGCGCACATAGGAGTATTTGCATCCAAAACCTATTCTTGTTTTTTATTTGTATATATTGGTATAGTTAGTTAGTTTTATAAGAAAGCTAAGCAACTGGCTTCTGGCTTTAAGACTGGAACGCAGGCTCTTCGCAACAGCGATGGAAACCTAGTCACCGACGCGCAGGGAATAGTAGATGTATTTAAGCAGCATTTCCAGCAGCTGCTAAACGGACAAAATGTAGAGAGAGTGATGGGGCAAGAAGAGAACCCACGTCCAGTCAATAAAGAACCAGTCCCTACGCCCAGTATAGAATAGGTTGGCTTAGCTATAAAAAAAGCTAAAGAACAACAAAGCCGCCGGCTCCGACGGTCTACCTGCAGAGCTTTTTAAATACGAAAGTGATGATATGGGGGCATGCACCAAATCATCAACCAAGTTTGGGTGGAGGAAAGCATGCCCGATGGCTGGACCTTCAGCTCCAAATGTACCATCTACAAGAAAGGCGATCCTATGTCTTGCAAGAACTATCGAGGCATATCCCAGCTTAACGTCACATATAAGATTCTATCCAAAGTACTGTGTGAACGTCTCAAACCTTTCTGCAACACACTAATCGGCACGTACAAGTGTGGCTTCCGGACCGGCAGATCAACTGTAGCCCAAATCTTCACACTAAGGCAAATCCTGGAAAAGACCAACGAGTTTCAAGTCGAGCCACACCATCTCTTCATCGACTTTAAAGCCGCATCTGACATCATTCAACGTCAGGAGCATTTTGTGGCGATGGCCGAATTCGGGATCCCGTCAAAACTGATCCAGATGTGTCGCATGACACTAGATAACACGCGATGCAATGTGCAGTTTGGCAGCAGCTCATCTGAACTCTTTCAAACATGCACCGGATTTCGGCAAGGAGATGCGCTGTCGTGTGATTTCTTCAATCTTGTTCTTGAGCAGATAGTGCGCAGGGCAGGTGTCAACAGGTAAGGCACTATCTTCAACAGATCAGTCCAACTGCTGCGCTATGCGGACGATATATCTATCATCGGTCGATCCCAGCGTGCCGTGATAGAGGCTTTCATGGCTATTCAAGAACAGGCGAAGTTGGCCTTGAAGTGAATGAGGACAAGTCTAAATATATGCTATCAATAAACAAACAATCATTTTTCCACCGACTAGGACAAAATTTCACTGTTGATAGCAGCAATTTCGATGTAGTTAAGGAGTTCATCTACCTCGGGGTAAACATCAACTTCACAAATGACGTCGTAGTGGGGATCCGCCGAAGAATTACCCTAGGAAACCGCTGCTACTTCGGTTTGGCAAAACAAATGGGTTCAAAACTCCTAACTCGAAGGACAAAGTGCATGCTCTACAGAACCCTTATCCTGCCAGTTCTGCTATGCGGCGCCGTGCTGGACGATAAGCAGGAAAGGAGAGTTAATACTGGGATCCTTTGAAAGAAAAATCCTTCGACGAATATTTGGTCCTGTGTGCGAGGAGGGCTAATGGAGGAAAAGATACAACCGCGAACTCTGAGCTGTACCAAGATGTGAATGTAGTCTGAAAAGCCAAAACTCATCGACTACATTGGCTCGGCCACATCGAGCGAATGAACAACAACGCTCCAGCCAAGATTATCTTCGAATCCCAACCCCCAGGTTCGAGACGACATGGAAGACCGAACCTCCATTTTAAAGACCAAGCCATCGCGGATGCCAGAGCAGACAACTGGAAGCAGCGTGCTCGGGATCGCAGAGGATGGAAGGCTGCCGTATCTCAAGCAGGGACTCTTCACGGGTTGGCAGCCCATTAAGTAAGTAAAGTAAGTAAGTAGTGGTATAAAAAGAGTTCAAAGTTTACAGTTGCATCCACTGCAATTTTATTTTGGTAAGTGTTGTTCAATAAGTGATATCGAAGTTGTTTGTGATAGAAATCTGAAAAAATGTAAATGGAGAATTCTGCTTCAGCCACGTGTTTACAATTGTTTGTTGTGTTTGTGTTTGTGTTTGTTATTTGTTTTATTTTTTTTTTGTTTTAGTACATCCTGTTATTCTGCAGTTAATTGATATTTATAAAATAATTGAAATATTTCTTAAGGTAATGCAACAAAAATTGGTTGCTCCTTTGTGCTCTTTACAGTACTGTGAGTCAAAGAATTTTTCACATTCGTGTAAAGAGCACTCATACGCATTGTACAATTTTTTGATATGAAACTTACTTGTGCTGTTTATTATTTTCTGTTTCTGAATTTAGATTGTGGTGAAAAGAAATAGTGTGAGCAGAAACATTTTAATAGGTGAAAGTAATCGTAATTTTGTGAGTAGCGTTTTGAATAAGAAAGTTCCGCGAATGTTTATGGCATAAAGTATAAGGCATGTACAATTCGAAAATTTCAGATTTTCTGAGAATTTAAGCATAAACTTATTGTGGATTTTTTATGTACCGGTTTTGCCAACACAACTGACGGAAACACCATCGGAGATTTTTTAATCATCCAGAACCAGCTGCTAAAAAACGGGAATCGATTTAAAGTTAATTTTCCAGCTAAAAACCATTTTAGAGACCATTTCAAGTGGATTCAAGATTGATGCTGCCAAATTTGGATTGTACACCATGGATATAGCTAGGCTTTATGTCAAGTTAGGCCTCTTTCACACACGACAGTTTTCTCCGTACGGAAAAAAGCAGTATGGTTTATATCCGTAAGGTGTTGAAACTAATAATAGTAATTAAAGATTTCACACTGGAAGGAGACGGATTTTTTCCGTACGGACGATTTAAAACAGCCTTTTCAACGACTGAAATATACAGCGACCATGCCGTCGCCGTCTTATCAGTGGTCATGTGACTTTGCGGACGCTTTCACACAAGACGATTTTTATTATGTAAGTATTGTATTGTAAGTTAATTTTTTAAAGTAATTAAATAAAAATGCTAATAAGGTATAATAAAATTGGAACTCACAAACTCTACTACCTTATAATTAATTCGTTAAATCTTTTATAAATTATTTAACACATCCGTCGAGTGCAAACATTTTCATCATGTTGGAGTTATATATAAGGCCAAGTAGACGTGTTATAAATATAATGCAGTTAACTTTCAAACTGAACGGCATTCTCTACAAAAGTAGGAAAAGCAGACTAAAAAAGATGTTTCAAGAATAATATATTTGTATTATTTTAAAAAAGAATATAAGAAAACGCACAAATTATATTTTTGATTTATTTCTTTCCGTGTTAGATGTATAATTCTTGATGAAACACTATGAGAGAACCCTTAAAATAATTAATTAGTACTCCAATTACTTCATTCCATATTCAATAGTTTTAATTATGGTTTTAATAACGACCTCTTCCCGTTTCATATTTGCGTGAGATTTTAATTTTAGTTTTACACAGGGCACAGGGTACTGCTCATTTCATCCTTCCTTGCCAATATCATGGAAGGCACTCAATCCATCCAGTTTAAAACTCGGAAGTCCCAAAAACCGAGTAAAGATATGGCATAGTCTGGTACCGAACATAAAGGGTGATCCATTTCGAGGTTCCCTACTTTTTTAAAGAAAAAAACACAGAAAATTCAAATTTAATGGAGAATGTTTATTATCATTTGAAAGAACATTCTTTGGCATTTATTTTTTGAAGATTATGTCTATCAAATGTTGGCCGTTGCTACGTCGCAGATGGTCCATCCGTTGAGTCCGATTTTCGATCACTCGTTCGAGCATTTCGACTGGTAACTGGCGAATGACACGCGTGATATTTTCCTCCAAGGCCTGAATCGAAGCGGGCTTGTCGGCATAAGCTTTTGACTTTACATATCCCCACAGGAAAAAGTCTAACGGTGTGATATCACACGATCTTGGTGGCCAATCGACCGGCCCAAATGTTCTCTCAATATGTCCATTGATTGATGCGATGTGTGGGAAGTGGCGCCGTCTTGCTGAAACCAAATGTCGCCGAGATCACGAGCTTCAATTTCAGGCATCAAATAGTCGGTTATCATGGCACGATAACGGTCGCCATTGACGGTTACGCTCGCACCGGCATAATTTTTAAAGAAAAATGGACCGATGACTCCACCGGCCCACAAACCACAACAAACCGTTGTTTTTTCTCGATGAAGTGGCAGTTCTTCAATCTCTTCAGGTTGCTCTTCGTTCCAAATGCGGCAATTTTGTTTGTTTACATACCCATTGAGCCAGACATTCCACGTCGGATCTTCTTGGAACTTTTCAAGAGCCCATAGAGCGAAGCGATGTCGCTTGGGAAGGTCGAGCGGCTTCAGTTGTTGCACAAGCTGTATTTTGTACGCTTTCAATTTAAGATCTTGACGTAAAATGCGCCAAGTCGTTCCATACGTCAGTCCGAGTTGCTGCGAACGGCGCCGAATCAACTCTCTACGGTCTTAGTGTACACTCTCAGCTACGGCCGCTATATTTTCTTCACAGCGTGCTGGACGTGGTCTATTCGGTCGAATATTATCCAATAATGAATGCTGGGTCTCAAAATGGGTGATGGTGTTGCGAATAGTACGCTCAGTAGGCCGATTATGTTGACCATAAGTTGAGCGAAGTGCAAGAAACACATTCCTCACACAACGTGAATTTTCATAATAAAGTTGAACAATTTGTAAACGTTGTTCACGCGTAAGTTTTTTCATTATGAAATGCCAAACAATACTAAACAAAAATAACATGACAGCAAGACACGACTCACACGTGATCTGTCAAAAAAGGCTCTTGAAAAAAGTATCTCTACTTGGATCACCCGTTATATAGGGTCCGCCATTTAACGTTTTTTTTTCAACATGTCTGATTTGACAGATAATCCCCCCTATCTTGGTATCCGTTCCGGAAGGAAAACTCTCCGATTTTATACGAATCGGACAATTTTCCTTCATGGTAATTGTTCCGATCACCTGTTCGGAACATTTCTCCGACAAAACGTAACGCATACCGGCAGTATACATTTCAACGCGATGAGCTGCGTTTTTTACATCAGTTTTTGACAGCCACCTGTCAATTTCTCTCCGATTGTCTCCGACATATATTCATCGCGGAAATAATAATTTATAAAAAAAATGTAAATGTGCTTTCGGAAAACGGATACGGTGAATGTAAATGAAGTCTCCGATTATATTTGCGTTGCGGAGAAAATTCTTCTCCGAACGGATAGCATGATAGGGGGGAATTAGTTTTATCCTTCCGCTGAACGAATATGGTTGTGAATACGCTTGAACAATGCTGGGAAATATTGCAACATAATTGGGTCATTTTTCTTCGGCAAACTAAAGTGTCCGCCATCTAACGTTTTTTTTTTTCAACTAGTGCTTATTTCGCGAATGGTAACACTTAGCTCATGTCTGATTTGACAGATAATATACCGCTAAACCGCTGAACGAATATGGTTGTGTATACGCTTGAACAATGCTGGGAAATATTGCGGCATAATTTTTTTTTTAAATGAGCAAGGAGTGGCCGTTACAATCAATGGCGATTGTTATCGGGCCATGTTGAACGAATTTTTGTTCACAAATTGAAGAGGAGGATTTTGGCAACATTTGGTTTCAACAGGACGGCGCTACGTGCCACACAGCCGAAGCTACACTCGATGTTTTGCGCCCTGTTTAAAAAAAAAAGAAGTTATTTGGCGAACCCTATATAGTTCGTTTCAGCTAGATTTATTATCGCTTTGTCAATTTATTATCACTTAAGCTATCTGGAAGGTAACTAGAAGTGCCGTCACTAGACTACTGAATTTTACTTTGCATGGTCAATATTTTGGTATGTGTTTTCTTTTGGGAAACACATGCACTATACTCATGTTTACATAAAAACTGTGAATGAAGTTTAAAGAAAATATAATAAAATATAAATTTAAAAGAAACAAAATTGTATTATTGTTCTGCTTACAAATTAATTAGCCCCAGAAAAGTATCCCACAAATTTGAGCATAAATAGTGCTTATTTGAAATTATATTCATTCTTAATTTACAAACCATACGGACAACATTAACAATATGGAACGCTTTAAACAGGGAAAATCTTTGACAAGACAAGCAAAGGTGGTAATTTTCAAATTTTTTAAGCATAATTTGGTTGTGCAAATTTCACTACGAAGAGTTTTATTACAATTTTTTTGCATTAGTATACGGAATTAGGTGAAGTTTAAGGTTTTTAGTTTAAGGTTCCTGGGGATATCGCATTTGTCTGTTTCCAGACCCTAATTTAATGTGCGCACGCGGGTTGAGTCTGTTTGAAATTACAAACGATTAAACCTAAATAAAAAGGTGCACAGCAAAAAAACTCACAAACGCTAGTGATTAAAATGCAAACGTTGTGCGGAATATCACGAGAATATATAAAAAATAGGATCGTACCAGGTTCTGTGAAAAGCAAAAAAATTTGCTATAGTAAAGAACGATATGATAAGAAGTAAGAGACAGAAGAAATATGTAGATATAGACAGGTACATGTATTAGCATAAATAAGAATATTAGTTACAACTGACAATGTTTAATACAGGCAACAAAATTGACGTGCTCTGGACATAAAATTAAAAAAATGCAGGTTTTACTAATTTTAAATAGTAAGTACCTTAAGGAGAGAGGAAGCGACTCAGCTAGAAGGGGCTGGGGAATTCATAAGAGATTACGCGTCGCCACATCTATTAGGAAGAACCAAAACGGTGGGAAAAAAGAAATTAAATTTGCTGTTGTTTCAGTTAAGGAAGCGTCCAAAAAAGAAAAAAACTTTGTATGCACGTTAAAGAATCAGAGATAAAAATGAGTTTGATCGAACGTAATCGAACAATCCATCAAAAACTGGCCGCTGCGAGGACGAAATACAGATTGCTGTTGTTCCAGGTAATACCCTTTTTCACACCGCATCGAAATCTGAGGTTTCGCCAAAACTCATGAAACCTCCATCGAAACCATACATTTTCGAGATTTCCAAACATTGATATTGTTATGAAACCTCCTCAGAATCTGGTTTCAATGGTAAGGTTGTCAACGCAAACGCACCTTTTAATACATTCCACAAGTTACACAATGCAGTTGACAAGTGGTTGACAGATTTTCAACTGAGTTATAAGTCAACTGCAAGTCACTAAGAGTAAGCTTACCGACGACGAACACGCGAATTATATGAAGTCAGAGGCGTTGTTAGCTTATAGTGGACTTTTAGTGCACTTGCAATTTGAACGTGATCGAACAATCCATCGTGATCTACAACAACCCACGTGTATGGCTGTCCAACATGTTCAAACTCATAAACCTGATCGAGAGGCTTACAAAGCAGGTAGTGATTTGTTAGAGTTCTTATAGATAAATGCATGATGTTTGGTTTTTTTTTTTGAGTTTTGTGTAAAAAGTAGTGCTTCAAGGTATTCCAGGTAATCCAGGATCCGATATCCGCACTATCCAGATAGTGTCGGATCCTCGGATAGTTTCGTATGCTCTGCGTTCAGGTTTGCGATACCTGCATTCAGGTTTAATTTGGTTGAAATTTGAGTGTCATGGTGGTTGTTGTTGTTTTTTTTTATTGAAAAATGGTGCCCGTCTGTCCGCTGTAAAAAAGGAAAGGGTGTACGTTGATCGCAGTGTGTGGCTATTTTTGCATGTTGTGCAAGTTCAGTTAGGACACCCACACAATATAGGCTGTAATACAATATGGATTGTTGTTAGTTGATATAAATGGTTTTTAAATTTAAGGTAGGCGTTGTGTAAACCGCTTGACAGCTCGCTTAAATAAGCTTCCAATTGATTTCTGGGATGGTGTTGACCGTCCTTTTTTTAAAATAGAACATCAAAGGCAGTCGGTTTCGCAGTTCCTTCCAGCTGTCTTTCATTGGTGAGATCATTAATTGCAGGTTTAAACTGGTTTGCATTGACTCGCGACAGTTCTTGCTGCTTATCGAAATAGTTTCGAATATATTGCGCTCGCGGCTGGTTGACTTCTTTATTTATACCCTATCCTAAAGGTATATTAATTTTGACACATAGTTTGTAACACCCGTTAGTATTCGTCGTAGACCACTAAGTGTATATAAAGGATGATTTTTTTAGCGTAGTTTTTTTTTTAAATCCAATAAAACACTCAAATTTGCATCAAATATTCAAAATTTCTATTGTAATCGATATTTGCCATTTACGATTTAAAGACAACTTCATGTAAATGTTGTCCGCGGCTCCGTTTCAAATGGTCCATTCGGAAGGTCACTTTTTCGAGCATTTCGGCCTGTGTTCCACGAATTACGCGGGTTATGTTATCCTGTAAGACTTCAATCGTGTTCGGCTTGTCCACATAGACTAACTTCCACGGTCGTGAAGAAAAATGGACCGATGATGCCACCAGCCGATAAACCATACCAAACTGTCGTTTTTTCGGGATGCATCGGTAATTCTTGTATAGCATGTGGCTGTTCATCACGGCAGATGTGACGGTTTTGCTTATTTACGTATCCGTTGAGCCAGAAATGAGCTTCATCGCTGAACACAATTTTTCGATAAAACAGCGGATTTGCACATTTTTCACAGAGCACGAATTTTAATAATAAATTTCAAAAATTTGCAATCGTTGCTCGTTCGTAAGACTTTCCATGATTAAATGGCAGACTATATTTAAAACTTTTTACTTTGACAGATGACGTTTGGACGCAATTACTATCTAGTGCTACCAACCTGAAAAACTTAACTTAAAAACTTACCCTTTATTTATGATCAGCATAAAAATCTAAGACTATTTAGCAAAGTCCGTCCGTCTCCAATTTTGAAGCCTTTAAATTAAAGCTGGGACGCTGAAATTTGGAACACCACCATTTCTAGGATCCCGAAATGAAGGGGTCTGAATAAAGGTTTTGGTATTAACTTTAAATCGGTCGGCAATTTGTTTTGACAAGTTGGATTCAAATAAAGATGCCCATTTGCGGCCATTAGCATAATGTCGTTTGGTAATCCGGAAGAGCTCTCCTTTTCTTGGATGCCAATCGAAAAAGCAAACATATTTCATTTGAATTTGAAGTGTAAATGCCGCTGTATTTGTGTATGTGTTTTCAACCGGCTCACTGCCAATCTGATGACGATAAAGGGGATGGTAGACAAATAGTATTAGTCATTGTAATATGTTTATATTACACCCAATATTATTATTATTTCTTTATAATTTGCACGAGCAAAAGGGATTGTTAGCACCCTTATAATGTTATAGTAACACAGCACAGGCATTAAGGAAATGAGAGATTAGAAGAAAGGATGAGAAACCGATGCACATGGATTTTAAATGATATTAAATTGTAATGGTCAGAAAAAACAGAGTGAGGTAAAGCATTCCACATTCGTGTTGTACGGCAGAGGAACGAATCTTTAAATTTCACAGTTCGACTGAATATAGGTTTTAGGGTGAACTGATGAGCATTCCTAGCATGACGGGTAATACAGTTGAAATTTTGAAGTGGTGTAATTCAAGTGGATATTTCAATCGAGCACTTTCGAAGAAAGTAGAGATAAAACAATGACAGGCAGGAGACATTGCGACGATGACTAAGAGAGTCAAGCTATTTCGCAATGTGTCTGATTTGATTCCTATCCAGTAGCTTCAAATATGTTATTGGTGCACCAGACCAGATATGAACATTGTACTCGAGTTTGGGACGAATTAACGACTTATATATTCTGGCCAGATCAGAAGGGGTGAAATATTTCATTATTTGTTTATTTTAATTTGAAAATAACATTTAGCTAATCTTGGCCAAATTGAAATGCATCAGCAACAAGGATGACATTTACGGATTATGACGGTGTTTGAATGTGTTAGTGCTTCTGGTTTTGATTCTGAAGTCAAAGTCAGAAGCTAATTTCTCTGCTTTCCAGGAGAGGAACTGTCATTTAAGTACCAAACGAACAGTTTCAGAAGAGTCCAGAAGTCTTCCGGATTGCCAACCGAAAACGACATAGGAGTCTTCAACGCCGAATACATCGTTGTCGCTTGTCAATCCACCCTCAGGCAAATGTAACTTTAGCAGACTACTTATGACAGGTCGCACTACGGATGTAGGAGCATTTGATCCGGAAAACATAGTTCTGGCTATATGCCAGCATGGGTACAAGCTCATGGTCTTCCAGTCAGCGTCCGTTAGATGGAGATGCGATTCAGTGAATGATGTAGATTCCTGTTTCCCTTTTACTTAAAACGGCCTGTATCGCAATTCGACTTGTTTTTATTGATTTCAACATCAAGTACGTTGAATTTCACCTGGTCGGACAGCGCTGTATTAATTTTTGTTCCTTGATTTCCAGCCATTATTAACCTTTTTCGTTACTTCAGTTATTGTTAGCTCCATTAATGATTGCGTTACACATAGATCCAATGTATGTGCCGCGCAAGTCAATCCTAAAAAATACTTTACAAAATCGCATTGTCGCAGTGCAGCTTTCATATTTGCAGCATTGTTAGTGACAATTGCTACAATTTTATTTTTGATATCCCAGTTGTCATATTCAGGTGTCTTTTAAACGCATTTCGATGTTTAACGAGATTTCCCGATCTTTTAAACCTCCTGTTGATAGAGTAAAAGTATGCTCCATCTATTGGGAATCGATCAAATGTATATTAACCGTGATATATATAGGAACCATGGGCCATAGAAAACCATCCGTCGGTGCTCAGTGCAATGTATTTGGCTCCATAGCTTGCAATTTTATATATATGGCTTTTATACATATGTACACAGAAATGTGTTTAGCTCTAAATAAAAGTATTGTTTACCTGAAGGAAAATATATGTGCAGGTTGTCTATCGATTTCATTTTTGCTAAGACGTTACTTATTTCCTCACTTTTGCAAATCCTGGTGCAGGTTTTTGGAATTTTACGTGGGGCTCCTATGGTCGCTCTGCTGATGTTGAATGTATTGCGGTTTCCTATGTTATTCTCAAATGTGGATTTGTGATCCACACTCATGACTATGTCATTTTCGCATCTCTTTTGCTTATGTTTGAAGATGAGATGCTTGTTTAGAGACGTTGAACTGCCATTTTTAAACAGCATTGCATATCTAGCACTTCGGGCCAGCTTCAGTTTCTTCCAAATACTCCCATACCCAACTGGTTTTAGGCATTATTATTATTTTAGCGAAGTAAATTAATCACAAAATATTCAAACAAAATAAACTATGCATTATAATTTTAACTGCACAGAAAATTTTAAAATTCTTCAATATAGCTATATAGTTTATTGTTTTCATTGCTTAATCGAATTGGAATGTTTTCCTGAGATTCCAAATAAGAAAACATAAGTTATAAATATATAAATTCACAACAGCAGTAATTATATCTATCAACAGAACTCCTGTCGCAAACAATAATAAAGAGATTACCCACACCTAAGGTCATTTCAATATACATTTTAATTTACACAACGCTTACCTAAAATTCAAAAACCCTTTTTATCAATTAACAACAATCCATATGCATTACAGACTTTATTTTGCGGGTAACCTACCTGTACTTGTACAACATGCCAAAATACCCACACACTACGATCAATGTATATCCTCTCCTTTTTTTAACAGCACACCGCCCGGCACCCTTTTTCTAAATAAATTCGCTTTCGTTACCTAATGGGAATTTAAATGCTTTACAATGCATAATCTGCGATTCCAAATAATAAAACATAAATTGACAACAGCAATAATTTAATTTATCAACAGAACCCATGACGCAAACAATAAAAAAGGTATTACTCGTGCCTAAGTTCATTTCAATACATATTTAATTTACACTCATAAGCTAAATTACCCTTGCACTACGTTCAACGTACATCCTTTCCTTATTTACAGCGCACGCGTCAGCAGTCTTTTCTCCATGAAAAAAAAACACACCGGCACTCAAATTACAACCAAAATCAAACAGGTCTACCCTAAAGCACCCGTACAATTTGGTCCTTCGAGACGGATATATAAATAATTCATCGATTATTAAATATTAAACGTTGGAATTTTTTGCCAAATGAATTCAACATCACCATTCGAAATTAAATTTCCCCGCAAAATTACTGAATTAGTAAAGGAAAAACGATGAGCGAGAAAAAGATAACATCAATCTCGTGCTCCGCAGCATAAAAAAAATTTTAAATAATCTATGAAAACTGAAAAAGAGATATTCGGGATTTTAAAAATCGTGAATTCTCTACGTATGTATCTTGAAAGCTTAAGGGCGGAAAAAGTTCAAATTATACGCTCTGGAAAGCTATTAAAGGCATGAACAATCAAAGTTGCAAATGCCACCTATCAAGAAAAACAATGGCGAATGGGCGAAAGGAGACATAAAAAAGACTGAAATATTCGCGGAATACCTTGAAACGACGTTTAAGCCATTTCATGGTCAAGCGTGGGTTGAAGATGTATCGTTGTTAGAACTGTGTCATGAAATACGAAAACTCAAATTAAACAAGTCTCCTGGATATGAACTTATTACGGGACAGGTTCTTAAAGAGTTGCCAGAAAAGCACTTATTAAGTTTATTTATCTCATAAACGCTTCGATTTAGGCTGTTGTACGTTCGCCGAAAATGGAAGATAGCTGAGGTTATAATGGTTCCTATGCCAGGAAAACCTCCAAATAACAAAAAATCTTATCGACCAATATCGCTTCTACCAATAATGTCGAAGATATTCGAAAAACTTATATTGAAGCGATTGCATCCGATTATTGAATAACGCCGATTAATACTGGATCACCAATTCAGGTTCGTTTTTCTGGACGTCTCTCAGGCTTTCGATAAGGTATGGCATAAGGAATTAAAATATAAACTAATAAAAAATCTCCCAAAACAATTATATGAGATCCTAACTCTTGTTTAGCGGATAGCGATTATTGAATAACGCCGATTAATACCGGATCACCAATTCTGGACCGTTTTTCTGGACGTCTCTCAGGCTTTCGATAAGGTATGGCATAAGGGATTAAAATATAAACTAAAAAAACTCTCCCAAAACAATTTTATGAGATCCTAACTCTTGTTTAGCGGATAGCGATTATTGAATAACGCCGATTAATACCGGATCACCAATTCAGGACAGTTTTTCTGGACGTCTCACAGGCTTTCGATAAGGTATGGCATAAGGGATGAAAATATAAACTTAAAAAAACTCTTCCAAACAATTATATGAGATCCTAACCATTGTTTAACGGATAGACTCTTTCGTGTTAAGGACGGGAATTAGTATTCCGAATTTAAAGAAATAGCGGCGGGAGTTCCACAAGGAAGCGTTCTTGGCCCGATTTTATTTCTTTTACGCACGCTTGATATACCGCAAGAAGATGATACTATCGCAGCGACGTTCGCAGATGATACGTCCATATTAGCCGTAGACGATTCGATTGAGTCCGCGACATATAAGCTTACAAGCGATCGACAAAATATGCACTGGGACAAAAACTTGGCATATTGTTCTCAACGAGACAAAATCCACACACGTTCATTTTACCTACAGAAATGTAAGTAATCTACAAATTTTTATTGACTCGAGGCTAAATACTTGAAATGACGGATTCGAAATTAAAATGGAAATCGCATGTTAAGAAGAAACGCGAGGAGCTCGTTATCAGATTTAATCGAATGCATTGGCTAATTGGCAAATTCTCCAAGCCCAGCATGTAAGACAAGCTGCTTTTTTATACAAGGAAGTGCTAAAACCTGTTTGGACGTATGGTATACAACTTTGGGGTTGTACCAAACCAAGTTATGTTAAAATTTTACAAAGTTTCCAAAATAAAGTTCTTAGACAAATCGTTTATGCTCCGTGGTATATCTGAAACGCTGACATCCATAGAGATCTAGGTTGTACTTCCGTGGACGACAAAATTTCGCGCGTAAACAATTTACTCGCGTTATTGGCCATTGCAATGACGCTGTATTACAAATTTTAGATTAGAGAAATCTTGTGCGGCGACTACAAAGGATAAAAGCTTTTGAATTAGCACAATAAGATGTAACCGCAAGTTATTGTGGTATAAGCAGGTGCTTCCGCTGGGATGTTTCCTGCCAAACGTTGTTAAAAAAATCAAATTTAAACTGCTTGATAGGCATTAGCCTAGTTGTAGTATAAATACTTTTTGATGGGAGGTATTATGAGCATGCGCGGGCGGTCCTCATAGTGTCTGATGCAATTTCTCCACCTACCTTTGGAAAAAAAACCATTCAAAAGTGCAAGTACCTACGCGTTCCTTGAACTATTCTTTACATTTCATCAATTCAACAAAATCAATTCAACCGCAGAGCTGATATTAATAGCACACGCTCTTTATTTCACCGACGCGATCTTTACATCAAAGAAATCATCCATCAATTATCACCGAGCAGTATCTTCACATCTTTCCCCACAAAGCACCATCCATCGACATCTGGCTCCTAGATGACAGCCGTTTGTGTTTTATCAGTAGCGGATGACATAAACTTCTTCTTCAGCCTGCAGTTTCTTCATTGCCGCGGCAAGCGACTCATCTTAGGCTTCCAAAAAGTGTGCAGTTTAGTACTACAAGTGTTTTTATTGTAATTTCAATGGAGAAAACAGCAACAGGTACGTGAAATTAATTTTTTTAATAAGTCCAATTCCTTTTTTATGTTCTTAAAATACTGAAATACATATATTTAAAAAAAGTGCAAAAGGTATAAAAGTGAAAAGGCAGTATACATTTTATACATTTTTTCGATTGAATACCATGTGTATTTGGAGTAAGATTTTCTTTTCGCAGTTCTATTTTTAATTGCATAATGATTGGGCTCGATGATGTTGTGCTTGCTTCAGACCAATTTACGGATTTTCGAAAGAGCTATAAGGAAATTGCAACTGTAGCGTCTTTACAATCGGCGAAAGCTCAGTTAAAGGAACTATGGTACGAAATCGGTAAATCATATTCCTTTTGTTTGCAATCCAAAGTTTTCGCTTCTAAAGAAGATGTGCAAGCTATAAAGGGTAAATATCAATCAACATCGTCACTTTACGTTACGTGGTTAAGTGATATCATAGATTCAATTCGAAAATTAAGGTTACTTAATTCTGTTTAAGAAGATACAGCGGTAAAACAGTTAGTATCAGAGGATACAGTGGTGAAAAGTTTTCAAGAGCTTGATTCTATGTTCTGCCACACCGAAACCTTATACGGCGATGTGCTGTTCAAAAACTATTTCATTTACGTTCTAAATAAAAACGGGAAGCGCACAACATCGTTTGAAGTTTTCACTTGCTAGGAATGCTCTCTCGGAACAATATGAAAACAAGCGAATTTTGTTAAACAACCAACTAAAAACACTTTTTAATCTGCCGATTATCAATGTTGATTCTGGTGAAAATTTGAAGAAGCTTTAAAGTGAGCAACGATTTTCTTTCAATAAAGCTTATAAAGTTGATACAAAATCGTGGGATTCAATTCTAGTGTTTTTGTGTTCTAATCGCCTTCCTACAAACACACTTTCCATTTGGGAATAATCGATTCAAATTTGGGGCGAGCATTGCCAACGAATTTAAAGATTTCCTGCAACTTTCTGCAAACGTTGAGGAAAATTACAAAGATCGCAATCTTCAATGGAAATTGATTCCACCCTGAGCACCACACATGGGCAGACTCTTTGCAACCGTTGAAAGCAAGAGTATCTGTGCGAAATGAACAAGCGTTATAAATAAAAAAATCCACAACGCGATGTTGCCATCGATGACCTGGTTATTATCCGTGAAGAGAAACTTTCTCCAAATGAATGCCGCCTAGGACGCGTAGCTAAACTATATACGGGATCTGAGGGTAAAATACGCGTTGCGGACATTAAAACGCAATTTGGCATTCTTACCCGGCCAATTGTAAAACTTTGTGTCCTATCAAATTCTTAAGCTCCATTTATCCTTATATCTCTTTTATTCTTTATATATCTCCATCTTTTCGTAAGTTGTCAAATCTTTGCTTTTAAATATTATGGATTGCACTTGTTAGGAAAGAGTTTCCCGAATTTGAAATATATTATTATATTACATTACCAGCTAACCCGGCATACGTTATTTTGCCAAATAAATTATTTCTAGAGATTATTTTAGTAGAAAAAAATCAATAAATTATTGATGTAGTATATGAGTGGAAGAGGCATGGAGCGCTGCGAACGATGACGAAATATAAAAATAACAAAACATTAAACATATTTTCTCATTCATTAAAATTTATTCTATATGGGTAATTATAATCAGTTTACTAATTACATTTATAAACCCCTAACGCAATAGAATGTACAATATTTTTTGAAATCCCATCTTGAGCTAACACAAACAAACTGCGTGGTTTGCCACTGAAAAGCATGGCCTGCTCAAATCTAAGCTACAAACAGACATAATTTTGTCCTTGAGATGCCAACCTAATTGGAAATTGAAGACGTATAAATTGAATAGGCACATCAGTTGGTGTAATAGGGATCCGTGGTAATAATATATTTATTTAATATATTTCACCTCGGAATTTGGCATTTAAAATAATGGCTCTGATAATGTTTTTTATTTTGTGGTGGGTTCAAATTAGGAAACAAAATAACCAGACATCCAACCTTCAGTTGTCAATGATGTGGTGGCATGCCTGGTAAATCGAATGAGTTTAAAAACTCTGCTAGATAGTTGACATCTTCGGTGGCATCGCAAACTTTATCAATCAATTTGTATGTCACCAAGTCCACATTATTTGCTGCTAAAATTGCTCTTTTCGTAAGCCACTCATTATTAATGTGTTGTGTGTATATCACTGACGTCCACATTTTTCGCCACTCATGATTAAGTATTGCGCCTTGTTACGCCAGTAGCATGCCGGTCCCAAGCCCGGATAAAGGAGGAGGTGTTGGAGGCAACGGTTTTTAACCTATCCTCTGTAAAATAATCTGTTAGTGTACTCTAACCTACAGGAGCAGTAGTTAAAACTCAAAATATTAATGAATGAACAACCTAAAGGATGCTAATACTCCAGGTGGTACTGGCAATAGCCAAAATCCATCCGTGGTCTTCTCGACTGCGGCTGGGGCTCGGATTCTGGAGGCTCCAACATTCATTGAACACACAAGCGACTCTTGTGGCTCTATGTCCGACTCTTTGGGCAAACTGAGCATGAATAAGGATGCTACCCACTGCACCGCCGCTGACAGCTTGCCCCGTGATATCTCAACGGTTGAACGGGCTCCTGAAGTGGCTGGCTTCTGCGGCGCGATCTGCGCAAAGAAGCTCCACAGGCTGAAGGCGCAAGCACTCCGGTCGGCTCTTCGGTTTCGTCTATGAAACGGGATAGGTCGGTGGAAGTCTCACAAACGGAAGCTGACTTGAACCCTTCATCAGGCAATGCCTCCTCTTCTGCTGAACCGAAAAACAAGAAGAAGCGACCCAAGCTCGTTAAGAGATACAATCCTCCTCAAGCTCCTGTGTCTGCCCACGCCCTGTCTCCGAAGTTTTAGTTAGTAGTTAGTAGTAGTTTTGATGGACGGAAATTGGTTGTAGTGGACTCACCCTTGAGTAGTGAGTAGAGAAAGTGCACCTATTGTTGGTGCTGCCCGTGCACTGGTAATGGATGATGCTGGTGTTGTGACCAATACTGGGTGCAGCACTAGTGGACAGAACTTTGTCGACGCGGACGGCTCTGATGGTAGGTGTGCGTCTAAAAAACCATGTGCTAAACGCAAAAGAGTGCGAGTTAAGAAGCATTCCTACAAGAATGCTGCTGTCTCCTCTTTAGCAGTTCGCACTGGGAAAGCGGGCAATGATAACAGTATGAGTGTTGCAGAGTCCGAACACTGCAAAACTCATCTTTTGGAGCTGGCTGCTGCAACAAATGCTTGCATTCAGGTGGAGGGCTGTGTGTTAAAGGACGGAACCCTCATGGTGAAGACCTCATCACAGAAAACCTCTGAATGGATTAGCAGTATGGTGCCGAAAATCCCTTCACTTAGGACTTCATCTTTTGAAGTCTACAAACCACCCAAGCTTACGCGGGCTGTCTGCTGGATCCCTGGGAAACTAGAGAAATCGGCGGATGTGCTAAAGCGTTTGCAAACCCAGAATCCTGGTCTCGACACAAAAGCCTGGATTGTCCGTTCACACAAGAAGAGTAAAAACCGCCACAATGAAGGTGGTAGTTCTCTTGTTGTGAGTATAGACATGGCTGCTGCCGAGATCATCAAATCAATCTAGGTACAACATGCGTCCCTATCTGCATCTTGGCAGGATCCATTTCCATTTCAATGTCAAACAGTGCTAATAGTGGACGTTACCCAGAGTATTCATCCATCTTGTTTACTCAAATTAACCTACAGCACTGCAAGGCTGCTACCGCCCTTTTAAGTAGCAGGCTTGTGGCTTGTAGAACAAAATCACACATAATATCCATCCAGGAACCATGGGTGTGGAAAAGTCGCATCTGTGGTCTTGGTTGCTTGAGTGATTTATACCACGTTCTTTATGATGAGCAATCCGAAAGACCTAGCACTTGTCTTATTGTATCGAAATCTTTTACAGCTACTATGATCAAAAGCTTTTGTAGCCAAGATTTGGTAGCTGTTTCTTTAACTTACCATGCAAATGATAACTGGGAAACCTTTGTCGCTGCATCGGCTTATTTCCCCTATGACTCTCTAACCCCTCCTCCACCAAAGGCTGTTGTAGAGCTCGTAGAGTTTTTGAATCCAAAAGGTTAGGTCTTGTCTTGTGCTGTGATGCTAATGCTCAGAACACTGTTTGGGGCAGCAGCAAATGCAACATAAGGGGAGATCGACTCTTGGACTTCATTTTATCGTCTGATATTACCATCAATAATGTAGGTCATCAACCTACCTTTGTTACAGCCAGAAGACAGCAAGTAATTGATGTTACCCTGTCAAAGAGGCATTTGAAGTCTTTTATAAATTGGAAGGTATCGCCAGATAGCACCTTATCGGATCACAGATACATCGAATTTCAAATCTACTGCGAACTTTCACCTTCGCTAGAGAGGAGAAATCCGAGAAAAACGAACTGGCCACGGTTTAGAGAGGAGCTTGCCAAGTCTGTCAAAGTTCCACTCAAACTTAGATCAAGACAGAGAGTGGAGAGGTCTGCTCAGGATCTGAACAACGTCCTCACCCGCTGCTTTGAACTTGCGTGCCCTGTTTCTAAACCCCCCCCCCCCCCCCCGCAGAAAATCGGTACCCTGGTGGAACTCCGAACTGCAGTGTCTTCGTAAAGAAACTAGGAAGCTGCTAAATCGGTCTTTAAAAACCAACTTAGTGGAAGACTGGAATCTTTATCGATCGAAGCACAAAATTTTTAATAGACTTATTCGCAAGTCGAAAAATGACTCATATAAAAAGTTTTGTGAAGAGGTCGAATCTCTAAGTGCAACTAGTAGGCTTGTTAAAGTCCTCCAAAGGAACAGACCAAGTAAACTGGATGCAATCCTTAAACCTGATGGCACGTACACTGAGAAAAAGGCGGAGACTTTCAGTCTTCTACTTGAGACTCACTTTCCGGGAAATCAGGTTACTACGTGTTCTTCAGCCCTTCAAACGACTGTGGCTACATTTGAACCGACTAATACCACGCGGCACAGCTGGTATTTTGCATCGGGAGTGGTGACTGATGATGCTATCAAATATGCCATTGCATCTTTTGAGTTTGAAGTCACCTGGTCCGGATGGAATTTATCCAGTTTTGCTGAAACAAGGTTTAAGTCAGGTTTTGCCAATGTTGAAAAAAAGAAGATTGTGGAAGTGCTTCATAACATGGGTAAATAGGGGCTGCCCTCAAGGTGGTGTTCTGTCTCCCTCCTATGGTGTATGGTGGTAGACTCTCTGCTTACGGCTCTCAACTTTCCTGGAAACTACACTCAAGCTTATGCGGATGATGTCGCCGTTCTTTCTGTCAGTTCAAATCTAGGGGCTGTCTGCTCTCAAGCGCAGAGATCCCTGAATTTGATCGATGTCTGGTGCACTAGTAATGGGCTTTCAGTGAATCCTCTTAAAACCACGGTTGTTCTCTTTACGAGAAGGAGAATCATCACTGGCCTGTCCCATCTCGTGCTTAAAGGTGTCACCATCCCTATATCCGATGAAGTCAAATATCTGGGGTAATCCTTCATAAAAAAACTTCTGTGGTCCAAACATGTCGAATCGAAAACCGATAAAGCGCTGTCGGCCTTCTGGCAGTGCAAAGGCGCTTTTGGTAAGACATGGGGCTTGTCTCCAAAACGGGTCCTTTGGATCTATACGGCGATGATTAGACCGCTACTCTCATACGCATCAGTTGTTTGGTGGAACAGGCTTTCGCGGAAACGTGTTACTGCTTCTTTTGCCAAACTCCAAAGAACGGCTTGTCTCGGCTGCACAGGGGCCTTCCCTAGCACCCCGGGCTCTGCTCTAGATGCTTTGATGAATCTTCCTCCCCTTGACTTATATATCATGGGATGTACGCTTAAAACCATCTTTCGCTTAAAGAGAGGTGGTTTTTGGTAACATGCGCAGAGAATTTTGAAGAACTTGCTCGAGAATTATCCTTTGACCCCTGTCTTATGGATATGCCGTCTGATGCAATGACACCAGAAATCCTTCTGCGAAAAAACTACCACGTCAACTTTCCACAGGTAACGGAATGGCTTCGGTCAGACTCTGAACCATGGATTGAATGCCATCGTATTTTCACGGATGGCTCCAAAACCGGGCAGGGGTCTGGTGCTGGTGTCTTTGTGGAATGCGATGATATACGACTTTACTACCCTTGCCATTCTAATGGAAAGGCGCTATATTCTGAACAACAGGTGGAGGGCTAGAGGCGTTTGCATCTGCAGTGATAGCCAAGCTGCATTAAAAGCGCTTCTAAACCCTCTTACCTCGTCCAAGTTAGTGCTAGAACTCAAGCTTTCTCTGAATTTGGTCGGAAGACTGAACACAGTGAATCTTGTCTGGGTACCAGGTCACATTGGCATCCAGGGAAATGAGATCGCGGATGAGCTTGCTAGGCAAGGTTCAGAAGAAGTTTTCTCAGGACCTGAACCTGTGTTGGGTCTGCCTGCGTCTTTAGTCATGTCGTCTATAGATTCTTGGGTTTCTCATGAACACAAGTTTCGGTTGCGCGATTGCGGTGGATGTAGACAGACCCAACTACTGCGCCCGGACATCGGGGCTGACGTGGTGAGTGCCGAACATCTAAGCTCTTTATCACTGAAGCTCCTTCTCGTTTTTCTTCGAAAGACGGGAAAACTAAGTGCATTAATGTACGGTGTCTGAATGGTAGTACAATGGACCTGTAGTTGTTTCTGAGCGCTCCATCGGATAGCAGCAACCTCCGACAAAAAAAAAAAAAAGTATTGCGTGTACATCGGAGAGCATCTTGCGAATGATTGTGCAGAAATCGCTCTGTAATTGTATGCATCCAGTTTTATATACAGTTCTTTCGAGAATGTTTCAGCGGATGGATCTTGACTTGATACTTTTAGTTGTAATTTTTCAAAACCACGCCACAATGGCGATGATTTTAAGCATGCGTTAATTTCATCAGCATTCGTTGAACATATAAAAAAAATTTTGGGGTGGACAACCCTTATTACTTAGGGATATAAAAAATAGATAAAAACCTATTATCAGACCTACCAAATGTACATGTAAAATTTCATCAAATTGGGTTAAGTCGTTTCGGAGGATCACTAACACTGTGATGCGAGAATTTTATATATTAGATTAATAAAATGTAAATATATAATTGAAGGTATATAACTTACACTGCATTACATTTCATCTACACATCTAATTGTTATATACCACAAAAATGTTAACAGCTCAATCTACTCTTTCCGATGTTTTTAAGTCTTTAAAAAAAACTAGATAAGTTCGGACGCGTTCTGTTTTATTTTCCGATTTAACAGTTTATACCAACAATGGTTATGGGCCCAGGATTCTCTTAATTGGAAAAGTCATATCGGTTATATTTTTTTTTTTTTGGAGTGTTGCTTAGTCATTATAATGACACCAACTACTATGGTTGGAAAGTGTTGATGATGTCGATGTTAGTGCATTGTGACCTTTGGGGTTATACTTCCAAAGACGCGTGGGAAAAGTTAGGCCAAGTGTTTTTCCGAGTGGGCCAGCGCGAAAAGTCACTCCTTTCAAATCCCTATTAAATTTAAAAATGTGCGAAGGGTCTTCCATGAGTGAGCATCCAAACAAATCTTTCGATTTGTTCGAAAAACTAACAGACCTCGATATTAAACTGCAAGATGAGTTAAAATAAAAAATAAATATTGGGCGCAAACGGTCCATACAGGACCTAAAGCCTAACTCCTCCAACCACTGTATGTGCGAATATTTATGTTTTGACACAAATGGAAGGGACCTACAGTTTAATGCCGATTTCGAACGACATTTAATTTTTGAGAAGCTCCTCATGACAGTTCTTACTCTTGGATGTTTGTCAAACGTTCGCAAGAGGTGGGGCAGCGAATAAAAACTTTCAGGTGGCACAGGTCCGGATTTGAACCAGCGACCTCTCGCTTAGTGGTCTAACGCACTTAACCACTAAGCCACTGCATAAGCAAGATGAGTTACTTGCAATAATAATGCTCTCAAGTCTACCAAAAAGCTATGATAATTTCGTCATTGCTATGGAATCGAGGGATGATCTACCTGTTACTACTGAACTGAAAACTAAATTATTGGAAGAAGAAAAGAAAAAAGGGACGGAGACTCTCAAATGGACTACCATGAAACAGCTTACTTTGCCAGAAAACAACAAAAACCACACAAAAAGACCAATATCAAGTGCTACAGATGCCACAAGATGGGACGCTACGCTGCCTCGTGTCGATTGGGAAAGACAAGCAAACAGAACATCAGCTGTGCTATGCTTAATAATCTATCGTCACACACATACGCTGGCCTTAACAGCTCAACATAGTTTTTTGACAGTGTTGCGACGCATCATTATTCTAAAAAACGCAACCCCACAAAGAACCAATCGAGCTAGCAAGTGGCAGCTGTATATTCTCTGAAGGTGTTGGCGACGTTTGCATTGAATCTCACACAAGCAAGCTTACTCTACATAATGTACTTTATGTTCCCCAGTCAAAGGCGAATTTTTTGATCAGGAGCAAAATAACGGAGAGCATAGACGGTATGGCTATTTGAATTTGAAGAGCTTCGAGCTGTTGTCAAACGAGAACATGGTGCGAGTTACGTATCATCCACCACCTGATCAGATAGACGAAATCCTAAAAAACATAAATGCAGATTACTAAGCATTTTTCATTTATTTAGGTCAGTGCAATGCAATTGCGCTGACCTAATGTCTACAACGAGCATACGACCAATTCCAAGAATTGATCGTTGACAGAAATTAATTGTAATAAATACAGGTGACGAAAGATAGATGATACGCAGTTCGCTCCCTATCTTTTAAGTTGTTGTTTATCTACCATAGGAACTTGTTGTGAAGATTCAAATAAATAAAATAAAATTAAAAAGAAAATAGAAATATTTTTTTTAAGTTAACTGAGTCAAAAGTTAATTTACTTGCGCGGCATGAAAGTAATTAAAAATAAAAATTCGGAGTGTAACATTTGCCTGAAGGGGAAAATAAGTGCCCTACCATTCCCTAAGAATTTGGACAAATCCAGTCAATATGTGTTGCAAATAATCCACAGTGACGTTTGCGGACTGATGAACATTTCGTCGCTTGGTGGTGCAAACTACTTCATTACATTCGGCGATGATTTTACCCGCACGATTTTTGTTTATTTTATGAAAAATAGAAGCGAAGCATTTGATAAATTTAAACAGTTTAAAGCAAGTGTAGAACGTGGGACGGGAAATAAAGTTAAGGTGTTACATACAGATAATGGACGAGAATATGTGAATCGTGAGTTTGACGCCTATTTGATGAAGAAGGGATTTGTAGAAAAGCTTACCATACCGTACACCCCCCAACAAAACGGGATTGCGGAACGTGTTAACCGTACATTAGTTGAAATGAGTAGGTGCATGCTACTTGATTCAATATTGCCTGAATCGTTTTGGGCGGAAGCAATACAAACGGCGTCGTATTTACGAAATCGCTTACCGACAAAAATCTTAGGAAATATTACACCTTAAGATGTGGGCTGCCGAAAAGCCGCTATGTCTTCGGAGTATCAGGCTTTGGTTAAGAAGACATGGGAGGTCGTGGAACTGTCCTATAATCGTCACCCAATAAAATCAAAAAGTCATACAATAAAAGTGGCGCTACAATAAGGTATAAAGCAAGATTATTCGTTAGCTGCGAAGGAAGCCACGTACCTCAAAGTTTTTTGAATGAAACTGGATTGTCAGCAATCCAAAAGAACTCTTCGCGACAAACAAAGCGCACAGAAGTTGGCAAAAAACCCAGTCTTTCACAATCGAACCAAACATATTAACATCAAGGCGCATTATGTTCGCGAAGTTGAAGAGAAGGAGCTTGTAGTGTTGATATATATATCCACTGATAAAATGATAGGCGATATTCTGACAAAGAATCTTAAAAAGATAAAACATTGTGAATTTACTAACACGTTAGGTCTCCAAATTTAAACCTTTTGCTTTTTTCCTTAATCTAATATAATGTTCAGATATAGTTATTAATCAATTTTGAGAGAAGGATTGAAGGTATATAACTTACACTACAATACATTTCACCTACACATATAGCTGTTATATATTACAACAATGTTAACAACTCAATCTGCTCTTTCCTATGTTTTTTAGTCTTTGAAATAAACTAGATAAGTTTGGATGTGTTCTGTTTTATTTTCCCATTTAACAGTTTATACCAACAATGATAATAGCACTGAGAAATAATGATTAATTCACTTCTTCTTCTTCTTCTCTCCATTTAACGACAAGATTATGATGAGGATTATAAGGATCATAACCCTCCCATATCACTGCTACTGGTCCGCCTGCACGGTTCTTCGGTTCGACCTCAAAAAATATCTGCAGGCCTTCCGATTTTGAATCACTTCACCATTGAGGCCAATCCAATGATCCATATGTTTTAGACCTGCTTTTTTTAACTTTTCACACTTGGGAACCGCCACCCCATTCAATTAAATGTCTGGAATGGGTTGGCTTGGGTCAGAGAATGGGCAGTACACATACTCTGTCATTTTTTGGCCAATACGATACCCATTCCTACTAAAACATCTACCCAAACATCAAGTGCTCGTTGCAAAGAAGTCTAATCATCAATTATGATGGCCTCCATCGTCAGCAAAGAATAACTGATGCACTTTAGGTTCCGTCACTGATCAAGCAGATAATCTAGGACTGTAATAAAGAGCAAAGGACTTAAGCAACTTCCCTGGTGAACACCGACTTTTATTGGAAATTCATCGGTGACTCCTGCGGGACATCTGAATTTTGTCTTGGCTTCCTCGTACATGTCCATGATCATCTGTACGTAGGTTTCAGGAACTCCTCGTTGTCTTAGCGCTGCTCATATCAGATCTCTTGGTTGTATATCGAATGCTTTTTTAAAATCAAGCAGAATCATATCCTTTAAAGAATCACGATTATGATCCTTTACTTTGGATTGCATCTGTGGTTGTTTTACCCGCGACAAACCCGCACTGGTCATCAGACAGACGTATTATTTGTCTTCGGCGACCATCTAATACCCGCTGAACGATCTTCGTGGTGTGGGATATCAACTTAATTGAACGGTAATTATCACAGTTTCGCGTATCTCCCTTTCCTTTGTGCAAATTGTGCAAACGAATAATGATTAATTCACTTTGCTCTTTACAGAGAATAAAATTAACTTGAGAGTTGCACTGAAAAATTAAAATGATACGTATAACAGTCACTGCTTCGATCGAGACACAAATAAAATAAAAAAAAAAGGAAAGGCTACAGTCCGCTTGGGCGAACAGTAGGATACCCTATCCATATCCATAAGCCCTAAAGAAAAAAAGCGTTCAAAACATGATGGATAGTATTTTATTTCATTCCATCAAATTTATAATAAAAATATTTTTAGAAAAAACACCTCCAAAAAGTGGGTGTGGCCAAAAACTTTATATGGGCGATATATTGGAAAAAATATGGGCTTAATATCTTGTTAAACATTTTTTTTTCGGTTTCTGATTGGTAGATAGATC
The DNA here is from genome assembly GCA_963576555.1 of Ferdinandea cuprea. Lineage (NCBI taxonomy): Eukaryota > Metazoa > Arthropoda > Insecta > Diptera > Syrphidae > Ferdinandea > Ferdinandea cuprea. The sequence goes on along the minus strand of OY754958.1, from coordinate 90,401,574 downwards.
TATACATGAAAATAATACTACACTACAATTATTATATTCGATTGCCATCTTGTGGATCGATGGATGGAACAGAATAATATAAAAATCGCGATTAAAAATCAGGGGTTGATCATATAAGAGTAGAAATTTAGAATTTTATGTATTTTTCAACGGTGAATCATGAAAGAATAAAAACAAAAATGTTGTTGAAGTAAAAAAATATTTTGGGGTGAACCAAAACATTTAAAATATTTAAGAATAAAATTAAAAAAAATAACGCCTAACTGTATTTATATTAAGAACAATATATTTATATTATTTTTAATATAAATATATAAATAAAAAAAATTTAGGGTGAACAACCCTTAACATTTAAAAATAAAATTAAAAAATATTAGGCGTAAACGGCCCAAAGCCTAGCTTCTCTAAAATCTGTGTGTGCGAAATTTATTTTTAAACTATATTTATATTAAAAATAATATATTTATATTGTTAATGTTAGCAGATAATCTAGGACTGTAATAAAGAGCAAAGGACTTAAGACACTTCCTTGGTGAACACCAACTTTTATTGGAAATTCATCGGTGACTCCTGCGAGACTATTTTCTTGGCTTCCTCGTACGTGTTGTATATTTTTGCTTAATTAAACTATCTTTAATTTTGCACCGGTTATTGCAACTAAAACTATTTTCATACTAACTAAAAATCATGCTCTTATAATTTTCATCCTCCACGAGATAAGACATAAGCTCTTTAATAAAGATTAGAACCTAAGCTCTGTCTTTTTTTTCTCTACTTTTTCAACTCCTCCACGAGGAAATTCCATACCAGCGCCTAACCAAGGGTCTGCCCTAAAGCACCCGTACACTATAATTCTTGATTTTATTGAGCTTGACATTCTTTGTTACAATCATTATAGTTTCATTGGCAGCTAACTAAATAGCCGCAATAAAATTAACAATTTTTCGCTTCAGCTCATTAAAATAGTTTAGGTTTTTGTATATTTATTGCGCTCTGTAAATGTAGTTCGAAAGAAATACATTTTGTTCAAAAACACTAAAAAAAATCATCAAAATCCTTTTAAGTAGTTAAGTAGTGAGTGTAGAAAAGTTGAATCCTAGAGTCATGTTACAATGAAGATTCCCCTTCCAGTCACATTACTTCCATATCCATATACAATTGACATCAACAAAAATACTAGCAAACAACTTAAATGTTTGCCAGCAATCAATTTGTTCCCTTGTGTTTGCAAGACATCATATGCATTATACTTAAACTCGTTTGTATTCCAAATCGTAAGCATTCTTACTTGTTTGAGCTCGTTCGATTTGTAATGCGATTTCCGACGTTTACGTTGCAGTGGTGTGTGGACTCTGTTGGTTTGAGCTCTATTCATCTATCTAAAATTTTTGTTTGCAATATTTATACAATTGTTTTTCTTAAGTCTAGGATAAATCTAATATTCTGCGAGCACTGCGTGAGTGGCGCCGCTGGTCATGGGTTTGGTTTGTTGGGGCTCGATTTTTTAGAAAGAGTACTCGATGTTTGTACGATCAATTCGACTTGTTCTCATCTCCGATATGAATATACAAGGACGTATCTACCTGCCGACAGTATTGAACGCTGAGAGACGGGAAAATTATATTTATGCAGAGTCAACCCAATAAAGAGAGCAGGCAATTTTAACATCCGAAAGTGTGCAGGCGTATCCAGTTGTAAAAAACGCAACAAACATGTAAACTACCAGCAGCAGTCCTAGCAAATATTTGCATATGATATGCAGCACCTTTAATTTCCTATTTCTATCTGCATACGCCCGTATCGTTTTCTCTATCTTATGTGACCGAAGTTACTAAAACAGTACTTTATATTGTTTAAATCGCAAAAGCAATATGAAGTATAAAAACAAACAAAACAATTTTCCATAAAATAATTTTGCAAAGTCTAAAATGACATATATATTTGATTTAACTTTCGACCAGCAGAAGAACATTGTGTGCAATTGACGTCACACATCACCACGCCCGCCAAATCATTATGCAAGTTCTTCTGTCTAGCGCGACCTGTTAATACACATACATCGTTGGGAATCGCGCCTTTAAAGCTCATTGTATGGTTCATCGTTCGTTATTGTAAAATAAGCCAAATAAGCCCATTCCTCGCGTCATGGGAAAAGGTTCGATTTAAGCATTTCTTGAACCGCCGTCGCTTCTTTGTTGAGGTTGTTGCTGTAGTAGCTGTTGTTGCTGTAGATGCTGTTGTTACTGTTGTTAACGTTGTGGGAGACAATTACTTTTAGAAGCTTCACTTTACTAGTTGTATGGTTGCACTTGGTGGTAGTTGCTACTATTGTTCCAGCAACATTTCTCGCAACATCTATATTCGCCGTATAGCTGTATTCACATCATTGTCTACAAATTTTAATTTCACCACTTTATATTTACACCATATGAACTAGAAGACGAAGTGAATCAATTCATCGATGCCTTGCAAAGTTCAGCGTGGAACAATACTCCTCATAAAAAGAGAGTAACTACAAGTAACGATTTAAAATGTTCCCGCGAAATTACTGATTAAGTAAATGAAAAACGAATAGCGCGTAAAAGATGGCAGCAATCTCGCGCTCCGCAGGATAAAACAATTTTTAATAATCTTTCCATCAAAAGAGACAAATCGTGAAATCTCTATGTATCTCGAAAGTCTAACGGCGGATAAAACTTCTAACTATTCGCTTTGGAAAGGTATGAAAGGCATGGAAAAGCCAAAAATGCAAGCGCCATCCATCCTGGAAAATAACGGTGAATGGGCGAAAGGAGAAGGCGAAGGCCGAAATATTTGCCGAACACCTTAAAGAGACTTTTAAACCATTTGACGAAGCGTTGGTTGAAGATACTGTTCCTACCACGGTATCTGACAATTTCCAAATTAGGCGAGTATCGCTGGTCGAACTCTGTTTTGAAATACAAAAACTTAAATTAAACAAGGCTCCTGGATATGACCTTATTACAGGACAGGTCCTTAAAGAGCTGCACAGAAAAGCACTGCTTAAATTTGTTTATCTCATAAACGCTTCTATTCTACTTTTGTACGTTCCCCGGCAATGGAATATAGCTGAGGTGATAATGGTTCCTAATCGCTTTAACCAATAATGTCGAAGATATTTGAAAAACTCATATTGAAGCGATTACATCCGATCATCGAAGAACGCCGATTAATACCGGGTCACCAATTCGGATTCAGATCTAAGCACTCTACAATTGGTCAGGTTTATAAATTTAAAAATTTGTTCTAACGTTTTCCTTGAAGTCTCTCAGACCTTCGACAAAGTATGGCATACGGGATTAAAATATAAACTAAACTGCTTCCAAAGCAATTATATGAGATCCTAAGCTCTTATATAAATGACAGACTCGTTGGTGTTAAACACCGAAACGAGTACTCCCAATTCAAAGAAATCGCGGCGGGAGTTCCACAAGGAAGTGTGCTGGACCCGATTTTATTCCTATTATACACTCGCGATATCCCGCAAGAAGAGGATACTATCGTAGCAACTTTCGCGGATCATACGGCTATTCTAGCTGTAGACAATTCGATTCCTTCCGCGACAAATAAGCTGGAACGATCTCTCGACAGCATATGCTTATGGACAAAAACTTGGCGTATTGTCCTCAACGAGATAAAATCCACGCACGTTAATTTTACTTACAGAAATGTAAGCAATCTACCCTTTATATTGACTCGGTACAAATTCCGTACGCAAACGAGGCTAAATACTTGGAAATGACGTTGGATGCAAAATTAAAATGGAAATCGCATTTTCAGAAGAAACGCGAGGAGCTCGGTATCAGATTTAATCAAATTCATTGGCTGATTGGAAGATTTTCCAAACTCAGCATGCAAAACAAGCTGATTTTATACAAGCAAGTTCTAAAACCGGTTTGGACGTACGGTATACAACTTTGGGGTTGTACCAAACCATGTACTGTTAACATTTTGCAGACTTTCCAAAATAAAGTCCTAAGACAAATCGTAAATGATCCGTGGTATATCAGAAACGCCGATATCTACAGAGATCTAAGTGTAACTACCGTTGAAGACGAAATACGAAATTTCGCGCGTAAACAACACACTCGGCTAATTGGCCATTGCATTGACGCTGTACTATAGATTCTAGATCAGAGAAATTTTGTCCGCCGATTATAAAGGATAAAACCTTTTAAATTAGTGCAATAAAATGTAACCGCATGTTGTTGTCGGTATAAGCAGGTGTTTGGAAGATTTTCCACTTACCCTGGGAAAAAAAACGAAAAGCTTTCAATTGAAAAGCATTGCAGCTGCAATTTGTGCATTGCTGGATATTCGTTAATATTGTTTGCTGGTGGTTTCGCTATAAATAAAACTTTGGAATAGTTTGAATTGGCTGCTTAACAGAAAATCGCATGAGATAATTGTACTCTGTTTAACTATAACACACGCAAATATCTACTACAATATCATTATGCCGACATCAGACACTTCGGAAATTTCAAAGTCTAAATCGTTCGAGGCATTAAAAGGCAATCGCACTTCAACAAAGGGAAGCATCTCACGTATTTAAACGTTTAATAGATACGAAGACAGAAACTTTAGAGCTGAATGAATTAGAGTGTCGGTTGGGGATATTAGAATCCTACTTCAAACAAGCTCTTAGTTATCAAACGCGAATAGACACGGACCATTATTAATCCCTACTAATAATGGTCCGTGTGAAATAGAGGAATTGTATTGCACAACGAAGTCTAAGATTTTGACATTGATGGAAAATAATAGAAAGGGCATCATGCAGTTGCGGATACTTCTCTCACAGCTACTCTGACTTCTTCTCCTTTACCCTTACAAAGGTTACCAAAATTGATAAAGGGTGTTTTTTTAGATGTTGGTTTTTCGAATACAGCTAAAACTGACGTTTTGTGGTCAAATCTAGCAACTCTAATGTCATTTATGTTCAGTTTGGTTTGCCATTTCATCATGAACAGGTTGACAAATGAACAACGCTTGCAAATCGTGCAAAATTATTTCGAAAATAATGGTTCAGTTCGCGAAGTTTACCGCAAGCTCCGTTCATTTTATGGTCGACATAATCGTCAATTAATTCGGTTAACCATGGATCGTTTTCGCACTACGTTTACTCTATGTGATAATACTCATCCGCAGAGACGTCAAACAGTGCATATCGCAGAAACAATTGCCGCTGTAGAGCAAAGTGTTGAAGAGGACCCGAATGAATCGATTCGCCACAGTAAACAACAATAGGAGCTTTGTCCATCAACTTTATGGAAGATTTTGCGCAAAGATCTCTTCTTACGACCTTACAAGATTCAGCTTGTGCAAGAATTAAAGACGCGAGACCATGCAATGCGTCGTGATTTTGGTGTATGGGCCTAAAATGAGATTGATATCGATGGTGATTTTCATCGCAAAATTTTGTTCAGTGATGAGGCTCATTTTGGGTTGAATGGCTACGTCAACAAACAAAATTGCCGCATTTGGAGTGAAGAGAGTCCACATGAGACTCTTGAAACGCCATTACATCCACAAAAACTGACTAATTCCGCGTAATGGACCTGTCAATTGGCCACCAAGATCGTGTGATTTAACACCATTGGAATATTTTCTTTGGGGATATGTGAAGTCGCTCGCCTACGCCAACAAACCAGAAACGTTAGGGGACTTGGAAGCCAACATTTGTCGCGTTATTGCCGACATACAGCCCCAAATGCTTGAAAAAGTGGTAGAAAATTGGACTTCTAGACTTGTCTTTATTCGAAGCAGCCGCGGCGGCCACATGCCGGAAATCATATTTAAACATTAATGGCATAAAATTATCCTTCCAATAAAGCCAAATTGACATTAAACTATTTTCTTGTGTTTTATTTCAATTCGAAGTTCTATACCTCTAAAAAAAACACCCTATATAATGAATCCAAGGGGTAAACCAATATCTGTCGGGGAAATTGGAGATGCAACGATGGCAATGGTATGGTGCATTCTGCCAGGGGACAACGCTTTACTGAAGGGGTACGTGCGACATTTGCACATTGAAAACTACCACATGGTTCCCCAAGCTCTGTTGAATTTCATTCGAGAAAGCTTTTGCATACTTAATGTCAGAAAGTTGGTTAGACATGTGGTCAACAAAGGTATCCATTGCACCAGGTACAGACCCATATTACTAGACCAAGTAATGGAAAATCTACCGAAGGATCGACTAACTCCAGGAAGACCGTTTAGTATCTGTGGGGTGGATTTTTGCGGTCCCATACTCACTTCTTGGAAAATTCGCGGAAAACAACTTTACAAATCATATATATCCGTGTTCGTTTGCTTTGCTACAAAGAACTTTTTTGCTTTAGAACTTGTGTCTGACCTTAGCTCTGAAGCTTTTATAGCCGCACTTAAGCGATTAATAGGGCGAAGGGGTGGCCATTGAAAATATATTGCGATCCAAATTAGTAGCATTTAGAAGAATCTTCTCTTCGGAGTCATTTGGAAGGCGGCAGTCAAATCGGCAAAAACTCTACTGTCGAAAACCTTCGGGGGAAGAATCCTAACATTTGAAGAACTCAGCACGGCACTCGCTGACATGAGGGAATTCTTAATTCAAGGCCAATTACTGCAGTATCATTCCATTAATTAACATTAAAGCAGCAATTCTGGAAGAGGTGGTCAACAGAGTACATCCGGAATCTTCAACAGAGGTCCAAAAGGTTTGCAACAAAGGCCCTAGTTATAATGAAAGACGAAAACCTACCTCCATGTAATGGGTCTTAGCGAGGGTGGAGCAAGTAATACAAGGAGACGACAACAACGTTAGGATGGTCGATCTGAAGACTGCCGGTGGGAAATTTCGACGCCCCATAACCAAGATAGCACCGCTTGACCTGTATTAATAGCACACCACATCAATGGGGCCGGAATACTGCCGCCAACGCTTCATAAAATGTGTTCCACACACGATGAAAAAGAAACAGTGAATATTTGAATTTTCCGCCTAACATATTATTTTTTCTTATATACAAAGTAAGCTTCCAGGAAAACTCTGCCATCTTCTGTGACCGAAAAATGTCCCCTAAGGTGAAAGGAAGGCTCTACACTTAAGTTGTGCGTCCAGCGCTCACATACGGTTCACAATGCTAGACAATGTCCAAAAAGTATGAGGGCAAGTTGACAGCAGCTGAGATGAAAATGCTTCGCATGACAGCAGGAGTAACAAAGCTAGATCGAATTAGAAGTTCCAGAATCCGAGGAAGCCTTCACGTCAAAGAACTCATCTCGAAAAAATTGGAGCACGACTGACTTAGTTGGGATTGTCATGTTCAAAGAAGGGATCCTACGAACCCCGTCAAAAAGGCAATGGCAATCAACGTTCCCTTACAACCGCGTAAGAAAGGCAGGCATAAAAACTCCTGGATCACACAAATGCAGAAACACCAGCATTTGATTGGCCTCAATGATGAAGTGATCTAAAATCGGGATGCGTGCAGATATCTTTTGAGGTCGAACCGGCGAACCCCACAGGCGGAGCAGTAGGAATGCATTGCAGTGGGAGGGTTATGATCCCTGTAATCCTGATCAAAATCTCGTCGTTAAATGGAGAGAACACAAAGTAAGCTTCCAAATTTGACTATAACTTTCCCGATAAAATAAGGCCCCACACATTTTGTAACTTTTGTACATTCAATCGATTGTAAAGCTTGTCTTCAGTGTCTTCTTATTTTGAACAAAAATTCATTTGGAAATTTGTACAGTTAGAAAGGCCACACCGAGCAGTGAGCAGAGGACTCCAGTCTTCGTCCTGCAAAGACGACGTTTTGCAAGACCTTAAATCGAAAGGATTTAAAATTACCTACGAAGTTAATCTACTTAAAAAAGAAAAGCGAAAAACTGAGATGAGGATATTTTAGTATGCTGCATGATGCGCATTTTTAAAACCCCTAAAGAAGAATGGTAACATTTGAACACATATGTACCAAATTTATTTAAATCACTTTTCAGGTTTTGAAAATGTTGATTTTCTCAAAAACGGCACCTACGACTTTGGTGTAATTACGCACATTGCACTTTTTACACAATTTTTCAAAACACAAAAATTTATCAAAATCGTTAGTGCCGTTTTGAGAAAACGAATTTAATTTAAATTTAAGAAAATCGATTTTTTTGCCAAAAACTGAGTAGGCAGTACTTTTGACCCCATATCAACTATCCCTAGTACAAAAAGAGACCAAAATCCTTGTTACCACTTTCTAGAAAAATAGTCGTAACGGTTACATACCCTATGTTTAGAAATGAATTAAATGAATTTGTAATATTTAACTAACATAATTTTGTTTTGAATTGTTGCTTAAATTAACCTACATTTTTTTTGCTAAACATAGCATAGCTTACCTTATTTGTCATATAGATTTTCTATTTTGGTTTTACCACGATCAAAGATGATCACGTTACTTTTTTTTGCCTACATTGTGTACATACATATGTATGTGCACTTACTCCTACAATTTACCAAAGCATACGTACTGTGCTTATTGTAGCAAAGCAACAAAGGCTAGCGAATCACATCTACGGTTTGTTTCGTTTGCCTATGCAATACTGACTTGTCTTATTGAGCGAAAATTTAATTAAAATAAAATAAATTTATAACGTTTCTGGATTTGCCAATATTTTATTTGAAGTTGTCTTCTAATCTCGATCAAAAGTTGGTCCTTCGTGAAGCCGGATAAATGTTGATTTGTTTCTTTTTTACTGTTAATCGGTGGTTGTTGCAATCGCGAGATCATATCAAAGCTTCGATTTATTATCAGCGTACATAGTTTCACGCAATCAATTCCCGAGGACACGTTGGTTGGGGCTCTGGAAGTTCGTTTAGATCGGTTGGAGGAGGCTTCGAAAGATTTCAGCAGAAATCAGTATGACCTCCAACAATACCATAATGTGAAAGGATACGTTGATCCGGAAGAGGAGTTTGCGAACTTCGAAGCCAAATTTATCATGGCTAAGTCATTGCTTTTAAAATCCCTCAGAGGGGAAAATGCGCGCTCCCAATCGGGCTTCAAATATTGGAATCCAAAATCGAGATGATTCCTCCGCTGAACGTAAAGTTGCTAATGAAAAAAACTCCAGGCCGGGATGATGCACCTGGATTTAGTTCTAACTTCGCAAATGTTCCTTCTTTGAACGCTGTACGATTTTCTGAACTTGAGTTGCCATCGTTTAAGATTACCTCATTTGATGGTGATTATCGGGAGTGGCCGTGTTTTCGCGATATGTTCCTAGATAGCATAGACTGTAGAAAACATTTATACGGTTTGCAGAAATTTCGGTACCTTAAATCCTTTTTGAGGGATGAACCTGCTAGTTTGTTGAACGGTATTTATATATCCGATGCCAATTATTAGCCGGCTTGGAAAAACTAGAGCATCGATACAATAGGCCGTTATATATCATCAACCAATTCATTGAAACTTTTTTGAATATGCCGTCGGTGACTAGTGCAGATAGTGGTCAGTTGCGCAAATTGGTAGATAATGCTGATGAGGTTATTCGTGGCTTAATGGCCATGGAGTCTGAAGACAGGGATCCATGGCTGATATACCTCTTAATACATAAAACGCACAGTAAAACGCGTTAATCTTGGACTTTAATGAATCAAAATTCGGAAGTCACTACTATTCACGAACTGATAGACTTTTTAGAGAATATATGTAGTGCCTTGGAGGCAAGTGAGACCAAGTTTCGTGTTAATCGTTCGTCAAACCCTCCGGGAAGGGTGAGAAGCTTAACTGTTGCAAATATAACGTGTCCAAAATGCAAGGATAGACATCGTTTATATCAGTTATCGGGATTTATCGCTATGTCTATTGAATATCGTCGTCGGATTGCTAGAGACTAAAGACTTTGCTACAACTGCCTAGGAACACAAAATTCGTCATCGCGTTGTCATGTGAGGAGTCGATGCTCCCATTGTCGGGCGCGTCACCATTCGTTAGTGCATTTCGATAAATCTGGGTCCCTTCACCCAAATAACATTAGTGATTCACCGAATGATTCCGCTTCGCTGTCGATTTCGAGTCATCACATTAAGCCCGGTAACCCAATATCTGGAATTTTACCAACCGTCGTCGTTGAAGTGTTGGATGCTGCAGGAAATTCTCAAATTTTTCGCGCTCTTTTGGACACGGGGTCGCAGGTCTCCTTTGTTTACCGATCGGGTGGTTAGGATGCTGGGGATTTCTCGTCGCCATGCTCGTCTGCCCATATCTGGGGTCTCTGCTGTTAATGCTGGTGTTACGCAAGGAGTCGTAAATCTGCAATTGAAACCTCGTTTTGATACTTCCCTAATGAATGTGGAAGCTTTTGTATTAAAAACTATTACTTCTATTACACCCCCCTCTCCTTTGATTTTGGCTGTGATCTTCCTTTTAACGACCTGCCGTTAGCAGATCCGGGGTTTAACACACCGGCTCCTGTTGATATTTTGCTTGGTTCGGACAGGGTGTGGAGTAGTTTGCGGGATGGTCATCGTTCGGATAGTTTTGGAAATATAATTGCCCACAACACTGCATTTGGTTGGGTAATTGCGGGCAACATGCCCAATAAACACGCACGTAGAGGTGGACATCGACGTACTTTTAAAATAATTTTGGGAGATAGAGGAGGTCGGTTCTCATACTCTCTCGGTTGGCAGTGAAGACGACGCTGATCAGCATTTTGAGAAAACCTTTTCTAGATCTCCCGATAACAAGTTTATTGTGGAACTACCATTTCGTCAGGGCGATGTCAGCTTTGGAAATAGCCTTTCTGGTATCGAGGAGCGCCGCTTCTCTCGGGATGAAAATCTTCTTGCAGAGTATTGCAGGTTCATGAAGGTATACGAAGAGCTAGGGCATATGGAGCGCATTTCGGATGGAGAAATTGAGCCTACGTCCGGGAAAATATTTGACTTGCCTCAACATGCCATCGTGACGACCAAATTGAGGTTGTATGAAATCCTCCATATTGGACCTCCCCTGCAGAAAAATTTACTTAATGTTTACATGCAGTTTCGTTTGTATCGGTTTGTCTTTTGTGCTGACATTGTAAAAATGTTCCGCCAAATTTGGGTAAGTCTTAAAGATTTCAGCACATGGTTTGGCGAGAAACTCAAGCCGACCCCATTGCTTATTTTCGTTTCAGTACAGTGACCTATGGTACTGCGCCCGAACCCTTCTTGGCCATAAGAGTTCTAAGGTAGCTACCTAAGGACTACCAACAGTAGTTTCCAAAGGCTTTGTACGCGATTCTGCACAATTCTAATGTTGATGATTTTGCGGGTGGCTCGGGCTCGATGTCTGGTGTTTTGGAGCTGAAAGACCAGTTGGTAGGACTTCTTTCTTGTGGTGGATTAGAGCTGAGCAAATGGGTGTCTAACTGTTGGGGGATTCTCAGTACAACGGAGAAATGTCAGACTGTTTCATTGGATGCCGAAACAGAATGGAAAAAGGTACTTGGAATAGTCTGGAATCTGTACCATGGCGTGTTCACCTTCAAAATAACATTAGACGATTCTGCAGCCCTTACCAAGAGAAATATGCTTGCGGAGGTATCGAAACTTTTTGATCCTGTGGGGTTCTTAGCCCCATCCGTTATTTTTTTTTAAGATTTTGTTTAAGAGTTGAATAAGATTTATTGGGACGATCCCTTACCCCCAAAAATCAGGAGTTGAAACATTTTAGCCAGCTAAGGATTCCGCCAAATTACACCTTAAGTGCAAAGCGCTTTGATTTGGTAGGAATCTCTGATGCCTCGGAAAAGGCGTATGCGGCTGTCGTTTATGCCCGCAGTGTTTCGGCGGATGGTGTCGTTGAGGTTCATCTTCTGGGTGCTAAAACTCGAGTCGCACCAATCAAGCAAATTTCGATTCCCCGCCTTGAATTATGTGGAGCTCTTCTTCTTAGTCGCATTATGAAGCTGGTTTACTCGTCTTTGGATATGACACCCGGGAAACTCTTCGCTTTCACTGATTCGACTATTGTTTTGGCTTGGTTTTCTTCTCTTCCGCGCAGACGGGGAACATTCGTGGCTAACCGGACAGCTGAAATGTTGGATAACCTGCCTCGTTCCGTCTGGAGTCATGTTCGTTCAGCAGAGAATCCGGCCCATACGCCTCAAGAGGAGTGGAACCCAGCAAGCTGCTGGATTTGGAGTTGTGGTGGAAAGGTCCGGGTTGGATTGAACCCAGCCAATAATGGGCCACAGGCATCAAGAAAGTGAAAAATATTCCTGAAAAAAGGAAACGTCCAGCTGCTGTACTTACCTCGCTACCAGAAATCCATTTTGCGCAGGAACTGCTGAGTCGCCCGTATACCGCCATACCAGAACCTAGTTGTTTGGAGGTTCCAACAAATCGATTGGGACGTTGATAACTGGTGCAGAATGGGCTGCAAAGCTTTTGGCAGAGATGGCAGTCGGATTATATAACCTCGCTTCAGCAAAGGCCTAAATGGAGACAGACGAACCGAGACTTCAAAGTGGGTGACCTAGTCGTGGTAAAAAAACCTAATTTGCTGCCATCCCAATGGGCTTTAGGTCGTGTCGAAGAGTTACATTCAGGCAAGGATGGACATATTCGTGTGGTTACGCTTCGCACCAAGAACGGGTTGTTCAAGAAACCCATCATCACCAAGCTAGCGCTATTGCCAGTTTTCTGAAGCTCCCTTCAGGAATTAAATGAATTTGTAATATTTAACTAACGTAATTTAGTTTTGAATTGTTGCTTAAATTAACCTTCATTATTTTTGGTAAACATTGCATAGCTTACCTTATTTTTCATATAGCTTTTCTATATTGGTTTAACCACAAGCAGAGATGTTCACGTTCCTTTTTTTTGCCTACATTGAACATACATAGGTATGTATGTGCACTTACTCCTACAATTTACCAAAGCATACGTACTGTTCTTATTGTAGCAAAGCAACAAAGGCTAGCGGATCACATCTACGGTTTGTTTTGTTTGCCTATGCAAAGTCAGATAATCGATCTCTTTTAATAGCAACCAATATTTTATTTAAGTTTTTTTCTAATCTCGATCACCCTACACATTCCTCAACGCGACAATCTATCTTTTCCATGTAATGCACGGGTGCAATCACCTGCATCATGGACGCATTCTTTTTATTTTTTATTTTCAGTTCATTTTCCGGTGCAGTTTATATCACTCAACGGACATCTCAAGTTATAGCTACACGCCCAACGGAAAAAGCTGAGAGTGCAAAGTGGTCTATAGATATAAGGGAGTGGATAAATCGAACTCGATTTACTTATTAAGCTGAAGTGTTTAAGTAATCTTGTTTATTTTAAAGTTGTTTCTTTTAAATCATTTTTTTTTTAACCATTTCGGAACGTCTTATTATAAGTGGCGCAGTTGGTAGGATCCTAACTATATTTGAAGGAACCATATGAGAACGGACCCATAAATCGCGTGTGAAAAAAGTGACAGTAATAACAGGTGATTTTTTAAGAGTTAAGTTTTTCAGGTTGGCAACACTGGTTAGTAATGGCGTCCAAACGTCATCTATCAGATTGAAAAGTTTTTAGTATACTCTGCCATTTAATCATGGAAAGACTTACAAACGAGAAACGAATGCAAATTATTGAAATTTATTAACAAAATTCGCGCCCTGTGAAAAAAATGCGAAAATCTGCTGTTTTATCGAAATATTGTGTTCAGCGATGAGGCTCATTTCTGGCTCAACGGATGCGTAAATAAGAAAAACTGTCGCATCTGGAGTGATCAACAGCCACATGCCCTACAAGAATTACCGATGCATCCCGAAAAAACGACAGTTAAGTGTGGTTTATTGGCTGGTGGAATCATCTTATATACATTTTCCATTTTTTTTCAAAGACGACCCTGTTGTCGTTACCATCAACGGCGAACTATATCGAGTCAAGCTACGCGACTTTTTCTTGCCACAGTTGGCTGAGTTGAACTTGGTTGACATGTGGTTTCATCAAAACGGTGCCACACAATGAAGCCTTCCAGGATAACATAATACGCGTAATTCGTGGAATACAATCCGAAATCCTCGAAAAAGTGACGCAAAATTGGACCTTCCGAATAAACTATTTGAAACGGAGCCACGGACAACATTTACATGAAGTTGTCTTTAAAACGTAAATGGCAAAGGCCTATTTATCGATTATAATAAAAATTTTGAATATTTGATGCAAATTTGAATGTTTTATTCGTTTTTTTTAAAAAACCGGAACTTTCGTGTATCAGAAGTGAAATTTTTTTTTGTGAACAAATCCAATTTATCAAAATTAAAATCAAACATAAAATTTCGAAATTTTGGCCACAAAATTTTAGCAATGCGAAATCAAGAACAAAGTCACACTGTGCGAATTCTTAAAGAAATTTCATATATCGGTGAATTCAGTGGTGATAGTGCGGCATTAACACAACACTGCAGGCACCTGACAGGGTTGTTCCGGACGAATGTCTGTTGAGGCAGGCGACTAAGTCTTCCAAACTCTCACTTAGAGTGCTTCAGGGACCCGCAGAATAAAATCACACAAACCCTAATTTAGGGAGCTTCAGGGAGTAAACCCGCAGAATCAAAACCCACTTTTAATCCTTCCGATGCTGATGCCAAGCCAAGGAGCAGGTACTAAAAAGCCTAAGACTAAAAAATTCCCTGGTGCAACTTCCAAGGCAATCGACACCAAAAGAGGGTGCCAAAAGAAACAGGTCTCAGGACGAGACCTCGAACGCCCTTTAAAAACAGAAAACGACCAACAATCTGTTGAAGGACCTGGCGATCGGAGACACATCAAACTAATCATGCTGAAGGTTATACAGACGAATCTCCAGCACTCAAAGTGTGCGCCGCAGAATCTTCTGGTCTTCCTAAGGGAGGAGGACATTGACATCGGCATAATACAGGAGCCGTGGGTTAGAAAGACGACCATAGCAGGCCTCTTAGACAACAAGTACAACATTTTCTACATCCATAATACGGGTAAGCCAAGATCATGCAATTTAGTAAAAAAAATACATTAACGCTATCCTCTATCCCAACCTTAGCACAAACGACATAACTGTGGTCAAACTGGTAGATGCACTGAAGCAGGACATCTACTCATCCTCGGCCTATTTGGCACATGACAGGACGTCCCCGTCAGAGGACCTGCCGAAGCCCGTTAACGCAATGCAAGTTGGGAAAGGTACCCTGCTATAAAACGGCAAAAAAAACTTCACCGCCTTGGTGGAACGAAGATCTCACCATCTTTAGTAGGTTGACAAGAGTGATCTTCAATATCTGGTACCGGCACAAGTTTGGCAGCCGTATAAAGACTGCCTAAAATTCTACAAAAATCGATAAGATCAGCCAAGACTCAGGTTTGGTCAACGATCGAAACACTAAAGGACTCTGCCAGACTCAGCAAGATCCTATCCACTCCAGTTCATCTTTCATAAAGAAAGTGGACGGTACTTGGACGGAATCTACTGAAGAATCTTTACAGCTCCTTCTTAACACCCACTCCACTGGATACATAAATTACGGCGGTAGCCCAACCGCTATGTAAGTGTCGCAACATGTACAAGATGAGGTTAAAACAGTTATTAGTGGGAATTAGATTTCCTGGGGTATGATCGGTATTCCCCGTACAAATGACCGAGCCCGGACGGCATCCTGCCCATTATAGTTGCAAAAACATCTGAACATAGTGATGCTTTGGCGTCTTGCCATTTATAGCAATTGCATCCTGCTTAACCATGTCCCTCAGTTCTGGAGACATGTAAGGGCCACATCCCAGGGTGGGGTTATCTCACCTCTGCTTTGGATTATGGTCCTCAATAAAATCCTGTCAAACTTAGACAGCGACGGTTTCAAAGTGGTATGCGGATGACGTGATTGTATTGGTATCAGGGATATTTTGGACGTGATAAGTGAAATCATGGAAAGAGCTTTGGGTAAGAAAAGCGCTTGGGCCGCGAGGTGTGGTCTGGGCGTTTACCAAAACAAAACTGAACTGATGCTCTCTCTCCCTTTCCTCCAGGGCTAAATACTTGGGCGTTATTCTTGACCCCAAGCTCAGCTGAAAGCTGAAAATCGAACACCGGATTCGGAAAGCAAATATAGCATTCTACACATGTAGCAAAACTTTCGGCAAGTGGGGTTTCGAACCAAAGATGGTTCTTTGGATGTACACGGCGGTGGTACGCCCAATTCTCACTTATGGGTCACTGGTTTGGTGGCCCGCCCTAAGTAAAGCTTAGAATATCACCAAACTAAGCAGAGTCCAGGGAACGGCTGTAATTGGAAGCACGGGAGCCCTACGGTCGAGTCCGACGGAGGCGCTCAATTCGATTCTGGACATCCTTCCACTGGACCTGCATATCAAATTAATCGCCTCCTGCAGCGCAGTAAGACTACAAGTAACTGGCTGTTGGTTCGCAACGGGCACTGTAACATACTTGATTTGATACCGAGGAATATAAAAGGACTATTCACTGACTGCACAAAAACCCGCCCAGGTCAGATTGGGAGGCAGGCACTGTCATTGCTGTAATTATCTTCACCGACGGGTCCCAAAGGGGACTGTGGAGTGGGAGCGGGTGGGTGGAAGTTCTCCCCTCGTTAGGTTATGTGACGAGAGCGGAGTCTAGGTGGAGGAATCTGACAAACTGCGCCACTTCTAGGAAGACTTGGCCAAAATACAACAAATATAGAACCCAGTGCCTCATTAATAGAACAAGGGTGGATGTTGCTAAACTGGTGGTTGTAAGTACAGGTCACTGTGCGGTAGGTACACACGCTGCCAGGCTCGGAATACCCCACAACACCCATTGTCGCAGCTGCCATGACACCAATGAGAGTGAAACGGGTTTTCACCTCCTTTGCGGCTGCCCAGCACTGACCGAGGCTAGGCGAAGGGCGTTGGGTAAACCTTTCTCTGATAACCTTACAGATATCTCGGACATGGGTCTCAAAGATATCATAACATTTCTCAACTCCACCGGGTGGATCTAAGTACCTACATCGTACCATACCATAAGGTAATCATGAGTGGTGGCATCAAAACGGCGCTCCGGCGCTAATTGCGTATAGGGATCAGCCACTCCACCTACCCACCTACACAACCGACCAACAACGTTGGACCAAGCTAAGGACCTCAAGCAGCACTTATAAACTACAATAAACTACAAAGACATCTCAAGAAGAATAACGTATCTCAGAGTTAGTTCAATAGCATACCTTAATGTAAAAATAGAGGAATGGATTCAAAATGTAAACTGATTTGCAACATACGAAAAAAATCAAATAGAAGCTAAGAAAACATTTTATGTACTAATAGTAAACAGATTGAAAAAATTAGCAATAGGGAACCTATCCAGGGACATTCAATTTATTTACGATCTCCATAAAATTAAAGAAATGTTATATAGTTACAATGGATATGATGAAGGAAACACAGAAAAGGATTTCAAAACAAAACAATACAATACTTCTCAACATACAAACTCTAACCGCAGACAACAAAACTAACCAAATAGGCCAGGGTCAGCTCAAATATGAAGACAAAATAATTTTAAGACAGAACAATCAATCAGGGCAACACAGACAAGGTAACAATAACAATAGGAATAATCGAAATACAGGAAACCAGACCTTTAACCCTTCAGGGCAAATTAGAAATGCATTTCAATATCCAACAGCAATGTCTATCGGGCAAATTTCGAATGAGATGGTTGATCAGACTAATCAGGAAGAAGTTCATAACATCGGACCAGAATTTTGTATTAATTAAGCCTCGGAGACAAAATATTTACAGATTTAACTATTGACGAAATGAAGCTAAAAACATTAAAAGACACGGGCTTTACACTGAGCATTATTAATTCCAATACGGTAGATTGAAGTAAATATAGATTATTTGATAGAATAAAAATGCGGTTACAAACGATAAATAACGTAACCACAGAAATGGTAGAGAGAATTGTGACAAGCATACCTAAAGTATATAATTATAGTCCCAAAGGTGCTATAAAATGGTACAAGAGAAATTTAGGAGACAAACCCTACGATGTCTTTATTGGTATCGACATACGACAGATGAATCAAACACAAACCATTACAACCTTTACAACAGTGACCATTTCCCAATAATCTCAGCGATAGAATTTGGCCAAACTTTCTGCAAATCTCAAGCGGTTCCTAAGATTAAAACTGACCTAGCTAACTGGGCTTTCTTCCAGCACATCGTAACAAATAACTTACCGCACAAAAGTATTTCCTCAAATATAAATCAGCAGGCAGCTCGCCTTACCAGGGTAATACGACTGGCAGAAAACTACTCAATACCCCAGAGCTCCCCAAAAGCTCCTAATCGAATTGTATCTTGGTGAAATTCAGAACTTAACACTTTGAAATATAATAAAAACAAAGCATGGAAACAGAAAACTGAACGATATTACGGTAGACGACAAATATCCGCTACAGAATATTGATGATATACTCGATAAACTGGGACGTACCCAGTATTTTTCGTCATTAGACCTCGCAAAAGGGTATCAGCAAAATAAAATTAATCTTAACCCCGCAACGGCATTCGTAGGGCTTTCTAGGGGTAACGGGTTTTTATAGGAAATTTGTGAAGGATTACGCAAAGATTGCGAACCCCATGGTAAACCAGTGTGTTACGCGTCGAGATTTTTGAACGATCACGAGAAAAACTATGCGGTCCCGGGTAAAGAGTTCTTAGCGGTTGTTTGGGCGGTTACATATTTTAGACCATATTTGTGGGGTAAAAGGTTCAAAATAATTACAGACCATCTACCAATCAAACACTTAAACAAGAGATACACAGGCAAAGAATTTAGACAAAGAAACAAAAGATGGCTATTTAAACTCCAACAATTTCAGTTCGACATTGAGTGTGTGAAAGGGAATAAATATAAAATAAATAAATGAGATAGCTGACTTCCTTAGTACGATCCTAGAAGAAATCGAAAACTATAACAATGAAACCGTAAACAATCTATCAAATAACGCGCTCCACTCACAGGAACAACAATAATGCTGGTGGTTTTGGCTCCAGTCGTTCTGAACAAGGGTATATGTGGCTTTTTGGCTGAGTTTTGTCAAGTCGAGTTTGGTATATATGTTGAATCTATACACAGGAGCGTTTCTGAGTTGGCTGCAATGTCAGCATTTTCGTTGCCTTGGATCCTAACATGTCCAGGAGTCCACATCAACTTGATTTTTTTCGCGATTTGATAAGTTGATATCTTATTTCTGATATGAGCTCAGTGTTGTTGTTGGGGTTTTTTATAGCATGATTACCGATATGCTATCAGAGCATATGATAAATTTTCCTCGGCGATTTATTACTGCTTTAATGGCTTGAAGGATTGCGAAAGCTTCTGCTGTAAATATTAAAGCAAATTTGGGCAGGTTACCAATGGAGACTATTCATCCATTTTCAAGTGACACGGCAAATGATCCTTCCATTCTTCCGATTTAATATCTGATGAGATGCTTGCGAAAAGTTGACAGTAAACCGTATTGCTGGTCTTTGCTTTTTTATAATTAGCTAGATTCGTTACTAGGGAGGTAACGTGGAACGGCAGTATTTATGTTTTGATCGGAGAGTCTATAGTGCTGCTATTTTGAGGATAGTATTAATAGCCGATGGTATTCTCCTTGAGGTTTTGTTATTCATTGCTCTCTTAACATCGTAGTCGCGTTACCCCTTATTTTAGAGAAAACAAGTTTCGCATTTAGCTTGAGAGTAATCGCGTCTCTTCGTTCTTCAACACTCGGTAGTCCTGCTTCTGTTAAATTTTTTTTATAGGCGTAGTAGGAAATGCCTTTATGCTTCTTCTTGCTGCCTGGTGATACATTGGTTGTATTATTTTCAGTATTGATGACGGACAGTGACCATATATAAAATTTATATAATAAATAATACAGTAAATTTTGCTTAAAACTAACATTTTGGTAATGTTTGAAAGAGTGTTTATATGAAGATTGCTTTTCTTACAAGCTAAACATCTTAAAATATTGGTTCTTGCAGCTAAAGATGTTGTTGTTTCCAAGAGTACTTGTTATTGAAGACTAATCCTCAAACATTTTCGATTAATACATTATTTACATGGATGTTTTGTTGAGGACAATTCTTTTTTCGGCAAATATGAAACACTTTACATTTTTGGATTGACAGTTTGGCACCTGACATTTGTGACCACTCTAATATATCATCAATAGCTCGTTTATACAAGATTTTGCTTATATTTATATCATTAATTAAACTTAAAATTATATACATCAGCATAAATGCAGTGATCTAGTAGTTGATGATTTGATAAAATTTTGTTTATTGCATCGAATGCAATTACAAATAAGACTTCTGATAGCGGTGATCACTGGGGGATTCCGTTATTCAGTGGGTGGTTGGAAGAGTAAACTTTATTTGCTTTGATACAAAGTTTCTATTGGTTAAGAACCATATATCTTTCTTCCAACGCTACATTTCATACGATTTTTTAGCACAACATTATTCTATCAAATAAACCTATCCTATCAAAAGTTTTTTCAAAGTCTAGGGTAAGGATTGAGACATGGTTTTTAGTTGACAACACTTTTGAAGTAAAGTAATCGATGTGAAGTAGGGTATCTACACATCCCCTATTGGCCTTAAATGCTACTTGATTAGAGCTGGTCAGTCTGTCAGTTTCAGTATACTATAGAATAATCGTGGAATCTAGTATATTGTTATACAGGCAGATTATTCTTCGCTTAATTTCGAGGGGAAGATTTTTCAGCATTGGATAGGATATTCTATCTCTACTTGGTGTTTAGTGCAGTTTCAAATTCAAGTAACGATATCGGTTGTTCGATGCGTCGTGCGATCGGATTGGTTGCGTGCTCAGGTAGCGTACTGTTAAGTATTTCCGATTTTTTGTGAATAAATATATTGGAAAAATTTGGTTTTCCGAGACCTTGGACCATGTTTGTGCAATAAAGTTGCTTATTTCTGATGGAGCGTATTGTTGATTTCATGTTTTTTATAGTGAGTGAGGTGGAGTCTCCGGTCAAACGGCGAATGTTTTGCCATATTTTAGCAGGGGAAGAATTTGGATTTATAGTCAAGGTAAATTCATAGTAACTTTTCGCTTTACTATCATTAACCAACCTGCGAAATTTCGCATTTGATTTTTTATAATTATTAAATTTTGCGTGGTGAAATTCTTTTGAAAATTTGTTTAGGCAATCATTTTTTCTTTTCGTAATGATGATAATTCTGAGTTCCACCAAGGAACAACCTGATTACGTTTTATTGCACCTGTTCTGATTGCCTTTAGTAATATAGTAGCTTCTTCATTATTGTTTGAGGACACGGTTTTATCAGAGAGGTAACCAATAGTTATTTTTCTGAATAAATTCCAATTAGACAGATCAGTTTTGAATAATGACTTGTTAGTGTTTGGGGAGCTCCAAAGTATATTCCATGCGTTTACATCGCCTCCAAATATTATAGGCAGATTGACTTGATTATTAATTAACTAATTCATTCTTATTGACTGTTTGTTTTGGAGAAAGGTATATACCTATATATGCACACTTTATTCTGAGTTGTAGTTCAACAGCTAATTTTGATTTGAATTTAAGGGTGGGATTCTATAAAAGATGCTGGCTTTTATCAAAAGTGCTATACCTTATTTGTATGTATGAATACTTGCCAGAAGTATCCCAACAAAAGTGTGCCCAAATTCAAGCTATGTGTATGGAGAGTTTGTATTAGGAGTTGGAGGAGGTATCTTCTTCGCCTTCTAATAGGAACCAGGTAACCCATGAGCTTCGGCAAAACACGAACAAGGGAACAACAATTTTTAAGATTGCCGCATAGGGAAGAAATGCTCAGGAAATTCGTTCTCCGAAGTTCATTAACAAAGCTCAAGGCCAATTACTTGTGGACGACGAAAAAAATGTACACAGGTGGCGAGAGTATTGCGAGCAACTTTTAAACGAACAGTTTCCCCGGCTATATTTTGCAGGAAGAATGAAAAAGTGACCGTCGAGGAAGTTGGGAAAGCGGTCAAGAACTCCAAGAAGAGCAAAGCGGTTGGGCCTGATGAGACATCGGGCTTAGATGGCTCATGATTCTTATCTCCAAACTCAGGAGAGGTGATCCAATGCCCAATCAATCAGTGGAGGGAAAGTTATCTTCTTCCTTTGCACAAAGGAAGAGAGATACGCGAAACTGTGATAATTACCGTTCAATCAAGTTGATGTCACACACCATGAAGATTGTTGAGCGGGTATTAGATGGTCGCCTAAGACAAATAATACGGCTGTAAATCAACCACAGATGAAATCCAAAGTAAAAGGATCATAATGGAAAAGCATCGTGATTCCTTAAAGGATCTGCATGGTTGATTTTGAAAAAGCATTCGATAGACAACCAACAGATCTGATATGGGTAGCGCTAAGACAACGAGGAGTTCCTGAAACCTATGTACTGATGATAATGGACATGTACGAGGGAGCGAAGACAAAAGTCAGATGTACTGCAGAATTCACCGATGAATTTCCAATAAAAGTATGTAAATGATAATATGGCCTTAGTTAAACACGGACTAATACATCCTAGCCTTCTGACAACAGATGAGATAAATGAGACGGGACTTGACTTCTGCACAACTGCATCATACAAAACTTTCTCGATACATGAGATGCGTTTTTGAATCGCAAAATGAATCGAAAATGAATGGTGACAAATTTATTTAAATCACTTTTTAGGTTTTGAAAAATTAGATTTTCTTAACAACGGCACTTACGATTTTGATGTAATTTCGCACATTGGACACTTTTAACATAATTGTTCGAAGCACAAAATATTATTAAAATCGTTAGAGCCGTTTTTGAGAAAATTAATTTAATTTAAATTTAAAAAACCGTTATGTGAAAAAAAAAATATTTCAAAAATCGATTCAATCTTCCACCACAAAATCAGTTCCGATCTGCCACCCGACGCGTACACACGCATTTTAAAATCGTTCCGCGGTCGGTTTGCACACAAAAAAAACAACAAACAAGTGTGCTGAAGCATAAAAACAAAAAATTGCTAATCGCACTTGCTGTGTAAAAGAAAACCATCATCAGTGTACAGTGCAGTGATTAATAAAAAAAAGAAAAGTGTATTGTGTTTGGGCACTACATCTGGTCTCACTCCCTACCGTTTGCTGCTGCTTTGCTTGGCTATAGAAAGTGCCGTATATTTTCGCGTGCACTTGCTATGGCTAGGTAATGTATCATTTGGCGAATAGCGGGTCGCGTTGTGTAGATTTTGTTGGCAGACCAAAGCCTTGAGTAATATTCGTGGTTTGAGATCCAATTTTTTTCCTTGTACGCCCATGCGATTCACAATAAACCAGCTGTTTTGGCACTAAGTGAAACACAGGTCAGCATTGATTCCGATTTAACGGAGTTTAGTCTACCTGGATATAACTTGTTGCCATTATTCTTTTCCCATCGTGGTATCGCCGATTATATACGTAGTGACGTAGCCTACCAAGGTACAAGCTCAATATGGCCAATGTTCCAATCCGGAATTTAATTTTATTTGGCTAAATTTCCATGTCCGTAGGCATGGACCAGGTTTCCAGGACCAGGACAGGCATTCAACTTATAATGAGTTTGATGCACTATCTGATTCTATCACCAGAATTGTAACCCATTATCCTCGTACTGAAATCGTCATTGCGGGCGATTTCAATATACACAATTCAAGTTGGCTTCGACATTCTGGACAGACAACACCCGAAGGAAGGTATGTCGAGATCTTTGCTGAGGTTAATAATTTAACCCAGATTGCAAACACGGATACCGGACATTAGCGGTCAAAACGCCAACACTCTGGACTTGTTTCTTACTTCTCACCCTGATAAATACACTTTAAATGTATTATCGCCTCTATGTTCGTCAGACCATTGTATCATATCGGCGAATTTCTCATACTCCAGCCACACAGTTAAAGAACAAGCTCCTAAAAGAATTGTAGGCAATACGAGAAAGCCAATTGGGAAACGGTTTCTTTATGAGTTTTAACTGGTCGTTGTGCTTCCTCAACAAAGACGTGAAAGCCGATATGATTACAAATTTAATTCACCTGGGTATGAAACGTTTTATCCCGAACAGGATAAAGTGTATCAGACCTAAGGAAAACGCGTGGTGTGAGTTGAGCTGTAAAGAAGCTATCAGGGCTAAAGAGGTAACTTTTCGGTCATTAAAGGCCAACCCAACTGAGGAAAACCGAAAAAGTTTAAACGAGCCAGAAATGACTGCAATGCCCATATTAATCGTGTCAAATTCGCCTACGACCAAAAGTTGAGGCAAAAAATACTACAAAGTCCCTCCGGTAGTAAAAACTTTTGGTCGTTTTTTAAGAATATTAAAAATTCGGCCTCGTCATCCATCCCGACACTCATTTGCAATGACACTCCAGCTGTCAGCTCTTCGGGTAAAGCCAATCTGCTTGCTTCTCATTTTGCAGCTAGCTCAACGCTCCCAGATTGTGCTTTATCTCCTCCAGCACTCGAGCGCGTAGAACACTCCATGGGACAAATCCACTTCCGCACCCGTACTGTGGCAAGAGTACTTTAAGAAATCAACATTCACAAATCCGCTGGCCCAGATGGTATTTCCCCTATCGTTCTGAAGAAGTGTTCTTCCACTGAATGGCACTTGCATCGCTGAAACCGAACGACTTTCCATTCTCGGTATGTGTGTTAATGACAACCTTCGTTGGAATGACCACATACTCGATGTCGCCAAGAATCCTGCTAAATGTCTAGGCTTCCTTAAGCGATGCAAGAAATATTTTACCCCTTCTGATCTGGCAAAAATTTATAAGGCGTTTATTCGCCCCAAACTTGAGTATAACGCTCATATCTGGTCCGGTGCTCCAATTACATATTTGGAGCTACTTGACAGGATTCAAAAACGTGCGGTAAAACTTATTGGCGATCGAAACATCGCGAAATCACTTGACTCTCTTAGTCATCGTCGTAATGTCTCCTGCTTGTCATTGTTTTATCGGTATTTCCACCACAAGTGTTCAAATGAAATTGCCAGTTGCATTCAACCCTTACAGCAATTCAACCGCAATACTCGCCAAGCTAGGAATGCACATCAGTTTACCCTTAAGCCTGTTTTTGGACGTACTGTGAAATATAAAGATTCCTTTTTCAACCGTACAATACGAATGTGGAGTGCTCTACCACGCTCTGTTTTCCTTGCACACTATAATTTACAAACATTTAAAACCCACGTGCATCGGTTTCTCCCTTTCTCTAATCCTTCATTTCTCTAATCCAAAGGTATCCAGGGTATCCATAACCCTTTTAGTGCGCGTACCTTATAAAAAAAAACGAAGTAAGCAAATTCGTTCGACTTTATAGTATAAAAAAAAACTGTTAATTCCCTTTGTTAATTTTCGAGATATTGCCGGTTACATAAAATCCCGTTAATCGATTTTTTTTTTAAGAACTGAGTATGCAGAATTTTTGACTCCATCCCAAAAATCCTCAGTACAAAAAAAGACCGAAATCCTTTGAACCACTTTCGAGAAAAATAGTGATAAGTGATTTTTACAAAAAAAATGTATGGCAGGTACCGTTATTTCAAAAGATAAAGCAAAAAATAAAATGATGCCCCGAGATGTAACCCCAAAAACCTTATATACGAACTTTGAAGCAAATCCGTCGAACCGTTTCGACATACTGCGACCGGACAGACAGACCGAGGGACCCACTTTTTTGGACTTCTCTATAGCCGTAATATCATCCTTCATACTCAGTTTGAATTCGAAATTTCCTCACGATCGCAATAACTTTCTCTTTAGTATACTAATGTATACGAGAAAGTTAAAAACGCAAAATTTTTAAATATAGTATTGATACTTTAGTATAAGCAATAAAAATTCCAGATAAATACCAGATAATTGACTTCAAATTAATGACAGCAATTCCTACAGCCAATCAAATAGAAATAGAATAAGATGACCATTATTTTTTAGAAGTAATTAACTCTTATGATATTCTTAAGTAATGTTCAATATGCAAAAGATTGTAAAACAAAACAAAACAAATTAATGGAAATAAATGAAATCGATGACAGAACCATAATTTGTAAAAGTGTACAAGATCAAGAGATAATAAATTTTAATTGTGATGATAGGAAAAAAAAATTAAGCGGAAACTATCTAACAGTTATTAATAATTGTACAATCCAAATAATGAATAAAACATTTTCTAATTCAAATGCAAAATTTAAAAAAAGATTCTATTACTATGATGAGATCAACTATAATTTCATTAAAATTTTAAGCTTTGAAGATGTAATTATAAGAAATGTTGAAAATCTAAAACATATAAACTTACTTAAAATTCATACAAATGCAAGCTACTTTCCAAGCTCGGCCGTAACCTGTTTCCTGATCATAATCATAATTTTAATTTTCAAATTAGTACGAAAAAATAAAAGCTTAGAGATATCAATTAGGACACAAGATTAAGTGAAAATAACCATCCCACTCATAAAATTCAGGAAAATTTTGATCTCAACGCGCCAATCTATCTTTTCCATATAATGCACGGGTGCAATAACCTTATTTTTTATTTTCATTTCATTTTCCGGCGCAGTGCATATCACTCAAGTTACAGCTATACGCGCAACCGAAAAAGCTGAGAGTGCACAGTGGTCGATAGATATAAGGGAGTTAATTAATCCCACTCGAGGTAGTTATTAAGCTGAAGTGTTTAAGTTATCTTGTTTTTTGTAAAGTTGTTTCTTTTAAGTAAAGTTTGGTGATTTTTACCAAAAAATGGTCCCACCGATTGGATCTACTTTTGGACCTTTCTATAGTCGTAATCTCATCCCTCATACTTAGTTTGGGGATCAAAATTTTTCTGCACGATCGCAATAATTTTCTTTTTAGTATACTAAAGTAAAGAGAAAGTTAAAATGCAAACGCTCACGAGTTGTAAACATTGTAGTGGAAATTGAACCGATGGGTCAAAAGACTAGACTCACTCATCAATGCTAGCGTTCCCAAGAGTATAACCATACATACACATATTGTCAAAAAGAACCGCGTTGAGTTAAATGCGCCAGAAAACATTTGTCTATCGATTGCGTTCTTAATGAAACTGACCCTATTTTTTTTCCAATTCTTGCTATGCTGGAAGAACAGAGTCGTATTAATAAATGCATATTTGAAAAGTTTGACCAGCTCTACCATAAACTTCGGGCCGACTTATCGCATATAAATATGAATATTAACGAAAAATCCGAAACAAAAATAGTAACCTAGTAATCTGCTCGCGGTAGCAGAAGAGAGAGGAGCTCTATCAGACTATCAGTTTGGGTTTAGAAAATCGGGGTCTACTGTTCAAGCCGTAAAAACTGTGGTCGACATTGAAACTGATGAAGGGTTGAAATACTACAGCACTTTCGAGGATACTACCAAACATTGGTGGACCTGAATATGCTAGGAGGATTCTCCTATCTAGAGTAGTCAGCTCAGTCCTCTTATACGCTGCTCCGGTTTGGGCGGGGGCTCTCGCCAATCTCGGATGAAGCAGCCTTTGTGGTAGCAGAAATGGTTCCGATTGACATTCTCGCGGACGAGATGTTGAGAATTTATAATAGAAGAACCCCAGGACGACAGGATGCAGGTGAAATTGCGAGAAACAAACGAGAGGAGCGAGCGGCTTCAGCAGCCCTCTGGCAAGCCATGTGGGACAATAGTACAAAAGGCAGATGGACCTACAAGTTGATCCCGAATATCGGGACCTGCACAAAACGATTAATAATACGGAAATAACAACGTATAACAATATATAACGTTGCGGCTATCGCAAATACTTGCACAGATTTGGACACGATAGCTCCCCTTTGTGCCCAGAATGCTCAAACGAGGAGGAAGCACGCCATATTTCATTGGCGTTTTTCGCAGTGGAGAATTAATCTGCCCAATCCAATACTAATCATAGACCAAATGTTGCAGTCGGAGGAAAATTGGATGGAAATCGGCACACTTGTGATAATTGTGAAACGAGCTTAGAAAAATAGAAAGAATTAGACCAGCTAAAGATGCAAGAACAAGAAGAATAGCATAAATTGCAAACCAGCCCCGCGAAGTATTACCTAACGGCAGTCCCGCGGGGAGAGTGGTTAAAGGACGTAGTGGTGTGGATTAGTATGTAGGCGCACTCCTGGCATCGAATATTAGGGTGTTGCGAATCGTGCATGTTGGTGGCACGGGCTACCGCATCTTTAGAAGATTACCACATCCATTGGCGCAACCAAGAAAAAAAATCATTCGCGTGCGTGAGACATATATGAGACTTTTTTTGGACTCGCGGGCGCATGCGATAATATTTTACCTAAAGGAAATGAAAGTAGATAAGGGTGGGTAAATTTCATAGTGTGCTTTGCTTCGGTCACAGATCGAGGTTCAGGTTTTTTGGAGGTAGGGGTATGCTTCTTGGAGGAATATCCTGTTTTTAGCTGCATTATCATTTATATTTATATTGGTTTTTACGGCATTGCCTTCAGCTTTTGTTTGATTTCTTTTGTTTTGCTTTTCTCCTGGATTTCATTTAACACCTATATTTTCTTATGTAGAAATTGATAGTTACGTTTTATATTCGCTGGTCTCTTTCCGCTTAACACTGTATCATAGTTTCCGGTGCAGACTTAAGACTTAATTAATTTTATTTTCAACTTTAGTAGGCTACATTCCGCAATTTAATGCTTTTTTCTTTGCGGCATATAGGAATATGGATAGGGTTTCATACTGTTCGTCCCAAGCGGACTGTAGCCTTTTCTTATGTTTGAATCGAAAAATGAATCGAAAATGAATGGTGACAAATTTATTTGAATCACTTTTTAGGTTTTGAAAAATTAGATTTTCTCAAAAACCGCACCTACGATTTTGATGTAATTTCGCACATTGGACACATTTAATATAATTGTTCAAAATCGTTAGAGTCGTTTTTGCGAAAACGAATTTAATATAAATTTAAGAAAATCGTTATAAGAAAAATAAAATTATTTCAAAAATCTAAGTATGCAAATTTATTCGACTTAATAGTATAAAAAAATAGTGAAATTTTTTTGGAGTTCGCTTTGGTGATTTTCAATAAATTACCTTTGTTCGATTTTTTTTCAAAAATCGATTATACTATATTTTTTGGCCCCATCCCAAAGATGTTATTTCAAACGATAAAGCAAAGAAAAAAAGTTGCCCCGAGATGTAACCCCAAAAACTTATATACGAACTTTGAAGAAATTCCGTCGAACCGTTTCGCCATACCGACAAACAGGTAGACAGACCGACGGACGGCATTGGCGGACCCACTTTTTTGGACTTCTAGTCGTAATATCATCCCTCATACTCAGTTTGAGTTCGAAATTTCCGCACGATCGCAATAACTTTCTCTTTAGTATACTAATGTATACGAGAAAGTTAAAAATGTGCAAAGTATTTTATTGCACTTTTTATTTTATGAATAGCTCTGCATGGGATACCCAATTCAATTAGGAAATCTTTAATTTAAGTATCCCTTATTCCCATAACAACGTGAATGGTATTTCCCAAAACAATTTTAAGTAGATTTTACATAGTCATAAATCTATCCAATTAAATCAAACAATTTGCAGCCAAAAACCACGCATAACATATTTATTGCACTGCTGCACTTGTAAAACTGAGACCGCACGCAAGTAAAAAATGAGAAATGCGTCAGGCAAACCGACGTATTGGCCTACGGATACGGCAAATATGTCCTCTGCCACGACCACAATTTACTTCCACTCTTCATATTAAATACAAATACTAGCACTTTAAATTTAATTTGCTGTCGAATGTCTGCTTAGCAAATCATTTATGTACGTGAATCTCCCATTTTTCATCCTGTCTTAAGATCATCGTGATTAGCGGCTGCCTATTCAAAAAAGAATTCAATCGAATTCAATCAATTTAATGCCTCCCAGGCTTTCGATAAAGTATGGCATACAAGATTAAAACAAAAGCTAAGATTAGCATTTCTAAAGCATACATATGAGATATTAAATTCTTATTTAGCGGACAGACTCTTCCGTGTACCGAGCACAGAAACAAATATTTCGATTTCAAAGAAATCGCGGCATGAAATAAAGAAGGCACAACTGTAGATACGATTGCGGATCATACCGCTACATTAGCCGTCAGTAATACGGTTAAGCAACGATTAAGCTTAGGGGAAAGGTTTTCCAGTGGACAAACTTGTCGTATTGTCCTCAATGAAACGCACCTTAATTTTACTTAAAGAAATGTAAATACGCTACCCATTTTAATAGACTCTGTACAAATTCCATAACAGACATTAGATGCTTTTAGAAACTTTCAAAATAAAATTCTTAGAAGAATAGTAAACGCCTTGTGGTATATCCGATGTAGTAATATCCACAGAGATTTGGATGTGGGAACCGTCGAAGATGAAATAAAATAATTTGTGTAAAGGAGAGTCCAGCGATTTCGTAATGCCTCTATCGCCAACTAGTTTAATTTTTGAATCCTGTCCATATGTAATTGGTGCACCAGAGCAGATATGAGCGGTGTACTTAAGTTTCCATTCCTTGAGGAAGCCTAGACATTTTGCAGCGCTCTTGGCGACGTCGAAGATATCGTCATTCCAACGAAGTTTGTCGTTAATGCATAAGCCGAGGATGGAAAGCCTTTTAGTTTCACCGATGCAAGTGTCATTAATGGCAGAGTATTGCGGTTTGGTTCTAATGACAGACGACAGCATTGTGATTTGGAAGCATTAAACTCACTGGTAGCTTGGAAGAATTATGTAAAAAGCCCCTGTCAATAGATTTTCAACAATATCTAACACTATTTATTGATTTCAATACAATATCATTATTTAACCTTTACAGTGAATTTGTAAGGCAGATGGAATGTTATCTAACCCTTATATGTTTTCTGGATTCATGAAAAAAAAGTCAGATGGTTATCCAGCTAATTTTTCTTATAAAAGTTGTAACACATATCTCATGCTGCAAGCAATATATTTGCTGATTATTTTAGTAATTCATTCAATGACTCCCCTCTTCAATTTGATGAAAATTATTGTAGATACCTTAACAGCTATTCCCAAATAACATATAGTAATTTTTTTTTTTTGATTTGAAAACAATTTAAAAATTTGTTTTCCCCTTGAATAACGACTACTCCCCTGGACCCAATGTTCCCTTGTTCGCTTTCTTAAATTTAACTGTCCATTCTCCACCCTATGGCAAAGTGCTTACATCCCCCGTTTTTAGAAAGGGCGAACGTGGTAATATCACTAATAACAGAGCAATTTTTAAACTTTCATGTATTCCTTGGCTTTTTGAGCAAATGAACTCCTAAGCTTTTTGAGCAAATTGACTATGAAATAGTAATATTTCAGCAATATGTCCCATCTACAAGAAAGGCGATCCTATGTCTTGCAAGAACTATCAAATATATCCCTGCATAATGCCGCATATATGATCCTATCCAACGTACTGTGTTAACGTCTCGAACATTTCTGCAACTCACTAATCGGCATGTACCAGTGTGGCTTCCGGCCCGGCAGATCAACCGTAGACCAAATCTTCACACTAAGGCAAATCTTGGAAAAGGCCAACGAGTTTCAAGTCAAGACACACCATCTCTTTTTAAAGCCGCATATGACAGCATTCATCGTCAGGAGCTTTTTGTGGCGATGGCCGAGTTCGGGATCCCGTCAAAACTGATCCAGATGTGTCGCATGACACTCATCTGAACTCTTTTAAACATGTAGCGGATTTCGGCAAAAAGATGCGCTGTCGTGTGATTTCTTCAATCTTATTCTTGGGCAGATATTGTCTTCAACACGGAAGGCACTGTCTTCAACAGATCAGTCCAACTGCTGGCGTATGCGGACGATATAGACATCATCGGTCGAGCTCATCGTGCCGCGATAGAGGCTTTCACGGCTATTGAAGAACAGACGAAATAAGTTGGCCTTGAAGTGAATGAGGACAAGACTAAATATATGCTATCAACAAACGAACAATCATCTGTCCACCGACTAGGACAAAATGTCACTGTTGACTACCTCGATATAAACATCAACTCCACAAATGACATCTTAGTGGAGATTCGTCGAATAATTACCCTAGGAAACCGCTGCTACTTCGGTTTGGCAAAACAAATGGGTTCAAAACTCCTGACTCGAAGTACAAAGTGCATGCTCTCCAGAACCCTTATCCTGCCAGTTCTGCTATACGGCGCCGAGTGCTGGACAATAAGCGGGAAAGGAGAGTTAATACTGCGATCCTTTGAAAGAAAAGCCCCCAGGTTCGAGACGACAAAGAAGACCAAACCTCCGCTTTAAAGACCAAGCCATCGCGGATGCCAGAGGGCTTGGTCTGGACAACTGGAAGCAGCGTGTCCGGGATCGCAGAGGATGGAAGGCTGCCGTGTCCCAGGCAGGGACTCTTCACGGGTTGGGAGCCCGTTAAGTAAAGTAAGTAAGTATGCTAAAGTTGAAGAATGTTATTATTATTATCAAGCCACTCCGTCCATAACGCGCGTGGGACGGACTTTTTATTATTTTATTATGTCCATAAATATTTAATTAAATTGCCGAAGTATTGTTCAAATAATTCTGATTTGTATCACATTACAGTTTTGTTGTTGGGGTTCAGATTGCTAAGTCATTATTTGGCTTATACAAGCCATTTGGTAATATTATATATTAAATTATTTGCAGTAAATCGATTCGCTTATATCACGTTTTTTACTTCTCTTTTAAATGCATATAAATTTGCCAGTGACCTATTTCGATTTGAAACGGAATTAAAAATTCTTAAGCCTTTAAAATTCACTGCATTTTGTGCACGCTCAGATGTACGAAACTGAAGTCTTAATTGTTGACCACATCCACAACCAACATCACTTACAAATATAGTTTAAATTATTTGATAAGTATATTCCACTCTTCATATTAAATATAAATACTACTTGTTCCCCTTCTTAAATTGAATGGACCATTAGTACCGGAAAATTCCCCACACTATAGAAAAGGGCTTACATCACCCGTTTTTA
Organism: Ferdinandea cuprea; assembly: GCA_963576555.1. Lineage (NCBI taxonomy): Eukaryota > Metazoa > Arthropoda > Insecta > Diptera > Syrphidae > Ferdinandea > Ferdinandea cuprea. The sequence continues at coordinate 90,368,403 of OY754958.1, read as the reverse complement.
GAAAGGGTGAGAAATGTAATATCACTAATAACAGACCAATTTTGAAACTTTTTTGTATTCCTAAGATTTTTTAGCAAATGTATTCCTAAGCTTTTTAATCAAATTGACTGTGAAAAAATAATATTTCTCTGTCGCAATGTTATATGTAATGAACAACATGTAAATAGGTCCACTGTCACAAATTTCCAATGGCACTTTTTCTGGATTTCAAGCGGGCGTTTAAAACTGTAGACAGAAAGATAATGCTAAAAAAATGTCTAAATACGGAGTCCAAGATAACGAACTTAAATGGTTTTTCTCATTCCTGAAGAAGGCAAAGAACGAAAATCAACAATAACATATCTGACTTCATTGATGTGAAACAAGGTGTACCTTAAGGATCAATATTAGGTGCACTTTTATTTATAATATATATAAACGATATGCCAGAAATAATAAGGTTTTGTAAAATTATACTCTATGATGATGACACACTGACCTACGCCGAAGGAATGTACGCCGAAGAATGCAAATCAAAACTGATACTGGATATTAATGAACTGACAACATGGTTAAAAATGAACAAATTAAAGTTAAACGAGCAAAAAACGAAATTAATTGAAATAAATCTTAACAGTGAAACTTTAATAGAAATAAATGGTACACCTATTCAAAATGTAGAGAACATTAAATATTTCAGAATGGTGATCGATACAGATTTAAAAATGCATAAACTACATATTCCAAAAAATAGTAAGAAAATTGTTTTTTTCAAACGGATTCGAAAAAGAATGGACTATTACTGCTGTCACGGTGTACAACACTATAATTAAACCACATTTTGAGTTTTGTTCTACGATTCTGTATACATGTTGTAATCAAGGCCAAATTGAAAGGTTAAAAAAACTACAGAACAAAGCGATGAGGAGTATCCTGAAATGGAACCGGTTTACCCCAATAATGCTTATGTTAGATACTCTTAGATGGTAAAAAAGTAATCAAAAGATGGAGCTTAATACTTTATTGGCGATTTTTTTAAATAAAATATGGTGCAGCACCGGGATATTTATCGAAGGAGGTCATACAGTTGGAAAATTCTCAGCCATACCAGCTACGAAATGCAGATGATGTTAGAGTGCGCCTGCAAGGCTCTTTTGCGGCTCAGAATACACTGATACACAAAAGCTTTCTACTATTTAATACACTACCAAATAATATTAAAAATGAACGAAATCCTAGATTATTTAAAATTAAATGAATAGAGTTTGCTAAAAGAAATATTTAAATGAAATGCGATGTTATATTAAATGACTGTGATATACATAAATTTATTTTATTTATTATTGTAAAGTATAAACTCAACTTTATGGGGCATATAAATTACATTGTGATTAAATCAAATTCTATGATGGCTTTATAAAGAGGTAGTTCAAAGTATGTATCCCGTAATACAATATTCATTCAAATCAAATAGAAGCCATTCAAAGTTATTTCATTCGATTTGCCTTACGAGATCTTCCATGTGAAGATTTCTTATAACTTGTCTACAGCCAACTTATCAGAAATGAGTCCATCACAGACATGAGTAGAATTTATAATTTAAATAATCATGCGTTAGTATTATTTATATTCTTCAAATTTCTGCTAGTGATAGTTGCTTGCAATAAACGCTCGAAAGTGTATTTTAAAAAAAAATTGCCAAGAAGACCAACAGTCATAATCGGTAAATGTATAGAGGAATTATACACAGTAAGTGTCACTATTACATCCGCCGAGGGGTACACATATACCAAATTTCATAATTAGAAACACGCGGATCTTATTTGTCAATAGTACCTTTTTTATACGCAGTCGCATATCGGTTCTGATATTACCCACCGCGGTTTTAATCATAGGATTATAGTAATTAATTGATTGGAGTATTATATAGACGTGATGAGCAGAAATCAACATACAAAAACTGCTCAGTCACTTGAATTCTTGAAGCAGTTTGGCTAGATTTTACATGGCTGCACCTTATCCAAAATTCAGAAAATGGCCTATAAAATGGTATCAACATTTTTGGAAAGGAGTTTCCAAATGTTATAGTTAATTAATAAAAAATGTTTCATCAAAATCGGTTCATAAAAACAGAAGTTATCCAACAAAGAATTTTTGTTTTTGTTCGGTTCGCTGCAAGGAAAAGTCGTTGGTACGTGCTTTTAGCATATGGCAACAGTGCCTGGGTGGGAATGGCTGGTTTACATGGCCACACAAGTCTACCACGCAGGATAAGTGGGATGCACAATACTAATAACCCTACTGGAAGGAAGGAACAGCACTACCAAACATGCAAAAATACGTGACACGTATTTTGGTAGTATGGTAATTTTCGTGGTAGCAGCCGAATGTAGACTGTTTGATCTCTGATCTCACTCTTACATATGTAAAATCATTGACGGCAGAGATCTCTCTCTAATCTGGGGCAAAAATGCATGCGTGGCCATGTAAAGCAGCCATAAGGGATTTCAAACCTCTTTCCGCAGGCGGCAGGTACCGCTCACGCACCCTCGTTGCTTCCCTCGGGGTATGCGCTTTTCAATTGTTTTGCAGATTTGAGTTTAGGACTTAAAAAGTAACTGGAATACAAAACTTGAGCGATTTCGGAGATGGTAGAATCTTGTAAAATTTTACCAGCAGTTATTCATTTCAAAGTTACACCCTATAAAAATAATAAGCAATAGGAACGCTTGATATATTGTGTTTGCAAGCAACTTTGGCCATCAAATAAGAACAAATAAAATATACGTTACCATTTTTCTCGACACTCTCCCGTACAACTGTTTCAATATTTTTCCTCATTTCACGCTTGTTTTTCTCCTTTTCCATTTTCTCTGTTTCAATATGAGATAGAGGGATTCCGCTAGATGTAAGCTTATCCCCTGTAATTTTGCTTGCCAGTTTATTGTTCTTAGCTCTGTCATTGTACGGGCCACGTTCTTGAGAGGACATGCCCTGTAAACACAATTTTGTTATAATTTGCTGGAGAATTACTTAAATAAAAAAAACAAACCGCCCAAATCTGACCAGCTTCAGTTGTAGCATTAGCCAAGCTCATGTGTTTCCCATACCTCTCCTTCCAATCAAAAGTAAAAATCATAAAACCATTTGCTTTCTTTTTTGGTGGCATTTCTGATTTTTGCTTTCGATTCAATATGTATTATCGCAGCTAGGAACTTGATCTAATAGATAACTGAAAAAAAACAAGCAATTTGTAAAGTCCCGGGTTTAATGTTGTATTGAATTGAATTGAATTTTATTGAGACTTCAGTAAGTTTTACAATGTGTTTTATGTCTATTAAATAAATAAGTACAAATGCGGCTGTCAAGTGTTGCCTGCTATTTTCAATAAAGAGATACAGTGAGCCACATGGCTGTCAGTTGACTATTAATATATGTAGTTTAACTGCTCTTGCTCAGGAGCCTTATATAAGGTTGAATAGTGACTGTAGTCACTTTTGAGAATATACATATATACAGGGAAATAAAAAAAAAAAAAACAAAAAACGAAGGAAATCTTAACCTATCTTAAAAACTAGAAATTAAAACTATAAGGAAGAGAGGAATCAGTGTATACACAGTATACGTATGTAAGTAAATCCTCTTCCTATGTGCGAAAGGCCGATATTGGGGTGGTTATATTACATATGTGTGGTGTTGTAGAGGAAAAGGTAATAAATATTGTAGATAGATGCACTTAGTTTCGTGTTTTGAACAAGTTATCACAGATATGAATAATATTCAGAGAATTTGAATATATCACAGGGTGTTAAAAAAAAAAAAGTTAAGTGTTTGCAATATATAAGTGTTTATGTGACAAAAATAAAAGTAACATTAGAAGTAGGAAAATTGAGAAAGATTAAGGAAATAGGATTAGTACTGCCCTTTAGTAAGAATGAGTTAAATTTATGTCGTGTTTATATAGAAATGAATTTTGGAGAATTAATATGAAAGTTGTAAATCGGAACTCTTAAAGAAAAAAAAAAAAAAAGATAAGGTAAACAAATTGGATAAAAGAGATTAACCGCGATTGTGACCAGAGGTGGCCTTTAGGAAGAATGATGGTGGGGTAACATCGGCAGCTGGATCGAGGTCCAACAGTGAGACTCCGACAGGAGAGGGATAAGCCTCATTGTCCCAAGAGGAACCTGCCTGTAGAGCGATAATTTCTCTAACCAGGTTGTTTTCGGAAATATCAAAATTAGAGATGGTTTTCCTCATATGAAGTAAAATATATCTCATCAGCGGAATGATGTTTGAATCGTGGTAAATGTAGTTATTCGAGAAACGTTTTGAACTAGTTTTAAAATTTTTATTCGTGCAAAGACGAAGGATTTTCCTTTCAAGAATTTCCATTTCCCAGGCAACTGTCGGGGAGATAGTAAACCAAATAGGAAATGCGTAGGTCATGATTGGCCTGATTAATGTTTTGTAAAACAGAAGCTTTGTTTTTTTGTTTAAATCTCTGTGCCTTAGGAAGGGAGTCAGAATATTAGAAACTTTTCTGCATTTTGTTAAGGTGAGTCTCGCATGGTTATTGAACTTGAACAAATAATTGAAATTTACTCCAAGGTATTTCATGTTATTTTTTACCTGTATGGCAGAGTTATTGATTCTCAGGGATAATTGTTTGCTTTCACTGGCTACACCCGAAGGACCCTTCCCACAAGCGTTACGAAAGCAAATTAACTCTGATTTGGATTCATTAATTTTTATGCCCCAGGTTTTGTAGTAATCACTTATGATTTTGATGTGTTTTTCTAAAAGATGGAGAGCAATCATTGGACGATAATGACTTGAGTAGACAATCGTGTCATCTGCGTAAAGCAGGGCGATGGAGTCTATGTTATTTTCAGAGAATGTGTGTGGAAAGTCGTGAAGGAAAATGTTATATAATAAGGGGCCCAAGATGGAGCCCTGGGGCACCCCTTTAATGTTGTAAACGATAAAGGTGAAGTAAATGGGTGCATTCCGTGTGATTGCTAAATAAAATGAAAACGAAAGAAACATTGAAGCAGTGTTAATGTATTTAGACCAGTGTTCCCATTGGAAAAATTTTTCCCTTTTTATACCCTATCTTAAGGGTATATTAATTTTGACACATAATTTGTAACACCCCTAAAAGTATAAATATTTATGATCAGGAACAAAGCCTAAGACTGTATAGCAATGCCCGTCCGTCCGTATTAGCTTTTGAGGCCTATAAATTTATGCTAGGAAGCTGAAATTTAAAGCATATACAGCCTAAGGACCCGAAATGGTAAAGTGTTAAAAGTTTTACAATACCGTTTTAAGGCTAGAGTTAGAGAGATAGAGTGTTAGAACCTTCACAAGATATGTAGGCACTGCCCTCCTCTATAAGCCTGTCATATAAGATTTTTAGCCACGTAGAAACCGAAAAAAAATTTAACAAGACAATTAGCCAATATTTTCTTCAATATATCGCCCATACAAAGTTTTTGACCACGCCCACTTTTTTTGGGGCGTTTTTTCAAAATATATACTTTTTTTTAATTTCATAGAATGAAATAAAATGATATCCATCACCTTCTTAATGCCTTTTTCTTTGGGGCATAAAGGGTATCATACTGTTCGCCCCAAGTGAACTGTAGATTTATCTTATGTTTTTCTTCACGTTTGTCCTAAATTCCAATAATTTTCCCATGATGATTCATCTCTTCTCATAGAGATTTCATACAAAAATTCGATTTTCAAACCCTAATATCTCCTAAATTAGGCGAAAACGAGACTGTTGTTACATATTAACTCGTGATTATTTCATTGAGATTTATAAAGTTGCATCTTCAAATCTTGTCGCCTCGGAAACTATAGTATCCCCACAATCTTCTATCGTTTCTGCCAAATCATACAAGGTACCGCAGTTTTTTCTTTTTGAAAATTGATGACTACAACCGAATTTAGATTAGCTAAACTTGATTAAAAACACATATTAGGTTAAAAGATGCAATACTAAAATTTTGGTACATGGATTTTCCCACAAAATTGTACAAGGAACTAATTTTTCCCTTTTTTACGCAAGGTAGTTTTATCCAATAAATTTCCCACAAAATGTAAATTTTTAACGATTTATTAACACTGCATGGAATATAAAAACGGCGTTACCGTAAGGACTTTTATTTGTCATTTGGTTTGACGCACATGCGTAGAGGGTTTTATGGCTGATTTACATGGCCACACAAATCTACCACGCAGTATAAGTAGGTCACACAATACTAAAAAGTATACTGCAAGGAAGGGACAGCACTACATAACATGCAAAAATAAGTGACACATATTTCGGTCGGTAATGTTAATTTGCGTGGAGTACCGGAATGCAGATTGTTCGATCTCTGATCTCACTCTTCCATCTTTAAAATCATTGACGGCAGAGATCTCTCTCTAATCTCGTGCAAAAATTCATGCGTACCCATGTAAACCAGCCATTACTGTTTGGCCTAATTATTTATCAGTTAAATATGTTTCGAAAAAAAAATTTTACCAAAAAATTGATATATTTAGTTATTATTTAATAACTTAAAACTACTATTTAAAATTTAAATTACGAAATCATAAAATCTATATAGTCTTTTAAAATAGTTGGAGAACTTCTAAAATCATTCCTTACATAGCTAAGGTAAGAACTGTGCCAATTACTTTTTTGTTTTTTGAGCTGTCAAATTGGCATTCACAGTAAATTTACATTCACACATTACATTCCGTAAACGTTTTTATTAAACGCATAGAAATCGAATTTCTGCATACAAAGGGGGCACATATTTTTCATAAACAAAAATTCGTCTTAACTGTCAAATCCGACGGAGAAATATTTTGTCTGCAGTGAAATAGCGATGGGAATATCAATTGCAGCCCGAATCACCTTGCATCATGCAGAACCATGAGAATAATCAGAAACTAGCTGGATTTGCACATTCTGCGGATGAATTAATATCTTATTTCACTGTAATAATTATTTATAAATTATATCACATCGAGGTTTAAAACTTACAGCCTTATTAATAATAAACCCCTACTCGCTCGTTACACCATTTACAGCCTTATTAATAATGCCGATTTAACTGATTGATAACTCCAAAGAAAAGCGTATAAAGCAAGAATAAATAAAAATAAATATAATATAATCTAAATCGATTTTTATTATTTCACTGACTGAAATCGATTTCAATTGTAACGTACGGTGCTGCTGCTTGGGTTCTTGCTGGCATGCTGGTACCGGCCTATACGCTCGTCGGAGGGCGCAAAGTTCTTGACCCAGCACGGCACAAAAAAATCATGCCAGTCCTTGGCGAAAGATGTAGTCGCCTGCGAGAAAATTCTTCATTACCCACCCTACCAGGTCACTATACTCGCCTCAGTGACCCCTTTACTGGCATCTCCTCTTTCAATATTCATCACATCACATTGTCCCTTCTCAACCTCATCCATCTCCTCATCCTATCATCTCAATCTATTCGATGCTCATTTTAAATTCTATACACTTTAATTTTCATTTTACTTTATCTATGTATTTATTTTAACCTTTACTCGTCTTAACAAAAATGTATAAAAGTGTATATTACTCCAAAAGGAAAAGAAAGTAGTTTTATCTAATAAGAGGTCCGCCTCTAATTCACTTCACAAATAAAACATTTGTCCCCCTCCCCAATATTTATGTAATTATTGAATATATGTATTTAATTTTGATTTAAAAACTCACCATCAGCAACTGACGATGAAGTGGCCACAGCATCCAGGTTGCGGTTTGTACTGCTTTTTTTGAAGTACCTATTCACTTTGAAATCTTATATACATATATATAAATTACATAAATTTTGTTCAAATCACCTTTCTACTACTTTAATGCTAACACCTTATTCAATAGCTTTACTTTCTTTTAATTACAAAATATTTTTACTTTTACTTTAACTTCAACAAAGAAAATTTACTTGAATTGATTCTAATTATTTTAAAACAAAAAAAAGTTTTAAGCCAAAAAAATGAAAAAAATAAACACTTTGCTTCGGCCAGGATTCGAACATAATACGCTGTTAACGAGCGGTGAATTTGGTAGGTGTCTCTATTATTTTTATTTTTATTTTAAGTTCATTTTTATTATTTTTTTCAATAAAAACTTACAGACTAGACAAAAATGATTAAATCTAAGTTAAAATTAACAGGATACTTATTCTAGGTTACTGGTCCTTATGCGGACGCTCTAAACTTAACTATATCACTTAATACTAATACCTTTCGGCCTTAATTAATAATACATTTTATTGTTTTTTTAACAAGAAACTTTTTTTTAAAAAACTTGACATCTTTATTTTACTTTTAATTTTTGATTAAAACTAAAAACTAAAAACTACTTAAGACTATACATTAAAAACTTAAAATCTAACTAATGTTACTTAAAATTACAAAACTAATACTAAGTATAGTCGGAGGTTATGTGCACTCGCCGCCTCATCTACAGAGGCAACGGTGCCCATCCCCCAACACCATTAGCAGCACCCAGCAGCCGCCAACCTAGCGCACATGCGTCACCGAGAGTCCACTGACACCGAAATGTGTCAGTCTCCTCTCAGAAACATCACACCTTGCCACCGACATGCAGAGCACAGCCAACCAACTTAAACTTACTACTACTTAAAATTAAGAGGAATTACCTAAGGCAACGCACCGACCTGGAGAGGCATACCCACCTCTTCCATTCTTTCCGCAAGCCACCAATAGTCGGTGAATTGTTTAACCGTATCAAACCGAAGGAGCTCGGGAGCATTAGCGACGTCCCCGTCGTAGGTGCCCCCGCTTATTAGTCGCTCTGCGGTAGCGGTGGTATAGTACCGGGATACCATCCCTCGTCTGTACCAGCCCTTTTTTATCAATATGGAGAAAAGCCTCTGGCGGAACAAAGCCAGATCGGAGCGTTCTCTCCATGTGTGCTTCATTGGGGTAGTATGCCCCGAAGATCAGGCTATTATCGTTGGTCATCGCCCTCGCAACGTGCCTTCGAGTCGCCTTAATGAGGAAATTGTCAATCCTATTCAAGTGAGCCCCATCAAATAATACCGTGTTGGGATAATATTTTATGTACTCAGATTCAGGTGTTCGAAACAACCCGAGACATGTCCTAAGATATTGTCTCTCGAAAACCCGAATCCTTTCCATATACGATGGCGCTATATTGAACCATAATGGACAGCAATAAGCGATGATGGGCCTTATTAGGGCCACGTAGCATATGACCTTAACCCCAGAAGCAAGTTGACTGCTATGAAACAGTCTTCTTGTCAGAGAAAAGGCCTTCTTAGCTCCAGCAAGACAAGCATCTATATGTTTATTAAAATACAGATACTGGTCGAGCCTGATTCCAAGATACCTGACCACGATTTTCACCGCCAATGCCTGCTCATTCTGTCTAATAATGGCCAATTTTTTCCAGGTTTTTCTGGTATCCTTAGTGGCATTAGCCAATGGGGTTCTAAACAGGATTGTTTCCGTCTTCTGGAAATTGATTTTCAACTTCCAGTCGTCGCAATATCCCTTAATTTGCTCGAAGTCACGCTGCAGAAGGATGTTGATGACCTCGATCTTAGGACCTGATCTGTATACGACCAAATCGTCGGCATACGCTATAGCATGACTGACTGAACGTACCAGATCACTCGTGTAAATATTAAACAGGATCGGAGAATTCACCGCACCCTGTTGCAAACCGTTTTTGATATTATAGACTCTGCTCGAAGTTACGTTGCCACATTTGACCACGAACTTCTTTTCCATAAGCATATTATAAATTATATATAGCAAAGGTTTGTGCATTCCCAGTCTGATCAACTTGTAGAAAAGCCCCTCTAACCATACGGTGTCGAAAGCCTTTTCAAAGTCAACCAGACCAGCACTCGTGCATTGGTTCTTGCATTTATTCCATTGAATGTCGGAAACCAGTTTTGACGCGGCATTAATAGTGTCATGCCTCGCCCTGAAACCAAATTGGTTGTCTGGGATTATTTTGTTGTCCTCGACCCATTTCAGCAGAGCTCTATTAACAACCTTCTCAAACACCTTGCTAATATTCGGAAGCAAACTAATTGTCCGAAGATTAGCAGGGTTAGTATTGTCCTTTCCCTTTTTCGGGATTGGATGTACCACTGCCATTTTCCAATGCGCCGGATAATATGCATTATTCAGCGCATTGTTGAACAGCGTTGTGAAAATCTCCACGGCCTCTAGGGGCAGGTGCCTCAATACGACATTTGGGATACCATCAACTCCCGCCGATTTTTTGTTCTTAAGAGAATCAAGGATCCCCAAGAGATCATCTGTCGTAACGAACAAATGAGGTGGTTCTCGCATATTGGCGACAACGGCATTCGCATGGTTTTCATCACTGAAAACAGTAAAACTGTTATTCTCAGATCGCCAATTCTCAAGTTCATTGCGCAGATAAAAGTGACTCACCAGGGCCCTATTCTCAATGTCGTGATTACGGCGAACAGGATTGTTCACCGTATACACGGCCTCGAAACAAGCGCCCAGTAAGTCTACCTTCTCCTGGGGATCCTCGACCACAAAAAAACCATCGGTCGAAGCCACATTTTCCGGACTTATGCCCGCAGTCAGTAGTGTCTGTCTGTAGTGTCACTATCGTACTCGACAGCACGCAAACAGTTCCGCGTGAGTCGATCCGCGTTTGTCAGTTCAAGTCTTGCGTCCGTTAAGGCCAAGTCCAAGAAAGCACCGCTTCTCGGGAAAGAAGCGATATCCGTCGCGTACAAATCAAGTTTGTATTCAATCGTATTGAGGCGCCACCAGTCATAAAAATGGTTGGCCCTAGTGTTGGGTGTCACATTTCCCCATGCCGCATGTTTTGCGTTTACATCTCCAGCCAACAAGAAATAATTCTCCTCCGAATGAAGCTGAAGGCTTCGAAAAAGTGTCTCAAGCTCTGCTAAAAATAGATTTGATGGAGGTGCTTCAGGCGCTTAAAGCGACACCACATACAATCTCCTCCGGCTATGGAGAGGAATGCATATGATGCATGCTTCCAGCAACTGGAACCTACGCACGTCCCCGCTATATATAACCCTATGGCGCAGGCCTTTTCGAATTAAGATTCCGACCCCTCCCGCATAATCATATGCAGAGTTGGGCCGGTCTCTCCTAACTACATGGTAGTTTCTGTATCCCAATTTGTGCTTCTGATGTAGCTTAGTTTCGCTAACCAAAAGCACATCTGGGTTTTCGGTTTGCAACAGGTTGGACAATGACATTCTTTTCTCGATCCTCGATCCTCGATCGTCTAGCGTAGCCATTGGAATTATCGCACGCCAGACCTGCCAAACAGCTCCGAATAGATAACGTCTACTCGACCCGCTTGTTCATTTAACTGTGCTTGGAACTTATCGATCTTTCCGTGCAGGGACAGAAGGATCGCTTTTAAGTCCAAGTCCACCTCAGGCGCCTTTTGAGCAACCCTCGGTGGATTTTCTGTCATTTGGGCTCTACCCGGTCCAGCTGCCATTTGGGCAAAGGGCACGTTGGGCGCCACAAAATTAGTGAACGAGCGGGTCTTTTGACGCTTCTCATCCTCGGAAAACTGTTTGCGGGCCTGGACTCGCTTTTTCTGCTCCTGGAACCGTGGACAGCCCCTGAAATTGGCGGGATGCCCAGAGTTCCCGCAGAGCACACAAGAAAGAACACTCCGGTCCTCAACTCTGTCCTTACCAAGAGGACATTCTCCATGTCTGTGGTCCTTATCGCACTTGACGCACCTGAACTGCGTGTTGCAGTTAGGCGCGGCGTGCCTGAACCTCTGACAGCGCATACATTGAAGTATGCGGTCAGATCTTTTTAATGTTTCCCATTTGACAGAGTGATAGTTGAGGTATTTAATTTTCCTCAAACCATCAATTCTGCTCTCGGGAGTGAGGTGCACCAAGAAGAATGGTAATTTTCGGTTACCACCCCTTGCCACAGACGACGAAAACGGCTTGACACCCACGAACTTGAGGTCATCGCTTTCCAACTTTTTGAGCTCTTTTTCGAGCTCCTCCGTCTCTATTGAGGGATCAATTCCCTTCAGAACTACGGTTTTCAATTTGGAGGCCCTTGGAGTGTACGTGAAGTACTATACCTGTGTATTTTCCAAGGCGGTGCGTACCTTTTGGTACTCCTCCTGGGTAGGTGTCTCTACCCGCTACGCCAACGGTGGTACCGAGAACCGGCGTCCCAAATACCGCTTTTTGAAAGTGGACTTATTTTGCTGCTCCCCTTTTTTATTGCCACGGGTAATTCCGCGAATTCAAAAATTAATTTGAACCTGGACGGCTGGAACCTTGCCGGGTAGAAAATTTAGGCGGCTGCTAGTTCAGCCGACCGTTAATTTTTTTTTTTTTTTGATATTTCCTGCTGCTGATGTTACATATTTTTATTTTCTTTTACCAATGTAAATCTAAAATGTTTTACCTGCTGTTAATTTGAATATCTATATATATTTTTTTGTTTTGTGTGTCGCAGCCACCGGCAAACAAATTTCTTTTTGTACAAAGTTATTCCTTAGGGAAAAATTAAAATTTGACTGAGAACTTTATTTTACTGTGTGCAATTTGAACCTTTTTAAAAAAAAGTTTGTTCTTCTTGAACCACTCCAAGGAACTGTGGAAATAATAATTTTGTCAGTTACAACTTTTCTGTTCAAGGAAATTTCCCTTTCCGTTGTTCCGAAATCTTCCGGTTACACAAACACTTCAAACCACACGTACACACTACAAACTTATACCCTGCACATTAACACCAATTCCCTTACATATTTGACTACTCTCAACACGTATACAGATTCCACACACCTTAACACATAAAGACTTGGGATTTTTAATTTTTGGTGATTTCCCACGTTGACAGCTCAAACTGCCATACCTGAACTTGGACACATTGTATCCTACGTCATGTCAACGTCAGTTTTCTGTTTATGCAACACAATGAACAGCTTATATTCATTTCTACAATTTGGAAAACAATCGTTCCACTGATGTGTTCGATTCCCATCTGTCAGTTTAGCTTTCAATGATCAACTCTAATCTTAAAACATGTACCAGTGGCCTTTCAGTGCAAATTTTTCAATAATTGGTTGTCTCCTCCAACACAATAGTGAATAATAGGATTATGTAATTTGTTATTTTTTGTAACCAGAAGAAAGTCAATCGAGTGGTCAGAACGAACTTTTACCCGCGGTTTTGTCCAAGAGTAAACTTGGTGTAGAAGGCTATGAGTGCTCCATCGGGAACTGACTCGATGTCTTCTAAAAGAACACCGATTGGTGACGGATACATAGTGCTAGTCCAAGATAATTTTTTGCTTATAAACCTGACGGCGTATTTGATATTAGGTGTTACTTAAGATTCGTTATAAATGACCAGGTTTGAGTACCTACTTGTGTTGGATTGGAAGTTTTTGTTACCACACAACCTTAACACTTTTCTCTCCAGGCGTTCCATTTCGTGTGCAACCGAGGGTGAGATAAAGAACCGCGCTGGGAATGCATATATAAGAACTGATCTGATGATGGTTTTGTAAAAATGTAGCTTACTTTTTGTTTGTATAGATTAAAGGCAAAAGATTAACAATAAATCTTAACACGTTTTCACCAAAAAAAAAGGATATTAACATAGGGTTTTCTCTCAACGTGCTCTCTGGCTCAAAATGTCCCACATCTGGTTGTCAAATTGCTTCCTCGCTCTCTATTCTCAGCAATCAACATCACTTTTGACATATTCAGGTATGGTAAATTGGTATTTTGTGTGTTCACCAGTGATGATAGAAGCAAACAGATACCAAACTTTCCAGTGGAAAACACTCTGCCTACAAGCTAAATTCCAGAAAATTGACGAATTTACCCATACTATCATATTTTTAAACAAGTATGGGTAAATTCGTCAATTCACCATGATTTCTTCGTCAATCCACCACTTTTTCCCCCGCCGTCTCACCGACCTCGACAACAAACCAAAAACGAAGATGCCGGAAATAGAACCTAATCCAACACGGAAATGACCTAAATGAAACATACACCACAGATAGAATGCATCTAGCAAATGCACTGGAAAGTAGAAACTCGTTCAGCAGAAACTATGTATAAAATAAAGAACTTAAATTGTAAAACAAAATTGAAATTTTTTGGATTGGATTTTTATTAAATAATAAAACAAACCTTAAGAAAACGAGAACTAGATTTAAGTTACACAAATAAACTCATACAATTTCAAAAATTGTTGAGGTACCAACAATAAAAGAAATGTATAATGGTTGTTGCCAATAAATAATTAGATAAATAATTGCTGTATTAAAAAATAATACATTCATATTAAGGCGATATTCAAACAAATAAATGAGGGAATACTTTTGTTCATCCTAAAATAATATGAATCTTCACCGAAAATGTATAGAAGCCATGTTTCATGCAATTAACTGATGTGAATTCTATAATTGAAGATTTTTTTGAAATTGGGCAGGTCGCATTCTTTTTATTATAAATTCCGCTTTCTCTTTTCGCCTAAGTAGAAAAAAAAGCCAGAATTAATTTGCCAGGGTATTTTTTTTAAATATGGATAGAAAAATAAATAATTAAACTTAAAATAGTACGTATTATTTCAAAGTACGTATTATTTCAAAGAGTTTCTGAACGTCTGGGCAAAGTGAAAGCATTAGTTTATGAGCTCTAATTAAATAAAAAAATAACTATAATTTTCTCAAAATGTTTTTTGGTTTCTTTTTTTCTGCACAATTTTAATATTTAATATTTATTAGTTTAGAACATTTACAAAGATTACAATGAAGTATATATAATGACGTAAATGTTTTCATGAATGATATATTTATTTATTACAATTCAATACAAAATTTTAAAATTGGATTTAGGTTAGCATGAGATATAAATTTATATTTAAATTGGATACAACTGCTTACATTAAAATGATAAAAAAAAAAGCGATATAGAAAAGTTAACAATTTAGGCAACAACGTTTACAAAACAATAATAGAAATATTCAAATACAATGTTATGCAATAAATATATAAAATATTGAATATTATATTAATATAACAATTCTGAAGTAAAAGCGAGGCAAACAGTATTTTTGTAAAGCTGTGCTGTGTATTTTCGAAGATTAAGTGCATTTAAGATCAATAGAACTTTTACTATTTTCAAAAATTAAAAATCAGTAAAAGAAAATATTGGTCTGCAAGTCATATTACTACTTTTTTGGCATAATGAGATATAAATTTTCTGAAATTTAGTACATTTAAATGTAAATGCTTGTCCCTATACACATTAGCCTTGGCATACCCCCACAAAAAATAATCTAGTGGTGTCAAATCGCACGATCTAGGCGGCCAATTGACCGGCCCGAAACGTGAAATTAACTGTTCACCAAACTCGCCTCGCAATTGCGCCATTGTTTCGCGTGCTGTATGGCATGTGGCACCGTCTTGTTGAAACCACATATCATGCAAGTCAAGAACTTCCATTTCGGGCAAAAAAAAGTTTGTTATCATCGCTCGGTAGCGTTCACCATTGACAGTAACGCTGCGATTCGCATCATCTTTGAAGAAATATGGCCCAATAATGCCGCCGGCCCATAAACCGCACCAAACAGTAGCTTTTTCGGGATGCATTGGGAGCTGTTGCAATGCTTCTGGCTGATCTTCACTCCAAATGCGGCAATTTTGCTTATTTACGTACCCATTCAACCAAAAATGAGCCTCATCGCTGAACACAATTTTTCGATTAAAAAGCGGATCCTCGGCCAGCTTTCCAAGAGCCCATTCACCAAAAATTCGGCGTTGTGGTAGGTCGGCTGGCTTTAGTTCTTGCACCAGCTGTATCTTAAAAGGCTTTACGCCCAAATCCTTCCGCAAAATTGTCCACGTAGTGCTGTAACAAAGGCCTAACTGCTGGGAACGGCGCCGAATCGACATTTCGCGGTCTTCTGTCACACTAGCTGATACGGCCGCAATATTTTCTTCAATACGCACAGTACGTAAACGTGTTGGTGGTTTAATGTCCAACAAAGTAAATTTGGTGCGAAATTTAGTCACAATCTTCCGAATAGACTGCTCAGAAGGTCGAGAATGCCGATCATAAAATGGAAGCAGCGCGCGATGAACATTTCGAACCGAGCACGAATTTTGATAGTAAAATTCAATAATTTGCAAGCGTTGTTCATTTGTAAGACGATCCATGGTTAAATTGCAAACCAAACTGAAGCTATTTGACAGTGACACAAGGTACTAAACACACGTCAGCTGTCAAAACCAGTGTTGCCAAAACCAAACCAGCTAAAAAATCACCCTTTATTTATAACCAAATTAAGGAAGTGTTTTAATATGCGAATTGGAATAAACTAATTAATGATTAATCATGTCGAAATTTAAAAAACCACTATGAAAATGTACCTGACTAATTTTATGAAATCTTACTACACTGTAATAATTAATCATTAGTTTATTACAATTCGCATATTAAAACATAAGGAAAGGCTACAGTCCGCTTGAGGCGAACAGTATGATACCCTATCCATATCCCTATGTGCCCCAAAGAAAAAAGCATTAAAAGTGGGCGTGGCCAAAATGTTTGAATAAATATTGGGTAAATATTTTGTTAAACAGTTTTTTTTCGCTTTCTGGGAAAATTTTCGAAGAAAACAGCATTTTAGTCAAAAAAGCCCACAAAAAGTGGGCGTGGCAAAAACCTTTATTTGACAAAGTTATAAAGGAGGGCAGTGCCTACATATCTCGTTACCGACACGGCCGTCACTGGAAATCGATTACAACAAAAACAATGTAAACAAATGGGTTTCGAGGGGCAGAGGAGGTAACAGTTTGGCATCTCTTTGCTTCTATCATCTCTGACTCCTATCGAACCGGATTAGTTTTTATTGTTTTTTCTTCAACACGGTTTAATAACAATTGTGTACGATTTTGCAAAGAGAAAAATTTAATTTAATTGCATAAATTTGAAATGTGTGCTGTGCCATCGCAACTTGGACTGCAATTGCCACCTGGTTGACTTTTGACTGTCATCTTTAAATGCAACATTTGACAAGTAAGTGAATTTAATTTTACTTTATGAGGCATTATAATTATTAAGGTTGATAATGAAAAAAACAGAAACCTACAAAGCTGAAGAAGTTCCAGAAGAATATAGGGAGATAAGGTTAGCGCTGTCGTTCTACGAAGACTCGACTATAAAAACGTTAGGAATTCGGTGGCATCCAGGCAAGGATGCCGTTTTTCAATTTCAAAGAGGAGCCCATTTGAAGATTTTGTGGGAGCCATTTTAGTCAAAGAGGAGCCACCGAAAAGACATTAAATATTTGGTGTACGGATTAACCCATGAAGATGTCGGTTTCCGATCTTCTTTGGTCGTTTTGTTGATTTTTCTTGAATTGGGAGGACAGCGCCGGAGACGGTGTTATTTCTGTCTGCGCAGATTGCTTAAGTTTTCGTATTAAACATTTTAAATAAAAAAATTGGTTGCAGCATAACTGAAGCTCTACGAAGAAATAAAAATACTTATCAATTTTAGCCAGACACAAACAAATTCGAAATTTAAACGTCATGAACCTAGTTTGACATTGACGATGGATAAGGGAAGTGCATTCAATACTCGAAATAGAGATGTGCGAATTAAGTATGCAACGAATATATGTTATTCGATCCAATGCTCAGCAAGGGAGCCAAAAGCTCCTAAAGGAGCCATTCCGGCACCTTTGCATCCGACACATTCTAGTTCAAATTAACTCTCGCAGAACAAAAACGTACCACAAGAAGGGACAATTCTTTTGGACATTGCCCGATTATACGATCCAATGGGATGGCTACCTCCGTGCAAAATCCCTAGCACGGTTAGAGCTGTGCGGAGCGGTATGGCTGTAGCATTTATTGGTACATATTATTGAGACCATGGAACTCCAAAGTGCACGAGTTTTCGCTTGGTCTGATTCGCAAATCACGCTTGCTTGGATCAAAACAGCGCCTTACACTCGAAACACATTCGTTGCCAATAGAGTCGCCGAAATTCGGGAGTTGATAGACCCCCACTGCAGGAATCATGTTCCTGTCAAGGATAATCCAGCGGACATCGCGTCCAGAGAATTTACACCAAAAGAGTTAGGCAGTAGCCATCAGTGGTGGCATGGCCCTGAGTTTTTACAAACCTTCGACGAAAAATCGCATCTTGCACATGAGATGATCAACACCAATCTGGAAACAAAGGCTTCAGAGGTTGCAAAGTCAAGAATGAGTTTATTGCATCTTGGTACCCCATTTCAAATATTTTTCAGCTCTGCATACATGTTAGCTCATTTGAGACCAATGTATTCTTATCGCGGTTATCGAGCTAAAGCGTATTGGCTTCGATTTGTGCACAACGCTCGTAAAAGATCAGAACGTTTTTCTGGACCTCTATCAGTAGAAGAAAGCGCGCATGAATTCTTAACCGTCGAAAATCCACGAATCGCCAAAAATGAAACTATCTATAAAGGTAGTAAATTGGCATGACTTTTCCCCATCCACGATAAAACCAATATCATAAGAGTTGGGAGTCGATTGGAAAACGCAGATTTACCCTATGCACAACGACATCCTATCATATTAAAATCCCAAAGCAAATTAACAACTCTCATAGTACATGAAGTTCATATAAAGACACTGCATGGAGGACAACAACAAATGATGGCTATCCCCAGAACCAGAGTTGATAGAAGCAAAGAAATGCCAAACTTTTACCTCCTTTGCCCCTCGAAACCCATTTGTTTTTGTTGTAATCGATTTCCAGTGACGGCCGTGTCGGTGAATATATGTGAACCTGAAGGAATGAATTCAGCACTCGAAATTTTTTGGTCTGGACGCACCTATTTATCAGTGGTAAGTATTTTGACATTTCTCTTAGTCAAAGTAAACAGTTTCAGATTTCTTGTATTCTCAGGGTTTTGTAAGTAAAATGTGGAATTTCTTTATTGAATTTAACTTATTTGGAAAATTCGTTTCTTCTAGTTTTTATTTTCTTTAATTTCAAAAAAAGAGGTCAATCGCCTGCGGATTTAATGTTTAAAGGAAGATGCGTCATTTGATAGTCGTAAAATAAAATTGAAGACTAGGTATTTTATAACAAATATGTATTTATTTTTGATAACTATTGCATCATAAATTAACATAGCATAAAATACAAGAAATTAGTTTTTATATAAAATAAATTAAATTCCACGATAGTAACATTTTATATCTAAATACACATAGTCACTGTATAGCTTCGCAAAAGTAGCATAGATGGAGCTAAGAACAATTTTCAGTTTCCCGCTCAGTCATGCACAATCAAAATTAAAATATTCGTGCAAAAATAAATGACCTTGACTCTTCCTTTGGCCGGCTTGTGTACTCATATTTAAGGCACCCCAGTACATATTTGGAAATTTTTTTCTTATTTACAAGACCCATTTTAAACACTATAATTAAAAACAATTCTCACATCACAATTTTTTAAAAACATATGTTTGAATATTCACCTCATATATGACAATGGATGTATTCAGTAAAGTTCAGTAAAATTGTATTTGATATGTCAAATGAAATAAAGTGAATGTATTCAGCTTTACTTGTAGTAAATGTAATAGATGTAATAGAAATTTTAATTACAGTGTATAAGTGATTACAGTAAATTAATACACAATTTTCAGTATTCATGTTTATTATTCATTATAATTTGGTTAAAAAATATAATAAAAAAAAATAACCTTGTCTGATTGCCTTTTCGCATAGGCTTGAATTTGTTACGCAAGTACAGAAATTTAAATCATTCATTATGGTAACTATAAGGTGACATTTTTACAGATGACAATTCACTAAAACAAAAAAATCTGGAGGTCATATTAATAATTTATTGGCAGTATAAGATATGCATTTTCGGAAATATAGTACATTTAAATGTATTTTTAACCAAATTAAGGAAGTTTTTAATATGCGAATTGTAATAAACTACTGCTGTTGCTGCTGAACGAGTTTCTACTTTCCAGTGCAAGTTCCACTGGAAAGTTTGGTATCTCTTTGCTTCTATCATCACTGATAGGAGTTCTAGATTATTAGAAATAATCGTTCATAGTATCTTCTGGAACAAAGACTAAACTGTTCAAATCAAGGAAACTGCAAAATTCCGCTTTAAAAATTAAGAAAAACCACCGCTCTTCCAACGTTATAAAATAATTATGTTAATTTATTGGCAATTCCGTTGGATTTTATATTATTTACATTGTTTTGACAGTTGCAAATAAATTTCCCTTTTCGGTAATTAAGGGTGGGTGGTGTCCTCGGCACAATCAATATGTTTGGTGACGTCATTTTGACCGTCAACAGCTGTTAATGTGCCTTATCTTCCAATTTATAGTAAGTGATTGACAGAAGAAGTAGAGCAGAAGGTAGCTGGAATGTACAGCATAAATATCTATATTGTGGGTGCACTTTTCAATCGCAACTGTTTGGTAGTTATGTAGGGTAAAGTCCTCCTTGCGAGTCCCCTTAAGAAATATTTTTACTTTGAGGCGATCGCTAAAATAAACGCTAACATATTTCTTAATTATTTTTGCAGTGTTTTCAAGACTTTGTTGCTTAATATCATCAAGATAAAACAATTTAACAATAAACCAATTAATAGACAAATTCCTAAATTGGGCCCTGTCGATTTCTTAAACGAGCCCCCGCTATATACAAACCTGTTTGAAACAAAATTGGATAAATGTAAATATTTTAATTGTAAACAAACATTTTAAAAGTTGGTTTATTGATAAAAATATAGCACATAAAGTAATAAAGTGAAGTAAACAAAACATCATAAAAATAAATTTAAAAATCGCCCAAAATTATTCAGGTATTTCATTCAAAAATATATAAATAAACTTTAAATCTTAACGCTAATAGATTATTAAAATGCATTTAAATTTAAAGAGGCATTAAAAACTATACCTAATCATATTTTGAAATGTGTGAACAAAACCACCACGTAAATGTAAACGTCATTTTTTTATCACAATCTTAAAATGAGTCTCCGGGCTCGAATTGGGAAATGATTGATTTCGTTCACCTATAGAATATACATTTTCATTAAAAACAATGCACAAAAATATATAAAATCGGTTAAATACATACCCAATAATAATAAAATCAATACTATACAATAAAACTAATCCAGCTGTACTTACCAACTACCTTTAATAATGCATTTCCTTACGAAATACACTAAATAATCGTACAACTTTTAAGAATCGCGGTAGGTGAAAACTGAAGAGAAACTTTAAAATAATGTAAATGCATAATGAATTGTAAGAAATAACGAAATTGAACAGCGGAACGGGAGCTTAGCTATTAACCAAAATATAACTAGGGGCTCGTTATAGGGAACGTTACCCTACAACTCATTGATCAGCATGCACATTGTAGATTAGATTCCAGATCCCAGATCACTTTGGCCTCACATGGCCCTATTGTGATGCCCTCCATTTAGAGCTCATCAATGATGCCGCATTAAAAGCGCTTCTAAACCCTCTTACCTTGTCCAAGTTAGTGCTAGAACTCAAGCTTTCTCTGAATTTGGTCGGAAGACTGAACACAGTGAATCTTGTCTGGGTACCAGGTCACACTGGCATCCAGGGAAATGAGATCGCGGATGAGCTTGCTAAGCAAGGTTCAGAAGAAGTTTTCTTAGGACCCGAACCTGTGTTGGGTCTGCCTGCGTCTTTAGTCATGTCGTCTATCGATTCTTGGGTTTCTCGTGAACACAAGATTCGGTGGCGCGATTGCGGTGGATGTAGACAGACCAAACTACTGCGCCCGGACATTTGCAAAAGGTCAGCATCTTTTCTTCTATCTCTGAGGAGAATCGACTGTAGGCTGCTTGTAGGCGTTCTTTCGGGCCACCAAGCTTTTGCTAAACACTTAAATGTGTTGGGCTTAAGCGACACCACTACCTGTCAGCAGAACACTTTCTCTGCAGTTGTCCGGCCTATGCTCGCATCAGGTGGCGGATCTTCGGGGCTGACGTGGTGAGTGCCGAACATCTAAGCTCTTTATCACTGAAGCTCCTTCTCGTTTTTCTTCGAAAGACGGGAAAACTAAGTACATTAATGTAAGGTGTCTGAATGGTAGTACAATGGACCTGTAGTTGTGTCTGAGCGCTCCATCGGATAGCAGCGACCTCCGACAAAAAAAAAAAAAAAAAAAATTATGCCGCAGTTAGTTATAAAAGCGGCTCTCTTTCTGAGTGAGCTGGCAGCTAAATCCACTGCTTCAAGGTAGAACTTACCTATATTACGTTGACGGATTTGTGCAAGGTTCTTGCTAATTTGTCTGCCTTGTCCACTGTCACCTGGCACCCAACTCAAGTGTATTTTGTTAGTGGTGGCCAGTATTAGGAGGAGTTGAAGGCAATCACAGACTAGAATTCGGTGTTGTCGACTGCTCCTTCTATATCGAGGAAGCAGCCTTTTATTGAGCGTTAGTGGTTGATTTGCATGTTGAGATGCATATTGATATTTATGAAGAGGGTTCGTTTGAAGTGCCTCATCTCTGATATGTCTATCAAGGATTTTTTCCATGGTTTTAAGGAAAAAGGAAGTAAAGCTGATAGGTATATATGACTTCGGTAGCACAGACGGTCAGCGTCCTACCTTAGGTATATATTTAACATTGACCTCCTTCCATCGTTTGGTATGTTTCATGCATAACATGCATAACTAGCTCTGAACAAGTAAATCAGTTGCAGGAAGGCTGTAGTCCCCTTCTCCGAGGACTTTCAAGGGTTTAACTGATTTGTTTACCCAAAGTATTTTGCCTTCATGAAAGATTTCCGTTGATCTTATCCAGTCTTCTCTGAGCGGTCTAATCATTCTTTTCTGGAGAGGGATTTCAAGGCATACTGGAACTTCAATTTCAATTTCCATTTATATATATATTTATGATAGAATCCTTGAGAAGGGAATCTCACTAATGGAATCTTAAAATTAACAAATTAAATTACAAAAATGCGGTGAAAATGCCCAGCTATGTTAGGGTTTAGGAGATGGTTTTTTAACGAGCGGAGAAAATCATTCAAATTAGACATATTTTTAATTTGAGAAGGAAAACTATTCCATATTCTGACACTCAAAACGAAGAAACACCTGCAAGTTTGTAAAGTTGAAATAGTGGGAATGTTGATGTTATATGTTCGAGTTCAAATGGGAAAACGTGTCTTTTCAAATAAATAAGACGGTGTTCTATACTAAATCAATTTAAAAAGAATTTTACACATTTCAAGGAGAAGGAAATGAGACAATAATGATATTTTAGCAACGCAATATGTTAAATGAGACACATGATCAAACCTTCTTAAAGAATGAACAAAGCGAATATACGAATTGAAAGCTCGATTTAATTTTTATTCACTGATTGAGTCCATTCCATATTGGCATTGCCTTATATTCTCTGATAAATATATAGAGATTTGCCATAAACGACTTAGACCTCCATTCCATTCTAGATAAATGACTATTTACATAGTCATTCCATGTTAAAGTTTTATTGAAAACAAATCATCAATTTTGAATGGTTGATTTATATGGAATTATATCATTGCTTAAAAATATTTCAAGAAAATATGATTCATTCAACGGCTTCTTTAAATTAGTGTACTCTGCGATTTATTAGGATTCAATGTAAGATCATTGACCCTTGCTCTACACCTTTTTTTAAATTTAACAAAATCGGATACCATTGTATCTAAAACATCGGCTTGCTTGCGACCGGCCGAAAAAACTTTTTATCATTTAAATCGTGCATAACGAAAACTTTATAGTAAAATAATGTGTCTGATTGAATTAAAGGCATTAAAAAAGTCCAGTAAATTAAAGATTGTCACCCTATCTTCATTCATTGCAATGCGAATATCATCATGCACTTTTAAAATAGCAGAAATGCAGGACTCAAAAAAAATCGTTTAATTGACTAAACATTATTTTTCCAAGGCCCTTTAAAAGATATGGTAAAATACTAATTGAACGGAAGCTCGATATGTCGTTATTATAGCCCTTTTTAGGGATTTTTTTTTGCAATTTTCGAGTAGGTGGGGGAAAAAGATTTGGTCAAACGGTCGTTGTATATGTTGACAACGCTTAGAACTATTGCTGGAAGAAGCAGTCGTATAAACTTTGGTGATGTTGCATCGAATCCTATTGCATTGGAATTAATTGAACACAGGTATACAACACAGTATTAGCAAATAGAATTTTGTCCGATAAAGCGAAGAACTTATTCAGCTGGTTCGCGAAATTTCAATCCATGGTCATTTTTAAATTGGGTTTGCCAAGCTCGTCCATTTTTTTTAAATTATTCCACAGAACTTTTGTTGAATTTCTGTAGGTATCGAGTTAGCAAAATAAAACTGTTTTTTTGCATCTCTTATAGATTTAGTTACCCGATTTCTGCAAAATCAATCTATCAATCTAGAGTTCTTAAATACATTATATAGAAAGTTTCGTTCACAAATAAGGTTATTAATATCAGTGGTAAACCAGGGATACTTAGCATGAGAAAGACAACTTGTCACTCGAACAAATTTGTCATATAAATATTTCATTAAATTCATTAAAAAATCCACCTTAAAATCAACAGAGTTTACGCTTCTAAAACAATGCCAATCAATTTCAACTATTTCCCATCCAAATCAATGTTTTTAAATCTCGATAAGTAAAATATTTGACTTGGTTTTCACTTTCAACATAAACATCAAAAATTACGTATGCCAAATCATGATCAGCAATACCGTGCGTCTGATTAAAGTACAAAACTTTATTAAGATCAGAAACTACAAATATGTCTATAGCGGTTGCACTGTGACTAGTGAAGGGCGTTGAAAAATAGCTAACAATGTGTAAGTCGTGAGAGTCAAATAAATTTTGTAAGTGAATTTATGAACTTGTACTAACACTAAAATCTGTATTCAAATCCCCACATAAAATAATATTTTTATAGCAAGCACTATACTTCGTCAAATTCAAATTCAACAAAAGGGAAAATACTTGGATTTCTATACACGGCATTAATTAAAACCTTTTTAAACGAAAGAATGAGCTCAATAGTCATGCACTGCATGTCTTGATGTTTTAGAAAATCCAAACATCTGGCTTCTATTCCGGTGCGAACATAAATAATAATACCAACAGAACGTCCGCCTCCATCCAATCTAACGATACGAAAACCGTCTTTTTGAATTCGCGAATCCATAATGCTGTCATATAAACACGATTCAGAGATGCAAATTATATCAGTCGTTACATATTGAAACATAAGGCTTAGCTCATCCAGTTTTGGCAAGATATTACGGACATTCATCGAGTATGTTTTTAAACCGATTGAGCGAGATGAAAAAAAATTCAACATTCCACTACCCAAGTCTACTCCATGTGAACCAGAAAACATAAAACTTTTAGGACTGTTCATACAAATATTTATTGGGATAACATAACATAAATGTGCATTATCACTAAATTAAGCAAAATAATATTCACATTCATATCCTTTAAATTTAGAAATAATATAAAAATAAATAAATAACAATAAATGTATACATTACAAAAAAAACTATTTTAAACTCTTGATCACTGTTGTGTTTATTTTTTGTAGGCATCAGTAGCATAGGTGTTCTTGGCAGCAGGCAAACCGGTTGGATTTTCTAAGCAATTAATTCTTGTGCAATAATGATCAGTGGGCTTTGTTTTGACCATAACAGTACTATTAAATGCTGCAGTTTTTCTCGATCTTTAATTTCTTTGCAGCTTTTCGGATAATAAGTGATTCCCGGCGGGAATAATTCGTAAATTTAAATCTTTTTAAAAGTTGGAATAGAGTAGTAGTTATTATTGTTTAAAAACATGTAACATTAATTAAGTGTTTCAGTTGTACTGTTACAAAATCAAAATCAGATCTAAATCGCATTTAACTTCGGAATCACTTATCCGCTTAAGGAAAATCTTTCACTATTAAATTACAATTTTCTTCATTTACACGGTGGTATATTTACATTTTTATTTGGAATAATGTTTTAGAACAGGTATTCCAGTTCAGATCAGATCGCATTTGCGTAGTTCGCTTTCAAGTTTATTAAGTTTATTGCTGATAACTTTCAGTCATCTTGGATCACTTTTTTCGACACTTTTTCGTTAACCTTACTTTCCAGCTCATCTAATTCACTTTTAAAGTTGTTAATGATAGAATCTACTTTGTTGCTAAGTTGGTTAATATTATTATTTGTTTGAGTTTGGCTCAACTTTCCAAAGGGGTACGAATTTGCACATACGAATACGTATTATTATTCGATAGAAAAACTGTTCAAAATAATAAATCCAAAATCTGAATGATGGATATTTATAATAAAATTATTGGTTTAAAATGTACGCTTTTTGACCTGGAATGACAGCCAAATATGGGTTTATGGTTGCGTTCACCGAAATGCAGCTACTTTTACTTTGGTTCGTTTGGGAAACTTCTCTTTGTTTCAGGCGCAATATATCAAAGTTTATTTTTTGACTTTTGTAGCGAATTCTTTTTTTTTTGTTGAATTTTGGGGAAGTTTAAATAAATAAATATTTTGCGGTGAGTGTTGTCACACAAACTGTTGCCATAGGCGCCTGCCTGACGAAAAGCACATACCCCGAGCGGAGCAACGAAGTTGCGTGAGCAGTACTTGCCGCCTGCGAAAAGAGGGTTGAAGTCCCTTAAGCACGCGAATCGTGGCGCACACCAAGGGCCTCCAAATTGAACACCGTCGATCTGAACCGACATGCAGTTCAGGTGCGGCAAGTGCTATAAGGACCACAGACATGGGGAATGTCCTCTTGGTAAGGACAGATTTGAGGACCGGAGCGTTCTTTCTTGTGTGCTCTGCGGGAACTCTGGGCATCCCGTCATTTTCAGGGGTTGCCCACGGTTCCAGGAGCAGAAAAAGGGACTCCAGGCAGTTTTCTGAAGACGAGAAGCGTTAAAAGACTCGCTGGTTCACTAATTTTGCACCCAACGTGTCCCTTGCCCAAATGGCAGCTGAACCGGGTAGAGCCCAAATGACAGTAAATCCACCGAGGGTTGCTCGGCGCCTGAGGTGGACTTGGACTTAAAAGCAATCCTTCTGCCTCTGCATGGAAAGATCGACAAGTTCCAAACACAGTTAAATGAACAAGCGGGTCGAATAGACGTTATCTATTCGGAGCTGTTTGGTAGGTCTGGCGTGCGATAATTCCAATTGCTACGCTGGATGAGGGAATGTTAAAGATCCTTGCGGTGAATGTTAGTTCACTAGTCAGAATCGAGAAAAGAATGTCGTTGTCCAGCCTGTTGAAAACCGAAAACCCAGATGCACTTTTGGTTAGCGAAACTAAGCTAAATCAGAAGCACAAATTGGGATACAAAAACTACCATGTAGTAAGGAGAGACTGGCCAACTCTTCATACGATTATGCGGGTGGGGTCGGAATCTTAATACGAAAAGGCCTGTGACAAAGGGCTATATATAGCGGGGACGTGCGTAGGTTCCAGTTGCTTATAGCTTGTATCATATGCATTCCTCTCCATAGCCGGTGGAGATTGTATGTGGTGCCGCTTTACGCGCATGAAGAACTTCCATCAAATCTATTCTTAGCAGAGCTCGGGACACTTTTTCGAAGCCTTCAGCTTCATTCGGAGGAGAATTATTTCTTCTTGGCTGGAATCTTAAACGCAAAACATGCGGCATGGGGAAATGTGACTGCCAACACTAGGGACAACCATTTTTATTACTGGTGGCGCCTCAATGGGATTGATCCACCCACTAACGCAAACATGACGAACGTTGACATCGATCGGCATCTAGTACAGATGAACGATGGCATTAAACAAACGATGGAGCGAACTATCCCTCGCATAGTATGACAACGACCAAACAGAAAAGTACAGGAACACTACAATTGACGTACCTTACAGACAAAAAAATAGACTGCTCTCTAGGCTTAAACAGCTTCATAGACAGTTTACTGACCGCAACGAACCGGAGATAAGGACACTGAACTTAGAGATCCAAATACTGAAACAGTTGATAAAGCAAAATTACAGAAATTCTGTTAATCTGTATTGGGGCAATAAAATTCGGGCTATAAAAACCAGTAATCCGAATATGTTCCTACAGATAAATAGACTGTTCAGCAAGAAAGATCATAATGATATTCCAACTGTTCGAGTCTCCCAAACAACAGAAAATCGGCAGACATTACTGAATGCTGCCATAAGTCCGGAAAGTGTTGCTTCGACCGACGGTTTTTTCGTGGTCGAAGATCTCCAAGAGTAAGTTGACTTGCTGGGAACTTTTTTCGAGGCTGTGAATACGGTGAACAATCCTGTTCGCAGTATCCATGACATTGAAAATAGGGCCTTAGTGAGTCACTTTTATTTGCGCACTGAGCTCGAGACTTGGCGATCTGAGAATAACAGTTTTACTGTTTTCGGTGATGAAAACCATGCGAATGCTGTTGTCGCCAATAGGCGAGAAACATATCATTTTTCGTGTCGACAGATGACCTTTTGGAGATCTTTGATTCGCTAAAGAACAGAAATTCGGCGGGAGTTGATGGTATCCCAAACGTTGTATTGAGGCACCTGCCCCTAGAGGCTTTGGGGATATTCATGCATTTTATCCAGCGCATTTGGAAAACGGCGGTAGTACATCCAATCCCGAAAAAGGGAAAGGATAATACTTACCCTGCTAATCTTCGGTCAATTAGTTTGCTTCCGAATATTAGCAAGGTATTTGAAAAAGTTGTCAGTAGAGCTTTGTTGAAGTAGGTCGAGGACAATAAAATAATCCCGGACAGTAGTTTGGTTTTAGGGCGAGGCATGACACTATTCATGCCGCGTCAAAATTGGTTTCCCACATACAATGGAATAAATGCAAGAACCAATGCACGGGTGCTTGTCTGGTTGACTTTGAAAAGGCTTTCGACACCGTATGGTTAGAGGGGCTTTTTTACAAGTTGATCAGGCTAGGAATGCACAAACCCTTGCTATATATAATTTATACCATGTGTTCTCGCAAGAATTTTCCTGCCAAAAATTCGGTTCTGCAAAACAAAGATTGGTAAACGTTTTTCTAAGCGAAATGCCAACAAATTTCACTTGAAAATCCAATTTTATTTTCTATGAAATAAATATAAAAATAAGAATTATAATAAGAAATTCATAGAGAAGTCTAACCTCAACTTACATTGCTGAAGAATTGTGTGACATAAGCTAAAGGCAAATTTTAGCCACAACGGATATAACGATTAAAGCAAACCTAAGATATTTTTTAATATGATTTTGTTTCTTCATATTTATAAATTTCAAAGTTACCTTTACAAATTGCTTAAGAAAAAATTAAAAACGTGACTGCTAGCCGTCGTTACTTAACAAAAAAAAGCACGTCATTTTTCACAATAGTTTCGAGCAGCCAAGAACTTGATGCACGTAAAAGAGAGAGAAAGAGATGGCGAACGCTTTTATTCCTCCATTTAATTTGCACTGCGAATATACGGCGAAATGAAAGCTGCCTGCAAAAAAAATAAAAACCGAGTTCTTCATGCACTTTTAAGTTCTTGGCTACTCGAACCTCTAAAATAAAATTATGCAAAATAAAAAAGAAAGGCTTTCGCTCTATTCGGTTTTATGGCTCGATGACATCCCGGGGCCCGTCTGAACTTCTACGGTAAAGACTCTAAGTCTAAAACACCGAGTCTCACTACAGCTCTCTTCGCCTTTACAGAACCATTTGATAGTTGAATGTCCGCAGTTCGCACTACTCCATCGGATCCAGGATAAACTTGGACAACACGTCCTAATTGCTAAGCTGAACGTACTTCATTTGGATCAATAAGAAGGCCTATTCTATCTACTTCTAGAATTTTAGAAATCTTATACCATTTGGAACGTCTCGTGATTTCGGGAGATATTCTAAATACCACCGCCTTGAGAATTGACTCATTAGATGTTGAGCCGGGCGACTTTCAGAATATAAACTAGGAGCAGTCACGTCTTTATCGTCCTCACCGAAAAGCATCAAGTTAGGCGTTAATGGCCTTGGATCTTCCGGGTCGACTGGAATGTGTGTTAGTGGACGTCGATTGATTTGACCTTGAGCTTCTATGAGTGCATTTCGCAAAACATCCTCACGTGGAATCACTCCTCTTAGAACAAAGTCGATACTTCTTTTAATGGATTGAATAAGGCGTTCCCATGCCCCCCCCCATCCATGGCGAATAAGCTGGAATAAACTTCCACGGGATACCTTCGAACTTCGCTGCGTCTTCACTAAGGGCTGACTCCATCTTTCTGACGTCCTTCGCCAGCTGGTTTTTTGAACCGACAAAGTTGAGCCCGTTGTCGCTGTATATGAATCTTGTAACAACGCGATTGATAATGAAGCGACGGAGAGCCATGGTACACTGATCCAGGCTAAGATCGTTAAGTAGTTCGATTTGCACTGCCCGAAAGGTGAAAATCATCCCATACCTTTTTACAGTGCCTCTTCCAAACTTCACCAACAGCGGCCCGGAACAGTCAACTCCAACGTAAGTGAAGGGCTTTAAGTTAAAGGCTGAACGAGCTTCAGGGAGCTGCCCCTTGACCGGCATGACTGCCTTTGCTTTAAGAATCTTACATTTGTTGCATTTACTTTTAACCCTTTCCAGCGCTCCGCGGATACTAATAATCCAAGCTCTCTCTCTCTCGGATATCTGAGATAGTGGATGCCGATCCCATATGCAAATTACTTTCATGATGATGCCTGATTAATAGGTCGACCAAGGCGTGGCTCTTGGGCAATATCGCTGGGTACAACCCGGCCCCCAACTTACACGCTAAGGACGTCAACACGTATCCATTGTTGAGATCTTCCTCTCTCTTCATGGATTTAATGTCCGCCACAAACCCATTGAGTTTTGCTGCCCACAATCGCAGCTTGTAATCCGACTTTGATGTCAGTGTTGGCAAATTTAGCAAATCCGCAGTTAAGTCGTGCACCAACACGTCGCATCGACCGAATAGAATCCATTATTGCGCTTGCGTCAGACGAATACTTTAAGCGAACACTTACCAGCTGATACGCCTCACCCTTCAATGCTTTACGCAGGCGTGATACATTTTCCTTTCCGCTATACTTTCCCTGTATCGTTATCGTTTTAAATAACTCCTCAAAATATGGCCACCCACGTTTGCCGTCACCGGAGAAAGGCGGAAGCTCTTGGACGTTGCTCCGATTCAAAATCGTAAGTAGAGTGGCCATGTCTAAATCTCGAACTGAGGACTCTTGGAAACTATCATTTCTTTCTGGCATCTCGCGTACCGGTGTTGACTGACGGGGTGGAACAATGTTTCCCAAAATGGATTGATGACTTGCCTGAATTTTCCAAATGATGTCTAATTTATCGCCTGATATTCTGCTAGTTGCAGATTTTAAAACTCCTTCTGGTGCTTCTGGGTGATCAGACCTTGGTGCAGATTTTGCCATCTCCAATTTCATCTCCTGCATTTCCCTACGCAGAATGGCTAATTCACAATCCCTTTGAGCAACGGCTGCTTGAGCGACTACAGCGGCTTCAATAAGGACATCCACAGAGACTCCGACTTCATCTTGACTGGAACGAGTTGTCTGGGCATTATCGCTGATGATCTGTACGTTGATAGCTTTTGCACCCTGATCACCATAAGCCTCGCATTTACACTCCCTGCAGAACCAAGGCGTAACTGTGTCGAATTTACTGGGGTCGAATTTGGCACACGAATAGTGCCACCATCGCCTGCATCTATCGCAAGATACCATGTCGTCGTCGACATCGGACAGCATTGCAACTATGTTGGGCTCTTAACATTTCGATAGAAAATATTCAATCCAGAAAATTACTGCTTAGAGTGGTTGAACACCATCAATTAAATAAAATGATGTCGCAAGAATTTGCCTGCCAAAAATCCGGTTCTGCAAAACAAAGATTGGTAAACGTTTTTCCAAGAGAAATGCCTAAAAATTCCACTCGAAAATCCAATTTTATTTTCTATGAAATAAATATGAAAATAAGAATTATAATAAGAAATTCATAGAGAAGTCTAACCTCAACTTACATTGCTGAAGAATTGTGTGACATAAGCTAAAGGCAAATTTTAGCCACAACGAATATAACGATTAAAGCAAACCTAAGATATTTTTACATATATATAAATTTCAAAGTTACCTTTACAAATTGCTTAAGAAAAAATTGAAAACGTGACTGCTAGCCGTCGTCATTTAACAAAAAAAAGCACGTCATTTTTCACAATAGTTTCGAGCGGCCAAGAACTTGATGCACGTAAAAGAGAGACAAAGAGACGGCGAACACTTGTATTCCTCCATTTAATTTGCACTGCGAATATACGGCGAAATGAAAGCTGCCTGGAATAAAAAATAAAAACAGAGTTCTTCATGAACTTTTAAGTTTTTGGTTACTCAACCCTCTAAAATAAAATTATGCAAAATAAAAAAGAAAGGCATTCGCTCTATTTGGTTTTATGGCTCGATGACAACATGCTTATGGAAAAGAAGTTCGTGGTCAAATGTGGCAACGTAACTTCGAGCAGAGTCTCTAACATTAAAAACCGTTTACAACAGGGTGCGGTGAATTCTCCGATTCTGTTTAATATTTACACAAGTGATCTGGTACGTTCACTTAGACATGCTATAGCGTATGCCGATGATTTGGTCGCATACACATCAGGTCCTAAGATTGAGGTCATCAACATCCTTCTGCAGAGTGACCTCGAGCAAATTAAGGGATATTGCGACGACTGGAAGTTGAAAATCATAAATAGACTGTTGAAAAAGTTGAAAATCAACTTACAGAAGACAATGTCTTAGGTCATGTCTCAGGTTGTTTCGAACACCTGAATCTGACTACATAAAATATTATCCCAGCACTGCACTGTACATTGGGGCTCAATTGAATAGGATTGACAATTTCCTAATTAAGGTAACTCGTAGGCACATTGCAAGGGCGATGACCAACGGAAACAGTCTGATCTTTGGGGCTTACTACCCCAATGAAATGCACATGGATCCCGGTATTGTACCACCGCTACCGCAGAGCGACTGACAAGCAGCTCATCCATGACGGGGACGTCGCTAATACTCCCGAGCTCCTTCGGTTTAGTACCGCGATAGGAGGGAGGGATCGTATAGATACGGACACGCAATTTGCAGAATTTTGGTGGCTTGCGGAAGTACGGGAAGTTGATGACATATCCTTCCAGGTCGGAGTGTTGCATTAAGGTAGCTCCTCTTAGTTTTAATTTAGTTTTTTAAGTTATTTAGATTAGCTATTCTGTTTGTGGGAGAAACGGGTTCGTCAACTTGGTGTGCTGTTTCTGTGAGTTGGTTGATGCTTTCCGACATTGGTCAACTTAAGGTAACGCATGTTTCTGTGTTGGCGACAATTTGGCTCCCATAATGCAATTCGGATGGTGACCACTCGGCGAATAAGCAACGAGTTCTCACCACCCTGATTATATTTAGTATATTTGTAAATATATGTTATTAAGTAGAATAGGTAGTGTTAAGTTTTCTTGTAAATATTTATTTTTCTTTATCATAGATACAGGTTTAGTTTTATCATTGTATATGAAACTTAGTTTCATATACAATGGTTTTATATAAAATAAAATAATATAGTTAAGTTTTTTAAAAAAAAATTCCTAACAATATATGATATTTAAATTTCTCAATACTTATAGTTTATAGGCCGAAAGGCAATTAATATTAATGATATATATAAGTTTAGAACGTCCGCCTAAGGACCACTGGTCTCGAAACAAAAGCCTGGATTGTCCGTTCACACAAGAAGAGTAAAAACCGCCACAATGAAGGTGGTAGTTCTCTTGTTGTGAGTATAGACATGGTTGCTGCCGAGATCATCAAATCTAGGTACAACATGCGTCCCTATCTGCATCTTGGCAGGATCCATTTCCATTTCAATGTCAAACAGTGCTAATAGTGGACGTTACCCAGAGTATTCATCCATCTTGTTTACTCAAATTAACCTACAGCACTGCAAGGCTGCTACCGCCCTTTTATGTGGCTTGTAGAACAAAATCACACATAATATCCATACAGGAACCATGGGTGTTGAAAAGTCGCATCTGTGTTCTTGGTGGCTTGAGTGATTTATACCACGTTCTTTATGATGAGCAATCCGAAAGACCTAGGACTTGTGTTATTGTATCGAAATCTTTTACAGCTACTATGATCAAAAGCTTTTGTAGCCAAGATTTGGTAGCTGTTTCTATAACTTACCATGCAAATGATAATTGGGAAACCTTTCGCGCAGCATCGGTTTTTTTTCGCTATGACTCTCTAACCCCTCCTCCACCAAAGGCTGTTGTAGAGCTCGTAGAGTTTTGTGAATCCAAAAGGTTAGGTCTTGTCTTGTGCTGTGATGCTAATGCTCAGAACACTGTTTGGGGCAGCAACAAATGCAACATAAGGGGAGATCGACTCTTGTACTTCATTTTAGCGTCTGATATTACCATCAACAATGTAGGTCATCATCCTACCTTTTTTACAGCCAGAACACAGCAAGTAATTGATGTTACCCTGTCAAACAGGCATTTGAAGTCTATCATAAATTGGAAGGTATTGCCAGATAGCATCTTATCAGATCACAGATACATCGAATTTCAAATCTACTGCTACTCATATAAAAAGTTTTATGAAGAGGTCGAGTTTCTAAGTGCAACTAGTAGGCTTGTTAAAGTCCTCCAAAGGAATAGACCAAGTAAACTGGATGCAATCCTTAAACCTGATGGCACGTACATTGAGACAAAGGCGGAGAATTTCAGTCTTCTACTTGAGACTCACTTTCCGGGAAATCAGGTTACTACGTGTTTTTCAGCCCTTCAAACGACTGTGGCTACATTTGAACCGACTAATACCACGCGGCACAGCTGGTATTTTGCATCGGGAGTGGTGACTGATGATGCTATCAAATATGCCATTGCATCTTTTGAGAGTTTCAAGTCACCTGGTCCGGATGGAATTTATCCAGTTTTGCTGAAACAAGGTTTAAGTCAGGTTTTGCCAATGTTTAAAAGAATTTTCACCGCGAGCTTGGCCTTGGCCTATATACCTTCCTCATGGCGAATGGTTAAAGTGGTTTTCATACCAAAAATTGGTAAGACTGACTATACTCTAGCCAAAAGCTTTAGACCCATAAGTCTGTCTTCCTTCTTACTGAAAAGTTTGGAAAGACTGGTTGAGCTGTATGTGCACAAAGTTGCTCTTTGATCACACCCTCTCTCTGAGATGCAACATGCCTATCAGCGCGGAAAATCCTGTGAGACTGCGCTTCAAAACCTTGTTGGTAGGATTGATAGTGCTTTTGACCGAAAGGAGTACGCGTTGGGCATTTTCGTCGATATTGAGGGTGCTTTTGATAATGCGACCTTTGACAGTATGTGTAACTTAGCCAGACAGCATGGTGTAGATGAATCTTTGGTGTTGTGGATTAAAGCAATACTAATGTACAGGACGTTGGTAACGGATGCAGATTGTGGCAAGTGCGTCATAACAGGGGTAAATAGGGGCTGCCCTCAAGGTGGTGTTCTGTCTCCCCTTCTATGGTGTATGGCGGTAGACTCTCTGCTTACGGCTCTCAACTTTCCTGGAAACTACACTCAAGGAGAATCATCACTGGTCTGTCCCATCTCGTGCTTAAAGGTGTCACCATCCCTATATCCGATGAAGTCAAATATCTGGGTGTAATCCTTGATAAAAAAACGTCTATGGTCCAAACATGTCGAATCGAAAACCGATAAAGCGCTGTCGATTTTCTGGCAGTGTAAAGTTGCTTTTGGTAAGACATGGGGCTTGTCTCCGAAACGGGTGCTTTGGATCTATACGGCCATGATTAGACCGCTACTCCCATAGCATCAGTTGTTTGGTGGAACAGGCTTTCGCGGAAACGTGTTACTGCATCTTTTGCCAAACGCGAAAGAACGGCTTGTCTCGGCTGCACAGGGACCTTCCCTAGCACCCCGGGCTCTGCTCTAGATGCTTTGATGAATATTCCTCCCCTTGACGTATATATCATGGGATGTACGCTAAAAACCATCTTTCGCTTATATTTAATAAAAATGAATTAAAATTAATTTGCGAAACAATGGAGGAGTACCAAAAGGTACGCACCGTCTTAGAGAAAACCCAAGTGGAGTACTTTACGTACACAGCAAGGACCTCCAAATTAAAAACCGTCATTCTGAACCGAATTGATTCCTCAATAGAGACGGAGGAGCTGGAAAAAGAGCTCAAAATGTTGGAAAGCGATGACCTCAAGTTCTTGGGTGTCAAGCCGTTTTCGTCGTTTGTGGCAAGGGTTGGTAACCGAAAATTACCATCCTTCTTTGTTCAGCTCACTCCTGAGAGCAGAATTGATAGTTTGAGAAAGATTAAATACCTCTATTACCATTCTGTTAAATGGATCTGACCGCATACTTCAATGTATGCGCTGTCAGAGGTTCGGACACGACGCGCCTAGCCGCGCCTAGCCGCAACATGCAGTTCAGGTGCGTCAAGTGGTATAAGGACCACAGACATGGAGAATGTCCTCTTGGTAAGGACAGAGTTGAAGACCGGAGCGTTCTTTCTTGTGGGGTTTTCCAAGATACGGCGAACAGTTAACTGACCGCAACGAACCGGAGGTAAGGACAGTGAATTCAGAGATCCAAAACCTGAAACAGTTGATCAAGCAAAATTACGGAAAATCTGTAAGTCTTTATTGGGGCAATAGAATTCGGGCTATAAGAACCAGTAGTCCGAATATGTTCCCACAGATAAATAGACTGTTGAGGAAGAAAGTTCACAATGATATTTCAACTTTCCGAATCTCCCAGAACAATCCCGTTCGCCGTAATCACGACATTGAGAATAGGGGCCTGATGAGTCACTTTTATTTGAGCACTGAGCTTGAGAATTGGCGATCTGAGAATAACAGTGTTACTGCATTCAGTGATGAAAACGATGCGAATGCCGTTGTCGCCAATGGGCGAGAAACAACTCATTTTATCGTGTCGACAGATGATCTCTTGGTGATCTTTGATTCTCTAAAGAACAAAATATGGGCGGGAGTTGATGGTATCCCAAATGTCGTATTGAGACGCCTGCCCTTAGAGTCTGTGGAGATTTTACCAACGCTGTTTAACAATGCGCTGAATAATGGATATTATCCGGCGCATTGGAAAATGGCAGTGGTACATCCAATCCCGAAAAAGGGGAAGGATAATACTAACCCTGCTAATCTTCGGCAATTAGTTTGCTTCCGAATATCAGCAAGGTTTTTGAGAAAGTTGTCAATAGAGCTCTGTTGAAGTGGGTAGAGGACAACAAAATAATCCCGGACAACCAATTTGGTTTCAGGGCGAGGCACGATACTATTCATGCCGCGTCAAAACTGGTTTCCGACATTCAGTGGAATAAATACAAGAACAAATGCACGGGTGCTTGTCTGGTCGACTTTGAAAAGGCTTTCGACACCGTATGGTTAGAGGGGCTTTTCCACAAGTTGATCAGGCTAGGAATGCACAAACCCTTGCTATATATAATTTATAATATTCTTATGGAAAAGAAGTTCGTGGTCAAATGTGGCAACGTAACTTCGAGCAGAGCTTATAACAGCAAAAACGATTTACAACAGGGTGCGGTGAATTCTCTGATCCTGTTTAATATTTACACGAGTGGTCTGGTACGTTCACTCAGACATGCTATAGCGTATGCCGAGAATTTGGTCGCACACAGATCGGGTCCTAAGATCGAGGTCATCAACATCCTTCTGAAGCGTGACTTCTAGCAAATTAAGGGATATTGTGATAAGTGGAAGTTTGAATATCAACTTCCAGAAGAAGGAAAGAATCCTGTTTAGAACCCTATTGGCTAATGCCACTAGGGATACCAGAAAAAACTGGAAAAAATTGGCCATTATTGGACGGAATGGGACGGCATTGGCGGCGAGAAACGTGGTTAGATATCTCGGAATCTGATATGATACCTGAATCTCAGTACAGTATATTATCCCAACACGGCATTATACGATGGGGCTCAAATGAAAAGGATTGACAATTTCCTGATTAAGGTGACTCGAAGGCACGTTGCGAGGGAGATGACCAACGATAATAGTCTGAGCCTTGGGGCTCACAATGAAGTGCACATGGAGAAAACGCTCCGGTCTGGCTTTGTTCCGGCAGAAGCTTTTCTCCATATTGATAAAAAAGGACTAGTATAGACGAGGGATGGCATCCCGGTACTATACCACCGCTACCGCAGAGCGACTGACAAGCGGCTCACCTACTCACCTACGACGGGGACGTCGCTAATGCTCCCATTCATAAACAATTCACCGACTATTGGTGTGTTACCTTAGGTAACTCCTCCCAGTCCTAAGTAGTTTTAAGTTGTCAAGTTGGTTAATTTGTGCTCTGCATGACGGTGTGGTGTGGTATTTCTGAGAGTCGACTGACACATTTCGGTGTCCGCTTGGCGTAGTTTCCAGTTCTCGTTTAAGCCCTCTAATGTCTTTCTCCCTTTCTTCAGTTCATTGATAAAATTATTATGATTACCAATCTTTATGGTTGGGATTCTGGGCGGTTCAACTACCTGTACTGCTTTTGAACTGGTTTGTAAAGCATGAATTAATTCCGAGTTGTCAACCATAGACCTCGGTGTGCTAGCTTCACAGGGCTGATTTATTTTGCGTATTCCTGAGCCATTGAGGTTGGTTGTGTATTGTCTGTTAACACATATAGCCACTCGTTAGATGAAGTCATCTTAAGAAATATTCCTTCGCTTGCCGGAACTGCCGCGTAGTTACACGATGTTTTGTAGTGGTTGCGTGTTGAAGAAGTTCCACTAGGCACTCGGTAGATCCGGATGTAAGCACCGCATTCCGGTATCGGCACACTACAATGCTAGCAGAAGTCCCTCCTTCAGACGCTGGTGTACATCGGGAATAGTCTTCTTTGCTGAGAATCAAAAAGAGATCATGATGATCAAACTCTACAATGTACATAAACTTGGTGTGCAGTATAAGATCGCAGTTGCCGTCGAACGCGGTTGGCAATGTATTTGGTTGGCATTGGTGAATTTGGTAACGCAATTAGTCTGCTAGCGGAAGTGATATTTTCACTATCATTCGGGAACGCAGTTGTTTTAGCAGCTTGGTGGATGACGAATAAGTCCTTAAATAGTCCCCTTCGCCGCGATATTTTGTAGCAGGTCCGTAATGTTCTTAGCGTCCAGGATAAAGGGGTGAAGTCTACCTTGATATAGATCGTCTAATACAGCCAGCTTCAAGACTTGTCGATTTTGAACCTCCACTAACCGATGCCATTGCGTTGACATCGCTCCTTATTTTCAGCAGGGCTACTTCCTTGTTTGAAGACTGACTATAACTGAAGAAATTCTCGCTCAGATTTCCCTCACCTGTGGTGATATTTGCTATTCCTGCTCGCAACTAGGTTATCGGTTTGTTCAACGTATCGTAATTCGAGTTCATTTCTGATAATTGTCGACGCTTCTTATGGAGGAATTCCAATTTGTGATAAATTATGTATTATTCTTGCTTATTCCTGCTACTACAACTCTCATATAAAATACTATAATATACTTAATCATTATGTTTAACAATATTATCTTTATGTTTTCTTAATGTTAATTTTACTTTTATGAAAGTGGATATGTTTGTGTGTTTTAATTTATTTTGTATCAGTCGCTGAAAAGAGTAAAAAGTTGGATTAATTCATTCATGCAATGGTTTTATTTGGTTATTATGAACTCTCTTAATTTTATTCCCTACTCTTATATTTGAGTTAACATCTCCGCTTGCAGTTACCACCTCAAAGGGTCCTAACGATATTGGCGAGAACTTATTTTTCCTAGCATGGTTTTTTAGTAAAACTTTCTGTCCAACCATAAATGAAACAGGATTTATCTGGCGATCGTATTGCTTCTTGGATATACATTTTGCATGATCTAAATTTTTTCTAGCTAATTCATGTGACCTTTGTAGTTGGTATTTAAGGTTTTGAGGATACTCTTCGGTATTATACAACGGAGCAGGCTTTCTTTTTAAATTTGTTGGAATTTCAAACTCAAACCCGTACAAACAATTTAATGGTGTAAGATTAGTGGATGAATGCTTGGTATTGTTGTGTACGTGCATCGCCTAACTCAGGCATTGGTCCCAACATTTTTCATCGTTGTCCCCGAAATTTCTTAGGTATTCTGCTAAGCGTCTGTGACTTCGTTCTAGGGAACCATTGGCTTGTGGATGGTAAGCAGTTATATGGACTTTCTTGACCCCTAAAAGTTTACATGTTCCAAAAAACAATCTTGAGGTAAAATTAGTGCCATTATCTGTAACAAGAACCTTGAGAATGCGAAACCGTGAAATTATTTCTTCATAGAAAGCTCTTGCAACCGTAGATGCCTCAGCATCTGGAATGGCTACGCATGTCATGTACTTTGTCAGGTTATCCTGAAAAGTTAAAATGTACCTATCCAGTAAGAATAAGTAAGGGGCAAAACACCCACCATGTCCATGTATACTTTGTCGAAAGGCAGGTAAGGAGTGTTTGTGATGACTATGGGCATTTTGGTGAAATTCGAAAATGTGTTTACTTGACATTTTTTACATCTCTTGATATACTCGTTAATTTTCATATTTTTCC
The DNA here is from genome assembly GCA_963576555.1 of Ferdinandea cuprea. Lineage (NCBI taxonomy): Eukaryota > Metazoa > Arthropoda > Insecta > Diptera > Syrphidae > Ferdinandea > Ferdinandea cuprea. Next base: position 90,327,574 of record OY754958.1, on the reverse strand, counting down.
ATCTAAACTGTTTTCGAATGCGCCAATAAGTGTTTGACATTCCCTCCAAGTGAGGATTCGTGAAAATCGCGAAGAACAATCTTAATTTCCTCCGGATCCGTTAAAATTTCGTAGTTTGGGTGTGTCTTATTACCCTTCGTGACAACTTCTGCACCAGGGGCGCTGGTGTCGTGTTCATTTACTTTGTCTCTTATAGATTCATGACTGTTTTGGTTTTACTTCTTGTTTGTACGATTTTAATTTCCTCATTATCGTTATGAATCCTTCTTAAAGCATCTGCATTGCAGTTGGTCTTTCCTGGTTTATAAATAATTTTATAGTCATGTTCAGAAAGCTTGTGGTGGAATCGAATAAGTCTCGTTGTTGGATCCTTCACATTAAATACTCCAATGAGGGGGCGGTGATCTGTATAGACTGTAAATCGTCGCCCTAGAAGATAGGTGCGAAAATATTTACATGCCCATACTACCGCCAGTAATACTTTCTCTATTTTGAATACCGCTTTTCCGAACTATTAAGTGAACGGCTCGCATAAGCAATAGGCTTATCTTCGCCCACTTTTCCGTGTGATAGCACTGTTCCTAAGGCTTCATTCCTGGCATCGGTGGTCAAAATAAATGCCTTTGTGAAGTCTGGACATATTAGAATGGATGGAGAAGAAATTGCTTTTTTGAGAAATTCAAACGATTTTTGACAATCGGGAGACCATTCGAAATTAATTTCCTTTTTTAAAAGCTTAATTATAGGTGTCTGCTGTATTTGAAAAATGTGGAATAAATTTTCTGTAGTAATTCGTGAGTCCAAGAAATGATTGTACCTGCTTTATATTTTTCGGAACAGGAAAATCTGAGACGCACTGTGCTTTCGCTGGGTCGGGCAACGCACCCTTTTCGGAACAAATGTGTCCTAAATAAGTAACCTCACGGCATAAAAAATTACACTTTCGGTATTCAACTTAAGATTGTGTTGCCTCAGCTCAGCGAAAACTTTAGCGACTTTTTGGTCTTGTTGCTTAATGTTTTTACCGTAAACCGCAATGCCATCCAAATATACAAAACAATCCATACCATGCAAACCGGTCAGAATGTGATTCATTATTCTCTGAAATGTAGCAGGGGCACCAGTCAATCCGAAAGGCATTCTAAAGGGTGATTTTTTAGCTGGTTTGGTTTTGGCAACACTGGTTTTGACAGCTGACGTGTGTTTAGTACCTTGTGTCACTGTCAAACAGCTTCAGTTTGGTTTGCAATTTAACCATGGATCGTCTTACAAATGAACAACGCTTGCAAATTATTGAATTTTACTATCAAAATTCGTGCTCGGTTCGAAATGTTCATCGCGCGCTGCTTCCATTTTATGATCGGCATTCTCGACCTTCTGAGCAGTCTATTCGGAAGATTGTGACCAAATTTCGCACCAAATTTACTTTGTTGGACATTAAACCACCAACACGTTTACGTACTGTGCGTATTGAAGAAAATATTGCGGCCGTATCAGCTAGTGTGACAGAAGATCGCGAAATGTCGATTCGGCGCCGTTCCCAGCAGTTAGGCCTTTGTTACAGCACTACGTGGAACTTTTTGCGGAAGGATTTGGGCGTAAAGCCTTTTAAGATACAGCTGGTGCAAGAACTAAAGCCAGCCGACCTACCACAACGCCGAATTTTTGGTGAATGGGCTCTTGGAAAGCTGGCCGAGGATCCGCTTTTTTATCGAAAAATTGTGTTCAGCGATGAGGCTCATTTTTGGTTGAATGGGTACGTAAATAAGCAAAATTGGCGCATTTGGAGTGAAGATCAGCCAGAAGCATTGCAACAGCTACCAATGCAAAATGCGAAAAAGTTTGGTGCGGTTTATGGGCCGGCGGCATTATTGGGCCATATTTCTTCAAAGATGATGCGAATCGCAGCGTTACTGTCAATGGTGAACGCTACCGAGCTATGATACACTGGAAGCCAACATCCATGCATTCATTCGTGAGATACCGGCCGATATGTGTGAAAGAGTATGCCAAAATTGGACTCAGCGGATGGTCTACCTGAGACGCAGCCGCGGTCAACATTTGCATGAAATTATCTTTAAACATTAAATTGCAAGGTTCAAACTATCGATTCAAATAAATATTTCATTCATTTTTTCGAATTTTTTGTGTTTTTTTTTTAAAAGTTCTAAACCTCTTAAAAAATCACCCTTTATTAAATTCGTAATGTCATTCTAGTACTAAACGCTGGTGAATAGATTGGTTCCACTTTTCGGTTATATATGTCTGTCTTCAAATCACCAGTGGACCTGTTGCCGTGAAAACCGTACTTCCGGTCATTCAAAAGTTTAAATTCGTAATGTCATTGCTAGTACTAAACGCTGGTGAATAGATTGGTTTCACTTTTCGGTTATATATGTCTTCAAATCACCAGTGGACCTGTTGCCGCGAAAACCGTACTTCCGGTCATTCAAAAGTTTCCGCGATTCAAGATATTTCATAAGCTGACGATTTATCAGCGTTTCCATGACTTTGGAAAGAAGGGACGTACGTGCAATTGGTTGGTAGGAGGAGGGAGAGGAAGATTCGCCTTTTTTGGCGCATGCTGGACAAATGCTGTTTTCCATCTTCTCGGAATAAGCCCTGAAGAATAGGAAAGATATAAAAGCTTACGCAGTGGTTTTGCCAGCGTGGAAGAACACCTCTTCAGAACGATAGGGGAAATACCATCTGCACCAGCGGATTTATGTACGTTGAGATCTCGAAGAACTCTTGCCACTGTACGAGTGCGAAAATGAATTGGTCCCATAGTATATTCTACGCGCTCGAATACAGGGGGAGATAAAGCACAATCTGGCAGCGTTGAGCTAGCTGCAAAATGAGCAGCAAGCAGATTGGCTGTATACAGCTGGAATGTCATTGCAAATGAGTATCGGGATAGATGTTGTGGCCGAATTCTTAATATTCTTAACAAACGACCAAAATTTTTTACTACCGGTGGGACTTTGTAGTATTTTTTGCCTCAACTTTTGGTCGTAGGAGAATTTCACATGATTAATGTGGGCATTGCAGTAATTAAAATTATGTTTGCTATCATATCAGCAGCAGCATCCACATCGCCATCGGGGAAGCATAGCGACCAGTTAAAACTCCTAAAGACACCGTTTAATTCTTTCTCGTAATGCCATACGGTTCTTTTAGGAGCTTGTTCTTTAACTTTGTGGTTGGAGTACGAGAAATTGGCCGATATGATACGGAACCTAGAGGCGATAATACATTTATGGTGTACTTATCTGGGTGAAAGGTGAGAAACAAGTCCAGTGTGTTGGCGGTTTGACTACTAATGTCCGGAATTCGTGTCGGATCATTTGCAAGCTGGGTTAGGTTGTTTACCTCAGTAATGATCTCAGCGTACCTGCCTTCCGGAGTTGTCTGTCCAGAATGACGAAGCCAATTCGATTTGTGAACATTGAAATCAGCCGCAACAACGATTTCACTGTGAGGATGAAGGGTTACAATTCATGCAATGGAATCGGACAACTCATCAAACTCGTTAAAAGTAAGATGACGTTCAAAATTTGGGCTTCCATAAATAAAACAGTAGTGGATTAATTGCCTACGGACGTAGAATTTAAGCCAAATAAAATTAAATTCCGGATTGTAACATTGGCCGTATTGTGGTTGATGTTGGTAAGCTACATCACTACGTATATAAACGGCGAGACCACGATGGGGAAAGAATAATGGTACTAAATTGTAACCAGGTAGACTAAATTCCGACGAATCAGAATCAACACTAACCTGGGTTTTACTCAGTGCCAAAACAGCTGGTTTGTTTTGGGAAACATGGGCGTACGGAGAAAAAAGATTCGCTCTTAAGCCACGAATGTTACTCACATCTACTGTGAAGCTGCTAAACATTACAAAAAACAAACACAAAAAATTCAACACTGACGCTACCTAAGCAAAGCCGTGCAATGTAAATTCTATGTTAGCTTACCAAAACAATTTACCGCAGGTGTTATACCCTTACAGCAATTTGCCTTGGTCTACCAACAAAAATTAACACATACGACCCGCTATTCGCCAGTTACTACGCCTACCCAACCTTATAAAATACACAAATGATATGAATCACTTTGTACTAAGTGTGGTCAAGCAGAAGCAGCAGCAAACGAGATGGAATGAGGGTAAAGGGACCACACGCACTGTGTACTTTATGCACATTTTTTTTGTGTTTTATTAGTACAGCACTGAGCACTTGTTAATGTTTTTTTTTGGCACACGTGACCGAGAAAAAGTTTTTTTTCTCTTTTGTGTGGTGACGAACACGATCACTGGCCGCGAAACAGAGGCACGTGTTTGCGCGTCGGTGGTCAGATCGGCACTCAATCACAAATGAGGGATTAACTAGATAGTCAACTCTGCAATCCCCTATCACTTTCAACCCGCAAAAAATATTTGATGACGGCCGAAAATACTCTCTCAATTTTCCCATCTGTGAATACGTGTGAGCCAGACGCATGAAGTTAGATCTAATTTACTATATACCCGCCAAAAATAATTGTGGGGAGTTTTGCAACATATCCAAATCGCAACAACAAAACAGCTGGTCACGGCGGATGTGTTGGAAAATAAGAAATGCTGCGAAGTGTTGAGTTTATGTGATTCAACTTTTATAGCTATTTTAATGTAAATGTCAAAAAGTAACAAAAAATTAGTTACTCAATTAAATTGTTATAATTTAATAATATTTTTTGCGGTTACAAGAAATAGTTCTCTATTTTTTTATCTGCCTTAAAATAAACATTCTTGGGTTGTTATACTTTCCCATTTTGGTTAATGAAATGAAGTAAAATGTATATTTTATTGCACTATTGCATAAATATTACTAAATAAGTAATTCTTGGGTGTAAAATATTTGTTGAATACAACTCATAAATAAGCATGCACACTAAGTTACATATATATTGAATTAATTACCCCTCTTTTTAATGGATGACTTTATTTGTCAAGTTTTAATATTTTGTAATTCTTTAAAAAAAAAATTTTTCTGAAAATAAACAAAACGTTTTTTTACTACTACCAGTAAGTGATTGCAAATGTTGTTAAAAAAGTGTTTTCACGTACCAAAAATAATATTTGCAAGGATTTGGATCAATTTATATTAAAAAGCGTTTTAAACCAGTGCCCGATTGTGTAATACAAAGTTTCCACTGAGCACTAAACCGAGATTAAGGTTAATCTGCCCTTAATCCACTTCAAATCTCAAGATTAAGCATATATTGTTCTGGAAGTCATATTACTAATTTATTTGCAGTATGGGATATGAATTTTCAGAAATTTAGTACCTTTAATTGTAAAGGGTGATTTTTTAGCTGGTTTGGTTTTGGCAACACTGGTTTTGACAGCTGACGTGTGTTTAGTACCTTGTGTCACTGTCAAACAGCTTCAGTTTGGTTTGCAATTTAACCATGGATCGTCTTACAAATGAACAACGCTTGCAAATTATTGAATTTTACTATCAAAATTCGTGCTCGGTTCGAAATGTTCATCGCGCGCTGCTTCCATTTTATGATCGGCATTCTCGACCTTCTGAGCAGTCTATTCGGAAGATTGTGACCAAATTTCGCCCCAAATTTACTTTGTTGGACATTAAACCACCAACACGTTTACGTACTGTGCGTATTGAAGAAAATATTGCGGCCGTATCAGCTAGTGTGACAGAAGACCGCGAAATGTCGATTCGGCGCCGTTCCCAGCAGTTAGGCCTTTGTTACAGCACTACGTGGAAAATTTTGCGGAAGGATTTGGGCGTAAAGCCTTTTAAGATACAGCTGGTGCAAGAACTAAAGCCAGCCGACCTACCACAACGCCGAATTTTTGGTGAATGGGCTCTTGGAAAGCTGGCCGAGGATCCGCTTTTTTATCGAAAAATTGTGTTCAGCGATGAGGCTCATTTTTGGTTGAATGGGTACGTAAATAAGCAAAATTGGCGCATTTGGAGTGAAGATCAGCCAGAAGCATTGCAACAGCTACCAATGCATCCCGAAAAAGCCACTGTTTGGTGCGGTTTATGGGCCGGCGGCATTATTGGGCCATATTTCTTCAAAGATGATGCGAATCGCAGCGTTACTGTCAATGGTGAACGCTACCGAGCGATGATAACAAACTTTTTTTTGCCTGAAATGGAAGTTCTTGACTTGCATGATATGTGGTTTCAACAAGACGGTGCCACATGCCACACAGCACGCGAAACAATGGCGCAATTGCGAGGCGAGTTTGGTGAACAGTTAATTTCACGTTTCGGGCCAGTCAATTGGCCGCCTAGATCGTGCGATTTGACACCATTAGATTATTTTTTGTGGGGGTATGCCAAAGCTAATGTGTATAGGGACAAGCCCGCTTCGATTGACGCAGTGGAAGCCAACATTCATGCATTCATTCGTGAGATACCGGCCGATATGTGTGAAAGAGTATGCCAAAATTGCTGCAATTGACACGAGAGTTTAACAACCGGAAAGTGTCGAATGTGCTATTTGTTCGGTGATGACCCTACCAAAGTGGAGACCGAAAATGTTAACTTACAGTGAGTCCTGTTTTATAAAGAAAGTTTTAAGTTTTTAAGTTTAAACGAAAAAAAAAACATAAAATTGGCGCAGCCGGTACCTACGTAAAAAATAAATCTCGTGTGCGTGAGTGAAGATAACAAGTTTTATATGAATGAAAATAACAATTTTAAATTAATAAAAAGTGAAAAAAAAGTAATCTAAATGGTATAATCGATCAAAATCTCCAAAGTTTTACCTAACACTGACAAAAAAACAAATCAAGAGCTAAAGAAAAACATAAGTTCATTTATTCTCAAAAAAAAAGTGTCTGTGACAACAGAAACACATATCTAAGTGAGTAAAACAAAACGGTAGGGAAAGTGAGAATTTACTTATTGAACATATATAGGCACATAATAATAGTAGTTATTTCGAGTTAACTTGTCTGTTGGCAATTAAACATTAGAATTATTAAAATATACTATCGTAGTTTGAGATCTACAATATTATATGACAAAAGAGGAACGGCTTGAACTATTGAGTCAAATTGAAATCTTGACAAAGAGTCTTAACCAACAATGGGGACAATTTACGAGGTTAGAAATAGCCGATGCGATTGTATTCGAGCTAATTGGTACATTAAAAGCAGTAAGGAAGAGTGAAGCTGAGATTTGCGAAAAACATACCGCACTAATAAAACATCAAAAGCACTTTTAACTACGTGCAAGGCAAATCTTCAAGAAGCTGAACAAGAAAATAGAGAAGCTTATTCGGAAATTAAATATCTAAAAAAGTAGGTAAATAAAAGCGCTAAAGTTAAAGAAGTGTTACTAAAGAAATTCGAAGCAAAAAATCGAATAGTCGAAGATTGCGAAAACGAAATTAGTAACTTGAGTGTTTCCCCCTTACAAAATAAAAAAAAGAACTCCAACTTAATAGAAAACGTGGAAGAATTTAAAGTTATAGTAGAGGAGAAGATTAGGGAAATAGAAGTTTTGGAAGCTACTATAGAAGGATTAAGGAAAAAAGTGTCAAGTTGTGTTAGTGAAACACATGTTAGGAAGTGCCGATCTGCCACCCGACGCGTGTACACACATTTTTTGTAATCGCTCCGGGGTCCGTTTTCGAATAAAATAAACCAACAAAAAGTGTTGCAAAAACAAGTGTACAGTGTAGTGATACTGCAAAAAAAAAAACTAAAAAAAAGTGTATTATGTTGGGGCATTCCTTCTGGTCACACTCCCTCTCGTTTGCTGCTGCTTTGCTTGGCTATTTTGGGTTTGTTTTTTGTTATGTGTAGGAATTTCAGAGTAGACGTGAGCAATATTCGCGGGTTAAGGGCGAATTTTTTTATTGTACGCCCACACGAATCTCAATAAACCAGCTGTTTTGGCACTAGGTGAAACACGGGTCAGCATTGATTCTGATCTAACGGAGTTTAGCCTGCCTGGATAAAACTTGTGCCATTATTCTTTTACAATCGCGTTGTTGCCGTCTATATACATAGTGATGTAGCCTACCAACTTCTACCTCAATACGGCCAATGTTCCAATACGGAATTTAATTTTATTTTGCTAAAATTCCATGTCCGTAGGGCAATTAACTCACTTCTGTTTTATTTATAGAAGCCCTAACCAGAACAGGCATTCAACTTATAATGAGTTTGATGCACTGTCTGATTCCATAACCAGAATTGTTACCCTTTATCATCATACTGAAATCGTCATTGCGGGCGATTTCAATATACACAATTCAAGTTGGCTTCGATATTCTGGACAGACAACACCCACCCAGGAAGGTATGTCGAGATCTTTGCTGAGGTTAATAATTTAATCCAGATTGTAAATGAGCTGACAGGGATACCGGACATTAGCGGTCAAAACGCCAACACTTTGGACTTGTTTCTTACCTCTCACCCTGATAAATACACTTTAAATGTATTATCGCCTCTAGGTTCGTCAGACTATTATAAAAGGTGATCCATTTCGAGGTTCCCTACTTTTTTAAAGAAAAAAACACAGAAAAGTCAAATTTAATGGAGAATGTTTATTATCGTTTGAAAGAACATTCTTTGGCATTTATTTTTTGAAGATTATGTCTATCAAATGCTGGCCGTTGCTACGTCGCAGATGGTCCATCCATTGAGTCCAATTTTCGATCACTCGTTTGAGCATTTCGACTGGTAACTGGCGAATGACACGCGTGATGTTTTCCTCCAAGGCCTGAATCGAAGCGGGTTTGTCGGCATAAGCTTTTGACTTTACATATCCCCACAGGAAAAAGTCTAACGGTGTGATATCACACCATCTTGGTGGCCAATCGACCGGCCCAAAACGTGAAATTATGTGCTCACCGAAATGTTCTCTCAATAAGTCCATTGATTGATGCGATGTGTGGGAAGTGGCGCCGTCTTGCTGAAACCAAATGTCGCCGAGATCACGAGCTTCAATTTCAGGCATCAAATAGTCGGTTATCATGGCACGATAACGGTCGCCATTGACGGTTACGTTCGCACCGGCATAATTTTTAAAGAAATATGGACCGATGATATTTCCACCGGCCCACAAACCACACCAAACCGTTGTTTTTTCGGGATGAAGTGGCAGTTCTTCAATCTCATCAGGTTGCTCTTCGGCCCAAATGCGGCAATTTTGTTTGTTTACATACCCATTGAGCCAGAAATGGGCCTCATCGCTAAACAAAATTTGCCTCGAAAACGTCGGATCTTCTTGGAACTTTTCAAGAGCCCATAGAGCGAAGCGATGTCGCTTGGGAAGGTCGAGCGGCTTCAGTTGTTGCACAAGCTGTATTTTGTACGCTTTCAATTTAAGATCTTGACGTAAAATGCGCCAAGTCGTTCCATACGTCAGTCCGAGTTGCTGCGAACGGCGCCGAATCGACTCTCCACGGTCTTCGTGTACACTCTCAGCTACGGCCGCTATATTTGCTTCACAGCGTGCTGGACGTGGTCTATTCGGTCGAATATTATCCAATAATGAATGCTGGGTCTCAAAATGGGTGATGGTGTTACGAATAGTATGCTCAGTAGGCCGATTATGTTGACCATAAGTTGAGCGAAGTGCACGAAACACATTCCTCACAGAACGTGAATTTTCATAGTAAAGTTGAACAATTTGTAAACGTTGTTCACGCGTAAGTCTTTCCATTAAGAAATGCCAAACAATACTAAACAAAAATAACATGACAGCATGACGCGACTCTTTTCTATCTACGCTATTGAAAAAAGTATCTCTACTTGGATCACCCGTTATCATATCAGCGAATTTCTCGTACTCCAGCTATACAGTTAAAGAAAAAGCCCCTACAAGAACCGTATGGCAATACCAGAAAGCCAATTGGGAAGCTTTAATCGGTTTCTTTAGGAGTTTTAACTGGTCGCTGTGCTTCCTCAACAACGACGTGGATGCCACTGCCGATACAATTACAAATTTAATTCACCTGGGTATGAAACGCTTTATCCCTAACAGGATAAAGTGTACCAGACCTAAGGAAAACGCGTGGTGTGACTTAAGCTGTAAAGAAGCTATCAGGGCTAAAGAGTTAGTTTTCGGCTTTTAAAGGCCAATCCAACGGAGGAAAACCGAAAAAAGTTCAAACGAACCAGAAATGACTGCAATGCCCACATTAATCGTGTCAAATTCTCCTACGACCAAAAGTTGAGGCAAAAAATACTACAAAGTCCCTCCGGTAGTAACAACTTTTGGTCGTTTGTCAAGAATATTTAAAATTCAGCCTCGTCATCCATCCCGACACTCATTCGCAATGACATCCCAGCAAAACCACTGCGTAATCTTTTCTATCTGTCCTATTCTTCTGGGCTCTTTCCGAGGAGGTGTAAAACTCCCTCCTCTTACCGACCAATTCCAAATGCTGATAAATCGTCAGCTTATGAAATATCTCGAATCCCGGAATCTTTTTAATGACCGGCAGTACGGTTTTCGCAGCAACAGGTGATTTGATGACTTATCTAACCGAAAAGTGGAACCAATCTATTCACCATGGTTGTGAAAGCAAGGTCGTTGCGCTTGATATTTCAATGGCATTTGACAGAGTTTGGCACCAAGCTCTTTTGTCGAAAATGGGTGCATTTGGAATCGATGATACCTTTATTCAATGTATTAGAAATTACCTTTCGGACCGTTCAATTCAAGTTGTTTTGGACGGTTTCAAGTCTGCAACTTACCAAATAAATGCTGGTGTTCCCCAAGGCTCCGTTTTGTCTCCGACTCTCTTTCTCATTTTTATAAATGATGTACTCTCTGTTTCTTCTAATCCTATGCACTCCTTCGCCGATGACAGTACCCTCAGCTTTACATATTCGTTTCCTGAGCAACGCCCCTCATCTTCGGGCGTTGTACTGGAACGGAAACGTATGTTAAGCTCATTAAATCCCGATCTTGACAGCATTCTTGTGTGGGATAAAACCAATGGAGTGGAATTAAATGCTTCCAAAACACAATGCTGTGTTCTGTCATTAAAGCGAAACCTCAATACTCTGCCATTATCCATGAATGGCACTTGCATCGCTGAATCCGAAAGACTTTCCATTCTGGGTATGTGTGTTAATGACAACCTACATTGGAATGACTACATATTCGACGTCGCCAAGAACGCTGCGAAGTGTCTGTGCTTTCTAAAGCGATGCAAGAAATATTTTACCCCTTCTGATCTGGCTAGAGTCTGCAAGGCGTTTATTCGCCAAAACTTGAGTACAACGCTCATATCTGGTCCGGTTCACCAATTACATATTTGGAGCTACTTAAAAGAATTCAAAAACGTGCGATAAAACTTATTGTCTACCGAGATATTGCGAATTCGCTTGACCCTCTTAGTCATCGTTGTAATGTCTCCTGCCTATCGTTGTTCTCTCGATACTACCATCACAAGTGCTCCAACGAAATAGCCAGTTGCATTCCTGCCCTTCAACACTTCAACCGTAATACTCGCCATTCCAAGAATGCTCATCCGTTCAGCATAAAGCCTATATTCGGTCGGACTGTGAAATTTAAGAATTCGTTCCTCTGCCGTATAACACGAATGTGGAATGCTCTACCTTACTCTGTTTTTCCTGACCATTACAATTTACAAACATTTAAAATCATATATATTAATCCCTCATTTCCTTAACGCCCGTGCTGTGTTACTACAACATCATAAGGGTGCTAACAATCCCCTTTGCACGTGTAAATTATAAAAAAGAAAAAGCATTTGTATCCAAATTCAATTTAAATTTAACGCTTATGCTAACCTAAATGACATTTCAGAATTTAATATTGAATTGTAATAAATAAATAAATCATTCATGAGAACATTTACGTTATTATAGATACTTCATTTTAATCTTTGTAAATGTTTTGAACTAAATAAATAAATATCAAAATTCTGCAGGAAAAAAAACCAAAAACATTTTGAGAAAATTATAGTTATTGTTTTATTTAATTAGTGCTCATAAACTAATGCTTTTACTTTTCCCAGGCGTTCAGAAACGCTGTGAAATAATTCGTACTATTTTAATTTTCCTTTTTAAAATTTTATTATATATTTTTCGATCTATCTTTAAAAAAATACCCTGGCAAATAAATTCTGGCTTTTTTTCCTTCTTAGGCGAAAAGAGAAAGCGGATTTTCTAAAAAAAAAGAATGCTTTGCGACCTGCCCTATTTCATATCATAAAAAATCTTCAATTATAGAATTCATATCAGTGAATTGTATGTATTCTTGGTCGGGAATATAAAGGCGCACGCTCAAAACAAATTCTGAATCGATAGATGTTTATTTCTGCAATGGATTTACAAAGTTTAAATTTCCATAGACCTTAATATAAAATTACCGCGGTTGACACCTCTTCCCTTAGCTTCAAGAATAAAAGTAAGGCCGACGAACAAGATGGCTGACCAAGGAAATAAATGTCATCTGCGTCAGGATTTGTTCCAAAAGATGGCGGGTTTGGATCAATGGGTTTTCGACAGTAGGAAACTGGCTTCTTTAAATTTTCGGTGAAGATTCATATTATTTTAGGATGAAAAAACGTATTCCCTCATTTATTTGTTTGAATGTCGCCTAAATATATGTGTAAAAATAAATATTAGGCGTAAACGACCCATACAGGACCTAAAGCATAGCTTTTCCAACCATTGTGTTTGCGAAGTTATGTTTTTGACACGAATGGCGGGACCTACAGTTTAATGCCGATTCCGAATGGCAATTTATTGTTGAGAAGCTTCTCATGACATTTCTTACTCTTGGATGTTTGTTAGACGTTCGCAAGAAATGGGGCAGCGAATAAAAACTTTCAGGTGGTACAGGTCGGGATTTGAACCGGCGACCTCTCGCTTAGTGGTCCAACGCACTTAACCACTAATCCACTGCACCCACTAATATATTTATTATATTTTAATACAGCAATTATTATATCTAGTTATTTGTTGGCAAAAACCATTATAAATTTTTTTTTATTGTTGGTACCTCAACAATTTTTAAAATTGTATGATTTTATTTGTGTAACTCAAAATTAGTTCTCGTTTTCTTAAGTTTTGTTTTATAATTATTTAATAAATCAAAGCAAATCAAATCAAATCAAATCAATAAATCAAAGCAAAAATCAAGTTTTTTCAATATTGTTTTATAATTTAAGTTCTTTATTTTATACCTAGTATCTGCTGAACGTGTTTCTACTTTCCAGTGCATTTGCTAGATGCATTCTATCCGTATTGTATGTTTCATTTTGGCCATTTCCGTGTTGGATTAGATTCTATTTCCGGCATCTTCGGTTTTGGTCGGAGAGGCGGCGGGGGAAAAATGGTGGATTGACGAAGAAATCGTTGTGAATTGACGAATGGGTAAATAATTCTTTAAAAATATGATAGTATGAGTAAATTCGTCAATTTTCTGGAATTTATCTGGAATTTAGCTTGTAGGCAGAGTGTTTTCCACTGGAAAGTTTGGTATCTCTTTGCTTCTATCATCTCTGGTTGCGAACCAGCTCTGCCGAATTTTCAAAGTGAAAGCAATTTAAGAGAGTCGCGCGAGGTTGACTTTCATTGTACCTCATGGCATAAAAATACAAGGCGTGCTGGATTTCTCTGGTCGAACTGCTTTTTTTGCATGACGTGTTGAGGGGTGTTTTGAGAATCAAAAATGAAAATGGCAGGTCAACCAATTCAGCGAACCTTGTATTTTTTATACCAGGATTTGCCCCGAAAATCCGCAATGAATTCACTCTCAGCAGTCAAACATATTTTGTGTTCTAAAAGTCGTGGGAAATTTACCTTTTTGTGGGAATTTTGATGGTTAACAACCGTCTTGTGGGAAAAATGGAAAAAGGAGTTCTTAAATGCATTTATGTGGGAAATTCCATTTTCACAATCATTTTTTTTATCTTTTAACCTTATTTGTGTATTTAATCAAATTTCTACTACCCTATCCTATTTTATGAAACTGAGCCCAAATAAATAAAGAACCATGTATGATTTGGCAGAAAATGTTAAAGATTGTGACAAGTTGGAAGTTGACAATGAGTGGCGAGAATTAGTTGCATCAATTTCAAGTGATGAAAAATTGTTGTTGAAAACCTAAAGAGTAGAAGGTTTTGCAGGAAGATTTCAAAAATTAAAAAACATGATGGGTTAAAAGTTTTTTAAATTTAATGAAAGTTGCCAAATATTCCTTATCGTTTCCTCATTTCAACGCATAATCCTAACAATTTTTCTAGTAACGGATATGAAAACTAAAAAAAAGAAATAAAATAGACGCGACTACATGCAATCTTTTTTATTTGTCATTTTATTTAGTCATTTTGAAGTTATTTAGTTTTGCTTTAGTATTTGACAGTTGTGTAGATCAATTGTGTTTGAAAGTGGAATGCAAATCAGATTGATTTGGAACAGTGCGATTTAAGCCATTAAATATTTGAAAAGTATAATTTAGTTATTGTAAGGACAGAGACTTTCTATATGTTTATTAATTTTTAACATTAAACTTTAAAAAGTGTGTTTAAATTAAGTTTAAAATCACTGCACAATCTTGCGGTGTAACAACAAACGGTTCTTTCAAACGAAGCGGTGTACCCAAACCAAAACGAAAGAAAGTATAAAGGATGTAATAAGAAATGAAAGAATGTTCATTTGTGATGAATGTGTGCTTTACATCCAGAATGTGGACTTAGTTGTAAGGGAAATGTAGGAAAGCGTTTATAAAAGCACTAATTATTTGGAACTATACAAAGAAGAATTCGAACAATCACTAAGGAAAACTAAAAAGAAATTAAAAACTTATTGGAGGCAAATGAAAAACGATATGAGGAACGAATACGCGAAATGAAAAAGGCTCAAGAAGTATGTAAAAAAGTGTAATGGAAGTAAAGAAATAATGCAACATTAATGAGCCATTCAAGGTGGAAAATAAAAAATTCGTGCCGAATTGCGAAATAATAATAATACAGCCGTATTAATTAGATTTCCTTAAAACACCTCTCAGAGGTTGCTTAGTTAAACAACGCGTAAGTATTTACGCAACTCTTACGCATCTTTGCTGAAATTCTAATTTATAAACAATTTTCTTCTGTGTTTTAACCACAGATGAGTAATTATACAGATAGTCGACTCAGCATACATCTGTCCCTTTGAACCCGCAAAAAATTTTTAAAAATGGAGAAAAAATCCTCTCTCAAATGTTCTATCTGTGAATACGTGTGAGCCAGCCAAATAAAGTATGGAGGGGTTGATGTGTCAAAAATATGTCATTAGCGCGGGCTGTTTTGCAAGAATTACAAATGGCAACAAAAAACAGCTGATTATAGCGGATGTGTTGGTGAAGTGCTGCGAAGTATTGAGTTAACGTAGTTCAAGCTTAATTGATATTTTAATGTTTATAAAAAAAAAATAGTTAGGTATATAATAAATAATGAAGTTGTATAATAAATTCGAATAATTTTTGTGTTTATAAGAAATAGTTCTCAATTTTTTATCTGCCTTAAAATAAACATACTTGGGTTGTTATATTTTTTCCATTTAGGTTATTAGAGTGAGATAAAATGTATATATTATTTTATTATTGCATGAAAATTACTAAATTAGGAATGTATGGTCGTAAAATATTTATAGTTAATAGTAATGTTTTTTATTGAACATATGAAAGTTTAATATATTTATAAATATATTCGGAACGTTCGTATGAGACATATGCGACAAAATAACTTTAAATGCATTTTAAAACACAAAATGTAGACTTGAGTATTCCAATTCCAAGATAACAACGTTATTAAATTTATTTCATCATGTTTAACAAATTTAATAACTTTCTTATCTTTGAATTGGAATAGTAAATAGCAGTGAATAAAATAGCAGTGAATTTATGTAATACCATGTTAAATTATTGAAATGGTCAGGTAACTAATCAGGCGTTACTTATTAATTTCATTCATTGAGCTTTTATTTATTTTACCTACAATTTTATTAATTTTACAGAATATTTCATTAATTCACTGCTGAAATATTTATTAAACCATTCGTTTAAAAATTATTTGATTTTAATTATTTCACTCGACATTCGATAAGTCAACCACCAAAATTATTTTATTATTAATGACATTTTAAAACTGCTAAATTAGTTTAACTACTGGCAAACAAATTATGATAACCCTTATTTTATGTTTAACTTGCACAACTGCCAAAATATTTACGAAACTGCTTAAAAATAATATAATAATTGAAATAAAATAAAAAATGCATTAGAAGAACACATTAATAAAAATTATGAAATTAAGATTTCAAACAAACATTTTTAGGCGTATATGAATTTGAGGTATAGTGAGGGTGAAATAATTGAAAAACATAAAAATCAAAATACAGTAGTTGCAAATAGTGCATTAAAATTAATAAGATACTTCGAAAGAAAGAAGAATAATGAAATCAATTACAATGCAAAAATCGAAATAAACGAAGAGTAATTTTCAAGAGTAATAGAAGTCGGAAAACTAAATGTTGGATGGGAACGGTGTGAAGTATTCGATGGAATCTACGTATTAATGTCTCAACTGTTTAGAAAAACACAAAACCAATGCCTGTAAAAAAGAAGCCATACAGAAGTGCGTAAATTGGATAGGTGCAAATGAAAGACTTAACTTGGCACTCGATGAAAATCATACAACCTTCAGCAAAATATGTCCAGTTTATCTGAACAAGCTGGAAGCCAAGAAAAAAAAATTGGATATTAGCAACCAAAGTCAGTAAAATGCATTTATGTAAACATTCAAGGTTTATGAAATAATTTCGAAGAACTGGAAATACTGTGTAATGGCAATAAGTATGACTTTATTATATTATCAGTGACGTATATAACTGAAAACACCCAGCGTGAAGAAATTAGCATTAATGGATATAACGAGGTATCATGCCACTCAAACTCAACGAGAACAGGAGGATCAACATTGTATATTAAAAGAATCGATAGATTACACGGCGTGGCTGATAGTATGCAAATGTACGTTTAATAACTATGCAATAACATTAGCAGGAGATCACCGAGCAGCTCAGAGAGAGAATTTTGTGATTTTTTAAACTGAATATGGAAATAATAGCAGATAATCAGAAAAATATACTTATGGGTAGGGATTTAACATTGATTGGTGCAAGAACGATACTTATAAGAAAGAAATGAACTGCCTTAAGCAAAGAATGAAACAGTACTCGAGAATCACTCAACTGTCAAAAACAATTGTTGATTATATCGTAACAAACATAACAAAATATAGAAGTAAAACCGGAAGAAACTGAAAAAATTTCGGATCATGAAAGTATAACCGTATTTATACAAAATAAAATATATACAAGGAAAATCAGTAAAAACGTACAATAACACCACAATAGATACTTCGCCGAAGAATTAAGCTCTTATGATACTATATATGAAAGGAATAAAACCATACACATAAATGCTATAAAATTAATACAGATCTTAAAGATACGGTAAATAAATTTACTAGCAACAACAATCTTAGAGAATGCAACGAAACAAATAAATGGTTTATAAGCGAACTTAAAACTGTAAAAAATATAAAGATTGAAATGGATCAAAAGGTAAAATATTAAACGATGAGAAAAGCTGGGACGAATATTAAATTAAAATTAATAAAGCAAAAAATAAATTTATAATATTCAAAATCAACAGAGCAAACGGGCAGAAACAAATGTGGAGAGTTATTAAAACATTGGTGCTGAAACAAAGCAAGACACCATTAAGTAACATCATTTTCCAACAGACAAATTGCACAGATGAGGAAGAAATTGGTAACAATTTCAACGAATACTTCATTGAAAGTGTCAGGGCAATAAGAAACGAAATTAAAGTCATCGAGTATATAAACGAAATTAATCAGTATGAGTGATATTTTAAATTCCAGCAAATTTCCTTAGAACAGTTCAAAGAAATTTGTAAGGAGGTAAAAAATAAATCGGATTTTGACAAGATTAGTCCTCAAATAATTCTAGACAACTGGGATACAATAGGAAGTACATTACTTCCAATTGTGAACTACCTATAGAGAAAGTGCCGAATACAAAAAAATGCGTGGAGTTTCGACCAGTAAATACACTGCGGACATTCGACAAAATACTGAAAAGTGTGGTAAAAGGCAGCTGATGAACTACTTGGAAAGCAACAATATTTTCTCTATATATCAATCGGAATTTAGAAAAAGTTACTCATGTGAAGCAGCAGTAAAATATGTCATGAACGAGTGGAAAAGTGAGGGAAATAAGAAAAAAACAATGGCACTGTTCTTAGATTTTAATAGAGCGTTTGAAACACTTGACCGTAGTATTCTATTGCAAAAAAATTTCGAATTACGGGATAAAGAATAAAGAACTGGACTGGTTTAAATCGTTTCTATCAAAAAGATCGCAAAGAACAATTATCAATGGCAAGGTATCAAAGTTAAAAGAGGTCGAGTTAGGAGTCCTTCAGGGCTCAATGCTAGGAGCTTATTTATAACATATATCAACGATATGCCAACCACTTGAAGGGAATGCAAAATTATACTCTATGCAGATGATACATTAGTTTATGCTGAGGGGAAAGACGCTGAGAAATGCAGAGCAAAGCTTTAAGAGGAATGAACAATTTGAAATTAAACGAAAAGAAAACTAAATTTATGAAAATAAAAATAAGTAATGAAATCTCTATTGAAATCAACAATACAAAAATAGAAAATGTGAACAGTATCAATTATTTAGGAATAATTATCGACAAAAATTTATAATTCTCTGAACATATCGATTGCATTTGTAAAAAAAATAAGTAAAAATATTGTTTTTTAAGAGGGTATGGAGGAAGATGGATTGCCTCACAGCGATTAAGGTGTACAATACTATCATAAAGCCTCACTTCGAATATTGTTCAACAATATACTCATTTATTCATCATTTTTACATCAATAAGACAAAGGCAAGTGGCTTAATGTTAAGGAAAGATTGGAACTCAATACACTCATAGCTGTATTTAAGATGAAGAAGGGTGGTGCACCAAGATACCTCACAAGTGTATTGAGACGGGTAGGAGAATCACAGCCATACTCACTACGGAACTTCAATGATTTTAGAGTAAAAAGGCAATTATCATCAGCAGCTCAGAACACCATTGTTTTTTTTTGGGTTATTGTTGTTTAATAATTTGCCAAGTGATATAAAAAATGAAAATAATTTTAGGCTTTTGAAAAGTAAATGTATAAATTAAACAAAATCAAATACATAAATTATGTTTTTAAAACTTAAAATTTAACTTAAAAAAAAACAAGAATTACGTATAAGAAAATCCAAAGTTGTACTTATTATGTAAGAATTTTGAAAGTGTTTTCGTATACTAATAAATGAACTACTACTACATTGTAGTACCTTTTATTTGATTATTCACGAGTTGTATCGCTATGATTTCGTATTACTGAATTATAAAATACTTTGTAATATTTGTTTGTTTGCTGTTTTTTCTGTTTTAATAAAACATTTTTAAGCTGATGATCCAAAAATACTACATCTGGGTGAAACGCCTTTGAAACTATGGGTCGCAAAAATCATTTATTGATATAAAGCAACTGTTGTTTCGAATATTATATAATGTATCAACTAGAAATAGTTGATGATGAGTATTAAAAACATTTTTTGATTCGGTTTTAATTTACAATTATTTAAATATATCATTGTGGGAAAAATATGGGAATTTCAGTCGAACGGAGAAGGAAAAAAAGGGGAAAAAAATGTTTTCGTGGGAAAAACCATTCCAAAGACAGTTCAACACTGCTTATACCGTGATTGTACTTTCCGTGGTTGTTATTCACAGATATTTATTGATAAGGATTTAAGAGAGGAAAGTATGGAAATTATGCCGGGTTGAGACGTCAAGAGACCTTAAGGTGGACTATCCCATTGTACCTTATCCGTTTGTTTCAATATTTATTAATAAAAATATATATTAAACAATGTGGTTCTTTAGTTGACGCCATCTCCAAAAGCTATTCAAGGGAATCGCGACTTTAGTTACATATTTGTCGATACGGGAATTAATATAAACAATTAACATTTTCTTATTATCGATTCGGAACACAAAATGGCCAAGAACGCTATGTATTCAAAAAAGGTTAAATAACCAGCCCCTGCGTGGGCTGAAGTGTATTTTTAAACAACAGGTTGTATGTTTGTTATTTGGTGCAGAACTTTAAGTAGAAGTGATAAGAATATAATCCAATAATAGGGGTGTACATCAGTTTAGTTACTAGTCGTGAAAAGGAAAAAGTGTGCTGCAATTGCAAAATTCACATCGATTTTCTCTCATACAGTATTTCTTTCTGTTTTTCTTTGTTTCTTTTTCCATTTCCATTTCAGTGTTATCTGAAAGTGTGTCTTGAAAATACAAATATAAACGTGTTAGCGTTTTTAAATATAAAAAAATTAAGCTCATTTATTATTTAATATGCTTATGTCTTATATATAGGAACATATTTAAAACAATTATTGTGCACGCTTCGAAAAGTTAAAAAAATATAGGGTAGAGTCGCCTAAATTCGAACACTCCCAGTAATCGAACACTTTTTGATAAAAACCGTTTAAACTGTGTTACATCTCAGATTTTTAAATTCTGCGAATACAAAATTCTAAATATGTGTTATTCCCCATTATCCTGAAAAACTTTAAACAAGTACAATCAATGTCAACGTTAAAAAAAATGTTAGTTTGTGTTGCGTTTTCAAAGAGTGCGGTGTTTATTGGTTGCGGTAGATAAAAAAAACTGTTGCGAGTGTCGTGAGAAACTGCGTGTTTTGGGTGAAAATAGAGGTAAATACATTTTTTTAAAACTTGTTTCTCTATGTAGTGTCTATTAGAGTTCATTAAAGTTCACACTAGTGTTCGAATATAGGCAACTTCGGCAAAATGGTTTTTTACCACTCAGGCTTTTAATATTATAAGAAATTCAATAATTTTTACATTTTTCTATCAATAAAAATAACAAAAACTTTGGGGCCAGTATTCGAACACATTTTTTCTCAGTGTTCGCATTAAGGAAACTGTTTATTTTTAGTTTCCTTTATCCGAACAGTTCTTACAATTTCATGAAGGGTAGGAACTGTCTTACACTTGCCTTAAATTTAAAAACTGAATTATTCCAGGCACAATGAAACGAAGGTATCATATAGTGAAGTCTCGTTAGCAAACGCCTTAAAAGCTATTCGAGAGCAGGGTTTGAGCTTTCGAGCAGCGAGTAGGGAGTTTGGTGTGCCGATTACTACACTTCATGATAGAATTAATGGAAAAATTACAGACGGTCTTAAGCGGATGGGTCCATCTACAGTGCTTCCGGAAAATTAGGAACGCATGGTCGTAGATTGGCTTGTTAATATTGCCAAATGCGGCTTTCCCCAAAAAATAAATGAGCTATTAGATGTGGTTCAAAAAATAGTTGGGGAAGAAAAGCGAATAACTCCTTTCAGTGATGATAGACCTAGCAAGAACTAGTACTACAATTTTTTGAAAAGGCATAAAGAGCTAAGTCTGCGGGTATCTGAATCATTATGAAAGGCCAGATCATCATTAGATATTAAAACAAAACTTGAAGACTGAATTATTTTTCTTATTTTTATTACTTTCTTATGAAAATTGTGTTTTATTTTCTTTTTATTGTTTAATGTTTATTTCTTTTGGCAGTAGAAAAAAAAAAAAAATTTAAGCGTTAACGGCCCATACAGGACCTAAAGCCTAGCTTCTCCAACCATTGTGTGTGCGAAGTTATATTTTTGCCACGCATTGAGGGACCTACAGTTTAATTCCGATTTCAAACGGCAATTTATTTGAAAAGCTTCTCATGACATTTCTTACTTTTGGATGTTTGTCAGACGTTCGCAAGAGGTGGGGCAACGAATAAAAACTTTCAGGTGGTACAGGTCGAGATTTGAACAAGCCACCTCTCGCTTAGTGGTCCAACGCACTTAACCACTAAGCCACTGCACCCACACTTTTTCAGTAAAACAAACAAAATATACATTTTAATCATTTAAAATGAAAAAAAAAACTGCAAAAATGCGTTTTATTATTTTTCGAATAATTTCTATACACGAAATCTTGTGTTGGAAATCAGGAAACCTTATGTTCGGCTTCAGGAAACAAGTGTTCGATTCGTGGGGAATTAAGTTGTTTTCCGGTTGTTAATTTTTTATAGAAAAAACAGCTTAAGTTGCTAATTAATACTTAAATTTAATAAAAAATATTTGAGTTTGAGCAACTAAGTAGTTTTACATCACACATTTATGTTGAACGCTTTCCTCACAGTGAACTAATGCTTTAATGTAGGCCACTAAGTGTTTGACTACTGGGGACATGACCCAACAACGAAATCAATTAATTAAAACGAATCTAGGTCCCTGTGCGAAACATTTATAACAATATACATTAGGTATTCAAGACACGGCAACCTAAAACTGTAATGTTCCTCATAAAAACAGCTATACATGAAGGTACGTATTTAACTGCACATTGATTGGAATGAATTTCACATACTATAAATTATAGATATACAAATGATGGCCTCAGTTCGTATTCGAAGCTGAAATGCTTAAGAAAGAATGATTCAAATTAAAATTAAAAATATTCAGATAGTACCATAGTTTTCTAGGCAAAATCTAAAAATGTATTTTTTATATCTTAACGAAACAAGTTGCAAAATAAAATGTAAAAAAGACGCTTTTTGACCCAATTTAGAAAATAATTTGGAACTCCTTTTTTTTACTATTAAATCTCTATGGAATCCCTAACACACTCGTTTGCTGTTTAGTGGAAAAATGAATCCATACTTTCGGGTGGTACCTATCTAAGTACCACATTTTAAAACTAGAATTGGTTTGCATAATGATGTGTATACATTGCTTTTGAAAGTTTATGGTTCAATAAAAATTAAACGGGTCGATATAAGTTTCCCTTTAAACTTTCTAATCATATTACATGAAAACCCTACCCTCTTAAGTTTATTAATTATTAAAAGATTTCCTCAGAATAGTTTTGACGAATGCATATGGCACACAAATAGCTTTGGCTCTCTGGCTCTGCTTTATTTGGTAATTAAATTTTTTCTAAATGTTTGTGAAAAAAATATTATTTGAATAAAATATTAGTTATATCCGCACTTTGAAAGTCGTAATTCATTGCGTTTTTACGTTTTAACAATAACTTTTCTAACTGCCGAGAATAGTATTTTACAAAATAAAACGACCTCTTTCAATTGTTAAATTCAACTTAAATTCAAATATTTTCTTCAGCCTTCTAACATTTTCCCTTGAGTGTATCTCATTATGGTGAATGTATAATAATTTAAATTCATTGATTCTTTAAGTGATGTTGTGACCCAACATACTGTAATGGAAGCTGTCTCCCATAAGCATTAAAAAAATGTTTATTACGAAGATTAAAAACAAATAATATCTTCAAAGTGGAAGGCGATGTTAACCCCAGTGACACTTCAAACTTACAGTACTTATCGAAGCATCCCCGAGGAACTTGAAGGGTAGATCAGTCGGTTGGTACACGGACATGCTCGCTTATTGCACGAACCAGCTCGCCGAAATGGGGGTTCTTGTACCAACCGCTGAACTACCGTACTTGACTTACACGTCCTAAAATTTCAAAATTAATAAATGTCTTGCTATTTTGTGACTGACTTCAACAAAAAAAACAACAAAACAATTTGGGGAAACCTTAGGTGTATTTGGCTTCCAGAGTGGGGCCCACCCTCACGACAACTTGGCCATTGTTCCACTCATTGCTTTGCTCAAAAGTGAGCTTAATAAGAGCTCACTGTGTCGTCACCTAAAACATATTAACTTTACTGCTTCTGCACTTGCGCGCTCCTAAAATTATGCCATCATGTTTATGCTATTTGACCTCATAAATACGATAAAGAAAGAAAAGAACAAAAACATCTTAAAACTAAATCAAAACAAACTAAAATATATGTATAACATTAAAAAAGCGGTATAATAAATATACCAATACCAATACTAATTATACCAATACCATTAATTATGTTATGTACGGAAATGTGCTCTAGCTATGTCAAAGTACTTCAAAGATTATAGTCATAATATTTTGTCGCACATATTTACATTGCTTTTTTTATATTTTACCGTACATACTTCGGCGTCAATGTATTTTCTCTTTACTTATTATTAAAATCAATCAAAAGAAAAAGGAACGTCGTTATGTTTTTTGTTTTAATTCCAAATACATTTACATTTAAAGCCAACGACTTGAATTTACTTGGAAAGGAGTAGTAGTATGTAATGTAAAAATGTTTTTCTTTACTATTTCACTCCAAATACTTTACAAATACATTACTATTTTATCAAAAATGCGATTTGGAATCAAGTTTATTACTTAAATTCAAATCATTGCTTTCTAAATTCGAATGCAGTTTTAACAAGAAACTATGCTCTTGCTACTCTTAATAGTAAAGTATACAAATTTGAGAGCGATATTTTGGAGCTACGAGAGCGTAAAGAGTACTACGTAAAGAGCGCCTCCGTGATGTGATTGTTCGCGGCATACCAAAAAGACCAAACAAAAAATCCCTTAGATCAGGTTAAAAACATCGCTGGAATATTGCCCTACAGTATTACTTCCCACTTTAATGCATTTCGATTGACAAATAAAGCTAACGATGGCTGCAGTCCGTTGCTCACCAGGCTCTCCTCTCGAACAGAACAAAGTGGATTGCTTGCTGCCTTTCGTGCGAACAATGGCGTAACAATTGCTCAACTAGAGGAATCATATTGACTCTGGTGTAGATGTTATCATTGTCAGTGAAACTTGGTTCAAAACACTAGCTGAACCAAGTTCCACTAACACAGATAACATCTTCACCAGAGTCAATATGATTCCTCTAGTTGAGCAATTGTTACGCCATTGTTCGCACGAAAGGCAGCAAGCAATCCACTTTGTTCAGTGAAACTTGGTTCAAAACACTAGCTGAACCAAGTTCCACTAACACAGATAACATCTTCACCAGAGTCAATAACAGTATGCCGAATAAAGTCTAATTTCGACAAGCTGAGACTGCGAGCATTAAAATTGCATACTATAAAACCTTCATACGCATTAGATAAAATCTTAAAAACTAGCGTTCGAACCTCAACCCCATCACTCACACCAGAGAAGGTCCCATCACGAACCATTTCGAATTATAGATTAATATATAAAATAAAAACATCTCATCAAGAAATAATAGCATCACAAATTCTTTTCTCCTAGCACTGTGTAATCTAAGCAGAAGAACGACATCAAAATAGCAAAATAGGAAGAAAGATAAGAGAGGGGAACAGATAAGTAGGAAGGAGGTGGATAGAAAAATCATATAACATTGTAATCAGATTAAGAAATAGAATTAAAAATATCAAGATTGAATTGTGAATTTTAACACGTGTAACAAAAAATTTGTATTTCGGTGTATTTTTGGCTTTTCTTTACGTATACAATTCGATTGCGTATTCTGACAGAGAACAATAAACCTTCACGACGTAGCTGTAGAGCATGTCGTAACAAAGAGCTATTTGCTTTGGTTAGACTCTCATTTATATAAATACGTGTGTTAGCGGAGATGGAGGCATCGGCGGAGGTTGTCATCGTGGCTCTGTTGGTTTCGTTGTTGTTGTCATTAGAAGCAAATGATTCCTCTAGTTGAGCAATTGTTACGCCATTGTTCGCACGAAAAGCAGCTAGCAATCCACTTTGTTCTGTTCGAGAGGAGAGCCTGATGAGCAACGGACTGCAGCCATCGTTAGCTTTATTTGTGAATCGAAATGCATTAAAGTGGGAAGTAATACTGTAGGGCAGTATTCCAGCGATGTTTTTAACCAGATCTAAGGGATTTTCTTTTGGTCTTTTTGGTATGCCGCGAACAATCACATCACGGAGGCGCTCTTTACGTAGTACTCTTTACGCTCTTGTAGCTCCAAAATATCGCTCTCAAATTTGTATACTTTACTATTAAGAGTAGCAAGAGCATAGTTTCTTGTTAAAACTGCATTCGAATTTAGAAAGCAATGATTTGAATTTAAGTAATAAACTTGATTCCAAATCGCGTTTTTGATAAAATAGTAATGGTTTTCTATCAGACATCTTCACTGGCTGTGGGTGGGATTTCATATGTCTGTTACCTGCTTGAGATTTGTCGGAAGTCACTGCAGCAACCATTGCTAATTTTTCCTTGAGTGATTGTTGGCGAGTAGTTGACATATTGTAATGCAAGATAGTTTATGAACACAAATAAAAACAATGATCCAAACATTTATTTAACAACTTTCTTTGAATCGGTTATTTTAGGATAAAGACTTAATTACTGCCTTAATGACGGAGCAATTACAAACAAGTCTATCAACTAAACATTTCTCTTGTAATTTTTTTTTTATATTAACGCTTGAGCGAACTACTTAATTGATATGCATGATGATTTTGTGTTAGTTAACAGTTGCAATACCATTAATGTTAACTCCTTACAGTAGCCAATACAAAAAAAATATTAGGGGTGAAATATTAAAGAAAACCATTTTTACATTACATACTACTACTCCTTTCCAAGTAAATTCAAGTTAACGCGAGTTGGCTTTAAATGTAAATGTATTTGGAATTAAAACAAAAAACATAACGACGTTTCTTTTTCTTTTGATTGATTTTAATAATATGTACAGAGAAAATACATTGACGCCGAAGTATGTACGGTAAAATATAAAAAAAGCAATGTAAATATGTGCGACAAAATATTATGACTATAATCTTTGAAGTACTTTGACATAGCTAGAGTACATTTCCGTACATAACATAATTAATGGTATTGGTATAATTATTATGCCATTTAGTACTGGTATTGGTATATTAATTATACCGCTTTTTTAATGTTATACATATATTTTAGTTTGTTTTGATTTAGTTTTAAGATGTTTTTGTTCTTTTCTTTCTTTATCGTATTTATGAGGTCAAATAGCAAAAACATGATGGCATAATTTTAGGAGCGCGCAAGTGCAGAAGCAGTAAAGTTAATATGTTTTAGGTGACGACACAGTTAAGCTCACTTTTGCATTAGGAGCCTTTGAGTAAAGCAATGAGTGGAACAATGGCCAAGTTGTTGCGAGGGTGGGCCACACTCTGGAAGCCAAATACACCTAAGGTTTTCCCAAATTGTTTTGTTTTTTTTGTTGAAGTCAGTCACAATATAGCAAGTCATTTATTAATTTTGAAATTTTAGGACATGTAAGTCAAGTACGGTAGTTCAGCGGTTGGTACAAGAACCCCGATTTCGGCATGCTGGTTCGTGCAATAAGCGAGCATGTCCGCGTACCAACCGACTGAACTATCCTTCAAGTTCCTCGGGGATGCTTCGATAAGTACTGTAAGTTTGAAGTGTCACTGGGGTTAACATCGCCTTCCACTTTGAAGATATTATTTGTTTTTAATCTTCATTATAAACATTTTTTTAATGCTTATGGGAGACAGCTTCCGTTACAGTATGTTGGGTCACAACATCACTTAAAGAATCAATGAATTTAAATTATTATACATTCACCATAATGAGATACACTCAAGGGAAAATGTTAGAAGGCTGAAGAAAATATTTGAATTTAAGTTGAATTTAACAATTGAAAGAGGTCGTTTTATTTTGTAAAATACTATTTTCGGCAGTTAGTAAAGTTATTGTTAAAACGTAAAAACGCAATGAATTACGACTTTCAAAGTGCGGATGTAACTAATATTTTATTCAAATAATTATTTTTTTCACAAACATTTAGAAAAAATTTAATTACCAAATAAAGCAGAGCCAGAGAGCCAAAGCTATTTGTGTGCCATATGCATTCGTCAAAACTATTCTGAGGAAATCTTTTAAAAATTAATAAACTTAAGAGGGTAGGGTTTTCATGTAATATGATTAGAAAGTTTAAAGGGAAACTTATATGGACCCGTTTGATTTTTATTGAACCATAAACTTTCAATAGCAATATATACACATTATTATGCAATTATGCAAACCAATTCTAGCTATTATTTCTTGATGAGATATTTGTATTTTATATTTTAATCTATAATTCGTAATGGTTCGTGATGGGACCTTCTCTGGTGTGAGTGATGGGGTTGAGGTTCGAACGCTAGTTTTTAAGATTTTATCTGATGCGTATTAAGGTTTTAAAGTATGCCACTTTAATGCTCGCAATCTCAGCTTGTCGAAATAAGACTTTATTCGGCATACTGTTATTGACTCTGGTGTAGATGTTATCTGTGTTAGTGGAACTTGGTTCAACTAGTGTTTTGAACCAAGTTTCACTAACAATGATGATCACAATAAAGTCTTTGGCATTCCAGGTTGTGTATTTGTTGTGTTTTATCTGCAATTTATCACAAATCTTCTTTGATATGTACAATTTTGGGGAAATGAGTAGGTAATGGCACTGAATATCTCACTTATGAAATCTGTTGTTTATATCCAAATCCAAATATATATAATTTCATTCAATTCAACAATTTTTAGCATCCAACGAACTTATAATATTATACGGGGTTTTAATGCAGATCTATATAAATCTGACAAAAGATCGTGTCAGCTCATAGATTCTATTGCTTCTTCTGGTCTGAGGATTTGAAGGGGATAACTTAGAAACACTTTCAGTTAATCTAGTACGATCACCAACCCGCACAATGATCTAAGTTTGCGAACGCATTCCTGACATACCATTGACCAGGTAGTGCCAACCCTGACAACAAAAAAAGAACAAAATAAAACGAGAAAAAAAAACTTGACCGGATGTCGAAGTCGACCATGCCCACTCAAGTTCTTTTTCGAAGAGTAGTCGCCGGTAGTGGTCGTAAGCTTACAAAAGCGCAGTAGTTCGTACATAAGTGAAAAGATACACGTTGCCGGTGAACAATAAGTCCACAAGACTATTGCGTGCACAGAACATAACAACAAAAAGTCTGCGCAACTTTCTTAATCAAGCCAGGGTAAGTTAATCTTTTTTTTTTTCTAAACAGATATATAAAATTAGTATGGTCTCTAGCCAAGCTTGCCACTATCGCGGCTACATGCATTTTGGCCCCAAACCAAAAATTAAAAATGGCCCCAAAAATTCGATTTATTTTTCAAAATGAAAAATAGCCCCAATGTAAAACGAAAAATGGCATCAAACAAATTGCAAAAAGACCTCAAGAATAAGACACGCCCCGAAAATGAATAAAAAATGGCCCCAAACCCAAAAAATGGCCCCAAAAATGTATATGGGGAAACAACAACACGAACATTTCTGTGATTTGGGGCCATTTTTCATGTTTTTGGACCATATTTAATTTTGTTTAGGGCTCTTTTTTAATTTTTTTAGTTTTGGGCCAAAATTCGTTATGATAAAGTTATTTCAATTATAAAGAATTCGCCATTGGTGACACTAGCACTCAGCACTAGCTCTACATTAATTTCATCAACAAAACCAGCGGAGTCAATAAAATCACCATCCTCACCAGTACCAGCATCAGCAACAACACCAGCGGAATCAATGAAATCACCATCCTCACCAGAACCAGCAACAATAACAACACCAATAGAATCATTAGTTTTATCACCGACATTATCATCATCCAAGTGATAATAATAACTTCAAACTTCAGGTATTCCAACATAAAATACGTTTTTACGCATTTTTACATATAAATAAGAAAAGGAAAAAAAATTTAAATAACAACAACAAAAAAAGGGACAAAGAATTAAGGTTAAAATAAAACAAATAAAGTGCATGACTGCGTCATACGAAACTTTCTCGAAACTTGAGATGGGGTTTTGAATCGAAACTTAATGGTGATAAATTTATTTAAAACACTTCCCAGGTTTTGAAAAATTAAATTTTCTCAAAAACGGCACATACGATTTTAATGTAATTACACACATTGGACACAATTAATATAATTTTTCTAAATATAACAAACTATAAAACTCTTTAGAGCCGCTTTTGGGAAAACGAATTTAATTTAAATTTAAGAAAATCGTTATATGAAAATAAAAAAATTTTTTTAGAAATCGATGTATGCAAATTTGTTCGAATTAATAGTATAAAAAAGGCAGTACATTTTTTTGGAGTTCGCTTTGCTAGTTTTTGATATATTGGGAGTTTTATAAATTACCTTTAACCGATTTCTTTTGCAAAATCTGGGTATGCAGTATTTTTGGCCCCATCCCAAGTATCCTAAGTACAAAAGAAAATAATAAAATGAATTGAAAAAATGCATTTGAAATGAAAAGTTAAAAATCTTAGTTTTATAATTTCTACTTAAGGCATTATAACTTTTTTTTGGCTTATAATATCACACTACACTATTAATTAACTTTTGCTTAAGGTTTTGCTAAAAGGTCTACAAAATATGTAAAGTGGTTTTGTGGCTATATCTACACTAGTTAAACTTACTACCTTCTCAAGATATGTAGGCATTGCTCTCCTTTATAAGTTTGACATATGAAGTTTTTTTCCATGCCTACTTTTTGTGGGCGTTTTCCACTTAAATGCTGTTTTGATCGAAAATTTTCATAGAGACCGAAAAAAAATGTCTAACAATGTATTTAGCCCATATTTTTTCCAATATATCGCACACACAAAGTTTTTGGCCACGCCTACTTTTTGGGGGGTTTTTTTAAAAAAAAATATTTTTTTTTTAAATTTAATAGAATGAAATAAAATGCTTTCCATCATCTTCGTAATACTAAAATGTTTTGAAAAATGCATTTAAAATGAATAGCTAAAAATCTTAGTTTTATAATTTCTACTACAACTATTGTTTCTAGTTAAAGTTTTCTCGGATTCCTTTTCTCGTCTTGCTTGAAATTTCTTCTTTTGGGAGCCACTAGCTATAACTCAAGGAGTTATCATGATCACTCATGATTCCACTATAAGAACAATTTAAAGACATAAGAATACATAAGGAAAGGCTACAGTCCGTTTGGGGCGAACAGTATGATACCCTATCCATATATCTATATGGATAGGGTATCAAAGAAAAAAGTATTAAGAAGACGATGGATAGCCTTTTATTTCATTCTATTAAATTAAAAAAAAATATTTTTCTAAAAATCGGCCTCAAAAAGTAGGCGTGGCCAAAAACTTGGTATGGGCGATATATTGGAAAAAATATTGGCTAAGTATCTTGTAAACATTTTTTTCGGTTTCTATGAAAATTTTCGGAGAAACTAGCATTTTAGTGAAAAACGCCCACAATAAGTGGGCGTGGCAAAATACTTTATATGACGAACTTATAAAGGAGGGCAGTATCCTGAAAAGGTTGTAACACTCTATCTCTTTAACTTTGTCAGTGGGCGTATTCAAAAAAATTGTGCTTTTCGGAGCCAAATTTCAGCTTTCTAGCTTAATTTTAAAGGCCTTAAAATTGCGAATGGACAGACATTGCTAAATAGCCGTAGGCCTCTTTCACACAGGACGGTTTTCTCCGTACGGAAAAAATGTACGGTTTTTATACGTATAGACGTTGATTTCACACACGACGGTTTTTTTTCTTGAACCGTCTACGTTTGGTTAAATTTTTGACTCAGGAATATCGAAAATAGTTGTAACAAGTGAGCACAACAACGGACGGCAGACGGATAAAAATCGTCTTGTGTGAAAGCGTAGGCAAAGTCGCATGACCACTGATAAGACGGCGACGGCACGGTCGGCTTTTTTAAACCGTCCGTACGTCCGTTTCCGTCCAGTGTGAAAGCTTCCATTACTTTTATTAGTGTACTATCAAACCATACGGCTGTGATGTCAACACAACAATCAGCGAACCAGCGTCAGTTATAAAGGTACAATCTTCATCACCAAAGATGACGGCCGTGCGAACTGCATTGCCGATAACAAAAATACTATACAACCAAACCATGCCAATACAAGCAACGTCAGGCAAGTTACCATCTTCATCAGCAGCGGCGATGGCTCGAAGAGCCTGACCAAAAACAAGAAAAACGTAGACGCAAAATAAATCCACAGCCGAACCTATCTGCGAAGAGAGTGGCGACTGGTAGGGGTGGTAAAACGTGCCCGAAGGCAGCATCATCTGCAGAGGACCTGAGTTCATATGAGTCAGGCACCCGCCGCGAATACATCGGTGAAGGCAATCCTTTCAGGGAGTTGCCTCAGGAGGGTGATGACGACCTTGTGCCCGAAAAGGAGGAAATCGGTGAGAAAGAAGCTTTGAATAAGCTTATTTAAGAGCTTCGCCAAAAAAGGGACAAAGTGCGCCAGGCCAAGCTGGCAAAAGAAGGAGCTGCTGAGTCAAAAGCAGCTCCAAGAATATGTGGAGCGACAACAACAACAACAACAATCTCAGCAGCAACGACAGCAGCAGCAGAGACAACAACAACTGAAAGGGCAACCACTACTGCAACAGATACAATAATAACAACCGAAGCAGCAACAACAACAGCAGCAGAGTCAACAACAACATCAGCAGCAGCAAGCTTAATGGCAAAGTAGGAAGGAACAAATTCCTCCTATTAATGTAAGTGATTTCGAGATTAAGCATAGTATTAAGTTATGTACTTATTACTACGAATTTCAGTATTAAGAGGCTAAGTGCCAATAAGCATATCATTATCAAAGGTTAGAGGAGTACCAAAAGGTACGCACTGTCTTGGAAAAACCCAAAATAGAGTACTTCACGTACACACCGAAAGGTGCCAACCTTAAGACAGTAGTCTTGAAGGGAATTGATCCCTCAATAGGAACGGAGGAGCTTGAAGAGGACCGAAAAAGGTTAGAAAGTTACAACCTCAAGTTCGTGGGGGTCAAGCCATTTTCGTCGGCTGCGGGATGGTCGCCAATAGGCGGGAAAAATCTCATTTGTTCGTATCGATAGATGATCTCTCGGAGATCTTTGATTCTCTAAAGAACAAAAAATCGGCGGGAGTTAATGGTATCCCAAACGTCGTATTGAGGCACCTGCCCCTAGAGGCTGTGGGGATATTCACCACACTGTTTAACAATGCGTTGAATAATCCACATTATCCAGCGCATTGGAAAATGGCGGTAGTACATCCAATCCCGAAAAAGGGAAAGGATAATACTAAGCCTGCTAATCTTCGGTCAATTAGTTTACTTCCGAATATTAGCAAGGTATTTGAAAAAGTTGTCAATAGAGCTTTGTTGAAGTGGGTCGAAGACAATAAAATAATCCCGGACAACCAGTTTGGTTTTAGGGCGAGGCATGACACTATTCCTGCTGCGTCAAAATTGGTTTCCGACATACAATGGAATAAATGCAAGAACCAATGCACGGGTGCTTGTCTGGTTGACTTTGAAAAGGCTTCCGACACCGTATGGTTAGAGGGGCTTTTCTACAAGTTGATCAGGCTAGGAATGCACAAACCCTTGTTATATATAATTTATAACATGCTTATGGAAAAGAAGTTCGTACGTAACTTCGAGCAGAGTCTATAACATTAAAAACGGTTTACAACAGGGTGCGGTGAATTCTCCGATTCTGTTTAATATTTACACAAGTGATCTGGTACGTTCACTCAGACATGGTATAGCGTATGCCGATGATTTGGTCGCATACAGATTAGGTCCTAAGATCGAGGTCATCAACATACTTCTGCAGCGTGACTTCGAGCAAATTAAGGGATATTGCGACGACTGGAAGTTGAAAATCAACTTCCCAAACGTCGTACTGTTGAAAATCAACTTGCAGAAGACGGAAACAATCCTGTTTAGAACCCCATTAGCCACTAGGGATACCAGAAAAAACTGGGAAAAATTGGCCATTATTGAACAAAATGGGCAAGCATTAGTGGTGAAAAACGTGGTTAGGTATCTTGGAATCGCTTGACCAGTATCTATATTTTAGCAAACATGTAGATGCTTGTCTTGGTGGAGCCAAGAAAGCCTTTGCTATGACTAGGAGACTGTTTTATAGCAGTCAACTTGCTTCTAGGGTTAAGGTCATATGCTACGTGGCCCTGATAAGGCCCATCATTGCTTATGGCTGTCCATTGTGGCTTAATATAGCGCCATCTTGTGTGGAAATCATTCGGGTTTTCGAGAGAGAATTTCTTAGGTCATGTCTCAGGTTGTTTCGAACACCCGAATCTGACTACATAAAATATTATCCCAACACGCCACTATACCCATCGTATAATAGGATTGACAATTTCCTAATTACGGTAACTCGTAGGCACGTTGCAAGGGCGATGACCAACGAAAATAGTCTGATCTTTGGGGCTTACTACCCCAATGAAATGCACATGGAGAGAACGCTCCGTTCTGGCTTTGTTCCACCAGAAGCTTTTCTCCATATAGATGTGAAAGGGCTAGTACAGACGAGGAATGGTATCCCGGTATTGTACCACCGCTACCGCAGAGCGACTGACAAACGGCTTGATGGGGACGTCGCTAATGCTCCCGAGCTCCTTCGGTTTAGTACCGCGATAGGATGGAGGGATCGTATAGATACGGACACGCAATTTGCCGAATTTCGGTGGCTTGCGGAAGTACGGGAAGTTGATGACATGTCCTTCCAGGTCGGTGTGTTGCCTTAAGGTAGCTCATCTTAGTTTTAATTTTATATTTTAAGTTTTTTAGATTAGCTAGGGTGTTTATGGTAAAAACCGGTTCGTCAACTTGCTGTTTCTGAGAGTTGATTGATGCTTTCCGGCATTGGTCAACTTAAGGTAACGCATGTTTCTGTGTTGGCGACAATTGGGCTCCCATAATGCAATTGGGATGGTGACCACTCAGTGAATAAGCAACGAGTGCTCACCACCCTGACTATATTTGGTATATTTGTAAATATTTGTTATTAAATAGAAAAGGTAGTGTTAAGTTTTCTTCTAAATATTTATTTTTCTTTATCATAGATACAAGTTTAGTTTTATATAAAATAAAAAATAATATAGTTAGGTTTTTTAAAAAAAATTTGTTAACAATATATTATATTTAAATTTCCCAATACTTATAGTTTGTAGGCCGAAAGGCAATTAATATTAATGATGTATATAAGTTTAGAGCGTCCGCCTCAGGACCAGTAAGCTAGTTTTAAAACCCTATATTTTTAATTTAGATTTAATCATTTTTGTCTAGTTTGTAAGTTTTTTTATTGAAAAGAATATTAAAATTGAATTTAAAATTGAAAATTAAAGTGCCCAAGCAACTGATCGCATGGTTGGCTGTTCAAGACTTGCCCGATCCCAATTTTTTTTCTTTCTCTCTCTCATTAATTAATTTGGTAGCAAACAAAGCATATTGGATCATTGCTGTAAATTTATATGAACTCAATTGATGCTAATTTTGCGGGTTTTTGATGGATTTCAAACTTCGCAAACGTTACACGTGAAAAAAAAAACTGTTTTTCAAAGTGATCGGGTACATATTATCGAAAAGGAAGGTTCTCAAGATATTTTTTCTGATAAATCCAAGCTTAACAACAAAATGAAAGGGTAAATAATGAATGCATTTAGATATTGTAAATCGTTGTTAGAAAAAAATGAGTTTATGATGCAGGATGCTCCATCAGAAATTTCATCTTCATCTATTGCTATGGGAGAAGAATTTTACAATTCTATAACTGAACTCCTGGATGAAAGGCAAATCATTGATGAAGAAGAGCTCATCACCATCGATGACGATGATGAGTTAAGTCAATATGAAAAGGTATGTATGAAAATTATATTCTTTATATAGCACTGATTATGGTAGGTATTTCATTTAATTTTAATGAAATAATATTTGGTATTTTTAGTGTACTGGTGTGCCGCAAGATCATGATGATATTGTGGCTGAAGAATTTTCACCAGAGCCTCACGATTATATTCCACCATGGTACAGGGAAAGGGCAGTTGCAATCGCTGAAATGCACGACTATGTGATTAATACTGATCAGACTGGATGTCAGTATCAAATGACATATAATAGATCATTAGCTGAAAAAGGAGCTAAAACCACTCACCACTCATTCCTACACTGCCCAGTATGCTCTTGCAGCTTCTGGAAAAGTGTTACCATTTGTGTATGTATGCTTTTGTAAATTGTATGGTCCACAAACAACAAAAAAAAATAGATCAGTTCAGTAGAAAATTTAAAAAAGTTATTGTAACGTGTACAAAGTCAGGAAAGTTGACGAAATATGAATATGTGAAGTTGTTAAAATCTTGTATGCTGCCATATGTACAGAAAAAAAACTTTCTTTTAATTATTGATTCAGGTGGTGGTCAAACTGACACATCATTGTACGATGAAATTTTTGAAAATGAAAATGGAGAAGCTTCCTATACAGTTAAGGTCATACCACCAAATTGTACGCCTATTTGTCAACCGTGTGATGTTTACTTTTTTCGACAAGTAAAAATACTGATTAAGAAACTTCGAAACGCTCCGGAATACAAATCAAAAGGGAAGTAACATCGAGAGAAGACACCATAAAAATACACTCTCTTATTTTATATCAATTGAGTTCATCAAAATTTAGAGCAATGCTTCAATATGCTTGGTTTGCCTCGAAATTAATTAATGAGAGAGAAATTTTTATGAATGTTAACGAGTTGTGTTTCTCGACAACTATTTTAAAAAATCTTTGTAATTGTAGTAACACCAGTTTTATTAAATGTGCAGTGTGTGACAAAACTTTATGTTTGCAATGCTTCTACGATAAATATCATCCGGATGAATGTGTATGTGAGATGGAATTTGATACGGAAAGTGAATAAAGCGAGAAATAATCGAAGCTGCCGGCGCGCTACTGTTTGCCTTAATTTATATTTCTGGCATTAAGAAGTTATTGGCGGAATTATAAAAACTCTAAAAAAATCAAAAAAAAAGTGGATCGGGCATGTCTTGAACAGCCAAACCATGCGATCAGTTAGTTGGGCGCTCTTCCACTGAGCTACGTCGCTTGTGATAAAAGCAATTAAAATCATTTATATTTACTTACTACCGAAACTTTAAGGCAATTTTTCTCGAAAAGGGGGTGGAAGTGCATCTTACCCTTTTACTGTTACCTGTTAGTCAGGGGAAGCTGGCCTACGACATATATAAAAATTATCGGAATCCGTGATTCCCAAGTTTGATATTCCCCTTGTGAGACGGTTTTCAGTTATTTGGCATTATTGGCTTCACATAGCGTAGCTTGTTTCATAAATGATCCTACTAGGACTGTATCGGATAAATGTTTAGACCACATCTACGGACGTTCTTTTAATGTTTCTCTAACGAATTGTAAAAAATGATTTGATGATAACTGATCATTCTATGACAGGACTTTTAATTAATGGTTTAAAAAGCAAACATAATAATAATTCAAAATATTGCAGGAAGTAAATGAAAATTAACTTTAATATGCTCAAAAATAATTTACTATACGAGTTTTGGGAAGATGTTTATGCATGCAGTGATCCTTTGCAATTTGTATGGAATCCCTTAAGAATCACATTATTAGTTGTTCCTCTTATTTTCCCTCACAATATGTGGCTAAACGACTTAAGCCGTGGATCTCTATGTATTTATTAAATAAAGTTAAAGCGAAAAACAAACTAAGACTGAAATGTAATAAATACCCCAAAAGTTTGAGCTTAAGAAGAAAATAAAAGATGTTGTGCATTGTTGAAGTGCAAATGAAGACAACAAAAAGGGTACAGTAAAATGTATAAATAATTTAGAATTGCAGTGTGAATTCATGGATGAAATTCCAGAAAACTAGATCTTCCACCATTGATCAAAGTATATATGTATTACTTAATGACACTATATAGGATGAAACATAGAAACGGTCAATGGTGTGAAAAAAAAAACAGATGGTTTGATATCCATAAAAGCGAAAATATTTAATACATAGAAAATAATATATTTTTTTAGGTTTTGTAATAAACAGTGAACATTTTAATTATGATTTCCTAATTGGCTTGGATTGCATACAAAAATTCAGATTGAGCCAAAATTAAAAATTGGATATAGAACAAATAAATACTTCCGATTCAATCAATCAATCAATGAAGATTTAACGAAACATACAGAGAATAACAAAACTTTGGACCATGCAAGTAAAAAGAATAATGAAACAAAATTTGATGCAATAAAAAAAACAATACAAAGTATTATACGTTAAACTTCAATGAGCATGTGATTGAAGAAAATTTCAAGATGTCTATAAATCATTTGAATTATGAAAAGAAGTTTGAAATTGATAGCTGTATAAACCAATTTTTGCCAAAGACAAGTACGATATAGGAACAGTGAAAAATTACGAAGATCACGTTGACCTATTTATTGATAAATATCGAAGTAAAAGACCTTACAGATGTACAATTGAAGACAAAAAAGAAATAACTACTCATACGATCGATTGTTGTTGTCCAATAGCGGTTTTGATAGAGGATGTAAAGGCTTTTGGAACGACATTACTACTCTCGATTTTATCTTGGCATCCTTTTCCTAAGCAGCTAACGATTCCTCCACTATCCAGAAGCCCAAGCAATTGCTGGCTAAATATTGTGACGCTGGCGAATGGTCTTGGATCTTCCGCCCCATCTATTGCCGTGCATGAAATTGCTTTATACATCTCCTTTTTATTTTTAAAATGCTTTCGCAGCTTTACAAAGGTGGTAGCAATTCGCATTTAAAGATACGACTGCGCACTTCTTAGAAATTTATTAATCTCTCGTGGAGAGTTTTCGGATTATTTTCTAGTGAATATACTTTTAAGGTTCTTTCTACATTTGTCAAAATGTTTATTTTAGGGTTATTAAATTCATGTACGTTTCTAGACGTAAGTCTGTGGTCGTTGTAAAGTCTTCTGTGTTTTGAAAACTACGGTTTTCCGAATCAGAAACTTTTTCGGAATTCACTGTGGATTTTTCCGGGTCACTGAAGGACAAAACTACCCGGTCGTTAGATTGCCCTGTGTTTAGTTTCCCGAGCACTTAATACAATATGGTGTCGTCGTGTTGTCTAAGCCACACCTGTAATGAAATAATTTACGCTGCGGGCTGGGAAATTGGACGAAGGCATGACCTCTATTTTTGCAGTTCCAACGCATCTATTGATTGCAAATCTAATGGTCTCAATCTCAAAAAAAGTATGTACTTCTTCTACTAAGTCGAGATCATCGCCTTATCTTCTAAAATTCGGGGGGTATGCTTACCTACGCCCCCACCATCACTTTAATTCCGTACTTTTCTATTGTTCTACAAATATAAACCATTTCCGGTAAACTATGCTTATTGTAAGTGATGAGTAACTCGCCAATAGTATTTAATTGCAGAATCGCATTATAGAAGCCGTCAAAACTTTCACTTTGACCCTGCCTTTTATCGAACAACCGACGGGAAAGCTCAGAATCTGTTTTCAAAGATCAACTTCATGTAACGAATAGATGAAAATGAAGAAATATCTCTTTCCACGTACTGCCATAGCATTTCTTTAGACGACTTAAACGAAACAGGAATTCGTCAATAGTCATCTAATTATTGTCAAATGTTAATCCCCACTTTCTAAATTCGACTGTTCTTTGGGTGGTATCTGGTACGTATCCTGAACGTTTCTTTCAGGAGGATAATTCGAATTTAAATTTAGCGCTTTAAGTTGCCTGATAATGTTTTAAGCATTTTCACTAAAACTTGCTGAGTTAGGTTAGCTAGTTATTCTGTGCTCGTTTATTGGTATTTGGGGTTCAATATGCCAATTGTCGCGTGGTGTTTGCACTCTATTTACCTCGTATTCATTCGTGTTTTAGTGAGTCTAGTTGCCAGAAGTGTTGCTCTGACTGTACTGGCAACTTCCTCTCGCATGATTTGCCTTTCTCTAGCGAATTCATCTCGTAAGATTTCTAGATCAGCTGATCTACGTAAAACCTGCAAATGCAGTAAATACTTCCTCAATGTACTGAGTAACGCTGCAATTTGCTAGAATAGATTGTCTTGGATCAGGGATACTTGAGATTCAAGCTGAATCATCCGCAGGGTTTGGGTTTCCAGCATTCATGGTGCTAGTTTGAACAGTGGCAAAATGTTGCGTATTTGACCCCGATGTGTGACTTTCATTGTTAAGTTCATTTCCATAAGATTGTACGTTGAGTGATGTACTTCGTAAATTTATATTACTATCGCGTTATTTCTTCGCGTAGCACGATTATCTTGCGAGTTTTGGACCCGAATTCTCCTATTAGGAAATCTCGGCGGCATATTGATTTAATCCAAATCAAAATAAATAAATATATAAAAAATCAAATATGAATCAAAATAAAAAAAAAAAAATAAAAATCAGAAATAAAAATAAATCAGAATCAAATATATCATCATATTCATGCATGCGCGTGGAGTAGTGATGCAAAAAGAGTTGAAAGTTGTTCCGAATATCAAATCAATCAATTTATGATGTCTCCATTTGAAATATATACGTTGCAACGTGTCATAAATTATTGTTTTATTTCTATAATGTTGTTGTTGAGCGCCATCTGTGTATCGGTATTGATGTTTCCTCCAAGCCTTCTTTTGTCTCTGCATATTGGTGATTAACTGTTTCAGATAACCTTGAATATTATCGAATAATAAAGATGTCAACCTCGAACTTATTTCGACACCACAGAATTCATCGAAATACTTCGAGAAGCTTGAAGGGTTGTTCAGTCGACAGGAACTTGTACATGCTTGCATAAAGCACAAACTAGCTCGCTGGAATGGCGGGGGGGGGGACTTGTTCCTATCGCTGAACCACCGTTCATGTTTACATGTCCTGGATTTTTAATTTGCTTGCTTGTACTGAAGTCAGCTATTATCCCTATATCTCAACCAAACAGGAAATAACCTGGCACAAAAAGGGGGAGACCTAAGGTGGTATCTGGTTTCCCTAAGTGTGGCCCTCCCTCCGTCAACTACTTATGGAAAGATAGTCTGACACCTTGGCCATTGCTCCACTCTTATATAATATACAATGGCCCCGTTTGTAAAAGTGAGCTTAAAAGTAGCTCACTTAGAGTATATTAACACTCATCAATTCGATCGCTTTCCCAATATCGCACCAAAAATCATGCCTTCATGTTAAGTGTAACTAAACATGATGATAAAAAAATTTATTTTCTTTGTTATAATCCATTAAAAATTAAATATTAAATTTGTATTCATAATACTATCCCTAAAGCTCTAAAATATGTTTTATGATTAATTAGTTGCCAATTCAAATCACGCATGTCAGTTAAATTTTTAAGAATAATACAAAATCCTAGCGCATATGTTTATAACTTACAAACAACAAATGATGTTATCATTTGATAACCATATGTTTAAATATACTAAATACACTTATATGCCGATGCCGTATCTTTAGATACTGATGTCTTTGTCTGATCGAGACGACGTGGTAAAGGTGGTGGTGTAAAAATAATTTCACTCTACTTGCTTGCCTTGGTGCTGCTACTGCACTTTTATGTTTATATTACCGCTGGTTTTGGTGCCGCTGGTCGTGGTAAGATGGTAGAGCACGTGGTGTTCAAAGAAGCTCTCGTGATGCAAAAGGTGGTTTTCACAGAAGGTCTCTTGATGCAAAAGGTGGTGTTCAACGAAGATCTCGTGGTGCAAGAGCCCGTCTCGTGGTGGAAGAGAGACTCGTGGTGGACGTCGTATGCAGTAGAAAGTCGTCAATGGGGTTAGCCTTCTTTCTGCTTGTGCGTCGTCGCTCGGTTGGCGTATCGTGAAACCACTTTGTCACTGCGCGGAGGAAGTGCTCATCTTTTCTCTATCTCGTGAGGTCTGATGAGGATGGTGAAAAGAGTTTTCCTCGTGGACACTTGTCCCGACGCCGACCTTTTTTTGAAAGGCCTTCATCCGTTCGGCTAAGTTTGCCGCTTGTTTAAATTTAATTTTTTCTACTTTTTTTTTCCAGTTGGCATTAAGTGACAGATGAAAGTTATCGTTTCATCACAGGGTTATTCGCGAGGTATGGTTTATGAACGTAGTGGATTATTTAAAGACAAAATTTCTTTTTTCTTTCGGTCTGTCCCCTACAAACCAGTCCAATCAAGCTCAAGCGAAAACCAAGTGGATGGAAAAGGACGGAACCTTTTGATTCGCACCCTCATAGGCTAATGAATAG
The DNA here is from genome assembly GCA_963576555.1 of Ferdinandea cuprea. NCBI lineage: Eukaryota > Metazoa > Arthropoda > Insecta > Diptera > Syrphidae > Ferdinandea > Ferdinandea cuprea. The sequence goes on along the minus strand of OY754958.1, from coordinate 90,285,404 downwards.
TGAGTTCAACCAACTGAGCAGATCGGGATTTATACACGGATGTCTTTTGCGTGAAAGATACCGAGATTATTACCTTCTAAATTCTGTAATTCGAATAAATTTTTGGCAGTTATTGCTTTTATTTTTTCTTACACAAATTTGGGACACAGTTTCGCATTGCTCTTTTTGCTGCCATCGCTGAGTACAAAGTTACGTTTGTAGACTACCTGACCGACTTTGAATATGACGTTTTTGCTTCTGGTATTATATTTTCGCTCATAGGTGCTTTCGCCAATGACTCTTTTATGTGATTATGAATAATGTTCATTTTCGCTGCTTTTGGTTAATAATCGAATTCAGGAGTAATACGTAGTCTGAGCCGTGTTCAATCTTGGTCTGGGCGAACAGCGCTTCGTGTGGTGACATCCCAATGGCTGAGTGTATGGCTGTTCTAAGAGCACTTACTATCTGCGGAAGATATCTGTCCCACCCGTCTTGGTTGGAATCTATATATGATCTTATCGCTGCTAATATGGATCTGTTAACGCGTTCGCTCGCGTTGGCTTGCTGCGAGTAAAATGCTGTTTTTACATGTCTGACTCCATAATTAGAAATAAATTTGGAAAATTCTTTACAATCGAATTGCTTCCCGTTGTCAGACAAAACTGACTCTGGTACTCCAAATGTCAAACATTCTCTTCCAAGAATTTTATCGCTGCTTCGCTAGTAGCTTTTCGTATAGCTGAGACAACGACGAATTTGGTCAACTGATCCAAGCAAACAATCATATAGACATTACCGCTCTTGGACCTTGGATATGGTCCAAGAAAATCTACGTATAGATGTTGGAAAGGTCTATCCACCACAAATGTCCCATCGGAGGCCTTAGGGTTGAATTTGGGGCTTTCGAGGTCTTACAATCCTTGCAGTCTGCAATGAAGGTCTTCACTTCGGTGGCCATGTTTGGCCAGTAAAAACGTTCACGCAAACGATACAGGGTTTTCGCGATGCCACCATGCGAGGCTTTTGGCGGTCATGTGCCAGCAGGATCAGAGTTTTAGTCAATGATTTGGGAATCCAGAATTTCCAGACTGAGTCCTCATCTCCGGGATGCCCTGTGCCCTGTAACCTTCTTATACACAAAACCGTCTGAGACAAGGAAGTCAGCAAGCTGGTCTTAACTTTCCTCTATTGATTTTATCAACTCTGCATATTCATCCGACTTGAAAGATGGATATGCAAGGTTGACGCATAGAACATCAGCAGGTCTCACATTACAGGGTCAGACGCGATCAATGGCGTAAACCCTAGAAAGTGCATCTGGCACTACATTCTGTGAACCCTTTAGATGCTGTATATTAAAAGAGAATCGCTGAAGTCTAAGACACCACCGAGCTAAACGTCCGCTCAGGTGCTTCTGATTCATGAGCCACTTCACTCCCGCATGGTCTGTTACGATTGTAAAATCTAGTCCTTCAATGTAGGAACCGAATCTTTCTACGCCCATTATCGCAGCTAAGTACTCCAACTCCGTCACGCTATAATTGCGTTCGGCTGGATTCAATTTATATGAGAAATACGAAGTAGGTTTTTCGACACCTAATATTAGGAACGGTTTATTGTAATCTAGGTTTATTAGAACAGGGGCAGTTGTTAACGCCGTTTTTAATTTTCGAAAGGCTTCAGTTGCTTCGGAGCTTAAAACAAAAGATTTACACTTCTTGAGCGTATCAGTAATCGGGGCTGCAAGTGTTGAGTAATACTTCACAAACTTTCTGTACCAACCTGTCAAGCCTAAAAATCTTCGGACTTGCCGTGGTGTTTATGGCAGGGGGAAGGTTTCAATCGCCGAAAGTTTATCTGGGTCCGTTTTAAGGCACCCACCTCCGACGATGTAGCCTAAATACTTCAACTGTTTAAAGCAAAATTTTGACTTCGTCAGATTTAAACCAGCGGTCGTGAGTCGCGAAGCTATGAGCCGTAAAAGCTCTAAGTGTTCTTCAAATGTTCGTGATATTATCAGGAGGTCATCCAAGTAAACAAAGATGTTTTATTTTAATTTGTGAGGCACCACTTTGTCCATAAGCCTGCACATGCGTTGTGCCGCATTGCAGAGGCCAAAGGGTATAACCTTAAATTGATAAAGAGGTCTACCTGGCATAGTAAACGCAGTCTTTTCCCGTGATGTTCTTTACAGTGGTATTTGCCAGAAGGCATCTTTCAGATCCATACTGGAGATATAGTGTGTCTCCGAAAGATGACCTAGCAAACCCTCAATATGAGGAAGCGGATATGCGTCCTTTTTTGTTACCTGATTGACTTTGCTGGAGTCAAGGCATAAGCGAACCTTACCGGGCTTTCGGACCAAGACTACAGAAGAGTGCCAGGCACTTTCACTTTCCTCAATAACGTTCATCGCTATCATCCGGTCCAATTCCTCATACATGAGGGCCTGTACCACTGGTGACACGGAATAGTGTCTTTGTTTAATTGGCTCAGCATCACCCGTATTAATACGGTGTTCCTCGAGCTTTCTTTTTCCCAATCCAGATTTGGCACAGGATGGGAATAAGCTCTTTACATTTTCAAGTTCCTTGGATTGTTCCTCCGACAATTCGTGAGCATTGGGATCACACGAATTTTGTAGTTGACCCCCAGAAACAACTGTTGGTCTAATTCGGGTATTAGATATAAAGTTATTTCTTTAGATACTCCTTTGTATTGTATATTGGGTTTTATTACTCCTACGATCGAGTGTTTTTGTCCGCTAGCAGGTTTAAAAGGTTTCAAAACGATGTTGGCCTTTTTCATGATGTCTAAGAACCCTTTTCCCAAGCAACTAATACTAGCTCCACTGTCGAGCAGACCAAGCAATTGCTGATCGAAGACAGTGACACTGGCATATGGTCTTGGATCATCAGAACCATCAAGTGTTGTGGCTGAAATCGCTTTGTACGCTTCTTTCTTATGTTTAAAACGCTCTTGTAAGTTCACAATTCGCGGTGATAATTTTCGCTTAATAATGCGACTTCGCGCTTCGTAGTAGCTGACTAGTCGTTCGTGGAGAGATTTCTGTTTATTTTTTGGTAATTCAAGTGGAGTTACTTCCGAGGTTTTCTCTAAAATCTTTAAGACGTCTGTCTTGAGAATTTTCAACTCTGTGCTATTCTTAGACGTTTGAAATAATTCTGTGGTTGTTGTCGATTCTGGTGTATTTTGTAAAGCAGAGTTGTATGAATTCGGAACGTTCTCTGAACTTACTGAGAGTTCTCCCGGGTCGTGGAAGGACAAAACTTCCCGGTCGTCGGAGCCCTGTGTTCGGTTTTCCGAACAATTAACGCAATTTGGTGTCGTGGTGTTTGACAACCCACACTTGTAACAGTTACGCTACGGGCTGGGGCATTGGACAAACGGGTGACCTTTAACCTTAAAATTCCAGCAAATGTATGCGCTGGAATTGCGTCTATTGAAAGCTAGTCTTATTGCTTCCACTTCACCAGGGGGTTCTACTTCATCAGGTAAATCAATTTCGTTCACTTGCCTTCTATAATTGTGAGGGTTAAGCTGTTTTGGGCGAACCCCGTCACTTTGGTTCACATATTTCTCAATGGTTCTACAGATGTAAACCATTTCGGGCAAACTGATAGTATTGTACGTGATTAGTAATTCGCCAATACGACGTTTTACGTTCTGTTTGATCAAATCAATTATTTCCCTTGGTGGTTTTGGGCAATGAAGTCTGATGTTCAAATGTGATAGGGGGTTGTAAAAATCATCGGAAGTTTCATTTAGACCCTGAAGCCTATCGAACATTTGACGTGAAAGTTCCGAGTCCGTTTCTTGAGTCCGATATTGCTCTATTAGAGCCATCCTAAGGGTGTACCAGTCAGCAGTGGGGTTGGTTTTGAGGTACACCCAATACCAATTTTCGACTTGTCCTGCCACGAAGAGATGGAAATGCAAGGATATCTCTTCCCAGGTACTGGCATAACCTTCCTTTAGGCGACTTAACCGGAACAAAAACTCATCGATTGTCATATGTTGGTTATCAAATTTCAGTCCCCATTTCCGAAATTCAACTGTCCTTTGTGAAGTACACGATGGAATGTTTCTTTCTGGTGGAGACTCTGAATTTAAATTCAGTTTTGAGCATTTTCCCTTATGTTTGCTGGGACTGGCTCCGAACAGCTGGGTATTCTTTGCTCGTTAAAATTTGATTGTGATTCCACATTTCTAGTACTGCGTGGTTGCTGTACTCGGTTTATATTATACTCTTCTCTATTATCATGAGGAGTCGTAGCTCGAAGTGTCGCACTGACAGTTTCGGCAACTTGCTCTCTCATAACTTGTCGTTCTCTTTCCAATTCTTCCCGTAAAACTCGCAACTCTGCTCAGATCGGCTCAGACCTAGACATATTATGTTGTAGCCCACTTCCATTATGTTTTATCTATGGGAGCAGTATTTGCTATTATAGCTGGATTTGTACATTGATACCCACTATTCACAGGGTTAACACTTAATAATAAATGACTAAAAACTCAATTTATTATTATATTCATTGGAGTAAATTTAACATTTTTCCCACAACATTTTTTAGGACTAGCAGGTATACCACGACGATACTCTGATTATCCTGACTCTTACACAACATGAAATGTTATCTCAACAATTGGTTCTACTATTTCATTAGTAGGAATTATTTTTTTTATTATTATTCTATGAAAAAGTTTAATTAAACAACGACAAGTAATTTATCCTATACAACTAAATTCTTCAATTGAATGATACCAAAATATTCCACCAGCTGAACATAGTTATTCAGAACTACCTTTATTATCTAATTTCTAATATGGCAGATTAGTGCAATAGATTTAAGCTCTATATATAAAGTATTTTACTTTTATTAGAATAATGTCAACATGAGCAAACTTAAATTTACAAGACAGAGCTTCACCTTTAATAGAACAATTAACATTTTTTCATGATCATACTTTATTAATTTTAATTATAATTACAATTATAGTAAGTTACATAATATTTATATTATTTTTTAATAAATATAGAAATCGTTTCCTTTTACATGGACAAACAATTGAAGTAATTTGAACAATTTTACCAACATTCATTTTATTATTTATTGCCTTTCCATCATTACGTTTACTTTACTTACTAGATGAAATCAATGAACCAACAATTACTATTAAATCTATTGGTCATCAATGATACTGAAGTTACGAATATTCAGATTTTATTAATATCGAATTTGATTCATATATAATCCCCTCAAATGAATTACAATTAAATAGATTCCGCCTATTAGACGTAGACAATCGAATTGTATTACCTATAAATCATCAAATTCGAATTCTAGTAACAGCTGCCGATGTAATTCATTCATGAACAATTCCTGCATTAGGTGTAAAAATTGATGGAACTCCAGGTCGATTAAACAACTTCTTCTATATACTGGGTTAAGCTACGATCTGCTAGGACAGATTGACTTGTACCTGGAATATTGGAGATTCGAATGGAATCATCCACGGGATACTGACTACGCGCATTTGCGTAACTATGTGGCACATTGCCAGAATGTTGCGTACTCGACACCGAAACTTGGTTGTTGTTATTGCGATCGTTTTCTGTTCTTTTTGTGAGGTAGCAAACAATATAAAGTAAGAAGTTAAACTACGAGGGCGCACAGTAATAGTATGACCCGGTATCTGTTCTTTTTGTGACGTAGATACCGGGTCATACTATTACTGTGCGCCCTTGTAGTTTAACTTCTTACTTTATATTGTTTGCTACCTCACAAAAAGAACAGAAAACAAGCGCTGCTGTCAGACTGAGGTTACTATTGACCCGAAAAGTCCCTGTCGCTTGACGATCCAGACCATAAAATATGCGTTTCCTGATGTGGATAACATAACATGAAGGAATCAGTTCAATGCTTCAAAAAAAAGTCTTTTACATAAAGATACTCTTCCGGACATTGACTAGAAACTTATGAAGATTTTATAGTATTTAAATTTTACTCCCAACTATTTGTTGTTATCGTTGGTTTAAGTTTTGCCCCACGTTGGGCGCCATAAATGTAACGAATATCAAGTCAATCGCACTTTAGCGCACCCTTGGAACGTATATATATCAAATGGAGACATCATGAAGCAGAACCTTCATGAATTATTGTTTTATTCCTATAATTTTGTTGGTGAGCGCCATTTGTGTATCGGTATTGATGTTTCCTCCAAGCCTACTTTTGTCTCTGCATATTGGTGATTAACTGTTTCAGATAACCTTGAATCTTATTGAATAATAAAGAGAGTGGGTGATGCCAACCTCGAACATATTTCGACACCACAGAATTCATCGAAATACTTCGAGAAGTCTGAAGGGTTGTTCAGTCGACAGGAACTTGGACATGCTTGCATAAAGCACAAACTAGGTCGCCTAAATGGGGGAGGGGGGACTTGTTCCTATCGTTGATGATGATAAAAAAAATTTCTTTTCTTTGTTATAATCCATTAAAAATTAAATATCAAATTTGTATTATCCTTAAAGCTCTAAAATATGTTTTATGATTAATTAGTTGCTAATTCAAATCACTCATGTCAGTTAAATTTTTAAGAATAATACAAAATCCTAGCGCATATGTTTCTTTTTTTTTATTTCAATTCAATCTTAAGTATCATTATCAGATGCTGGTAAAATAGAAATATATTGCATCCTCAAATTACTAAAATGGGGTTCGAGAGAAACTAAATAAATCTTAAATTATACTTCTATAAGTATACTGTTACTTGCTTATCTTTAACCAAGGTGTTGTACACAACCTTCACAATTGTTCATCAAAAAGAAAAATTAAATTGTATACTTTTAGGCGCGAGTCAAAATTGTATTGATTCAATGAATATAATTCTAATTGGACGGAGAAACGTTCAATAAAGTTATATAGCATGTCAAAAAATATAATCGCGATTAGAAAATTTTTTATTTTAAAATGACTTACAAACAACAAATGATCTTATCATTTGATAACCATGTTTGTTATATATTTTTTTATATGCATACATACGTTGTATATTTTCCTGTTATACCTGGACTGACATACTAAGATTTTTTATTTGATACTGATACTGTCGCTGGCTGAGCTGAAGCTGCTTATGATGATGTTGCTGCCGCTGGTCGAGGTAAAGGTGGTGCGATGGCTGTTCTAGTGGTTGTGGTGTTACACGTGGTGATGTTGCTGGTGGTGGCAATGCCGTATCTCTTGGTACGGATGGCTTGTCTTCCTTGAAGATCCTGATGCTGATGAAGACGATGCCGTATCTTTTGGTACGGATGGTTTGTCTTCCTTGAAGATCCTGACGCTGATGAAGACGATACCGTATCTTTAGATACGGATGTCTTTGTCTGATCGAGACGACGTGGTCATCGGTCGTGGTAAAGGTGGTGGTGTAAAAATAATTTCACTCTACTTACTTGCCTTGGTGCTGCTACTGCACTTTTATGTTTATACTACCGCTGGTCGTGGTGCCGCTGGTCGTGGTAAGATGGTCGAGCACGTGGTGCACGTGATGTTCAAAGAAGCTCTCGTCATGCAAAAGGTGATGTTCAACGAAGATCTCGTGGTGTAAGAGGTGGTTTTCACAGAAGGTCTCTTGATGCAAAAGGTGGTGTTCAACGAAGATCTCGTGGTGCAAGAGCCCGTCTCGTGGTGGAAGAGAGACTCGTGGTGGACGTCGTATGTGGGGTTAGCCTCCTTTTTGCTTGTGCGTCGTCACTCGGTTGGCGTATCGTGAAATCACTTTGTCACTGCGCGGAGGAAGTGCTCATCTTTTCTTTATCTCGTGAGGTTTGATGAGGAGCTTCGGACGGTGAAGAGAGTTTTCCTCGTGGACACTTGTCCAGACGCCGACCTTTTTTCGAAAGACCTTCATCCGTTCGGCTAAGTTTGCCGCTTGTTTAAATTTAATTTGTTCTCCTTTTTTTTCAAGTTGGCATTAAGTGACAGATGAAAGTTATCGTTTCATCACAGGGTTATTCGCGAGGTATGGTTTATGAACGCAGTAGATTATTTACAGACAAAACTTCTTTTTTCTTTCGGTCTGTCCCCTACAAAGTTTTGTAGTGACCTTTGTGTTTATTGAAGTGACGCAGTGCGGGCAGTAGGTAAATAAAGTATTGGAGAAAGGGAGAAACAGATGCAGTTGGTTTTAAATTTTTGCAAACTATAGAGCTGTAGGGGTGGAATGCAACTGGCTATGTTATTTGAGCGCTTGTGGTGGAAGTACCGATAAAACAATGACAGGCAGGAGACATCTTTTGGTCGTAGGAGAATTTGAAAAGATTAATGTGGGCATTGCAGTCATTTCTGGTTCGCTCGAACTTTTTTCGGTTTTCCTCTGTTGGGTTGGCCTTAAGTGACCGAAAATTTACCTCTTTAGCCCTCATAGCTTCTTTACAGCTCAAGGCACACCACGCGTTTGCCTTAGGTCTACTACACTTTATCCTGTTAGGGATAAACCGTTTCATACCCAGGTGAATTAAATTTGTAATCATATCGGCAGAGGCATCCACGTCCTTGTTGAGGAAGCACAACGACCAGTTAAAACTCCTAAAGAAACCGTTTTAAAGCTTTCTCGTGTTACCATGCGATTTTTTAGCAGCTTGTTCTTTAACTGTGTGGTTGGAGTACGAGAAATTCGCCGATATGATACAATAGTCTGACGAACCTAGAGGCGATAATACATTTAAAGTGTATTATTAGGATGGGAGGTAAGAAACAAGTCCAGAGTGTTGGCGTTTTGGCCGCAAATATCCGGTTTCCGTGTCGGCTCATTTACAAGTTGGGTCAAATTATTAACCTCAGCGAAGATCTCGACATACCTTCCTTCGGATGTTGTCTGTCCAGAATGTCGAAGCCAACTTGAATTGTTTATATTGAAATCGCTTGCAATGACGATTTCAGTACGAGGATAAAGCGTAACAATTCTGGTAATGGAATCAGAGAGTACATCAAACTCATTACAAGTTTATACCTGTCCTGGTTAGGGCTTCTGTAAATAAAACAGCAGTCCTGCCTGGCCCGGACAGGAACTGTGTGATGTGGTAGTTGCAATTAATTGCTTACGGACATGGAGTTTTAGCAAAATTAAATTAAATTCCGAATTGGAACATTGGCTGTAGTGAGGTACAAGTTAATAGGCTCCTGCGTATAAAAACGGCGAGACCGCGATGAGAAAAGAATAATGGCACTAAGTTATACCCAGGAAAGCTAAACTCCGTTGGATCAGAATCAATGTTGACCTGTGTTTCGCCTAGTGCCAAAACAACTGGTTTATTAAGATTCGGGTGGGCGTACAATGAAACAAAATTCGCCCTTAACCCACGAATATTGCTCACGTCCCCTCTGAAATTCCTACACATAACAAAAAATTCAACTCCGACGCTTACCAAGCTAGGCCGTACCGTGTAGATCCTGACGTCAACTTTCCGAAACAAATCACTGCAGGTGTTATGCCCATACAATGAATTGCTTTGGTCTACCAACAAAATCTACACAACGCGACCCGCTATTCGCCAAATGATACACTACCCAGCCATAGCAAGTGCACGCAAAAACATACGACACTTGCTCTAGCCAAGCGAAGCAGCAGCAGACTATGGTCCCACTCCCTGATCAGATGGAGTGCCCAAACACAATACACTTCTTTTTTTTAATCACTGCACTGTACACTGATGCTTTTTGTCTTTTTGCACAGCGCGCGCGCGATTAGCGCTTTTTTTTTTGTTTTTGTTCTTCTGCATACTTGTTTTTTTTTTTGTGTGTGCAAACTGACCGCGGAGCGATTTAAAAATGCGTGTGCACGCGTCGGGTGGCATATCGGTCAAGTAGATCGGGCCTTACATTCTAAAGAGTAGTTTTTGTTTAGTGGATGAAAAATTATTTTATTTTAATAAGGTTCTTTAAGATTTTCTAGAATCTTCATTCAAACAAATACTAATTCAAAATTGTGTCGGTAAGAACCCAGGAAAAATTGGTTTAAAAACGTAAAGTGGTACGTACAACTATAGCAAATCAAACCCAAGTCAACCTTCATATTTTTTTACTATGAATGTCTTACGGTGCTGGATAAACTTGGAAGGAATACCAAGAAACGTTTAAGATTTGAAGGTCAATCCTAATCCGGTCAACAACCCATTGCTAATCTTCCTGGCAGTTACATTTGCAAGCAAATCTTCACCGCTTAGCTGCTACTGCACTGCGCCTTTGCTTTTTCGTCGTCAAGCGAGTGCATGTGTCACCAATTCATATAAACATGTGCAAGGCACTGATCAGCGCTGAGAGAGCCGCTCAGTAAGACCGATCTATTTAAACAAACATCGCATTTTTTTATATGCTGCCTCTCACATCAGCTGATGTTTTGGTTTTGTTTTATCGCTGGGCTTCTGAGAGCCCAAATTCCATGGTCTCTTTGCCCATGTTTCGATGATGGGAATAATCTTGTGGGTTCACCTGCCTTTTGTGGAGCACTCCCACCTGTATCGCCACAGAATTGCGGATGCTGCTCTTTCTTCGTTTTTAATCCTCTTTGCCTCTAGCTGGTTTGACGGTCGCCTAAGATACACCCCCTTCATCTCATCCGCGAGGTTGTCTTTGGGGATCATTCCAGCTAAAACGCAGGCTGCATCATCGGAGATTGTACGGAAACCGCTGATCACTCTGATTACACAGAGCCTGTGAGCTGATGCTAACTCTCTCCTACACTCATTTTTCGCCAATGCTCCCACCCATATGGGAGGCGCGTATAAAAGTACCGAGCTGACCACTCTGGACAGCAGGATCCTTCTGGCGTATCCGGGTCCACCGATGTTCGGTAGCATTCGGGAGAGCGTGATGCCTTCTTGCTCAAATACTCGACGTGGGTTTTAAAGCGCAGTCGATAATCAATCATGAATCCTAGGTACCTTAAAGATTCTTTGGACCTTATTGTCTCGTTTCCGACGCGGAAGTTGGCGTATTCCACCGCCTTGCGGCTGGTTATTAGGACAGTTTCAGTCTTGTGCGCAGCTAGTTCCAGGCCCGTAGACTCCAGCCATTCATTTATCCTTACAACTGCCTCATCCGTGGCAGACTCCACTTCGTGAATGTGTTTGGCTACTGTGACCATTGCTATGTCGTCAGCGAAGCCAATAACCTTGACTCCCTCAGGCAGGTTTAGTTGCAGAACTCCATCGTACATAATATTCCACAGGAGTGGTCCGAGGACCGACCCTTGCGGGACTCCCGCGAAAACGCTTTAGTGATTGGCACCGTCCGTGACTATCCTCAGAAAATAGTATGGTGTGTCCATCCTGGACAGGGATATTCTAATAAAGGACCACCTCGCAGAGTTAAATGCGTTTTTTACGTCGAGCGTTACTATTGCGCAGTATCTTTTAGTTCCCCATCTCCTAATCCTCAACCTCTTCATCTCATCCACGAGGTTGTCTTTGGGGATCATTCCAGCTAAAACGCAGGCTGCATCATCGGAAATTGTACGGAAACCGCTGATCACTCTGATTGCACAGAGCCTGTGAGCTGATGCTAACTCTCTCCTACACTCATTTGTCGGTAATGCCCCCGCCCATATCGGAGCCGCGTATTAAAGTACCGAGCTTACCACTCTGGACAGCAGGATCCTTCTGGCATATCCTCCGCCACCGCAAGCAGTCTATGGAATATAATACGCTCTAGGATCTTACCTAGAGTATCCAGCAGATATATCGGGTGATACAATGATGGTTCTCCAGGTGGCTAATTGCCCTTTGGAAGTAGAACTAAGTGCTGTAGTTTCCATGGCGTAGGGAATATCCCCTCCTGTAGGCACTTTTGTATCGTCGCTAAAAATATGTCCGGTCTCGTCTTAATAGCCATCTTTAGTGCCCTGTTTGGGATTCCGTCCGGTCCAAGTGCCTTTGTGTCTCCAATTTTTTTGCACGCCACAAATAGTTCTTCCGATGTGATGGCCGGGATGTCTTCGATATTGATTTCCCTTGCGATGGTAGGTGGTCTTTGGGGGAATAGATGTTCTACTATGGTCCTTAGGCTCGGAGGACAGGTTAGTTGTGGGGAACTGTTACATTTAAGCTTCTTCATCACCACTCTATACGCTAAGCACCAGGGGTTTAGGTCAGCCTCGTCGCAGAGCCGTTTAAAGCTCTTTGACTTACTCTCTTTAGTGGCAATTTCCAGTTCCTGTCTCGCCAATTTAAAAATGGTTAGCCGTTCTTGGAAATCTTGTCTTCCTTTGCATCTCTAAGATCTTCGTCTTGCTTGTAGGCACTTCGCTCTGAGCCGTTTTATCTTGGTGGTCCACCAGAAGCAGGGCTCTTCTCTTTTACTGACAGACCTTCTGGGTATTGATGCGGCGCACGCTGCGGTAATGATCTGGATTAGCTGTTGAGAGAGGGCTTCAGCCGATCCACTGTTTGTTGTTGCTGGTGTTTAGCATTTCCTTGAACATATCTTCGTCGCGTGTCCTTCCATTTTGGCCCTGTAAGGGTGGCGCACTGGCTGCGTTTCTCTTTGCCGATAAATGTGTGTGTTTTTTTTTGTGTTTGTTTTCGTCTTGGTTGCACCAATGGATGTGGTAATCGTCTAAAGATGCGGTAGCCCGTGCCACCAGCATGCACGATTCGCAGCATCTGAATATTCTATGTCAGGAGTGCGCCTACGTACTAATCAACACCACTACGTCCTTCAACCACTCTCCCCGGGGGACTGCCATCAGGTATTATTTCGCGGTGCTGGTTAGCAATTTATGCTATTCTTCTTCTACTTGCTTCTTCAGCTCGTCTAATTCTTTCCATTCTTCTAAGCTCGTTGTGCACAATTATCACAAGTGTTGCCGATTTCTAAGTATTTGCGTTAGCCGCCGTGACCAGACAGAAACTGCGTAAGGTGGTAGTTGTTATTCCCATGTGCTCGTGTTGTCCAGGTCCCGATATTCGGGGTCAACTTATAGGTCCATCTACCTTTTGTACTATTATCCCACCTGGCTTGCCAGAGGGCTGCTGAAGCCGCTCGCTCCTCTCCTTTTATTCTCGCAATTTCACCTGCATCCTGTCGCCCTGGGGTTCTTCTATTATAAATTCTCAACATCTCGTCCGCGAGAATGCCGATCGGAACCATTCCTGCAATCACAAAGGCTGCTTCATCCGAGATTGTTCGAAATCCACATATGGCTCTTAATGCACTGAGTCTATATGCGGACGACAGTTTTCTCTTATTTGCTTTTATGGCGAGTGCCCCCGCCCAAACCGGAGCAGCGTATAAGAGGACTGAGCTGACTACTCTACCTAGGAGAATCCCCCTTGCATATCCATTATCATTAGAGCCTTATTACTGGAGTACTCTATATGCGCTTTGAACTGTAATCTGTTATCAAGTACTACTCCTAGGAATTTGATCGATTTCTTCGATCGGACTATTTGATGTCCCACCCGTATATTGGCGTATTCCACAACTTTTTTACTGGTGATTAAGACGGCTTCCGTTTTGTGGCCCTTTATTTCTTTTGCCACCGTAACGACGGCGATGTCGTCTGCAAATCTGACTACTTGAACTCCTTGCGGCAGCATAAGCCTGAACACTCCGTCATACATAACGTTCCATAGGAGTGGGCCGAGTACTGATCCTTGTCGAACCGCAGCTGAAACCCTGTAGTATTTCAACCCTTCATCAGTTTCATACCTCAGTTTTCTGCCGGTAAAGTAGTTTTCTACTATCCTCAGCAAGTAATACGGCGTATCCATCATGGCCAGTGATCTTCTGATGAAAACCCAGTTTGCCGAGTTAAAGGCATTTTTGATGTCTAACGTCACCACTGCACGATATTCTTTTTACCATACCGCCATCTTTCTCCTTGTATCGCTTCGGCCGCAATGTCGACCACAGTTTTACGGCTTGAACAGTAGACAGCGATTTTCTAAACCCAAACTGATAGTCTCATAGAGCTCCTCTCTCTTCTGCTACCGAAAGAAATTTAGCATATACTATCCGTTCCAGTATCTTTCCCATTGTGTTTAGAAGACATATCGGACGAGACGAGGACGGTTCTATAGGTGGCTGTTTTCCCTTTGGAAGCAGGACCAGGTGTTGTAGTGTCCAAGCATCCGGGAAAACTCCTTCTTGAAGACATTTTTGAATTATTTCCATAAACACGTCTGGCCTCTTGTGGATAGCTGCTTTCAGTGCTTTATTTGGAATGCCATCAGGTCCGGGCGCTTACTGTCGCCTATCTTCCTGCATGCACTTATGAGTTCATCCGCTGTGACTATTGGGATGTCCTTCGTATTGGTCTCCCTAATGATGTTGCTGATGTACTTCGGGGGAAGAGGTGCTCTACTATGGAGCTTAGGATTGCTGGACAAGTTATTTACAGCGACCAGCTGCCCTTTATCTTAGTCATGACGATCCTGTATGCTGTACCCCAGGGGTTTATGACGGCTTCTTCACAAAGTTTTTTAAAACATCTTGTCTTGCTCTCTTTGATTTCCCTTTTTAGGTCGCGTCTTGCTATTTTAAAGCCACTAAGGTGTTGCTCAAAGCGATCACTGCCCCTAGATCTTTGGAGTTTGCGTCGGGCTTTTAAGCACTTTGCTCTAAGCTTTTTTATTTCCTCATTCCACCAGTAGCATGGTGTTCCTCCTCTAGTACTCGTTCTTCTGGGCATTGATGCATCGCACGCAATAGTGAGAATGCGGACAAGTTGTTGCATACATGCTTCAGCTGTTCCGCTTCAAATTATGTTACCCGTATTTATCATTTCATTGAACGCGTCCAGATTGAAATGCGTGTCCTTCCATTTTGGGCCCGTTCATTTAGCGCGTTGCACGGTATTTTTCTCCTTCCTCTCAAAAATTATTGCTTGGTGAATCGCCATTTTATATTTCGCAAGAGGGAGTTGCTTACGAGCGTGATGTCAATAATCGAGCCCGTTCCTGACTTGCGATATGTATTTGCAAAACCTTGGTTTGCAATGCCTATGTTAAGAGCTGCAAAACTTTCTAGCAGACTACGTCGCCTGTCGTTTGTGCGCCTGCTACCCCACTCTGTTGCCCATGCATTAAAGTTGCGCCGATAACCACCAGGGCTCCACGAACATCGGCGGATAGGTTGTCTAGCATTGCCTGGTACTAGTTCATGGTCCAGCTTGGACGTGCATAGCAGCTGTAGAAATGTATGCCATTTATTTTGGCCGGTACAAAGTCCTCCGTAAGTCCGTTGGTTTCTTGAAGGCCTGCCTTCCGCATATCCATATGGCAGCATGTTTTGTCCTATCGCAGATCCATGTATTGCTGTCAAGAGTTTTATACGGTTCACTTCTTAAGATGACGTCCGCTTTTTCTTCTCTAGCCATTTGTGTCAGGATATCCTGTGCAATTCTACAGTGATTTAAGTTAATCTGTATTATCTTCATCTTTTTTTGCTGGTGATGGCCTTCCTAAAAACCAGACACTTGCTGCTTCCGGCTACATGCTTCGAATATTTTGGGTGTTCTTTTCTACAGAACATTCATTCATTTCACGTATGGAACGATTTGGCGCATTTTACGTCAAGATCTTAAATTGAAAGCGTACAAAATACAGCTTGTGCAACAACTGAAGCCGCTCGACCTTCCCAAGCGACATCGCTTCGCTGTATGGGCTCTTGAAAAGTTCCAAGAAGATCCGACGTTTTCGAGCCAAATTTTGTTTAGCGATGAGGCCCATTTCTGGCTCAATGGGTGTGTAAACAAACAAAATTGCCGCATTTGGGACGAAGAGCAACCTGAAAAGATTGAAGAACTGTCACTTCATCCAGAAAAAACAACGGTTTGGTGTGGTTTGTGGGCCGGTGGAATCATCGGTCCATATTTCTTTAAAAATTATGCCGGTGCGAACGTAACCGTCAATGGCGACCGTTATCGTGCCATGATAACCGACTATTTGATGTCTGAAATTGAAGCTCGTGATCTCGGCGACATTTGGTTTCACTTCCCACACATCGCATCAATCAATAGACTTATGGAGAGAACATTTCGGTGAGCACATAATTTCACGTTTTGGGCCGGTCGATTGGCCACCAAAATCGTGTGATATCACACCGTTAGACTTTTTCCTGTGGGGATATGTAAAGTCAAAAGCTTATGCCGACAAACCCGCCTCGATTCAGTCCTTGGAGGAAAACATCACGCGTGTCATACGCCAGTTACCAGTCGAAATGCTCGAACGAATGATCGAAAATTGGACTCAATGGATGGACCATCTGCCACGTAGCAACGGCCAACATTTGATAGACATAATCTTCAAAAAATAATTGCCAAAGAATGTTCTTTCAAATGATAATAAACATTCTCCATTAAATTTGAATTTTCTGTATTTTTTTCTTTAAAAAAGTAGGGAACCTCGAAATGGATCACCCTTTATGTCCGCAGGTTGTATATCAACCCCGAGTTGAGTCCTTAATGCCTCGCAAATGTCCTCCTTTCCGATGACTTCGTCGATGTCTTTCAGCTCGATGGTAGTGCGATGTGTGAGAGTCCTTACACTCGCTCGTTCTCCTAAAACCTCGCCAATGACGGTTTTAAACTCTTCTGTCTTATTTCCAGTTTCCGTGAGCTGTATAAGGAGCTCTCCTTTCTGAGTACTTCTTATCCTGGATACCAATTTCCAATAGCTTCTAGTTTGGGGTCGGCTTTTAGGCTACAAAAAATCGCCGCGTACGAAAGTCCTTCACTTGCTACGATGACGAACGCGTCCGGTTTACTTCTTTTCACCTCTACCTTTCTTTGGTTAGTCTGCTTCTTTGTTTTTCTCGACAGCCCGCCATCGTTTGGCTTCTGCTTTGTCGGAATGACGGTGTTTTTCCTTGGAGTTGTGCTTCCAGTATTATTTTCTTTTAGTTTCGACTCTACTGCCTGGGTTTTTTTTTCCTCTTTGGTTCCGGGGTTTCGCCATTATGACCCTGCCTTTTCTTAGGTTCTTGAGCGTTTCTCAGCCAGGGAGAGGTTTGTGACGATTTGTTTTTCCTTATCAGCTCTTTAGCTTTTTCATCCGGCAGTTGAATAGCAGAAAGCTCATATAGGGATCTAATGCTTTCAATTGCATCTCTCATAGGCTGGTGTATTAAACGCCTTTTCCCATCTTCTAGCATTTCCACCAGTTGACGTATCTGCTCACCTAGTTTGTGGAAGGCAGATAGTTGCGAGGTTGGTTCAAATGCCATTTCTTTTGTCGCAGAAAAATCTCTGCTTGCAGTGCTTCTCCCTAAGGGTGCTGGTGCGGTGTCTGGTGACCTTAGCATCCTTGAACTTCTTTGAAAGGAATTTTCCTCATTACATTTCTCATCCACTAATATACCCTCCGTTAATTTGTTTTGGCTAAGCTCAGGCCCAAGGCTAAGCTCAGGCTACTGGGGGGGTTACAGGTGGCGGATGGTGATCGGCCTGCACACGTGCAGTTTAGCTGTAAATAACCAATAAACAGTCCCTGACCAAGAACGGCAGAGAAGGAGGGCATGGCTTAAAAGGCCACAGGAACCCCTGAGAACTTTCTGTGACAAGACAAGTGCTCCCCACCCCATTCGGTTGCTACGGGGGAAACACGCACGAAACATTGGCGATACCTGCATGTACGATGGTGAACCACGCAGCTTCTCAGTTTTTGGGAATTATAGCTGCTTACATACATATACCTATGTATATACTGTTTGTGCAAGTATAAATGGTTTTATTTGATGACTTTATCATCGACAGACTATTGCATCAAAACCGAGCCCAGTAAGGTTTTGATTATGGTATACCGCAAATAGATTGGAATTAAAGCTATATGCGCCGACGTTTTTAGTACTCTGTTATTCTGTAGGCAGGAGTGAAATCCGGTTTAAATGGCTTTCCGGCTAATGCTGCAAACGCCCCCGTTCCGTTAATACCTTGGTAGGACTCAAAGAACGCTCGATGCCTCGTCGCCATTAAATTGGTGGTGTAGTGTTTTCATATGGACATCATGAATTAAAAGCGTGGTTAATTGGATGCTGCTGGGAGTAAGGGAGATACGAATTCTCTAAACGGCCTTCAGCACGTAATGTCTCGTTTTTGTCGATGAATGCTTATAATCGTGCCAGTTTGCTTCCTTTAGATACAGTGGCCCCTTCTGTTAATTTTGAGATCTCTTCGGCGAAGAACTCTTGCTGGACAATGTTAATCGGTGGTATTCGCGCTGATGATACTTGGTTGATGGTCCCGGCAATGGTGGCGATTTTTTTAAGCAATTGTGAACGAAGCTAAGCCAATATACCGTAACTCGGAGTAGACGCTGCAATGAAAAAAACCTTTTGAGAAGTTCATTCGATTCAAAGTAAATTTTATATGTATGGAGCTGATTTGATCCACGCTAGGGTGATTTGCGAGTCACTCCATGCAAATGATTTGGTCTAGTTGAGTTTCATGGTTTCCTTACTGTGTACCAGTAGGCGTGCTAGCAAAACGGCTCCACATAACTCTAAGCGTGCCTGTGATACGGGCTTAAGAGGTCCGACTCTGGTTTTGGACACGAGAAGACAAGTTTGAATTTAAGTTTCTGTTATGACTCGAAAATAGACAACTGCAGCGTACGCCTTTTCGGAGGCATTACAGAAACCTTGGATTTCGAGTTGCGAAACCTTTGTGGCATTAATCCAGGGCGGAATCTCTATATCATTCAGTGCAGTTAGCTCTTCCTTAAACTTATGCCATCCAGAAATGACTGAATTCGAAAGCTCGCTGTCCCATATTTGATTTTCTCTCCAGATCTCTTGTATCAGCAAAGAGCAATCTATCCTCCCTTTTAATCGCGTTATCTTCCTCAAATGATAGTGGGAGTTTCACCACCCAGTCTTCATGTGGAATTGCTGCCAGAACCCTCTTACTGTTGCTGGCCCACTTTCGTAAGGGGAATCCTCTAAGCCTCAACATTTTATGAGTTGCCGTTGCATCTCCAAAGCTTCCTCTTCCGAGTCTGCTTCATGAATGACATAATCCATGTAAAAATGTTTTAAAGCGATGTCTGATGCCAGGGGGAATTCTGCTTGCTCATTTGCAACAAGCTGTTGGAGAAATACGGTGCAGCCGCGGTACCGAATGGTACTGTGTTGAGGCGGTACGGTTTTACTTCCTCTCCTTCCGAATCTCTCCACCCAGATCCGCCTATACATTTTGGTAATATTAGCTACAAAACCAATCTTATGCTTCCTAAAGCGGGCGATGCGGTCAAAGATATCATCTTGTAACCTTGGGCCAACAAACAGGTGATCGTTTAGTGATGTGCCATCCGACGTCTTACATGATGCATCAAACCCTATTCGTACTTTTGTGGTGGAGCTAGATTCCGTCCTTACATGGTGAGGAACAAAATAATGCGAATGGGTTAAAGATGTTGACTCTACTTGAGTCATGTGTCCGAGTTCCTTATACTCGTCGACAACAGTCTTGTATTCTCCATGAATTGCTGAGTTTAGTCAATTTTCTTTCCAATTGAAGGTACCTAATCAAAGCAGATTTGTATTACAGCCCTAACTTAGGACGTATCCCGTCCTTGAAAGGTAGCTGAACCACATATTTACCATCCAGCTGTTGCTGGTGTGTTTTGCTGAAATGTGTTTCACACCATTTTTCTTCCTCTGTCAGAATGTTTTTTCTGGCCACCTCTTCCAGCTCCCAAAATTTACGCATCATGGTTTCCAAGTCGGGCGTATGTGCAAGGATGTGACAATTTTTTGATTGCCACCAGCTGTGTAACCAGAGAGAAACCATCCCATTTCTGTTCGTTGAGCAATGGGTGAACCTGGCTCTCCCTTTACCATACCGTGAAGAAGAATATATGGATATACATCGCTGCCCAATATGACATCAATTTTATTTGGCTTGTTAAATGGGGGGTCAGCTAGTTCAATATCCTGAAGGTGAACCCAGTTACCTGAAGGAATACTGCACACTGGCAGAATAGCTGTAAGCTTAGGTAAGACCAGCGCATTAAGTTGAACGTTAACATTTGAACGGATAGCAAGCCCTGGAAAACCCCAACGCCTATTATCTTTACGACGCTTGTCATCATTTTGAGATTCAACCGCTGTGCAGCCGACTCCGAGATAAAAGAAGCTTCCGATCCTGGATCCATTCTGTTGGATGAGGTTGGAGTTTCTGAAGGTTCTGTGCGGCCATGGAGCAAAAACAAGGGATGAACTTGAATTGTTAGCATGCATTTCGTTCATGTTGGCTGGTTTGTAACATGTAAAATTGCTTGAGCACTTCTAAGTAGGGTGAGAGTATGATAGACAGTTGATACATAGTTTATGCTATTTAAAAATATCCCTTTTTTGTAGAGTCAATGCCTTAAATTTATGACACTTCCTAATTGAATGCAATCGCTGACACATCTGCCATTTCGATACTATGGAGTTGTGGCTACGAAATGTGGTTAAATTAAACTGTCTGGATTTAGATTGATGTGGACTTGATGATGGTTGTTCCAGAGTTGCTAATGTTCTTGATCTCATGAGCAAGAAATCCTCAAGGATGTTGAAGACCTGAAAATCCAAATAGAAGTTTTTGAAGAGTGTGAAACGATTCTACAGAGACTTTTTAGCTGCAATTGTGGTGTATTAAAGAAACTTATTTGCATCTGCTGATTGATTGTTGAGACAGCTTTGTTTAATCAAACAGTAATTTAAATTGGTTGTCCTTAAGTAACCGTAAGTTTTGATACCGCTTAACTAATGTTGCCCATGCTGTGTCAAAATTACCTTCGGTGATTAAAGTGTTTCGAAGCAACCGTTCGGCTTCACCGCTTAAATTAGCCTTTAAATTGTGTAATTTCTGAACTTCAGATAAAGACGAATTTTTACAGACTAAGTTTCGAATAAACTCTTGAACTTAGGACACATTTGAAAGGAACCAGCGAATGTAGATATCTTCATTGGAGGCAGCTTTAAACCGATCAAAGAGGCCTGAGATCCTGCGATTGAATTATTATGCGTCTTATGCGTCTTATCAATTCAGATGTGTTGAATTGACCCAATTAAATTCGAGATCTTAGATTTACTAATATTAGAATGAAACGAAGATAAAGAGTAACGGAAAGCACCCAACAGACGATATATTATATATGTATATGATATTAGATCAATAATGATCATCAATAAATTAATAATTATGTTATAAAAATGCCACACACCAGATTATGAGCGTTGCTCCCTCGCTGCACCAACTTCTCGAAATCCAGAAAGTATGCACAAGAAATGACAACGGCTTTATGTTGAACGCTTCAATGCACACGTTAGAGTTATTCGTAATTAGAATTGTCACGCACTGAATGAAATATTTTTCTTACACTTGACAAATGTCTAGATCCTTGATCGGGTTTGAAGGACCAATATTTCGATCAATGTTTTAATTAAAAATTGTGTCGGTAAGAACCCAGGACAATTTGTTTTAAAATGGTAGGTACAACAATATCAAATAAAACGCAAGTCAACCTTTATATTTTTTTATTATTAACGCCTTGCGCTGCTGGAAAAACTTGGAATGAATACCAAGAAGCTTTTAAGCCATAAATACACATTCTAATCATCCAGCTGATGATACCATCATACCATCAGCAAGGCCACTGCGCCTTTGCCTTTTCGTCGGCAAGCGAGTGCATTTATCACCAGTACATATAAAAATGTATTTGCCGTCGGCTTTACGCATTTGGTGTTTGCTGATAAGATGCGATTTCGATGATGCGTCTTGCCGTCGGCTTTTCAATGGGGAGCCTGCTGAGGTGAAAAATGTTTGTTGCGTTGCAACAGTAATGAATATGGAAGCTGACATAAGCGCATATGTAATATGAAACTGTATCTAACACGCTACTGCTAGACTGTGGTTTCTAAGAACCTTTAAGTCGCTGTCGGTTGACGAACTTTTTCATAAAATAAAGACTGAAATATTATGATACGAATTATATCAGTTCGATGCTGTAAAAGAGCTTATATCCAAGGTGTACAACTTAGGGTAATCGCAAATTGAAATATGTATCGTTCGAAACTAGTTCAAACCTTAACTTGTTGGTGTAGTACTGGTGTTAGTGTGTTACAAAATCGTGGTTAAATGGGTTGTGCGAGGGTGTATTTATTTTTGTAATGGAACTACAAGCCCTATCCCAATTTTATATAACATATAAAAATGTATTGAGCGTACATGATTACATGTTCAGAAAAAAATTAATAATTATATAAACCTTTTAAATCGCGTTTAAAAAACGTGGGTATCACAAACATGAAACACAATAAAAAACAAGTTAAAACATAAGGAAAGTCTACAGTCCGCTTGGGGCGAACAGTATGATACCCTATCCTTATCCCTATGTACCCCAAAGAAAAAAATCATTAGGAAGATGATGGATAGCATTTTATTTCATTCTATGAAATTTATAGAAAAATAATTTTTTCCTTTCAAAAAACGCCCCAAAAAGTGGGCGTGGCCAAAAACTTTGTATGGGCGATATATTGAGAAAAATATTGGCATAATATATTGTTAAACATTTTTTTTCGATTTCTATGAACATTTTCGAAGAAAACAGCATTGTAGTGAAAAACGCCCACAAAAAGTAGGCGTGGCAAAAAACTTTATATGACAAATTAATAAAGGTGGGCAGTATCTACATATCTCGTGAAGGTTGTACAACTTTATCTCTCTAACTTAAGCCTTAGAATTGTTTTTTCTAAATTGTGGGCGTGGCAGTGGGCGTATTTTGAAAATTTTAACACTTTACCATTTCGGAACCCTATGGAGTATATATTCCAAATTTCAGCTTCCTAGCATAATTTTAAAGGCCTCAAAAGTTGATACGGACGGACGGACGGACATTGCTAAATAGTCTTAGATTTTGGTCCTGATCATAAATATATATACTTTTAGTGGTCTGCGACGAATATTAAGGGGTGTTACAAACTATGTGTCGAAATTAATATACCCTTAGGATAGGGTATAAAAACTGGAAATTGAAATTTAGTTCTCTGAAGTAAGAAATTTAGTCACCTGCTAAGTAAACAGAAATACGCTAATAAAGGGTGATTTTTTAGCTGGTTTGGTTTTGACAACACTGGTTTTGACAGCTGACGTGTGTTTAGTACCTTGTGTCACTGTCAAACAGCTTCTGTTTGGTTTGCAATTTAACCATGGATCGTCTTACAAATGAACAACGCTTGCAAATTATTGAATTTTACTATCAAAATTCGTGCTCGGTTCGAAATGTTCATCGCGCGCTGCTTCCATTTTATGATCGCCATTCTCGACCTTCTGAGCAGTCTATTCGGAAGATTGTGACCAAATTTCGCACCAAATTTACTTTGTTGGACATTAAACCACCAACACGTTTACGTACTGTGCGTATTGAAGAAAATATTGCGGCCGTATCAGCTAGTGTGACAGAAGACCGCGAAATGTCGATTCGGCGCCGTTCCCAGCAGTTAGGCCTTTGTTACAGCACTACGTGGAAAATTTTGCGGAAGGATTTGGGCGTAAAGCCTTTTAAGATACAGCTGGTGCAAGAACTAAAGCCAGCCGACCTACCACAACGCCGAATTTTTGGTGAATGGGCTCTTGGAAAGCTAGCCGAGGATCCGCTTTTTTATCGAAAAATTGTGTTCAGCGATGAGGCTCATTTTTGGTTGAATGGGTACGTAAATAAGCAAAATTGCCGCATTTGGAGTGAAGATCAGCCAGAAGCATTGCAACAGCTACCAATGCATCCCGAAAAAGCCACTGTTTGGTGCGGTTTATGGGCCGGCGGCATTATTGGGCCATATTTCTTCAAAGATGATGCGAATCGCAGCGTTACTGTCAATGGTGAACGCTACCGAGCGATGATAACAAACTTTTTTTTGCCCGAAATGGAAGTTCTTGACTTGCATGATATGTGGTTTTAACAAGACGGTGCCACATGCCACACAGCACGCGAAACAATGGCGCAATTGCGAGGCGAGTTTGGTGAACAGTTAATTTCACGTTTCGGGCCGGTCAATTGGCCGCCTAGATCGTGCGATTTGACACCATTAGATTATTTTTTGTGGGGGTATGCCAAGGCTAATGTGTATAGGGACAAGCCCGCTTCGATTGACGCACTGGAAGCCAACATCCATGCATTCATTCGTGAGATACCGGCCGATATGTGTGAAAGAGTATGCCAAAATTGGACTCAGCGGATGGGCTACCTGAGACGCAGCCGCGGTCAACATTTGCATGAAATTATCTTTAAACATTAAATTGCAAGGTTCAAACTATCGATTCAAAGAAATATTTCATTCATTTTTTCGAATTTTTTGTGTTTTTTTTTAAAAAAAAATTCTAAACCTCTTAAAAAATCACCCGTTATTTCTCCTATGAAATACAACAAAAATAAGTTTGGAAACTGAAAGGTTAAATTAAGTTCCTTGATTGTGACTCTTCCGCGTTCAACTATCCTTACTCCAGGCATAGCAACAAGGCGGCTGATGCCCCACTCTATATACATATATATCTAGGCAAAGGCCCCTAATACAAAAGTTATTTGCTCACTTGCTTGCCACTACTACTGTCTCAAATGACAAGATCACCTCCACCTCGCAATTGTTCACTTTTAATCAAGCATTACAATCATGAATGAATAAGTTCAAAAATTAAAAAGTTAGATTTATACTTATAAAAGCAAATTATAAAGTAAATATTTATTACAATTATTATGCAATAGTTAACATTTCAAAACGATTCATTTTCTTAAATTGAAAAAATTATGGCACTATGTTATTTCGTCTTTGCTTTCTGTGCTTACTATCAGAACTCGAGATTAAATTCTATTCTACTCAATTCTAGATCGCGTTGTGATAGATATATATATGTACAACATAAGTTGTATTCAGTATCGTATTCTATTTCATACATTTGCGACAACTTCTTTTTATGTAAATTATTTCTCTTCATTTAAAGGACAATGCAATTTCGAACGCCTATAATTATGCTACATTTTACTACCGGGAATTTTAATTAGACAATAATTCAAAATAAATTATTAAGTGTGCCAAATAACATTATACCCATTGCATAGTTTTCGTTGCCTGATCTTACATTTATGGGAAGTACAGTACTATGAATTTAATACGTTATAATTAATAGTTGTGAAGGGTTCAACAGAAATTCGCCGAAGAGGTGAGAAGTGCAACAGGTAGCTTGTTGGATGCTGGGGTGGGTGAATTATGTGAAATGAAAATTTTGAGGAAAAGGAAAATTCTGAAATGGAAATTGTATAAAAAGGGTAAGCTAATGGTGAGTCAAATGGGCGCCACACAATCTTTTTATAGGAATTGTGAAACCTTGGAAAAATTATACGACGGTGAATTGCTAAAATAAAAAGAAGTGAACTAAAAAAAGATTTTTTTTTATTAATGAGACGTTAAATTGCGGAACAACATGAGAAAATAAAATTGAAAGGTCGCGTGTCTTGGCTTTTCGGGATTTTGCCGTAACGAAAGCCTACCGGTTTTTTTTAAATACAACCCCTAACGAAACGCAAATTTTGAATGTAGAAGCACTATACTTAGCTCTTTAAAAAAAGATTCCTGCTCCTCCAAGACTCATATGAAGTGTATAAGGGGGTTCACCTGCCTATCCTGCCGCTGAATTCCTCGTCTTGCTGGCTTCTCTCTTTTTTTCTATTTTGGATTTTGATCTAACTCCGATCAAAATTCCCAACGAAAATATAATCCGCTAAAAAATTATTTTTGAACTTTAAAAAAAAACTTCCTCGATTTTCTCTCTTAAAAAAATTTGCTATAACTTTAATGGTCAACAAAGAAGTGTTGGATTGTCCACTTCAAGTGGACCACTTCGTGATGGACCATTCACTCTCTCTTTCATACTCCCACATTCAGCCATTACGGAATCCACTGCGGATTTTTCTAGCTTGCACTCTATTACCTTACTGGAGTGTGTTGTATTTGGGCACCTGCCCTTGGTTGTAGTGTTGTGTATTAATGTTTTGTTGGTTTTGTAATTTTTGTTCTTGTGTTAATGTGTCCCATCTGCCTGCCCTATTTACTTCGTTGGGGTATTGTATGAGATCAACCTTTTTCTACCCATCGATTCAGCGTTGGTCGCCGCCTTCTGGGTTGCTGCTGCTAGCTTTTTCCCTATTTCTAGATTAAACTCCCTGAACCTATTTTCCCTATCGCTCGTATTACTACTGCTGGAACACGGATTGGTGGTTAAGGGAGGTTCCCGAAAATCACCATTCCTCAACCGAAATTAGCGTAATACGGCGATACTCCCAAAACTTCATGCTGGGCTGTGCGAATACTGCACGCCACCTTCGGCAATTGAAAATCCTAATGTCTATGATTTTCAGACACATACGCACGAAGTGTCGTCTTAATAATCTGATTCATCCGCCGGATTAGCCTGAAGATGATAGTGAGCGGGAAACCTAATCCCGTACCCTTTGCGAAAAGCCTTCACCTCGCTGCATTTAAATTGCATACCGTTGTCGCAGACCACGAACCTTGGAACCCGAAACAACAAAAAGACATTATCCGTCGAGGCCGACGCAGACCTCAAAGGGAACAAGAGTGGGAACTGGTAAAATAATCAACAACAGTTAAAATGTAAATAAAACCTCTAATCGATTTAGGAAGTGGACCAACAAGATTTATGCAAACCATCTCCCACGGATCAGTTACCCTTTACTCTCCGTCATAAATCCAGCCGGCTTATTGTTGACTGGTTTAATACTCTGGAAAATTTTACAGTTTCTGACATATTAAGGTAAAACTGACCGCATTTTTGGCCAGTAATATTTTTTTGTTACTCTGCCAAACGTTTTCTTAAGCCATATGTACCCTGAAAGCGGATTGTCGTGACACTGAACTAAAATATTATCCCTATCATTTTTTCCTACTACTATTTTCCATTCAAAGATATTATCCTGCACTAATAAAGGGTGATCCATTTCGAGGTTCCCTACTTTTTTAAAGAAAAAAACACAGAAAATTCAAATTTAATGGAGAATGTTTATTATCATTTGAAAGAACATTCTTTGGCATTTATTTTTTGAAGATTATGTCTATCAAATGTTGGCCGTTGCTACGTCGCAGATGGTCCATCCGTTGAGTCCAATTTTCGATCACTTGTTATAGCATTTCGACTGGTAACTGGCGAATGACATGCGTGATGTTTTCCTCCAAGGCCTGAATCGAAGCGGGTTTGTCGGCATAAGCTTTTGACTTTACATATCCCCACAGGAAAAAGTCTAACGGTGTGATATCACACGATCTTGGTGGCCAATCGACCGGCCCAAAACGTGAAATTATGTGCTCACCGAAATGTTCTCTCAATAAATCCATTGATTGATGCGATGTGTGGGAAGTGGCGCCGTCTTGCTGAAACCAAATGTCGTCGAGATCACGAGCTTCAATTTCAGGCATCAAATAGTCGGTTATCATGGCACGATAACGGTCGTCATTGACGGTTACGTTCGCACCGGCATAATTTTTGAAGAAATATGGACCGATGATTCCATCGGCCCACAAACCACACCAAACCGTTGTTTTTTTCTGGATGAAGTGGCAGTTCTTCAATCTCTTCAGGTTGCTCTTCGTCCCAAATGCCGCAATTTTGTTTGTTTACATACCCATTGAGCCAGAAATGGGCCTCATCGCTAAACAAAATTTGCCTCGAAAACGTCGGATCTTCTTGGAACTTTTCAAGAGCCCATAGAGCGAAGCGATGTCGCTTGGGAAGGTCGAGCGGCATCAGTTGTTGCACAAGCTGTATTTTGTACGCTTTTAATTTAAGATCTTGACGTAAAATGCGCCAAGTCGTTCCATACGTCAGTGCGAGTTGCTGCGAACGGCGCATAATCGACTCTCTACGGTCTTCGTGTACACTCTCAGCTACGGTCGCTATATTTTCTTCACAGCGTACTGGACGTGGTCTATTCGGTCGAATATTATCCAATAATGAATGCTGGGTCTCAAAATGGGTGATGGTGTTGCGAATAGTACGCTCAGTAGGCCGATTATGTTGACCATAAGTTGAGCGAAGTGCACGAAACACATTCCTCACAGAACGTGAATTTTCATAATAAAGTTGAACAATTTGTAAACGTTGTTCACACGTAAGTTTTTTTCATTATGAAATGAAAATACTTAACAAAAATAACATGACAGCATGACACGACTCACACGGGATCTGTCAAAAAAGGCTATTGAAAAAAGTATCTCTACTTGGATCACCCGTTATATGACTAGCTCTTATATAATTAAAGAAAAGTCCCTGTTCTATACGCCACGATGGAAAATCTAATAGCTTAGCTTCGACATTTTCGATCATTCTTGTTATTCAAGGGTCGGAACTTTGCTCTAAAATTCCAGCCACAGCCGGTACCCTGCTCGAAAGCATATCTTGCACAACTTTTCCGATAAATAATATCGAAGTCAAATTGCTGTAACCGTACAGCCCACCTAGCGAGTCTACCCGCTGGAGCCTTAAGCTTGCTTAACCACACCGACTAGTGGCCACCCTGAATCGTATACCCTCGATGTATGGTCGCAGCTTCTCGATCGCCAATAACACAGCTAAAAACTCCTTCTCGGTGGTTGAGTATTTCCTTTCGCATCGGTTAAGCGATCTACTTTAATAACTTATCACCTTCTCGCCCTCCTCAAACGTCCGAATTAGAACCGCCCCAATCACGAAATCTGAGGCATCCGTTTGGACCACGAAAGGCCTCGCAACAACACGTCAGGATGGGTGCTGCTACCAAACATTCCTTAGCCATTCTGAAGCTTTCCTCGCAAGTATCAGTCCAGCAAAATTTTCTATTCTTCTAAAGCAAATCGGATAACGGTTTTACCAAAACTGCAAAGTTTGACACAAATCGCATTAAAGGATACTTGAAAAACGCCACTGTCCTGTTCTTAAATCCGGGACGATTCCTGAAAGAGCCCAAAAATCTGCTCCAAGAATTAGTACATGTGGGATACTCGGAATGACAATACACTACAACAAAACAAGCACTAATCGCCCTCATACCACTGACCCGAGAGTGTGTTGCTCGTTTCCCGAACATGGCCTACAATCTCTGCGAAAGACCCCTGCTCTCCCATAGCCTGAACAACGCCTACGAGCGGAACAATTATTAGCGTAATGACCTTCACATTACAGTTGAAACAACAAATTACTCTATTTGGTTCAGCGTTTCTTTCAACGACAGCAACCATTGGGTCTTCCTCAACCGCTACATAAGCCAAATCCGGCTCAAGAATATGTCGACTACGAATACTAGGAAGGGGAGCATATGATTCCACATTTGCACTCACCTTCTTCAACCGTCTTCCCAGCACAACCACATCATTGACCGACTTGGGATCGGCCAACCGAAGTTGTGTCTGGTAAAACGGGGCTAGATTCCTTTGAAGAATCGCCAGCTGCCGCCTTTCAGAAAGAGGTTCAGATAACCTCCGAAACATGTTTGCCATTTTCGCCTTGTATACGCCGATGGATTCTAACTGATGTCTGATCTCATCTAACAAGAGATCGTCGTACTTAGGAGGAAGAAATTTTTCTTTTAATTCCCTAATCAGTTCTTGTCACGTACCAATTGTGACCATATTTGCAATAACCCCAAAAAGTGCCTTCCTGATGAACAAATCAACAACCGACCTAAACAAATGTGCTTCTGTCACCCCAACTGGCTTGACGAAGCTCTTCAACCCTCCCAAAAATGCGTTTACTGACACTCCACAAAGTTTACCTGTGAATTTAACGTCCCATTTTAAATTCTCTCCGCACATCGTCGTCGCCTTCGCAATCATTTAAGATACCTAACGGCACTTCTAATCGATTCCGAAGTTTCCCGTGGAAGACTCCGAATGTCCATTTCGTAATGGAGTTCATCTTGAGCTAATCTATTAATCTGCATAATAGAAAAAAATCAGAAAACAAATACAAACTATTTTTTTGGAAACGAAATTTTTTAATAGAACTCCCCACGAACAATTTAAAATTCAAACTTTAAAGTATATCTAAACGCGGTAAATAAACTAAACCAAAAAAAATAAAGTATGTCCCAAAAAACAA
This sequence comes from Ferdinandea cuprea, assembly GCA_963576555.1. Classification (NCBI taxonomy): domain Eukaryota; kingdom Metazoa; phylum Arthropoda; class Insecta; order Diptera; family Syrphidae; genus Ferdinandea; species Ferdinandea cuprea. The sequence continues at coordinate 90,255,275 of OY754958.1, read as the reverse complement.
TCACAAAAAAAATTTATTGAAAAATAATTATATTATCAATTTTTGTATATTGACTGTTACTGACTGTGGTAGCCTTAACACACGAAAAAAATGGATGCCATATTAACCAAAAGTGCAAAAAAAGAAAAATTATAAGATTATATTTCAAATAAACAAAAAAACTACGAAGAAAATTAAAATTGTTGGTAACTCTAACCAACAGAACAAATTATTTTCTTATAAATACTAGTAAAGCAACAACAAAAAATGAAGAATCGACTGCCCAAAATTTAAGCAAGGAAAAAAAAACAACTATCGTATGTACAATGCCGTATAAAAAATAATGATGTTGGTATATCACGGAATGTATATACATACTTAGTGCATACAATATGAATAAATATACATATGTAGGTATATGTTATTAAAATGTATATAAGAAATGATTTTACTTGTGAAATAATGGCAAATATAGTTAGTCCAAATCCAATTGGGAATTTTATTTTGAGATTCCTCGACGCTGGTCTCAATCTTCGGAACAAAACAAAATGATGCGGCACCAAAAGCAAATCACTAGAGAGAAAACAAAATTATAGTAAAGTAAAATAGAATAAAAGGATCAAGAAACTTCCTTGAAAATTCATTGAACAGTTGTTGTACGGTCAGGAGCCGCAGCACCCAACAACAAAATACTTCAAAGACACAATGGACACAACAACAAAAAAAAACGAGTAAGCTACATACATATGTACATACATACAGTGAACAGTTTATGTCACGAAAGACATCTCCACGGGACATTGCCGCCTTATAAAACTGCTGCAGTCCCACAAACCTTTTTTTTTTAATTTTAAGTGAATGAACTTTTAGAATTAGTGCTTAATTTTATTTTTTTTTTTGATATTTTAATTTTTTTTATTTTAATCCTTAAACCTGATGGCACGTACACTGAGACAAAGGCGGAGACTTTTAGTCTTCTACTTGAGACTCACTTTCCGGGAAATCAGGTTACTACGTGTTCTTCAGCCCTACAAACGACGGTAGCTACATTTAAACCGACTAATACCATGCGGTACAGCTGTTATATTGCATCGGGAGTGGTGACTGATGATGCTATCAAATATGCTATTGCATCTTTTGAGAGTTTCAAGTCACCTGGTCCGGATGGAATTTATCCAGTTTTGCTGAAACAAGGTTTAAGTCAGGTTTTGCCAATGTTGAAAAGAATTTTCAGCGCGAGCTTGGCCTTGGCCTATATACCTTCCCCATGGCGAATGGTTAAAGTGGTTTTCATACCAAAAATTGGTAAGTCTGACTACACTCTAGCCAAATGCTTTATACCCATAAGTCTGTCTTCCTTCTTACTGAAAAGTTTGGAAAGACTGGTTGAGCTGCATGTGCGCAAAGTTGCTCTTCGATCACATCCTCTCTCTGAGATGCAACATGCCATTATGGAACGCGATGATATACCAATTTACTACCCTTTGGGTAAACATGCATCTGTTTTCCAACCGGAGATTTTTGCCATCCTAATGGCTATGCGCTATATTGTGAACAACAGGTGGAGGGCTAGAGGTATATGTTGGGCTTAAGCGACACCACTACCTGTCCTGCTTGCGGTGAGGAGGATGACATAGCAGAACACTTTCTCTGCAGTTGTCCGGCCTATGCTCGCATCAGGTGGCGGATCTTCGGGGCTGACGTGGTGAGTGCCGAACATCTAAGCTACAGATCTATCACTGAAGCTCCTTCTCGTTTTTCTTCGAAAGGCGGGAAAACTAAGTATATTAATGTAAGGTGTCTGAATGGTAGTACAATGGACCTGTAGTTGTGTCTGAGCGCTCCATCGGATAGTAGCAACCTCCGACAAAAAAAAAAGCTGGGCCCTGTTTTCTTGGACCGTGTTGAAGTTGGTCTTTGGAATCCGGCTATCTTAGTATTTGGATGAGCCAGATACCAAGTTTCGGCACTCGTTATGAATCCGTGACAACTGCAATTCTAGATTAAGCTTTTTATAAATTTGAATTTTTTCCTTTGAAAAAAAAAAAATTAATAGACCCAACAATATTGAAAGGATCCATAACACCTGCTCTGTTTGCGATATGCAGCGACAAGCACCACCTCTCTTGAACACAGGGAGGGTCTCAGACGACTTGCGCCTACGGGGCCGTCGGGGTTAAACGCTACAGATTTAACGACATGCTTATATGATTTCGTCCAATTTAGCCCAGAAGACCATAGAAACCACCATACAAACTATGTTGGTTTCGAGTAGGGTTATTCGATGGGAAATCCTTCCATATCAACGATTCATGAAGAATCAGGGGAGGAGCAAAGATCCCTTCCAATACAAAGGAACAACGACGATGTACGGACTGACAACACAGAACACACCATCACACACACAATATAACGGCCTCGTTCCAGAATGAAACTCAACTAGACAAACAAATATGTACGACCAAGACCCTAATGTACGCAGCCATATAGAAATGGAAGACAGACAAAGTACACGAGGAATACCCGAGATGAACTTTGGTGCTGCTAGAGAGAGCCCGAGCGATACGATGGCCGTTTTAGTTCACGGAATCGCGATGCTAATTTTTGGATGCGACATCAAGATCATCCTGCATTTAAAAGACGAATGCCAACGGGCAGAAAAACATTTGAGTTGCAGGGACCTTAAATTCAAACGCCACGTGACCGAAATTAACGAACACTCGCTTGACACAACGTTACGATGAGCAGTACGAGAACAACGACTTGTAGATAGCTGCTATCCAAAATAACAGATCATCAAGACAGACTAACAACAACCGGATGCGTACATACATACCCGACCAGAACGTAACGAACCTCACTGACTCGACGAAAAGCACAGGAACATCGCAACAGACATGTCTTTCCCACTTTCACTCCTTGAGCTGTGGACAGAGAAGCATGAGCTTCCAATGTACAAAATGCCAAGGAAACATGAAGGCCGGCGGGGCATCCAGGAGCAGCCCGCTGACAAAAACAACCCTCCCGAAAAATTAAAACTCCAAGACTCATTAAAAGAGCCTGACGAACTAAAAGTACCGCACCAGGTACACATTTCTGAAAAGAGAACCAAAGGAACAAGATACTTCCATAACCAAGGTTTCTCCACGAAAAAAGACTTCACCAAAGGCTGCAAGAATACGCGGAAGCGAGAAAAATAATTTTTGGAAAGGAAGTGACTAAATCTGACAAGAAAAGTAGGAACTATAGAAAAATCCATAGGCTTAGGGAAATTTGTGCAATAAATAGACAACGTAAATGGAATATTTTACAAGTTTATGCCGATAATAGACCCTACTAAGTAAAGGTTGATGAGTGTGCCTGTGTCTGGACTCAAGAAAAGTTAATGTCACAAAAAAAGACGCCTACACGCTTCCCCATATTTAAGGAATACTGAGTAGGTTATAGGACACCAGGTACATATCGGGGATCGACCTGAAAGACGCATTCTGGCAGATTCGCCTGGAGCCCAAATGAAGAGAGAAGACAGCTTTTACAGTTCCTGGACGTCCATTGTATCAGTTCACGGCTATGTCGTTCGGTGTGCCGCCCTGTGCAATGCCGCCCAGAGAATGTGCCGGCTAATGGACAAAGTTATACCACCTCGCCTGAGAGACTATGTCTTTGTCTACCTCAATGACCTCTTGGATTTGACCTCTCCAGATTTGAAACCCACGTTAGGTCGCTTAGAGAGGTAGCCACCTGCCTCAGGGTAGTGGGACTCACCATAAATGTGGAGAAAAGAAAATTTTGCTACCGCGAGATTAAATATCTAGGCTACATCGTGGGTGATGGCTGCCTACGGACGGATCCAAGCAAAGTGTCGGGGGTCGATGACTTTCCGGTTCCCAAGACTCCCAAACAACTCCGTCGATTTCTAGGAATGTTCGCCTGCTCATTTCCTCTGGGTACCCCAGTTGTTACCAAATGATAATTGATGTTGCGGCTTCACAGTACTCCCTGAATTGATTTGATGTAAATGCCGCTCCCTTATCAGTAATTATCCGCCGTGAATTTCCAAAAACATCAGCTTGAAGCTCCAATTTCCTCAAAACTTCTTCTGTTCCGGTGGTGTTCACGGGTTAAATCCAAGTAAATTTGGTAAAGGCGTAGACCACCGTTAGCACGAATTTGTAGCTCTTTGCTGTAGAGGGTAAAGGTCCATGAAATGTATAGAAAGGAATGTCCATCCTATCTATAGGGCTAAGAAATCCTTCCATTTTTCCAGTCTTTCTTGAAGCAAGAATGCAGCTTATACAACTATTGGAAACCGCTTCCACAACCTTTCATAGTTTAGGTAGAAAAAAGTCACCTCGAAGCAACGCCTCTACTTTCCGATTATTGCAATGTCCTTGTTCATGAATTTTCTGGACAACTTGTCTTTGTATTATCGTTGGCACTACTAAAAGTTAATTTCTTCTACATATTTATATAAAGTCCCGCCTCGAAAAACATAGTCAAACTCCGAGGTTTTTAGGATTTTAAAAATGACCTTACAAAAATCATCTTTCGCCTGTGCTCTGTTAATTGACTCCATAACGCCATCTTCGATTACGAACACATTAGGGTAACCACTAAGAGCATGCTGCATAGATTTACCAGAACAATTATGTACAGAATAGTTATATTCCTGCAACTGAAGCGCCCAATTTGCTACTCTACTGATTTATACGCCTAAGAAACTGCATATAGACAAGACGAATTCCCTCTTTGATCATATTTCGAAAAAAGAGTTTATAAAGCGCTGGAAAACTAAAGGCGAGTTAGACAAATCAAACGGAACCCGGTTAAATTCGTACTTCCCTCTCCATATAACAAAGACAGTATACTTTTTACTCCTCTATTCCAACACGAAAAAATCCATTTCCATCAAGTGTCTAGAATACTTTAGCCTAATGCAGATTCTCAAGAACTTCTTCAATGTTAGGTAAGGGAAACCTGTCTTTTATTGTCTTGGAGTTTAACTTCCTATAATCCAGTCTGCTGCTTCCATCCTTCTTCTGGACTAAAACTATGGGACTAGCATAAGGTGATGTACTCTCCCTAATATTTCCTTCTCTTAACCATTCCGAAATTTGCCGCTACACCACCTCCTTTTCTAGCGGAGCCAACCTTCGCGCCCTTTGATGTATTGGAAGTTCGTCCTCAAGGCAAATCTTCGTTTCGATTCCAAAAAAATCTGCTTCTTTCTGCGGCTGATAGGCTTCTACCATTGACCAAATTTGTTTCTTAAATTCATTATTATACATTTTGTCCCGACTGTCGGGATACGAGTTGCAACTTATTACATTAACCTGTGCTAAAAATGTACGATCCTTACTGATCTTAAAAATGGTAGGCTTCCCATTTTCAAGAACTAGTGAAGCATTAGCAAAGAAATTCTTGCCGATGAGTATGTCTATACTCAGCCAATTATTTGAAACGACGTGACACAAAAATTGGCAGGGTTCAAAATCGATAATGGCATCAATGGCTACTGCATTTAAAGTTGTTTTACTATTTTGGACAGACCTTTCAACCGCAGTGCCTGGCTCCTCAAAGATTGATATTCCTAGTTTATCTTTCAGGCTTTTTTATGATGCAGATGTCACTCCCAATTTTCTCCACCAATCTACACTCTCATGGTAAAATCTGGCACGTCTGCTCTAATGATGCTGATCGCCGCCTTCTTGGTACATTTTGGAGCTATGTGCCCGAATTCATTACCATAAAAACACCTCATTCCCTTTATTTTATTAGGGCAGTCGCAATGAGTGTGAGACATTACTCCACAATTGGTTCATCGCTTCTTATGGGAAACGTGACCCTGCTTTTTAACGTTGCTTGTACTCTGCTGCGCTCTTTTATTCTTCTTCTTCTCCTTTTCCTGTTTATCTTTCATTTTCTCATAGGCTTTTACATTTAATTTGAGTTGACCTAGTGTTTGAGATTGAAAAGTATACTTTTGTTCATAGCATTGTCCCGGTTTCCCCTATTATATAACTTAACAAGTGCGAATCCTCAACCTTTCCTCTCGCTGTTATTTTTTTTAGTCGGTAATAGTATTCTAGATATGATTCAGTAGGATTTCGTTTCGAATCTGCTAACAAAGAATGTACATTTCCTAGTCCGAGAGCCATAATTCCACGTCTTTAGATTCGCCATTAAACTTTTCCAAAGACTCTTTGACGTCCTTAAACTGATAGTTGTTCTGAACAGTATCCTCTTTTACTGACATAGTTGAAATGCGGAGTCGCGTTACTAGGTCTGATTTAAGGTTATATCGATAAGACAAACCACGATGTTTTATGAATTAGTTGTTTGGTATTCCAAGATTCAATCTTCGCTCCATTTAACGACTTCATCATTGAGGCCAATCAAATGCTGGTGTTTCTGCATTTGTGTGATCCAGGAGTTTTTAGAACTGCTTCTCTTATGCGATTGTATGGGAACGTTGATTGCCATTGCCTTTCTGACGGGGTTCGTAGGATCCCTCCTTTGAACATGACAATACCAACTGAGTCGGCCGTGCTCCATTTTTTTTCGAGATGGGTTCATTGACGTGAAGGCTTCCTCGGATTCTGGAACTTCTAATTCGATCAAGCTTTGTTACTCCTGCTGTCATGCGAAGCATCTTTATCTCAGCTGCTGTCAATTTGCCCTCATACTTTTTGTAAATTGTCCAGCATTGTGAACCGTATATGAGCGCCTGCGGTGTAGAGCCTTCCTTTCAGCTTAGGGGACATTTTTCGGTCAAAGAAGATGGCAGAGTTTTCCTGCCACTTCATCCACCCTACGCTTACACGGATTGATGTCGTCATCAACGGTTCCTTCGCTGTTGGTCATTGATCACAGATTTTTGAACTTTTCATACTTGGGAACCACCACCCCATTCAAATAAATGTCTGGAATGGGTTGGCTTGGGTCAGAGAATGGGCAAAATACTCTGTCTTTTTTTGACTAATACGATACCTATTCCCCTCTAAAGCATCTACCCAAACATCAAGTGCTCGTTGCAGGGAAGACTGATCATCACTTATGATGGCTCCATCGCCAGCAAAGAATAACTGATGCACTTAGATTCCGTCACTTTTCCCTCAATCAGATAATCTAGGACCGTAATAAGGAGCATAGGGCTTAAGACACTTCCCTGGTGAACACCGACTTTTATTGGAAATTCATCGGTGACTCCTGCAGGATATCTGGCTTTGGTTTTCGCTCCTTCGTACATGTCCATGATCAGCTGTATGAAGTGGCAGGAACTCCTCGTTGTGTTAGCGCTACCCATATCATATCTGATTATTGAACGGTAATTATCACAGTTTCGCGTATCTCCCTTTCCTTTGTGCAAAGGAATAAGATAACATTCATTCCTGGTTGGGCACTGGATCACCTCTCATGAGTTTGGAGATAAGAATCATGAGCCAGATGTCTCCAATATTTTTCCAGAACTCACTGGGTATCTCATCCGGACCAACCGCTTTTCTCTTCTTGGAGTTCTTGACCGCTTTCCAACTTCTTCGACTGTTATATCGGTCACTTCTTCATTGAAACAATTTTTTCGTCGTCCACAAGTAGTTGGCCTTGAACATTGTAAATGAACTTCGGCACGAATTTTCTGAGCATTTCTTTTTCTCTGTGCGGCAATCTTGAATATAATTGTTCCCTTGTTCGTGTTTTGTCGAAGCTCGTGGGTTACCTAGTTCCTATCAGCAGGCGAAGAAGATACCTCCTCCAATTCCTGATACAGACTCTCCATATACTTAGCTTGAATTTGGGCACACTTTTTCTTTGCGATACTTTTGCAACGTCTGTATCCCACTTCAAGACGAGCCTTTTCAACTGTATTATAAGAGGCGCACTTTGACCAAGCTTTGAAAGCCACTTTCTTTTACTTTATTGCTGCTTGAATTTCCTCTGTCCACCACACAGCTTCATTTCCGTGCTGGTAGTGCCTCTTCGAGGCTCCAAGCAGTACTTTAGCTTTCTCTAAGCAGGCTCGTTGTAGGGAATCCCACATATCTTGTGCGCTACACTATTCATCTTCAACTTCGCTAGTGTTATTACGGAGGAAATTTTTACATGTTGATAATAAATGACTAGCCTTTTTCTTTATCCAGGTTGTACCAATTGATTTTCGCAGAAACCTTTGTTTGTTTATTTTTGTTCTTCTTCTCTATGAATATTTGTGTCAAGAGGAGACGGTGTTGCCGGGTGATTGCCTCTCCCAAGATCACTTTGCAATCTTTAACTCTAGGCTTCATGAAACTTGCCACCAAATGGTAGTTAATCTTGGTTTCATATCCGCCACTGCTATAAGTGACCAAGTGCAGGCTCTGTTTGATGATCATTGTATTTAAAACGATCAGACCGAATGAATTGCACATGCTTAGGATATCTTCACAAGAAGAATTCCTGGTGCCATATCCTAGTCCTCCATGGCAGTCTTCATAGTCTCCCTTAGCCTTCCCGACATGTCCACTCAAATCTCCGCCAAAAAACAAAAGCTCATCCTTTGGGATGTTCTTGATGTGGTTGTGAAAATCAAGCCAGAATGCATCTTTTTCCCTCTGCCCGGACCCGATTTGGGGAGCATATGTACTGACAATATTCCACACCTCGCCTTGAATCACCAGTTTGAGAAACATCAAACGGTCACTGTCAATACATTGCTATGTAACTCTGCCGCAAGGATGATACCGATAACATTCTTACCCTGTTCTTTACCGTAGTAGAACATTTTGTATGCTTTTGTCTTAACGCCCAAGAAACGGGCCCGATTTCCGGTGTTTTGCCATTTCGTTTTTTGGACACACAAGATGTCCAATCGCCTTATTACCATCATTTCTTCCAGCTCGTAGCTGCGACCACTCATACTTCCAACGTTTCAACTCGCAACCCTTAGGTTTCGCCTAAGTCTTTATATTATTTTGCTATCCCCCGAAAACCGAATAGCTCTGACCCGTGCATTTCTGCTCGTCTCAGGATCACAACCATGCGTAGCATTAGAAGTGCCTGGCGGGGTAGTGTTTCTCTGAATGTTTTGATCTTACTTTTATGACACCGTTGATCTCCAGTCGTATTAACCCACGGATTCGCATGCACACTTGTGGGGCAGTTTAAAGGTGTTTAATATGTTGCTAGACTCATCTGGATGTTTAAATTGCCTAGATGTGATTCCTCCCCCTTAGTCGCCTTGTATGACAAGCACTGGGGGGCGCTGCAGAGATATTTTTACATCCCGTCCCTGCACGGGGCTATTCCAAGATTCAATGCTTTCAGAAATACTCATTTCATTTCAAAATTTCAAAATTTGATTATACTGATCGATCTGTCGCATAAAACAAATTAGCGGAAATTTCGTCTCTGTAAAAGCGTTACTCGATAGTTACAATACTCAGAAAAGTCAATAGTAAAGCGGATCCTCCACATACTTATAATTAACATAAATATATTATATATGTATAGTAATATATCATGTACAGTAATATATCATGCAATTAAATTGAAACGATCTCACCAAATGCCTTTTGTATGTTAACTTATCGAATTTTGCCGTAATTCTTTACATAACACAACTACATAATGTAGTTTACAATATTGTCTGACCACTTTAACAATATTCACTTTTCACTTTAAGAACAAATGTACGCTTTCACTCGTTTATATATTCTCATTATGTACTATTTCGTTTTTATTTTCTTTTTCTCTTTACATGGACGACTTATCCCACTTTCAGGGAGTAGGCTCTTACCACACGTTCGTGAGACATACAGGTCAAACAAAACAATCCACAGGCCTTCTATTTACGACGTCGTTTACCTCGCGACCACTCAGCAGACGCCGTCGAGCCTGTTACGGCAATGTGGATTGTCTGCAAAAAAAAATATGTGCTATCACAGCTGATCAAAATGCATGACTTACATTTTACCTACCGTTCCACTTGCCCCCGCTGACCAGCCATCACCGGTGTACCTGTAAAAAAAGTGAACATAATTACACGAAAGCATGGAAAGGCAAAACACAAATGTAAACAAATAATTCCGCTGGGGATTGCACGCCGAGATTTGTTGAAATTATGGGTCTCGGCGGGCAAACCGCATCGGAGTAACGACCGCCTTACCTGTTTCACTTCCTGGATCCGTTAACCTGCAACTAACATTAAATTTTAACACCTTTATTCATTAAACTAATAAAATTACTTAATTAACCAATCCACTCTTCTCCTTGGCGATCGTTTGACAGATGTCGAGTTTTTTTTTTGTTGTGTTCGTCACCCAAATTCTTCCTATCCTCTCTCGTTTTCCAATGAACTTCCAAAGCCTTGATAATTCCACTCCTGTATTCAATTTTATTTTATCTTTTCAGTCTTCCCCTTAATGTTTTCAATGGGTGACTGTGTACAGGTGTATAATAAGTTATTAATTTTTTATATAAATATTTTGTAGGTATTTTTTTTGTGTTTCTTTAATTTTTCTATGACGAGAAGAAGATTATTTATTTACCACTGTGAAGACACTTCGCCCGTCCAGGATTTGCTGAATATCGGGGAATTTAGAAGAGGACAGAGGTAGGCATCAGAACAAGAATGGGTAGAACAAAGCGAAGAAAATAAGGTCAGATAATCAAGGGCGATGCCCTCTAGCAATTCGATTACCATTTTTGGCTTTTATAATCTTTTAAATTCTCACTATATACCCTCATATAGTGATCGTGTTGGTAAGTTAGAATGAACTTACACTCTTACAAATTGTTATAAGTAGTTTTTATAAATCAGGAATTGACTTACACTCTTACAAATTATTATAAGTAGTTTTTATAAATTAGGAATTGACTACGGATGGTCCCCAAAACCTCAACCTTTTGGTAGCAGTAGCAGGGTAGGGTAGGATACCACCCGTTGGAGACGAACAAATCCGCTAAAACTGTCAGGGTTTTGTTGTACGGCCAGGATCCGCAACACCCAACAGCAACAAAATAAGTCAAAGACACAGTGGACCCAACAAAAAAAAAATACGGGAACGTTAGTAAGTGAATTTGTTATTTACATACGATTAACATACACATGTACATACGTACAGTGAACAGTTTATGTCACGAAAGACATTTCCACGGGACATTGCCCCTTATAAAACAGCGCTGCCGTCCCACAAACCTTTTTTTTTGAATTTTTAGAATTAGTGCTTAATTGTATTTTTTTTGATATTTGAATTTTTTTATTTTAATATTAGTTTAGATTAGGAATTTGTTTGGGATTATTTTAATTCGTAAGTGTGAAGTACTGTCCTTAAATTTTTTGTGTTGTCTGCGCGTTAAGGCCGAATTGGTCCACCAATATTCGTCGCTTCTTTTGCTGGCGCAGAACACTGGAGGTAGTAAGATCGTAAGTAGTTTAAGTTATAATACCATTTTTTTTTTAATTCCCGTTTTTTTTTAGTTAGTTTTAAGAGCAGAATTTTTTTTAATTTTCTTTTAGTTTTTAAAGTTGTAAATTTTTTTTTTCTTAATAAAAATGTGGATGCCCTCATGGCAAATTAATTCTAGTTTTTTGTGCCCATTTAATTATGTGCGCTTAGTTTTTTATTTGATGGTGTGTGGATCAACATGACATAACGCGACGGTACTAACGATGATGAAATGACGTGACGACTTACTCTTCGCTACGTACAGACGGAAGGGATTGTGACCGGGAGGGTTCGTCGAGGGCTATCAATCACCACATTCGCCAGAGTGATAGCTAAGGATGTGTCGAAAGACATAAGGGTGGGCTGGCTTACCCCTCCCAATAACAGCAGGCAGGTCTGAGACTGAGGCAAGTTAAGTTGCGGTTAGGATAAGATGGTTTTAGGGTAGTTTTAAGTCAGTTTAGGTTTAGCTAGGGTTTCTTCCATTTTTCTTAAACATAGGCTAGTTAGGTTAGTTTCGCGTAGCTTTCCCTTCTCTCCCTTGGGTATTGGTAAAAGGCCTTGGACATTTTCAATTTCATTTCTTTTTAATTCTCTCTTTACTCTTTCCTATCATTTCTGTCCGTCCGAGCTCTACTAAAGTAACTTTCTACCCCTTTTTGCTTTCTTTTATTAGTATTGGCATGGATAAAATGTTTGTTGAGCAGGTGGTATAAAGTGAGGGGACAAGAACTTCCCCGTCCGACGAGCTGAGCCGAGCATCTGCGAAGATGCCGCGTTCCCCTCACATGTGCCAAAGTTGCCCCTGTGGCTTGACCCTGATCTACAACAGTGTATAAGGGAGTTCAACTGCCTATCCCGCCGCTAAATTCCTCGTTTTGCTGTCTGTTCCTTGCAATCGCAGCATTATTTAATTATTATTTATAACAATTTAAAAGTGCAATATAATCACTTGCGTAAATTTAGTTAGTGCAAATTTTTTGTTTTATCATTTTTCTTTCTTTGTTTGAACGAGGCTGAGCGAATCGATGACCATATTCACAAAATTTTCCCAACGTCCTATTCACAAACACTTAAACAATTTGACAAGATAAAGGCTTGAAAGAATCGAGAAATGGTTGAAACGCGAAAATATCCCCAACGAATGAAAGTTAATAGCAAAATTTGTATAGTTTACTAGAAAGAAGAATTTTACAAATATGGATTTTGTTTTGGGACAATATTTGCTGGTGTCCCAACTTACAAATCTTGGAGTCTTTGAGGAGAAGAAAGTGTAAAATTAATGACCGAAAAACTATTCTAACCTGGTGGACCTTCGAGCAGATTTGGGGGATGGGGAATCTGTATAGCGTGCTATTTCTTACATACATGTTTTTATTGTTCGGCTATTGGCCATGGAAGTTTTCGTTGAAGTTTTGCTATGCGAATGTTTGGTTAATGTTGTTGGAGTTGTGTTCGTAGACTTGGTTCGCCTGCCCATATGGTCTTTCAAGTTAACCTCAGGGGGTTTATCTTTTAGGGCCACTTGCCAACAAAAACATTACTCCTTCATGACAAAACCAACAAAACATTAATACACAATACTACAACTAATGGCAGGTGCCCAAATACAACGCACACTAGGTAATGGCGGACAGCCAAAGACCTGTCATGAAGAAGCATACAAGGGTCTGTGGCTGTCCGCCATTACCCGTATCTAGCGTACTGTTGTAGCGTATTGTTTTTGTATTTGTTGTTGATGGTGTGCGTTGTATTTGGGCACCTGCCCTTAGTTTTAGTACTGTGTATTAATGTTTTGTTGTTTTTTTTTTAATTTTTGTTCTTGTGTTAATGTATGGGCCATCTGCCCGACCTATTTGATTCGTTGGTGTATTGTATGAAATCATCCTTTCTCTACCCATCTATTTAGCGTTGGGGTGTGTCAAGGGATCATCCTTTCCCACTCATCGTTGTTTAGGCCAACTGTCCGTTTGGCTCTTACGGGGTCGTCATCTCGACCCGTTTGGAATTGGGTTTGGTTGTGCCAAGGGATCGTCCTCTCCCATCCATCGTGCTCGAGACACCAACATTCCGTTGGGCTCGATACCTGCTTTTGTCATCCTCGGGGTCTCATGAAAACGAGCTGCCTTGATTGGGATTAAAGGTTAATCAGAGGGGGCCAGTTAACCAATCTCCCAGCAGGACGACGGAAATAAAAATGAGAACATAGGGTGCAAAAAGTGGATTGGGAATGGAAGTGGAAGGGTTGGAGGGGAAACAAATCTTTGTAGCATTTTATAACGCAACAGTACCTGGTTCCAAAAGATATTTCGATACTTCATTGATGCTGCTGTAGATGTTGATAGAGATGAGTATGATGTTCAGGATGATCTTACAGATGATTATGCTGGTGCTAATGGAGATGCTGATACAGAAACTGCCGTAGGTTATGCTGCTGGCATTTCGATCGTAGTGATGAAAGTGCTGCTAACTCATGTGTTGTGATCGAAGTTATATAAGCTTCTGCTGCTGGTGACAAAGATGAAGTGCTGATGGTGTTGTTGTTGGTGGTGAGGTTGTCGCTGATGGTGTTGATAAAAGCTGCTGCGGTATTGGTGCGTGCTAACGTTGTTCCGCGGACGTTACATACGGGTGTGTGTATCACACTGTAGCGCATAATGTTTCGCTGGCCAATGTTTCGATCGCGACGTCGCTGTTTTTGATGCAGTACCTCACTCTTTGACTGGTGGTCCTTTTTTTAATTTCTTTTTGCTGTTGGGTGAAAATTTACACGTTCTCGTGTTGTTGCAACAAATTTTGAGCACTGATGCGGCGAGTATTTTTGGGCGATAGGTTTATTTGGCAGAGTCGCAATAAAATTGTACGTACCGCAATAAATTTGTTTGGTACTGCAATAAAATTGTTTGTTCATTCCTATTCAAAATTTAATTTTTGCGAAATTACCTTTATATAAGAGTAGTGCACGTGTGTATTACGCGGACTGTGGATGAATTTCTTTTGTTTCTCTATTTTTTTTCTATTTCTGTTTTTCTGTTACATCTGCCACTCCCGACGACTTCAGAATTAAAAATATCGAACAGACGCCGACCACTTTTCACGATGGGTCAAGTTCACCGTTCATTTTTTTTACATTTTCCAGTAAAACTGGGCTGCCACCTGGGGTATTAAATATTTTTGTTTTGTCCATTGCATATTTTGTACGCGCTACAACTCGGGATACGGAGGGTGGATTTTTGTCGACTGTTGCGACAGGCATGTCTACCTCGGGTATAGTCTAACCCCCCACCCGAAGGAGGAATATGCTTAACCTTCCAGTTAATAGTACGTGATTGACAGAAGAAAGAGAACAGGAGGTAGCTTGGAACGCACTGCATAAATATATTGTGGGTAGTTGAGTACAACTCAGAAATATGCATGCATATTTAGTTACATCGATGCTATATATTGAATTTATTAGCTACTCTTTCCAACAGGCGACTTAATCTGTCAAGTTGTATTTTTTTGTAATTTTTGCATTGTTTTTGTATGAAAATAAACAAAAAAAAAAAGTATTGCTACTAATGCAAAGTTAATTACTTGTTTTTTGAATAGCCACCTCTGGTGGGGGGATATCTATTCAAAGACACTATTGTTCTGTGGTGTTCAAAAACTTAATCTGCCTTTATTGTTCAACTTATAAGCTATTTATACAATATTTATGCTTACGTTTGCAATTACTTTAAGGTATATTCAATTATAAATATGATACAATAAAAGTGCTTATTCTAACTTAACTATATAGTTGCTTATTCAGCAAAATGGGTTGTTCGGTATGCAGTGAGTATGTGCAATAATAATGTCTTGTACAGTGACTCTGCACATTCTTCAAACTTTGAAATCGGCTGTGGTGAACTTCCTTTTCGCAGGTTTTGGATTATGTTGGAGTGTGATTTCTACTGGAACGTTCGATATTTTCTTATAGCGCCGCCAGGCACTAAGTGCGATTATGCTAAGAAAGAGACCACCAAATAACCCGTATGTGATACTATGGTGCAAGTCATGGGACCGTGAATCGTTGATTAGAACCTCTTCTTTAGATCCTCTATTCTTTGACTATTTATCTGAAAGTCTACATCGTTAGTGTTAAAATACATTTTTGGAATTATGAAAGGTTTGGAAGTATTGTGGGTATATCTTTGCCATTGGAATGAATGATGTATTGATAAGGCTAGGAATTAATAAACGTACGTGGAGGAATCTTTTGAGGTTGATTCGGGGGCGGCATATACGGTGATTTCTGATACCACGTGGAATCGCATTAATCGGACAAACAAGCAGCTTTTTCCCTCCACAGTAACCTTGCAGACTTGGTCAAAAGAGAAGTTGCAGGTCCTGTGATCGACTTGGGTGAATATTAATTATAATAATAAAGACGTATATTTGCCGGCTCTTGTTATAGCAGGTGGTGGGAGATGCTTGATGGGCAGAGATTGGTTTCCGGCTCTGGGAATCACGGTGCAGGGGGTGTGTGCGATGGAGTTCGAAATGGAGGGGGTGACTGTGTTGGAGCAGTACAAGAGCATGCTTAGCGTACAACGGGCCGCCGATTTCAATTGAAGTAAGTACCTGGATCTACACCTATTTTTCTGAAACATAGGCAATGCCCTATTGCATGAAAACCATCTGTTGAAAAGGAAATTGCTAAACTTGTTGAACAGAAAATGTTGGAACCGGTTCTGTTCTCTAGATGGGCTACACCGATCGTACCTGTATCCAAGTCCGACGGGTTTATTAGAATCTGCGGCGATTACCGAAGTACAGTTAATGCTGTTACTAAGACCAATTCCTATCTGCTTCCTCTTTTTTTGGAGATATTAACTGCGATTTCAGGCGGGCAGATATTCACAAAGTTAGACCTGCAGCAAGCATATCAACAGCTAATGGTAAACGATTTCCGCTGAGTTATTAACCCTTAACAACCACAAATGGACTGTAAAGAGTCCGGAGGTTGCCTTTTGGAATTTCAGCCGCACCTAGATTTTTTTCAGAAATGTATGGATACATTATTAGGTGGTATAAATGGTGTTAAGGCATATCTCGACGATATCATAGTTTCTGGGAAAGATAAAGCTGAGCATACACGTAATTTAGAAGCAGTTCTAGGGAAACTGTCTAATAAGACGAAGTGTCTTTTTTCGAGGCGAGAAATGGATTTCTTAGGTTTCCATATTAGTGGCAAGGGAATCTCACCAAACAAAGACAAAGTCAGAGCCATTCAACCAGCGGCCGTCCCTGAAAACAAACAGATGTTACAATCATTCCTGGGATTGTTGAATTTTTATAATTCATTTTTACCCTGGAAGGCAACCATTGCAGAGAAACTACATCGTCTGCTAGATAAGAATGTCATGTGGGAGTGGACGAATGAACATCAAACAGTTTTCAATGAGCTCAAAACTCTGCTGGATTCCGAAATCCTCCTCATACACTATGACGTCGTTTTGTCTTGTGATACTGTCTTGTGATACTGATTTTGTCTTGTGATACCTCACCCTATGGAGTTGGGGCGATTTCGGCCCATAGGATTAGGAGCACTGGAGTGGAGCGCCCGATCGCTTCGCGCACGCTAGGAGTTCACGAGCGCAATTACGCCCAGTGGGACAAAAAGAAGCCTTGACAATCAAATTTGGAAATAAACATTTTCCTCCAGTATGGGGCTCTAAGAAAAGTAATTATTCTGACCGATCATAAGCCGTTACTGGGGATCTTTAATAGGAAAAAGCAGATTCCGCAAATGGTGTCACCACGGATGCTGCGTTGATGTTTGTTTTTATCGGCTTATGACTATAAGATGGACTATCGGCCAGGGCCAAAAATAGCAACGCTGATTGTTTAAGTCGACTGCCACAATATTTGTAAATTGACGCTTCGGAAAAAGGGCCGTCGGATATCATAATGCTGGAGAAGAGCAGTAATGCCCCAGTAAATGCTGAACAGATTGCTGTTGAAATGAAGAAAGATCCAATTATGTCACTCGTTTTGAGATGCCTGCTGTATGGATTAGGAGTGAAAAACCGTGGAACACGTTACATGTTGACTTTGCTGGCCCATTTCAGGGTACACGTTTTTAGTGGTGGTCGACTCAATGTCTAAATGGCTAGAGGTAAAAATAGTACGAAGTACATCGTCAGCGGAAGTTAAAAACAAGCTACGGGAAATTATAGGTACGCACGGCAAACCTCAAAGGATTATTTCCGATAACGGAACGGCTTTTATTTCAGCCGATATGCAATAATTTTACATTTCCAATGGCATTAAATACAACGCAACAGCCCCTTACCACCCATTCAACAATGGTCAAGCGGAGCGTATGGAGCAGTATTTGAAAACGTCTTTGAGGATTATGACCGAAGGCGATACGCAAACTAGACTACGGCGTATTCTATTCAAGCAGCACACAACTCCGAACACCACCACGGGAAAGACTCCAGCGGGACTCCTAATGGGTCGGCGACTTTGCACGATCTTAGACATCGTTCATCCTGATGATATACAGGTAACTTCGATTTAGTCGGAGGAAAGCCAAGACGTACGGAGGTTTGACGTGGGAGATTTGATTTATTTCCGAAATTAATGCATCAGGTCCTCATGGTTGGAGGGCACAATAATCGAAAGGTCCAGTATCATATGTGGTGAAATCTGTAGACCATAGAGTAGGATGTCGACACGTGGATCAGATAAAACGCGTTCCAATTCCAAATGAAGAGAAGGACGACACGCCGTCCACGACGAATGCATCCGTCCCCACCACCTTGCCGATACCCGATGCTGATATGGTCACCCGCTCGGAAGATTGGTAAAACCATCCCATCTAAAAGTTTAATCGTTTTTCTATTTTTCTTGATTAAGGTTGAAACAGCATCCTTATTTCAAATATGACACTTCGTTCCATTATTCTCCCTTTTGCCGTTAATCATCTATAAAATTGCAACAGATTTGTTTGTGTTGTACTTCCTGCGATTGTCAACTGCGGAGGTAAATGGTTTCTTACTATGGCTAGTTGTGATTGAAGCTGCTCTGGTGTTAGTATAAGTGCATTTTTTTGCGTGGAGGAGTTCGATCATAACGTCCGGGAGCGAGTTTTGAGTTTTCTGATAGTTGAGCATTGGCAGAATCGCGTACGTCGATAGTGCAAGGAATTCCTGTTTTATAGTCAATACGTCGTTGGCAGCCAAGTAAGTGTTTTTCGTTTAGGTTGACTTTATGAATTTGTTGCTCATAATTTAAAGCAAACTCCTCATCTAGTACTCCAAATAATTTATTTGCTATTGTCGCCAACAAGTTTAATGCGGAGCATTTTATTCTAGCCTCTGGCTTCCTTCCGACTCCTTGTTTTAGTTTATTATATTATTGTTGTTTATTATTTTTCATGATGTCAAGTTGGTGCCAGAATTGAGTCATTGGCACCAACATTGCACCTTAACTTTATGTTCTTCTAAGTCCGTGTGATGTTGTTCAGCCTCAGTGTAGATAATTTCAAGCCTTGATAGCCATTTTGGCCCGTCCCACCACGGTATGTATACGTATGTATGTATATATGTATGTGAAGAGCTTCTTTTGTCTTTTTTATCAGTTTGGCCAAAAGCACAGTTCCGCTAAGCTCGAGTCTGGGAAATGTTATTTGTTTGAGTGGTGCTGCTTTGGTTTTCGCGCATAGTAGCGTTGTAAGTACTTCACCAGTTTTAGTTATTACCCTATTGTAGTCGAGCTGTCTGGCTTTATTACTGCTTGATGTGGAATGTAGTAAAATCTCTCATTGTTTACCGTCGATTTTACTTGCTCTATGTGTCCAAGTTCTAAGCTTTCTTTCATGAAGTTCATGTAGTTTTTGTGTAACTTAGTGTTCCGCTTAAATTGTTTCTCTGTTTGGATAAAATGGGAGAAATGGCGAAAACTTAGGCAAAGGTAAAGGAAGGATTTTTTTCAAAAGAAAATCGAAGTGGGCGCCACACAATTTTTTGGGGCATTGTAAAACCTTGAAATCACCAATTATCAGAATGAAGTTATAACCTGAAAACAAAGAGTATAAGGTGTGGGTTCGTTATATAGAAAACTTAGGCAAAGGTAAAGGAAGGATTTTTTTCAAAAGAAAATCGAAGTGGGCGCCACATAATTTTTTGGGGCATTGTGAAACTTTGAAATCACCAATTATCAGAATGAAGTTATAACCTAAAAACAAAGAAAACTGAAAATAGAAAGAAAAATGAAAATTGAAACGACAGTTTTACTATGTTATAATTCTCCGTTGGAGAACGGTCTTTTATTTTACGCGAAGCCTCTTTAAATTGACTACTTGTGTACAACAACAATTTCTTTGCAGAGACCGTTGGGGTAACCCGCTATCACTAATCCCGAAACTGAAACATAGAAAAAGAATTTACTGGGGTCGCGTGTCCTGTCTTTTCTCGGGAATTATATAGCCGAAAGCAAAACCCAACCAAACCAGACGATTTACTTCAATATACTTATCTTACCATTCTTGTTCCATTCTTCTCCTCCTCAACTTATGTTCTTTTCGTCGTTTAATCGACCTGTTTGTCCTTAATTTTTCGTTTTTCCTCTTCTCCCTCCGAATTGTTCTTTTTTTTTTTTTTTTTAAAGTTACTATTTCCTTTTTTCCTAATCTCCAAAACCAAAGAAAAATCTTTTCAAGAAAAAAATTCCTTCGATAACCATTGAAGTCGTTTTCCAGGTTCCTTTGTTCAAAGTCGGTCAAAGTTGGACATTCACACTCCCATGCATACATTGGCAGCGGAATGGGTGGAATGGAAATGGGTGGTTGTTTGCCATATATTCCACTACCGACACATTCACACTAGCGAACCAACGGGCGGCATTTTCGAGCTACTACAAAGCAATTTTTTCAGAGTGGTGTGCCAATGCACTCCGTTAGCCCTTCGCCGTAACTTCCACACTCTCTGATATTACCATTCACCGCAACTGGAAAGTCAGGTTGCAGTGAATTCCCTGACCAACGTGGAACAACCTTTCCAATCCATTCCGATTGGCTCCGAGAAAAGCGTTAAGGAAATGCGCGCTAATGTCCCCACTGGACGGAGTTAAGTCAAGTAGAAGTCAAGGTATGAGGAGAAACTAAGGAAGGAGGACAACTACGCCCTGCTTACCCAATGTGGTGAGTCATACCCCAATTATAAGAGGTGGATAAGGAACCAAGACTAATGAACTAAAACGTGTAACTTACGGTTTGGCGGAGTTTTGCGCAGATTTTGGGGAATGGGGAATTGTAGATAGCGTGTCATACCTTACAATGATATAAATTTGCGTTGGGCTCTCGGCCTTTCTGAATTTTGCTATAATTGAAGCGGTGTCCTCTTGACAGACCACTCGCGTTGGTTGAAAACATCTGTTTTCACGTTGTCCGGTGGTTAGTGTCCACGCTTTCTTCTGACCCCATTTGACAGTTGGGGCCGGTGGAGGGTAAAGTGTCATCCAATGCTGTTTCTATGTGTTGTTGGGTGGCACTCGACCGTTGCAGACCATCCGTCCGATTAAACTCGCTGTTCCGTTGGGAATCTCCAGGGGAGGCCGCCCGGCTCACCTTCGGATAGGCTGCATCTATTGATTTAGGCCAGTAGACAGACTGTCTTTATTGGGCTGTCCTGAGTCCCCCGGGTTCACATTTGGTGGTCGCTCTCCCATGGTTCGAACGAAGTGGGCCAGTGGTTGATGAGGCCATGGCTGTCCTTCAACTTCTTACGGCCGTGGGGGCGCGAACGAATAAAGATAGGGGAAAGTCGGGAAAAGAAAGGAACCGAAGGGTGCTTCTTGTCGTGATAAATTTTACCGCAACATCTTTACTTGGACATCTTCCATTTCTCAAAACGATTTAAGTTGGTTGTTTAGCTCTACGTTAGAAATGTGGCATAGTGTCGTTCCGTTTCTTGGGTTTATGTTGACAACTTCCTGATAATATCTTGGGCGGCTGGGGTTCCGACGTTTCCCTTTAAGACACCATCCAGAATAGTTTCCTGGAAGATATCTGCTCCGATTAGGATAGCTATCTTCGCTTGCTTGTTGTATGATGAATCCGCTAATGGAAGGTTTTTGATGTGTCCCCTTCTTTTACCGGTAATGTTTCGTCTGGTAACGGCTTCGTCAGTTTGTTTAGTACTAGCAGTGATCCCATATTTTAAAGTCTGTCAACTTTACTCGTTGCTGTTGCTAGTCTTGTAATGGATGCATCGGCCCTTAATTTTTGCAGCTGCAGTCTCCTTACTGCGTCTTTCGTAATGAATAACGATTGTGACCCCTGATCTATTAATGCCCTCAGATAGTGATCGCATCCTCAGTTAGTTTTTATTACTGCGGTTGCCAAGAGTATCTTATTATTCTCAATACCAGATGAAAAGTGGGTGCTGCTTCTTCCGACTAGTTTCCTCGTTTGTGGGCAACAGGGTGTGGTGGCGTTGTTGGCAATTTTGACAGTTTTTGCGTGACTGAAGTTATATGGTTGTGTCTGAAGCAGTTATTGCAAAGTTTTCCTGTTTTACTTTCCTCTGCAAAACTGGCATTTGAATAAATCTCCTGCATGCATGTAACTAGTGTTCCTCTTTGCATAACTTGCAACATTGGTTACTTGTAGAATGATAATTTTTGTAGACATTTTCCCTTGTGGCTACTCCGTGTGTTTTAATCACATGCCTTTCATCCTTCTCTTTTCTTCCGCCGCCCTATTAGGTCCAAAGCGTGGAACTTTTTCCCTATATATGTTAGAAATTCTTCTAGTGACTGTAAAACCTTTGGATTCTTAAGCGAGTGCTCGTACGCCTTCCTCATCTTATTACCCAATTTTTGAGATAATATGAATATAATCATTGGCTCCCAGCTTCCAGACGCCAAACTAAACCCTTTAATGCACTCTGTTATTGTATCGTGTAGCCTTTTAAGATTTGCTGCGGATTCAATTTGACATTCCTTTTATTTTAGTAGTGCGTGTATTTGTGCATTTATAAGAAGCCGTGTGTTCTCGTACCGGTTTTTTAAGATTTCTCTAGCTGTTTCGTAGTTTCAATCCATTATTTGAATATGTTGGATTAATTTCGCAGCCTCTCCTGTTATGTTGGTTTTAAGATAATGAATTTTTTGAGCATAACTCAGTTTTCCGTTGTTGTCTATTACCTGTTCGAAAAGATCATTAAACGATTTCCATTGCTTGTAGTCTCCATTGAAAGTCGTTAGTTTAAGAACAGGTAGTTTTAGCTAATCTTTTGTCGTTTCTTGATGTGTGGCAGTTAGAGAGATCATTTGATCTTCGTATTTTTCTTCAAGTTGTAAAAAATCTGTACAGATTTCTCTCTTCGTTAACGTCATCGTGCGTGTCTTCTATGTACGCAGTTTGTGTTTCATTGTTTGGCTGCTTGTCTTGCGTCTGCTCTTCTTTGGAGTTTCTGAATAGCCACCTTATATCTGGTGGGGGGATAGCTATTGAAAGACACTGGCTTCAGATTTTTTATGCTGATTTTATTATTTTATATGTATTTTATATATGGATTCTATATTTTTGTATTATCTAAATATTGTAGTATAAGTATAATCCGTAAATTTTATCTACTCTTATAAAGACTCTATAAAAGACTCCGTCTTATTTGTACATTTATAATAAATAAATGAAAAATGAAAATGTTCAGAATTCCTGTTAATGTTCTAAGCTTAACCCTGCTCAGTTTTATTATCTCTATAAATCGTTAACTGCGTGTGTCCGATAGTCGTATAAACACTCTCAGCCCTGGATCTTCTGAGAAGATTCTGTTCCTTCCGCTGTTTTCGAACCATCAGTAAAAATCGCAATTTCGTTCGATCTGATTATTGCGTTTCTTTGCCAATCCTTTCTCTCCGGATATGTAATGTCATATGGAATGTCAAAGTCGACAAAGGAAAGGATTTCGTCCGTTATAATTGGATTGCCTGGAAGTAGGATCATACCATGTCCAAAACTATTACTCCTGAAGGGTCCCAAATTAGTGAGTCGAATAGCACTGTTACCAGCAAGTTTTTGATCTGTAGATCGAGCGGTGTAAGAATGCAGAAGTGTAAGAATTACAGAGCTGCCGTTGAGGTGGTTCGGAACGTCCCCTCAATGGCTATACCGTTCTCTGAACCGCCGCTAATTTTTCGTATATCATTTTCTTTTTGGTTGCTTTCCACCATACTAGTGAGCCGTATATTAGTACGGGCCTAACGACCACCGTATATAGCCAGTGCACCATAGAAGGTTTTATGGCGCGTTTAATGGCACTACACTTCACATTGTTGGAAGCTCCTTTTATGTCGAGGAAAGCTGCCAATCTAAACTCGCGCAATTGTAGACTTTTTATTTTTCCCACCACAATCGCTCTAGGGTTTTAAGCATAAAAGATGGCAGATTTATCGATCTGAAATATTTTGCTGTTATATGTCCCTGTTTGCCTGCTTTGGGTATAAAGACTTTAACTCCTCTCCAAGCTACTGGTATATACCTTATGTTTAGACTGTGTCTAAGAATTTCCATAATTTTTTGGATGGCTGCCTCTGGTGTTTTTTTTAGCATAATCGGTAGGATGTCATCCGGACCTAGAGATTTGTATGGCTTAAAGGACTGAATTGCACACCATAATTTTTCTCTATATATGAAAGAACATGTTTTTTCTCCAGAGAGAGAGAGACAGATTCATTTTCTCTATATGTGGATTCTGTATATTTGTCTCAATCGGTCTTCCTGGGATTTCTTTGAATACTACATGCCTTATTTTGAAAGTTCACCTTGATGTGTATCCATCGGTGATCTGACATAGTACTTACTTTACTTAACGGGCTCCCGACCCGTGAAGAGTCCCTGCCTAAGATACGGCAACCTTCCATCCTCTGCGATCCCGGGCACGCTGCCAGTTGTCCAGCTCTGACATCCGCGATTAAAAACGGAGGTTCGGTCTTCCTTGTCGTCTCATACCTGGGGACTGCGATTCGAAGATCCACTTGGCTGGAGCGTTGTTGTCCATTCGCTCGATGTGGCCGAGCCAATGTAGTTGGATTTTTGGAATACACCCACATCATGGTACAGCTAATAGAGATCGCGATTGTTTTTTCTCCTCCATTCGCCCTCCTCGCACACAGAACCAAAGATCCGTCGAAGGATTTTTCTTTAAAAGGATTCCAGTATTAACTCTGCTTTCCTGCTAATCATCCAGCACTCAGCGCCGTATAGCACAACTGGCAGGATAAGGGTTCTGTAGAACATGCACTTTGTCTTTCGAGACAGGAGTTTTATACCCATTTGTTTTGCCAAACCATAGTAACAGCGGTTTCCTAGGGTAATTCTTCGACGGATCTCCACTAAGATATCATTTGTGGAGTTGATGTTTACCTCGAGGTAGATGAATTCCTTAACTACCTCGAAGTTGCTGCTATCAACAGTGGCATTTTGTCCTAGTCGGTGGACAGATTATTGTTTGTTTGTTTTTAGCATATATTTAGTCTTGTTCTCGTTAACTTCAAGGCCAACTAGTTTCGCCTGTTCTCCAATAGCCGTGAAAGCCTCTATCACGGCACGCTGGGATCGACCTATGATGTCTATATCATCCGCATACCCCAGCAGTTGGACTGATCTTTTGAAGATAGTGACTTCCGTGTTGACACCTGCCCTGCGCACTATCTGCTCAAGATCAAGATTGAAAAAATCACACAACAGCGCATCTCCTTGCCGAAATCCGGTGCATGTTTGAAAGGTTTCAGATGAGCTGCTTCCAAACTGCGACACATCTGGATCAACAAAAAGCTCCTGAAGATGAATGCTGTCCTATGCGGCTTTAAAGTCGATAACGAGGTGGTGTGTCTCGTTGGTCTTTTCCAGGATTTACCTAAGTGTGAAGATTTGGTCTACAGTTGATCTGCCGGGCCGGAAGCCACACTGGTACGATTAGTGTGTTGCAGAAAGGTTTGAAACGTTCACACCGTGCGTTGGGCAGGATCTCTTATGCAGCATTAAGTAGGGATATGCCATAATAGTTCTTGCAAAACATAGGATCGCCTTTCTTGAGATATGGAGCTGATAGTCCAGTCATCGGGCATGGTTTCCTCCACCCAAACTTGGTTGATGATTTGGTGCATGCGCCCTACCATAACATCACCTCCGTATTTGAAAAGCTGTGCAGGTAGGCCATCAGAGCCGGTGGCCTTGCTGTTATTTAGCTTTTTTATAGCTAAGCCAAACTGGTTGTTCATTGACTGGACGCGGGTTCTCTTCTTGCCCCATCACTCTCTCTACATTCTGTCAATTTAGCAGCTGCTGAAAATGCTGCTTAAATATTCCCTGCGCGTCGGTGACTAGGTTTCTATCGCTATTTCGAAGAGCCTGCGTTCCGGTCTTAAAGCCAGCAGCCAGTTGCTTGGCTTTTTTATAAAACTTCCGGATGCTGTTTCGGTCGCCTTGAGCTGGGGACTGCGTGCTCTCTTTTCTTTCTACGTAGGATCTGCTTCTCCTCCCTTCTCCTGTTGGCATTGAAGTCCCCGAGTACAACTTTGACATCGTGCTCCGAACTTTTCATAGTTCGTGATCCTATCCATCGTATCTCCTGGATCGCGGTAATGTCGGCCTTGTACCGCGAGAGGACAGACTCAAGTTTTTGAGTAGCACCTGGAGTGTACAGTGTCCGCACATTCCAGGTACACACTCGCATGTCCGTTAACGTTCCGGGTCTATTTTGCATTTGAGTACATTTCTATCCGAGGTTGGCATAGTCTCTCCCATAACTATAAGTTTTTGACGTAGGCCTCATTCGCCACCAACTCTTTTCCAACACCCTGGCTTAGTGTTGGATATCCCTATAGACCTGGGCTTCAAATAAGTCTAAGCAGCGCATATAAGGAGATCTCCTGTTCCACCTAACTGGAACTGTGGACGCCGCCGTTGATCCATCCGTAGAATTCGTCCGCCGCCGTCCGAAAACAGGAGAAGTGCCTTAGTGAGCTGGCACTCCTCGCCCCCTCTCTCGTCAGCTGCCACCATCCCTTCCTTCCTACCTTCCACAGGGGCTGGTTACCCCATCTCCAGTCGAGGTACTAGGCACCCAGCAGTCACCACGGGGAGGTGAGAAGTAGGAGTTGATGATATTATGCTAAAGTGAGAACGGTTGTGTTCTCATATAATCGCATTCACCATCCTTTTGACCACCAGACGCTTCGTCAATGTCGGATCATCGATGGATACACTCTATTGGGATGAGAGAGTCAACTTCTTTAGAAACGAGCGCATCAGTTTCCACTGTCATTCAAAAACCCATGGATGAATGGGGATGAAATTAATACAACAGTTTGAAAATATATAAAAGTAGTGCCAGATCGAAGGATTTTTTTCTTCTATGAGAAGCTATCTATCTATCTATAATTTATTACTCTTACAATATTCATACAATTGTTTTTCTTAAGTCTAGGATAAATCTAATATTCTGCGAGCACTGATGAGCCCCATGCGTTGTGCAAATGTTGTTTTATTATTAAATTTTTATTTAAAAAATTATTTATGAATTTTATTTACATTCTTCATTGATTATTTGTCGTACTGCGGGAGTGGCGCCGACGGTCATTGGTGTTGTTTGTTGGGGTGGGTTGGAGATTTAGTTCTATTGCTTGGATTCTTCTTGGTGTTAGATGGCGTTTCTGCGTTTCCATTGCATTCCGGTAAATTGTCAACCACCGTTGTATCGCGTTCCAGCATCCACGTAGAAGTCTTCCAAGGAATCTTCTTGGACTATTCCAAAATCTGGTTCAATTAAAGCCATCACGTGGGGATAGTTATCCTGTATTGATGGAGTCTCTGAAATGGATAATGGGATAGTATATTGCGCGTTATTTTCGTTGAAAGCGAGCACAGATATTGGTCAATGGGGATAATATTGGCGGCTACATATAGGACTTCTGTTCTATAATAGAGGTTGTTGTTACGGTTTCGGTAGAGCGAAGTACAGTGACGAAGCACTTTTCGTTCGAAGATTTGTAACTTTTTCATGTTGGTGGGACTGATAGTGAACTAGAGCAGTAGGTTATGATTGGACTTGGACGTATCAAGTGCTTGTAAAGAATAAGTTTGGTCCTTGTTTCGAGTCCACCTCTTATTCGCATAAGTGGCAGGACTAATGATAAGGCATAGTTTGCCTTTTGAAGGGTAAGGTCTACGTGGCGGTTGAACCTGAAACGTTCTGAAAAGTTCACCCCTGAATATTTGACCTGTTGTTTTGGCAATATTATGAAGTTGTCAGGCAGGGTAAGCTTTTTACATTTTGCAACAGTGGTGTTGGAGTTAATTTTGATCCCCCATTTTTGGTAGTATTCCCAAAGTTTGAGAATGTGTTTCTTGACTCTACATAATGCAATGTTATGGAAGGGGAAGAAGAATAGGTGATAGAGACACCTGCGTAAACCAGAGTCTCTGTTCGAGAATCATTTTGTGGTTGATCACAAGTATATAGAAAAAACAAGCTTGGGCCGAGGCGTGAGCCCTGGGCTACACCTGCTTTGATATCCCTGATACTGGATTTGGTGTTTCCTATGCGCACGTAGAACTTACAGTTGGTCAGAAAGCTATGAATGATTGTTATGGTATGTGTTGGGAAATTAAGGGTTTTGAGTTTGAAGACTAAGCATTGAATCCAAACGGAATCAAATGCCTTTTCAATGTCAAGTAGACAAGCAACGGTGGTTTCTATCCTATTTAATCCAATACTAATGTTAGCGTGAAGCTTCAGCAGTGGGTGAAATGTCGAGTGATTGGATTTGAATGCGAATTGGTTATTTTGCGCTTTTTCAAGTTCGGTGCAGACCGAGTTGATTTTGTTTAAAATCAACATTTCTAGAAGTTTGCTTATGTTTGAGAACAGAGAGATGGGTCTAAATTTTGAAATGCAATTCGCTGACAATTTTTTTTGGAATGGGAAAATTTCCGCAATTTTCCATTTGGTTGGAAAATATCCGTTGTTAATACAATTATTGAGAAAAATTATTGCTAATGGGGGAAGTCTTTTCATGACAAAGTTGGAATGTTTGTCCGACCCGAAGACTTTTTCGCGTTACCGGTATAAATTGCTGCCGATAGGTTAGTGGGGCTGGTGAAAGACTAATGAGTTTGTTTCAGAAAACTGAGTAATTGGGCTGGGAATTTCAGCCGTTAGTCCAGTTACTTCACTTCGAACGTTGTTCAAAAACTCCGGAAGGTGGTGTGGGAGACTAGGTTGAAAATTATTTTTAAAATACTCTGCAAATGCATTTGATTTTTCGGCATTTGGGCGTGGCAGTGGGCGTATTCAAAAAACTTAACTTAGCATAGGGTATAATTAAACCCTGCTTTTTTCTTTGGGGCATATAGGGATATGGATAGAGTTCGCTCTAAGCGGACTGTAGCCTTTCCTTATATTTTTTTTTTAAATTTGAAACCTAACTTAAGAGCCATGTGCTGAGCCTATCTTACAACTAAAACTTAAAAACCTTAAAACTACCACCTACTTAAACTATGTAAGCCGGCCAAGGCATATATATATATATATATATAAAAGGCCGACTTTCCCGAGTCAGATCTACGCCGGATCGAAGGCAATCGACGAGGGAGCTCGCTCTAGAAGCCACCAAAATTGCTGGTGCTGTTTTACAACATCTTCTGTTGTAGTTGAGTCGCTTGCCCACAGTTGTCCGGGCAATGTGGAAGTTTAACGGTACCGCCGACCTATCCTGTATCAGACCTTCCTGATCAAAGTAGAGGAATGCGTCTGCGGGGGACAAGGCCGCTAAGACGCACACTCTCATGGTAGATATAATTGGGGTAATAAGCCCCGAAGATCAGGTTATTCATCGAGGTCATTGCCCTCGCAATGTGCCTTCGAGTCATCTTGATCAGGAAATTGTCAACTCTAATCAGATTAGCCCCGTTGTATAGGACCTCATTGGAATAGAATTTTATGTACTGAGACTCTGTTGTATAAGTGAAGGCAAGCCGGAGGCAGGCCCTCTCAAACACCCGAATCTTTTCCATCCTACTTGCCCCTATGTTGAACCACATGGGACATCCATATGATAGCATTGATAGCAGATACTATATTTGTTAAAATATAGATATATGTCTAACCAAAATCCAAGGTATCTGACCAACGGACAACGGGGTTCTGAATAGAATAGTGTCCGACTTCTGAAAGTTGATTTTCAACTTATAGTCGTTGCAATATCGCTGAATCTTATCGAAGTCACGCTGCAATAGAGTTGTAATAACGTCGATCTTCGGACCTGATCTGTACGCGATCAAATCGTCCGCGTACGCAATCACGTGCTGAAGAGAACCTATCAGATCAGCTGTGAAAATATTAAAAAGGATCCGCGAATTAACCGCTCCCTGTTGCAGATCATTTTTGATTCCGAACACTCCAGTAGATGTCACATTGCCATTTTTTACAACGAACTTTCTACCGGTAAGCATATTAAGCGACATGTACAGTAGCGGTTTACTTATGCCCAACCTGCTCAACTTGTAGAAGAGCCCTTCCAACCATATGGTATCAAAGGCCTTCTCCAAGTCAATCAGGCAGGCACCCGTGCATTGCTTTTTACTTTTGTAACACTGAATGTCGGACACCAGTTTAGACGCGGCATGTATTGTATCATGCCCCGCCTTGAAACCGAATTGGTTATCCGGAACTATTTTATTCTCCTCGACCCACTTAATCAAGGCTCTGTTGATGAATTTTTCGAATACCTTGCTGATGTTTGGAAGAAGACTTATCGACCGGAGATTTGCCAGATTGGAATTTTCCTTTCCCCTTATGGGAATCGGGTGTACCACAGCTGTCTTCCAGTGCTCTGGATAATGGGCATTCTTCAGTGCATTGTTAAACAGGATGGCGTATATTTCCACCGCTTCTAGAGGAAGATGTCGAAGCACAATATTAGATATTCAATCGCCTCCCACTGACTTCTTCTTTTTCAATGATTCGAAGATCGTTTGGAGTTCTATCTTCGTGACGTAGGGGGGTGAACCCGTTCATTGGCCATGACATTATTTGCCAAATTATCTTCAGTGTAACCGGCATTCTCTGATCGCCAGTGCTCTATATCGCTTCGAAGGTAGAGGTTGTGCACAAGGACCGGGGGATTTTTCGGGGGGTCCGGAGGATTTTCAGACACGGAAGTTCGTTGCAATCGTTCCTCCCAAATATTTTAGCTCGAATCTTGTCGCCTCAGTGCAAATTGGCCGACCGCCTATAATTTGCTTTAATTAATATTTGGATGTTCTTTATCAACGACTTCAGCGTCCTAATTTCCAAGTTTTGTCTGTCAGTAAACTGCCTATGCAAGTTTTTGAGTCTTGTAAGCAGTCTACTTTTTTGTACATGCAGTGCGTCGATTGTTGCGTTGCTTTAAACGTTGCCTTTGAACAGCATTTTTAGAATTTTTTCCCCCTTCGGAGTAAAAGAAAAGATTTCCGTCATCGAGTCCCTAAGCAAGATTTTTATGGTTTTATAATACTCCACCGTATTGCATTGAATGGAGTGTCTATTATTGTTATAATGCTTAATAGTAAAGTTACTGCCTATGCCCGACATAATTCAATGGTGTCCTTGAGCTCCATCTTATATCTTATATTGTGTCTGCTGCTGATTTTCTTGCTGCTGTTGTTGTTGCTTCGGCTGTTATTGTTGCTTCGGCAGTTGTTGCTTCGGCTGTTATTGTTGCTTCGGCAGTTGTTGCTCAAGTTGTTGCGTCTGCTTCTGCCCTTGCTGCTTTGGCTTACTTTGTTGTTTTTGTTGGTACTTCTGCTGCTGCTGGGACAGTTCTCGCTGTTATAGTGGCTGTGGCGTTGATGTTTGGCATCCGCACTTTGGCTCGTGGGCTGCCGTTCTTTCTTTCGCCTTGCCATCTGCTTGGCCTTTATGGCGAGTACTTTTTCATGTAGCTGCCTTATGCTACTATTTAAATTTTCAATTTCGTCGTCTTCGTCATCGGAATCTGACGATGGAATGAGGGAAACAAAGCTGTTGCTTGCCTCCGTGTATCTATCTTCCGGAGACGTTGTTTGCAGCGCCCCTTCCCTCACCCCAGCAGGCAGCTTAACGGCTGAGGCTGATAGGGAGGGACGCTTCACCAAGTTGGGAGTTGGTTTTAATAGTTTCATCCTCCTCTTCGTTGAGGCCACTGTTGGTGGTGGTACATGTACTGGGTGGGCTGATTGCACAGCCATATTACCCGATTGTTCTTCTTTTTCGGTCGCAATTCCCGCTACTGAAAGCACGGACCGTTCATTTCCACTCATCACGTGTTCTGTTGTGCTATGCGATTTGTCTTGTTGTATTTAATTGAAAATTAAAAAAAAGCAAAGATTCTGATCCCGGCCAGGAATCAAACCTGGGTCTCCTACGTGCCTATCTGCCACCATTTTTTTTATTTTTAAATTCATTTTTATTAATCTTTTCAATAAAACTTACATACCAGACAAAAATGATTAAATCTAAATTAAAATTATTGGGTTTTTTTACAACTAGCTTGCTGGTCGTCAGGCGGACGCTCTAAACTTAATTATATTATTAATATTAATTGCCTTTCGGCCTATAAAATATAAATATTTTTTAATTAAATTATCATTTTTATTTTATTGTTAAGAAAAATATTTAAAAAACTTAACTATATTATTTTTTATTTTAAATAAAACTAAAACTAAAACTAGACTAACATATATGAAAAAGAAAAAGAATAAATATTTACAGGATAAACTTAAGACTACCTATTCTACTTAACTAATAATATTTACAAGTATAATAAATATAAATATAATTAGAATGATGAGCACTCGTTGGGTATTCACCAAGTGGTCACCATCCCAATTGCGTTCTGGGAGCCCAATTGTCGCCAACACAGAAACATGCGGGACCTTAAGTTGACCGATGCCGTTAAGCATCAATCAACTCTCAGAAACATCATACCAAGTTGACGAATCGGTTTCTCCCACAAACCCCCTAGCTTATCTAAATGACTTAAAAACTAAATTAAAATTAAGAGGAGCTACCCTAAGGCAACGCACCGGCCTGGAAGGATATGTCATCTACTTCCCGTACTTCCGCAAGCCACCAAAATTCGGCGAATTGCGTCTCAGTATCTATACGATCCCTCTCCCCTATCGCGGTACTAAACTGAAGGAGCTCGGGAGCATTAGCGACGTGCCCGTCGTGGATGAGCCGCTTGTCAGTCGCGCTGCGGTAGCGGTGGTACAATACCGGGATACCATTCCTCGTCTGTACTAGCCCTTTCATATCTATATGGAGAAAAGCCTCTGGCGGAACAAAGCCAGAGCGGAGCGTTCTCCCCATGTGCATTCATTGAGGTAGTAAGCCCCAAAGATCAGACTATTTTCGTCGGTCATCTTGCAATGTGCCTACGAGTCACCTTAATCAGGAAATTGTCAATCCTGTTCAGAGCCCCATATAGTGCCGTGTTGGGATAATATTTTATGTATCAGATTCAGGTGTTCGAAACAACCTGAGACACGTCCTAAGAAAACCCGAATCCTTTCCATATAAGATAGCGCTATATTAAACCACGATGAACAGGCATAACCGATGATTGACCTTATTAGGGCTACGTAACAAATGACCTTAACCCTAGAAGCAAGTTGACTGCTCTAGAACAATCTCCTTGTCAGAGAAAAGCCCATCTTGGCTCCAGCAAGACAAGCATCTATATGTTTATTAAAATATAGATACTGGTCAAGCCAGATTCCAAGATATCTAACTACACTTTTCACCGCTAATGCCTGCCCAATTTGTCGAATAATGGCCAATTTTTTCCAGTTTTTTCTGGTATCCCTAGTGGCATTAGCCAATGGGGTTCTGAACAGAATTGTTTCCGTCTTCTGAAAGTTGATTTTCAAATTCCAGTCGTCGCAATACCCTTTAATTTGTTCGAAGTCACGCTGCAAAAGGATGCTGATGGCCTCGCTCTTAGGACCTGATCTGTATGCGACCAAATCATCGGCATACGCTAAAGCATGTCTGAGTGAACGTACCAGATCACTTGTGTAAATATTAAACAGAATCGGAGAATTCACCGCACCCTATCGCTGGATAATATGCATTATTCAACGCATTGTTAAACATTGTGGTGAATATATCCACAGCCTCTAGGGGCAGGTGTCTCAATACTACGTTTGGGATACCATCAACTCCCACCGATTTTTTGTTCTTTAGAGAAGATCTCCTCTCAAGAGATCATCTGTCGACACGAACAAATGAGATGTTTCTCGCCTATTGGCGACAACAGCATTCGCATGGTTTTCATCACCGAAAACAGTAAAACTGTTATTCTCAGATCGCCAATTCTCGAGTTCAGTGCGCAAATAAAAGTGACTCACTAAGGCTCTATTTTCAATGTCGTGATTACTGCGAACAGGATTGTTCACCGTATACACAGCCTCGAAACAAGTTTCCAGCAAGTCAACTTTTTCTTGGGGATCTTCGACCATCAAAAAACCATCGGTCGAAGCAACACTTTCCGGACTTATGCCAGCAGTCATTAATGTCTGTCGATTTTCTGTTGTCTGGGATATTCGAACAGTTGAAATATCATTATGATCTTTCTTCCTGAATAGTCTATTCATCTGTGGGAACATATTCGGACTACTGGTTTTTATAGCCCGAATTTGATTGCCCCAATACAAACTTACAGAATTTTTATCAACTGTTTCAGGATTCGGATCTCTGCATTCAGTGTCCTTATCTCCGGTTCGTTGCGGTCAGTAAACTGCCTATGAAGCTGTTTAAGCCTAGAGAGCAGTCTCCTTTTTTGTCTGTATAGTGCGTCAATTGTGGCGTTTCTGTACTTTTCTGTTTGGTCGTTGTCATACTATGCGAGGGATAGTTCGCTCCATTGTTTGTTTAATGACATAATTCATCTGTATGAGATGACGATCAATGACAACGTTAGTCATGTTTACGTTAGTTAGTGGATCGATCCCACTCAAACTTATCTCACGTTTTAACAAACTGGAGAAGTGCGACCAATGTGCTCTTCCATAATCGCAAGAATACACCGATTCGTACTCCTCAAGCATCTTTTGTTCGTTCAGGATCCGAAATGCGGCAGCTAGTCCATAGTGGTCACTATCGTACTCGAATGCACGCAAACAGTTCCGCGTGGTTCGATCCGCGTTTGTCATTTCCAGTCTTGCGTCGATTAAGGCCAAATACAGGAAAGTACCGCTTCTCGGGAAAGAAGTACAAATCAAGTTTGTACTCGATCATATTGAGGCGCCACCATTCATAAAACTGCTTGCCCCTAGTGTTGGGAAGAAGAAGAAGAAATAATTCTCCTCCGAATGAAGCTGAAGGCTTCGAAAAAGTGTATCGAGTTCTGTTAAAAATAAGTAACTCGACATACAATCTCCTCCTACTATGGAGAGAAATGCATATAATGCATGCTTCCAGCAATTGGAACCTACGCACGTCCCTGCTATATATAACCTCATGGCGCAGGCCTTTTCGAATTAAGATTCCGACTCCACCCGCATAATCATATGCAGAGTCGGGCCGGCCTCTTCTAACTCCATGGTAGTTTTTGTAACCCAATTTGTGCCTCTGATTTAGCTTAGTTTCGCTAAGCTTAGATTTTCAGTTTGCAACAGGTTGGACAATGACATTCTTTTCTCGATCCTGACTAGTGATTTAACATGCACCGCAAGGATCTTTATTATTCCCTCATCCAGCGTAGCCATTAGAATTATCGCACGCCAAACCTACCAAACAGTTCCGAATAGATAACGACCGCTTGTTCATTAAGTTGTTGTTGGAACTTGTCAATCTTTCTGCGCAAAGACAGAAGGATCGCTTTCAAGTCCAAGTCCACCTCAGGTGCCTTTTGAGCAACCTTTTGTGGATTTAATGTCATTGTGGCTCTACCCGGTCCAGCTGCCATTTGGGCAAAGGACACGTTGGGCGCCACAAAATTAGAGAACGCACGAGTCTTTCGACGATTCTCTTCTTCAGAAGACTGTTTGCGAGACTGGACTAGCTTTTTCTGCTCCTGGTACCGTGGGCAACCCCTGAAATTGGCGGGATGCCCAGAGTTCCCGCAGAGCACACAAGAAAGAACGCTCCGGTCCTCAACTCTGTCCTTAACAAGAGGACATTCTCCATGATTGTGGTCCTTGTCGCACTTGACGCACCTAAACTGCATGTGGCAGTTAGCCGCGGCGTGCCCGAACCTCTGACAACGCATACATTGTAGTACGCGGTCTGATCTTTTTAATTTTTCCCATTTTACAGAATGATAATAGAGGTAATTAATTTTCCTCAAATCATCAATTCTGCTTTCGGGAGTGAGCTGTACCAAGAAGAATGGTAAATTACGGTCACCACCCCTTGCCGCAGCCGACGAAAACGCCTTGGCCCCCACGAACTTGAGGTTGTCACTTCCCCTTTTAAGACAACTGTCTTGAGCTTGGCACCTTTCGGTGTGTACGTGAAGTTTTCTACTTTCGTTTTTTCCAGGACAGCGGATACCTTTTGGTAGTCCTCATTGGTTTCATACATTATGATGTGCTTATTGGCACTCAGCCTCTTAATGATAAAGTTCTTAGTTATAAGCCTACATAACTTAATACTATCCTTAATTTCGAAATCACTTACATTAATAGGTGGGATTTGTTCCTTCCTACTTTGTTTTTGATGCTGATGTTGTTGTTGTTGCTGTTTAGTTTGTTGTTGTTGTTTAGGTTGTTGTTGTTGTCTCTGCTGCTGTTGTTGCTGCTTCTGTTGTTGTTGCTGCTGCTTTTCATATTCCTGCAGCTGTTGCTGTTTCAGCAACTCTTGTTTTGCCATTTTGACCTTTCTTAAATTTTCCCTCTTTTGTAGAAGCTCTTGAATTAGTTTGGTTAGAAGTGCTTCCTCATCCACTTCATCTTTTTTCCCCTTCAGGGGCTGCGTCATCGGTCGCGAGGTCCATGAATGAATTTCCTGCGCCAACATACTGATGGTCACCAGACTCAATTGAGGTCTCAGATGACAATTCCTCACTGGGAGGACCCATGATTTCGCCATGTTCAATGGCATTTGCTTCGCATGTTACTTCTGCGTCAGTTGCTTGTTTGATTGATGGCGGAGTAGCCGTATTTGTTTGTGTGGCAACAATTGCTACAGCTTTTTCTGCAGCTGGTTTAGGCACTATTGCTGATTTCATTGTCCGTAACGCAGTTCGAGCGGTCACTGATTTTATTTTCGGCTGTGCCGTTGGTATAGATTTTGCACTCACTGTTGCTAATTTTACACTGGGTAATTTCAAACGTTTTTCTTTTAGTTCCGCTTTTCTCAGCGAAGCTCCTTTCGGAACCGCCACGTGGCCAGGGTCCATCTCTCGGGATTCTGGATGGTCACAAATCACTCCACTAATAGTTTTGGAAATTATATACAAAGTTAGGGACTCCGGATGTAACTCGAACCAACGTGTCTAACGTCTAATCACAAGGGGTGCTCCACTACACCCCAATTCAAAGCAATGCTTATAGGCAAATTTCACTATAACTACACTTTCTATTATTTTATTTATTTATTTTCCGCTAACAATAGTCGTCCCTGCTCAACGAGAGTTGGGAATCGACTGCCGATCTGCCACTACTACCACTTCACCACACTGCTTATGAAATTTGATACTTTATAAGTTCACTTAACACACTGCGTATATCTGGCTGCGCCGAAATAAAACAAGGCTATACTTTTATTTTTATACCCTATCCTAAGGGTATATTAATTTTGACACATAGTTTGTAACACCCCTTAATATTCGTCGTAGACCCATAAAAGTATATATATTTATGATCAGGACCAAATCCTAAGACTATCTAGCAATGTCCGTCCGTCCGTCCGTCCGTCCGTCCGTCCGTCCGTCCGTACGCAATTTTTAGGCCTTTAAATTCAAGCTAGAAAGCTGAAATTTGGACCACATACTCCCTAGGGCTCCGAAATGGTTAAGTGTAAAATTTTTTGGAATACGCCAACTGCCACGCCCACAATTTAGAAAAAACCGATTTAAAGCTACAGATGAACAGATAGAGGGTTATAACCTTCACAAGATATGTAGGCACTGCCCTCCTTTATAAGTTTGTCATATAAAGTTTTTTGCCACGCCTACTTTTTGTGGGCGTTTTTCACTAAAATGCTGTTTTCTTCGATAATTTTCATAGAAACCGAAAAAAAGTGTTTAACAAGATATTTAGCCAATATTTTTTCCAATATATCGCCCATACACTTTTTGGGGGCGTTTTTTCAAAAAATGTTTTTTTTTTTTTCTAAATTTTATAGAATGAAATAAAATGCTATCCATCATCTTCTTAAGGTTTTTTTTGGGGCATATAGGGATAGGGATAGGGTATCATACTGTTCGCTCCAAGCGGACTGTAGCCTTTCCTTATG
This sequence comes from Ferdinandea cuprea, assembly GCA_963576555.1. Classification (NCBI taxonomy): domain Eukaryota; kingdom Metazoa; phylum Arthropoda; class Insecta; order Diptera; family Syrphidae; genus Ferdinandea; species Ferdinandea cuprea. Next base: position 90,217,411 of record OY754958.1, on the reverse strand, counting down.
TTTAATTTTAAAATTCATTTTATTATTTTTTCAATAAAAGCTTACCAACTAGACAAAAATTATTAAATCTAACTTAAAATTAACAGGATACTTATTCTAGGTTACTGGTCCTTATGCGGACGCTCTAAACTTAACTTTATCACTTAATACTATTACCTTTCGGCCTTAATTAATAATACTTTTTTATTTTCGCAAGAAAATTTTTTTTTTCCAAAACTTGCACTCTTTATAATTATTTTTTCTTAAAATACTTAAAAACTACTACTTAAAGCTATAAATATATACAAACAACTTAAAACTAATGATACTTAAAATTACCAAACTATTACTAATTATAATCGGGGTGATGTGCACACGCCGCCTCTTCTACAGAGGCACCGAGTGCCTACCCGCCAACACCGTTAGTAGCACCCAGCAGCCGGCAACACAGCGCACATGCGCCACTGAGGGCCGACTGACACCGAAATGCGTCGGTCGGCTCTCAGTAACACCACACCCTGCAGCCGACATGCGACAGAGCACAAACCAACCTACTTATGCAACTTAAAAACTTAGAGGAGTTACCTTAAGGTAACGCACCGACCTGGAAAGGTATGTCTACCTCTTCCAATGTTCCCTCCGCAAGCCACCAGTATTCGGTGAATTGCGTGTCCGTATCAATTTGACCCCTCCCCCCTATCGCGGTACTAAACCGAAGGAGCTCGGGAGCATTCGCGACATCCCCGTCGTAGGTGAGCCGCTTATTAGTCGCTCTGCAGTAGCGGTAGTATAGTACCGGGATACCATCCCTCGTCTGTACCAGCCCTTTTTTATCAATATGGAGAAAAGCCTCTGGCGGAACAAAGCCAGATCGGAGCGTTCTTTCCATGTGACAAGATTGTTTCCGTCTTGTTTCCGTCGTCGCAATATCCCTTAATTTGCTCGAAGTCGAACTGCAGAAGCATGTTGATGACCTCGATCTTAGGATCTGTATGCGACCAAATCGTCGGCATACGCTATAGCAGGACTGAGTGAACGTACCAGATCACTCGTGTAAATATTAAACAGGATCGGGAATTCACCGCACCCTGTTGCAAATCGTTTTTGATATTATAGACTCTGCTCGAAGTTACGTTGCCACATTTGACCACGAACTTCTTTTCCATAAGCATGTTATAAATTATATATAGCAAGGGTTTGTGCATTCCCAGTCTGATCAACTTGTAGAAAGGCCCTCTAACCATACGGTGTCGAAGTCCTTTTCAACACCAGACAGGCACCCGTGAACCAATGTTCTTGGATTTATTCCATTGATTATCGGAAAACAGTTTTGACGCAGCATGAATAATGTCATGCCTCGCCCTGAAACCGAATTGGTTGTCCGGGATTATTTTATTGTCCTCGACCCTAATATTCGGAAGCAAACTAATTGACCGAAGATTAGCAGGGTTAGTATTATCCTTTCCCTTTTTCGGGATTGGATGTACTACCGCCATTTTCCAATGCGCTGGATAATATGCATTATTCAACGCATTGTTAAACAGTGTGGTGAATATATCCATAGCCTCTAGGGGCAGGTGTCTTAATACTACGTTTGGGATACCATCAACTCCCGCCAATTTTTTGTTCTTAAGAGAATCAAAGATCCCTAAGAGATCATCTGTCGTAACGAACAAATGAGGTGGTTCTCGCATATTGGCGACAACGGCATTCGCATGGTTTTCATCACTGAAAACAGTAAAACTATTAATCTCAGATCGCCAAATCTCGAGTTCGGTGCGCAGATAAAAGTGACTCACCAGGGTCCTATTCTCAATGTCGTGATTACGGCGAACTTGATTGTTCACCGTATACACAACCTCGAAACAAGCGCCCTGGAAGTCAACTTTCTCCTGGGGATCTTCGAACCACAAAAAAACCATCGGTCGAAGCAACATTTTCTGGGCTTATTCCTGCAGTCAGTAGTGTCTGTCTATTTTCAGTAGTCTGGGAGATTCGTACAATTGAAACATCATTGTGATCTTTCTTCCTGAACAGCCTATTTATCTGTGGGAACATATTTGGACTACTGGTTTTTATAGCCCGAATTCGATTGCCCCAATACATACTTACAGATTTTCTGTAATTTTGCTTGATCAACTGTTTCAGGTTTCGGATCTCTGAATTCAGTGTCCTTACCTCCGGTTCGTTGCGGTCAGTTAACTGTCTATGAAGCTGTTTAAGCCTAGAGAGCAGTCTACTTTTTTGTCTGTAAAGTGCGTCAATTGTAGCGTTCCTGTTCTTTTCCGTCTGGTCGTCGTCGGACCGTACTATCCCAAAGATAGTCCACTCCATCGTTTGTTTGATGACATCGTCCATCTAGACTAGGTACCGATCGATGTCAACGTTCGTCATGTTTGCGTTAGTTGATGGATCAATCCCACTCAAACGAATTTCACGTTTTAAAAACCCGGAGAAGTGCGGCCAGCGTGCCCTTCCATAATCGAAAGAAAATACTGATTCGTATTGAGGCGCCACCAGTCTTAAAAATGGTTGCCCCTAGTGTTGGGAGTCACATTTCCCCATGCCGCATGTTTGGCGTTTAAATCTCCAGCCAAAAAGAAATAATTCTCCTCCGAATGAAGCTGAAGGCTTCGAAAAAGTGTCTCGAGCTCTGCTAAAAATAGATTGGATGGAGGTGATTTAGGCGCGTAAAGCGACACCACATACAGTCTCCTCCGGCTATGGAGAGGAATGCATATGATGCACGCTTCCAGCAACTGGAACCTACGCACGTCCTCGCTATATATAACCTTATTAAGATTCCAACCCCTCCCGCATAATCATATGCAGAGTTGGGCCGGCCTTCCTAACTACATGGTAGTTTCTGTATCCCAATTTGTGCCTCTTCTGGGTTTTTGTTTGCAACAGGTTGGACAATGACATTCTTTTCGCGATTCTGACTAGTGAGTTAACATTCACCGCATGGCTCTTTAATATTCCCACGTCTAGCGTAACCATTGGAATTATCGCACGCGAGAAGTACCAAACAGATCCAGATTTATAACATCTATTCGACCCGCTTGTTCTAATGAACAATTTAATAATTGTGCTTGGAACTTATCGATCTTTCCTTGCAAAGACAGAAGGATCGCTTTCAAGTCCAATTCCACCTCAGGTGCCTTTTAAGCAACCTTTGGTGGATTTAATGTTATTGTGGCTCTACCCGGTCCAGCTGCCATTTGGGCAAAGGACACATTGGGTGCCACAAAATTAGAGAACGCGCGAGCCTTTTGACGCTTCTCTTCTTCAGAAAACTGCATGTTGCAAGTAGCCGCGGCGTGACCGAACCTCTAACAGCGCATACATTGAAGTATGTGGTCAGATCGTTTTAATGTCTTCCATTTGACAGAATGGTGGTAGAGGTATTTAGTCTTCCTCAAACCATCAATTCTGCTCTCGGGAGTGAGCTGCACCAAGAAGAATGGTAAATTACGGTTAGCACCCCTTGCCACAGCCGACGAAAACGGCTTGACCCCCACGAACTTAAGGTCATCACTTTCCCACATTTTGAGCTCTTTTTCGAGCTCCTCCGTCTCTTTTTGAGGGATCAATGCCCTCTAAAACGACGGTTTTTAATTTAGAGGCCCATGGTGTGTACGTGAAGTACTCTACCTGTGTATTTTCCATTTTCCTTTTGGTACTCCTCCTGGGTTTCGCACATAATTATGTGCTTATTGGCACTAAGCCGCTTAATACTAAAGTAATTGGTAATTAACTTGCATAATTTAATGCAGTCTTTTACCTCAAAGTCACTTACATTTATTGGCGGGATTTTTGCCTTCCCCGCTTTCTTTGGTGACTGCTGCTGTTGTTGTTGCCCTTGTGGTTGTTGACTCTGCTTCTGTTGTTGGTGCTGCTGTGGATATTGCTGCTGTCTCTGCTACTGCGATTGTTGTTGTTGTCGCTGCTTCTGTTGTTGCTGTCGCAGCTCTTGCTGCTCCTCATGTACTTGGAGCTGCTGTTGCTTGAATAGCTCCTTTTTTGCCAGTTTGTCCTGGCGCACTTTTTCTCTTTTGAGGAGGTGCTCTTGAATCAGCTTGTTCAGAGCTGCCTCCTCATCTACTTCCTCTTCCTCGATGTCGTCGTCACCCTCCTGTGACAGCTCCCTGAATGGGTTGCCTTCTCCCACGTATTGGGGGCGACCACCTGACTCATAGGAGCTTAGGTTTGCCTCTGCGAATGATGCTGCGGTCAGGCACGTAGTATCCTCCTCACTTGTTGCTATCGCCGCTCTTTTTGCTGACAAGTTCGGCTGCGGGTTCAGCTTACGCCTCCTTTTTTCGTTTTTTTGTTACCAGTCGTCTCCGCATCTGATTCTTCAGATGCAGCCATCGCGGTTGACGACGAGGCCGAAATTAATTTTTTTGCTGCGGACATAGCCGTAGCTCTTACCACTACTTTCTCAAAACTCTCCGGTCCGGAGCTTGCAATTTTAATTTCACGTGACGTCACGCCACGCTTGGGCACTGCTGTTGATTTTGCTGCTGCTGATGATGTTGTTGGTTTCACTGCTGGTGTTGCAGCTGTCGCTTTTTCGCCGTCAATAGGCGGCCTTCAGACGGGGGTCCATCGCGTTGAGTGTCTCTATCACTTTTTATACCCTATCCTAAGGGTATATTAATTTTGACACATAGTTTGTAACACCCCTTAATATTCGTCGTAGACCCATAAAAGTATATATATTTATGATCAGGACCAAATCCTAAGACTATTTAGCAATGTCCGTCCGTCCGTCCGTATCAACTTTTGAGGCCTTTAAAGTTATGCTAGGAGGCTGAAATTTGGAGCATATACTCCCTAGGGTCCCGAAATGGTAAAATGTTAAAAGTTTTTAAATCCGCCCACTGCCACGCCCACAATTTAGAAAAAACCGTTTTAAGGCTTAAGTTAGAGAGATAAAGTTGTAAAACCTTCACAAGATATGTAGGTACTGCCTACTTTTATAAATTTGTCATATAAAGTTTTTTGCCACGCCTACTTTTTGTGGGCGTTTTTCACTAAAATGCTGTTTTCTTTGAAAATTTTCATAGAAATCGAAAAAAAATGTTTAACAATATATTTATCCAATATTTTTTCCAATATATTGCCCATACAAAGTTTTAAACCACGCCCACTTTTTGGGGGCGTTTTTTTAAAAAAAAATTTTTTCTTTAAATTTCATAGAATAAAATAAAATTCTATCCATCATCTTCCTAATGCTTTTTTTCTTTCGGGTACATAGGGATAAGGATAGGGTATCATACTGTTCGCCCCAAGCGGACTGTAGCCTTTCCTTATGTTTAATTAATTGTTTTTATACCCTATCCTAAGAGTATATTAATTTTGACACATAGTTTGTAACACCCCTTAATATTCGTCGTAGACCCATAAAAGTATATATATTTATGATCAGGACCAAATCCTAAGACTATTTAGCAATGTCCGTCCGTCCGTACGTCCGTCCGTATCAACTCTTGAGGCCTTTAAATTTATGCTAGGAAGCTGAAATTTAGAGCATATACTCCTTAGGGTCCCGAAATGGTAAAGTGTTAAAAGTTTTTAAATACGCCCACTGCCACGCCCACAATTTAGAACAAACCGTTTTAAGGCGTAAGTTAGAGAGATAGAGTATTGGAACCTTTACAAGATATGTAGGCACTGCCCTCCTTTATAAGTCTGTCATATAAGATTTTTTGCCACGCCTACTTTTTGTGGGCTTTTTTCACTAAAATGCTGTTTTCAGCGAAAATTTTCATAGAAATTAAAATAAAATGATTAGCAAGATATTTAGCAAATATTTTTTCCAATATATCGCCCATACAAAGTTTTTGACTGCGCCCACTTTTTGGGGGCGTTTTTAAAAAAAATATTTTTTTTATAAATTTCATAGAATGAAATGATATCCATCACCTTCTTAATGCTTTTTTCTTTGGGGCATATAGGGATATGGAAAGGGTATCGTACTGTTCGCCCCAAGCTGACTGTAGCCTTTCCTTATGTTTGAATAATTAATTTTTCCACCGAAAAAAACACAACTTAAATTTCCGCCGTGGCTGGGAAACGAACCCGGGCTTCTGGCGTCAGAGCTCTAGCGCTCCAGTTTCAGTTTTCAGTTTTTAATGCTTTTTATTTAGTAGTTCATTGATTCTTATATGCTAGACAAAAATGCTTAAAACTAGCTTAACTCACTTAACTATGTTGCTTAAATTTTAACTTACTGGCCCTATACGGGCGCTCTAAGTTAAACAAAAATTATTAATATTGTCTTTCGACTTAACCTAACTTACATTTTAGATATTAAAAATAAATACAAATAACACTTATAACTAAACTAAGAAAATTTTATTAAAAAACTTAGTAACCGGACTTTTTTGTTTTTGTCTTATCTTATAAGTAAAACTTATATGCTATCTTAATAATAAATCTTACGCTAACTTAAATATGCTGCATAATTATATATGCACTTTTTTTTTTTTTTTTTATATATACCCCTAAGAGCCACGTGCTGTGTGCCTTCCTATCTTACATCTAAAGCTTACACCTACCACCTACTTAAACTATGTAAGCCGGCCAAGGCAATTTAATATAATATATATGACAAGCCGACTTTGTCGGATCTACCCCGGATCAAAAGGGATCGACGAGGGAGCTCTCTCTGAATGCCACCAGAATTGCTGGTGCTGTTTTTCTACATCTTTCTTATCGCGCCCCGATACCGACCGACTAAACCGGAGAAGCTCCTTCGCGCTCTGTGTGACGTCTCTGTTGTAGTTGAGTCACCTGTCCACAGTTGTCCGAGCAACGTGGAAGATTAACGGTACCGCCGATCTATCCTGGATCAGACCTGCCTGATCAAAGTAGAGGAATTCTTCTGGGGGGACAAAGCCGCTAAGACGCACCCTCTCATGGTACATATAATTGGGGTAATAAGCCCCGAAGATCAGGTTATTCATCACGGTCATTGCCCTCGCAATGTGCCTTCGAGTCATCTTGATCAGGAAATTGTCCACTCTAATCAGATTAGCCACGCTGTATAGGACCTCATTGGAATAGAATTTTATGTACTGAGATTCTGGTGTTCTATATAGGTGAAGGCAAGCTTGGAGGCAGGCCCTCTCAAACACCCGAATCTTTTCCATCCTACTTGCCCCTATGTTGAACCACACGGGACATCCATATGCTAGCATAGGCCGAATGAGGGCCATGTAGCAGAGTACCTTCACCCTTGCATCGAGTTGGCTGCTATAAAACGGTCTCTTTGTAAGGGCAAAAGCACCTCGGGCTCTGGAGAGAGCAACATTTACATGTTTGTTAAAATATAGATATTGGTCTAACCAGAGTCCAAGGTATCTGACCACATTTTTGTGCGCAAGTGGACGCCCGTGTGTTCCAATAATAGAAAGCTTTCGCCAATTCTTTTAAGTATCCCTAGTGGCCATAGACAACGGGGTTCTGAATAGAACAGTTTCCGACTTCCGAAAGTTGATTTTCAACTTCCAGTCGTCGCAATATCGCTGAATCTTATCGAAGTCACGCTGCAGTAGAGTTGCAATGACGTCGATCTTTGGACCTGATCTGTACGCGATCAAATCGTCAGCGTACGCAATCGCGTGCTGAAGAGAACCTATCAGATCAGCTGTGAAAATATTGAAAAGGATCGGCGAATTAACCGCTCCCTGTTGCAGACCATTTTTGATTTCGAACACTCCAGTAGACGTCACATTGCCATGTTTTACAACGAACTTTCTACCGGTAAGCATATTAAGTAACATGTACAGTAGTGGTTTACTTATGCCCAACCTGCTTAACTTGTAAAAGAGCCCTTCCAGCCATATGGTATCAAAGGCCTTCTCCAAGTCAATCAGGCAGGCACCCGTGCATTGGTTTTTCCTTTTGTACCACTGAATGTCGGACACCAGTTTAGACGCGGCATGTATTGTATCATGCCCCGCCTTGAAGCCGAATTGGTTATCCGGAACTATTTTATTGTCCTCAACCCACTTTATCAAGGCTCTGTTAATGACTTTTTCGAATACCTTGCTGATGTTTGGAAGGAGACTTATCGACCGGAGATTTGCCGGATTGGAATTGTCCTTTCCCCTTTTAGGAATCGGGTGTACCACAGCAGCTTTAGCGCTCCACTACTGCCCCACTAGCCGTATGTTATTTGTCAGAATTAAGCTGACCACTTCACTCACTACACTGCACTTGGAAATTGCTCCGTCACTAACTAGCTGTCCTTTCTCTTCGAGAGTTGGGAATCCATTGAACAAGTCTATACTCCACGATCGTCTGTGTAGGACTGATTTTTCGGCATCTGATGAAACCAATGAACCGTTTGATAGAAGGGGTTCAGTGACTTGGGACTTTTTCCCAACAATTTTTTTTATTATCTTAAAGGTGTCTGGGCCTGGTGATAAGGTTCCTTTTGAATTGAGAATTCACAAAGGATTTTGTGTTCTCACTTATCAGCGTGCTAAGACAGTTCAGCTGTGAAAGAACACTCTGATATTCAGCGCAGTGTGTATTGCAGAATTTTCCGAAGCTTTTGCCTGTGCTTAGAAATTGAGTTTTAAATTTTTAAGATTGCTGAGTCAATTCGGTAGATAGTCAAGATTAAGGTAGAAATTGGGATGTTGTCTCTTAATTTAATTTTTCGTTAAGGACTCATGAAACGTTTCCCATTTTGTTCAGATTGGTGAAATGGTCATTAGGTGCAATTAAGGCCTGAATACTGGTTCTTAATCGGATATTCAGATTAACTGCCAAATGTTCAGAATCTGATAAAATGGTCTCTCATCTAAAATTCACAAGATGTGGAATTTTACAGACAAGACTAGAGGAACATATAAAAAAGTCAATAAATGAGGGGGTGCGACGGAACGTGAAATTAGGCTAAGACTGTATCTCAAAAGAGTGTTGGTGGGAATTGGCTTGGAGCCAGTTGGCGATATCCTTAGAGCAGAATTCCAGGTAGAGGTGTTTTTTGCCGATATCATCGGGACAGGCCTCGTAAAGAGGAAGGAAAGATGAGATCTTTGACATGAGCGACAAGAAATCCCAGACAAAGAATTTCTGGGAATCACCCAGGAAGGAGCAGTTTGTGGATTTTAAACCATTTGCTGCCTTGGGGACTGTTGTAGGGCTTACGGCTTTTGGGGCTGTAATTATTGGTTTGTTTTGGGGTTTGGAGTGGGAGTGGGGATGAGTGCTTTTGTTTTCATTATATCAGAGAATGACTCACCCAGAATAACAATGGCCTTGATTACTGCGGTGTTGACATCTTTTATCTTTATGCGTTGGTCTTCCTTCTGGCGCTTCGATGCTAGGACTTTTTATATGCTGGACATCCTCGGTAGTTTGCTGGGTGGCCATTAAATCCTTTCGATTTCATTTATAATTATGTAAACCTGGCCAATTATAGAGTGCTTAGTTTTGAATACGAATTGGTGATCCAGAGCTTCACTATACGGTTTTCAATATCTTCGATATTTTGGTTAGAAGCGATTTTGGTCTATAGGACTTCTAATCACTTGGAGGTATATTTGGCTTAGGGAAAATTATCAGCTCAACTATCTGTCATTATCGTGGAATGTTCAATAGTCTAATAGAAGCGTTTATGAGACAAACAGAACAATGCTTCACCATCAAATGGTTTAAACTTCTATTTAAGGTATTCTGGAAATATTTCGGCCTTTTCGTTGTCTTCTTTCGCCAATTCGCCAATTCGCCAATTCGCTATTGTTTCTCCTAATGGGTGCGGAGCACGAGATTGTTGTATTCGTTTTTCTTCTACTAATGCAGTCCTTTCACGGGGAAATTTAATTTCGCTCTTTTTGATTACTGTCTTTTTATGAGGAGTATTGTTCTACGCTGAGCTTTGTAGATCTTCGATAAATTGATCTACTTAGTCTTCGAGTTTATATGATGTTTGTGGAGATACCTCAGATCTATTTTTTGTATACGGTCTTTTCTGAAGGAGTCCCAATCAGTTCTTGCGCTAACCAGCCTTGGAGGTAAACTGCCGCTATAGATTATTAGAATGCCTGGCGAGGGGTCAGAAGGGAGCTCAAAACTTTCGTTAATTTGGACAGAGCTTCCCGATATTCCTTTTGCGATAAAGAAATCTATGAGGTCTGGTGTGTTTGTCATGTCCGAAGGTCAATATGTCGGTTTGTCATATGAGTAAGAGTCGACTCCAAACTCCATCGTAAAGAATTCGACATTTTAGTGAGATGCATTCGGAGCCCCAGAAAGTGTTTTTTGCATTCTCCGCCAATTACAAAATTATGTCCAAGTGACCTCGATATTCTCCTAAAATCATTTTCGAAATATTTCTTGCATCGCTTAAGGAAGCCTAGACATTTCGCAGCGTTCTTGGCAACATCGAATATGTGGTCATTCCAACGAAGTTTGTCGTTAACGCACATACATCGGCGATGCAAGTGCCATCTATGGATAATGGCAGAGTATTGGGGTTTCGCTTTAATGACAGGTGAAAGCATTGTGCTTTGGAAGCATTAAATTCAACTCTATTGGTTTTACCCCACCTAAGAATGCTGTCCAGGTCAAAATTTAACGTGCTTAACATACGTTGCCGTTTTAGCTCCACGCCCGAAGATGAGGGACGTGTATCGTAGAACGAATGTGCGAAGCTAAGGGTACTGCCATCAGAAAAGGAATGGATTGGATTAGAAGTGACAGACAGGAGGTCATTAATAAAAATGAAAAAGAGAGTCGGAGGCAAAACGGAGCCTTGAGGGATACCAGCAATTATTTGATGAGTTGCAGACTTGAAACCGTCCAAAACGACTTGAATTGAACGGTCCGAAAGTTAATTTCTAATCCATTGAAGAAGGGTATCATCGATTCCAAATGCAAGCATTTTTGACAAGAGAGCTTGATGTCAAACTCTGTCAAATGCCTTTGAAATATCAAGCGCAACAACCTTACTTTCACCACCACGGTGAATAGATTGCAAGTGCACCTAAAAACATATGGCACTTGCTATAGCCAAGAAGGGCAGCAGCAAATGAATGGGAGTGGGGTGAGAGGGATTGCCCTAACACAACGAACGTTTTTTTCTTATTTGCATTTTATCAAGCTCAGTTATTGTACCCGGGGAGAGATCAGCGGAGTCTTTTATAAAAAACGACGCTCCGCCTCTGGCCGATGGGTGATAGGCGTGATAACCGATATCAGGCATATCTTAATATCTTTGTTGTTAAGGAATACTCTTACTGCTTTTATTCAGAGGCAATTCGCGTTGCATGTTACTATTTTCATCAAAGTTTTTGATATTTAAATGGCAGTTAGTGTACCTTAAAGTTTATTTTCGAGCATGTCCAGTTTATCAAACACACGTATTTTAATTTGGCTTTTATTTTCAAGTCAGGAATTGCGGAGAAAACTTGAAGGACTGAATCAAGCGTCATATTAACAACTGCACTGTTTGCTTGTATCGCGGCTTTAGAATATATTTGCTGGCAACGAATTGTAGAATTTTATACCTCAATTATTCGTTCTTTCTGCAGATGTGGTTTGAACATTCCGTTCTATAGCTGGTTTTCCATTTTTCTTACTAAATTTATCTTTGGATCGTTTTTTGATCGGTAACGATGATCTTTGTTAAATCGCGCATTTTCTGAAGTTTTTTAGCTTCTTCACATTCGTGATAGTTTGTCGGATATTTTCCCTTGCAATTAATGCAAGTCGGTGAGTCTTGTCCTTATATACCGCACTCTTCCGATAAGTGTTTACCGGCACATTTAACACAACGCGGTTCCGTTTGGCAGTATGAGTACGTGTGATTAACGCTTACACTGGGGGATTAGCTTGTTACTTTTGCGCACATGTTCAATGTTCACTACTAGATGAAGTACAGATTTCATATTACATATTTTGTCAAAATTTTTAAATTTCTCGAAGTTAAGCTTGAACATCGGAAGTCCGCACTTAACTATAACTTTATCGTCTTGTAATTTTTTTGGTTTTCTTTCTTAATTAAGTTAACGGCATTGATAATCTTGAAACATTTAGTTTGGAGGTATTTTTCAACATCGTCTTTGTGACATTGAAAAATTCTTGCAAAATGGAACACATATATATGCACTAAGTGGTATAAGGCTGCGTTTCCTTTTGCAAGAAAACTTCTGCAAGAAATGTCTGACTGTCTGTCCGACACTGACTTGTGGAAGTGACAAGTGGAAACTGCGAGTCGACTTCAATCGCGACAGATCTTGAATAACTTCTTGCGAGTATTTGCGAGTGCAACTAATTGCAGATTTAAACAGGTTTGCATGGACTCGCGACCGTTCTTTCTGCTTTTCTTTATTTTAATGATTTGCTTAAACACAGTAAGATACAATACTTTACTTTACTTAACGAGCTCCCGACCCGTGAAGAGTCCTTGCCTGAGACACGGCAGCCTTCCATTCTCTGCGATCCCGGGCACGCTGCTTCCAGTTGCCCAGACGAATCCGTCTTTAAAACGGAGGTTCAGACTTCCTTGTCGTCTCGGACCTGGGGGCTGGGATTCGAAGATCCACTTGGCTGGAGAGTTGTTGTCCATTCGCTCGAAGTGACCTAGCCAATATAGTTGAATTTTTGGACTACATCCACATCTTGGTACAGCTCATAGAGTTCGCGATTGTTTTTTCTCCTCCATTCGCCCTCCTCGCACACAGAACCAAAGATCCGTCGAAGGATTTTTCTTTAAAAGGATTCCAGTATTAACTCTGCTTTCCTGCTAATCATCCAGAACTCAGCGCCGTATAGCACAACTGGCAGGATAAGGGTTCTGTAGAACATGCACTTTGTCCTTCGAGACAGGAGTTTTATACCCACTTGTTTTGCCAAACCGAAGTAACAGCGGTTTCCTAGGGTAATTCTTCGACGGATCTCCACTAAGATGTCATTTGCGGAGTTGATGTTTAAACCGATGTAGATGAACTCCTTAACTACCTCGATGTTGCTGCTAGCAACAGTGACATTTTGTCCTATTCGGTGGACAGATGATTGTTTGTTTGTTGATATTTAGTCGTGTCCTCATTCACTTCAAGGCCAACTAGTTTCGCCTGTTCTTCAATAGCCGAGAAAGCCTCTATCACGGCACGCTAGGATCGACCGATGATGTCTATATCGTTCGCATACCCCAGCGGTTGGACTGATCTGTTGAAGAAAGTTCCTTTCGTGTTGATACCTGTCCTGCGCACTATCTGCTCAAGAATAAGATTGAAGCAATAACACGACAGCACATCTCCTTGCTGAGATCCAGTGTATGTTTAAAAGAGTTCAGATGAGCTGCTGCCAAACTGCACATTGCACTGCGTGTTATCTAGTATCATGAGACACATCTACATCTGTTTTGACGGGATCCCGAATTCGGCCATAGCCACAAAAAGCTTCTGACGATGAATGCTGTCATATGCTGCTTTAAAGTCGATGAAGAGATAGTGTGTCCCGACTTGAACTCCTTGGTCTTTTCCAGGATTTGCCTTTGTGTGAAGATTTGGTCTACAGTTGATCCATACTGGTACGTACCGATTAGACTGACAATGCGGTTCAGAGAGAGTCGGTCTTTGTCAAATTTGCCTAATCAGAATGGCGTCGTTTTAGAGAACCCCTGAAAATGGAGAAAATAAAATACAAGCAAGGATAACTGCCAAAAAAGTCGATAGAAACACGGGTTCCGAGGTGATGCGCATGCGTTCTGAGGATAATTCCCCTCCTCAGTCTAATGCGAAAGGAGCTCGATCTGGCGAGACAACCGTCGACAGAACATCATATAATAATATAATGAGCTTTGTCAGATTGGGGGTTGTGCCGGTAGATCTCGATCGTAATGTATAATATAGATAATGTAATCTCTCAATAATTAAAATATGAAGGATAAATGTGGACTGGAGGTGATGCTTGAGGAAGAAGAAAATTTTCCAAAAGCCACATGTCATCAGGGGTTTCATTCCACAAAGTAACGGAGTGGCGAACGAGCGGATCCTGGCTATGCTTGATGGCCCAAACGAAGGGCTCAACACAAGAACGTGGGGAGTACTGCAAAGAATGGATGAGCGTGATACAGCCTTTGCTATCAACGAAAGCACCTTGAAGCGGCTTTCAGTGGTTAAAGGATTAGTGTCCTACCACTTCGGGCAGGTAAACCTCATCCAAAGGGGCGATAACCCACCAAGCCGGGGTAAGAAAGACGTCTACCCTGACCCCAAAACGTCGGAACCAACGACGAGCTCGCGGTAGCAAAACCAGGCTCCGCCTCCACATCAGCTACACGTGTAAAGATACCCGCCTCGACTTCCAGGGAAGGCAGAGACAAGCATCGCTATAGACCTAGGTTGTCCCATGAGGGATAAAAAGCCCTACAGAGTACTAAACCCGGAGTACACAAAAAAAAAACAGTTTTTCTGAGTGAAGTAATTTGCACTGATGCTATTAAGAATCTTTCAGAACATTCTTTGGCATTTACTTTTTGAAGATTATGTCTATCAAATGTTGGCCGTTGCTACGTCGCAGATGGTCCATCCGTTGAGTCCAATTTTCGATCACTCGTTCGAGCATTTCGACTGGTAACTGGCGAATGACAAGCATGATGTTTTCCTCCAAGGCCTGAATCGAAGCGGGTTTGTCGGCATACGCTTTTGACTTTACATATCCCCACAGGAAAAAGTCTAACGGTGTGATATCACACGATCTTGGTGGCCAATCGACCGGCTAAAAACGTGAAATTATGTGCTCACCGAAATGTTCTCTCAATAAGTCCATTGATTGATGCGATGTGTGGGAAGTGGCGCCGTCTTGCTGAAACCAAATGTCGCCGAGATCACGAGCTTCAATTTCAGGCATCAAATAGTCGGTTATCATGGCACGATAACGGTCGCCATTGACGGTTACTTTCGCACCGGCATAATTTTTAAAGAAATATGGACTGATGATTCCACCGGCCCACAAACCACACCAAACCGTTGTTTTTTCTGGATGAAGTGGCAGCTCTTCAATCTCTTCAGGTTGCTCTTCGTCCCAAATGCGGAAATTTTGTTTGTTTACATACCCATTGAGCCGGAAATGGGCCTCATCGCTTAACAAAATTTGCCTCGAAAACGTCGGATCTTCTTGGAACTTTTCAAGAGCCCATAGAGCGAAGCGATGTCGCTTGGGATGGTCGAGCGGCTTCAGTTGTAGCACAAGCTGTATTTTGTACGCTTTCAATTTAAGATCTTGACGTAAAATGCGCCAAGTCGTTCCATACGTCAGTCCGAGTTGCTGCGAACGGCGCCGAATCGACTCTCTACGGTCTTCGTGTACACTCTCAGCTACAGCCGCTATATTTTCTTCACAGCGTGCTGGACGTGGTCTATTCGGTCGAATATTATCCAATAATGAATGCTGGGTCTCAAAATCGGTGATGGTGTTGCGAATAGTACGCTCAGTAGGCCGATTATGTTGACCATAAGTTGAGCGAAGTGCACGAAACACATTCCTCACAGAACGTGAATTTTCATAATAAAGTTGAACAATTTGTAAACGTTGTTCACGCGTAAGTCTTTCCATTATGAAATTCCAAACAATACTAAACAAAAATAACATGACACGACTCACACGTGATCTGTCAAAAAAGGCTATTGAAAAAAGTATCTCTACTTGGATCACCCGTTAGAGGCGCTACTTCCTCAGCAATATTTCTGACTTTTCGCACAAAAGATCTTTTAGCTCGAAGAGCAATCCCTTTCGCATCGGCGAGTCAGAAGCTTAAAAACAATCCCTGCGCGGCGGGGACTAGGTTTCCATCGCTGTTGCAGAGAGCTTGCGTTCCGGTCTTAAGGCCAGCAGCCAGTTGCTTGGCTTTCTAATAAAACTTCCGGATGTTGTTTCGGTCGCGAGACTCTTCGATATCCTTAAGCTGGGAGACTGCGTGCTCTCTTTTCTTCCTACGCAGGATCTTCTTCTCCTCCCTTCACCTGGCTCGGTACACATCCCTTGCTGCTATTGTTTTCCTCTGAAGAATTCCAATGTGTGCCTCTTCTCTCACGTATACGCATACATCATGATACCACGGGCTTTTTCTCTGGGGTGGCTAGTGTTGTAAAGTGCACCACTTGACGCATTACATGCACTTTACAACTTCTTGTATGCAGATGTTTGACCCTACGATCAATGTTGCAACTTTGTAACAATATATTGATTGTCCCAAATAAACATCCTCCCTAATTGCTATTTCAGTTTGCTACTTCCAGCTTCAATGCCCATCACTTGCGACCTAAATAAAAAATGCTTATTTATTGTGCGACTTAGTGCACATGTCAATTAACTCGTTGTGCTGATGTCGCATTTCGCTTTCCATACGAACGATCGCTTTATGTATCGATCGTATGCGCGACAAAGTAACATGAGCCACTTGACTTATCCGGGAATTCTCTTCCAGATTTCCCTGTTCGTTTTTACTTTTCCTTTCGTTTATCGAACCTAAAATTGAATGATTCAATCGAGGCTATTGATATTGGTTACTGGACAATGATGCGACACTCAATCTTTGGCAGTCTCTCGTGCATAATCTGTTTTCGTCACCGCATCTTCTTAACACGTATTTTCCAAATCATTTAATATTAATAAATAAGGTTAATAATAATATTGTAAAAGAAGAGAAGTTAAATTAAAATGTCCATACTGCATCTTCTTAACTCGTATAATCCAAATACTTTAATATAAATAAATTAAGTTAATAATAATATTGTAAAAGAAAATAAATTAAATTATAATGAAGAATTATTAAAATACAAATTGTAATTGTGTAATTGTTTAAATGGACCACACTACAGAAAAAGGTAAACCCAACTGAGAGTCGCACCTCTCAGTATAAAAATTGGTGTCAGATGTGGGGTCTGCCTGAAAGTGTTAAAAGTCCAAACAAGTGCGTACAATAAACTCTCCGTGAAATAATATAAACTAATCGTGAAATCAAACACCATCAAGTTAATCGAGTGCAAAACATACTCATAGTGAAAAAAAAAAACATAAGAAAAGGCTACAGTCCGCCTGGGCGAACAGTATGATACCCTATCCTTATATAATATGGATATACATACCTACTCTATATTTTTAACAAAAGGGCATATCTAATAGAATAGAAAGGCGTCCAAGAAATATATTTTACATATTGTAAAGAATTTTAAAAACATAAAATTAATGTGATTGTTGCACTAATTTTTCACGAATCACACATTTCCTCTCTAATTTTTGAATACTGACTTGAGACAGATATTGGCATCATTAAAAATGTTCTGTGTTCTATTGATATAGTACGGTATAGGAGCCTATTGCTCATAGATGGATTGCAGTGGTTTTCGCCTAAACTAAATCACGTCGATTACGCTGACTCAGCAAAATCTTGCGAATAGACAATTGCGGCACAAGAGTGATTGGTCTTTACAAGTGGAAGCAGGATTACAAGGACCGTCGAGAATGGAATGAATGGAATGCTGCTGTATTTCAGCCGAAGACTCTCTATAGATCGTGAGCTCTATAGTTAATAAATTACAACTGTACAGAGGTAACTACAGCATCGTGGTAGCTGAAAACTGTTGCGTAGGGTTTTGCAAATATAGCATGCTGCAAGCTGCTGAAAGCCCAATGGATCTGAGTTAACCCTGTTGTTGTGACACATCTAGAAGGAAGTAGTGAGTGTAGATTTTTACTACGAAAAAAACGCTTATGAGCTCATTAGTTGCAGTTTCATTTAAATCAATGTTAAAATCCCCTAAAACAACTAAATTACCCATTTGAAACTCATCAAATAGTTTCTTTATTTCGGATTTGAGACTATGTTTTCCAAAATTATTATTTCTGTATATAACTAGATAGTGGACGTCTTTATATTTAAATAATATATACTGAAATATTTTTGCAACTGTAAGGTTAAAGCTGCGGAATTTAAGAACGCTTACTTCACTACTAAGACCAGATTTAGCGTAACATATTATTCCATTTTTTTTTGTCTGCACAGAACCTGCACTATCGATTCTAAATATTTCAAAACCTTCAATGTGGTATGATTCTGATGGAATTGTCCAAGTTTCCACAAAGCAAAGAATTTGTGACTTTAAAAATAATTTGTCAGATTTTATATCTTCGAAATGAGAGTTCAGACTTTGTACATTTTGATACATTATGATTAACCGATTTATGGAATTATATATGAAATCATAAGTGGTCTGTAAGGCCTTTTCATTGCAAAGAGAATTCATCTCGATTTGAACTGGGTCTACTGCAGAAAATGGCTTAGGGGGTTGGAAATTCCCAATTATATACAGCCCGTTGGCAGTTGTTGCTCGGCTGCATGCTACATACATATATGTTCGGTTTATTCCCGGACGTAAAGGAACTGCAACTGAGGTATAAGTACCGCCTTGGCTCTTATGAATAGTAATACCTTCCGCAGGTACAACTGGAAATTGAACTCAATGGAAATGTGTTGATTTCTACGATATTGAAATACCTTAGAAATCCTTTCAACACAAGTCCATAGAGGTTCCCGAGAATGCCGGTGCTGCAATCTTCCTATAGATCCAACCGTTTCGTCTCCGAACAAAATCTAAAGCCTTATTGAAATTGATATATGATCACTGTTACTTCTAAAATCAATATCAACCAATTTCCCAGTTGCTCCATTAACTAAGCCATCAAAAGTATTGATGTTTGCCGTAATCATACACTTTGCCCCAGTCTTAAAAAGTAACTTAGCTGGAGGTCTCTGAGTTTCTGAAGTTTTAAAACCCTGTGAGTATCGAAAAATGTTTGCTTTGTTACTTTCAGAGACGGGCCCTTTAATTCTTTCAGTTGCTATAGAATTGAATTCAGGCGAGGGCAACTCTCTCAGTTTATTGTTATTAAACTCATCTACTTCCGCATTAGACCAGAAAAGATGGATAGCGTTTGAAGGTACATCAGAAGTAGAAGTCACAATTCTTTGCCTCATAAGAAGAATGTCTTCCTCCGTCATTTGTCCCATGGCCATATTATTTAGTGCTATTGAAAAAACTCGATTATTTCGTTGCCGCATTATTTCTGTAAGCCGAAATGTTAAATGTGTCCCAAAGAGGCGTACCGGCGTTTGTGCTATGAAGAACATGCTGTAAATATATCCTTTGCTTTAAATTGAGCTTTGGTATGGTGCTCAGTAGTTCTTCTTGGGAAATCAGATCAGGTGTTTTGATAGCTCACACTTCATCTCGTGGATCACCAGCAATTATATTTTCGTTCAGATTAACCTCGGGGACTGCAAATATCGCGAATTCTTTATCCAAATTGTGCTCTACTTGGGGTGGATGTTGATCATCACGAAACTGAGCCAAAACATTGTCTAACATATTTTGGTCACAAAATGCTTCATATTTATTTTTGTTAGAATGAATAAGCTCGAAGTTTGTTTCGAAAACATTTTCAAAATCTACAGATAAAATGTCTTGTTCCTCATTTCTCCAGGGCACGAAAAGCATTATATGCTCTCTAATAAACTCAGTTGTATCCTTATCAATGCAAAACCGCCTATATCGAATGACGTGGGGTTGGGTGCGTTTACGAATATACCCACTTCCATCTTTTAAACGTAGTGGCTGATTTGGATTAATTGCAAAATTGTCCTCTGGTTCATCCTCATTTTCCACTCGAATGGTTAATGATTTTACGAAATTATACACAGCAGCAAAATCTGCAAGGCATAAGCTTTCAAGGGAATCTGGCCGCTGGGTGTAGTCATCAATTAAATTTGGAATGAAAATATCTGTAGAGCCAGCTTCCAGTTGCTGCAATTCCCGTCTTGGTTTGACCATTCGCACGCGTTGTTCCGGTCTGGATGTATTAATATATACATCTGCGTTACTGCACTCTGACATGTGTATACCTAAAACACTATACGCTGCCTCTTGGGCCGATATTTCCGAGCCTGAAATAAATCGATTACCCAAGTGCTGCAATTTTTGTTTAATTGTAATTTCCATTTGCTATTTCATCCATAGCTTCCCGCAATAGTTTTAAAACCCCTAGACTGGACTTGTTAATGAAGTTAATTATATATCCTACACAAGCATATGCATCTAATATGTATTGAATATCCGTATTTGCTCTATGCATTACCAAAATAGCGGGATTATTGAGCATTCGGTCAATAAACTTCCTTTTGAGAAATAGGGATGGCTTCTTAAGACTATATCTGATAGTTAAAATGTAATGTTCTTTCGTTACTCCCACCTTATTAAGGAATTCAGAAAAACTTAAGTCTTCTGTCGATGGAGAATTGGTCAGTAGTTCAATTGCATCTAATGTCGTTTTTAACCCATTTATATCCACATTTCGCTGCTCTTCTTCTGCGAGAGGTTTCAAAACAAGTGTTTTTCCCATTGGGAAATAAGGCATCCCATATCGGCATACCAAGCCATTTCTGAAATCTCTTCTGCATGATCGAGCATGTGAGTGGCGCTGGTAAACGATGAAATCTTTAAGGTCCTGGTTTCCGCCTTCATTAACACAAAACTTGTCAATAAAGTCCTGTGTTGCTTTTATACTCTCGTTATTCTTGAGATCCAGCTTTGGTGCACCTTTTAGCCAATTTTTAGCCAATATATCCCATGAACATGTGGGGAACCTCTTTGCTTAACTTAACTCTTACTTAACTTAATCCCTTAACTTATTTCAACGGTCAACGTTAATATCTCCAAAAATTCCTCCAGGTGCTTTAAAAAGTTTAAAAAGTGTTCGAAAACGATGGTCGAAGTATCGATCACATGTCACTGGGTCCGCTCTAATAAGTCGGGACTTTAGTGCAAACTCCATTGATTCCGCTTCATCCGGGGTAATATCGATATTATCCACAACCTTATAAAGAATTACGAGTAATTCTTGCCATTTGGTTTCTGCAGCCGAAAGCGTTATGAAGAAAGTAGGCAATCCAAATTGGCGTATCATTGCCATTACTTTCTTTTTCTCAGCCTCCCAGTGAGCTGGCAACGATCTAATGCCCTTAAGTACATGGTAGCCATCATCATGTTGCACCAAATTGTTAACATGTTATTCGGTTAACATGTTCTCTGCAGTATTAGTGTTTTCTTGCCCAGATTACTTCCGAATGCAAATAGAAATTGCATTTCGAATACTCCTTAATTCAAATTTTTTATAAGTGTACAGTAACTTATCCACAGTTGCACACCGTCTGTCATACCGCCTCAGCTCTGATCGAGCGATTTTGCTATATGATAAATCCGAGCATCTGCGAGCTTCACCACAATAAATACTAGGAAAGGAAAGCTCTTCGGAATAACTATCAAAAATCATATCCAGGGGTCGTCGACCTTCACCAGGAGCAATTGCAATTTGATCCGTTGGCACATTCTCAATTGGTATAGGATTCAAATTCACCGGTGCCAAGAGATCTTCATCCACAATTTCTTCCTCAACTCTTTGCCCTAAGAGCTCTTCTACTACTGACCGATCTGCCTCCGCAGCAATAAAGGGAATCTCATCCGCGTTTTGCATTTCGCTCGTCCAGTTTTGTGCCAGTGTCACGTTTTCCTCTATGTATAAAGGTGTTGTTAGCAGATATTGAACTGCACTATAAACTTTGGCAGGACGAATAGTTTCGCTCATGAAGCTATACGAGTTTGCTATTCTACGTTTTAAATGCAATTGAATGACGTGAGTTTGATCAAAGGTACGCGGAAGTGCAGAAATATTATCATCAACAACGAGTGGTATATTTACTACAGCACCTTTTAATCCACACCGTCTATCACATCCAAGTGACCTAATTTGCATAAAAGGTATGCGAGGAGCAACAAGACGCTGCTCCAAACATGTCAAATCTCTTAAACATTCAGGTATTACCGGAAATTCGAGACCGTTCGCTAGACAGATATTTGCAACTTTTCCCTTAATAATTTGCATCTTACAATAAGAGCACAATGAAATTATTCCAGAATCGGAAGGGAATTGAGTGGACAAGCAAAATACTTTACTCGCGAAATCTGTGGAAAATTTTCTTTCAATTAGGGATTTATTTAAGGTCCTAATTTGCAGGCATTTTAAACAGACATATTAAAACTAATTAACTGCACTTTTTGATAAAAAAAAACCGCGAATACGAGTAGGTAGATGTATTATGAAATTTATTCAGAAACATTTCTTTTCTTAAGAAGACAACAGTTTTACTGAAAAGTTCAGCAGACAAATTAATTATTAACGAATTAGCATCATATTGTTGTAATAAAAAGTTTGTGTTGTGGTGCTTAAATATTAAAAAAAAAAGAATTTTAATTAAAAAAGTTGATTTGAAAAAATATAAGAAACGACAAAAACATTCTTCTTCTTTTTTCATAACAAAAAAAAAATAAAATCTTTTGAAAATTGTGAAGTGTGTGCGGTTATAATTGATCAAAAGTTTCTCGAAAATTTCTTTTGTGTTTTATAAGCCTTGTAATACGTGTATTTAGTAACAAGTTTATGTTGATTTAAAGATTAAGTGAATTTGTCTTTTCCATTCAAAGTAATATTGATCGACCAAGTTAGTTTTAAAGTGACCGTGAATATATTCTGGGAAAAATTTATTATTTGTTTAAACAAATTATACACACATATATACATATATAAAATACTTAATATAAATCGAACCGAATTCATTCTGATCCGAAAAAAGTGTAATTGGTAAATTAGTTTTGTTTTAATTCTACTTCTACTTAATTTTTCGTTTCGTGTGTTTAAGTATTACCAACCTCGCGAAAAATTAAAGGAAGCTTCAAGATTTATTGTAAGATAAGTACAATCTATATTAAAATATTTTTCGTATCCTTTATATACATTTTTGAATATTTTACACCAATATAATATAAAATATACCATTCATACATGTGTGTATATACCATTCATATACACGAACATTTAAAAAAATTATATATTTTTATATAGATATATATAACTATATTGATTAAAGTACTTATATACAAATATAACGACCAGAAAATATTACATATATTACAATGAAATTATTCCAGAATCGGAAGGGAATTGAGTGGACAAGCAAGATACTTTACTCGCGAAATCTGTGGAAAATTTTCTTTCAATTAGGAATTTATTTAAGGTCTTAATTTGGACCTTAAACCAAAGTCCCTCACAGCAGTTACATACTTCTATGGGTCCTTGTCGGACAGTGTTGTTATAATCGCGAAGGGACCGCTGTCTTTGAGACATGTTACTCCTAGCCTTCTGATTTCTCTGTGATTGTCGGATATTAGCGTTAGTCATGTTGTTTTCGTCGATTCCATGGAGGCGAACTCTAACAGAAGAATTTAATCGAAATTCTTCTTGATTTCGGACTGAAATTCTACGTGATTCCCTTCTCAACTGTGAGTTCCTTATTTGCTCAATGTGCCGAAATTCTTGATTTTGATGTTTTGCCTCATGTTCCCTTCTATTTCGTTCTTGTTCCGCTTCCCTATATTCTACATTGTCCCGGTGAATTTCATGTTCCTGGGTGTTTCGGTCTTGTTCGAATGCCCTGTATTGAGGATTGTCCCGACGTGTCTCATGCTCCCGAGTATTTCGTTCTTGTTCCGCTTCCCTGTATTCTACATTGTCCCGCCGGGTTTCATGTTCCTGGGTGTTTCGGTCTTGTTCGAATGCCCTGTATTGAGGATTGTCGCGACGTGTCTCATGTTCCCGAGTATTTCGTTCTTGTTCCGCTTCCCTGTATTCTACATTGTCCCGCCGGGTTTCATGTTCCTGAGTATTTCGGTCTTGTTCGAATGCCCAGTATTGAGGATTGACCCGCCGGGTTTCATGTTCCTGGGTGTTTCGTTCTTGTTCGAATGCCCTGTATTTAGGATTCTCCCTACGTGCCTCATGTTCCCGATTGTTTCGTTATTGTTCCGCTTCCCTGTACTCTGCATTCTGCCGTCGGGTTTCATGTTCTTGTGTGTTTCGTTCTCTTTCAACGTTTCTGTATTAAAGATTTTGTCGTCGATTCCTATGTTCCTTAGTGTTTCGTTGTTGTTCCATTTCCCTATAATCAGGGAGTTCACGTTGAGTCAAATGTGCTTGGGAATTCCTTTCTTGTTCGGTAATCCTAAACTCAATATTTCGGCGTCTCAATCTTCGTTGTCCGGTATTTTGAAGCGGTTCTACCTCTCGGTACTGCGAGTCAATACGCCGAGAAGCATGCTGAAGATTATTACTGATTATCCATTTGGCGATAGTTAGCGTCAGATCGCAAATTCCTTGATCGATTTCGACTACTCAAGCGTCTTTGAGCTGCAGATACTCTTTTTAACCTAGGCATTTTGGAGCTAAATACGTAAATACTTTTATGAAGTAAAAGTTCAATAATATGTAATATTTTCTGGTCGTTATATTTGTATATAAGTACTTTAATCAATATAGTTATATATATCTATATAAAAATATATAATTTTTTTAAATGTTCGTGATAATATATTAGAATGGTATATTTTATATTATATTGGTGTAAAATATTCAAAAATGTATATAAAGGATACGAAAAAAATTTTAGTATAGATTGTAAATACTTATCTTACAATAAATCCTTGAAGCTTCCTTTAATTTTGCGCGAGGTTGGTAATCATTAAACACACGAAACGAAAAATTAAGTAGAAGTAGAATTAAAACAAAACTAATTTACCAATTACACTTTTTTCGGATCAGAATGAATTCGGTTCGATTTATATTAAGTATTTTATATATGTATATATGTGTGTATAATTTGTTTAAGCAAATAATAAATTTTTCTCAGAATATATTCACGGTCACTTTAAAACTAACTTGGTCGATCAATATTACTTTGAATGGAAAAGACAAATTCACTTAAACTTTAAACCAACATAAACTTGTTACTAAATACACGTAGTACAAGGCTTATAAAACACAAAAGAAATTTTCGAGAAACTTTTGATCAATTATAACCGCACACACTTCACAATTTTCAAAAGATTTTATTTTTTTTGTTATGAAAAAAGAAGAAGAATGTTTTTGTCGTTTCTTATATTTTTTCAAATCAACTTTTTTAATTAAAATTCTTTTTTTTTAATATTTAAGCACCACAACACAAACTTTATTAAGAAGAAAATTTATGGTTACATAAAATAATACCCATTGACTTCAATAATTGATAGATAATCCGTTCGCATACAATAAAACAAAATAGGAGGCGTCAAAATGTACATACCTTTAAGATGATTTATAAATATGTATTACCCAAAAGAAAAGATCACTTCTCTACCTATTTGGTACTCATTCATATTGCTTAGCATGGTTCAAAACACCAATTATTTTTACGTCATAAATTTTAACAACCCCTGTATACCAATCCAAAACAATCAACATTGTTGATTTTCTTGTGTCTATTTCTAGGCAGCTATAATACACACAGAAATCCCAACGAACTGCGACCATTCCTTTACTTTTTTTATCAACCCACGCTTTTGTTTTCTCCGAAACTAAAAGAACTTCCGCACAACCGATATTTTGCAAAATTGTATAGATACATATTTTTTAGTAACAACGGACATTGATATCAACAGATAATCCCTTCGAAAAACCTAATTTTAAAATAATTGAATTGAATTGATAATTGTTAGTGGGTGCAAATTTTGTAAGGGTTCTAACTTTTTATCTCTTCAACCTAAGCTTCAAAACAATTTTTTCTTAATTGTGGGCGTGGCAGTGGGCGTAATAAATTTGTGTACCCCTAACAACTCTCGGACCCTAGAAAGTAAATTTTAAAATAAAATGGTGGATGACATTTAATTTCATTTTATATGAAATTTATAAAAAAAACTTCAGTATTCGAAAAAACGCCAAATAATAGGCGTGGCCAAAAACTTTGTATGGGTAATATATATTGGAAAAAATATTGGCTTAATATTTTGTTAAACATTTTTTTTCGATTTCTATGAAAATTGTCGAAGAAAACCGCATTTTAGTTAAAAACCCCCACGAAAAGTAGGCGTGTCAAAAAACTTTAGATGACAAACTTATAAAGGAGGGCAGTGCCTACATATCTTCTGAAGGCTGTAATACTCTATCTCTCTAACTTTAGCTTTAAAACGGTTTTTTGTAAATTGCCGGCATGGAAGTGGGCTTGGCAGTGGGCAAATATTTGAAAGAGGTCAGTGTCTACATATTTTGGTAAGGTTCTAACTCTTTATCTCTTCAACTTAAGCTTCAAAATTATTTTTCCTTCATTGTGGGCGTGGCAGTGGGCGTAATAAATTTTGTTACACTTAACAACTCTGGGACCCTAGAAAGTATATTTTAAAATAAAATGGTGGATGACGTTTAATTTCATTTTATATGAAATTTATAAAAAAAACTTCAATATTGGAAAAAACGCCTCCAAATAATAGGCGTGGCCAAAAACTTTGTATTGGTGATATATTGGAAAAAATATTGGCTAAATATCTTGTTAAACATTTTTTTTGGTTCGGTTTTTTGTAAATTGTGGGCGTGGCAGTGGGCGTATTAAAACAAAATTTTACACTTAACCATTTCGGATCCCTAGGGAATATGTGGTCCAAATTTCAGCTTCCTAGCTTAATTTTAAAGGCGGACATTTCTAAATAGTCTTAGAATTTGGTCCTGATCATAAATATATATACTTTTAGGGGTCTACGACGAATATTGAGAGGTGTTACAAACTATGTGTCAAAATTAATATACCCTTAGGATAGGTTTTAAAAAGACACTAAAAAATAAAAAAAATTATTCAGTGATGGCAGCAATCATCACCATCATCCTCTTGAAGCAGATTCAGCCGCTGAAGTTCCAGCAATCCATGAGTAATTAATATTAAGATTTATTTTTTTTCTTTCTCTATACTCTTTTTATAATTCTTTTATTGTCATATCAATTATATATTAGTATTAAGTATATTGAATCCATTACCTCTTAAAGAAAAAGGATACTTTTTACGTTACTAGTATATGTCAATTGTCCTCTGTCCTCTTATGTCGTCAGAAGATAGTCTAGTACCTATCGACGATTCAGAAGACTCCAGCACAGTCCACAACTCTTCCTCTGAACCCAACTCTGACTCTATTCTTAACATGGCCCCAAAACTAGATAGATCTTTTGCCATTACACTCATCCCAGAGTTTGATGGGGCGCGATCACAACTTCACAAATTTGTAAACGCCTATGACCTAATAGCGCAAGAAACCTCCGCAGCCGATTTACCAATACTCCTTACAATTATTTAAACCAAATTAAGTGGTCCCGCGTTCAACATCGTCAAGTATTCCAAATTTGATACGTGGGATACTTTAAAAGGAAAACTCGAAAATCAATTCTTAGAAACGAAGTCGTTAATTCGTTAATTCCACTTGCAGTTGCGACCAAGTGGAATTAATCCAAATCACGTAAAAACCGTCTGAGTCCGTACGAAATTATGCTAGCAGAGTTGAGCAAACCCTAGCGAATTTAAATGATGCCTGTATAGCCAGTGAGGGCACCGAAAATTCCGAGTGCATACCAAGTTTAAATGCGAAAACTGCTTTTAAGGGCTTTGAAAGGGGTCTAAACCCAAAATTCAGTTTGATTATTAAAGTCTCACAATTTACCCGTGATAACAAAATTTAAGTGGGAACAGTCACTGTAACGTGTAGCAACTGTAAAAACCCGGCACATCATATCCAAGAGTGCAGGAAAAGATAATATAACAATAGGCGCCGTACAGAAAATCCTCACCCTCAGAATCAAAATCTTCAACCTCAGAATCGGAATCCTCCTCCTCCGAATCATAATCACCATTCGGAAAACCACCTAGAGGACAGAACCAATGGCAGGGTCCGGAATAACAATTAAATTTTCCTCGCCACATCTTCCATATCAATCTCAATAGCAAAATTAGTCGTGTAGACTTTCTTCTAATCCCTATTAAATCCGAATCCTTTCAAATCTCCTCATTGATAGCAGTAGCGAAATCTGTTTAATCAAAATCATAAAATAAAGCCAGAAGTAGCAATCGACTCCTCCATAATTCATTTTTTTTTCTTTGTTTGGAATTACTGAATCCATTATTTTAACCCAGGAAGTCATTTACTCAACAACATCACCATCACGTATCCATTTCATCTAGTAGACAGGAACTTTCCAATTATTACTGATGGAATCGTTGGTAATAATTTTCTCGATGATCATCAAGCTCAAATCAATAATGGCACAAAAATTCTAACTCTATTTTTTAAAAAACATATCATCGAATGCGATTTAATCCCTTCCAACTTCGTTAAGATTCCTGAAATCTTACTTTCTGTACTAAAGGAAGCTAAAGCTGACAGAATAGGCTTAGCTCAACAATTTCCCAGTGGATTATATATTGGCAATAGTATTACTCCAGCCAATAATACTATCTTTTCCATATCCATTGCCAACTCATCTGAATCTCCTATTGAATTTAACACAGACGAATGAATCTTTGATCATCCCTCTAATTAACATATATTTCGAATTCAACAATATCCAGCTACCTACGATAGAATTCAAGCCATCAAATAATTAGTCATAACTGACCACATGACTAAAAATGAACGAGACTCTATTATAAATCGTTGCCTTCTGTATAGCGATTTATTCTACCTAAACGGGGATAAATGAGCTCATACTACGTCCGTTCAACATTCCATCCATACCCCCGATTGTACCCCCGATTCAAACCTTTCAGGTTACCTGAAGCTCAGCGCCAGGAGGTAAATAAACAAATTCATGAGATGATTGACGATAATATTATCCAACCATCGAAACCGTACAGGTTATCTCAGCGCCAGTAGGTAAATAAACAAATTCATGAGATGATTGACGATAATATTATCCAAGGAATTTTTCTCTTATCGTTGTCCCTAAGAAGCCTGATAGGAATGATAATACGAAATGGAGAATCGTAGTAGATTTCCGTAAGCTCAACGACAAAACAGTCGGTGACGCTTACAATCTTCCCAATATAACTGATATCTTAGATCAGTTAGGGAGTTCGAAATTGTTTTCCACCCTAGATTCCGCTAGTGGATTCCACCAAATCGAAGTTAAACCTGAATATAGAGAGAAGACAGCCTTCTCCTCGCCGTTTGGTCAGTAATCAGTTTAATGAACAATTTTGACTGGTCTTCAAGGTAAAACACTTTCGTGTACATGGATGACATCGTGGTCTATGGAAAATCATTACAAGAACACAATTCTATGTTAGTCGAAATCTTCGATCGTTTGAGAATGCTCAATCAAATTCATCTCCTACATCGTCTTCAAACTCTCCTTCTATATCGTTTACTGAGTCGTCTACTATATCTTGTTCCAAATCATCTTCTAAATCATGTTCCAATTCCTGTTCTAATTCATGTACTAATTCTTGTCCAAAATCGTCTTCTAGCTCGTTTTCAAAATCGTCTACTATAGGTATCGTGTACCTAATCTTGTATTAACTCGCCTACTATATCATGTACCAATTCTCCTAGTTATTCGTTTACTGACTCATCTACTAATTCGTGTATTCTTCCAAATCGTCTACTAGTTCTTCTACCAATTCAACTCCTATAACATCTCCTAATTCATCTGCCAACTCTTGTTACAATCCGTCTACAAGCTCGTCCCTTACTACTGACTCATCTCCTACTTCGTCATCAAATCAGTCTTCTACATCATCGTCTAACATAACCACTCCATTCCAAGATCCGTGTACTTCTTCACAACTCTAATTAATTCTAATTTTTTTTTACCTAATTTTTCTCCTACTGGTGAAAAAATCCAAATCATACCGAAAGGACTCCACTTAAATCCAATTGGAGGACATTGTGAAGTAAACCGAACCTTCAAGAGTTTAAAACTATATCACAAATGGAAAAATATGTTCCATGATATAAAAGCATACATCTAAAACTGCGAACTTTGCCACAAAACCAAAGTCACCAAATACACTATGGAACCTATTGTAATAACTTCTACTTCTAAACGTACCTTTGAAAAGATATCAATTGACATCGTCAATGTCGACATGTTTTAACCCAATACACCGATGCTATTCCATTACCAAATCAGGAAGCTAATACTATCGCTGAAGCACTCTTCAAGGAAATAATCTTTCGTTTCGATACACCTAAATATGTTTTATCCGACCGAGGTCAAAACTTTCTTTTTGACATATTTAAAAGCGGTTGTAAACTTTTAAAGACTAATCTCCAAACAACAGCTTACCGACCTCAATCAAATGGGTCTTGTGAACGAAGTCACCGAAACTTCGTGGAGTATCTCCGCTGTTTCATAAACAAATCTTAAGATGATTGGGATTCTTGGATTAAATATGCCGCATTCGCACATAATACTACCCCTAATACTTTTACTGCTTTTACTCCCTTTCAGTGAGTTTTTGGAAGACAAGTTGAACTTCCTACTAGCCTAACTTAAAATCCTGAGATGTGCTATGACTATGATTTATATGCGAATGAGCTGAAATCTCGGTTACAACACGCTCATCACATTGCTCGAGAAACCTTAGTTAAAAGTAAAGAATCTTCCAAGATTCAATATGACAAGAAACAAAATCCTGTAACTTTCTCAGAAGGAGACCATGTTTTACTTAAAAACGAAAGTTGTTCTAAGAACAAAAATAAAAAGTTACTTCCTATATGGAATGCTCTATATGAAATTATTTATTCCTCTGGAGTTAATTCCATAATAAAATACAAAAATCGAGCTATAAAAGTTCACAACAATTGACTCAAATTGTCTAAATAAAGAAATTATTCCTATATATTTCTAGAAATGGACGGAATTTTCATAAAACTACTCATCCTAAACACCTTCGTATATTTTAACACACCAATGACCTTATATAACCAACCAAAACTGGACTCTTCTACGAAAACATCGGTAATCTCAAGCTCTTCTCAAATCATTGGAATTTAGTAATTTATTCTAGTATAAGTGAATTTGATACCCAATTCAAAGCTATCTTACTATATCATCATAAAATATTATCCCTTTGCGAACAATTCCTATCAACTCAAGAATCCCTAAACCAATATGCTACCCTTACCATTCAATGCTCCATGAACCTGGACAGACTTAATGAACAGGATCTCATTATAAACAAATATCTTTGTACTATTGTAAGACCCCGTCGAATAAAATGAGGGGTTTTAAATATTGTCGGGACTATTTCTAAGCAATTGTTTGAAACCCTTGATGATAACGATGCCAAAATGTTCTCTGAGCACATACACAATTTGGATCAACTACAAAACCGCATTCAATCTTTATGAAAAACAAATATCCGTTTCAAAAAATATCATACACCAACTTGATGTTGTAAGATTTTACTAACGAACAATTATTTGCTCTTGAAGAAAAACTAGAAAAAACTAGCCTAAAGATGGAGAAAATGACCAGTACCCCCAATCTTGTTAGAAACAACTCCTATTCTGTAATAATTCCCGAGAAGCCCTTACTCGTTGTTGATTCTGAAAAACAGTCTTACTTTCTCTACGAAGAACAAAATTTAGAAAAATGTTTCAATACCCATAAAAATAATTACATTTGTGAACAGAATGAACCAAACTTATTTATATATCCCAGTAATGCTTGCGAACATTAAATGCAAATCATGCAAATTTTTCATCCAATATTCCTACAACTTGCCGATTCAAATTCTTGGCTTTTCGTCTCACAAACCCCGAAAATTTTACAATCCAATGCCAAAAATTTAACTATCAATTCAACTAGAATATTAAAAATCGAATTTACTTGTGTAGCAAACACAAAATATCAGTCCCTTAATTCCAAAACTAATTATGAAACAGATACAAAATTGAACTTTATCTCATCTGCCATTCCCGTATCATACCCTATTCACACCGCACTAAAATTCGAGGTTTCCACAAACAGATTTCGAAATCGCGGCAAAGCATTCACACCGAACACAATCCGGGTTTTGTTTGACGTTTCAGTCAGCCATCGACAAATAAAAGCGAATAAACAAATATTGCGCTCAAATTGCAAGTCCACTATAATCTAACAACGCATATGACTTCATTTAATTCGCGTGTTCGTCGTTCAAGAAATAGGTAAGCTTACTCTTAGGTGACTTGCAGTTGACTTATAATTCAGTTGAAAATCTGTCAACCACTTATCAACTGCTTTGTGTAACTTGTGGAATGTATTAAAAGGTGCGTTTGCGTTGACAACCTTACCATTGAAACCAGATTCTGAGGAGGTTTCATCGAAATTTCATACAATATCGAGGTTTGAAAATCTCGAAAATGTATGGGAAACCTTCTGATTTCGATGGAGGTTTCATGAGTTTTGGCGAAACCTCAGATTTCGATGCGGTGTGAAAAGGGTATCAGCTCAAATATTACTCAATTTGATTTCGCCAAACTACACATCATAGAAACTCAAACATTTGCAACTAAATTAATGACCGTCTTCTTCTTCTCTAACCGAAACTCGTACCAATCCTATTTACAAGTTTCGTTCTTAAGGGGGGTGTTGTAAAGTGCACCACTTGACGCATACCAAGCACTTTACAACTTCTTAACTTGTATGCAGATGTTAAACCCTACGATCAATGTTGCAACTTTGTAACAATATATTGATTATCCCAAATAAACATTCTCCCTAACTTCTATTTCAGCTTGCCACCTTCAGCGTCAATGCCCAACACTTCCCACCTAAATAAACAACGCTTATTTATTGCGCAACTTAGCGCAACTCGTTGTGCTGATGCCGCATTTCGCTTTCCACACGAACGATAGCTTTATGTATCGATCGTATGCGCGACAAAGTAACGCACCTTTTAGTAAAGGGTGATCCATTTCGAGGTTCCCTACTTTTTTAAAGAAAAAAACACAGAAAATTCAAATTTAATAGAGAATGTTTATTATCATTTGAAAGAACATTCTTTGGCATTTATTTCTTGAAGATTATGTTTATCAAATGTTGGCTGTGGCTACGTCGCAGATGATCCATCCGTTGAGGCCAATTTTTGATCACTCGTTCAAGCATTTCGACTGGTAACTGGCGAATGACACGCGTGATGTTTTCCTCCAAGGCCTGAATCGAAGCGGGTTTGTCGGCATAAGCTTTTGACTTTACATACCCCGACAGGAAAAAGTCTAACGGTGTGATATCACACGATCTTGGTGGCCAATCGACCGGCCCAAAACGTGAAATTATGTGCTCACCGAAATGTTCTCTCAATAAGTCCATTGATTGATGCGATGTGTGGGAAGTGGCGCCGTCTTGCTGAAACCAAATGTCGCCGAGATCACGAGCTTCAATTTCAGGCATCAAATAGTCGGTTACCATGGCACCGGCATAATTTTTAAAGAAATATGGACCGATGATTCCACCGGCCCACAAACCACACCAAACCGCTGTTTTTTCTGGATGAAGTGGCAGTTCTTCAATGTCTTCAGGTTGCTCTTCGTCCCAAATGCGGCAATTTTGTATGTTTACATACCCATTGAGGCAGAAATGGGCCTCATCGCTAAACAAAAATTTTGTTTGCCTCGAAATCGTCGGATCTTCTCGGAACTTTTCAAGAGCCCATAGAGCGAAGCGATGTCGCTTGGGAAGGTCGAGCGGCTTCAGTTGTTGCACAAGCTGTATTTTGTACGCTTTCAATTTAAGATCTTGACGTAAAATGCGCCAAGTCGTTCCATACGTCAGTCCGAGTGGCTGCGAACGGCGCCGAATCGACTCTCTACGGTCTTCGTGTACACTCAGCTACGGCCGCTATATTTTCTTCACAGCGTGCTGGACGTGGTCTATTCGGTCGAATATTATCCAATAATGAATGCTGGGTCTCAAAATGGGTGTTGGTGTTGCGAATAGTACGCTCAGTAGGCCGATTATGTTGACCATAAGTTGAGCGAAGTGCGCGAAACACATTCCTCACAGAACGTGAATTTTCATAATAAAGTTGAACAATTTGTAAACGTTGTTCACGCGTAAGTCTTTCCATTATGAAATGCCAAACAATACTAAACAAAAAGAACATGACAGCATGACACGACTCACACGTGATCTGTCAAAAAAGGCTATTGAAAAAAGTATCTCTACTTGGATCACCCGTTATAAAAGACAACAAGTGTTCAACACTAGTATCCTAGGGTGGTTTTGGCTAACTCCCTGATGATGTCGCGATACTGAGACCACTGCACGGTGGGGAGTTTCTCACTCAGGCGCACTTTGTAGGCTCTGGCGACTCCAGATGTGCTAAGCCATCCAACGTCGAATTTCTTCTTTTGGGTAGTTTGTAGCTTCTTCTCGTTGGACAGTCGAGCTCTGAATCTAGCTGCAACAAGAAAATGGTCAGAGTCGTCGTTTGCCTTTCGGTAAGTGTGCATGTTCAAGTTGTTGGGTATCGCATCGGTTAGCACATGGTCGATTTGGTTGGCGGTTCGACCGTTTGGAGGGCGCCAGGTTGCTGTGTGTATCCTTAGTCGCGGAAACCTAGTGCTACCGTATTACAAGCTTACCAACTAATCCGCCGAAGATGTTCTCCTTGCCGACTTTAGCATTGAAGTCCCCGAGTACAATTTTGACATCGTACTCCGGACAGGCTCCGTTGGCTCCGTTCAAGAGGTCATAGAATTCCTCCTTGATAGGGTCCTCGGCCTCGTCGGTAGGGTTGTGAGCACATATTAGGCTTATGTTTTGGTATGTAGCTGTGCTGCGGATCGCAGCCAGGCGGTCACTTATCGGTTTGAAGTCCATTACTTTCTAAGCCGATTTCCCAAGACGAATCCAATACCTAGCACATGCAATCTTTTGTTACAGCTGTGATAAATGTCGCAATTTTTTCTTTTCATAATTCCTTATCCTATCCATCGAATCTCCTGGATTGCGGTATTGACGGGCTTGTACAGCGAGATAACAGACTCAGTTTTTGAGCAGCACCTGGCGCGTAGAGTGTCCGCACATTCCAAGTACACACTCGCATGACCGTTAATTGTTCCGGGTCTATTTTGCCCTTGAGGTTCATTTATATCCGAGACTGCCATAGTCTCTCCCATAACTATATGTTTTTGACGTGGTCGGGAATTTACCCCGATGGCGGAGCGTCTTTATACGCAGTCGGCTGGATGACAATGCGATTTCTGCGGCCCAACATGCCATTAAGGGGAAAGGCGTGGAAACAGCATTGCATGATGTCGTTAGTACAATAGAGAGATCATTGGAAGTTAAATAATATACTCTAGCTGCGTTTCTGTACGTTGATGGAGCTTTTAATAACGTCAACACATGTACAGTAGAAAGAGAACTACAAAAATCGAATGTTGATCACGAAATGATATTACCATTTTCATTGACAGTAAGGATAAAAGCAGTTTCTGCTTTTGCAATAAGATGCAGTCTAGTTCACTGCCGCCGTGTAGAGCTTATGGCTCTCTGCTCGCAGCACGCCGTAAATCTCTGCTGGGTCCCTGGATATAGTGACAAAGCCGGCAGTGAGGGGGCTGACGAATTCGCAAGGTATGGGTCTGCAATGGAACATGATCGAGCACTGCAGTCGATCAAGCCACCACTTTGCGATCTTAGGAAACGACTGGAGAACAGGATTCGTATGAAATCTAACAGCATGTGGAACTAACTACCTGTGTGGTATGAAGGAAGCTCTGTTCGGTATACAAAAGTGGCCGAACTATGAAACTTCTACAGTTGGACAAGTCATCACTGTCTAGGCTGGTAGGGCCCTAACGGGACATAACTTACTAAGAAATGATGCACTTTGTTTTGCCATATAAATTATTTCTATAGATTATTTTATTAAAAAAAATTAATAAATTATTGTAAGTGTGTGAGGATGTGGTATATGAGTGGAAGAGCATAAAGCGCTGCAAACGATTCCGTCATCGTTAAAAATAACAAAACACTAAACATATTTTCTCATTCATTAAAATTTATTCTATATCGATAATTATAATAAATTTACTGTTACGGAGGAGTATGGCAACTAACACTGTGACAGAAGAATTTTATATATTAGAAGATTTGACATACCTTTCACAATATTAGAATACATATATTTATTAAACACATAAATGTTTCTGTTTTGATTTAAAACTATTTCAACAAAATGCTAAGTATGATATATACTGCCAAAGTAACGGCAGTTGTTGTCGGGAGCTCACAACACATGTTGTATTATGTCAGATTGCTTAATCAATTAGAAATGAAAACTGTCTTTATTAATTATTACCAAAATGTAAATAAATAATAACTGCAATGAGAAATAATGATAAATTCAGTATGAGAATAAAAGGAAAGGCTACATTCCCCTTGATGCGAACAGTATCCATATCTCTATATGCCCCAAAGAAAACAGCATTAAGAAAATTATGGATGGCATTTTATTTCATTCTATAAAATCTATAAAAAAAATATTTATTTTAAAAAACGGCTCCAAAAAGTGGGCGCGGCCGAAAAATGTATACTGGCGGTATATTGGGAAACATGTAACACTCTATCTATCTAACTTTAGCTTTAAAACTGTTTTTTTTTTCTAAATTGAAGGCGTGGCAGTAAGCATACTCAAATTTTTACACTTAACTATTTCGGAGCCCTAGGGAATATGTGGTCCTAATTGCAACTTCCTAGCTTAAATCAGTTCATTTTTTTAAACGATCATGAACATAGTTAAATTATCATGTTATTTATTGAAAAAAAAACAAATGTTGTTAAACTACCACGAATATGGTCAAATTGACAGGTTTCGTTGCAATATGGCGACCAAATGTATTATGAATATACTTAAGCTGACAAACAAACATACTGAAACAAACACGATAAGAAACGTAGTGAAAGCAAAATAGTGATCAATGTATCATGAAAATATTCAAGTAGCAATGATTTGACATAGACATTGTTGAAGAAACACAAACGTTGTAAACGTTATAAAGGATGTTATTGTATGTACATAACTATATAAGTGATAAACAACAACTCTATCACCTAAATAATTGATTTGGTAAGTAAAAGTCTTAGTAGAAAGCAGTTTATAGTTTTGCTATCTATCCATATATAAATGGGGCCAACGACTTACATATATTTTTTCCGACCCAAATTTATTTGAAGAAAAATTGTCTATGCTTATTTCAAAGGCACCAGATCCATGAAGAACACTGTAACGAGATAAAATCCAACTCTCGTTTGCACTGAGACAAGAAAATGCTACTAGAATTTCAATATAATTGTGAATACATTTTGGTAGTTTTCTGAAACCAGTTAAATTCCAAATTTAATATTTTATAGCCCCGCAAATAAAATTGCTTAATAAAGCATTGGAATGAACTTAAAGCTTTGATAATTCCTGTCCTCTATGTAAAGGTGAAAGACCAAATTTACCAACAACTTTTCAAAAAGCAAATTTTGATACATATCGCCATATGACCTTACTAAATTATTGAATATATGAATTTATTACATTATGTTCATCCTCCATCTGCCAGGCGAAATAAAATTCGAAGTTAAGAAGAATCAGAAGTTCTTTAAGCCAACAACGATTTCCCAATTGGATCGTCTAGCAAATAAGGTAAAAATAAATCTGTTGTATAACTGTGACCACATTTTTTATTAATATTGAAATCATATCACAACAATTTTCTTATGTAAAAATCTTTGAAACTAATTGTAGAAGAAATAGAAGAAAACTTAAACTGCACATTCCTTTAAAAGTATTTTTTTTAACAAAACTATGACAAATATGTAACTGTACTAAAAAAATAAAAGAGCATTTGAAACGTTCCTTTAAAAGTATTTTTTTAACAATACTATGACAAATATGTAACTGTACTAAAAAAATAAAAGAGCATTTGAAACGTAAAAGCGTTGTTTATTGTTACCCAGAGGAGTATTTTGGGCCGGAGACTCCGGAAATTTGCTCAAATCTCCGGGCTACGGGAATTTCCCAGGGCCGCCAAGTTTTAAAGGTTTATAATTTTTTAAATCTAAAAATCGTTTACAGCGATTAAAAACTTGTTAGCATTCGTTTACATTGATAAATTGTTCGGCATGTGTACAAAGAACAAAATGGCAAAGGGCGCATTAGGTCTTATTTAACGTAAGCTTATACCATTTTCACACTGTATTGAAATCTAAGGTTTTGCAAAACCTCCTGAAACCTAGATCGAAATAAGGAGGTTTTCACATACTACAAGTTCCACAAAGCAGTTGACAAGCGGTTGATAGTTTTTCAACTGTGTTACAAGTCTCCTAAGAGTCAGCTTACGATATAGTTATAGTTAAAGAAATTAAGAAACTAAATTATAATAGAATACAAATGAGAGATTATTAATTCCTAATAACACACCTTACATTTAATGGTGAAAAATATTCATGATTGAACTCCTTAATATATGTAATATTTTATATTTTTGAAGTGAAAATATTGGCAAAAAAGTGACGTCATCTCATTGAGATTTCATACTAAAAATTCGATTTTCAAACCCTGATATCTCCTAAACTAGGCGAAAACGAGACATATTACATATTAACTTGTGATTATTTCATTGAGATCTATAAAGTTGCATCTTCAAATCTCGCCTCGAAAACTATAGTATCCCCAAATTTTTTCTATCCCCGTCATATTTTCTATAAAATTTAAATTAGAAAGTCATATGTAGGAAGTAAATGTTTTTTTGAAAAATTGATTTTAAATAAGAAGTTGTAAGTGTCGATTGTTTTATTAGGTTATAGCCATGTAGCTTCTTGTTAGTTCAATTTCAATCACATGATGTGCGATATATCTGCCAGTTTCACTCGCCACTCTATGAACATACCTTCAAAATTATAATCAAAAATTAATGAAAAAATATATTTAATATCTATTTAGAAAAAGGGACTCTTTAATAATAAATATGCATTTATATATATCATAGGCCGGGCTTTTGATAGAGTTGGTAACCGTGTAAGTATGAGTAAATTTAATATATAAATTTCGAAATTTTTTATATTCAACAATGGAAAGTGAAAAATTAACAATACTTGTATGATGATACAAGTACGGACATTTTTAAACAAGCACAAATAAATTACAATGTTCCAAATGTTTATTAGCAAAGATCTTGCCTTACCAATCATTCACCTATGGTAATGCAAGCAGGATCATATTAATACTAACGTAAATATTTTGGAACAATAACGTGTATATTTAAAGTAATATGGATATCGTAGTAACAAGACATCCGTACATTACCTTGAATATGAAAATATTTATGCTAGGAACTGACAATGGCGTATTCGATTCAAACAACGAAAATTGTAATGTTTTGCAGAAAAAAAATGACAATAAAACATTGGTTAAAATAACAACTATCGGTTGACGCAAAATCAAACAAGGTTTGTTGTTGATTTTACCAACTTTTTTCTTTCGGTGTAAGAAAAAGTTTTTTAAGCCTATTAGATGATATCATTAACCCACAAGTACCAATAAAAAAACCATTTCAACTGGAAACCAAAAAAGTTTGTTCGGCCATATTCTCAGATGTACATAGCTCAAGGTTTGGCAACAACGACTAAACTGAAAATTGAAAAAGGATCTTCCTGAGGAATTCTATTGCATTCTCAAATGATATATTACGGATAGGTATTTCCGTATAAGATATGAAAAAAATAACGGCAGGTGTACCACAGGGCAGTGTCCGGGATCCAATATTGTATCTTTTGTATACAACAAGCATTACCGCTTTTGCTGATGACACAGCAATAATTGCAATTGGCGGCAATGCGAAAGAAGCAGCACACAAACTACAAAGATCTATAAGTAACTGGACGAAAAAATGGAGAATAAAACTCTATCACAATAAATCTATTCATGTTAACTTTACCAATATGAAAATAAATACGGTTAAAGTTAATATAGATGGAAAAGAAGTACCGTATGCCAATACGGCCAAATATTTAAGTATGACTCTAGACGCTAAACTTAAGTGGAAAGTGCATGCCAAAAAGAAAAAAACAACATAAGAAAAGGCCACGGTCAGCTTGGGCGAACAGTATGATACCCTATCCATATCCCCATGAACCCCATAGAAAAAAGCAGTAAGAAGATGATGGATAGCATTTTATTTCATTCTATGACATTTTTAAAAAAAGCCCCCAAAAAGTGGGCGTGGCCAAAAACTTTGTATGGGCGATATATTGGAAATATATCTTGGCTAAATATCTTATTAAAAAATTTTTTTCGATTTCTATGAACATTTTCGTAGAAACCACCATTTCACTTAAAACAGCCCACAAAAAGTAGGCGTGGCAAAAAAACTTTATACGATAAACTTATACAGGAGGGCAGTGCCTACATATCTTGTGAAGGTTCTAACTGTTTACCTCTTCAACTACAGCTTTAAAACGGTTTTTTCTAAATTGTGGGCGTGGCAGTGGGTGTATATGAAAAATTTTAACACTTTACCATTTCGGAACCCTAGGAAGTATATATTTCAAATTTCAGCTTCCTAGCATAAATTTAAAGGCCTCAAAAGTTGATACGGACAGAATTATATATACTTTTAGGGGTCTACGATGAATACTAGGGGTGTTACAAAATATGTGTCAAAATTAATATACCCTTAAGATAGCGTATAAACATTAAGAAAGGCTACAGTCCGCTTGGGGCGAACAGTATGATACCCCATCCGCGTCCCTACATGCCCCTAAGAAAAAAGCGTTAAGAACATCATTGCTAGCATTTTATTTCGTTGTATAAAATTTATAAAACAAACATTTTTTTTAAAAAAGCCCCGAAAAAGTGGGCGTGGCCAAAAACTTTGCATGGGCGATATATTGTGAAAATTATTGGCTAATATCGTGTTAAACATTTTTTTTCCATATCCATGAAAGTTATCGAAGAAATACATTAAAGAGGCTTAAGAGATTGATTGAAATGATTTAGTTGCTAATAAGATATATAGAATATGAATAACGGCGCCTTTTCCCTTCCTCCTTAACTGCCCATCCTAAACCCTTGTAGCTTATTATTCACTGAATCGAAATAGTTCGATTAATTAACAAAAAAAAAGTAAATTTAAAAAATTTCGCGACTGTAAATATTTTCGGGACTATCCAATGGGCTGGCTATATCCTACCAACCGTTTACAATGATATATTAAAGTAGAATTTGTTAAATGAGCAATGAGAGTACTCTTTAAATCTGTTTAACTTACATCTCCGAATTCCATTACCTTAGACAAGCCTGTGGCATTTCTTTTCGAATTAATGTAATTCCAAAACAATTTGCTGTTACGCTTTATCGAAGACTCTACAGGCAAGATATATGTCTGTATTTCTCTGTTGGAATTAGTTTTATTTGATATATAACGAGAATAAGCTTTAATTTTTACGTTACGTAAATTTAACCATCTTTTGTTTGACTAAGGAAAGTTAAACCTTTTGTTAAGACGCGTTTTTGTACAATAATTCAAAACCAGATTTGATCTTATCCAAAAATATATCATAATTTAAGAATTTCATCTGAATCAAAACCACTCAAATATTCCTGTAAAGCAAGGAAATTGGTTTTCGAAAAATTATAAGATAACGCGGAATTAATATTATTTAAATCAGTGAAGCAATTAAGAAAATTAATCTCCAAAAGTATGGCTTGGAATCTATAAGATCCAGCGCTTCACTTATTGTAAAATTAATTTCATTATTAAGAAAAACTAAGTAAAATATTCTATTTATTTGAAATAAATCCAAAGAAAGAAGACCATCGACAACTCTTGTTCAACCTCACGGCTGACGTTAAATTGTATTGAATTGTTATCACCATCCACATTCCTCCAAGATACATTAGTGCCTGGCTACACGTTCATGGGAATGATCGTCATGTCGCACGAGAGAGGTAGATTTTGTGTGAGACAGAAAGACAAGGTTAGATTGCACCAAGAATCCACCGAAAATCCACTTTCATGTTGAATTCTCGGTGTGGGCATGAACGTTTCGTTTCCAAACCATATAACTTTTGACAGAAATTCTCATTTCAGATTTGCGTTGAAAGAGTGAGGATCGAATACGGGTAGTGGAGAGCACAAAGGAGTTTTTTTTTCAAGAGAAATTTTGTTTTGTTTCAGATTTCAGCTTTCCCCGTCATTCAAATTGCTTTCATTTTTATGAGACTTTTTTGTGTGTGTAGCCACGACGTTCATTAGAAGGATTTTCATTCCCATGAACATGTAGCCAGGCACTTACTAATATACAACGTATTTGAGTGGCTGCAAGATTAGTAAAATACTACTTTTGTTTTGAATGTGGTTTTCATATACATTAGCAGCACTGTTTGGTGGAATGTAGGAGACAAAAATAAATTTCTGATAACGCACATCATTAACGGAATCAAGCTTTCAATGATCAACTCTAACCTTAAAACCTATACCAGTGGCCTTCCACTGACAGAAATTTTTCAACAGAAATAAATTTAAAGAAAAGTTCAAATCAGAA
The DNA here is from genome assembly GCA_963576555.1 of Ferdinandea cuprea. Lineage (NCBI taxonomy): Eukaryota > Metazoa > Arthropoda > Insecta > Diptera > Syrphidae > Ferdinandea > Ferdinandea cuprea. The sequence goes on along the minus strand of OY754958.1, from coordinate 90,174,922 downwards.
TTAAGTAATTTCGTTTGTAGAAAAATTCTGTAATTGATTAGCTTTATTTTGATACCGCTAAAGCCAATATTGTTTGCTTAGTGGTCTTAAAATCGCAAAACAACATTTTCAATGATGCATTTCAATGAAAGCTATAACTGGGGCCTTATACAGCAAAACTTTGTACCGCAATGTCTTCAATTTCCCGTGCGTATCGACACTGTTATACTTCAGTTATTGCCATTGCATTTAATATAACTATTGAATATACAATTTGAATTGACCGCATTACGTGAAGCAGCATGTGCATGCTCGGAACAGAGTATATCTACTTACAGTGAGTAAGGACACTCTCGAAGAATCAATTTATTAATTTATAGTTTTAGTTTTGTTGTTGTATTCATTAAACTGCTTAATGATATGATAAACTCGTACACGAACATAAAATTTTATGGGAAATTTATGAATATAATTATTTTCCAAATGTTAACTCAATGTTTATAGAAAATACATATTGGGAAATAAATGTTTGTTCAAGATTCTCTTACGAGTTTAAGAATTCCTGTGAAGATCATGTTAATTTCGCACCCACATATTATTTAAAATCTGCAATATAGGAGGAAACATTATGTTGGGGACTCAAATAAAGACAAAATCAATACTCTAAGTCTCACTATTAATTATTATTAAAAAAAATTTTCCATTTTTTTTCCATTCGTATGTTTGTTCTTTTATAAATTTAATAGGAAAATAAGAAAAAAAGGAGGAAACCAAAACCACATTCAAAAATAAATAAAAACGTTAGATACCAAAAGGAATGTTTTTATTTCTAATGTTTCGTGCGCTTCTCTTTAACCAATTCAATTGGTATCCATATGCCCAAAATCCATCCGCATTTCGCATAGGTTGTTAGGGCTTAACTACATTCGGCCAACGAAAGAAAGAAACATTTGCATCCAGAGTCATCTAAGCGTAAGATCAGTATAGTTACTAGTACTACAGTACAGTATAGTTACTAGTACACTAGTAGACACTAGTGTGTCAGCTTTTTTATGTAAATTTATTAGTGTTTTTCGAACTTTCCAAAAGTGTGCCACTTGGAAGTTAGAGGTATGTCTAACTTTCAAGAAAGTCACTTTGTGAAAAGTTGAGAGAAAAATACATATTGCAAACGGTGTGGAAAGAGAAAAAACATTTTCGTGTGTGTACTACACTTTTTGCCGAATGTAGTTAAGCCTTTCCTATAGGTTCCACAAGGAATATGTGCGTTTCGTATGTTTCGTTACTTCTTATACTTTCGTACCTATATGTTACTTTTGGCAGACATGAGAAATCATTTCTTGCAAAAGGTTTAACTTTGTAATCTTGAACGAAACATTTATATTGAAGAACCATAACTAAGGTTTTTAAATAAACAGCCGATGAAAAAAATCACATATAAAACAAACTTTAAAAAAGCAAACCTGGTTACCTGGTGATTTCAAGTCATACTCGAATGGCTGAGGGGAAATAAAGGGTGATTTTTTAAGAGGTTTAGAACTTTTTTTAAAAAAAAACACAAAAAATTCGAAAAAATGAATGAAATATTTATTTGAATCGATAGTTTGAACCTTGCAATTTAATGTTTAAAGATAATTTCATGCAAATGTTGACCGCGGCTGCGTCTCCATCCGCTGAGTCCAATTTTGGCATACTCTTTCACACATATCGGCCGGTATCTCACGAATGAATGCATGGATGTTGGCTTCCAGTGCGTCAATCGAAGCGGGCTTGTCCCTATACACTCGCCTCGCAATTGCGCCATTGTTTCGCGTGCTGTGTGGCATGTGGCACCGTCTTGTTGAAACCACATATCATGCAAGTCAAGAACTTCCATTTCGGGCAAAAAAAAGTTTGTTATCATCGCTCGGTAGCGTTGACCATTGACAATAATGCCGCCGGCCCATAAACCGCACCAAACAGTGGCTTTTTCGGGATGCATTGGTAGCTGTTGCAATGCTTCTGGCTGATCTTCACTCCAAATGCGGCAATTTTGCTTATTTACGTACCCATTCAACCAAAAATGAGCCTCATCGCTGAACACAATTTTTCGATAAAAAAGCGGATCCTCGGCCAGCTTTCCAAGAGCCCATTCACCAAAAATTCGGCGTTGTGGTAGGTCGGCTGGCTTTAGTTCTTGCACCAGCTGTATCTTAAAAGGCTTTACGCCGAAATCCTTCCGCAAAATTTTCCACGTAGTGCTGTAACAAAGGCCTAACTGCTGGGAACGGCGCCGAATCGACATTTCGCGGTCTTCTGTCACACTAGCTGATACGGCCGCAATATTTTCTTCAATACGCACAGTACGTAAACGTGTTGGTGGTTTAATGTCCAACAAAGTAAATTTGGTGCGAAATTTGGTCACAATCTTCCGAATAGACTGCTCAGAAGGTCGAGAATGGCGATCATAAAATGGAAGCAGCGCGCGATGAACATTTCGAACCGAGCACGAATTTTGATAGTAAAATTCAATAATTTGCAAGCGTTGTTCATTTGTAATGATATGATCCATGGTTAAATTGCAAACCAAACTGAAGCTGTTTGACAGTGACACAAGGTACTAAACACACGTCAGCTGTCAAAACCAGTGTTGCCAAAACCAAACCAGCTAAAAAATCACCCTTTACTAACAACAACTCCGGCCCGACCCAGCGGGATATTTGGGAAGTCATTCTTATAGAAATAATTTGGAAGCAATAGGTTTTTTAGAAAAACATTCTCTGTGATGTATTAACGATGCATTCAGAAGAAATCGCTGACTTACCCTTAAAGTTAAATCAGAAGAATTCCCTGTAATGAGTTTTTGATGTCTACTAATTGTGTTTAATTTTTCCAAACTTTGAATGAATTCCTGCAATATAGCTATTTCCTATTTAGACTAAACTTTTAATATTGTCAGTCAAATTACATTTCCTTTGTCCTCATAAATATGTTCTATACAAATATCGTTTAGGCTTTTAAAATTAAGCTAGGAAGCTGAAATTTGGACCACATATTCCCTAGAGCTCCGAAATGGTTAAGTGTAAAAAAACTTTGAATACGCCCACTGCCACGCCCACAATTTAGAAAAACCCGGTTTAAAGCTAAAGTTAGACAGATAAAGTGTTAAAACCTTCACAAGATATGTAGGCACTGACCTCCTTTATAAGTTTGTCATATAAAGTTTTTTGCCACGCCCACTTTTTTACTAAAATGCTGTTTTCTTCGAAAATTTTCATAGAAAGCGAAAAAAAATGTTTAACAAAATATTTACCAAATATTTTTTCCAACATATCGCCCATACAAAGTTTTTGACCACGCCCACTTTTTGGGGCGTTTAAAAAAAAAAAATTTTTTTTTAATTAATAGAATGAAATAAAATGCTATCCATCATCTTCTTAATGCTTTTTTCTTTGGGGCATATAGGGATATGGATAGGGTATCATACTGTTCGCCCCAAGCGGACTGTAGCCTTTCCTTATGTTTTTATTAAAAATTTCTTTTCTTTTTGCTAAATAAATGTTTTGATTTATTTTTAGTTCAAAGTTATTATCATCATTTGGTATTTGTTGAACGTATATTCGTAAACTTCATAGGTAGTTTAGAATTTCTATGACAAAAATTATAAAATTAGTTTCAAGTTTTCAAGGATTTCTAAATGGAATTTGTTTGGATCGTCATCGTCCATTAATCTAGACTTCATTCCGGAACTTGTATTTTGAAAAGTGCTTGATGAACATTGTTTTAAAACGATCAGACCGTGTGACTTGCACAAGCTTAGGATGTCTTCACCAGAAGAATTTCTTTTAAAACGCCCGGTTCTGGCTCGGCAGAATAAAATATTTGCGATGCATCCGACATCGAAAATTTTGTTGACGAAATAATCACGGAAAAAATTCACTGGGTGTTAGACTTTTACATACGTTTCGTAAGGACTTCAGCGTACAACCATACATGATTTATTTGTAAGCATCACACCATTTTCAACTTAAGTAAAGCACACTCACAATAACCGTTCTAAGTAAGAACTCCTTTTAAGCAAATAAATGAGTGATCAGGCAATGTTCGGGCACGCGCAGTTAAAAATCACAAACTAGTCTCTGCGGCCGTCCAGTGATCTAACGCGATTTAACGCATTTTTCTCAAAACTATTATTTTAAGGTCAAAAACCACTCCTTGGATTTGAATGAAATTTATACAACTTTTTGAAACATAGTAAATATAATGTGCTTGATCGAAATAATTTTTTTTTTTAACTTTTTAAAGTTCAATTTACAGTTTTAATCAAAACGGTAGACAAATATCCTAAACACATTCCTTGTGAAGCAACAATTTACCCAACAAAAGCCAAGAAGGCCTTTGAAGTTTGTAGCGTCTATTTCCTCTAAAGCTTCGAAGAGATATCTCCCAGCTCCCTACGAATTTTCTACGAGAGATTACCTCACATTCACACAATATGTGCGGTATATCCTCAAGGTCAACTACTTGTGGACGACGAAAAAACTATACACAGGTGGCGAGAGTATTGCGAGCAGCTTTTAAATGAACAGTTTCCACGGCTATATTTTCCAGAAGCCGCCCCCAACAATGAAGAACTGAGCGACATAACAGTCGAAGAAGTTGGGAAATCGGTCAAGATCTCCAAGACGAGAAAAGCGGTTGGGCCGGATGAGATACATCGGGCTCATATGGCTCATGATTCTTATCTTCAAACTTATGACTTCCAATACCCAATCACTGGAGGAAAAGGTATATTCTTCCTTTGAACAAAGGAAAGGGAGATACGCGAAACTGTGATAATTACCGTTCAATTAAGTTGATGTCACACACCATGAAAATTGTTGAGCGGGTATTAGTTGGCCGCCTAAGACAAATAATACGGCTGTCTGACGACCAGTGCGGGTTTTTCGCGGGTAAATCAACCACAGATGCAATCCAAAATATAAGGATCGTAGTGGCAAAGCATGGTGATTCCTTAACGGACCTGCATATGATTCTGGTTGATTTTGAAAAAGCATTCGATAGACAACCAAGGGATCTGATGTGGGTAGCGCTAAGACAACGAGGAGTTCCTGAAACCTAGGTACAGATGATCATAGACATCTTCGCGGGAGCGAAGACAAAAGTCAGATGTGCCATAGGGGTCACCGATGAATTCCCAATTAAAGTCGGTGTTCAGCAGGGAAGTGTCTTAAGTCCTTTGCTCTTTATTATAGGCTCGGATTATCGCTTGAGGGAAAAGTGATGTGACCCTAAAGTGCATCAGTTATTCTTTGCTGATGATGGATCCATCATAAATGATGATCAGACTTCCCTGCAACTAGCACTTGATGTTTGGGTAGATGCTTTAGAGGGGAATGGGTATCGTATTAGCCAAAAAAATGACACATTATCTGTACTCCCATTATCTGACCCAAGCCAACCCATTTCGGACATTTATTTGAATGGGGTGGTGGTTGCTAAGTGTGAAAAGTTCAAATATCTGGGATCAATGATCAACAGAAAAATAACCGTTGTTTACGCCATCAATCATCGTGTAAACGTAGGGTGGATGAAGTGGCAGGAAAACTCTGCCATCTTCTGTGACCGAAAAAAGTCTGAAAGGAAGGCTCTACACCGCAGTTGTGCGTCCGGTGCTCACATACATTTCACAATGCTGGACAATGTACAAAAAGTATGAGGGCAAGTTGACAGCAGCTAAGATATAAATGCTTCGCATGACAGCAGGAATAACAAAGCCTGATCGAATTAGAAGTTTCAGAATCCGAGGAAACCTTCACGTCAAGAACCCATCTCGAAAAAATTGGAGCGCGACCGACTCATTTGGCATTGTCATGTTCAAAGGAGGGATCCCATGAACCCCGTCAAAAAGGCAATGGTAATCAACGTTCCCTTACAATCGCGTAAGAGTGGCACGCCTGGATCACACAAATGCAGAAACACCAGCATTTGATTGGCCTCAATGTTGAAGTCATCCAAAATCGGGATGCCTGCAGATATCTTTTGAGGTCGAACCGCCGAACCCCACAGGCGGACCAGTAGGAATGCCGTGAAGTGGGAGGGTCAATGGTGAATCATGAATCAATAAAAACAAAAAATGTTTTCTAATAAATAAGAAAAAGTGTTTGAGTGGACCACCCTTAACATTTAAGGGTATGAAAAAAAGACTTTGGCAGATTCTCAGACCTACCCGATAAGCACACAAAATTTCATCAAAATCGGTTCAGCCATTTCGGAGGAGTTTGGTAACAAACACCGCAACACGAGAATTTTATGTATTAGATTTCATTATTATGTAGCGTTTGATGATTCACGCGTAAGTCACCGGGAAGTTTATGGATAGTTTTCACAAAACCGATATATTTGGAAACAACTTTCTTCGGATAAATTTTTTTCGAATCGATCGAAATCCTCCAAGTACATTAATTTTTTTCCCTGTTTATTTAACAGTTGTAATTTTCTTTAGCTGAAATCAAATATAACACAATTATGTTTTCCCCTGACATATTGATATTGATGTTTTTGAACCAGAAATTGTAGTAAAGTATATCTGCTGCGGTGGTGTTGAGTGAATGCGTTCAGAAACGCATTAAAAAAGTTCTGCGGTCGTATTAAGGTAGAACAACTGACGTTTCTGAACACGCCCGTTTTCTTTAGTAAACCTATCGACTGCGGCGTTTATATTTGAGATAAAAGAATGCAGTAAGTCAATTCCCAACTCTCGAAGAAGAAGGACGGGTAGTTAGTGATGGAAAAATTTCCAAGTGTAATGAGTGAAGTGGCCAGCTAAATTCTGACAAACAACATACGGCTAGTGGGGCAGTAGTGGACACTGGAGCTCTGACGCCAGAACCCCGGGTTCGTTTCCCAGCCACGGCGGAAATTTAATTTGTGTTTTTTTCGGTGGAAATATTAATAATACAAGAACAATTAATTAAAAAGTGAAAGAGACACTCCAACGCGATGGAAATCTAAAGGCGGTCCTGCGCCAAAGTCCAGGCCAAAAAATGGGCCGCCTGTGAAGGCAAAAAATTAGCAGCTGCAAAACACAGCAGCAGTAGAAGCAGCAATATAACATCAGCAGCAGCAAAACCGACGAAGGAGTTCGCGCTGACAGAGGTTCGGGCACGCCGCGCCTAACTTCAACATGCAGTTCAGGTGCGTCAAGTGCGATAAGGACCACAGACATGGAGAATGACCTCTTGTTAAGGACAGAGTTGAGGACCGGAGCGTTCTTTCGTGTGTGCTCTGCGGGAACTCTGGGCATCCCGCCAATTTCAGGGATTGCCTACGGTTCCAGGAGCAGAAAAAGCAGCCCGAAAGCAGTTTTCTGAGGACGAGAAGCGTCAAAGGCTCCCTAGCTCACTAATTTTGTGGCACCCAACGTGTCCTTTGCCCAAATGGCAGCTGGGCCGGGTACGATACTAGTCATGCGGCGTCAAAACTGGTTTCCGACATTCAATGGAATAAATGCAAGAACCCAATGCACGGGTGCTTGTCTGGTCGACTTTGAAACGGCTTTCGACACCGTATGGTTAGAGGGGCTTTTCTACAAGTTGATCAGGCTTCCAGAAGACGGAAACAATCCTGTTCAGGACCTCAATGCCTAATGCCACTATTGATACCAGAAAAAACTGGAAAAATTGCCATTGGCCATTATTGGACAGAATGGGCAGGCATTGGCGGTGAGAAACGTGGTATCTTGGAATCTGGCTCGACCAGTGTCTGTATTTTAATAAACATATAGATGCTTGTCTTGATGGAGCTAAGAAAACTTTTGGTCTGACAAGAAGACTGTTTCATAGCAGTCAACTTGCTTCTACAGTTAAGGTCATATGCTACGTGACCCTAATAAGGCCCATCATCGCTTATGGCTGTCCATTGTGCGCCGCCGTATATGGAAAGGATTCAGGTTTTCGAGAGACAATGTTTTAGGACATGTCTCGGGTTGTTTCGAATACCTGAATCTCAGTACATAAAATATTATCCCAGCACGGCATTATATGATGGGGCTCAATTGAATAGGATTGACAATTTCCTGATTAAGGTGACTCGAAGGCACATTGCGAGGGCGATAACCACCGAGAATATTCTGAGCCTTAGGGCTCACTACCCGAATGAAGTGCACGTGGAGAAAACGCTCCGGTCTGGAGCTACAAGTTCATGCTTGTTCCGCCAGAGGCTTTTCTCCATATTGATAAAAAAGGGCTAGTATAGATGAGGCGACTGACAAGCGGCTCACCTACTCACCTACGACGGGGACGTCGCTAATGCTCCCATTCACAAACAATTCACCGACTATTGGTGGCTTGCGGAGAGTGGAAGCTGTGGGTATGCCTTTCCAGGTCGGTGTGCTACCTTAGGTAAATCCTCCTAGTCCTAAGTAGTTTTAAGTTGTCAAGTTGGTTAGTTTGTGCTCTGCATGTCGGTGTGGTGTGGTGTTTCTGAGAGTCGACTGACACATTTCGGTGTCAGTGGACTCACGGTGGCGCATGTGCGTTATGTTGGCGGCTGCTGGGTGCTGCTAATGTTGTTGAGGGGTGGGCACTCGTTGCCTCTGTAGATGAAGCGGCGAGTGCACATCACCCCCGATTATACCTAGTATTAGTTTGGTAATTTTAAGTAGCATTAGTTAGATTTTAGATTTTTAATGTATAGGCTTAAGTACTTTTAGATTTTAGTTTTAAATAAAAATAAAATTAATAAAGATGTCAAGTTTTTAAAATAAATTTTCTTGTAAACAAAAATTATATTTAAATAATAAAAATGTATTATTAATTAAGGCCGAAAGGTTATAGCATTAAGTGATATAGTTAAGCTTATAGCGTCCGCATAAGGACCAGTAATCTAGAATAAGTATCCTGTTAATTTTAAATTAGATTTAATAACTTTTGTCTAGTTTGTAAACTTTATTGAAAGAAAAATAAAAATGGATTTAAAATTATAAAAATTTAAAGAATGTAGAAAAAAATATATCTTCCTGTTATAAGAGCAAGGCCACATAAAATAAAAGCAATACTTTTATTTACTTACTAATGTATTAAGACAAGATCTTTTACCGCTGGTTGTGGGTAATCTTTATCTGTACGAGGTTATTCTAATATATTAGGTTCACTAAGCGAACAAATTTATAATAATTTTATTGATGCAGGAGATTCGCAAATACTCTTTCCTGTGTATTTTTTTTAATTGAATTTCATTACATTTACAGCTTAAAATGTATTGGATTTCAATCCAAAATCGATTTTTTCCGGTTTTTCCATCAAAACGCTTTAATTTTCGTTTTGTCTTTTGTTGGAGACATAGCATTTTTTTAACATTTTATATTACCAACCGAAATTCATCAGAAATAAGTTGCATCTCTGAACAAAACCGCGGCGGCCAACCAAGAACGGGTTAGGTACACTCAAGGTACATACAATATACAATACGTCCCGCGTTCGGCGGCACTGTTCCGCTTTCGAGATTTGTGTCCCGCTGCCCCGCTGAAAAAAGGCCACTCCATATGGATGTATGTTTCGTTCATTAAACTCATTCTCAATAAATGTTTATTATAACAAAAATGATGTTGCTCACATATTGACCTCTAATGGTTCCAATGACTTTTCAATGATAGACAGAGAGCGAAAAAATATATAGTTTCACGAGCTCTTTGTTTTAGCTTGGCACGCGTTGCATCTCAGTATATTTTTCTTTCGTTTTTATTGTTTACGTGTTTTTGAAACATTGAAATGCCTAACGCAAGTGTACGTTTAATATTGACTTACAAACTAAGTATCCATTCATAAAACAGAGCAGTGTCCCAGACATCACGTGTGAAAAGTGCCATACAGATTTCAGTGTTTCGCATTGGTGGTGCTAGTAATATCGAGAAACATTTACGATCAGAAAAAAACAGACTATCCCATAATGCTGCTGCTACAAGTTCATGTATGCTGAATTTTTTTAAGAAAACAGATTTACCATCTTCCAAGGATTTTGAAGTTGCTGCAGCGGAGGGTGCGTGGGCCTATCACACTGTACAGGAGAATCATAACATTCGCTCGAACGATTGTGTATCTAGTAATACAGACATGTTTCGATCAAAACTCGATGTGTGCCCATATAAAATCCGAGGCTAGCGTCGTGAATGTGCTGGCGCTACGGCAACAATTGAATTCAAAGAACACGTAAGGCTAATTGTGTAACTTTATTAATAGATGCTTCAAACGATGGCTCTACAAAAGTATTCCCTGTATTAGTACGCTACTTTTTACCATACGAAGGAGTATAAGTAAATGTTTTGGAGTTCCAAGAGCAACCATGGGAAACATCGGATATAATCGTTGATTTTTCAAATAATCAACAAGTGTTGATAAAAATGAGCTTAAATAAAATATTGTGGCATTTTATGGAGATAATACCAACCGTAATTTTGGAGGCAAAAATAGAAAAGGATCTAATAGTGTTTACGTGAAATTGAACATGTATCTTGGAAGGATACTCATAGGTGTAGGATGTGGAGCTCACATAATCCACAATGCAATCAAACCCGCTGCAGATTGTCTACCTATTGATTGAAGACATAATTGAATGCATACTTGTGAAAATTTATTCATTTTTCTACATTTATAGCGTTCATGTTGGAGCACTTAAAGAACTCTGTCACGCCTCTGACACAGAATGTAAGAAACTTCTGGGCTATAGTAAAACTAGGTGGCTTGGGTAGATGCCGGCGCTGGAAAGAGTATTGCAAAACTTTCAGCCTTTAAAAAACTATTTTCCTAGCCCTGATAGCTTTCCAAGCTATGTTAGAGATCGAAGGAGAGAAAGTGTTTGCAAAAGGGCCGCGAATGAAATAAATCAGCTTGTTAACAATTTAAGCCAAAAACAAAATTCATGCTTCCTTGAAACTGGTGCAGTCAATGAGGACAACGTAAAGGAATATTTGGAGCAGTGGTGTCAGTTTAACTCTGAAGTTTAAATTGGGCGGACCTGACGAAAGTCCCTTCTTAGGAAGAGTTTCAAAAAGTGATGGACTTATTAATTAAACAGGGTTTGCTCAGAAGCGCTCACGATGCAGGAGTTTTTTAAGAGTTTTTTACTCATTTTCAATTACATAACAATTCAAAAAGTGACGCATTGGAACATCGGTAAAATAAGTGCTGAAAATCGTTGGGTGAAAGTACTTACCCACTTTCAAGCTAAAGCTATATCTCACGCGAATTTTTTTACAATTGTAGAGCACATTTTGTGCCTACCGCCCCTGTTGAAAGGGTATTTCTCATAAATGGACCAGTGAAAAAACCAGTTGGGAGTCTCGACTTTGAAATCCACTCTTTTAGTAAAGAGTAATAAAAATAAATCGTGTCGACAATTGCATGCATATTTGAAAACAAAACCTGGTATTTTAAAACAAATTTGCTCATCAGAAAAATATAATGAAGCAACCCACCCAAATGATTAAATTAATTTCCGTGAGCTAAGAGTAATGAAATTTAAGTACCTGGCTACACGTTTATGTGAATGATCGAATGATGCAATGACCGTCGGCGCAACTCATGCTATAGGATAAGTAATCAATAAAGAATGTAAATAAATTTCATATATAATTTTTTAAATAAAAGTGTTATAATAAAACAACATTTGCACAACGCAGAGTGCTTGCAGAATATTAGATTTATCCTAGACTGAAGGCAAACAATTGTATAAATATTATAAACAAAAAAAGTAAAGTATGATACCATATCTACCCCAAAGAAAAAAGCTTTAAGAAGAAGATGCTTAGCATTTTATTTATTTCCATAAAATTTATAAAAAAAATGTTTTTTTTGAAAAAAAAGCCCAAAAAAAGTGGGCTTGGCCAAAAACTTTGAATGGGTGATATATTGGAAAAAAAATTGGCTTAATATCTTGTTAAGTACCTGGCTACACGTTTATGTGAATGATCGAATGATGCAATGACCGTCGGCGCCACTCATGCTATAGGATAAGTAATCAATAAAGAATGTAAATAAATTTCATATATAATTTTTTAAATAAAAGTGTTATAATAAAACAACATTTGCACAACGCAGAGTGCTTGCAGAATATTAGATTTATCCTAGACTGAAGGCAAACAATTGTATAAATATTATAAACAAAAAAAGTAAAGTATGATACCATATCTACCCCAAAGAAAAAAGCTTTAAGAAGAAGATGCTTAGCATTTTATTTATTTCCATAAAATTTATAAAAAAAATTTTTTTTTGAAAAAAAAAGCCCAAAAAAAGTGGGCTTGGCCAAAAACTTTGTATGGGTGATATATTGGAAAAAAAATTGGCTTAATATCTTGTTAAACATTCTATGAAAATTTTCGAATTAACCAGCATTTTTGTGAAAAACGCCCACAAAAAGTAGGCGTGGCAAACAACTTTATATGACAAACTTATACAGAAGAGCATTTTATACATATCTTGTGAAGATTCTTACTCTTATCTCTAACGGCTTTAAAACGGTTTTTTCTAAATTGTGGGCGTGGCATTGGGCGTATATAAAAATTGTTAACACTTTACCATTTCGGAACCTTAGGAAGTATATATTCCAAAGCTTCCTAGCATAAATTTTAAGGCCTCAAAAGTTGATACGGACGGACGGAAGGACATTATTAAATCGTCTTAAGTTTTGGTCCTGTCCATAAATATATATACTTTTAGGGGTCTACGATTAATATTAAGGGGTGTTACAAACAATGTGTCAAAATTATATACCCTTAGGATAGGGTATAAAAAGAGTAATAAATTGTAAAAAGAAAGGTAGATAGATTTATTCCATATTTAATTTCATTCAGAATATATAATGAAATCATCAATATTAGTATTACAATTATCAAATTGTATCTCAACCAATCTGAAAAAAACAATTTACTTATATTCGGGATTGAAAAATGTGTACTTACTATACATTTGTAGTACCAAATTAACAAATTAATAAAAAAAATCATTTTTCAGCGCCGCCTTGAGGTCCTTATTTAAATCTCCGCATAAAATAATATGCTCATAAGTACAACTTATGGACTATTCCCATATGAGCGAACTACGAATAGGCGAATTTCGAACAAATCAATTTAAATGTATTTATGAAATGAAAATTTCTATTGGTTGTACCACAAAAGCATTACATTTAGTTGATCTAACATCTTATATAAACAAACTGTTTCTAAATTGATTTAAATAACTAAATTACCGCGGATTGAAAAATGCTTGCCGTGAACTGTCACACTTTATTCACAATCCACATAATACAGTCGCGATACACAAATACACGAATGAAAAATTTGTTCGAACATAACCTTAAAATTGACACATCTTGCTGCTAACATTTAAAATTCAGATTCACGGGTAGCTGCGACCAAAAAAATATGTCATGTGAATGAGATATCAGAATTTACGAATATTCCCTTATTAGCAGTTCACAATTCGTTCTCATGTGAATGATCCTTTAGTTCATCAATATCAGAAAAAATAGTGCATGGAAGTATCTTTTATTTGAATTATAAGCATAAGAAACAATGCATTTTGTGGCACTTTCATACAATTCCATTACCAATTCCGCAATTCTTTTTCTCCTGATTAATTAGCATGAGCAAGAGGGATTGTTAGTACATTTATAATGTTAATAGTAACACAGCACGGGAATTAAGGGAATTAGTAAATGAGGAACAGATGCAAATTGATTTTAAATTTTTGTAAATTGTAGTGGTTGGGAAAACAGAGCGAGGTAGAGCATACCACATTTGTGTTGTGCGGCAGAGGAACGAATCATAATATTTCACAGTGCGTCGGAATACAGGCATTAGGTTGAGCTGATGAGCATTCCTGTCATGGGGGGTATTACGTTTGAAATGTTGAATGGAAGAAATACGTAATGGAACAATCATTACGGCGATGACTGTTGGGGCATTGTTTAAGAAATTAGTAGATACACAAACCATTACAACTTGAATTTCACTTATATTGTATGAAAAATTTGTAAGCCATTGTTTTTTAATATATTTAGTTTTTTCGTAATGTAGTAAAAATTCGCCTTTAAAAGAGGGTGACAGTAAAGAAATTTGTTTATAACCTTGTGAACCAGTACTTCTTTCATTTAGCACATTTTCTAACTCGTCGCTATTCCGTTTTTTCGTTGCCTTGTTTTTTTTAAGCAAGTGGAGAGTGAAGTTTCCGCAGAAAAGTTATATATTCTACTTGCCGGTAATTTCGGTTGAACAATGACTGAGCGGGTTAAGCGATTTCGCAATACATACCAGGAATGGAAAGCCTTTCGATTTATGCGATGCATGTGCCGTTTTTGGATAATGGCAGAGTATTGGGGTTTCGCTTCAGTGACAGAAGAAGGCATTGTGTTTTGGAAGCATTAAATTGTAATCTGTTGGTTGTACCGCAGTTAAGAATGCTGTCAAGGTCAGAATTTTATGAGCTTAACATACTTTGCCGTTTCAGCTACACGCTCGAAGATGAAGGACGAAAATGTGAAGCTGCTGTTAAGGTCAGAATTTTATGAGCTTAACATACTTTGCCGTTTTAGCTACACGCTCAAAGATGAGGGGCGTAAATCCGGAAACGAAAATGAACGGTCTGAAAGGTAGTTTTTAATCTATTGAAGAAAGGTATCCTCGATTCCACGCATTTTCGCAAAAGATGCCAAACCTTATCTAGAAAGCTTACGAAGTGGTTTTGCTAGCGTTAAGAAACTTCTCTTCAGATCTTGAAGTACTCTTGCCACTGTACGAGTGCGAAAATGGATCGTTCCTATATTCAACATGCTCGAATGCAGGGGGAGATAAAGCACAATCTGGGAGCGTTGAGCCACATGCAAAGTCAACAGCAAGCAGATTTGCTTTTAAAAAGTTGGCAGCTAAAATGTCATTATAAGTGAGTGTCGGAACAGATGATGAGACCGAATTCTTAATATTTTTATCAAACGATCAAAAGTGTTTGGTGCCCTTTTAATTGTTTCCAAATTCGAGTAATGGAATCTTATAGTTCATCGAACTCGTTAAAAGTAGAATGGCGTTCCAAATTTAGGTTTCTTTAAGCGAAACAGTAGTTGATCAATTGACACCCCCACCAACCGTACCAGTAATACTATTATATATATAAATAGCAAAATAAATTAAAATTATTTATTTTATAACATGACTATGTCGAATTGGAAGAATGGGTAAACAGAGGTACCTGCCAAAGAAAATATGAGAGAAAAGTAGAAGAAAATTAACAATTATTATCTATTAATTTATATATTAAGTTAAATTAATGAATTGATCAATAAAAAAATGTATATTTAGTTCGAAATAAAGAAAATTGAATAGACTCAAAATTAAAATAATAATGGTAATATCAATATTCGGTAAAAAAAATTCTTCTTCTCTCCATTTAACGACGAGATTATGATCAGGATTACAGGGATCATAACCCCCTCCCACTTCACTGCATTCCTACTTGTCCGCCTGTGGGGTTCCCCGGTTCGACCTCGAAGAAACTGCCTCGATTCGATTTAGTGGTTCTGGTGTGGTTGATGGCATTTTTATTTTGCCGAGGTGCATCCGGTTTTTATGTTTAGTTATAATACAAGTCCGGTGCATAATGCAGTTTGATGGTAGATCTTATCTCGACAGCAGCAGTCACTTTCCGTATTAAGCTATATTTAATTTTTTTTAAATGTATGGAATACATATAATACAATACAATTTTGTAAGCTAGGAAGTTGAAATTTGGACCACATATTTCCTAGGGTTCCGAAATGGTTAAGTGTAAAAATTTTTGATACACCCACAATTTAGAATGTAGGCCCTCCTTCAGTTTGTCATATAAAGCTTTTTGACGCGCCTACTTGTTGTGGGCGTTTTTCACTTAAATGTTCAACAAGATATTTAGCCAATATTTTTTATAATATATCGCCCATACAAAGCTTATGACCACCCACACTTTTTGCAGAAGTTTTTTAAAAAAAATTTTTTGTTATATATTTCATAGAATGAAATAAATTGCTATTCATCATGATCTTAACGTTTTTTTCTTAGCGGCATATAGGAATATGGATAGGGTATCACTGTTCATACTATAGCTAATTCTTATGATATTAAGTTCTTATTCAAGTAAAATAATGTTTAAAATGAATGACTATTAATTAACCAAAAAAATGTTGCTACAGGCGCCAAATTACTTTTGCTGGTTGAAGGGGACAGGGGAATGAAGGGTTAACTATTTGGTAAATTACTCATCTGTGCTTAAGAGATTCAATAATGTATGAAAAGTTGGTAGAATTGGCTATTAGAGACTCCACAGTAGCCCTTGCTCGACTTTGAAGCGCATCATATAGGCGCAATATGTTGTGCAAATTGGAGTTATCAAACACTTGAGTTATTCCTTCGAACGCTCTGACATACATTTGCAATTACTCTGCTGTGGTAGATATGAAAAAAGTTGAAGGCGGATCGACTTTTTTGCGATCTTTAGTGAGAGCGAAAGAATTTTCATCAATATTGGCAAAGTCGTGTTTTTTTTCAAAAAGGTATCCGGATTTTAATATACAAAATGTTAATCTTGTTTTTTCTTTATGCAGTAAACATATAGGATACATAAAGCAATATTATATTGGATTTACAAAATACAAAATCATTTCACTCTTACTTCTTTCTTTTGTTGCTCCATGTTAAGTCATTTTGAAATGAAAACAATATAAATATATATATTTAAAAATATGTTCAAGTCTTGATGATCCGAGCTTCTACGATATGTACCTTCACTAATTCTGAAGACTTTAATATTTTATAATATGCTTCGTATAATTTATTGCTTCCTAATTTGTATCATGATGACTTATTTTTTTATAATTTTTCACTTATTACCTATATTGTTCTTTTTATTTTTTTCTTCATTGGTTTGTTTAATTAGACTCAAAAAAAATTATTTTCAGATCCACGATAGACTTCTTGCAACAGTAGGTAACTGTTTATAAAATTACACTGCGGCGTATACTTGCTGCCAATAGTCTTGATGAACTTACCTTCCTAACAAAACGACAGGCACGACTGTATGAGTTTCGAGTAAACTTAAAACCTAACCAAGAAATATTAATCAACTACCTATTCTAAATATTCACATTTGACATCTAACGAAAAACAACAAACGGATCTTATCAGTGACAGATTAGATAGTATTTTCAAACCCATTGAAATGAAAAGGAGGTGCCTTTGGATGAATCTTGTAAACGAAGTATTCATAGCGAAAATTATAATTATTTCCTTTAATTGTCTTCGCGATGCTACAATGAAGGGTTTCATGCTGACATAAAGTACTTAAAATCGATTGGTGAACGTAATGCGACAAATAATAAAAGAAGCAAACCAAAAAAACTGTGACATATTTCTGAAAGCATCAAAGCCAGAAGTCGAGCGCAACTCGTTGCATCAAATGTTTTGTCTTACAATTTCATTAAAGATTTATCGAGTATATGTGATGTCATAGGACTTTTTTCGGTTATTAAACAGATACTAAGAGGTCATCTTTACAATATGTATGCAACGTATGCAATTACGAGAAAAGCATTCACTCTGCTAATCAGAACAATTGGCCAATTCGCGTAAATATTACCCGCTCTTCAACCTCAGAAAGCTTGCATTCATGTCGTAAATCATTTTAAGAAAACCAGGACAATATTGCAAATAAAGAATAAATACCCACAGGCACTGGAAGTTCCTTAAAACGTACAAATGTTCAAGGTCTAAAATAAAGTTTGCATATAACTTATTTAGAATGGTTAGCAAAGATAGTTTTCCCCGATTTTTTATCATTAAATATAGGGCGTGATGTATTGACACCTGAAAGAGTAGCGAAAATGATGTCGAGTGAAAGTGGCTGTAACAGTGAAGCTAGGACACAGTCATGACAACAATTTATTTAGTTGAACAATACTTCATCAGTTTTTTTTTGTTCTGATATAAATTGAGCAAAAACATTTAATGGTATATCATAGAACATGATTGCTATAGAAAACCATTATCAGAATTCTGCTTCAGCAACCGCCCAAAATAGTTCATTAGTTGTCCAGCAAGATAGTTCTTTGCCAAGCAATATGTCGCAGTGTCAGAGTCAAACTCAAAATCTGTCGGATGATTCAGAGGCGGCAGAAAAAAGTTCAAAAATTCCTAGTAGGGAAGAATTTAAAAGTGCCGTAAGCCAGAGGTCAATCGCATTAACAATCAATAAGACACCACATATGACAAAAAACGTTATTACGAAAGAAGTGTTAAAATTGGATTTACCTAACGACTTGCAGAGTTTTCCAGATATCTCACCAAAGTTCTCAGTACCAGGTTGGTAAGCAATAAAAATATATTATTTCAATTATATTTTCAAGAAATTAAATTAATTTTAAATATTTTGTTGGTTTGGAATTACATTTGCTGGTAAAATAAATAAATAAAAGGCATAAACGGCCCATACAAAAGCCAAAGCCCAGCCTCTCCAACTACTGTGTGTGCCAAGATATTTTTTTTTACACGAATAAAAACTTTTATGTGATTTCATCAAATTCCCCTGGGTGGAAGATTTTTCGTTTGAGGAGATATTTTCTTTATTTTTTTAACAGAGAATAAGTGCTCAAGAGAATTCAACATAGGTCACGTAAAATAGACTCGGGCATTGTCAGAAAAAATTAGGTGTAAAGTGAGTGTCTTCGTCAGATATGTTCCTTAGATTTAGTCTCCTTATATTTATTGCAGAAGTAATTCGTCAAACTATAGAAATCCACTATATACTAACTATAGAATTCCACTTTGGCCACAGCCTTCTGATACGTGAAATGTGATTTTTTTGAATTTAATTGATGAGCTTTTATTTTCTGTATTAAAAAACATAACAAAACATTACCTTACAAAATTGTCCCGCCAATTTTTTAGCTTATCTGAAGGATAAATTCTAAATGTTTTTATAAGCAGCCCGTTATCTTTCGAAAGTCTAATGAAAATCTAAGTGTAAGAAAATATTCCTTTTTAAAAAAATATAGTTAAAGAAGCTAGGTTTTAGGTCATGTATGGACCGTTGACGCAGTATATTTATTTAATTATTTAGAAAATGAATTTTATTATATCTTAATAAATTGTAAAAAATTCTGTTATTTAAAAAGGTTTCGTCTTTGCTGACTATTCCTTTTTGTAACTCATTCAGATGTTCCATAAGATTGTTATGGTTGTTCTTTCTGTTTTGGCATCGTGCATTCAAAAGGGTTCGGAAAAATATGTCTTCGTTATATTCTATAGTCGTCGTTTGATTGAATGTTTATCTATTAGTGTCAAAGAAAACTTATATAGTACATACCTGATTAAGGCGGTTGCAATAACCGAGGTTGATGCTGTGATATTTTGTTTAAATAAAAACTTATAGTTGGAATGGCTATGTTTCTATTGAGATAACGAAGTTAACGCGATCATCCAAGGTCAAGAGCAGAGAATAGTACAGCCAACCATATTGGATTGGTGGTACCAGCAGTTTCATGCTCTTACCTCTTCTCAGAGCAGTTGAGCGGTTGAACTGTTGTGGGGGTGGAATGTAACTGGCTATTTCGTTTGAGCACTTATGGTGGAAGTAGCGCTAAAACAACGATAGGCAGAAGGCACTGCGATGATGACTAAGAGAGTCAAGCGATCTCGCAATGTCTCTATCGCCAATAAGTTTAATCGCACGTTTTTGAATCCTGTCCAGTAGCGCCAAATATGTTATTGGTGCACCAGACCAGATTTAAGCCAGATCAAAAGGCTCATACCGCACATACCGAGGATGAAAAGCCTTTCGGTTTCAGCGATGCAAGTACCATCCATAGATAATAGCAGGGTATTGGGGTTTCGCTTTAGTGACAGTAGACAGCATTGTGTTTTGGAAGTAATAAGTTCTACTCCGTTAGTTTTAACCCTCTTAAGAATGCTGTCAAGGTCAGAATTTAATGAGCTTAACATACATTGCCGTTCCAGTTCCAAGCTAAAGGTATTGTCATCAGCGAAGGACAAGATTAGAAGTGACAGACAGGAGATCATTAATGAAAATGAGGAAGAGAGTCGCATTTATTTGATGAGTTTCAGACTTGAAAGCGTTAAAAATAACTTGTTTGAACGGTCGGAAAGGTATTTTCTAATCTATTGAAGAAGGGTATTATGGATCCCAAATGCACGCATTTTCGACAAAAGAGTTTCATGCTAAGCTCTGGCAAATGCATTTGAAATATCACGCGTAACAACCATATTTTCACCACCACGATGAAAGAATGGTTTCACTTTTCGGTTAGATATGTATGTCATCAAATCACAGGTGGACCAATTGCTGCGAAAACTATACGAAAAGGGACGTTAGTGCAATTAGTCGCTAGAAAGAGGGAGAGGAATATGCGCCTTTTTTGAGACGGGCTGGACAAATGCTGTTTTCCATCTTCTCGGAAAGAGCACTGCGTAGAAGAACACCTCTTCAAAACGAAAGGGGAAATACCAGCTGGACCAGCGGATTTGTTTATGTTAAGATCATAGAGTACTATCGAGTGCGGGAATGAATTTGTCTCATTGAGTGTTCTACGCGCTAAGTACGGGAGGAGATAAAGCATAATCCGGGAGCGTTGAGCTAGGCTGCAAAATGGGCAGCAAGCGATTGGCTTTATCCGAATAGCTGAATGTCTTTGCAAATGAGTGTCGGGATAGATGACAAGGCTGCATTTTTTATATTCTTGACAAACCATCAAAAGTTTTTCGTTTATTTATTTACTAGCCCCGTGCTGTTTTTTAAGACCATGAGGAAAACGCTTAAGAATTTTAAAAGCCTACAAATTTCGTCCGTCTGTCCTTACGCAATTTTTAGGCCTTTAAATTTAAGCTAGAAAGCTAAAATTTGGACAACATACTTTCTAGGCTTCCGAAATGGTTAAATGTAGACATTTTTTTAATACTCCCACAATTTAGAAAAAACCGTTTTAAAGCTAAAGGTAGAGAGATAGAGTATTATAATCTTCACAAGATATGTAGGCACTGCCCTCCTTTATAAGTTTGTCATATAAAGTTTTTTTCCATGCCTACTTTTTGTGGGCGTTTTTCACCAAAACGCTGTTTTCTTCGAAAATTTCAATAGAAACATAGAAAGTTTTTGGCCACGCCCACTTTTTGGGAGCGTTTTTTAAAAAAATATATATATGTTTTTAAATTTAATAAAATGAAATAAAATGCTATCCATCATCTTCCTAATGCTTTTTTCTTGGGGGCAGGGATATGGATAGGGTATCTGTTCGCACCAAGCGGACTGTAGCCTTTCCTTATGTTCTTAAAAGTATTTACACCCAACCTGAAAGAATGAAAGCGCAACTCATTCAAAGAAATATACTGGCATAAGTTTTATATTTTGTCCAGATCCAAGCAAAACTTACTAACTAACAAAAAAAGATGAATAGATGAATAGTAATCGAGGTAACATTTTTTAAAAATTGCACTTATACAGCTAGGTTCCAGAAATCGAGTGAGAAACGAGAGAATTTATTCTGCATTTCGACCGATTTGGTAACATCGATTTTTGTTTTGCGTGAAATTGAATAAAGCAGATATCTGAGTTAAGCCTGTAGTTTCCGAAGAAGTTAAAAAACGCGACTGCGCGCCCTAAAACATGCCCACGGCTCGGCTTACGCAAATCAAACGATTTTATATTTTGATTAAAATATGCCATTGTACGCATATTCGCTGGCATGCAAACGATTTCATTATTTATGTGGATCACGTTAATACTCATGAGCGATTTCGTGATTTCATTTGATACCAATTCTCCTTTAAAACTTGTCAGGAAAATTGTATCCTCCTTGATCAATTCTATGACTTCTTCCATGTTTGTACGGAAAAAGGAGGAAGTTGCGTCACCTTTCAGCTCTCTCGCCTCTGTTATCGAGAGGATGCAAAGCAGTACAGAGTTGTTGATGTATATAAAATGATGTGTACATTTATCTTGTACTGGTGATCATTGTACCCCACAATATGTTGCTCGTTTGCATTGACTGCCAACCAATCCACGCTGTTTCTTTATTTAGATACGTAACAATAGTATGTTTCAATATCTGCGAAGCTTTAAAATAGCTTATCTGCAGAATGTTGTTTACAAAGGTTTTTAACATTGGTGTGAAGTTAAGTTTTTAACTTAGTTCTTATGTATATAACCTCCAAATTTTTGATTATTATTATTATTATTTTTTGTAATTACATAATAAAATATGAGAATTATCTTAGTTATTGCTTCATGGAAGAATTGTTTCATTCTCGTTGTTTTACAAGTTGCATTGTTAATATGTCTTAAAAACTGCGGAAGTTTGTTTAGGATGTTGGGTATTATATAAATAAGTTGCCTCTTGCCATAAGCGTTTGAGATACATGAAAGCTCATAAAAACCCTCTACTTGTCTTCTTATATCTGTTTTTGTGGTTGATTGGTGTTCTAAAGCGGAAGTCATCATAATAT
Source organism: Ferdinandea cuprea (assembly GCA_963576555.1). Classification (NCBI taxonomy): domain Eukaryota; kingdom Metazoa; phylum Arthropoda; class Insecta; order Diptera; family Syrphidae; genus Ferdinandea; species Ferdinandea cuprea. Next base: position 90,152,433 of record OY754958.1, on the reverse strand, counting down.
TCCACCGCTGATGTAATCTCGAAAATATTTTTAATTTTCATCACCGTCTCTCCGTTTGATGTGCTATTTCTTCTCGTTAGTAGTTTTTCCGATCTGTCTTGAACTTTTTGAAGTTTGTTTATGTGAGTTGCTGAGGCTCCACCCCATGCCAGTATACCATATCTCAATCCTGATTTAACAAGAGCGTAATAGATTTGTTTTTGCACTTTGATGGTCGCTTTATATTGCATGCAAGCCAAAGCAAAGAGTGACCCTCTCAGTAGGATTCGTGTATCATTGATATTTCTCTAATAGATGAAATGGCTATCAATAGTAATTCCTAGATATTTATAAGTGTTGAATACTTCTAAAGTATCAGCATTTCGTTAGTTGTCACAGTTAAATGTTTTAATTGCAATCTGCTCACTTCTATATTGCGGGCTGCGAATATACATTAGTTTTGACTTAGATGCACTACTGAGGCTGGTATTAACCAAATTTGTGAAATCACCAAGAAGGCGATTCGTGCTTTTGCCTTTCTGGAATCCATATTGACATATTTTCTAAGACAATAACATCGATATAGTTCAAAATCGGGGATATGCTCGCGTAGAAAATATCCCAGTTTTTCCTAAGAGACCTTATAGCGCAAAAGTTTAAATCTTTTGATTAATTTTTTATTTTTTGGAAGTCTGGGAATACCACATATTTCATATCAAATGGATGTTCTTCATAGTTTATGTTTCCTTCGTCCATTATGCGAGAAAAAGAGCTTTATTTTTGTTGTTGTTTTGTTTTTGTTATTATTTAGTTCCGATTTATTTTGCTGAAATCATACATTGATTGAATAGGTATGACTTCAGCATTTTCAACTCTCCTGACAAATATCTTTCCACTGTTTTTCCACACATACTTCCAGTTTTCTTCGTTTGCTTTTTGTTTCGCTTGCCACAGTAGCTGCTTATTTGCATTGGGAAGCATATTGTTGATGAATACCGTATGCGTATCATTTTTCACTAAATTTATTTTCTCAGGTTTTCGTTTATTTTTCAAACTGTCAGCGGTCGTGCTCTTCTTGCGTGTTTTGGGGTGAGTACGATAACTTTGGCGCCAAAAAATAAAATTGTTTTTGGTAGAGGGGTTAAATAGTGCTTGGTTAGATCCCCCCTACCATACATAAAATGCTTGTATTTAACCCCTCTACCAAAAACAGTTTTCAATTTTCGGCGCCAAAGTTATCATACTCGTGCCCGTGTTTTATTAATGTGAATTTGACTCCATTATCGCTAAGCGTAGGAATAATTGAAGAGTTTTTTTGATGTTGTACGGTATATGTCTGTGATATTTGACCCGTTGACCTCATATTGAACGGTTTTTCCTATAGCCTTAACAATTTCAATCAAATTCTCTTTGTGTGTTGGTGGTATATATTTGATTTCAATCTTGTCTTTCATATTTTTTCACATTTCTGTGATACGAAGTTGCATAATTCTAGGCGCGGAATGGTCAGCCTTTTTAGTGGTGCTACCCTTGATTTGGCACATAGCAATCTGACTGTAATAGTCTTGTCTTTGTTGACTGCTCTTATGTATATTCCCATTCTGTTTCCAGTTCCTTGGAGAGGGGTTTGTCCCAGTTTAGTCCCAGTCTATTTGTCCAGAGTTTTTGTAGGAATATTTTTGCGGTAATGATGACTGGTCCTAAGAACCCTAAGAGGATCGTATAACTGTGCTATGTCTGACAGGGCTGTTAGCTTGCTAATATTTTCGGTTTGTTTGATTGAATGCGCACTACAAATGCATCTGATTTGGGAACCCATCCTTGACCAAGAGATTTTATTTGAGTTGTGTTATCGATATTCAGGTCAAGTTGAAATGCAACGTCATCTACAGGAATGTTCTTCAGTAGTCCTTGATGATTGGCGCACCATTTCCGTGGTGTGAAACCATCGGTTTTTAACAAAGTGTTTAGTTTGATCTTGAAATTCAATGCTTTGAGCTAAGCTATTAGATCCTGTCATAACATCATCAATATTCATTTCATGATGGCTGTTATCGCCATAAAATTAATTGAAATTGCCGATCCTGTTAATTGACAAATACCTGTCGATACATTTTTTCGATATCAGCTGTAAACACGTACCGGTGAAGCCGAAACCGAAGAAGGGTTGTCAGTTGTTCATCTTGAATGGTTGGTCCGGTTGACAGCAAGTCGGTTAGTGGTACATTGGTTGTGTTTTTTGCGGAAGCATCAAAGACTACTCGCAATTTTGTTGTTGTGCTATCCGGCTTGAGCACACAGTGATGAGGTATGAAATACTGAGTTCCGTGAATTTGGTTAATGCCAACCTTTTCCATGTGCTCAAGTCGGATGCATTCTGCCATGAAGTTTGAGTATTGCTCTTTTAAATTGCTTTTTTTTGCTAGTCTTTTTTCCAAAGCGTAGAATCTTTGAAGAGCAAGACCCTTTGATATTCCCAATGTGTTTTGATCTGCCTTGAATGGGAGTCGAACTATGAATCAGCCTTGCAGATCTCTAGTTGTGTTTTAGGCGAAATGTTTCTCGAATTTTCGTTCTTCATTTGTAAAAGACTCTTTCGCTGTTTGGACTTCTTCTACCTTCCAGAATTTTTCTATATTTTCTTGTATCTGGTCTTTCACAGAGATCGATAATTGTGAATCTGTGCCTTCCAATTTGCCTTGAACTATCCATCCAAAATGAGTGTTTTGTAGGATTGGTAATCCTGCTGCTAACTTAATTTTTCCCACTGTAAGGAATTGATGATACAGTTCTGCTCCAAGCAAGATGTCGATCTGTCCTGGTTCATTGAAGTGTGGATCGGCCATTTTTTAGTCGGTTGGAATATGCCAGGAGGAAATGTTGATTCTCTGAGTTGGTTGGCTTAAAGTAATTTGACGTAAGACAAGATTGTTCCTTTACAGTCTTCTATGCTTACTGTGACAGTGCTGAGAAACCCATTACCCTTTGTTCCTCGGAGCTACTGCTGCCGCTGAGGTGATTGGAGCCACTCCTGTGACTGGTGTTTTTGGTCCCTCCTTCTTGTCTTGTTGTGCCTTTCCAAGCACTTTGCGCTACTTCGTGCAGTGCACTGGGGTGATGTGTGCCCAGGATTAAGGCAATTTATGCAAAGGTGGAGCTTTTGTGCAGCTGTTAGTCGACCTTCTGAAGTAAGTTGTAGAAACCTTGTGCATGAGCATAGCTTATGTTCTTTGCTATTACAGAAGGGGCATATTTGTTTTGTGGGTTTGGCTGCTGCCATCGACGTCAATAATTTTGCAGTGGCTCTGCGCCATTGTTCTGTATTACGTCTGCTTCCAAGTGTCTCTAAGGACTGAAACCGTACCTCTAGGAAGGCTAGGATATCAGTCAGAGACGGAAGTGCCCTTGGCTGCTAAAGTGACTGTTCCCAAAGCGTTAAGGTGTTTCTATCCAGTTTTTTGAGCTGAATACTCAGTAACAACGGATCCCAACTATTAGTGTCAATCTGGAGACCTTTAAGACTTAACAGGCATTCCTGTGTAGTATCGTGAAGGGTTTTGATGACGTTTGAAGCTTCATTGTGGATAACAGGTTGTGCCAGCAGCTTGTTTATTTGAGCTGTCACCAATAACCGAAGATTTTAGTACCGGTCAGTTAGTACCTTCCAAGCAGCACTGTAGTTGCTGTCAGACGTGGTGAAATGTCTGATAAGCTTTTCTGCCTCACCGGATAGAGTTGTCTTTAAGTAAAATAGCTTTTGACAGTCGGCTATTTGTTGTTTGTGTACAAGTTCAGTGAATAAGTCACTGAATTGCTTCCATTTAACGTAATAACCATCAAAATTAGACAACGTTATTTTTGGTAAATTAACAGTCTTGGAAGTAGAAAATGTTGGAGCCGCTGCCTAAGTTGTCGATTGATTTTGGCTTGCGGCTTCGTTCAATTTGGTTGTGAGCTGGATCGTATAATCTTGGACTTTATCCTCCAGTTCAAAATACTCCCCCAGGTTGTATCCAAGGTCAGCTGGGTCTTCAGATAGCTCGTACACCAACCGATGGGCTTCTTCCACTTCCGCCCAATGCTTTTGAAGTGTGGTCAGTTTCACACTGCAGAAGGTTTGAGTCCACGCTTCTGAACTCATGTCTCTCAGATTTGACAACAACCGCTGCAGTGACCTTACAGTTGCGTTTTGTCTCCGGAACACTCTGATCAGTTCCATGTTTTGTTTGTCCTTTGCATTGTTTAAATCAGATTCTTTGACGTCCAAAAGTTCCAATGTCTGTTTGGGTAACTTTGGTTTTGTACCCGTTTCTGGCTGTTTTGCGCCACCAGCTGCTCCTAAAGGTTCAGCCTCTTCTTCTGGGAGAATAGCTTGAAGAGTGTGCCTTATTTCGTTGCATAAGTTTTTAACGTTTTCATATGTATTTTATTGCACATATGGAGTATCTACCTTCACGACATTCATGATGCTCTCGTGGTACATTATGAGTGGATACAGCAGTTCATCTACCTCTTCCTTACAAAAAACATTCGCGGGAACTAGATGCCCTTACCTACCACCTCAATGATATTCACCAATTCACTGTTGGTTACCTTGGATTACTGGCATCACTCATGTATTCGTAGATCTGCTGACCTTGAACGGTCACCACATAGAGGATCCTAAATCTGAACAGAGTAACATTGAAATACAATTACGATCCACATCAAACATTAATTTTTAGGTTGAAGCACACTAATGAATTGGTGAGCGCCTAGATTTAATGCTCTGATATACATTTCCCGTATTAGATAATGTTAAATGTGCGTTCTTTTTCTAAGGTTTGTGCTTAAGAACCAGAAGTGATTTTGGTTTTTAGGTGCAATTGTAGTGTACACAGAGTTTTGTGTGATAATGTTCTTAACTTATGTGCTTAATACAAAGTTTTCTTAAAAACTACTGTATAATTTGGCAAATACTCGTGACATGAACCTGTTTATACAATGTTTAATGTTAGTTCTCTTAAACAAAAATCAGCCACAAAAAGTACCGAGATCTAAAAATTAACGCCAAGTTTGTATTGTAATTATTAAAAATTTCACAAAGAGTTTTTAGATTTTTATACTTGGCAGATTTTTTTATACAGGCAAATTTTAAAATTGTTGAAATTTTGACCGAAGGTAAACGCCCTTTTTCGAGGAAAATACAATTTGTTTTATATAGATCATTGTTTGCGTTTAAAAGAACTACCGATATGTAAAATTTCATAACTGTAGAATGAGTTCAAAATATATGGGTGGTTGTCACACCTCTTTTTTTTTGGAATATACGCAGTGTCTTATTTGTTTCGGTGTCTGTTTTTGAAATCCTACCTCCACGCATAATTTCATTATTCAAGTCGTTTGTGGTTGTTAAACATTTGTTTTCGGTTTCTATGAAAATTGTCGAACAAAACAACATTTTAGTAAAAAACGCCCACAAAAAGTAGGCGTGGCAAAAAATTTATATGACAAACTTATAAAGGAGGGCAGTGCCTACATATCTTGGAACTTTAGCTTTAAAACGGTTTTTTTCTAAATTGTGGGCGTGGCAGTAGGCGTATTCAAAATATGTTTACACTTAACCATTTCGGAGCCCTAGGGAATATGTGGTCCAAATTTCAGCTTACTAGCTTAATTTTAAAGGCCTAAAAATTGCGTACGGACGTACGGACGGACGGACGGACGGAAGGACATTGCTAGATAGTCTTAGGATTTGGTCCTGATCATAAATATATATACTTTTATGGGTCTACGGCGAATGGGCGAAGGGGTGTTACAAACTATGTTTTAAAATTAATATACCCTTAGGATAGGGTATAAAAATACACGGGGCCTGCGAAATTTGTTAGTGTTGTTAGTTAAATATCATCGTAGAATCTTGAAATTTGGCACAGTATTAGGGTTTGTGAAGAAACTACAGGGAAAAATCCAACATTTATGATTTTTTATCCAAAGGGCGTGGCAGCAACCCACTTAAAAATAAAAAAATAAAAGAAGGAGGAAAAATACTTAAATGTATGCAAACCTGGTGTGTTATATAAATATATAATTACTGTTTCTAAATGAACGCGGCTACCATATCATTAACTAAGCTGACAGACGCAGTAAACTCGATCCGTACGCAACTCAAAACTTTTGGGACATCGTTAAAACCTCTTGAGGATGGGCAAGTGCGAGAGGTAGTGCCTGCCAGAGATCAGGTAGAACTTTGCGGATCCCAAAACGAGTCCGTGCTCGAAGATATAAGTCAACTCCCTGACTGGGTCAATGAGCTACAGACATTCCGAGACGACCCAACTCAATATATAACGTGGGTCCTTATCGTCGAAGCCATTCTAAATGACTAAGAAATTATAAAATCGAAACGCTTATATCGTACCATTAGTCAGCGCATAAGACAAAAGATCAGGAGCTCTTAATCGACAGAAAACGAATGTCTTAAGACTGTATCCTAAAATTGTTGTCTCTCTTAGCGAAGAATTCTCAAAGGAGGTCAACAGTATCCATGACACGGAAGTGAGTCCAGGCTGCATTGCATTATCGAACAAAATAAGTCCCTCTTTGGTCCTATCATCAACCATGAAACAGTTAAGACCACAGGGCTTTCGAAAATCAAGACAAGTACCACTGAGACGAAATGCACCAAAAGGTACCCTTATCCAGCATCCATTTGAATTGAGGTTGATAAGGAAATTTACAAAATTTTGCAAGAGAAATCATTAGACCTTCAAAGAGTCTTTATAACTCACCAATTTGGGTCGTTCCGAAGATGCCGAAACCGATATAACCAAAGCCGCATTTTCGAAGAAGAATGGAAAATGTGAAATATTACGATTTCCTTTCGAATTGCAGCAAGCTAATCTGAAGGTAAACCTATAAAAGAAACATTTCATGAAGTCGGAAGTTTAATTCCTTGCGTATGTAATAATACGGGACGGCATCATCATCTGCCGACCCAAAAAGGTACCTTAATAGAAAATATCCTTCCCCCAGAAAATATAAGTGAACTTAAACGTTTCCTAAGCCTCACGTAATCTAACAGATGCATCTAATTACGTAATAGGGGTGCTCTGTCACAAGGTGAGTCCAATTCCGATAGGTCAATCGCATACATCTCCCGGTCTTTAAAGAAGACCGAGGAAAACTATGCTATATATAATATATACAATATAATATAAACATATTTCAATAGCTAATTTAGTTTTTCTTCCATCTTCTTTATCTTCATCACATTGGCAGTAAAGCGGTTGGAAATACATATACACAAATACAACGCCAAATACATTTCAAATTCAAATTTAATGTGTTTTCTTATTCGTTTGGCATCCCGGATCGGAGAGCTCTCCCGGACAACCAAACGAAAATGACATTAGTTCGCCCGCCTGCAGTAGCCAAAACAAACTTCATCTAACCCCAATACAAAATGTCACAAGGAAAACCATCTGTAGCCGGCAATTTAAAAGATCTTGAGGTATCACTGACAAAACAATTTTCACAGCTGATCTCCGAACTTAGTAGACACTCTTGACATTCGTTGAAAGAATTGCGAGAGCGAGATTATAGAGCTTAAGGAAGAGAATAGTAAAGTAAGAGAGGAACTAGCTGTTTCTCAGCGTCGACATCGACTTTGTGATGTAATAGTTAGAGGTATTCCTTATACACACAATAAGAATGCTATCGAGCATCCCAAAAAGATCAGTGCTAAGCTACGTCACGAACTAATTCCTCACTTCGACGCTGTTCGTCTGGGATCCAATTCGCCCGGTCGCAGCGACAATAGCAGCAGTGGTAGTAGCAGAATCAACAGTGACAACAGTACGAAAAACAATATCAGAAGTTGTCGACCATTCCTAATTCGCGTCTCTTCCCATGCTGAGCAACTATGTGTTCTTTCTTCGTTCTACAAAAACAAAGGTCTTACTCTTGCACAACAAGATGATGTATTCGATAGTGATGAACATAACCCCTCTCACCGTATTTATATATTTAACTGAAATTCCGACAGCTGCGAATAGTTCTCTTTTGCGTCATGCTAATCAACTCCGCAGAGAAACCTTAATGGCATCAGTAAGAACGAGAAATGGTTTTGTTGATTTGAAGAAAAGTTATGACGATTCCACATTTAAAATTACAACAACGACGAAACTTTCCTGAAAGATTTTATGTCGGTGTCGCCCGTCTCTTTTCAACTGATGTCATCTGGAGCAGATAAATGGTGTCTTAAATTTGTATTTATTAGAAACCAGCTACTTAAATGTTGTTATTTCTATTATATAATTTATTTTGACATTGTCTTTGATCTTTCCTAAATTTTTCATATCTCTATTTTTTATTCTCCTTCTTCTACACTCTCCTCATTGTTGTTATTGTTGTTGTCTCTTAAATTATTTAGTGCATATTTGGGTGCAGTGGCTTAGTGGTTAAGTGCGTTGAACCACTAAGCGAGAGGTCGCTGGTTCAAATCCCGACCTGTACCATCCGTAAGTTTTTATTCGCTGCCCCACCTCTTGCGAACGTCTGACAAACATCCAAGAGTAGGAAATGTCATGAGAAGCTTCTCAAAAATTAATTGCCTTTCGGAATCGGCATTAAACTGTAGGTCCCTTTCATTCGTGTCAAAAAATATATCTTCGCACATACAGTGGTTGGAGAAGCTAGGCTTTGGGTCCTTTGGGCTGTTTATGCCTTATATATATTTATCGTATAGCACTCCTATAATTTGTTTGTGATAATCAATAATAGTTTTCCTAAAACCGGTAGTATTGATGAAGCTGCGGTGCGGGCGGTAGTTAAAATGTTATCATATGCGCGAGAGGGATTAGAAATATGTTATCTTATACCCTTTTCACACCGCATCGAAATCTTAGGTTTCGCCAAAACTCATGAAACCTCCATCGAAATCAGGAGGTTTCCCATACATTTTCGAGATTTCCAAACCTCGATATTGTATGAGGTTTCGATGAAACCTCCTCAGAATCTGGTTTCAATGGCATGGCTGTCAAAGCAAACGCACCTTTTAACACATTCCACAAGTTACACAAAGCTGTTGGCAAGTGGTTGACAGATTTTAGACTGAGTTGCAAGTCAACTTTATCTCCTTCTTCATCCCCTTCATCCTTTGAATTTAGAGACTATGTCTCAGTAGATAATTACGCCTTACAGTTTGATGCGTGCTTATTTCCATGGCGTCTTTGCTATCAAGCTTTAAGCATAAACGACGAAGCAAATCTTTTTCAAGGGATTGAATTTACTGGATATTTTTAACAGTCATGTTCCTCTTAAAACTGCTGGTTCACTCGTGAGGTTCAAAACGCCATTAAGGTTCGTAACAAACTGTATACTAGGTGGAAGCAAAGATCGACAAGTTATAATTGTGAAGTATTTTGTCGCGCTCTTTATTACTCTACTTTTATAATACGAAGACCCGACTTCACTCGTGAGGTTCAAAACGCCATTAAGGTTCGTAACAAACTGTATACTAGGTGGAAGCAAAGATCGACAAGTTATAATTGTGAAGTATTTTGTCGCGCTCTTTATTACTCTACTTTTATAACACGAAGACCCGACTTACCTCCGAAAAAAATATGGAGTAACATGCGTTTTATTGGCGTTGGTAAGGGAGCTATCGCTGAAATCATACCCGAATATGAAATTAATGATATATTTTTAACCAATTCCAACAGTATTCTTCAATCTCGAACATGAGCTGCTTTTTCAATCTAATTTTGACTTTGAAGTCGTTTCAGAAGTTGACGTCATTAATGGTATTCGTTCGTTAAAGTCAAGCGCTGTTGGTGAGGATGGTATTACACTTCGGTTCGTTAAGATGATTCTACCACATATAGTAAGCTGCGATTAATTTTTGTATTGCTTCGACTTCTTTTCCCAATGAATGGAAAATAGGCAAAGTTATTCCTGTGCAAAAAAAACATTACCCATCATTTACTACAGATGGGTAATGGATTCGTCCTATCAGTATTCTGCCAAGTCAGTCAAAAATCTTGGGGAATATTCTTGCTGGGCAAATGTCAAGTTATTTGGACCAACATAACCTGCTGTCTCCTGCACAATCTGGATTTCGTGCACGTCATAGTTGCCATGCATGCTATGTTAAAAATTATCGAGGACATTTGAATTGAGTATGACATGGATAGCCTTCCGGTGCTTTGCTTACTTGACTTCTCCAAGGCTTTTGATAGAGTCAACCATGAGGGGCTTTGTAAGATGCTCAGGTTCTATTTCGGCTGTAGCGAAATATCGGTGCAACTAATTGGTTGGTAAGTTATCGTTACCAAAGAGTTGTAAATAAATACTACTTTACTGTTTTTCCAATTTTCCACTTCCTCTTTTAGTTCTATTTTCTCGCACCTTTATTATTCTTCTTCTTATTTATTTAAAATGTAGTTATATATTATTTTGTCTTATTTATATTTTATTTTTTTAAAATCGTAAGTAATTCCCAAATAATATGAACGTACTATAACAGGCTAGGTCTTACTTGTACTCAACCGTCATTTATGTAATATATTGAATTGAAAACTGAAATTTAATTGTTTCTTCTTCAAATTAGTACTTTGAGTTTACTGAAGTGTAACAATAATAATACTTCCATTTCTGCAAAAAACATCTTTATCTAAACAACTATGAGATATGGAAAATAACATGATGGGAAAAATTGCATCTATAATCACTGACACTAATTAACCGAACAAAATAAATACACTATTAAACAAACAAATTAGAAAAAAAGTACGTAAAATGTCACTCCTTCAATAATTGCTAGAAACAACGATCGATCCATCCATCCGCAACCAATTCACTCTTGAATTTCTTAAGAGCGAGATCCAGAAAAGAGGACTGGATGCTAAACCAACGACAAAAGAAGATGTCCTAAAACTTCACGTAGAAAACAACACCATTCTCTTAAAATTTGCGCAAAACAAAAAAAAACCACCGGTAAGCACAGCAAACAGTTCAAAAGTAGTCCAACACGTTGTCCTGAACCCGACATGACCTAAACGAGGACACCAACGCTTGCGAAAATTTTATCAAAAATCAATGGCTGGAGCGACGAAGTAAAGCTAGCGTTCAGCACTAGCAAGGCATTGCAAGAAATTGGCAAAATTTCAAGGGCGAAAGCAAAATTTACTGGACCACATGGCTAAAGGCATTCAAACAACGATTTATCAAGGCACTAATAAAGGGTGATCCATTTCGAGGTTCCCTACTTTTTTAAAGAAAAAAACACAGAAAATTCAAATTTAATCGAGAATGTTTAAAAGAACATTCTTTGGCATATTTTCGTATTTTTTGAAGATTTTTGAAGATTATGTCTATCAAATGTTGGCCGTTGCTACGTCGCAGATGGTCCATCCGTTGAGTCCAATTTTCGATCACTCGGTCGAGCATTTCGACTGGTAACTGGCGAATGACACGCGTGATGTTTTCCTCCAAGGCCTGAATCGAAGCGGGTTTATCGGCATAAGCTTTTGACTTTACATATCCCCACAGGAAAAAGTCTAACGGTGTGATATCACACGATCTTGGTGGCCAATCGAGCGGCCCAAAACGTGAAATTATGTGCTCACCGAAATGTTCTCTCAATAAGTCCATTGATTGATGCGATGTGTGAGAAGTGGCGCCGTCTTGCTGAAACCAAATGCCGCCGAGATCACGAGCTTCAATTTCAGGCATCAAATAGTCGGTTATCATGGTGCGATAACGGTCGCCATTGACGGTTACGTTCGCACCGGCATAATTTTTAAAGAAATATGGACCGATGATTCCACCGGCCCACAAACCACACCAAACCGTTGTTTTTTCTGGATGAAGTGGCAGTTCTTCAATCTCTTCAGGTTGCTCTGCATCCCAAATGCGGCAATTTTGTTTGTTTACATACTCATTAAGCCAGAAATAGGCCTCATCGCTAAACAAAATTTGCCTCGAAAACGTCGGATCTTCTTGGAACTTTTCAAGAGCCCATAGAGCGAAGCGATGTCGCTTGGGAAGGTCGAGCGGCTTCAGTTGTTGCACAAGCTGTATTTTGTACGCTTTCAATTTAAGATCTTGACGTAAAATGCGCCAAGTCGTTCCATACGTCAGTCCGAGTTGCTGTGAACGGCGCCGAATCGACTCTCTACGGTCTTCGTGAACACTCTCAGCTACGGCCGCTATATTTTCTTCACAGCGTGCTGGACGTGGTCTATTCGGTCGAATGTTATCCAATAATGAAGTCTGGGGTGATGGTGTTGCGAATAGTACGCTCAGTAGGCCGATTATGTTGACCATAAGTTGAGCGAAGTGCACGAAACACATTCCTCACAGAACGTGAATTTTCATAATAAAGTTGAACAATTTATAAACGTTGTTTACGCGTAAGTCTTTCCATTATGAAATGCCAAACAATACTAAATAAAAATAACATGAAAGCATGACACGACTCACACGTGATCTGTCAAAAAAGGCTATTGAAAAAAGTATCTCTACTTGGATCACCCGTTACTACGAGAATGGAATAATCGTGTCAACGTTCGAATACAACAACCAAACGAGTCCACTCAATACCTAAACGGTAAGTTTGAAATTATTTCTAAACCTCCAAAGGACATAATGATATCAATAGAAGACCAAATATCATACCTAATAGATGGTTTTGCAGACAATACAGAACGTCGACTTATGCGCATTGGCGCGCCCACTAGAGTAGACAAACTCCTTAAAATAGGACAAACATTAGACGATCACATAAAATACACAACAAAATATTATTCGAATGATAAAATAACAACCAAATAACAACAATATCATGCCACGAATCCACAACCATTCAACCAAGATGTCAATAGGTTTGCATCAACTTAAAATCAAAAGGCAGCAATCGCCGCGGGTTACCAAAAGTGGATGCTATTGTATTTGAAGGAAAACGTATTTCCGCTCTCATAGATAGAGGTGCAGAGCAGTCAGTCATCGATGGTCCGTTCGTTACCACTTAACTACTTCGTCTAAAAATATAATGGCCCTTCAATCACATCCATAGACAAATATATCTTTTTGTATCTGTAGGGGACATATCCTGCACATTCGGTCCAGTAGCAGTTGTCAACAATACACTGATACCTCTTATACTCGGTAGTGATTGGAGTAAAGCCAACAACGTGGAATCAAACGGCGATATTCAGCTTTTTAAAAATTTAAATACTGATATACATACAAGTACAACTGAACATAAATGCATGCATACTAAAAGAAACACTCAAATAATTTCGAATAGCCTTTTAAAAGAAATGGAAAAACAAATTGCATCATTCACAAACCTTTCACCTATCCATATCGCAAAATTTCAGCACATAGTCCAAAACAACCCACAAGCATTGTCCACAACAAGAGATATATTGGCTCAGATGAAATATCAGCTTCAAGAAAACCAAATCGATATTCGTGGAACGACCGACAATTTATAATTGAAACCATAAAAACGTTGAAACTGCTCAAGATAGCCAAAGACTCGCAATCCGAATACGCGTCACCGGTAGTCATAGTAAATCAACCACACCACCCCAGTAAACCACGTAGATTGACAATAGACTACACACACTTACACAACAAATTATTTAAAGAAAACATTCCTCCACTATATATCGCCGACGTCATAGAAAAGCTCAAATAAACTGACTCCAAAATATTTAAGGTGATGGATATAAAAACAAGTTTTATGACGGTCGAAGTAAACCCCGCAGATATATACATAACTGCTTCTGTGACTCAAGATGGAATATTTGAATTTATGAGAATGGTTTGGCAAATGCTCCCAAACAATAGAAAGCATTTTTTAATTTTTTTCATTTTATAATGCGCGCACTAAAGGGATTTTGGATACCGTTATAATGAAGTAAAAACAGAGCGGGGTAGAGCATTCCACATTCGTATTGTACGGTTAAGAAACGAATCCCTGTATTTCACTGTACGCCCAAATACAGGCTTCAGGGTAAACTGATGTGCATTCCAACGAAAGTTGTCATTAACACACATACCGAGAATGGAAAGTCGGTCGGTTTCAGCGATGCAAGTACTAGTACTAGAATTAGGGGTTCGCTTCAATAATAGCAGACATCATTGCGTTTTGGAAGCATTAAATTCCACTTTGTTGATTTAACCCCATTTAAGTATACTGTCAAGATCGAAATTTAACGAGCTACGTTCCCATTCCAGTTCAACTCCTGAAGATGAGGGGTGTTGCCCAGGAAACGAATATGTAAAGCTGCCGGTACTGTCATCGAGGAAGGAGTAAATAGGATTAGAAGTAACAGAGAGTAGATCTTTTATAAACGTAAGGAAAGCCCACAGTCCGCTTAGGTCGAACAGTATGTTACCCTATCCATATCCCTATATGCCGCAAAGAATAAAGCATTAGGAAGATGATGGATGCCATTTTATTTCATTCTATTAAATTTGAAAAAAGAATATTTTTTGAAAAAATGACCCAAAAAAGTGAGCGTGGCCAAAAACCTTGTATGAGCGATATATTGGAAATAATATTGTCTAAATATCTTGTTTAACATTTTTTTTCGGTTTCTAAGACAATTTTCGAGGAAAACAGCATTTTAGTTAAAAACGAGGAAACGTTAGCTTCCTAGCTTGACTTTAAAGGCCTAAAAAGTCTTAGGATTTGGTCCTCATCATAAATATTTATACTTTTATGGGTCTACGACGAATATTAATTGTTACAAACTATGTGTCAAAATTAATATTAAGGGTATATTAATTAATTTATTTAGGATAGGGTATAAAAATGAGGAAGAGAGTCGGAGACAAAACGGAGCCTTGGGGAACACCAGCATTTATTTGGTGAGTTGCAGACTAGAAACCGTCCAAAACAACTTGAATTTAACGTTCCGAAAGGAAATTTCTAATCCATTGAAGAAGGGAAACATCGTGCAATTGGTAGGTAGGAGGAGGGAGAAGAAAATTCGCATTTTTTTGGGATGGGCTGGACAAATGTTGTTTTCCATCTTCTCGGAAAGAGCCCTGAAGAATAGGATAGATAGAAAGGCTTACGCAGTGGTTTTGCCAGCGTGGAAGAACACCTCTTCAGAACGATATACCATATGGGCCAGCGGATTTGTGAATGTTGAGATCTTAAAGTACTCTTGCCACAGTAAGGGTGCGGAAGTGAATTTGTCCCATGGAGTGTTCTACGCGTTCGAGTACTGGGGGAGATAAAGCACAATCTGGGAGCGTTGAGCTGGCTGCAAAATGAGCAGCAAGCAGATTGGCTTTATCCGAAGAGCTTACAGCTGAAGTGTCATTGCAAATTAATGTCGGAATAGTTGGCGAGGGCAAATTTTTAATATTCTTAATAAACAACCAAAAGTTTTTACTACCGGGGGGACTTTGTAGTATTTTTTGCCTCAACTTTTGGTCGTAGGAGAATTTGACATGGTTAATTTGGGCATTGCAGTAAATTTTGTTGGCAATGTCGCCCGCAATGTCGATTTCAGTACGAGGATAAAGGGTAACAATTCTAGTAATGGAATCAGACAGTGCATCAAACTCATTATAAGTAAAATGCCTATCCTGGTTAGGGCTTCTGTAAATAAAACAGTAGTAAATTAATTGCCTGCGGCCATGGAGTTTTAGCCAAATAAAATTAAATTCCGAATTGGAACATTGGCTGTATTGAGATAGAAGTTATTAGCATACATCACTACGTATATAAATGGGAAAAGATGAGAAAAGAATAATGGCACTAAGTTATACCCAGGCAAGCTATACTCCGTTAGATCAGAATCAATGCTGACCTGTGTTTCACCTAGTGCCAAAACAGCTGGTTTATTAAGATTCGCGTGGGCGTACAATGAAAAATAATTCGACCTCAACACACGAATATTGCTTACGTCTACTCTGAAATTTCTACACATAACAAGAAACAAACACAAATAACTCAACTCCGAAGCTTACTTACCTAGGCCGTACCGTGTAGATCTTGACGTCAACTTTCCAAAACAAATCACTGCAGATGTTATGCCCATACAATGAATTGCTTTGGTCTACCAACAAAATCTACACAACGCGACCCGCTATTCGTCAAATGATACCCAACCCAACCATAGCAAGTGCACATAAACATACGACACAAGCATAGCAGCAGCAGCATCAAACGATAGGGAGTAGGACCAGTTGGAGTGCCCAAACACAATACACTTTTTTTTAATCACTGCACTGTACTGATGATTTTTTTTTCTTTTTTACACAGCCCGCGCCTGATTAGAGTTTTTATTTTGTTTTGCTCTTCTGCACACTTGTTTGTTGTTTTTTTGTGTGCAAACCAACCGCGGTGGCAGATCGGCACTAATTTTACAAAACAATAAACACAATTATGTACATGGACGATATTGGTCAATCGGCCTCTTACATCGATACAGTATAAGATATCTTTGAAATTTTACTATACCAATTGACTTAAAGCGGACTACGCATTTCTCTTCAAAAATGCCAACATTTTAAAAGTAAAATCTTCTTGGGTTATGACATTTCAGCAATTGGCATACGTTCCGATCCAAATCGAATAAATGCCATCGACCAATAAAACAAAGAATTTAAAACCAAAACTGACGCCGAATCTTTTCACGCTTTGGAATCCCCCCATCGAAGGTTCATCAAAGATTTTTAAAATTTCAGCACATAGTCCAAAACAACCCACAAGCATTGTCCACAACAAGAGATATATTGGCTCAGATGAAATATCAGCTTCAAGAAAACCAAATCGATATTCGTGGAACGACCGACAATTTATAATTGAAACCATAAAAACGTTGAAACTGCTCAAGATAGCCAAAGACTCACAATCCGAATACGCGTCAAGCATACGCGAATCTTTTCACGCTTTGGAATCCCCCCATCGAAGGTTCATCAAAGATTTTTAAAAAATCGTCCAACCATACGCAACGCTTGCAGTTCGAGAACATTCGTTTGGACCAAAGAAACAGTCGAAAAAATTCCACATTTATCTATACGGACCCAAAAGCTTTATACTATTACAGCCAATTGAACAACGGCATGCTTATTACAAAATAGTAAATTCAATCGTAAATTTGCCAGATGGCTCTTAGATCTTCAATCGTACAATTTCACTATCAATCACAGAGCCGGTAAGCACAATGTATGCGCTGATGCAATATCACGAATTCCACCAAACATAATAGCCCAATTAGTACGGAAATCCATAATATCTGCAATGATGAAACAAGGATTTCCTCCGCTCAAAACAACGACACCGAATGCTGTGAGTTAATAAAAGCTTTGCATAGCACTACAAACACAAAAAATGAGAAGATCAAAAAGCAATTTTTTATTCAAAACAATATTGTGCTCTACAAAAACAACAAAGGATTTGGTCGCATATATGTACCTAAATCGTTGCAGAATTGCATCTTTGAAATGTATCACGATAACAGTGGACACATGGATCATGAAAACACCTTTTCGAAATTGTCAAAAAGATATTTTTGGCCATTATTTGCGAGACTGCAAGCAGTGTGTATCAAGTCGTCACACATGTCAACAGTTCAACCACCGAACAAGCAAAACGATTGGATATCTAAAGCCGAGACCAATTTCTCAAAGACCTTTTGATGTAATCTCCATGGATCATTGCAGTTTTCCGAAATATTCTAGATGTAAGAAAAATATTTTAACAATTATTGATCATACAACCCGATATGCTATCGCAAAAAGCGTACCTGGTGTCAGCACACGACACTTAATATCGTTGATTGAGGGTGAAATCATATCAGTTCACTGCCCTCTGACAACAATCATCAATGATAAGGCCACAAGCTTCACCTCGAGTGAATTCTTGAAAAAGTATGGAATTCAAAGCCTCACAACTCCACCCTGTTGGCCGAAATCCAATGGATTAATAGAGCGAGAAGTACAAACGGTTTCCTCAATTCTTGGAAAATACATCGCAAAAAGAGACACTGAACACTCATCATACATATCTGAAATAACACTAGCAATTAATTCGAGCAAGCATTAATTCCTTCAGCTATCGCCGCTCTATCTTCTCCATGGATTCGAACCCAGAATTCAAGACGAAGTTATTATCGGAACAGTGGAGTGTAATATCGACGGAAACCAACAACTCCATCAACTTCATTTGAACCACGAACAGGCATTAAAGAATCTTAACAAATCACAGACACAAGACAGGATCCGCATTGATGAACACAGGTCTGCCTTAGACATGATCACAGATGAGTAATTACACAGATAGTCGACTCAGCATACCTCTGTCCCTTTGAACCCGCAAAAAATTTTTAAAAATGGAGAGAATATCCTCTCTCAAATGTTCTATCTGTGAATACGTGTGAACCAGCCAAATAAAGTATGGTGGGGTTGATGTGTCAAAAATATGTCATTAGCGCGGGCAGTTTTGCAAGAATTCCAACTGGCAACAAAAAACAGCTGATTATAGCGGATGTGTTGGGGAAGTGCTGCGAAGTATTGAGTTAACGTCGTTCAAGTTTAATAGATATTTTATTTGAAATGTTTATAAAAAAAAAATAGTAAATAATGAAATTGTTGCAATTAAATGCGAATATTTTTTGTGTTTATAAGAAATTGTTCTCAATTTTTTATCTGCCTTAAAATAAACATACTTGGGTTGTTATGTTTTTTCCATTTTGGTTATTAGAATGAGATAAAATGTATATATTATTTTATAATTGCATGAATATTACTAAATTAGTAATGTTTGGGTTCAAAATAATTATAGTTAATAGTTTTGGATTAGTTTTTCGTGTATATTAAATTCTTTGGTTGTTTATTATGTTTTTATTGAACATATGAAAGTTTAATATATTTACATACCCACATATTCGGAACGTTCATATGAGAGCGAGCGAGCAAATTGACAAACTGCGACAAAATAACTTAAAATTCATTTTTAAACACAAACTGTAGACTTGACTATTTCAATTCCAAGTTAACAACGTTATTAAATTTATTTCATCATGTTTAACAAATTTAATAACGTTATTATCTTTGAAATAGAATAGTGAATAGCGGTAATTAAAATAGCAGTGAATTTATGAAATACTATGTTAAATTATTGAAATGGTCAATTAACTAATCACGCGTTACTCATTAATTTCATTCATTGAGCTTTTATTTATTTTCCCTACAATTTTAGTAATTTTACAGAATATTTCATTAATTCACTGCTGAAATATTTATCAAACCTTCCGTTTAAAAATTATTTTACTCTACATTCGATAAGTCAACCACCGAAATTATTTTATTATTACTGACAATTTAAAACTGCCAAATTAGTATAACTACTGGCAAACAAATTATGATAACCCTTATTTTATGCTTAACTTGCGCAACTGCTTAAAAATGTTTACCCAAAAAATATGCTTGCTTGGTAAAACTATTATTTTAGTTTACATAATAATTAAAAACATTCACCAAAATTTTATTCTGTTGCAAATTATTTATAAATCGTCGCATGTTATTACGATGTTATTGGACGCAGCCCAGTTTTGACTTTTAATATGTCAAAATGAGATCTTTTCCAAAAATGGATTCTTAGGCGCAGAACTGCTATTGTGTGCGTGAGCTGGCCCAATTTGATTTGCATGTGAAAACATATATGAACAGAGTATTGTGCCTTTTTGAAGCAAATAAAAAACGATAGGCGGGAGAGCCAAAAATCCTCTCAGTCGACTATCTGTAAAATTACTCATCTGTGGACATGATTCCAGTCAATTAAAAGAAGTTATCAACATCAGCGACAAATCCTTACAAAATCGCAAGCAACAAGAAAACAGCTGGTCACGGCGGATGTGTTGGGAAATAGGAAGTGCAGCCAATATTGAGTTTATGTGATTCTATTTTATAAAATACGATGTTGTTACAATTTAATTCGGATATTTTTTGCGGTTATAAGAAATAGTTCTCTATTTTTTATCTGCCTTAAAATAAACATTCTTGCGTTTTCATACTTTTTCCATTTTAATTAATAAAATGAGATTAAATATATATATTATTGTATTATTGCATAAACATTACTAAATTAGTAATGATTGGGTATAAAATATTTGTAGTAAATAGTTTGCAATGGTTTTTTACATATTTTATTCCTTGTTTATTATTTATTTATTATTTGATTATTTTAATTCAATATTTGAAAGCTTAATGAATATACATATTCAGGTTCTTTGCATTGATACAAAAAAGTAGGAAAGAAGTATTTTTAATCCTTTTTAAATTATTTTTTGTAACAAACTTATTAACTTTTTAGTTGTTTGTTTTCTTAGGCGGCTTTGGAATTTTTTTTATATAAGTTAATATGCAATATTTTAAAATTTATAGTAAGTAATAGACAGAAGAAGGAGAACAGAAGGTAGCTGGAATGCACTGCATAAATATATTGTTGGCGCATTTTTCTATCGAAAATGCTTGGTAGCTAAGTACAACTCATAAATAAGCATGCACATTATGTTACAAATATATATTGAATTAATTAGCCACCCTTTTTAACAAACGACTTTATTTGTCAAGTTAAAATGTTTTGTAATTTTTTTAAATTTTTTTTTTATGAAAATAAACAAAACAATTTACTACTACTAGTAAGTGATTTCAAATGTTGTTAAAAAAGTGTTTTCATGTACCAAAGATAATATTTGTAAGAATTTGGATCACGTTATATTAAAAAGCGTTTTAAACCAGCGCCCAATTGTGTAATGCAAAGTTTCCACCGAGCACTAAGTCGAGATTAAGGTTAATCTGCCCTTAATCCATTTTAAATCTGAAGATTAACCATTCAAATTTTAATCTGCTAAGCGCAAGATAAATAATAAATATAGGTAATAAACTTCGTTTGCATGAAAATTCGGGTTGCAAAAACACTCTATACGACTCTACACTACTCTCCTTTCAAAACGTCTACATATTTTTCCTTCTTATATGCGACTTCTGTATATGCGACTCCTCCCTGCCAATGCAACCATTAAAACCTTAATATTTGTTTAAAGAAAAAAATGGTGTGCTAATAATATTTTCATTCTTTTTCCACTCATTAAACTATAGCAACCAATTTTAATTTTATTTTCGCTTTGTTTGACGTACAAAAAAACATCTGTTCTCTTTGAGAAATGCCAATTACATTATCAATTTTAAAGCAAAAATGCGATATAGAGAACCAAACGTCAGTTTAATCTATTTTCTTTGGTAGAAACGCTGAAAGATTAATTTTTAATTTTTTATGCTTAATCACGGTTTATTTTTTGGTGGAAAAGTAGCATAAAAGTACTCAAATGCTTCAATATAACCATCCGTAGCGAAATACGTGTTTGTAAAGTTATTCTTAAATTTATTGTCAACCGAAAATTTATGATCAACTTACTTATTATATATTAGGCACATGAATCAATATTATTTTGATTATTTTTCATTAAAAATTAGAATAAATTAGTTAAAACACAGCATTTTTCTTAATATTTTATTATGTTATTAGTTGTATGGGAAGTATGGTTTTATAAACCCATATTCACCGCATATTTTGCATGTTAATTTTACACACCCGAATTGTGACGTGTAATCTGCTCAAAATCATCAACTGTTCCAACTTCTTGCTATAAAAAATGACATGTCATAGCGGCGGCCATTAGCCAATATAATTCGATTCATGTGTGCGTGATTCCAGTTTGATTTGCACGTAAAAGCCCTTATAAGTGCAAATTATGTGGCGCATATCAGTTCGACTTAGCTTGTAGGTGACAACGTAATAAAATACAAATTGATTGCATCGCCCGAGAAGTAAGCACAATCGTCCACACAGCACAAGTAAAAAAATACGTCAAAAGAAATAAAGATCAGCTGCATCCTGAAATTGACAGCAACAAAGATGCCAAGTTATCGCAAGATAATAGCACACCAATCGATTTTCTTGAAGTTTTTTAATAAAATAAATAATTAAAAATAAAATTGTAAACGTCTCTTGATTTTAAATTTAAACTTTGATATATTAAAACAGGCGTTCCTTTTGCTTTGACAACTAATCTCTTACTTCTCTGAAGACAAGTGTTTGGAACCTTGTTACAAAGTTTAAAGAGGTGTTCAGAAAGTGGCATTACCTTTTGGTGGTGCCAAATATTCAACTTAATTCTAGTTCATTACAGTTCGGCCATTCTGAACAGTCAATCGACCTCGATTGTATAACTTAAAGCTACTTTTCGAATCCGTCTATTTTACGGTACTACTTTTACTACACTCGACCCAATTCTTTTGTCTACTTGAATCGAAAATACCGTGATACGGCACCTGGGTTACTTGAAAACCTTCAATATCTTCTATCACATAACGGTTGTTATCTAGCTTCTTCTTTATTACATATGGACGGCGATACTTAGGTATTAATTTCTTATTAGTCCCAACCGAAATGTCTACATTCTTGATTACTACAAATTCTACGACGCTAAACTGCTTAGGCGGGGCATGGTGCTCTTTGAAATAGCTCAGCTGAGTTGTACAGCTGGGACTTTTCGATTGCTTCCAAGTGCTCAGTCAGATTGTCGATGGCACTTCGCCGTTGTTCTACTCCGAACAGCTGTATACTTGGGGACGACCCCATGCTTAAATGGTTAGCATTATTTACGGCATACTCAACTCTGGTCAACTGCTGTTTCCAATCGGCACACTCGGAGAACTCAACCCTTTCAACCTGGCCATTCGACTGAGGCGACGCTACAGCAACTTTAATATGCTCAATGTTATTTTCCTCCAGTAATGTACCAAATTCCTGTGACGTGAAACCAGTTCCCCCATCACTAATGATAATATATTTTGAATGACTGTAATATTCGAAATATCGCTTCAGGGCGCTTATCGTTTCTCTTGCTCCCGGCGTGTTGACAGGCTATAATTTGACATATTTCGTGAAGCCATCTATGACAGCCAGAATATGTTTACTCCTTGAACTTATGGACGACAGCGTGCGAAAGTGGTATATATGGACGATGTCAAAAGGCTCGGGCCGTTTCGCAATATTATATAGCTTTCGCTCTGTATTTCGCGGGGGCACGGAATGGTAAATACACTTAAGACAATTCCTGATAAACCTATTTAATTTTTTCTTTACATTCGAGATCCAATAATGCTTCTGGATTTGATTTGCGCATTTGTCAATACCCAGATATCCACATTTCTCGCGGGTGACACGCATAACGTTTTCGTCTAGTTCCTTGGGGACACAAAGTTGACGTCTGTTCTGCGGACCGCCACGAAAAACTAACCCATCATCTAGCACATACCCGGGTACTTCTTCGGCTTTCAATTTTTCTCGGATAGACTATATGTTCTCATGGCGTATCTGGGAAATTTTGATATTTAGATCCAAGTCTTCACTCGTTATTGTCCCGATGCATGGCGGGTACACGACAAAGCACATTAACATGAGCCAATCTTTCCCCTTTCCGATGTTTAACTTGATAATTGTAGTTCTCAAAAGCTAAAGCCCACTTGGCTATCCGCGGATTTACGTGTTTCTTCTTCAGCGTTTGCTACAAGGCTTCACAGTCAGTAACAATGGTAAATGGCAAACGAGCAAGAAAAGTCTTGAACCGTTCTAGAGCATATACGACTGCTAATGTCTCTAATTCAAAACTAATTAGCTTCGATTCTTCACCAGTCGTCCTTCTTGACAAAAAGGCTACTGGATGAAACTTCTTTTCATCCTGTCTTTGCATTCTTTTTCCTCACTAGTAATAATGCGGAAGCATAGGGTGAATTAATCGGTCTGACTATCCCTTTCTCCAACAACCGATCGACAATATTTTGTACTTCAGTGCGTTCGCAGTACGAAAGCCGCCGCAGCGAACAATATATTGGCACATCCCTAGTTAAGATAAGTTTCATTGAATACTCACTAGCTTTCGCTTTAACTTTCGACTTCAGGAAGTATCCGGCCGCTGCCCTGACAGCACTTGAATGAGCTACTGCCTATTGCTCATTTATATTTATTTCGTCGTCATTCTCGATACAAGTCCCATCTGCGTTCACTAGCCGACCTAAATCAATAAAGTTTACCATACCCCAGTGTAATTGTTATGACGATTGAAAAGGAAACACTTACCATCTGGAACGACTTAATTTTCTCAGCTATCTTCTCAAACTCCCTCATCCTCTTTGCCATCTCCTCGAATCATTCAATGGCCTCACGGTCGCGTGCATTTCTCTCTTCGGAATGATGGAAATGCCCTATCTCGAGACACTTAAAACAGGCGTTAATCGGTCGCTTCGGCTTCAGGCACTGGCCACTCTGATAGTGGACAAACTGAGAACAATTATAGCACCTCACTTGCTCTTTGGTGCTGACTGCGCCGGCTACTTTCCTGGGTTTGGGGGTCATGACGCGGTTGGGTTTACTACGGTTTTCTTCGGGGCGTTGGAGGTGCACTTCCTCTCGTATCTGTCCAGAAGGGTTTTCAGCTGCCTCATACCGGTTGCCCCATAAATGTCATTCAATGCGTCGCCAATACACTCGATGACATCGGCCTCCGGTATGTTGGCGTAGGAGGCAATCTCCTGCATCTCTCGATTAATTTCTCCTTCAGGTCCTTGTACGTGTGGGCCGCGGAGGTGCGTAGGAACACTCTGGCTGTGCCTGTGAGTATGCGGCGCCCACCAACAAAGTTATCTTTTTCGGTACAACCGAACACTGTCAAGGCGTCTTCCACGTCGGTGATCCATTTCCTGATATCGTAGTTGTTTTCGTCACTAAAGGGGTGAACCATGGCTTCGAAAGCCGAGAAATCGAACCTCTTTTGATCGGCCGTGCCAAGTTCCTCCTTGAGCGCCTACAACTCACGCCGCTTTTGCTGCAACAGGATTTGCTTTTCGGTTCTGGCCAATTCTGCATCCAGGTACTGCACTGGAATGCGTTCGTCGTCAGTGCGCTGGTTCCCCTCTTCTTCGGAGCCTCGGGACACGTTTGCTGCGGTTCCTCGGGTTGACAATAATTGGTCATACAATGGCCGAAGTGCGGCCACGACGGCATTTTCGTCGAATTCTACATCGGCCGCGGTTAACGCTTCAATAATCGGTTTTCTCGGAACATATGACATTTTCACTTTTGATTAGTTGTTTTTATGTCGATATCCCACTTCTGAGATTTTAAACGTGTATTGATTTTAAATTTCCACTTGGATTTATTAAAAAACGTATTCCTTTTGCTTTGACAACTAATCTATTACTTATCTAAAGAGAAGTGCTTGGAACCATGTTACAAATTTTAAAAGTAGTTTTCAGAAAGTGACAATCCTCTGAGGCATTACCTTTTGGTGGTGCCAAATATTCAACTTAATTCTAGTTAATTACAAAATAAATAAATAAATTTTACTGTCCGTCCGAATATAGGCTTAAGGGTGAACCGTTGTGTATTCCTAGCATGGCGGGTATTGCGGTTGAACTGTTGTAGAGGTGGAATGTAACTGGGTATTTTGTTTGACCACTTATGGTGGAAGTAGCGATAAAACAACGACAGACAGGAGACGTTTAACGATGACTAAGAGAGTCAAGCGATCTCGCAAAATCTCGCCAATTAGTTAAATCGCATGTTTTTAAATCCTGTCTAGTAGCGCCAAATATGTAATTGGTACACCAGACTAGATATGGGCATTATATTAGTATTGGCGTTTCGCTTAAGTGACAGTTAACAGCATTGTGTTTTGGAAGGATTTTGTGGGGTAAGAATGCTGTCAAGGTCAGAATTGAATGAGCTTTACATACGTTGCCGTTCTAGCTCCACGCCCGAAGATGAAGGACGTGAATCATAAAACGAATATGCGAAACTAAGGGTACTGTCATCACCAAAGGAATGGATTTGATTAGAAGTGACAGACAGGATTGATAAAAATCAGAAAGAGAGTCGGAGACAAAACGGAGACTTGAGGGACACCAGCATTTATTTGGTGAAATGCAGACATGGAACCATCCAAAACAACTTGTATTGAACTGTTCAAAAGGTAATTTATAATCCATTAAAGAAGGGTGTCATCGATTTCAAATGCACGCATTTTCGACAAAAGAGCTTGATAACAAACCCTGTCAAATGCCTATGAAATATCAAGCGCAACGACCTTACTTTCATCACCATGGTGAATATGTTATCAAATCACCAGTGGATATGTTCCTACGAAAACCGTACTGCCGCGCATTAAGAAGTTTCCGTGATTCCAGATATTTAATAAGTTGACAATTTAACAGCGTTTCCATGACATTGGAAAGAAGGGACGTAAGGGCAGTTGGTCGATAGGAGGAGGGGCAGGAAGATTCGCGTTTTTGAGACATGGTGGACATATGCTGTTTTGCTGTTCCATCTTCTCGTAGTATCAATAACTATACCGGACACAAGAAACACCCGGATATACATAACCGAAAGTCTTACTCCAGACAATAGGTCTCTAGACATACTCTTCGTCCGAGTAAAGAAGGTTTATTGTTCTCTGTAAAAACTCGTAATGGTCTCGTTTATGTAAAAAAGAGTGCCGCTGATAATAAAATAAAAATAACATCAACATCGGCATTAACTTGAATTTGTTGTTTCTCGACTTTCTCCTGAATCTTCAGCATCCCGGTCATCAACAAGCGAATTTTAAATATTTAGGTACAAGTCTGTCTAGTGGCAATGCTGAAGTTAATACGCGATCAATGATTAATAATCTTTCGAATGCGTGTAAGGGTTTTAAAATATGCTACATTAATGATCGCAGTCTAAATATTTCTAAACTCGATTACTTACGTTACGTTTTTAATAATTCGGGAGTTGATCTTATATGTGTTACTGAGACTTGGCAAGGACCTTGTAAGAAAAATCACATGTACAATACACCTGGGTACAGAATTGTTCGAAATGATAGGTTCACTAGCACAATAGGTGGTGAAGTAGCTCATAGTTTGTTGTAATAATTTTCTCAATTGCCATGTAATTGCGAAATCTGAGTCAAGTGCTACTGGGTATCTTCTAGTGGAAGTTACTGATGGTAACACCAATTGCATTAAAGGCCTTGTCTACAGTACCAACCGGAGTTGTTCTCCAGAACCAATGTTCCCTGCACTCCAAGTGTTTACTCCAAATTACGAACACATAATAGTAAGTAGTGGCCATGCTGAAGTTAATACGCGATCAATGATTAATAATCTTTCGAATGCGTGTAAGGGTTTTAAAATATGCCACATTAATGCTCGCAGTTTAAATATTTCTAAAGTCGATTACTTACGTTACGTTTTTAATAATTCGGGAGTTGATCTTATATGTGTTACTGAGATTTGGCAAGGACCTTATAAGAAAAATCACATGTACAATACACCGGGGTACAGAATTGTTCGAAATGATAGGTTCACTAGTACAATAGGTGGTGAAGTAGCCATTTGTTGTAATAATTTTCTCAATTGCCATGTAATTGCGAAATCTGAGTCAAGTGCTACTGGGTATCTTCTAGTGGAAGTTACTGATGGTAACACCAATTGCATTAAAGGCCTTGTCTACAGTACCAACCGGAGTTGTTCTCCAGAACCAATGTTCCCTGCACTCCAAGTGTTTACTCCAAATTACGAACACATAATAGTAAGTAGTGGCCATGCTGAAGTTAATACGCGATCAATGATTAATAATCTTTCGAATGCGTGTAAGGGTTTTAAAATATGCCACATTAATGCTCGCAGTTTAAATATTTCTAAAGTCGATTACTTACGTTACGTTTTTAATAATTCGGGAGTTGATCTTATATGTGTTACTGAGATTTGGCAAGGACCTTATAAGAAAAATCACATGTACAATACACCGGGGTACAGAATTGTTCGAAATGATAGGTTCACTAGTGCAATAGGTGGTGAAGTAGCCATTTGTTGTAATAATTTTCTCAATTGTTATGTAATTGCGAAATCTGAGTCAAGTGCTACTGGGTATCTCCTAGTGGAAGTTACTGATGGTAACACCAATTGCATTAAAGGCCTTGTCTACAGTACCAACCGGAGTTGTTCTCCAGAACCAATGTTCCCTGCACTCCAAGTGTTTGCTCCAAATTACGAACACATAAAAGTAAGTGGTGTTTTCAATGCTGACTTACTTAAATCAGACAGTAGATCTCACCAACTTTTAGACTTTGCTGCCACTTCCGCGCTATCTGTAGTAAACTCATACACCACACGCTTTGCCCCTAATTGTTTTACGAGTCTTCTTGACCTTTTGTTGGTATCTGATCTGTCTAATGTGTTACTACAAGACCAGCTGTCTTTGGAGGGAATCACAGACCACGACCTATTGTTTCCACATAAAATATTGATTTATCCCGCTCCATCTGCGCTTGGCATAACTGTTATTTTGTATCAGATGTATGTGACATGGTAAATCTAACGCAATATCAACTACTTAATATGCTTAATAACCATGTTCTATTAAAAAACAATGGCGGTGTGCAATAGAAACTGTCTATGGTTCATCTCTGAAGTTCATAATGCAGTAAAAGTTCCAGGGAAGTTTTACTTGAAGTGAAAGCATTGTCCAAGTTGTTTAAATTTCATTCAACTTTCCTCGTTCGTCAATCAAAGAAAAGATACTTTTTATCTAAGCTAGCGGCAGACCAAAACGCCAAAAAGCTTTGGAGCTACTTACGATCAGTTGGTGTTTTAATGCGTTCCTATCCAAATCTATAGAAAGCGCACCTCCTCTACCAACCCTATAGCATTTTTCTGTACCGATACCTGTCTTTGAATTTGTTTTTGTCTCGGAAGCTGACGTAATTAACAACATTCGTTCTCTCAAGTCTGATGCTATTGGTGAAGATGGGAAAATGATCTTACCCCAAATTCTTGGGGTAAAAAAACCCACGTAATTAATTTTTGTATAAAGTTTTCGTCTTTTCCGGCCTGGTGGAAGCTAGCTAAAGTCATTCCTGTTCTGAAAAAACCTTAACCTTCTACGGCTGGAGACTTTCGCCCAATAAGTAGCCTTTCTTGCCTATCAAAAAATTTGGAAAAAGTCCTGTCTAAGCAGATTTCGAGTCATCTAGAGCAACATAACCTACTTACTTCTGTCCAGTCGGACTTTTGACCCAACCATAGTTGTTTTACGGCTATGGTTAAAATCCTTGATGACATACGGATCAGGTACGACTTGGACCTTATCGCAGTACTCTGCCTCCTTGACCTTTCCAAAGCTTTTGAAACGGCAATCACTCCATCCTGAGAAATTAAAAAGTTATTTCGGAATTTGTGAAAGTTCGGCTCGCATAATCAGTAATTACTTAAGTAATCTTAGTCAAAGGGTTGTGGTTGGTGAAAAATACGTGAAAAATATACTAGCTGGAGTGGCTGAGAGGGGTATACTGGGTCCTATTATGTTTTGTTTATTCAATGATGATGCATAAATATATTTATCGAGACCCATAGGTTTAGTTGAGGACCTCGCTTGCAGGCTAAGTGAGGAACTATGTGCCATATACGAATGGTCACTTCACAATTGCTTGATTTTCAATCTATCTAAATCCCAGCTGATTTTAATATGACAGGGTTGGATGATCGCACCTTAAGAAACTTCACAATACTGAGGTTATGCCGCCTATTTACCTCAATGTTACACAATTGCAGTTCGCGGACACGGTAACCAACCTAGGTTTTAAAATTAACCGCTCTTTATCCCCAGTAAGCCACATTAACTATACTGTGGGCCAAATTTATGGTGGTCTTCGCAAACTTTGGTTAGTCGCAAGTTTTACTCATGTAAATACGAAACTTATGTTTACGGGCTTCGACGTTACGACCATATGTCCCGCTACCACAATCACGCCCATGGTTATTCACTTCAACAGTGTTTGCAAGTCAGGTGCTGTATTTTCCTGCACACAATCATTCAGATCAGAACACCAGCACCAGTATGAAAAACTCTAGTTCGTCTAGAATGTTCAGTCTTATAACTCCTGCCTCGAACTATATGAACTCGTCATTTCTTCATCTATGCCACTAGACTCTGGAATTCTCTGCCTACTAGGGTAAAACAAATATTGGGAGCCTCACATTATAAAAATACCGCGTTGGAGTATTTCGCTTAAAAATGCAAAAACTATCTATTTCATCTTCTTACCCTTTTTTCTGCTTTTCACCCCCTTCCATCATACCAATCACCACCATCTTCTCCAATTCTGCTATCATCTTCATTACCTATTCATCTATTCAATCACTTTAATTGAATTTAACATTGTTAAATAGCCATAATTTTAAGTACTATAAAAGACAATGTCTTATTTGTGTACTAGATTTATTAATAACATTAAAAGAATTTTCTGCTGTGATGTTTTGCAATGACAAAAAAGACAAATCAAGGCTAAATACCTTTAAATTTACACTACCATAAAAAGAATTTAAAAAAAATATATACATATTAAACGTACAGGCTCATACAGGATCTAATCCCTAGCTTCTCCAACCATTGTGTGTGCGAAGATATATTTATTAATACAGATGAAAGGGACCCACAGTTTAATGTTAATTGCGAACTGCAATTTATATTTGGGCAACATTTTATTATCTTTTCGCAAAAGGTGGGTCAGCGAATAAAAAAAAAATTATTTTAAACAAGTGAAAAATTTTTAAATAAGCTATTTTTTTTAGATTTATTTTTATTATATTCAAATAATAAAAACAAATTCATTGAATCAATGAAAAAATCAAAATTTTGATTTGTAAATACTTAATTTTAAGCTATTGAAAATGTATTCCATAGTATAAGGTAAAGCAGTTTTGTCACTGACTGCATTTAGATCATGGCTTTGATGGCGTGATTCCACAAACCTTGGCCAGTGAACACCCAGATTACCTAGTCCCACGTCCTTAGATACAGATTCTCCTTTGCCTCTTTGTTTTTTGCTGCATTGTGGAGATTCTTCACTCTGTGATGTTTTTTCAGATCACGTCTGTCAACAGGTAAATCTTTCTTTGACAGAAATTCTGGGGTAACGCATCTTTTATACTCCAGAAGGGGTATTTTATTTAGTTAATTTCATTTCATTCATTTATTTGGCAGTAAACGATGAACGAATTTTAGGACAGCTGACTTCGTGTTGCACTCCTGATTTATCACTTCGGATAAATCTCGTTACTAAGATAGTTTGAAGCCAGCAATACCGTTCTGGTATCTTTCCATTTATCGATCCTATCTTTCGAAGATCGATAAATGAAGTCTCGTCTTTTAAATCTTTTATCTTCTTTGAAATGTTTAGTGTTGCCTTTGTTATTTGCCCGTATTATTCCACAAGCTAGAGTCTTTCGGTTTTTAACTTCTCTTATAACCTCACCGATGAAAAGTAATTGTAAAAGTATATTATGTTTTGGCTTGCCCCATCCCTCTTCATCCATTGACAAGATTACTCTTTTGCCGAGACCTTAGTTTTCTTATATTTACTTTCCAGCTGCTGGTCCTTTCGTTGATAAATTGAAATTTTTTTGATGTAACCATGTTGGTCTGCTTAGCACCATAATTTGTACTCTCTTTTTATAGGTTTCATGGGATTGTATAGTTTCATGGAGTTTCTTCCCTCGAAAAGGATCTTTAACTCGTCACCAGAAAGCTGTCTTGTCCCATGTTAGAAGTGCTTCATTTTTCACTCAACGGATCTATCATTGGACGAAACTTGAAAAGTCGATCTTTGTTGGTTCATTTTATTATACTATATGCGCACTAAAGGGATTTTGGAGACCGTTATAATGAAGTGCGGGCATTAGGGAAGTGAAGGATTAGGAAAAAGGAGAAACCGATGCACATTGGTTTTAAATGTCTGTGTAGGAAAAGCAGAGCGTGGTAGAGCATTAGACATTCGTGTTGTACGGTTAAGACACGAATCCTTGTATTTCACTTTCCGTCCGAATTTAGGCTTAAGGGTGAACTGATGTGCGTTTCTAGCATGGCGACTATTGCGGTTGAATTGCTGTAGGGGCGGAATGAAACCGGCTATTTATTTTGAGCACTTGTGGTGGAAATACCGATAAAACAACGACAGGCAGGAGACATTGCGACGATCACAAAAAGAGTCAAGTGATTTCGTGATGTCTCGATCGTCATTCAGTTTTACCGCACGTTTTTGAATCCTGTCAAGTAGCTCCAAATATGTTATTGGTGCACCAGACTAGATATGAGCGTGGCTCTCAAGTTTTGGGCGAATAAACGCCTTGTAGATTCTACCCAGATCAGAAGGGGTGAAATATTGCTTGCATAGCTTAAGGAAGCCTAGACATTTCGCAGCGTTCTTGGCGACATCGAATATGTGGTCATTCCAACGAAGTTTGTCGTACCGAGGATCGAAAGTCTTTCGGTTTCTGCGATGCAAGTGCCATCTAAGTATAATGGCAGAGTATTGGGATTGCGCTTTTATGACAGAAGACAGCATTGTGTTTTGGAAGCATTAAATTCTACTCTATTGGTTTTACCCCACTCAAGGTCAGAATTTAATCAGCTTAACATACGTTGCCTTTAGCTCCACGCCCAAAGATGAGAGACCTGAATCACAAAACGAATATGCGAAGCTAAGGGTACTATCATCAGCAAAGCAATGGATTGGATGAGAAGTGACAGACAGGAGGTTATTGATAAAAATGTGAAAGAGAGTCGGGGACGAAACGGAGCCTTGAGGGACACCAGCATTTAATTGGTGAGTAAAAGACTTGAAACCGTCCAAAACAACATGTAATCAACGGTCCGAAAGATAATTTCTAATCTATTGAAGAAGGGTATCATCGATTCCAAAAGCACTGACTTTCGACAAAAGGGCTTGTTGCCAAACTCTGTCAAATCCCTTTGAAATATCAAGCGCAACGACCGTTCTTTCACCACCACGATAAATAGATTGGTTCCACTTTTCGGTTAGACATGTCATCAAATCACCAGTGGATCTGTTGCTATGAAAAGCGTACTGCCGGTCATTAAGAAGTTTTCGTGATTCAAGATATTTCATAAACTCACGATTTATCAGCGTTTCCATGACCTTGGAAAGAAGGGACGTAAGTGCAATTTCCATCTTCTCGGAAAGAGGCATGAAGAGTAGGACAGATAGGAAAGCTTACGCAGTGGTTTTGCCAGCGTGGATGAACACCTCTTCAGAACGATAGGGGAAATAACATCTGGACCAGCGAATTTATGTATGTTGAGATCTTGAAGTACTCTTGCCACTGTACGAGTGCGGAAGCAGATATGTCCTATTGAATGTTATACGCGCTCGAGTACAGGGAGTTGAGCTAGCCGCAAAATGAGCAGCAAGCAGATTGGCTTCGTCCGAAGAGCTGACAGCTGGAATATCATTGTAAATAAGTGTCGGAACAGATGAAGAGGCCGAGTTTTTGTTTTTTTTTCACAAACCACCAAAAGTTTTTATTACCGGTGGGACTTTGTCGTATTTTTTTGTCTCAACTTTGGTCGTAAGAAAATGGTATAGTATTAACATTTCTTAAATAGGCCCACTACCACGCCCCGATTTAACAAAACCATTTTAAAGCTGTAGTTGAAAAGATAATGGGTTAGAACCTTAACAAAATGTGTAGACAATGAACTCCTTAACAAGTTTGCCATATAAGGTTTTTTTGCCACGCCTACATTTTGTTGGCGTCTTTTATAACAAAATTTAGTTTTCAATGATTTGTTCATTAATCATTGGTGGTTCAAAAATTTGTATAGAAACCGAAAAAAAATTAAGAGCAAAGTATTTAGTCAACATTTTTTTGGGGCGTTTTTTCAAAAAATTGTTTTTCGTTTTATGTTTTATATACTATTCATCATGTTGGTAATGCATTTTTCTTTAGGGCATATAGGGTCCGCTTGGAGCGAACATGTACTTTTTTTATATTGACTTAACTCTAGCACACTCTAGCAAAGAAATTTAAAATGTTCTCCTACCCTATCCTAAGGGTATATTAATTTTGATACATAATTTGTAACACCCCTTAATATTAATCGTAGGACCATAAAAGTATATATATTTATGATCAGGACCAAAACCTAGGACTATTTAGCAATGTCCGTCCGTCCATCTGTACGCAATTTGTAGGCCTTTAAAATTAACTAGCTGAACGTATTCTTTGAATACGCTCACTGCCACGCCCACAATTTAGAAAAGCTAAAGTTATAGAGATAGAGTGTTACAACTTGCATAAGATATGTAGACACTGTCCTCCTTTATAAGTTTGACATACATAGTTTCTTGCCACGCCTACTTTTTGTCGGCCTTTTTTACTAAAATGATGTTTTCTTCGAACATTTTCATTGAAAAAAATGTTTAACAAGATTTCCATATTTTTTCCAATATATCGCCCATACAAAGTTTTTGGCCACGCCCAATTTTTGGGGGCGTTTTTTCAAAAAATATTTTTTTTTTATAAATTTCATTGCTGCTCCATGAAATTGATTAATATTGGCTACGCTGCAGTATTTTTCAAAAACATATGACATTAGCGATGTGTTTCAACATTCCCGAATGGCACGGATATTTTGGGAACTGCTGCTAAGTTTAAAATGTATGTCATTCAATTTTTTGAATGTCAAAGCTTATGAGGAAAAAAATTATTATATAATTAGTAGTATGAAGTTGTTCTAACACACTGTTTCCCCTATTTATCTAACTTGAAAATAAAACACTTGGATTGATGAAAACGTTAAAAAAAGTGATAAGATATACCTAGTATATTTTATTGTATTAATGCATAAATTTTACTAATTAGTAATGTTGGGGTATAAAATGTCCATTTGGTTTGGCTTATTATATTTATATTCTATGCACTGATGGTTTTATTCTGTTTTTTGTTTTTTTCAATATATAAGATATATATAATAAAATATAAAATAAATATAAAATTATACTATAACCACATACTGTGCATCTACTGTGCATCGATAAAAAAAATAAGCAGGAAACAAGTATTTTATGTTACAAACTTAGTACCTTTATTTATTGAATTGTTTTAGCTGTTTGTTTTCTTAGGCGGCCTTAAAAATTTTATACCTAAGTTAATATGCTGAATCTACCAATTTATAATTAGTGCTAGATAACAAATTCCACTTAATTTCCTGTTTTGTCTGAATACTCTCCTATTATAGTGGAATACTCCACTAACATTAAAGTTTGAAGCCCAAATCCTTCCCTAACCAACTATAAAACCGACTGTGACACTTTCCGGAAAGTAATTAATGTACGCATGGACGTAAGGAATCCTCTCAAATCACATAAGGACCTTCAAAGCTCTATAATTGAATCGTTTTTTTTTTCAAAACGTGATATGTCCACATTTGAAAATTGTTTAGGAGACGAAAAAAACTGATTAATTTTTTGAATATGACAGCGTACGGCTTAAGTGAGTGCACTATGTTTCACTAATAACGTATTTCTAGGACACATATAAGAAAAGATAAAAATAAAAAACGACGTTTTGAAAACAAGCTAAAAAAAATGTTTACATGTTTAAGTTTAAAAAATCAACAGAAAATCAAAATGCTTGACAAACTTTAGTGAATAAATATTTTATTTTATTCTCCAATATCAGAACAAACTATAATATTCTGACGGTTTTCATCAGAAGTACTTGTGGTCTTCCAGGCGAGAAAGCGACGTAGAACTCCTTGAACTCATCTATAATGTGCTTTGGAGTTAAATCCACGATGGTCAATGGGAGAGTTTCCATGCGATTGCAGAAAAGCTTTTAGGTCTAACTCCTTAAGCGTTATAGTGAAAATCTCACAAAAAGCACTCTTCAACTACTACTTCAACGCGACGAGCACATAATAGCAAAGTATTTGTAAGTCACTCATTTGGGTTTTGTGTTTTTCATTGTCCAAACCAACACGTGATCGAGTTCAAGCAACAGGCCTTGCTTCAACAAACAATTGCGCATAAAGATCTTGCTCATTTTTTGACGGGTGACTGCGAAATCTTTTGCACATTTCTTCCCGCGCATTATGGTCAATATTTTCAAAGCACTTAAGCTGTTTGCATCTGCAAATACCATTGACAGGAAGACGCATCCCCTAAATACTAAAAGAAACTAGATTTTCTTGCTGGGACCACATTTCCTTTGTATGTGGTGTATTCTTCCCCTCTAAGTTTTTTCCCTTTTATAACGTTGCGCTCGTAATTTTGGCTATTCCGAACTCCTTTCTTCCGATTGCTGCCTGAAGGCGATGAAAAATAATTTTCAATATCCGACATTGTTCTGATGAAAGCACTATTCAAACCAAACTCTGTGCACACACTAAATCTTGCACTCTCCAAATCAGTTATATTTTTTCGCTAAAAGTTAAGAAATAATAGTTTTATTCCAATGACCTTGCATATTGTAAACAAAATACATTTGCTCAATAAAGCTGTTTGTTTTTTTAAATATGTACATACGTCTTTATTTCAATATGAAATAAAATCCCAAATTAAACATAAAGAAAAGCTACAGTCCGCTTGTTGCGAACAATAGAATGATTGTTCTATCCATATCCCTATATGCCCCAAAGAAAAAAGCAATAAGAAGATGATGTGTAGCATTTTATTTCATTCTATTCAATTTTCAAAATATACATACATATATTCTTTGAAAAACGCCCCAAAAAGTGGCCGTCGCCAAAAACTTTGTATGGGCGATATATTGAAAACATTATTGGCTAAATATCTTGTTAAATATTGCAAAACGCAAAAGTAGGCGTGGCAAAAAACTTTAACTTTAGCTTTCAAATGTTTTTTTCTAAATTGTGGGCATGGCAGTGGGCTTATTTAGAAAAATTTTACATATAACCATTTCGGAGCCCTCGGTAATAAGTAAGGCCTTTTATTTGGTGCAAATTTCAGCTTCCTATCTTTATTTTAAATGCCTAAAAATTGCGTACGGACGGACGGACGGAGTCTTAGGTTAGTCTTAGGTTTTGGACTATACTTTTATGGGTCTGCGACGAATATAAAGGCGTGTCACAAACTATGTGTCAAAATTAATATACCTGTAGGATAGAATATAAATATATATTATTCTTATTTCCATTGCCCATTTTTATACCCTATCCTAAGGGTATATTCATTTTGACATATAGTTTGTAACACCCTTTAATATTCGTCGTAGACCCATAAAAGTATATATATTTATGATCAGGTCCAAATCCTAAAACTATTTAGCAATGTCCGTCCGTCGGTCTGTCGGTTCGTCCGTCCGTACGTCCGTACGTAAGGCCTTTAAAATTAAGCTAGGAAGCTGAAGCTGAAATTTGGACCACATACTCCCTAGAGCTCCAAAATGGTAAAGTGTAAACATTTTTTAATACGCCCACTGCCACGCCCACAATTTAGAAAAAACCGTTTTAAGGCTTAAGTTAAAGAGATATAGTGTTACAACATTCACTAGATAGCTAGGCACTGCTCTCCTTTATAAGTTTGTTGTATAAGTTTTTTGCCACGTCTCCTTTTTGTGGGTGTTTTTCACTAAAATGCTGTTTTCTTTGAATATTTTCATAGAAAGCGAAAAAAATGGTTAACAGGATATTGAGCCAATATTTTTTCCAACATATCGCCCATACAAATTTTTTGGCTACTCCCACCTTTTGGGGGCGTTTTTTCACAAAATAATTTTTTTTAATTTAATAGAATGAAATGCTATCCATCATATAGGGATATGGATAGGGTATCATACTGTTCGCTCCAAGCTTACTGTAGCCTTTCCTTATGTTTGTTTTTGTATTTCAAAAATCGTGAAATGATGCCGTGCCGGTGCGACAAAGAAGTGCCCGTAGTGTCGAGAATATTGCTGCCGCTGAGGCTTCAGTTGAAGAAAGCCCAAATGTGTCTCTCACACGTCGTTCTCAAGCGTTGGGCATCTCTGTGACGTCGTTGTGGCGAATTTTGCGAAAAGATCTTGGCCTACACCCTTACAAGATTAAATTGACGCAAGAACTGAAGCCGCCGTATGTTCGTGAATTGGGCTGAGCAACAACTTGAAAATGATTCGGATTTTCATCAAAAAATCATCTTCAGCGATGAGGCTCATTTCTGGCTGAATGGCTTCGTCAATAAACAAAATATGCGGTATTGGTCAGGCAGCAAACCACACGTACTCCATGAGTCATCATTGCATCCCGAAAAAATTAAGGTTTGGTGTGGTTTATGGGCCGGCGGCGACATTGGGTCGTACTTCTTCAGTGATGATCAAGACCGGCACGTTACTGTGAATGGGAATCGCTACCGTTCAATGATAACCGAATATTTTTGGCCCCAATTGGATGATATGGACTTGGAGGACATGTGGTTCCAACAGGACGGCGCCACAAGCCTTAAGCCACACAGCGAATGTCACAATAAATTTTGTGGAAACCAAGTTTGGAGAACGTGTTATCTCACGAAATGGTCCAGTCGCTTGGCCGCCTCGGTCATGCGATTTGACGCCATTAGACTATTTCCTGTGGGGCTACGTCAAGTCTATGGTCTATGCCAACAAGCCAGCGACGATTGATTTTTGAAAACACCGTACAGTCCTGTAGATTGGTGGCGAAATCGTGTATGTGTGGTAGAGTGTACCTGTCTGGTACTGTAATTGCGTTTAACTGTTTTGGAATTACATTAATTCGAAAAGAAATAACACAGGCTTTCCTAAGGTAATGGAATGTGAAGATGTAAGTGCAACAGATTTGAAAAGTACGTCTAATTTGTTCGCTAATTTCTTTGAGTCAGTGCACAATAAGTAACATGTGCAGTTAACGGGAAATCATAACGATATGATTCCTGAAATTTTGAACATCGGTGTGTTGATGAACGGTTACAAGTTGATGTACTTTACACTGACTTTACAAAAGCGTTTGACAGGGTGAATCACACACTTCTTTTCGCTAAACTAAAGTCTTTGGGTTTTCATTCTTCAATGCTAAAATGGTTTAGTAATCACCTAACAAATAGAAGGCAATTGGTTAAAGTCGATGGTTTAACTTCTCGCGTTATAGAAGTTACTTTGGGTGTTCCATTAATTAATGATGATTATTTAATGATTATTAATGATGTTCATGAAATATTTAAATTTTAAATTTTGTAAGGTTTTGACTTTTGCCGATGATTTGAAATTATTTTCTAAGATAAAAATGTAACTGAATACATTCGGTTTCAATATTATTCAGATTCAATAGATTGTCGAAGTGGTGCAATCTTTGGAGCTTAACATTTCTATATATAAAGTATTTTTAGAATATCGTATTAGTATTAAAATTTTGCATAATTATTTTATAAATGATCTTAGGCTTCAGCGTTTTGATGAAGTGAAAGATCTTGGTGTCATATTTGACAATAAGTTAAGTTTCTTTTTTTATTACCATTATGTCATTGCCAAGTCTAACTCATTGTTTAGCTTCCTTAAGGGTAATAGTAAAGACTTTCGAGCTTTAAATAGCATTAACATTATTTATTGCTCGTTAGTCAGACGTTATTTAGAATATTGTTCCGTAATTTGGGATTCGCCATATGCCGTTAACGAACTTAGAATCGGAAGAGTCCAAAAAAACTTCACGAGGTACGCTGTTCGTAAATTAAATATATTTAATGAGCTTCCTAATTATGGCAGAAGGTGCAATTTAGTTAGTCTGCAAACCTTAAGTTTCAGACGCGATGCAACTTCCGTGATATTTATTCCCGATATTCTTAATTATCATATTAATTCACCAGAATTGATCTTCCTTTTGTCCAGACCAAGCGCTCTGGGGTCCGCGATGGCTTGGTCTTTAAAACGGAGGTTCAGTCTTCCTTGTAGTCTCGAATCTGGGGGCTGGGATTCGAAGATCCTCTTGGCTGGAGCGTTGTTGTCCATTCGCTCGATGTGGTCGAGCTTATGCGGACGACGAGTTTTAGCTTTTCGGTCTACATCCATATCTTGGTACAGCTCATAGAGTTCGCGGTTGTATCTTCTACTCCATTCAACCTCCTCGCACACAGGACCAAATATCCGTCGAAGGATTTTTCTTTCAGAGGATCCCAGTATTAACTCTCCTTTCCTGCATATCGTTCAGCACTCGGCGCCGTATAGCACAACTGGCAGGATAAGCGTTCTGTAGAGCATGCACTTTGTTCTTCGAGTTAGGAGATTTGAACCCATTTGTTTTGCCAAACCGAAGCAGCAGCGGTTTCCTAGGGTAATTCTTCGACGGATCTCCACTAAGACGTCAATTGTGGAGTTGATGTTTACCCCAAGGTAGATGAACTCCTTACCTACCTCGAAATTGTTGCTATCAACAGTGAAATTTTGTCCTAGTCGGTGGACAGATGATTGTTTGTTTGTTGATAGCAGTCTTGTCCTTATTCACTTCAAGGCCAACTAGTTTCGCCTGTTCTTCAATAGCCGTGAAAGCCTCTATCACGGCACGCTAGGATCGACCGATGATATCTATATCGTCCGCATACCCCAGCAGTTGGACCGATCTGTTGAAGATAGTGCCTTCCGTGTTGACACCTGGCCTGCGCACTATCTGCTCAAGAACAAGATTGAAGAAATCACACGAGAGCGCATCTCCTTGCCGAAATCCGGTGCATGTTTGAAAGATTTCAGATGAGCTGCTGCCAAACTGCATCGCGTGTTATCTAGTGTCATGCGACACATCCGGATCAGTTTTGACGGGATCTCGAATTCGGCCATCGCAAGAAAAAGCTCCTGACGATGAATGCTGTCATATGAGGCTTTAAAGTCGATGAATAGATGGTGTGTCTCGACTTGAAACTCGTTGGCCTTTTCCAGGATTTGCCTTCGTGTGAAGATTTGGTCTACAGTTGACCTGCCGGGCCGAAAGCCACACTGGTACGAGCCGATTAGTGTGTTGCACAAAGGTTTGAGACGTTCACAAGTACGTTGGATAGGATCTTATATGCGATATTAAGCAGGGCTATGCCTCGATAGTTCTTGCAAGACATAGGATCGCCTTTATTGTAGATGGGACATATGGAGCTGATGGTCCAGTCATCGGGCATGCTTTCCTCCACCCAAACTTGGTTAATGATTTGGTGCACGCGCCCTACAATGAAATCACCTGCGTATTTGAAAAGCTCTGCAGGAATACCATCAGAGCCGTCATCCTTTTTGTTCTTTAGCTTTTTAATAGCTAAGCCAACCTCTTCTATACTAGCGGAGGGACTGTTTCTTCATTGAATGGACGTGGGTTCTCTTCTTGCCCCATCACTCTCTCTACATTTTGTCTGCTGCTGGAAATGCTGCTTAAATACATCTACTATTCCCTGCGCGTCGGGGACTAGGTTTCCATCGCTGTTACGAAG
This sequence comes from Ferdinandea cuprea, assembly GCA_963576555.1. Taxonomy (NCBI): domain Eukaryota; kingdom Metazoa; phylum Arthropoda; class Insecta; order Diptera; family Syrphidae; genus Ferdinandea; species Ferdinandea cuprea. The sequence goes on along the minus strand of OY754958.1, from coordinate 90,111,127 downwards.
AGCCTGCGTTCCGGTCTTAAAGCCAGCAGCTAGTTGCTTCGCTTTCTTATAGAACTTCCGGATGTTGTTTCGTCGCGGGACTCTTCGATCTCCTTGAGCTGGAAGACTGCGTGCTCTCTTTTCTTTCTACGCAGGATCTTCTTCTCCTCCCTTCTCCTGGCTCGGTACTTATCCTTTGCTGCCCTTGTTTTTCTCTGCAGCGTTCTAATGTGTGCATCTTCTGTCACCTTTTACCGGCTTGTCTCCTAGAGTGGTTTCGGCTACCTCCTTGATGATGTCGCGATATTGAGACCACTGGTTTTTGGCGTCGGTGGTAGGTGAATGCACGGTGGGGAGTTTGTCACTCAGGTGCTCTTTGTAGGCTCTGGCGACTCCAGATGTGCTAAGGCGTCCAACGTCGAATTTCTTCTTTTGGGCAGTTCGCAGCTTTTTCTCGTTGGACAGTCGAGCTCTGAATCTAGCTGCAACAAGAAAATGGTCATAAGAGTTGACGTTTGCCCGTCGGTAAGTGTGCACGTTCAACACGTTGGATGCGTGCCTCGCATTGATTAGCACATGGTCGATTTGGTTGGCAGTTCGACCATCTAGAGAGCGCCAGGTTGCTGTGTGGATCCTTAGTCGCGGAAACCTAGTGCTACTTATCACCGTATTACAAGCTGCTGCAAAGCCAATTAGTCGGTAGCCGTTATCTGTTGTCGTTTCGTGGAGTCTGTGCGTACCAACTAATCCGCCGAAGATGTTTTCCTTGCCGACTTTAGCATTGAAGTCCTCGAGTACAATTTTTTTTTAATTAATTAATTAATTAATTGTTTATTTCATTTCATCATTTAAGAACAAAATTCTCTTATAGACTAATAGATAACAATACTTTATTTAAGTTACATTAATATAGACAATAGAAAGATAAATATATATATACAAACATAAATTTTGAACGTGTCTCTATTACAAATTCTAAAAAAGTCTAACCTAGTACAAACTGAATTTGCTTCCCTGATGCAACAAGAAAACGGTTCATTACGACCATAATTAGATCGATGAAATTGCTCGTAAAAAATAACATAATCTCTAGAATTGTAACAAGGAACACGAATCGATATAAGTGAGAGAAGTGGTGCACATTTGATATGATGACTTAGTATATCTCTAATGAACATTATCGCAAAATATGTACGTCGAATTTCCAAATTCTGCATACCAAATAAGAGACATCTAGTTTCGTAAGGTGGTCTAACATTACCCCAGTGGAGTTTATGATACATAAACCTTGAAATGTTTTTTTGAATTTTTTCGATTCTTATACACGAATTATTGTAGTAAGGGTTCCAAACCGTGCAGCAGTATTCAAGCGCTGAGCGAATGAGAGAGATGAAAAGAGTTTTTATAGTGTATGGATCTGTAAACTCCTTACTGTTTCTTTTAATAAATCCTAACATTTGGTTGGATTTGTTTATAATGTAGTCTATATGAGGAAGAAAGGAAAGTTTGGTATCGAGAATAACACCTAGATCTTTTTTTTGCACTACACGATCCAAAGAAGTACTACCAATTCGATAGTCATAGTAGATCGGAGAAATCTTACGAAAACAAGACATAACTTGGCATTTTGAAATATTAAGATGTAAGAAGTTTAAACTACACCATTTGCCAGTTTATTCAAATCATCATTTAGTGAAGTACAATCCTCGAAGCATTTTATACTACGGTATAATTTAAGGTCATCTGCAAAGAGAAGACATGAATTCCCAATTTTAGAATGAAATCCCAATTCCAAGAGCTTGTGTAAAAGAATATGATGGTTAACGCGGTCAAATGCTTTGGCGAAATCTGTGAAGATTATGTCGGTTTGACGATTTGATTCAAATTTGTTTATGATAAAGTTTGTCATTAGTGAAAGATTTGTGGATGTAGACCTTACAGAAATAAATCCGTGTGGGGAATCTGATACAAAACCTGTTAGTTGAAAAGTAAGTTTATAACAAACTATTTTTTCAAATAACTTAGGTAGAGCAGATATTTTGCAGATTGGTCTATAATTCGTTATTTCTTGTTTCGATCCAGATTTGTAAATTGGTGTTATATAAGACAGTTTCCAACAATCTAAAAATTCACCATTCGAAAGCGATAGGTTGAAAATTGTCGTCAATGGAATAGCTAAAGATGAGGCACATCTAAACAATAGGATTTGTGGGATCCCATCAGGTCCTGCCGTTTTGTTTTTATCTAAACCTAATAAAGCTGATTCTACTTCAGAAGACGATATAACCATAGACCCTATATTAATGATAGTAGAAACTTTTGGTAAATTTACGAAAGTTGGAGTGGTTGTGGAGTATACAGACTGAAAGTAAACAGCAAAGAGGTTACAAATTTCCTGAACTTCACTCGTCGATTGGTTCAGGTACTTCATGCAGCTAGGATACCCGTTGCTTTTACGTTTTAAGTTATTAAATTTCCAAAAAGCGTCACTGTTATATTTAATGTTTGATTCTATAGAGAATAGATAAGCACGATATAAGAACTTATTAAGTGTATCGAATTCTTTTTGAATAGTTAGATGGTTTGACCGGAAATTTACATCGTCGTGGTTTGCTTTAAATAACTTAAAAGATTTATTTTTTCTATTTGTAAGATTTTTCAGTCTCTTGTTAAACCATGCAGGATTACACATAGACTTGACTTTTTTATTTGGAACAAATTGACGTACAGCTTCATAGATAAAAGATACTAAATTATCATTAGCATTATTTAAATCAGTTTTGGATAAATGCGATTCCCATGGAATAGATAAAAAATATTCATTCATTGCATCAAAGTTAGCCTTGCTGTAGTTAGGTACAAAAATATTATTATTAAGAACATTTTTCATGTAGGTAAAAAAACATAAGGTTCCCTCTAGTGCAATATGATGGACCGAGTTATTAACAATTGGAGTACCAGATTTTTCAACATAAATATTAAATTCTTTATCTACAAAGATAAGGTCAAGAATTCGGCCTAAGCTGTTAGAAAAATCATTGATTTGTATCAAGTCAGACTGACAAAAAAGGCAATTAAATTACTCTCAATTTCAGAAGTAATATCGAATGGAACTAAATACTTATCATCTGAGTCTAATAACCACTTAATATTACCTAGATTAAAGTCACCAATACAAATAATATGTTGCGATGGACTTAAGTTTTCAAGAATAGATTTACAATTGTTTAGAAATATATTATAACAATCACAAGTACTCCTTGGAGGTATATAATTAATATTAATGAATAATTCAATATTTTTGTTTATAGTTAATGATACAATCAATTGATCAATATCATATTGATTTGTAGGTATACTATTTGAGTTTAATTGTACTTCCTTACATGACAATGACGAACGAATGGCGATCAGAACACCACCCCCTCTGTCCATACCAGTAGTTAAGTTTGACCTGTCTTTTCTAAATACAGTATAGTCTGAGTTAAATAATTCGGATGTTAATTGATTTTCGGTTAACCAGGTTTCAGTTAATAAAATAATATCATATGAACAACATGAGAAAGTAAGATACAGAGATTCTAACTTAGTTCTTATACCTCCTACATTTTGATAGTAAAACGATAAATTACTTGATGAAGCAGCAACGTTGATTTCATTTGAAGCTGAAGAAAGGTTGTTTGTAGGTCCATTAGTGGCGTTTGGTTCGTAGCTTCTTACGTCAAATTCACGGACTGGCCTGCAGAATCGTTTTTTGTATGGTTAATGAACTTTTTAACTTTAACGAACATAGGCCATATAGAAGAGTCGCTCATGAGTTTTTCGTAACAATCAGATGGGACACTCAGTTTAAAATTCACATGGGAAACGTCGTTTAATGATAACCCCTTTTTAATTAGTTTAAAACATTTAAAATAATTTTTAGGAATATTAGACTGAACAGATATATGATTTATTAAGTCATCCGGTTGGGTGTCTACATTAAATTTCGAAATGTGTAACCAAACAGATGAAGTCAATGTATTTAAATCACTTATTCCACTACCCATGTTTGTTGATTATTTTATTTCTCTTCGTATTTTGGCTTTCTTTATTTAAGTTGATGTTGACATCGTTTATATAGGAAAAGCCAGTTAGCGGTGGAGGAGGGCGGGAGTTAAGTTCAATGGAATTGCCAAAAACAGTATTATCAGTTTCTCCAGCAACAGCATCAGACGCAACATCAGAAGCAGCAGCAGGGAAAATTGAATTTCCAACAACAGTATTGTCAACAAGACCTTCATCGACAACATCGTTCACAACAACAACAACATCAGCAGCAACAGCAACGAGGTGCATCACCATCATCAGTGGTAGTCGTAGCGGCAATGAATCCCATATCAGCAACCTCATTAACACCAACAACGTCCAACTTAATATTTTGGTTTTCTTTTTCATCGTTCTTTCTATCATCACTGACTTTATGTTTGGTAATAAACGCAGGAGATGAGACGTGAGCGACTGTGATGGAAAAAACCGGTTTGTTAGAGCTGTTTACATTTGCACTCTTGTTCTTGTTCATACTAGTGGACAGTAGACGAGAGTTCTGTGTCAGAGCAGGTGATTGGGGCATGGAGGAGAGAGACAGCTGTCTTTTATGCAAAGCGGGTGGAAGGGGACACTTTTTGTTTTGGCGGTTTTCTGCTGAAAGTTCAATGTCCTTTTCTTTAGTTTTACTTCTTGTTGACACACCTACTTCACTATGCAGATTGATTATGTTTTTGCACAAATAGGGAAATTCATTTTTGAGGCAATTTAGATTTACGAGTACACCATGAACTAAATTGTCACTATTAATAATATAGTTATTTAGCACATTAGTGAGACATTTATCACATTTGATAAAGAAATTTTTTTTAGATTTAATGATGTTAAAATCAGTTTTTTTGATTTTTGCGCAATTTAAATGCAATATGGAGTTGCAGACACCACACGAAAAATAATCGATAGGTTCCACTTTATTGCATATAGCACAGATAGGCATACTGAGAAAATAGAAAAAAGCGACTATGCAACACAACGATTGAAAGAAGACTTGAAACTTTTGACATCGTACTCCGGACAGGCTCCGTAGGCTCCGTCCAAGAAGTCATAAAATTCCTAAGGCTCGTCGGTAGGGGCGTGTGCACATATTAGGCTAATGTTTTGGAATGTAGCTCTAATGCGGATCACAGCCAGGCGATCACTTATCGGCTTAAAGTCCATTACTTTGGATCTAAGCCGATTTCCCACGTCGAATCCGCATCCTAACATGTGCAATCTTTTGATACAACTGTAATATATGTCGCAATTTTGTCTTTTCACAGTACCTGATCCTATCCATCGTATCTCCTGGATCGCGGTAATGTCGGCCTTGTACCGCGAGAGGACAGACTCAGGTTTTTGAGTAGCACCTGGATTGTAGAGTGTTCGCACATTCCATGTACACCCTCGCGTGTCCGTTAACGTTCCGGGTCTAGTTTGCCTTTGAGGTACATTTATATCCGAGGCTGTTATAGTCTCTCCCATAACCAGATGTTTTTGACGTGGTCGGGAAGTTACCACGACGGCACAACCCCCAACCTGGAGGGTCAGGCCCTGTTCTTGACCCTAGGACAGTAGGCCGGTAATTCCGGTGCCAGTAACCCACTTCGGGGAAGTAAGTGCTGCCGTTAACCCATCAAGGGCCATACGCCACCAGCTCTTTTCCAACACCCTGGCTTAGTGTTGGATATCCCTACAGACCTGGGCTTCAAATAAGTCGAAGCAGCTCATATAGGGAGACCACTTGTTCCACCTAACTGGAACTGTGGACGCCGCCGTTGATCCATCCGTAGAATTTGTCTTCCGCGCTCCGGAAACAGAAGAAGTGCCTTATTGAGCTGGCACTCCTCCCCCCTCTCTCGTTAGTTGCCACCAACGACCTTCCACAGGGGTTGGTTACTCCATCTCCAGTCGAGGTACTACGCACCCAGCAGTCACCACGGGGAGGTGAAAAGTAGGAGTTGATGGTGTTATGCTAAATACGCAATCACCATCCTTTTGACCACCAAAAGGAATATATGCTCCCCAAAGGTCACTGCGGGTTAAAAGCTTATTTTATACAGATAGGCATAGAACCAATTATGGTCATAATGAGCCTATTACGAGGTGCATAAGTAGATTTAATGAATTTTGCAACGAAATCGATATTTGCTTATCGGGAGCAGATTTTAAAAAGAGCATTTATTCATTAACTTTAAATTAACTATATTTGTGATTACTTGAAATAGTCTAGATAGTCTAGTCTAGACCTAGATGAAGGTCGGTAGATGAAGCTTAGTCGCGCAACCAACAACCATTGCGTAAAGCGATACTGAGAGCTTACACTTAGAGAACATAGTGTTTTGAGTTTTGCTCTGTGATGGTATTATTGATAACAAAAAACAAAAAAAACAATCATTTACACGGTCTCCAATCATTTACTTCCCGTGGGCGTGGGCACTGGGCGACGAGAATGGCTTGCAGATTCCTATCTGGACCATGCAATTAATTTCCTCTCTTGCTATTTTTAGTTTTGCATTGTTCAGCCGTTAGCGAAGGAAAATTTGTTTGAATGGAGTTGTATTTTTGTTCCACCGCGAAGAATCTTGGGCTAGTCACTGTTTGTTGGCAAGGTGTGCCCGTGGCCCATGTGTTGGTGAAAGTATGTATAAGCCTCGAGTTTTTAACATCTATTAATAAGCCGGTTCGTCTTAAGTAGACGCGATTAAGAAAATGTGGTTAAGAACTCGTCTAAACCCTAGACTGGTTTGAAGATATTTTGTTCCAAAGGCCTTGATAGAGGAACCATTGGCAGCGGAAATGAATTGGTCTGGTTTGGTATTTTGAGTTTAAGAATATGAAGATGGGATTACGAACACGTCAGAGCCTGAGCTCCTGGATGAAAATACGGCATTGTAAATATATTATATCATTTGCCGCCATAATGGTAGCAGAATTTAGTTTTGGTGATTGGTAAAACTGCACGGTTTTTTACGTTTTTGTGCTTTTTTTACCAAATTTGAAATGGAACCAACACATTTTGTTGTCGTTCCTGGAAGGTGATCTATTGCTATGTGGTAGTATATGAACTATGCCCTCTTGTCTCGTTTCGAAAACGTGGTTTATTTGCTTGTCGCGAACAGATTTTAAAAAGACCAGTTATTCAGTAACTTTAAATTAACTATATTTGTAATTGCTTGAAATAGTCTATGAGATGAAGGTCGGTAGATGAAGCTTACGCGCGCAACAAACAACCGTTGCGTAAAGCGATACTGAGAGCTTACACTTAGAGAAGGTAGTGTTTTGTGTTTTGCTCTGTGGTGGTATTATTGATAACAAAAAACAAAAACATTCTGTAATCGCCACACGGTCTCCAATCATTTACTTTCCGTTTAGGAGTCATATGTCAGGGAGAGGCACAGGGTTACGATGGCTTGCAATTTCTTCTCTTGCTATTTTTAGTTTTGCATTGTTCAGCCGTTAGCGAAGGAAAATTTGTTAGAATGGAGTTGAATTTTTGTTACACCGCGAAGAATCGTGGGCTAGTCACTGTTTGTTGGCAAGATGTGCCATGTGTTGGTGAGTGTATGTATAAGCCTCGAGTTTTTAACATCTATTAATAACCCGGTTTGTCTTAAGTAGTCAGCTCCAATGATGGGCTTAGGGACTGACGCGATTAAGAAAATGTGGTTAAAAACTCGTCTAAACCCTAGGCTGGTTGAAAGATATTTTGTTCCAAAGCCTTGATAGAGGAACCATTGGCAGTGGAAATGAATTGGTCTGGTTTGGTATTTTGAGTTTGAAAATATGAAGATAGGATTACGTAAATTGGTAAAACGGCATGTTTTTTTACGTTTTTGTGCTTTTTTACCAAATTTGAAAAGGAACCAACAAATTTTGTTGTCGTTCCTGGAAGGTGATCTATTGCTATGTGGTAGTATATTAACTATGCCCTCTGGTCCCGTTTTGAAAATATGGTTTATTGATGCTGAAATTTGACAGCATCTTTTTTATTTAATGTATTTCAGCTTTGAGGTTTTGGTTGAGGCAGGTGAGTTCGATAATTGTTTTGTAGGACTTAATGGAAAACGCGTAGAAATTTGGTTGCTGATAAACTTCAAACACATCGTCAGCTACTTCAAGCAAGTCTTCTATCTTCGATTTGGGACTGGATTTAATTGAAACCTGCACTTCCATAATTCTAAGATAAGGCTATTGGCTGGACACCAGAGTCTAAAGTCTGCGATAAAATTCCGAAGGTCTTTCGTCACCCATTTCCTCATCTGACAAGAGTACCTCTTTACGTTTACCTTCACTCATGAAGTGACGCTCTATCAATGCCTTTTTTAAATTTGTATATGGGGTTTGGGATTCTTGGATCATGGGGTCATCAAGATTGTTTCGTTGTGGTGTTTCGAGTGAAATGAATACGCGAAACAATTTAAATTTATAATTTTAATTATCTTTATTTCTTCATTTTTTACAGCCTTATACCTTTTTGCTTCGCTCTCAACCTGTTCTTACTTCTTTTACCTACCTTATAATTCCTTTTCTATTTTCCTTACCTCTCCTTTTCCTTCCGCTGAATTTGGTGGCATCTATGCGCAAGTAGACCATCTTGTATTTTGATCGCTACAGGTATGTATTACCTATCTTTTTTTCTTCTTTACTTTTGTCGAAGTTTATTTTGGATTTTTTTTTTGTCGGAGGTTGCTATTATTCGATGGTGTGCTTACCCACAACTACTGGTCCCAGCTTCGAAAATCTGCAAATGCGAGGAGCAACGGCCGGACAACTGTGGAGAAAGTATGCTGGTGTATCGGCAGTAGTTTGGTCTGTCTGCATCCATCGCAGTCGCGCTACGAGTGTCCATGAGAAACCCAAACATCATTGGAAGACATGACTTAAAATGCAGGCAGACGCAACACAGGTTCGCGTCCTGAGAAAACTTCGTCTAGCAAGCTCATCCGAGATCTCATTTCCCTGGATGCCAATGTGACCTGGGACCCAGACAAGATTCACTATGTTCAGCCCTCCGAACAAATTCAGAGAAAGCTTGAGTTCTAGCACTAACTTGGAGGAGGTAATAGGACTTAGCAGCGCTTTGAATGCAGCTTGGCTGTTTGGAAATGCAGATGCTGTGGCCCTCCACCTGTTGTTCATAATATAGCGCATAGCCATTAGGATAACAAAACCTCCGCTTGGAAAACAGATTCATGTTTAACCAAGGGGTAGTAAAGTCTTATGTTATCGCGGGGATATAAGCCGTTCTTTTGAGTTTGGCAAAAGAAGCAGTAACACGTTTCCGCAAAAGCGGAAGAGTGTTTGGTTTCAGAAACAGTCTGTATGGTGGTAGAGGGGGACAGAACACCACCTTAACGGCAACCCCTATTTACCGCTGTTATGAGGCACTTGCCAAAATCTGCCCCGTTTACCAGGGTCCTGTACATTAGCATTGCTTTTATCCACATCACCAAAGTTTCATCTACACCATGCTGTCTGGCAGAGTTACAAATGCTGTCAAAGGTCGCATTATCAAAAGCACCCTCAATCTTCTACTTCTCTCCATTTAACGACGAGATTATGATTACAGGGATCGTAACCCTCCCACTTTCCTCTGTTCCTACTGGTCCGCTTGTGGGTTTCGCCGTTTCGACCCCAAAAAATATCTGCAGGCCTCCCGATTTTGAATCACTTCATCATTGATTTGATAGCAACGATGATAGATGATGATAGAAACCCCCAAAAGATGCAAAAGCATATTCGACAGCATTATCAATCAACACACCCGATGCAATAGCTGTGCCGCGTGGTTTAATTGTGGCAACCGTTGATTGAATGGCTAAAGAATACGTAGTAACCAGATTTTCCGGGAAGTCTCAGTGTACGTACCGTCAGGTTTAAGGATTCTATCCAGTTTGCTTGGTCTGTTCCTTTGGAAAACTTTAACAGGCTCACTAGTTGTACTAAGAGATTGCTAAATCGAGTTTGTTTTTCTCGGATTTCTCATCTCTTGCGAATGTGAAGATTCGCAGAAGATTTGAAATTCGATGTATCTGTGTATAAGGTGCTATCTGGTATATCGATACCTTCCAATTTATGATAGTCTTAGAATGCCTGTTAGACAGGGTTACGTCAATTACTTGCTGTTTTCTGGCTGTAACAAAGGTAGGTTGATGACTTACATTTTTTAGGGTGATATCAGTCGATAAAGTGAAATCCAAAAGTCGATCACCCCTTATGTTACATTTGCTGTTGCCCTAAACAGTGTTCTGAAGAAGCAGCTAACAAATCTTGACTACATGGTTCCTGGATAGATATTACGTGTGATGTTGTTCCGCCACAAGCCTGCTACTTAAGAGGGCTATAGCAGCCTTGCAGTGCTGTAGGTTGATTTGAGTAAATAAGATGGATAAATATTCCTGGTTACGTCCTCTATCCCGACTAATAGTAAGGCTTATAATCGGTTGTTTACTATTTTTCGAGATATTATTTTAGAAAAAGTTTCTTTAAAGCATTTGGGAAACAGTTTCATAAACTGTACAGAAGATTGAGATAGTCTTATTTAACAATGTGGCTATAAGGCCTTTCGAGGTTAGTTGGTTGAGGTATGAAATACAATAGCTCATTTTAAGCTTGCTATTCCAAGTCAATGTGGGTGCAGTGGCTTAGTAGTTAAGTGCGTTGGACCACTAAGCGAGAGGTCGCTGGTTCAAATCCCGACCTGTACCACCTGAAAGTTTTTATTCGCTACCCCACCTCTTGCGAACGTCTGACAAACATCCAAGAGTAGGAGTAAGAGTCATGAGAAGTTTCTCAAAAATAAATTGCCGTTTGCAATCGGCATTAAACTATAGGTCCCTTTATTAGTGTCAAGTATATAACTTCGCACACATAGTGGTTCGAGAAGCTATGCTTTAAGTCCTGCATGAATCCAATAACAAGAGTCTCTATAAGACTACAGAATAGAAGTATTACAAAATATCAATATAGTGGAGATCTTAAATTGGTATTATACATCAAGTAAATATTTATTAACGGCGAAAACTACTAAGAAAAGGAAATAATTAATATTTATTATTTATTTAGGTATTAATTTCGTCAATCAGTTATGTCTCTTATAGACTTAAATAAGCACAATAAATAAGAAACCAAAAATATAACATAATATTTAAGAATGTTTGTTATAATGTATGAATTTCCTCCAGTGGTAGTGATAATAAACAATATTTATATCTGCTAACATTCAGTTCTCAAACATCTTGACGAGAAACTTTACATGGTGATCCTGCCATTGTACAATCATTCGAAGTACGAAGAAGAGGGCCGAAACGATTCCAGGTAGAGAAGTAGGTAAATTAGTTCATTAACCTACTAACAACTTAGAAAACTGCGCAAAGATGGGGCAGAAGCAAACAAATAAAGTGATAAATAATAACCTGATCGGAAACAGCATCATAGGAAGCAGCAACCGCAACTAAGTAATTATGATAATGTTAGGAATTATTTTATTAATAATAATTTATTAGAAATAATGTATGAGATATGTATTTTTATGTTAAACAAAAAAAAAATAATTATAAATAAAAACACAAGGAAAGGCTACAGTCCGCGAACAGTATGATACCCTATCCATATCCCTACATGCCGCAAAAAAAAAACATTAAGAAGGTGATGGGTAAGATTTTAATTCATTCTATTAAATTAAAAAAAATATATATTTTCAAAAAACGCCCCCAAAAAGTAGGCGAGGCCAAAAATTTTGTATGGGCGATATATTTGAAAATATTGGCTAAATATCTTGTTATACATTTTTTTCCGGTTTCCATGCAAATTTTCGAAGAAAATCGGATTTTAGTGAAAAATGTCCACAAAAAGTAGGCGTGGCAAAAAACTATATGACAAACTTATTAAGTAGGGTGGGGCCTACATTCCTTCTGAAGGTTGTAACACTCTATCTCTCTAACTTTAGCTTTAAAACGGTTTTCTCTCAATTTTGGGCGTGGGCAGTGGGCGTATTCAAACAAGTTTTACACTTAACCATTTCAGAGCCCTAGGGAATATGTGGTCCGATTTTCAGCTTCCCAGCTTAATTTTAAAGGCCTTAAAAGTGCGTACGGAAGGACGGACGGACATTGCTAAATAGTCTTAGGATTTGGTGCTGATCATAAATATATATACTTTTATGGGTCTACAACTAATATTAAGGGGTGTTACAAACTATGTGTCAATATTAATATACCTTTAGAATAGGGTATAAAGAAGTAATCGCAGTGTTATGGAGCAGGGAATATACAAATGAGTATATAAATAATAAGAATAAGGGAATCAGTGAAATCTGGTCGGATATCAGTAAAAATAAAGTAGAAGATGAAATAGAAGAAACAAAGAAATATTTTCAAAGTAGAGTGATAGAAATTAATAAATAATTAAAACCGAAATTCGAGATTTTAAAAGCTACAAAGGTGAACCGAAAACTTTGGCAAATTTTATAGGACGCATAGAATGCTATAGTAATACATTGAGTGATGAAAAAGGAAAATGGAGCTGAGAAAACTCTGATGCATTAAAAAGGTATATTTAAACCAAAAAAAATCCACTAAAAGTGCAAAACGAACTGTGAAAGTATAATAGGTTAATGAATGCATAAACTTATATGCGGAGAAAATAGAATCGTTGGTAGCCCAGTTCAATGATATACCGATAGCAGAGCAATGAGAGGTAAATAGACAGAGCACAATAATGATCAGTTAGGCCTCAATGGCTTTAAAAATGGGTTGAATGACTCAACTAGAACAGTTGTGCAAGCTGTAAGGGTAAAAAGACAAGCTAAAAAGACAGAAGCTACACCCTCACGCAAAAACATAATGCCCCTTAGAACCAGTTCTGGGGGAGGATTTCAAAGATACCGCGGAAATTTTAACCCACGTTTAAACATCAATACTAATCACCAAAGAGAGCAAACATACAAACATACATACATACATCCACATTCTTGGTAGGAGTTGGATACTCTCAAAAAATATAACATGGAAAAGACTAAGAAGATAAATGAAGTTACGGTACAGGGAGTCGGATCCCCAATACCGGCGGCGGAGAGTGCGAAGGCAGGCTCAAAGTCGTCGAGATACAACGACTGCGAAATAATTGATAACGATAGTGCTAGTGCACCTGCTACAGTATTGATAAACTTGGATGATGTAGCCTGAAATGTAGCAAGGAAAAGCACCCGATTTGCGCTTTTAGAGAGACTACCTTGCGATAGAATACGCGTTCGCATTCAGAATCGACGTCATCGGTAAAAACTGACGCGACAAAACCGAGTATCATTACTCAAAGCATCCAGAATAGCAGTGACAAACATGAGAGAACCAAAATGCGACAACTTGACATGATGGTCTAATTGATGTTTACAGGGCCACGCACAACTTTCATGGGGAAATTAAGAAAATGGGCACACTCATAAAGTCCGTTTTCCGGGAGGCAGAATCCGGAGTGGCCGATTTACAAGATAAGATATCTATTCACCGTGAGAAAATACAAATTCTTAGCGGTAGTGCAAACAAATCTCAAGCGACAGTATCCTTACGAACGGATATAGTCCAGAGCGGAAAAAACACGAGCCGGAATGAGGAAATACCATCGATCGATAAGAGCAGATCGCCTCTCCGATCTGTTAAAAGAAACAGAGAGGTAGATGTAAATGCTAACCGTTCCGCGGAGCAACCGTTAAAGCTCCTGCTCCAAAAATAACGAAGGTAAATTCGCCGAAAAACAATGGCGGCAACAATGTTCTAGCTTCGTCTAAGCATGATTCAGAGCAGTGGAACCAAACAGGCAAGAAAAGTACGCCGAAACCGCCACCAAATCTAGAAGTGAAGTCTACGCAAGAATGGGTGAAGGTCGTCAAAAAGAATCATACCAAAGATGCTTAAAAACCACAGCGTCCGGATGCGATAGTCATTAAAAAGAAATCTATCAGACCTACTCCGGAAATTGAAGGCTGATCCTGCACTCCAGGAAGATCCAGGAAGTAGGGCCGAATGTGAAGGAAATGTCAGGAGAGAAAACGGTAACATTTGGTCCCTCACTCAAGAAGTTTTTCTAGAATGCAAAGATATAGACGGAGTGACGTCAAAGAAGGAGATCTGTTCCGCCTTAACAGAACAATTGAATTTCGAATTCAAACCGGCGACGATCAAAAACGTGAGGAAAGGCTATGGGGGAACGAAAACAGCCACCATAAGGGTACCCGTGGAAATCGCTAATAGGATCTTGAGAATAGGGAAAATGTGAATCGGTGGGGTTAACTGCCGAATACGAGCAAACACTGTACTTAAGCGTTGCTTTAGATGCCTTGAGTTCGGACATTTTGCGAGAGCATGCAAAAGTTCTGACGACCGAACGGATCTGTGTATTAGATGTGTAGGAAATGCTCACAAATTAAACGTCTGCAAACGTCTGTTTGCTTTGTGAAGCAAAACATGTTAAATCTGGACATATAACTGGTAGTAGGAGATGCCCAGAATATAAAAAAGCGCTTGAACGTTCGAATATTTTTTCGACCGCCAACCTCGAGACCTCTATTTGACCCCGACTGAGAATAGGAAGGTCCTGGTTATCTGAATTTGACTGATTGCAAAAACGGTTGGAAATTACGTCTTTTGCTAAGCGAAAGGACTTCAATCTTTGATTGATTTTTCATTAACCAGACTGGACGATGTACTAGACAAACTGGGCAACGCAAAGTATTTTTTCAAACTGAACATGATGATTTCATATCACCCCTGCCAAAAACTCGAGACCGTTAACAGCATTTTCTACCAATAAGGCATACTACCAGTTCAAGAGACTCCCATTTGGACTAAACATATTAACAAACAACTTTCAGAGGATGGCATCAACAGCTTTAAGTGGATTGCAAGCAGCAGCATTTCTATACGTGGATGACATCATAGTATTTGGTTCAACAGTAGAGAACACAATGATAACTTAATCAATGTACTGAATATTCTACGCAGATTCAATCTGAAGCTGAATCCGGGAAAATACGAATTCCTGAAGCCAGAAGTCGTATATTTGGGACACTTAATAACAGCAGAAGGAGTCTGCACTTTTCCAGAAAAATACGAAGTGATTAAAACTTATGGAGAACCAAAGAATGCTGATCACGTAAAACGATTCGTAGCTTTTTGCAGCTACTACTGAAGGTTTATTTAAAACTTTTCGAGCATAGGAAAACAACTGAATCAGTTACTGAAAGGGAAACAACTATTAAATTGGTCAGAGGAGTGGGCCACTGCATTCAAGGCACTGAAACAGAAATTCATATCACCACCAGTGTTAAGCTATCCGGACTTCTCAAAACCTTTTATTCTGACAACAGACGCTTAAAATTTTGCACTAGGAGCCGTTTTGTCACAAGGGCAGTTTGGGAAAGATAAACCGATAGCATATGCGAGTAAATCACTAAACAAGCATGAACTGAGTATAGAAACCGATAATAGAAAAAGAATTATTGGCAATTTATTGTGGAATAAACTACTAAAGACAGTACCTGTTCGGAAGAAAATTTATAGTTTACACCGACTACAGACCATTAGTAAGCATATTTACATACAAAAGTCCGTCTTCCAAGTTAACCAGGATACGTGTAGACCCGATGAATTTTGACTATGAAATTGTAAGGAAAATGAACACTAACGCAGATGCACTCTAAAGAATACAAATAAACTCATGAAAATTAAAAGGAATGATACAGAAACACAATGTATACGTAGTAAAAAGAGCAATGAAGAAAAATATGGAGGAAAGGGAAACAAATAGACCAACCGCAAACTGTGCAAGGGCCTTGGACTCTAATGTGGGGATTGATCACATTCACATATGGGACTGTACAGTACATCAATATCTGACAGGCGAATGAAGAAAATTGAATTCAAAAACAAAAGGAAAGGCTACAGTCCTCTTTGGGCGAACAGTATGATACCATATCCATATCTCTATATGCCTTCAAAACAAAAAGGCACTAAGAACATGGCGGAAAGTAATTTTATTTAATTTTGCATGAAATATTTATATAATTAAAATTCATTTTTGAAAAAACGCCCCGGAAAAAAGGCTTGTATGGGTGATATATTGGAAAAAAAGTTGGCTAAATATATTGATAAACTGTTTTTTCGGTTTCTATTTTCGACGAAAACATCATATTAGTGAAAAAAAAACGCTCACAAAAAGTAGACGTGGCAAAAAACCTTATATGACAGACTTATAAAGGAGTGCAGTACCTAGATATCTTGTGATAGTTCTAACACTCTACTTCTCTATCTTTAGCTTTAAAACGGTTTTTTATAAATTGCGGGCATGGCAGTGGGCGTGGTTTTTAACACTTTACCATATCGTGACCCTAGAGATATACCCTCTCCAAATTTCAGATTCCTAGCATAAATTTAAAGGCTACGGTTAATACGGACGGACGAACTGGTAAATAGCCTTAGGTTTTGGTTGTGATAAAAATATATATACTTTTAGAGGTCTACGACGAATATTAAGAGCTGTTACAAACTATGTGTCAAAATGAATATACCCTTAGGATAGGGTATAAAGATAGAATGAAATAAAGATGGTACCAAAAGAAATAATATAATTATAGCAGCGAACACTGTAGTTGTGGAATTTAGCGATATTTCTCTATCAGAGGTAAAATTGATTTTGAAGTAGCTAATATTCAGGATGATAAATGCGGGTTTTAATAGACTAGCGAAAGTAACAGATGAAGAAGGAACAGCAGCAAGAAGAGTAATTGAAGACCGCTATAGCTCGAAAATAGCCTAGTACCTCATTCGACACAACTTTAATAGACATGTAGCCCCTGCGAGACCCTCGAAAAAATTTAGATATATATTTAAAATACAATGTGAACTAACAATATTTGTGAAAGCATTTCCAATAGAAACAAAAGATGCCGTCAGTATTGCCAAAACTGTAGTTGAAAAATTCATACTAATGGATGGAGTTTTCAGGAAACTTAAAACAGACAAAGGAACAGAGTTCACGAATGAATTACTAAAAAAACATCTGCAAGTTATTAAATATAGAAAAAGTAGTATCGAGCCCATATCATCATGAAACGTTATCATCAGCTTTAGAAATAAATCATAGGCTATCAAATTAATATTTAGTATAATTGGGATGAGTGGTTACCATACTAAACATATTATTATAACTCGATTCCACATAGCGGTACTATGTATATACCATTCGAATTAGTTTTTGTTAAATTGAGCGCATTACCATGAGAAATTCTATCGAATAAAGATAAAATATATGATCTAGATAACTGCTTCAGTGAATTAAAATGTAAATTAAGATATTCCAATATACAAGCTAAAAATAATCGATTGGAAGAACAAAAGAAAGAATGAACAAATTAATGTAAATAAATCCAATTTTAAAGTAGGAGGTATTTAAGAACTCAGAATAAGAAACCATTTGAGAAACCATTTAAAGGTCCTTATGAAATGATATCACAAAATGGTCCTAATAGTTGTATTACGATAGATACTAAGAAATATAAAATGTACAGTACTAATTTAATTAAATCTATACTCTGTCCAACATAAATTGGCAGTACACGTCTTATGGGGAAGCTATTTAAAAATTAATAAATTGAAAGAAACCCCTCATAAAGTGTTTACCCTCCAGTGAATTTCCAATTGCATATGATGTAGATCCACCACGTCTTATTCAGCGCACATGTGAGTGCACCAAAGATGAGGAATTAACCAGATAGTCAACTCTGCAATCCCCTATCACTTTCAATCCGCAAAAAATCTTTAATAATGTGCACAAAATCCTATCTCAATTTTCGTATCTGTGGATACGAGTGAGCCAGACACAGGAAGTTAAATCTAGTTTACTAGATTACCCGCCAAAAATAAGTGTGAGGAGTTTTGCAATATATCCAAATCGCAACAGCAAAACAGCTGATCACGGCGGATGTGTTGGGAAATAGGAAGTGCTTTGAAGTGTTGAGTTTATGTAATTCAACTTTTATAGCTATTTTAATGTGCATGTTTATGAAGAAACAAAAAATTAGTTACCCCATAAAGTTGTTACAATTTAATTGGAATATTTTTTGCGGTTATAAGAAATAATTCTCCAATTTTAATCTGCCTTAAAATAAACATTCTTGGGTAATAAAATGAGATAAAATGTATATTATTGTATTATTGCATAAATATTAGTAAATTAGTAATGTTTGGGTGTAAAATATTTATAGTATAGATATTTATTAATAGTTTTGGATTGGTTTTATATATATATTCATTCTTTGATTATTTTATTATGATTTCATATATTTTGATTGTTTTATTAAACATATGAAAATTTAATGTTTATTATTCGAGTTCTGTGCATTAATAGAAAACGAAGTGGGAAACAAGTATTATTAACCCTTTTGGAAGTATTTTATGTTATAAACTTTGTACGCTTAAATTTTCTTAGTTGTTTGTTTTCATAGGCGGCTTTGGAAATTAGTTATGTAAGTTATATTGTAAATGATTTACAGAAGAAGGAGAACAGAAGACAGGTTCAAAATGCTTGGTAGTTGAGTAAAACTCATAAATAAGCATGCACATTATGTTACATATGTATATGTATATATAAATTGAATTAATAAGCCACTCTTTTTAAAAGACGACTTTATTTGTCTGTATAATAATGGTAATGTTTTGTATTTTTGTTTTTTATTAAAAATAAATCTAGGGAATAAACTTCTTTTGAATGAAAATTCTGGTTGCGAACACACTCTGTACGACTTAACACTACCTCCATACTCTCAACATGTCTCATATCTTTTTTTGAATTATATTTTTTTCCTTCTAGCCCCAATATTCATTAAGCACTGTTTTCTGTCTATGCGACTTCTCCCGGCTAATACAACCATTAAAACCTTGATATTGGTTTGAAGAATAAAATGCTGTGCTAATAATATCTTCATTCCTTTTCCACTCATTAAACTGTAGCAACCAATTTTAATTTTATTTTCGCTTTGTTTGACGTTCAAGAAAAAACATATGTTCATTTTTGAAATTTCAATTACGTCCTCAATTTTAAAGCAAAAAAAAGAGCGCCAAACGTCAGATTAATCTATTTTCTTCGGTGGAAATGCTGAAAGATTAATTTTTAATTTTTTGTGCTTAATCTCGGTTTATTTTTTGGTGGAAACGTATCATAAAAGAACTTAAATGCTCCAATATAACCATCCGTAGTAAAATCCGTGTTTGTTAAAGTTATACTTAAATTTATTGCAAACCGAAAATGTATGATCAACTTACTTATTATATTAGTCACGTTATATTAATATTCTTTTGATTATTTTTCATTAAAAATTATAATAATTTGGTTAAAACATAGCTTAGTTCTCAATATTATAATATTTTATTATGTTATCAGTTGTGTGGTAAATCCATATTCACCGCATTTTGTGCAAGAACCGCAAGAAATCTAAACCTGCGAAATTTTCACTGCTAATGAAACTCGAATTCGCAACCTGTTAACAACTTCTAAATAATCTGCTATTGGCGATGATAAATTTATCTCGCTTCAAATCTCTTCATTCCCATTCAAAATTCACAACAAAACCTATCTCCCTCAATCCCATACTTCTCATAAAGATAACAAAAAAACATAAGGAAAGGCTACAGTCCGTTTGGGGCGAACAGTATGATACCCTATCCATTATCCTTATATGCCCCAAAGAAAAATCATTAAGAGGATGATGAATAGCATTTTATTATATTCTATTAAATTGGAAACAAAATTATTTTTTGAAAAACGCCCCCAAAAAGTGGTCGTGGGCAAAAATTTTGTATGGGCGATATGTAGGAAAAAATATTGGCTAAATAGATTGTTAAACATTTCTTGTCGGTTTCTATGAAAATTTTCGAAGAACACACATTTTAGTGAAAAACGCCCCCAAAAAGAAGGCGTGGCAAAAAACTTTATATGACACCTTATAATGGAGGGAAGTGCGTACATATCTTGTGAAGGTTGTACCACACTATCTCTCTAACTTTAGCTTTAAAACGGTTTTTTCGAAATTGTGGGCGTGGCAGTGGGCGTATTAAAAAATTTTAACACTTAACCATTTCGGAGCCCTAGGGAGTATGTGTTCCAAATTTCAGATTCCTAGCTTAATTTAAAAGGCCTAAAAATTGCGTACGGACGGACGGACATTACTAAATAGTCTTAGGATTTGGTCCTGATCATAAATAAATATATATACTTTTATGGGTCTACAACGAATATTAAGGGGTGTTACAAACTATGTGTCAAAATTAATATACCCTTAGGATAGGGTATAATTAAACTAACCCACCCCAATTTTATTTTCGAGCATCTGCCTCGCCTATGCCATTGTGCAGGCGAATTTATGATGTACACGCCTCAGCCACGGGCTGTTAGGCACCATGACAAACCAGTTAGCAGGGTTGCATATCGCATTCGCAACTGGTTCAACATATTGTTTGTTCCTAAATAGAAACAGTTAACTTGTACTTACTAATACTGTTTGCTAAGTTGGTAATGCGAGTTATATCATAATATACAAATGATAACTTGTATGAGTTTCATTTTCCATTCCAACGATTTACTAAAATGCACTTTCAGGTAAAGGGTGATCCATTTCGAGGTTCCCTACTTTTTTAAAGAAAAAAACACAGAAAATTCAAATTTAATGGAGAATGTTTATTATCATTTGAAAGAACATTCTTTGGCATTAATTGTTTGAAGATTATGTCTATCAAATGTTGGCCGTTGCTACGTCGCAGATGGTCCATCCGTTGAGTCCAATTTTCGATCACTCGTTCGAGCATTTCGAGTGGTAACTGGCGAATGACACGCGTGATGTTTTCCTCCAAGGCCTGAATCGAAGCGGGTTTGTCGGCATAAGCTTTTGACTTTACTTATCCCCACAGGAAAAAGTCTAACGGTGTGATATCACACGATCTTGGTGGCCAATCGACCGGCCCAAAACGTGAAATTATGGGCTCACCGAAATGTTCTCTCAAATGTCGCCGAGATCACGAGCTTCAATTTCAGGCATCAAATAGTCGGTTATTATGGCACGATAACGGTCGCCATTGACGGTTACGTTCGCACTGGCATAATTTTTAAAGAAATATGGACCGATGATTCCACCGGCCCACAAACCACACCAAAGCGTTGTTTTTTCTGGATGAAGTGGCAGTTCTTCAATCTCTTCAGGTTGCTCTTCGTCCCAAATTCGGCAATTTTGTTTGTTTACATACCCATTGAGCCAGAAATGGGCCTCACGCTATATTTTCTTCACAGCGTGCTGGACGTGGTCTATTCGGTCGAATATTATCCAATAATGAATGCTGGGTCTCAAAATGGGTGATGGTGTTGCGAATAGTACGCTCAGTAGGCCGATTATGTTGACCATAAGTTGAGCGAAGTGCACGAAACACACAGTGAATTTTCATAATAAAGTTGAACAATTTGTAAACGTAGTTCACGCGTAAGTCTTTCCATTATGGAATGCCAAACAATACTAAACAAAAATAACATGACAGCATGACACGACTCACACGTGATCTGTCAAAAAAGGCTATTGAAAAAAGTATCTCTAATTGAATCTAATTGGTTGAGTTCGATTGAGTTGCCACGACGAAACGTTTTCCATATCGCAGTGGAAGATTTTTGAACATTTTGTTGGTTACTGCTTATTACTAAATAGCAACAGATAAGTTGTAACAACGGGATAGAGAGAGTCATAGTCGTACTAAGTTGCACTTTGTGACTCTGGTCGAAGTAATTTTAAAAGTGTTGTTGGTTGTGTTTAATTGAGTTGCGTATAATGTGTTGTGTATAATGTGTTAAATATTGAATTACATATTTGAAAAAGTAATCGCATTTTTCTTGGGTTTCTGTTGAGGAGCTTTAGGTTTTAGAGCTTTGAAAAAAAGTTCTTAATGATAAGTGTTATCGTGGAGGTATTGTTTTGATCTTTGACATTTATTTTTTTAAATGTGTGGAGAAAATGTTAAAATGCAGTTACAAAATTGTAATCTGTTTTCTTTAAGGAAAAATATTATTTGCGTTTGTTTTGTTTGTTAAAAATGGCTTTAAGACTCAGTGCCGAAAAAAAAGAAATTATTGATGCGACAAAAAAAATTCATCAAAATTTGAAAAATACAACAGTAACTGCGAATCAAGTAGGTGAGTGTGCCATCAGGCAAATTATGCATCAGTTTTTTCCAAATAATGAACCTACGACACTGGATAAAATACTGCATAAGGTAGGACGCAATGCCAACATTACTAAAATTAGCAGGTCTTTTCTGCCTAAGGTTTTAAAAATTAAACTGAGTTTTTAACTTACCCATCGTCAGCGAAAGAGTATTCTTTTTAAAAGAACTGACATCATGACATAAAGATAAATTTGTTTAATTTTTTATAAATAAAAGAATTAAAATGAAAATTTCGTTCTAAAAAAAAGCATGGTAACCCAACATAATATTCTATCGGGTTTTTGCTGATTTAAAATCCTTAGTACGGAAACCCTGTAAGAGCTTTTGGTAGAATAGCACCTTACAAAAGAGTGCGAATAAGAGGCAAACATCCCTATCTTCCCTGTACTGCCAATTTATGTTGGACAGAGTATCGACAAAAATAGCAATAGAAAAGTAAGATATTATGCGCATACTTAGGAGTATCATATGTTACATGACATTTATTTAAATTTAAAGAAATGTAAACAAATAAAATTTTTCTGCGCGGAAGGATGAAGTGAATGCACGTAGAATATAGTGTGATTAAATGCAAGCACACAGAACGTGAGTAAGCATTATGTAACTTCGTATCACCAAATACCTGAAAGTGTCGCATGGCATTCGATGGGTATTGACAGTGATTCATACTACGTGACGGTTTATTTGAGTTCGTGTGTTTGTTATTATTATTGTTTACACTTTCATTCGTTGTACCCATCAGTCGTAAAATAAAGGGTGATTTTTTAGCTGGTTTGGTTTTGGCAACACTGGTTTTGACAGCTGACGTGTGTTTAGTACCTTGTGTCACTGTCAAACAGCTTCAGTTTGGTTTGCAATTTAACCATGGATCGTCTTACAAATGAACAACGCTTGCAAATTATTGAATTTTACTATCAAAATTCGTGCTCGGTTCGAAATGTTCATCGCGCGCTGCTTCCATTTTATGATCGACATTCTCGACCTTCTGAGCAGTCTATTCGGAAGATTGTGACCAAATTTCGCACCAAATTTACTTTGTTGGACATTAAACCACCAACACGTTTACGTACTGTGCGTATTGAAGAAAATATTGCGGCCGTATCAGCTAGTGTTTCACGTTTCGGGCCGGTCAATTGGCCGCCTAGATCGTGCGATTTGACACCATTAGATTATTTTTTGTGGGGGTATGCCAAGGCTAATGTGTATAGGGACAAGCCCGCTTCGATTGACGCACTGGAAGCCAACATCCATGCATTCATTCGTGAGATACCGGCCGATATACCGCAGCCGCGGTCAACATTTGCATGAAATTATCTTTAAACATTAAATTGCAAGGTTCAAACTATCGATTCAAATAAATATTTCATTCATTTTTTCGAATTTTTTGTGTTTTTTTTTTTAAAAAAGTTCTAAACCTCTTAAAAAAACACCCTTTAGAACATAGGAATCGTATTTACATTATAAAGGGTGTTTTTTTAGAGATTGGTTTTTCGAATGGAGATAAAACTGACATTTTGTGGTCAAATCTGGCAACTCTAATATCATTTATGATCAGTTTGGTTTGCCATTTCATCATGAACAGGTTGACAAATGAACAACGCTTACAAATCGTTCAAATTTATTTCGAAAATAATGGTTCAGTTCGCGAAGCTTACCGCAAGCTCATTTTGCCGCATTTGGAGTAAAGAGAATCCACATGAGACCCTTGAAATGCCATTACATCCACAAAAACTGACTGTGCCCTATATGCTGGTGGAGTCATTGAGCCATACTTCTTCCGAAATGATGCTGGAGAGTGAGTTACCGTTAATGGAGACCGATATAGAGCCATAATTACTGACTATTTTGTTCCCGAATTGAATGGCATGCATGTGTTCCAACAAGACGGCGCTACACATGCCACACAGCTCACGTCACAATCGATTTATTGAAGGAAACATTCGATGAGCGCATAATTTCGCGGAAGGGACCTGTCAATTGGCCACAAAGATCGTGTGATTTGACACCATTGCATTATTTTCTGTGGGGATATGTGAAGTCGCTCGCCTACACCAACAAACCAGAAACGTTAGCGGACTTGGAAGCCAACATTCGTGGCGTTATTGCCGACATACAGCCCCAAATGCATGAAAAACTGGTTAAAAATTGGAGCTCTAGACTCGTCTTTATTCGAACCAGCCGCGGCGGCCGCATGCCCGAAATCATATTTAAACATTAATGGCATAAAATTATCCTTCCAATAAAGCCAAATTTATGGACATTAAAACAATTTTCTTGTGTTTTATTTCAATTCAAAATTCTATACCTCTAAAAATAACACCCTGTACAAGTAGAACATGTGAGTCATATTTATACCATAACATAAGGGTATATTAATATTGACACATAGTTTGTAACACCCCTTAATATTCGTCGTAGACCCATAAAAGTATATATGTTTATGATCAGGGCCAAATCCAAAGACTATTTAGCAAGGTCTGTCCGTCCGTATCAACTTTTGAGGCCTTTAAATTTATGCTAGGAGGCTGAAATTTAGAATATATACTTCCTAGGGTCCTGAAATAGTAAAGTGTTAAAAGTTTTTAAATCCAATTTTTAGATAAAACCCTTTTTAGGCTAAAGTTAGAGAGATATAGTTTTAGAACATTCACAAGATATGTAGGCACTGCACTCCTTTATATGTCTGTCATTTAAAGTTTTTTGGCACGCCTACTTTTTGTGGGCTTTTATCACTAAAATGCTGTTTTCAGCGAAAATTTTAATAGAAACTCAAAAAAAATGTTTAACAAGATATTTTTTCCAATATATCGCCCATACAAAGTTTTTAGCCCCGCCCATTTTTTGGGGCGTTTTTTCAAAAAATATTTTTTTTGATATAAATTTCATAGAATATCCATCACCTTCTTAATGCGTTTTTCTTTGGGGCATATTGGGATATGAATAGGGTATCGTACTCTTCGCCCCAAACGGACTGTAGCCTTTCCTTTTTTTTTATCAATTTCATACAATGAACTAAAATGATATCCATCACCTTCTTAATGCTTTTTCTTTGGGGTATATAGGGATATGGATAGGGTATCGTACTGTTCGTCCCAAGCGGACTATAGCCTTTTCTAACGTTTAGCAATCGATTAGAATACTTTATGCTGATGATTGTAGAACTAATGCAAGAACTTTTGCCCAAATAGGTATTAGGTTTAGAAATAAATTCAGTCTTGATCAAACGCTCCTGACTCATTATTATTACGGCGGTATTGCCTCTTTTTAAGCGAGCTGCGCTTCAATACAGCTTAAGGCGTGGTACGCTTAAATAGCTTGGATCATTAAAACATCTTGACGAGAAACCTTACAATAACCAAAAAATGTTTTAAAATGCAATGTTTGTTTATACCCAGTAAATCTTTGCATATACACAAATCTAACAGTGAAAGCAAGCTCTATTGGACGATTCTTAGTAATTGGAATAACTTTCAATGGGAAAAAGTGGCCTTATTTCTATGTATGTTGATGTGGACATAATACCATACATCTGTTTTTATCATACATTATATTTCTCTCAGAACATTTGGGACTTATGTCCCATTTTCGAGAAAATATTTTGGGGCTTATGTCCCACTTAAGCAAGACATAAGTCCCAAATCGAATTTGGGAGAGAAGAATTTACTAGCATTGCTGATAGAAGCACCGACTTCATTTGGAGATAAGGTGTGTTCGGACACAGGAGCTTGAGGAGCGTTATAAATCTTTGCGCCGCTGATCTCTCAGCTGCTTTCTTTTCCTCATTAGTGGCTGATTTTCATGGGTATCATGAAAACGCAAGTAGCCCTATAGCCACCACTCATGATGACCTTAGGGGAAGGGGTATTGGTTGTGTATACTCAGATCCACCCGGTGGAATTGAGAAAGGTTATGATATCGTTAAAACCCGTGCCAGGCTTCCGCATAGGAGGTGAAACACTGTTGCACTCTCATTGGCTTCGTTGCAACTACGGCAGTGGGTATTGTGGGTTCTAGTTTTGTTGTATTTGGGCCAATTCGTAGTGCTGGTTGAGGAACGGGCCTTGATTGTGGACTGACTGTCGACGAAAATGGATATGTTTAGATTTGTTGTCGTAGTATTAAGAAGCATCTTGCCCGTATACCTAATCGCAAGGACCTCCCCCTGGAAGAAGCTAGACAAGTTCGGGAGCCGGAAGGATAAGGATGTGTGTAATTCGCGTGAAAAGACGCCCACTCCTTCACCACAGTCCATTTTGGACCCGTCAATGAAGATGGTTATTGTGGATGCGTCAATGACTGTGCATGCCTCCCATTCTGATCTGGACGGGAAAGTAGTAGCGAACGTTTTCTGGAAGTTCAGTTTGGGTATAGTGCAGTCGGTAGATATTGCTCCTGCTTTTCTTGGTAATAAGTCGAAGATATTGCAGTACCCCTAAGGCCCAGGCAAAAGATGTCTATAATCACATTGAGCGCCTCCGACGGACTCGACCGTAGAGCATCCGTGGTTCCGTTTGCAGCCGTTCTCTGGATTCTGCCTATGTTGGTTATGTTGTAAGCTTTACTTAGGGGGGGTTACCAAACCAGTGGACCCATAAGTGAGAATTGGACTTACCAACACCTTGTACATCCAAAGAAATATCTTTGGTTTAAGTTCCCTCTTTTGACCGAAAGTATTGCTGCTGTGTAGAAAGCGATGTTTGCTTTCCAAATACGGTGATCAATATTCAGCTTCCAGCTGTGTTTGGGGTCCAGAATGATACATAAATATTTCGCACTGAGGGATAGCGAGAGAACATGTTCCCAGCGCCCTTTCCATGATTTCGATAATCATGTCCGAGGACATCTAAAATACAAGTACGACCACATCATCCGCATACGCAACTACTCTAAAGCCGTCGCCGTCTAAGTTTGAAAGGAGTTTATTAAGAACTATAATCCACAACAGAGGCGATATGACTCCATCTAGAGGTGTGCCCCTGATGACCAATTTGGTTAAGATGCTGTTACCTAGTTTAACCTCAATAATCCTCATTCTGAGCATGGATCCTATTCATTTGCCAATGAACACCTCTACACCTGTCTCGATGAGAACAGGATTTTAAGATTTGCTTTGACGGTTTTGCAACATAATGGGTAGAATACCGTCGGGGCCTAGTGATTTTTACGGGAAAAAACTATTAATAGTTCAACAAATCCTATCCTCGCTAATGACTGTTTTAACCACCCCTCGTACATTTTAGGATACTTGCCGAATGGTTGGACTACAATAGTCCAGTAGTATTTTGGCTAAGATCTTACTGAGTCTAGCAGATTGCCAATAGTCCGTCTAAACCTGAGTCTTGGCTGATCTTAATAACTATACCTTATCCTAAGGGTACATTAATTTTGACACATAGTTTGTACCACCCCTTAATATTCGTCTTAGACCATTAAAAGTATATATTTACGATCAGAACCAAATCCTAACACTATTTACCAATGTCCGTCCGTCCGTACATACGCAATTTTGAGGCCTCTAAAATTAAGCTGGGAAGCTGAAATTCGGACCATTCTCTGGGGCTCCGAAATGGTTAAGTGTAATGTAAACATTACAGAAACACCATTTTAAAGATAAAGTTAGAGAGATAGAGCCTTACAACCTTTACAGGATATGTAGGCACTGCCCTCCTTTATAAGTTTGTCATATAACGTCAATGCTGTTTCACTAAAATGCTGTTTTCTTATACGACTTTTATACCCTTAAAGATAGGGTATAAAAGTCGATTATTCATTTGACATGGCAGTCTGCCATTACGGGTTTGTTTGACAAAAGAAAAAAAAGCATTTGTCAAACTTCCGACGTATTCTATAATTTTTGTTATACCATCTACGCGCACTAAATGGATTTTGGATACCCTTATAATGAAGTATCACAGTGCGGGCATTAGGGAAGAGAAGGATTACGAAAAAGGAGACACCGATGCGCATTGGTTTTAAATGTCTGTGAACTATAATGTGTAGAGCATTCCACATTTGTATTGTACGGCTAAGAAACGAATCCTTTTATTTCACTGTCCATCTGAATATAGGCTTAAGAATGATATGCATTGCTAGCATGGCGAGTATAGCCCTTGAACTGCTGTAGGGTGGAATGCAACTTGCTTTTCACTTTGCACTTATGGTGAAAGTTGCGATAAAACAACGATAGGCAGGAGACATTGCGACGATTACTAAGAGAGTCAAGCGATCTCGCAATATTCATATCTATTGCCAATAAGTTGAATAGCACGTTTTTGAATCCTATCCAGTTGCGCCAAATATATTATTGGTTGACCAGACAAGGGTCCTATTTCACAGATCATACATCACATATATTAGATACATCATACAACAAATTAATTATCATGCATTACATTAAAATTCTTGTTTCATAGATTTTATTGGAAACATTGTATGATTCCAGTATATGCAATGTATAATTGGATGTTTTGAAAATTGTCAGAAAGCATGACTTCTACATCAATTGGAAATTTCTCATTGGTCAATTATTTTTTAATGTCAAAAATACCTCTTTGCAAAATACGGTTGCTAACGTAATTTTAGTTAAGTTTACTTTGCAAAGCGATTTTATGAGTACGCTTATGGACCTTGTGGTTGGGATTCATCGCTAAAGAAAGAATATTTGCACCTCCATTTACATGTCATTTCCTTTTTCAGATAACGATGTGAAAAAGGAAAGATGGTTGTAATTCGCAACAAATATGTAAGAACAACTGTCTTGCTTTCAATTCAACCATACCCTCGACAAATGAAACTACATCATGTATGAAACGTGACAAATATACCACCTCAACTCGCATTCGCATGGTTTTCTACTACATTTAATACTTGTGCTAGCCTGCTCATCCTCAAAAGAAAAAAAATAACAAATAGTTTGAGGAATAAGGACCAGTGTCATGTAATGTCATTAGTGTCCTTCGTCTTAAGATTCATTCAATTCCTCAACATGAGGTATTCCTTGCTTTATTTTGTATTTCCTTGAAGGTTGTAAGCCCTTTCCCCATTCTTCCTTTATTACAGAATGTGTAATGTTGTGCCGGCAAAATTCCATAAACAATAATTATAGAAAAACATAATACTTACTTACTTCTATTTGTATCATACATTGTAGACATACAAATAGAAGTAATCATACAATTCTGTGAAACAGAATCGTACTAAAAATATTCCAGTCAATTATATCATTGTATGGCTGTCATCATACAACAAATCTGTGAAACAGAATTGAAGTATCAGAACAGTGAAAAACATACATTGTATGTGATGTATAATCTGTAAAATAGGCCCTTGGTATAAGCGTTGTACTCAAATTTAGGACGAATAAACGCCTTATAAATTCTAGCCAGATCAGAAGGGGTGAAAAATTCCTAGCATCGCTTGAAAAAGCTTAGATATTTCGCAGCGTTCTTGGCGACGTCGAATATGTGGTCGTTTCAACGAAGTTTGTCGTTAACACACATACCAAGGATGGATATTGGCAGAGTATTGGGGTTTCGCTTTATTGACTAATGCATTGTGTTTTGGAAGCATTTAATTCTACTCTATTGGTCTTACCCCACCTAAGAATGCTGTAAAGGTCTGAATTTTTTGAGCTTAACATACGTTTCCCTTCTAGCTCCACGCCCGAATATGAGGGACGTGAATCATAAAACGAATATGCGAAGCAAAGGGTACTGTCATCAGCGATGGAATGGATTGTACTACAAGTAACAGACAAAAATGAGAAAGAGAGTTGGAGACAGAACGGATCCTTGGGGGACTACAGCATTTATTTGGTAAGTTGCAGACTTGAAACCGTCTAAAATAACTTGTATTGAACGGTCCAAAAGGTAATATGTTTGTATCATCTATTCCAAATGCACGCATTTTCGACAAATGAGCCTGATGCGAAAGTCTGTAAAATGCCTTTGAAATATCAAGCGCAAAGACCTTCCTCACCACTACGGTGAATAGGTTGGTTCCACTTTTCGGTTAGATATGTCACTAGTGGATCTGATGCTGCGTAACCGTACTGCCGGTCATTAAGAAGTTGTCGGGTTTCAAGATATTTCATAAGCTGACGATTTATTAGCGTTTCCATGACCTTGAAAAGAAGGGGCGTTAATGCAATTGGTCGGTAGAAGGAGACAGAGGAAGATTCGAGGTTTTTTGGGACGGGCTGGACAAATGCTGTTTTCCATCTTCTCGGAAAGAGCCCTGAAGTATAGGACAGATAGAAAAGCTTACGCAGTGGTTTTGCCAGCGTTAATATATGTTGATATATTTGATATGTTTGATATTTACTGATAAAGAATCGCTGTACATCAAGATAAACTTATAATTAGTACAGGATAAAAAAAAACATATAAATAAAACTGTGCAAAATTAGCATGGACACTACATAAATAAACTATTTAAATTACATAAAATGAGAGCAAGAAATAAATTAAAAAATGATTATTCAAAAATAAGACAAACAAAATTAAAGCGCAACCAAGGAGTATTAAAATTAAAAGAAAAAGCTAGATCAGTTCACCCTACATCAAGATAAACTTATAATTAGCACAGGATAAAAAAACACTAAAATATGCAAGATAAGCATGGACACTACATAAATAAACTATTTAAATAACAAAAATAAAAGCAAGAAATAAATTAAAAGTTAATTATTCAAAAATAAGACAAACAAAATTTAAGCGCAACCAAGGAGTATTAAAATTAAAAGATAAAGCTAGATCAGTTCACACTTGAAAGGTGTTCAAAACAATCAATACGAAATTTACTATGTTCGATCCCAGACCTTAAATGATTGGGTAAGTTATTCTAAAGTTTGACAGCATAAATGTAAAACTGTTCTTACAATAGATAATTCTCGTAACGAAGCATAGTCTTTATTTGTTACAGTATTTAATTGAGAATCCTACGATAGTCTATTGCTAAAACTGATTCCAAGATTTTTGACTCTGTGACATATTCAACTTGGCAGAAGTTTAACAAAATTGGTTGAAAATCAGAGAAACTAGTTTGATGTTTGAAGATTGGCAAGGCTTTTGTTTTTTCAGGACTCCGTTTAAGACCATTGTGTATTGTACCACTTGACTATAGTCAAGTGAGCTGCGCTTCAATACTGCTTAATGCGTGGTATGCTTAAATAGCTTGGATCAATAAGACATCTTGACAAGAAACCGTACAATAACCGAAAAATCTTTTAAAATGCAAAGTTTAAGTCCAGTAAATCTTTGCATATACCCAAATCTAACAGTGAAAGCAAGCTCTATTCGACGATTCGTAGTAATTGGAATAACTTTCAATGGGAAAAAGTGGCCTTATTTCTATGTATCTTGATGTGGAAATAATACCATACATCTGTTTTTATCATATATTATATTTCTCTCAGAACATTTGGGACTTATGTCCCATTTTCGAAAAAAATATTTTGGAGCTTATGTCCCACTTAAGTAAGATATGAGTCCCAAATCGAATTTGGGAGAGAAGAATTTAATACCATTGCTGATAGAAGCACCGACTTCATTTGGAGATAAGGTGTGTTCGGACACAGGAGCTTGAGGAGCGTTATAAAGTTTTGCGCCGCTGACCTCTCAGCTGCTTCCTTTTCCTCTTCCGTTGCACCTTAGTGAGGTGCACTTCAAAGGCAGTCACTTCTGGAGCCCGTTCAACCATAAAGTTAAGCTGTCAGCAGCGGTGCAGTGGGTAACATCCTTACTCATGCTCAGTTTGCCCAACGCATAGAGCCAGAAGAGTCGCTTATTGGTTGCGGCATCCATAATCCGAACCCTAGCCGCAGTCGAAAAGACCAATGATGGATTTTGGCAATTGTCAATACCACCTGGTGTATTAATATCCTTTAGGTTCTTCATTAATTCAATTTTTGAGTTTTCACTAGTAGTTAGGTAGGTGAAGTGGCTGATTTTCATGGTTATCATGAAAACGCAAGTAGCCCTATAGCCACCACTCATGATGACCTTAGGGGAAGGGGTATTGGTTGTGTATACTCAGATCCACCCGGTGGAATTGAGAAAGATTATGATATCGTTAAAACCCGTGTTCTAGATATTTGAGAGGTCGTCGAAGAATGGTTTTCCAAGCGCCCTGCGTCTAGTTTTTACCAAAGCCAGGCTTCCGCATAGGAGGTGAAACACTGTTGCATTCTCATTGACTTCGTTGCAAATGCGGTTCTGTGGGTTCTAGTTTTGTTGTATTTGGGTCAATTCGTAGTGCTGGTTGAGGAACTGGCCTTGATTGTGGACTGACTGTCGACGAAAATGGATATGCTTAGATTTGTTGTCGTAGTATTAAGAAGCATCTTGCCCGTATACCTAATCGCAAGGACCTCCCCCTGGAAGACGCTAGATAAGTTCGGGAGCCGGAAGGATAAGGATGTGTGTAATTCGCGTGAAAAGACGCCCACTCCTTCACCACAGTCCATTTTGGACCCGTCAATGAAGATGGTTATTGTGGATGCGTCAATGACAGTGCATGCCTCCCATTCTGATCTGGACGGGAAAATAGTAGCGAACGTTTTCTGGAAGTTCAGTTTGGGTATAGTGCAGTCGGTAGATATTGCTCCTGCTTTTCTTGGTAATAAGTCGAAGATATTGCAGTACCCCTAAGGCCCAGGCAAAAGATGTCTATAATCACATTGAGCGCCTCCGACGGACTCGACCGTAGAGCATCCGTGGTTCCGATTGCAGCCGTTCTCTGGATTCTGCCTATGTTGGTTATGTTGTAAGCTTTACTTAGGGGGGGTTACCAAACCAGTGGACCCATAAGTGAGAATTGGACTTACCAACACCTTGTACATCCAAAGAAATATCTTTGGTTTAAGTTCCCTCTTTTGACCGAAAGTATTGCTGCTGTATAGAAAGCGATGTTTGCTTTCCAAATACGGTGATCAATATTCAGCTTCCAGCTGTGTTTGGGGTCCAGAATGACGCACAAATATTTCGCACTGAGGGATAGCGAGAGAACATGTTCCCAGCGCCCTTTCCATGATTTCGATAATCATGTCCGGGGACATCCCAAATACAAGTACGACCACATCATCCGCATACGCAACTACTCTAAAGCCGTCGCCGTCTAAGTTTGAAAGGAGTTTATTAAGAACTATAATCCACAACAGAGGCGATATGACTCCATCTAGAGGTGTGCCCCTGATGACCAATTTGGTTAAGATGCTGTTACCTAGTTTAACCTCAATAATCCTCATTCTGAGCATGGATCCTATTCATTTGCCAATGAAAACCTCTACACCTGTCTCGATGAGAACAGGATTTTAAGATTTGCTTTGACGGTTTTGCAACATAATGGGTAGAATACCGTCGGGGCCTAGTGATTTTTACGGGAAAAAACTATTAATAGTTCAACAAATCCTATCCTCGCTAATGACTGTTTGAACCACCCCTCGTACATTTTAGGATACTTGCCGAATGGTTGGACTACAATAGTCCAGTAGTATTTTGGCTAAGATCTTACTGAGTCTAGCAGATTGCCAATAGTCCGTCTAAACCTGAGTCTTGGCTGATCTTAATAACTATACCTTATCCTAAGGGTACATTAATTTTGACACATAGTTTGTACCACCCCTTAATATTCGTCTTAGACCATTAAAAGTATATATTTATGATCAGAACCAAATCCTAACACTATTTACCAATGTCCGTCCGTCCGTACATACGCAATTTTGAGGCCTCTAAAATTAAGCTGGGAAGCTGAAATTCGGACCATTCTCTGGGGCTCCGAAATGGTTAGGTGTAAACAAATTTTGAATACGCCCACTGCTATGCCCACAATACAGAAACACCATTTTAAAGATAAAGTTAGAGAGATAGAGCCTTACAACCTTTACAGGATATGTAGGCACTGCCCTCCTTTATAAGTTTGTCATATAACGTCAATGCTGTTTCACTAAAATGCTGTTTTCTTATACGACTTTTATACCCTTAAAGATAGGGTATAAAAGTCGATTATTCATTTGACATGGCAGTCTGCCATTACGGGTTTGTTTGACAAAAGAAAAAAAAGCAATTGTCAAACTTCCGACGTATTCTATAATTTTTGTTATACCATCTACGCGCACTAAATGGATTTTGGATACCCTTATAATGAAGTATCACAGTGCGGGCATTAGGGAAGAGAAGGATTACGAAAAAAGGAGACACCGATGCGCATTGGTTTTAAATGTCTGTGAACTATAATGTGTAGAGCATTCCACATTTGTATTGTACGGCTAAGAAACGAATCCTTTTATTTCATTGTCCATCTGAATATAGGCTTAAGAATGATATGCATTGCTAGCATGGCGATAATAGCCCTTGAACTGCTGTAGGGTGGAATGCAACTTGCTTTTCACTTTGCACTTATGGTGAAAGTTGCGATAAAACAACGATAGGCAGGAGACATTGCGACGATTACTAAGAGAGTCAAGCGATCTCGCAATATTCATATCTATTGCCAATAAGTTGAATAGCACGTTTTTGAATCCTATCCAGTTGCGCCAAATATATTATTGGTTGACCAGACAAGGGTCCTATTTCACAGATCATACATCACATATATTAGATACATCATACAACAAATTAATTATCATGCATTACATTAAAATTCTTGTTTCATAGATTTTATTGGAAACATTGTATGATTCCAGTATATGCAATGTATAATTGGATGTTTTGAAAATTGTCAGAAAGCATGACTTCTACATCAATTGGAAATTTCTCATTGGTCAATTATTTTTTAATGTCAAAAATACCTCTTTGCAAAATACGGTTGCTAACGTAATTTTAGTTAAGTTTACTTTGCAAAGCGATTTTATGAGTACGCTTTTGGACCTTGTGGTTGGGATTCATCGCTAAAGAAAGAATATTTGCACCTCCATTTACATGTCATTTCCTTTTTCAGATAACGAGCGATGATGTGAAAAAGGAAAGATGGTTGTAATTCGCAACAAATATGTAAGAACAACTGTCTTGCTTTCAATTCAACCATACCCTCGACAAATGAAACTACATCATGTATGAAACGTGACAAATATACCACCTCAACTCGCATTCGCATGGTTTTCTACTACATTTAATACTTGTGCTAGCCTGCTCATCCTCAAAAGAAAAAAAATAACAAATAGTTTGAGGAATAAGGACCAGTGTCATGTAATGTCATTAGTGTCCTTCGTCTTAAGATTCATTCAATTCCTCAACATGAGGTATTCCTTGCTTTATTTTGTATTTCCTTGAAGGTTGTAAGCCCTTTCCCCATTCTTCCTTTATTACAGAATGTGTAATGTTGTGCCGGCAAAATTCCATAAACAATAATTATAGAAAAACATAATACTTACTTACTTCTATTTGTATCATACATTGTAGACATACAAATAGAAGTAATCATACAATTCTGTGAAACAGAATCGTACTAAAAATATTCCAGTCAATTATATCATTGTATGGCTGTCATCATACAACAAATCTGTGAAACAGAATTGAAGTATCAGAACAGTGAAAAACATACATTGTATGTGATGTATAATCTGTAAAATAGGCCCTTGGTATAAGCGTTGTACTCAAATTTAGGACGAATAAACGCCTTATAAATTCTAGCCAGATCAGAAGGGGTGAAAAATTCCTTGCATCGCTTGAAAAAGCTTAGATATTTCGCAGCGTTCTTGGCGACGTCGAATATGTGGTCGTTTCAACGAAGTTTGTCGTTAACACACATACCAAGGATGGATATTGGCAGAGTATTGGGGTTTCGCTTTATTGACTAATGCATTGTGTTTTGGAAGCATTTAATTCTACTCTATTGGTCTTACCCCACCTAAGAATGCTGTAAAGGTCTGAATTTTTTGAGCTTAACATACGTTTCCCTTCTAGCTCCACGCCCGAATATGAGGGACGTGAATCATAAAACGAATATGCGAAGCAAAGGGTACTGTCATCAGCGATGGAATGGATTGTACTACAAGTAACAGACAAAAATGAGAAAGAGAGTTGGAGACAGAACGGATCCTTGGGGGACTACAGCATTTATTTGGTAAGTTGCAGACTTGAAACCGTCTAAAATAACTTGTATTGAACGGTCCAAAAGGTAATATGTTTGTATCATCTATTCCAAATGCACGCATTTTCGACAAATGAGCCTGATGCGAAAGTCTGTAAAATGCCTTTGAAATATCAAGCGCAAAGACCTTCCTCACCACTACGGTGAATAGGTTGGTTCCACTTTTCGGTTAGATATGTCACTAGTGGATCTGATGCTGCGTAACCGTACTGCCGGTCATTAAGAAGTTGTCGGGTTTCAAGATATTTCATAAGCTGACGATTTATTAGCGTTTCCATGACCTTGAAAAGAAGGGGCGTTAATGCAATTGGTCGGTAGAAGGAGACAGAGGAAGATTCGAGGTTTTTTGGGACGGGCTGGACAAATGCTGTTTTCCATCTTCTCGGAAAGAGCCCTGAAGTATAGGACAGATAGAAAAGCTTACGCAGTGGTTTTGCCAGCGTTAATATATGTTGATATATTTGATATGTTTGATATTTACTGATAAAGAATCGCTGTACATCAAGATAAACTTATAATTAGTACAGGATAAAAAAAAACATATAAATAAAACTGTGCAAAATTAGCATGGACACTACATAAATAAACTATTTAAATTACATAAAATAAAAGCAAGAAATAAATTAAAAAATGATTATTCAAAAATAAGACAAACAAAATTTAAGCGCAACCAAGGAGTATTAAAATTAAAAGAAAAAGCTAGATCAGTTCACCCTACATCAAGATAAACTTATAATTAGCACAGGATAAAAAAAAACTAAAATATGCAAGATAAGCATGGACACTACATAAATAAACTATTTAAATAACATAAATAAAAGCAAGAAATAAATTAAAAGTTAATTATTCAAAAATAAGACAAACAAAATTTAAGCGCAACCAAGGAGTATTAAAATTAAAAGATAAAGCTAGATCAGTTCACACTTGAAAGGTGTTCAAAACAATCAATACGAAATTTACTATGTTCGATCCCAGACCTTAAATGATTGGGTAAGTTATTCTAGAGTTTGACAGCATAAATGTAAAACTGTTCTTACAATAGATAATTCTCGTAACGAAGCATAGTCTTTATTTATTACAGTATTTAATTGAGAATCCTACGATAGTCTATTGCTAAAACTGATTCCAAGATTTTTGACTCTGTGACATATTCAACTTGGCAGAAGTTTAACAAAATTGGTTGAAAATCAGAGAAACTAGTTTGATGTTTGAAGATTGGCAAGGCTTTTGTTTTTTCAGGACTCCGTTTAAGACCATTGTGTATTGTACCACTTGACTATAGTCAAGTGAGCTGCGCTTCAATACTGCTTAATGCGTGGTACGCTTAAATAGCTTGGATCAATAAGACATCTTGACAAGAAACCGTACAATAACCGAAAAATCTTTTAAAATGCAAAGTTTAAATCCAGTAAATCTTTGCATATACCCAAATCTAACAGTGAAAGCAAGCTCTATTCGACGATTCGTAGTAATTGGAATAACTTTCAATGGGAAAAAGTGGCCTTATTTCTATGTATCTTGATGTGGAAATAATACCATACATCTGTTTTTATCATATATTATATTTCTCTCAGAACATTTGGGACTTATGTCCCATTTTCGAAAAAAATATTTTGGAGCTTATGTCCCACTTAAGTAAGATATGAGTCCCAAATCGAATTTGGGAGAGAAGAATTTACTACCATTGCTGATAGAAGCACCGACTTCATTTGGAGATAAGGTGTGTTCGGACACAGGAGCTTGAGGAGCGTTATAAAGTTTTGCGCCGCTGACCTCTCAGCTGCTTCCTTTTCCTCTTCCGTTGCACCTTAGTGAGGTGCACTTCAAAGGCAGTCACTTCTGGAGCCCGTTCAACCATAAAGTTAAGCTGTCAGCAGCGGTGCAGTGGGTAACATCCTTACTCATGCTCATTTTGCCCAACGCATAGAGCCAGAAGAGTCGCTTATTGGTTGCGGCATCCATAATCCGAACCCTAGCCGCAGTCGAAAAGACCAATGATGGATTTTGGCAATTGTCAATACCACCTGGCGTATTAATATCCTTTAGGTTCTTCATTAATTCGATTTTTGAGTTTTCACTAGTAGTTAGGTAGGTGAAGTGGCTGATTTTCATGGGTATCATGAAAACGCAAGTAGCCCTATAGCCACCACTCATGATGACCTTAGGGGAAGGGGTATTGGTTGTGTATACTCAGATCCACCCGGTGGAATTGAGAAAGATTATGATATCGTTAAAACCCGTGTTCTAGATATTTGAGAGGTCGTCGAAGAATGGTTTTCCAAGCGCCCTGCGTCTAGTTTTTACCAAAGCCAGGCTTCCGCATAGGAGGTGAAACACTGTTGCATTCTCATTGACTTCGTTGCAAATGCGGCAGTGGGTATTGTGGGTTCTAGTTTTGTTGTATTTGGGTCAATTCGTAGTGCTGGTTGAGGAACGGGCCTTGATTGTGGACTGACTGTCGACGAAAATGGATATGCTTAGATTTGTTGTCGTAGTATTAAGAAGCATCTTGCCCGTATACCTAATCGCAAGGACCTCCCCCTGGAAGACGCTAGATAAGTTCGGGAGCCGGAAGGATAAGGATGTGTGTAATTCGCGTGAAAAGACGCCCACTCCTTCACCACAGTCCATTTTGGACCCGTCAATGAAGATGGTTATTGTGAATGCGTCAATGACAGTGCATGCCTCCCATTCTGATCTGGACGGGAAAGTAGTAGCGAACGTTTTCTGGAAGTTCAGTTTGGGTATAGTGCAGTCGGTAGATATTGCTCCTGCTTTTCTTGGTAATAAGTCGAAGATATTGCAGTGCCCTAAGGCCCAGGCAAAAGATGTCTATAATCACATTGAGCGCCTCCGCCGGACTCGACCGTTGAGCATCCGTGGTTCCGATTGCAGCCGTTCTCTGGATTCTGCCTATGTTGGTTATGTTGTAAGCTTTACTTAGGGGGGTTACCAAACCAGTGGACCCATAAGTGAGAATTGGACTTATCAACACCTTGTACATCCAAAGAAATATCTTTAGTTTAAGTCCCCTCTTTTGACCCAAAGTATTGCTGCTGTGTAGAAAGCGATGTTTGCTTTCCAAATACGGTGATCAATATTCAGCTTCCAGCTGTGTTTGGGGTCCAGAATGATACATAAATATTTCGCACTGAGGGATAGCGAGAGAACATGTTCCCAGCGCCCTTTCCATGATTTCGATAATCATGTCCGGGGACATCCCAAATACAAGTACGACAACATCATCCGCATACGCAACTACTTTAAAGCCGTCGCCGTCTAAGTTTGAAAGGAGTTTATTAAGAACTATAATCCACAACAGAGGCGATATGACTCCATCTAGAGGTGTGCCCCTGATGACCAATTTGGTTAAGATGCTGCTACCTAGTTTAACCTCAGTAATCCTCATTCTGAGCATGGATCCTATTCATTTGCCAATGAACACCTCTACACCTGTCTCGATGAGAGATGCTTTGAGATTTGTTTTGCAACATAATGGGTTGGCTAAGATCTTACTGAGTCTAGCAGATTGACAATAGTCCGACTAAACCTGAGTCTTGGCTGATCTTAATAATTATACCTTATCCTAAGGGTACATTCATTTTGACACATAGTTTGTAACACCCCTTAATATTCGTCTTAGACCAATAAAAGTATATGTTGATCAGGACTAAATCCTAAGACTATTTACCAAAATTAAGCTTGGAAGCTGAAATTCGGACCATTCTCTAGGGCTCCGAAATGGTTAAGTGTAAAAAAATTTTGAATACGCCCACTGCCATGCTAAAAAACGAATCCTTTTATTTCTCTGTCCGTCTGAATATTGACTGATATTGATGAATAAACCCGATGCTATTGATAGATTAATATCATAAGTAAGGGTTTGCAAATAGAGCTGCAACATTTTTTTAAATTAATTGCAGGAATGCCATCAGCGCAAGGTTTAGGATTAGGTTTTAGGCTACAGACGGCAGACTCAATATCATGAATTTCTTGTACTAGTTGGCCAAAATATATTTTTGGAAATGAATATGATTCCGGCAAATTAGGTATAAAAGATTTCGAAAAGACCGACTTAAAGAATTGTGCAAATAGTTCGACAGAATCCTTAGCGTCATCGGACACATTTCTTTAGGGAAACATTTCGAGCGCCTTTTGTGATTTATAAAAGACCAAAACGATTTCGAATCTCGTTTCAAATTGTTTTCAACATTGTTAACAAAAATGTTTTGCAAAAATGTATTTAAGCAAGTAAAATCGCTTCAGAAACATTAGCTTTCACTTCATTAACGTTAATAAAAACAAGATCTAAAAATCTATTCTGTGAATTTAGGATTGGACATAGGTTTATTGAAAACATACAAGGTCTATTGAAAACATACAATCAATCAGTGTTACTTCGTAATCTTTTTTAACTTTATATGGAATAAATATATTATTTTCTTCAGACCAAGATCAATTTACATCACCAATATGAAAATCCCCAAGGGCACATAATATATCAGCTTCAGAACAATAATGGCTTACAAATTCAAAATTCTCAATACATTTTTCATTCTACTCCCCGAAGGAATATAGGTTACAACATAAATAAATCTTGTGCTTCCAACGAAAGCTGAAAACAAATTTGATCAGCATCTAAATTCGACAATGGAATTTGTTTATCGGAGATCATTAATTGAACGGCAGCAAGTACTCGACCACCGCGCTCCACAACAGATTTACAACGATCACTACGCGAAACTTCAAAAATTGATTCGTCGAAAATTTCTGATGACCAAATATCTTTCTAGGGCCATGTTTCCGTAATTATAATTATGTCGTAATCCATGAGACAAGACGCAATAAACAAATCTGAAGTCCTCGTTCTGCATCCACTCGCATTATGGTAAAATACTCCTAAACGTTGTTTATGTATTTCACCACCATCAGCAGTAGCAAGGCTTACTTTTTTGTTAGATTGTGGGTAAAAGAACTAATCTTTACCGCATTCGGCAAAAATTCCCGTCATAAATAATATTTGCGTATTGAATTGGTACTCCAATTTTAAAGTTCAAAAATTTAAGTGGAGGCTGATTGTCTTTATGCTTACTCAATTTGAAACAACATATAAATTGGGATGCAACATCGAGTTTTGATGAAACATGCGAAATAATTGCATCTGCATTGGTTTCGGGATGAAAACTTGAGATGTGAATCCGTTTTAATTTACGAACCACTGGAAGATTGGTTGGGTTATTGATAATAGACTGGAAGATCGGCATTGTTATTGATAATAACAACAAAAGTTTCAGTAACACAATCGCCTGAGCTAACGTCATACAATTCATCACTACTGGAAGCGGTAGCCAAATTATTGCAAGCAACAGTATCACCATCACCAACAGCAGCAGCAATATCAATACGATGTACATTAGTACTATCAGCGGCAGCAACCAATGACTCATTTTCGTTTTTGTTAACAATAGGCGAATCGATATTTACATCAGCAACAGCAGCACCAGCATTAGCAATCGGGAGAGCGGGTGAACTCAGATCACTGTTGACAGTAATCGCGTCTGCCGAAGATGACATCAAAACAGTTGTAGAGGTTAACGTATCACACATAACAACAGAAATATTGTCGAAAATGCGTGCATTTGGGATCGATGTTACCCTTCTTTAGTGGATTAGAAATTTCCTTTCGGAACTTTCTATTCAAGTTGTTTTGGACGGTTTCAAGTCTACAACTTACAAAATAAATGCTGGTGTTCTCCAAGGTTCCGTTCTATCTCCGACTCTCTTTCTCATTTTTATAAATGATCTACTCTCTGTTATTTCTAATCCTATTCATTCCTCGGCCGATGACAGTTCCCACAGCTTTATATATTCGTTTCCTGGGCAACATCTTCGAGCGTTGAACTGGAACGGCTCATTAAATTCCGCTCTTGACAGCATACTTATATGGGGTAAAACCAACAGAGTGGGATTTAATGCTTCCAAAACGAAATGCTGTCTGCTGTTATTGAAGCGAATCCCTAATTCTCTGCCAT
Source organism: Ferdinandea cuprea (assembly GCA_963576555.1). NCBI lineage: Eukaryota > Metazoa > Arthropoda > Insecta > Diptera > Syrphidae > Ferdinandea > Ferdinandea cuprea. The sequence goes on along the minus strand of OY754958.1, from coordinate 90,068,712 downwards.
TATTCATTCGATGCACTTGCATCGCCGAAAGCGAACGACTTTCCATTCTCGGTATGTGTGTTAATGAGAACCTTCGTTGGAATTACCACATACTTATATGGGGTAAAACCAACAGAGTGGAATTTAATGCTTCCAAAACGAAATGCTGTCTGCTGTTATTGAAGCGAATCCCTAATTCTCTGCCATTATCCATTCGATGCACTTGCATCGCCGAAAGCGAACGACTTTCCATTCTCGGTATGTGTGTTAATGAGAACCTTCGTTGGAATTACCACATACTTATATGGGGTAAAACCAACAGAGTGGAATTTTATGCTTCCAAAACGAAATGCTGTCTGCTGTTATTGAAGCGAATCCCTAATTCTCTGCCATTATCCATTCGATGCACTTGCATCGCCGAAAGCGAACGACTTTCCATTATCAGTATGTGTGTTAATGTGAACCTTCGTTGGAATTACCACATTTTCGATATCGCCAAGAACGCTGCGAAATGTTTAGGCTTATTTAAGCGATGCAAGAAATATTTTAATCCTTCTGATCTGGCTAGAATCTACAAGTCGTTTATTCGCCCAAAACTTGAGTACAACGCTCATATCTGGTCTGGTGCACCAATAACATATTTGGAGCTACTTGACAGCATTCGAAAACGTGCGGTAAAACTTATTGGCGATCGAAACATCGCGGAATTACTTGACTCTCTTAGTCATCGTCGTAATGTCTCCTGCCTGTCACTGTTTTATCGGTATTTCCACCACCACAAGTGCTTAAATGAAATAGCCAGTTGCAGTCCACCCCTACAGCAATTCAACCACAATACTCGCCATGCTAGGAATGCACATCAGTTTACCCTCAAGCCTGTATTCGGACGTACAGTGAAATACAAGGATTCATTTTTTAACCGTACAATGCGAATGTGGAATGCTCTACCCGACTCTGTTTTTCCTACACATTATAGTTTAAAAACATTTAATACCAACGTGCATCGGTTTTTCCCTTTCTCTAATCCTTTATTTCGCTAAAAAAAAAACAGAAAACACGTTGGATGACATTTCATTCGGTTTTTTATAATAAAATCATAAAAACAAGTTTTTTGAAAGAAAAACCCTCAATACGTGGGCGTGGAAAAAAACTTTGTATGGGCGATATATTGGAAAACAACATTTTAGTGAAAAACACCGGCTACATGACTTTTGGCCCCAATAAACAATGGCCCCAAACCAAAAATTAAAAATGGCCCCAAAAATGTATATGTATTTTTCATATTTTTGGGCCTATTTTTTTAATTTGGAGTTTGGGTCCCAAAATAATAAGACATTCAACTTATATCTACGTTATAACTTTATTTTTTCTCTCGAACGTTTTTATGAAGGTTTACAATCGAATGAATGTACAAATTTTGGAAGTTTACTTTGTATATAAAAAAATTAAAATGTTTCGAGTGTGAAACGCATTTTATGATACATTGGAGGCAACACTCCCTCTCAACATACATACGGTTTCTACTGTGGTTGCCAAAACAGCCTTCATTATCATGCTTTTATATAGCACCACAATATCTCGAAACCAAGACAGGAAACGATTCTTGTCGTGATCCATGACAGACACGGTCTATTGTTACTCTATTTGATTAAGTAGGTTGAACGACTGAAGTGCTGGTTGCAGGTGTTAGCGGCGTGTTTTGGGTAAACCAAGTCTTCCGATGCGACAATATCGTTTCTATCCAATCACGCTGTGAGTTTAGGATATCTTTATAACTTCCTGTTCCATTTGTGAACAAACTAATGATTTTTTCTTAAATGTACACGAATCTCTAGGTCGAAAAAAGATAAATAGAAAAATCCACGTCGCCACTGAAAATGTTTCTTTATTACTAAGGTTACATTTGACAGTCGGTATAGCACAGATGAGGAATTAACCAGATAGCCAACTCGAGAGCGAATCTCTCACCTTGCCTACAAGCTAAGTCGAACTGATAAGCCCCATATAATTTGCACTTATATGGGCTTTTACGTGCAAATCAAATGGGAATCACGCACACATAAATCGAATTATATGGGGCTAATGGCCGCGCCCATGAAATGTAATTTTTTATAGCAAGAAGTTGGGAACAGTTGATGAATTTCAGCAGATTACAACTCACAATTTGGGTGTGTAAAATAAACATGGTCAATATGCGGTAAATACGGATTGATAAAAAGATACTTACCACACAACTAATAACATTATAAAATATTATAATATTAAGACTAAAGCTGTGTTTTAACTAATTTATTCTAATTTTTAATGAAAAATAATCAAAATAATATTGATTAACGTGACTAATATATAATAAGTAAGTTCATCATACATTTCCGGTTGACAATAAATTTAAGTATATCTATACTAGCAAGGATTTCGTAGATTATGGATGGTTATGTTGAAGCAGTTAAGATACTCTACACAATTGAACACTGGTTTAAAACGCTTTTTAATAAAACGTAATCCAAATTCTTACAAATATTATTTTTGGTACATCAAAACACTTTTTTAACAAAATTTGCAATTACTTCCTAGTAGTAGTAAATTGTTTTGTTTATTTTCATATAAAATTAAATTGCAAAACATTATAGCTTGACAAATAAAGTCGGCTGTTAAAAAGAGTGGCTAATTAATTCAATATATATGTAACATAATGTGCATGCTTATTTATGGTATGTACTCAAATACCAAGCATTTTCGTGATGTACTCAACTACCAAGCATTTTCGATAAAAAAAATGCACCCCCAATATATTTATGCAGTGCATTCCAGCAACCTTTTTTTCTCGTTCTTCCGTGTATCGCTTACTTTAAATTTTAAAATAAAGCATATTAACTTATATAAACAATTTCAAAACCGCCTTAGAAAAGAAACAGCTAAGAAAATTGATTGACTAAACGTACAAATCTTGTAACACAACATTATTTAAAAAGGATTACAAATACTTCTTTTTCACTTTTTTTATCCATGCACGGAACCCGAATATGTATATATATTCATTAAACTTTCGTGTGTTGAATAAAAACAATCAAATAATAAATAAGTAATAAAACAATCAAAGAATTTAATATATATATATATTAAAAACCATTGCAAACTATTTACTACAAATATTTCACACCCAAACATTACTAATTTAGTAATATTTATGCAATAATACAATAAAATATGCATTTTATCTCATTTTATTAACCAAAATGGAAAAGTACAACAACACAAGAATGTTTATTTTAAGGCAGATAAAAAATAGAGAACTATTTCTTATAACCGCAAAAAATATTCCAACTAAATTGTAACAACATTATTGGGTAACTAATTTTTTGTTTCTTTATAAACATTTATATTAAAATAAAATAAAAAGTTGAAATGTTGATAAACTCAACACTTCGCAGAATTTCCTATTTCCCAACACATCCGCCGTGACCAGCTGTTTTGTTGTTGCGATTTGGATATATTGCAAAACTCCCCACAATTATTTTTGGCGGGTAATCTAGTAAATTAGATCTAACTTCATGTGTCTGGCTCACACGTATTCACAGATGGGAAAATTGAGAGAGGATTTTGCGGCCATTATTAAATATTTTTTGCGGGTTGAAAGTGATAGGGGATTGCAGAGTTGACTATCTGGTTAATTCCTTATCTGTGCGGTATAGTATAATACTATTTAAGGTGACGTACATTGCAGTCATACCCGAATGTTTACAAATATAATTTACGTAATTTAAGGGTCGTGTTATATCAGAATGCATCTCGCTTCGTTACCTAATTCACCTTACTGTAGTCAAGTCACAATCGGCTCTAGTTCCCGGTTTTCTTATAAGCACAAAACTTGAACTCCACGCACTGTGGCTAACTTAGATAATTCCAGAGATAGCAAGTGATCCAGTTCCTGAAATACTAGAATAGCTTAATTAAACCAGTTCCTGTATGTTCCAGTTTCCGGTGAAATTGACCTTAAGTACCCTGTTTGAATCTACTGAGACATTCCGGAGGCTGCTTCGCTCATTCTAATATTTTCATTAACTTGATTACAATTATACAGATTATCGTATCCACGCCGAAAACAGAAAAACTTACAAATTGGAAAGCGTCAAGCACATCGCGTTGTTAACCTTGTTTTAAAAATTCAAATGACAATGACTTACCACTATTCAAAACTCTCTATTCGAATAATTTTTTTGTTCTTAATTCCTCATAAAACTATGTCAACAGGAATTGTGTTAGAGTGTCTATGCTCTGAATTTAGATTCGGCAAGGAAATCCTAATCAGAGCACATCATCCAGTCTAGTGTCTTTAATGAATCTGAGAATGAGTTGGATGATAGCCAGATGCATTCCTTACCACAATGCAACCGCAATACTCGCCATGCTAGAAATGTACATTAATTTCCCTTAAGCCTTTATTTGGACGTACTGTTAAATACAAGGATTTGTTTCTTAACTGTGCAACACGAAAGTGGCATGCTATACCAGGTTATTTCTTTCGTTCACATTATAGTTAACAGACATTTAAAGCCAACGTGCATTGGTATCTCCTTTTTTCTAATCCTCCAATTCCCCAATGCCCGCACAATGTCACTTCTTTATAAGTATCGAAAATCCCTTTAGTGCGCGTGCATTATAAAAAATAACAAACAAAAATTCTTTTCTTGAATTTGGTGTTTTCGAAAATGTTTAAACCTTTTTTGGGGGAGGATTTCCGTCTGTGATCTGGAGTTTCAGAGGTCTCTTGCAGAATCTGCAGACAGGTATTCCCTGAGTTTACAATGACCAGTCAGGAAACCAGCTAGGATTCGTAGGTTACCTTTGCTAAGACTGATGCATGCCTTTCGCAACTCTTTTTGTTGCACTTTTCGTAGCCCAAATATTATCGATATCGCAATATTTACATTTACCCACCGTATATGCATGCCCCATCTCCTTCCTCCACACCCATCCCGAGTACCTATAAAGAAAAGTGAAAAGAAAGAAATATAAGGAAAAAAAAACAAATGTAAACAAATTTTCCCTGGCGATTGTTTGCCGGAATCTGAATGTAATACATGATCCCGACTTGCAAAATCCAGAAAAACAAACGAACACATTCACCTTGTCCAATTCCTAAATCCTCGTCCTAAAAATAACCTAGAATTAATCATTTTAATTTTATTTTAATAACACAAAAATACTAACCTGCCGCTCCATCCAATTACCCAGTGATCGTTTGACAGTTTTGTTTTTTTTTTTTGTTTTTACACTTTCTCCATTTCTCCCATCCTTCTTCACACCATTTCCAAAAAAAAAATGTTCCCTTTGCCAACTCAATTCGAACCGAGACTCGAACCACCATTTACGTATTGTTATACCTTGACGACTAGAAGAAGGGATCTTTTACTTCTTCCAATATCAGTAGTCGCTGAATGTTAAAGGGAAAGTAGAAAAGGATGACAGAAAGTGAAAGGAATAGGAATAGGTGAATGAAAATGAGTAGAAAAAAAAAAACAAAGGAATTTTGACGAAAGCAACAAAGTCGATTGTTTGGTCAATTTATAATCATATTGATTTTTGTGCTTTCGTCGACAGCTGACGTAGTTAAAAGTAAAAATCACAGTGGTGCATTTTTGAAAAAAAAGGAAGAAAAATAAAAATAGATTTAACATCAAACAAAAATCCTGGGTGAGTTAGGAATATTTTGGAAATTATATAAAATATTTAAACCCTAAATTAATATGTAGGCACATATATCTACATATATATGTATGCATATCGAAATCCAGGTGTGAGGAGAATCGAATAGACAGTCGCAGCAAATTTAAATATGAGGTTTCTCATTTAGGTTCGGGGCTTGAATTTGAGCTTCCACTAGTTGGAGGCACCCAAACCTCTGCCGCCTTTTGGTGCCTTGTCGGGGAAGAGCCGTGTTAGTCGTGGACAGTTCGTGGTTGTACGGCCAAGGAGCCGCAACCAACCTAAATACATAAATACAGAGGACTACAACAACAAACAACAACTACCAATTTAAAACAAAGACATTATTAAACGTGTAATAAAACAAAAAAAAACCAAACAACAACAACAGTAAGAGTTTGTTTATACAGTGGTGCGCGAGTATTTTGGCCCCGGAAAATTTAGCAGTGCCTAAGAACAAAAAAAATATAATTTTGGCCTTTTATATTAGTGGCCCTAAGACTCTTTTTGTGATTTTTTTTTTATTTTATCGAATTTCATTTTAAGTGCCTTCCTTTTTTTTACCTTCATTGCATAGTTTTAATTTAATATTTTTTATTTTCCAATTCATCAAGTTTAGTTTAGTTATTTGTTTTTTTATTAAGTTTTTTTATAAGATTTCAGTTTAGAATTTTTTTTGTGTGAAGAGTTCTGCTCTTAATTTTTTTTTTTTGTGCGCGTAAAACCCGAATTGGCCCAACAATCATCGGACCTCTTCAGTTCTGGTACCAGGACTTCGGGGGGCGTTTAAAAATCGTGAGTAGTTTTAGTTTTTTTTTATTTTATTTTTGAATTTTTAGTCATTTTTTTAAGTGCAGAGTTTTATTTTTCATTTTCCTGTTTTTGTATATGTTTTTTGAATTTTGGTTTTCTTTTTTGATAGTTTTAACTTTTTTTGTAATAAAATTTGGTATGCCCTTATGGCAAATTAATTCATTTGGTTTTTCTTTTGTGTTCACAATGATGCGCGGCTAAATTTGTTTTTACGCAACTGGAGTGTGGACGGCTGTGAAGGCCGCCTTCCTGTAGATGGACATGACGTAACAGGACATTACTGACAATGACGACAGTACGTGACAACATACCTTTGTCGGCAGATTTCAGGTGATTATGACTGGGGGGTCGTCGAGGGGCTATCACTCGCAACATTGGCCAGAGTGATAGCTATGGATGTGTCGAAAGACATAAGGGTGGGCTGGTTAACCCTTGCCAACAACATCTGGTATGTCTTAGGTTCATAACGAACCGGTATCTAAGATGGATATGGGGAAAGAGCATTTCGCAAAGGGTAAGATAGTCTTAGGATAGAATTAAGTTGGAATAGGTATAACTAGGGGTTAGCTTTACCATTTAGATTAGTTAAGAATAAAATTAGGATAGTTAGGTTAGCATCGTGGTGTCTTTCCCTTCTCTTTCTTGGGTGTTGGCCTAAGTCCGTGGACATTTTTATTTTTAACGCTTTTACTTGCTATTTTGTCTTTCACTTTCCAATTTTTTTAGTCCGTCCGAGGTCCTCGTAAAGTAACTTCCTCCACTATTGTTAATTTTGTTTTGCATTTGACTATTTGGCATGGATAAAACTTTGTTGAGCAGGTGGTATATAGTGAGGGGACAAGAATCATAGAAAAAGCACGAGTAAGATCTTACCATTAGACTCGTCTTGGCATTCTAGAATTAGTTTATTTTCAACTTTCATTTACTTTACTTTTCTATCCTTCTAATTTATGTTTACGGAATGCGTATGCTCCTGGTTTGGAAGCAGATGGAAGACGGCTATTTTAATCCTCCGGCGGAAAGGAGGAAAAACCAAGAGCGGGTCAAAGTTTACAGGCCAATAGCCTGCTGCTGCTAACGATTAAGGCTTTTCGCCCGATCAGTTATGAGGCGTAAGCGGGGATCTGTATGCTTTGACCGTGTTAAAGTGTGTCTTTGGAAGCCTGCTATCCTCGTGTTTGGTTGTGCCAGGTACCGAGTTGTGGTAAGGGGAAAGAAGACATATTTCTGCACTCGTTATGAGTTTTGGACAACGGTCATTATCCAATATGTCGAAAAGATAACTTTTACAAGTACAATACTTTACAAATAGACAATCTACAGAACGTTTTGCGGAGAACCGGAACAGTAGTTCACACACCAAAGCGAATATTCTAAATCACATACAAAAGCACATTTCAATAAAACAAAAGATTGCATTTCAAAATCGAATTTAAAATAATTTAAAACCAAACAAACAAAAAACAGAAATTTTAAAACCAGGTTTGGCCAAATCAGCCCAATGAGCAATGGGCACCAAGGCGTGGGGGCTATCCCAAAAGACGTATCGTCTTGGGAAATACGACCCTCATCGCCACCACTGAGGAATAGTACCTCTCGTGAACACGGGGATTGTACTAGACGACTGACTGCTACGGGTACTGCGGGATAAGACGTTACGGACTTGACGACCTACTCCTACGACTTCCTACAGTTTAGCGCAGACGACTTTATAGGCCAACGCAGAAATACTGGACGAACTGAAGGGACTAACTCGAAGGCAGCTGCTCCCATATCGACGATTCACGAAGAATCAGTGGAGGAGCAAACATCCCTTCCAAGACGAAGGAACGGCGACGACATACAGGCCAGTATCACTGAACGTACGTCGACACGACCACGCCCCACCACGCCAACAACAAATGAGCCCTGCAGCAGAGCGAAACGTAACGGAACGAACACATACTTACGACGAAAACCGACAAATACATGAGATGGTTTCTGGTGCTGCACGAGAGAGCCAGAGTGGGACGATGGCCGTTTTTGCTGATACCATGAAAAGTATGATGGTAACTTCTCAGGAGAGCTTAAAAGCCATCAATAAAAGGATCGGTGACCTCGAAATCTCTTTGGCCGCAAAATAGGAACCGCCATCACAAACCTACCGACGACCATCTTACGAGACAGCAACGGTCAACAGTATCACGGGAGTCTTTTCCGGAACGGCATCAAGAGATAGGGCAACATTTATTCCCAGATAGTGTAAGAAGGTCTGGGCTGCCTGTCCACAAGTGGGGGCTCAAATTTGATGGGACCCAGGACAGAATGTCAGTAGAGAGCTTCATATTTAGAATAGAGACTCTGCAGCGGCAAAATGGTCTATCCGACAATGAACTCTTTCCCAATTTTCACCACCTCCTGTCAGGATATGCAGAAAAATGGTTCTGGCAATTCATGCAGGAAAGTAGGGATGACGAGGGTTTAAATTATGCAGATCTGAAAGTCGAGTTGGGTAGGCAGTTTGGGGACAACCGCAAGGATCATGAAATCCTTCGATCCATAATGGACAGACGACAGCTTCCCCACGAAACGTTTGACGACTTTTACAGCGAAATACGAACCCTGACCTTACAATTTACACGCAGACCACACGAACGACGAGACTTGGTGGACATTATACGGCAGAACATAAAAGACCGAGTCGCGACACTGATCTTTGGGGGTTCCATTAGGAGCATCCAAGACCTAAAAAACGAATGCCGTCGCGCCGAAAAACATTTGACAAACAGAGACATTAAATTGAAACGCCATGTAACCGAACTAGACAAGGTTTCCGCGGTCAATAACTTTCCGGTCCCCAGTAGCCCCAAGCAACTCCGTCGTTTCCTCGGAATGACAGGTTGGTACAGGAGGTTTATTCCGAAATTTTCGGCATTGGCTGCTCCTCTGACTGACTACCTTAAAAATGTACTGGCCTTCGAAATGACTGACGAAGCGCTTAACGCTTTCAAACAACTCAAGGCATCTCTGGTGTCCGCACCGATACCTGAAACTTCTGGGCTTTAGCTTCGAGATCGAGCATCGTAAGGGAGTTCAAAACGTGGTCCCAGGCACCCTTTCTCGCGTCCATATGGAAGAACTCGCCACCGAAACTGATATACTCCAAGTGGACCTGACCTTATCATTATTTCCGTCAGAAGAGTATGAGGAGTTAAGACAAACGGTGACAGACAAACAAGACCAACTTCCAGACATTTGCGTTTCAGACGGATTTGTTTACAAACGGACTGACTTCAGTACAGGAGATGCCATACAAGAAGATAGGGAAACTTTGGATTCCGAGGGAGTCGATTAGAAAAGCAACGGCAGCTGAAGTGGTAAAGTTCTTAGAAGAAGCTGTGTTCCATACATTTAATGTACCGGAATACGTCCATTCAGACAACGGAAAACAGTTTGTTTCATAATTTAGAATCAGTATTCGATAGATTGGTTCAGGGAAATTTCACAGTTCGAAAGTCCAAGTGTATTTTTCGGAAATCCGAAATCGATTTTCTTGGGTTTCACATTTCAAGTGTCGGAGTTTCCCGAAATGGAACATAAAGCTAGAAAACTAAATGCAAACGCAGATTGTTTAAGTAGGTTCCCAATAAAGAGCACCAAGGATGTAGTAAGTGAACCGACTGATGTATTGCTGTTGGAAAAGAGTAAAAATAATTTAACTAGCGCCGTGACTGTTGCACATGAAACCGCGCAAAATGCAAATTATCAGTGCTGCGTTGGATTCTACACGGTTGGCCAACACAAATTGAGCACGAGCTTAAGCATTTTTTTCCAAAGAAAAACAGAACTTTCAACGCACAATTGATGTATTTTGTGGCGCAATCGAGTATTGATACCGACCGTGTTTCAGAATCAAATTTTGGACCTTCTGCATTCAAATCACCATTGAATGACACTGATGACAGCATTTTCGCACAGTTACGTCTAGTGCCCACTAATGAATCAATAGATTGAGAACACAGTAAAAGCATGTGATCAGTGCCAGAAAAATTGTGCGAATCCACCAGCTACGCCGCGTCAGTTCAATAACCCGAAATGAAATCCTTGGTCAACCCTTCATCTGAATTTCGCTGGCCCATATAAGGCAAATTTATTTCTATTATTGTTGACTCAATGTCTGAATGGCTTGAGGTTAAAATAGTTTTCAGTCAATCGGCCGCAGAGGTTGTTAGGAAATTGCGAGAAATATTTGTGGCTTACGGATTACCCAAAAAAGGCATCTCAGCCAATGGGACGGCATTTGTGTCAAAAGAACTTCGAAGTTTTTATAGAAGCAACGGATTAACGTTTAATACTACGTCACCATATCATCCATCCAAAAATGGTCAGGAGTAAATCTTTAAAAATAAAGAAAATGGTCAGGCTATACCGAGAGGATGGTGGGCTATACCAAAGCGTTCTTGCCCTAGCCGAGGGAGATATGCTACTCAAATTGCAGAGATTTCTTTCAACATACAACACCTCCCACTTCAACCGGAAAAACTCCGGCTGAGATTAAGGAATGGAATTTAGACATAACCGGTCCAGTGTCATACATCGCCTAGACCACCGAAAACCAGATTGAAAGACGACACGTGGGTCAAATTGAATACAGACCCGGAAACGATACCCTTTAAGATTCTAGAAGTGAGTCGCTGGACATCCCAATAGCAGAGTTTTTGACTAGCTGAACTGAAATATCGTCAGATTGCGATATTCCTACTGTCATTTCAGAAGCTTCCAATAGTAATCTCCAAGGTACCAGTCATGCCCAACCCCGATTCATCAGCTAATAATGCAACAAAAGACACCCAAACATCACCAACTACGTAAGCCTCAGAAGCAAATATCACATCAGAATCGAAACCATCACCGAGTAATACCCAAAAAACAACAAGATATGGCAGAGTGGTAAGGCCACCCTTGCGTTTTTCATGACAAAAAATCTGAGGGTGGAGAGGTGTTGCATATTGAGTTAGTCTGGTAACACTACTAAACCTCGAGTGTTGCCAGCATGATTTAAACTTCTTCTCTGACATTTTGACACCTCTCAGCGAGCTGTCGTTTTTGGAACTAGCCTCCAGGAGTAAATATTTAAAAATACAACAAATAGGATCTATAAAAAATATTTAAATTGAAATTTTTTGTTTATATATACTTATTAATTTATTTTTCCTGTTCGAACTTTTTAAATTTAACACATCCCTCTTCCCTTAAAAAAAGAATATTAGCGTTGAAAAGGTAAATTTTCTGCTAGAATGTTGACAAGGCTGATCGAAGAAGGATTTGATATTATTTTCTAACAAAAATTATATCCTTATTATTTATGTATAGTTAACTTTTTTTTGGTGTTTTTTTTTTTGACGAATTTTAAAATTTTTGGAGTTATTATTTTGAAATGTCTAGCACAAATTCTGGATAAACGCTATTATAAGGGTATTTTAAATTTGATACATAGTTTGTTACACCCCTTAAGATTCGTCGTAGACCCCTAAAAGTATATATATTAATAACAAGGATCCAAACCTAGGACTATTCAGCAATATCCGTCCGTCTGTCTCCAATTTTTAGGCCTTTAAATTAAAGCTAGTGAGCTGAAATTTGGAACATATACTCCATCGAGTCTCGAAATGGTAGAGTGTAAACTGTTTTAAAGCTAAAGTTAGAGAGATAGAGTGTTACAAACTTTAAAAAAATGGAATCGCCTTCAAAATTTTGTCCAACAAGGTTTTTTGCGACGCCTACTTTTTGTGGGCGTTTTTCACTACAATGTTTTCTTCGAAAATTTTCATAGAAACCGAAAAAAAATGTTCTACAAGATATTTAGCCAATTTTTTTTCTATACATAGCCTATACAATGTTTTTGGCCACGTCCCCTTTTTTGGCATTTTTTCCAAAAATATTTATTTGTTTATAAATTTAATAGAATGAAATTAAATGCTATCCATCATGTTCTTAACGCTTTTTGCTTAAGAGTATATACGGATATGGATAGGGTATCATTCTGTTCGCTCAAGCAGACTGTAGAATTTCCTTAGGTTTTTTACTATGTTTCTCTTTTGAAGTGTGGGTTGTTCTATGTCGCTTTTATTTTGTGTCTTGTTTTTTTCTGACTTTATAAGTGTGGAATTTTTCGTAAAATGTTAGATTTGTAATTGTTATTAGTGTTGTGTTGCTAAGTATTCAGTTGTGTATGTGGTGTAAGTTTAATTAGATTAGCTGTTGGGATATTGGTTCTATTTAGTCATGGTTAATGAATTTAATGACTGGCAGGTTGTTTGAAATAAATTAAAAACATCCGGGGTTAGGTGTCAGGAAAGTTGAGATGTTTAATGGGGGAATAAAAGATTTGGAGATAGTTGTGGTTTGTTCACTGGATGAATGAATGTTCATGTCTCTATTCTTTATGAAATAGTTAGCTTTACCTATTTACCTGATATTACCACGTAAAGGAGGAGGGTAAATGTTGTGACCTTTGCACCACAGATTTCGTCTATAAAGAAGTTTTCGAGGGAGGAAAATAACCATTTGTTTTGTTGTAACAATTGAACCCATACCATTGATTGTTTAGTTTGCTTTATGTCACATGAACTAGAAATAGTGTTATAATTTTTTGTTAATGTTCTGAATACAATTTTATTTAACTTAAAATAAACGTTTCCACTTGTTTAAAAAAAAAAGACTAAAGATTAAATTCAATTAATTATTGTGAATTAACATTAAAAACTACTATAATTTTGATATGTCAAATTCTCTACACTTTGTTGTTATGAAGTGTAAACATATAAATATTTTGCTAAGTCATTATTCATTCGAAATAAAACCCGCACAATTTTATAACGAATTCTAACGTTTTAATTAAAATTATGCGCTTCTTAACATTTCTTAATTTCCAGTGCTCAACGGGAAGTAATTCTTTTCATTTTTTAAAGTGGTTATATATATTGGCCGTAACATTAGTAATTGGATTGTACAATCCGCATATCCGGAGTTTGCGTTGAATAGAGGGTATGTGAGGAGGAATGGGAATTAGTTGTTTTGGAGTTGCATTGTGTTTATTCCTCTTTGCTTAGGGTGCAATATTGTTACTTTATGGAAGTTTTCAATGAGGGTAATGGTATTTTGACCCCGTAAATAGTTTTTTTCGCTGTGAACAGCTACGCTTGTTGTACTTGTTTAATACAATGATAAAATATTGTGGTTTATTGTGGTATAGGGTAGTTTTGAATTGAACGGCATTTCTTGTTTTATTTTTGTCAGTATTGTTTCTAATAGCTCATTGGAGATTATAGCTGGATGTGGTTTACCAAGTTTTTCATCGGTAACCAAGTCATGTAAATGTCAAACGTATATAATAATAAGAGTTACAAGAGAGGTCAGGGATTATAGTTTTGAAAAGTTATTGTTGTCTGTATTTAGGTTAGCAAGTTTATCTGAAGATTTTTTTGTGTTTTCGAGTTTTGTGCTGATGTCTATTTTTTGATTCTCTATTGCAGCTTCGGATTTACTATATATTTTTTGTTGTTTCTAGCATAAGGGTTTGATTTTTTTACTAGAGAAATAAAATGTTGTTCATCGTATTTAAATATTTCAATTGGTTTGTTATAGGTTTTGGCGTCGTCTGCGTCTAAGTTACCAAATAGGGTCTTACTTAGTGTTCATATGGCGTCGAATAATGCTCTTTTACAGCGGTGTTTCACAAAAGGTTTAATAAGGAATATTTGGCCGTTATCAGATGGTTGATTTTCGAAATCTTTTGCTTTCAGCGCCTGATAAGGCTGCTGATTTCGACGTTAATATTGGCGGTGTGTGCTAGCGCCACTGTGAAGTGCTTAGGGTCACAGTACCCAATTAGATTCCACTCTTGGTTGCAAAATTCTGCTGTTCCAAGTTCTTCGAAGCATACTAGTTACTTACTTACTTAATGGGCTCCCGACCCGTGAAGAGTCCCTGCCTGAGATACGGCAGCCTTCCATCTTCTGCGCTCTGGCATCCGCGATGGCTTGGTCTTTAAAACGGAGTTTCAGTCTTCCTTGTCGTCTCGAACCTGGGGGCTGGGATTCGAAGATCCTCTTGGCTGGAGCGTTGTTGTCCATTCGCTCGATGTGGCCGGGTCAATGGTACAACTCATTGAGTTAGCGGTTGTATCTTCTCCTCCATTCGCCCTCCTCGCACACAGGACCAAATATCCGTCGAAGGATTTTTCTTTCAAAGGATCCCAGTATTAACTCTCCTTTCCCGCTGATCATCCAGCACTCTGCACCGTATAGCACAACTGGCAAGGTAAGGGTTCTGTAGAGCATGCACTTTGTCCTTCGAGTAAGGAGTTTTGAACCCATTTGTTTTGCCAAACCGAAGTAGCAGCGGTTTCCTAGGGTAATTCTTCGACGGATGTCCACTAAGATGTCATTTGTGGAGTTAATGTTTACCCCGAGGTAGTTGCTGCTATCAACAGTGACATTTTGTCCTAGTCGGTGGACAGATGATTGTTTGTTTGTTGATAGCATATCAACAATAAATCTTGTCCTTATTCACTTCAAGGCCAACTAGTGTCATGCGAAAAATCTGGATCAGTTTTGACGGGATCCCGAATTCGGCCATCGGCAAAAAAAGCTCCTGACGATGAATGCTGTCATATGCCGCTTTAAAGTCAATGAAGAGATGTTGTGTCTCGACTCTACAAACCAGGATTTGCCTTAGTGTGAAGATTTGGTCTACAGTTGATCTGCCGAGCTGAAAGCCACACTGGTACGTGCCGATTAGTGTGTTGCCGAAAGGTTTAAGACGTTCACAGAGTACGTTGGATAGGATCTTATATGCGACATTAAGCAGGGATATGCCTCGATAGTTCTTGCAAGACATAGGATCGCCTTTCTTGTAGATGGTGCATTTGGAGCTGATAGTCCAGTAATCGGGGATGCTTTCCTCCACCCAAACTTGGTTGATGATTTAGTGCATGCGCTCTACCATAACATCCCCTCCGTATTTGAAAATCTCTGCAGGAAGACCATCACAGCCGGCCTCACGGCCTTGTTGTTCTTTAGCTTTTTTATAGCTAGCCCAACTGTTTCTATACTGGGCGGAGGGGCTGCTTCTTCATTGACTGGACGTGGGTTCTCTTCTTGCCCCAGCACTCTCTCTACACTTTGTTCGTTTAGCAGCTGCTGGAAATGCTGCTCAAAAACATCTACTATTCCCTGCGCGTCGGTGACTAGATTTCCATCGCTGTTGCGAAGAGCCTGTGTTGCGGTCTTAAAGCCAGCAGCCAGTTGCGTGGCTTTCTTATAAAACTTCCGGTTTTTTTTTCGGTCGCGGGACTCTTCGATCGACAGTAGTATTGATGATGTCGCGATAACTTGAGCTGGGAGACTGCCTGCTCTCTTCTCTTTCTACGCAGGATCTTCTTCTCCTCCCTTCTCCTGGCTTGGTACTCATCCCTTGCTGCGCTTATTTTCGTCTGCAGTGTTCTAATGTTTGCATCTGCTGTCACTTTTTTCGGGCTTTTTCTCTAGAGTGGCCGGTATCCTAGGGTGGTTTCGACTACCTACTTGATGATGTCGTGATACTGAGACCACTGGTTGTTGGCGTCTGTGGTAGGTGAATGCACGGTGGGGAGTTTCTCACTCAGGCGCTCTTTGTAGGCTCTGGCGACTCCAGATGTGCTAAGGCATCCAACGTCCAATTTCTTCGTTTGGGCAGTCCGCAGCTTCTTCTCGTTGGACAGTCGAGCTCTGAAATCTAGCTGCAACAAGAAAATGGTCAGAGTCGACGTTTGCCCCTCGGTAAGTGTTGGATGCGTGCCTCGCATCGATTAGCACATGGTCGATTTGGTTGGCGGTTCGACCGTCTGGAGAGAGCCTGGTTGCTGTGTGGATCCTTAGTCGCGGAAACCTAGTACTACTTATCACCGTATTACAAGCTGCTGCAAAGTCAATTAGTCGGTAGCCTCCATATGCTATCCATCGTATCTCCTGGATCGCGGTAATGTCGGCCTTGTACCGCGAGAGGACAGACTCAAGTTTTTGAGTAGCACCTGGAGTGTAGAGTGTCCGCACATTCCTATTTTGCCTTTGATTTACATTTATATCCGAGGCTGCCATAGTCTCTCCCATAACTATATATTTTGTACGTGGTCGGGAAGTTACCCCGACGGCACAACCACCAACCTGGAGGGCCAGGCCTGTTCTTGACCCTAGGATAGTAGGCCGGTAATTCCGGTGTCAGTAACCCACGTTGGGGATGTGAGTGCTGGCGTTGACCCATCAAGGGCTCATCTGCCACCAACTCTTTTTCAACACCCTGGCTTAGTGTTGGATATCCCTATTGACCTGGGCTTCAAATAAGTCGAAGCTGTTCATATAGGGAGATCACTTGTTCCACCCAACTGGAACTGTGGACGCCGCCGTTGATCCATCCGTAGAATTCGTCCGCCGCCGTCCGGAAACAGGAGAAGTGCCTTAGTGAGCTGGCACTACCTCCCTCCCACCCTCTCGTTAGCTATCTTCGATGTATATGCCTGCCTATTGTTGCATTGGTGTGATTTCTAAATGTCCATGGGTGACGCATAACAACCCAAAGGGAATGAATGTAAATTTCACGTTTTGAGAGGCTGGTAATGGTACTTTACTGATCTTCTTATTTTCGTATATTATATAAAAAAAGTTGCCACGTCTCTTTTTTGGAATATATACAGTGTTTTATTTGTTTCGGTTTCTGTTCTTCAAATCCTACCTCCACGTATAATTTCATAGCTCTAAGTCTTTTGGGTGCAAAGTTAAAGAAAAGGGGTAGCTACCACGCCCACTAAATAGAACATACACAATATTTAATTTTTTTGTGTGTTTGTTCTTAACATCCAACCCTCATGCAAAAAATCATAATTGTAATTCTTTTGGGGACTGAGTTAAAGGAAAGTAGCGGCTGCCACGACCCCTAAATAGAACATAATCAATATTTTATTCCCCCCCCCCCCCTTTCTTCTTAAGAGTGTCGGCTCATGTAAAAAATCATAATTGTTGGTCTTTTGAGAACTTAGTTAAGAAAAGTAGAAAAGTGGAAGTCTGCCAATCACAAATGTTAGATTTTTCCCCGGGATTACTAAGCAAACCCTATTACTGTGCCAACTTTAAGATTCTACTATAATTGGAAGTGCTTAATGGTTTTGATTATCAAGATCCAACCCTAAGACTATTAAAGCTGTAGTTAAAGAGATAAAGGGTTAGAACCTTGACAAGATATGTAGGCACTGCCCAACTGTATAATTTTGTTATATGAAGTTTTTTGCCACGGCTACTTTTTGTGGACGTTTTTCCACTAAAATGCTGTTTTCTTCGAAAATGTTCAAAAAATTTAAAAAAATATCTAACAAAATATTTATCCAATATATTTTAAAATATACCGCTACCGATGCACGTTGGTTTTAAATGTCTATAAACTATAATGCGTTTGAAAAACAGAGCGTGGTAGAGCATTCCACACTTGTAGTGTAAGTTTTTTTCCACTCTATTGGTTCTATCCCACTTTTGAGTGCTCTCAAGGTTAGAAGTTCCATGACTGAAGATGAGGGTCACGGATTCCAGAACGAATATGCGAAGCTAAGGGTACTGTATTAGCTAAGGAATGGATTGGATTAGAAGTAACAGATAGGATATCATTAATGTAAATGAGAAAGAGAGTCAGACACAAAACGTTTATTTTGTAAGTTGCAGACTTGAAACCATAAAATTTAAGAAGTTTTCGGAATTTAAGATATTTTATAAGCT
Source organism: Ferdinandea cuprea (assembly GCA_963576555.1). NCBI lineage: Eukaryota > Metazoa > Arthropoda > Insecta > Diptera > Syrphidae > Ferdinandea > Ferdinandea cuprea. Next base: position 90,050,434 of record OY754958.1, on the reverse strand, counting down.
GACGGTTTGTCAGCGTGTCCATGACCTTAGAAAGAAGAGAAGTGAGTGCAGTTGGTCCGTAGGGGGAGGGGGAGGAATATTCGCTCTTTTTTTGGGACAAGCTGGCTGGTTTTTCATCTTCTCGGTAAGAACCCTGAAGAATCGGACAGTTAGAAAAGCTTACGCAGTGGTTTTGCCACCGTGGAATAACACCTCTTCAGAACGATATGGGAAATACCATCTGGACCAGCGGATTTATGTATGTTAAAATCATGAAGTACTCTTACCACAGTAGGAGTGCGGAAGTGGATTTGTCCCATTGAATGTTTTACGCGCTCGAGTACAGCACAATCTGGGAGCGTTGAGCTAGCAAATTTAGCAGCAAGCACATTAGCTTTGTCTGAAGAGCTGACAGCTGGGTTGTCATTGCATATGAGTGTCGGGATAGATGACGAGGCCGAAATTTTTATATTCTTGACAAACAACCAAAAGTTTTTACTACCGGTGGGACTTTGTAGTATTTTCTGCCTCAACCTTTGATCGTAGAAGAATTTGACACGATTAATGTGGGCATTTCTGGCTCTTTTCAACTTTTTTCGGTTTTCCTCAGTTGGGTTGGCCTTAACTGAGCGAAAACTTACCTCTTTAGCCCTGATAGCTTCTTTACAGCTCAAGTCACACCACGCTTTTTCCTTAGGTTTGAAACTCTTTATCCTATTTGGAATAATAGCCAGGTGTATTATATTTGTAATCATATAGGCAGCGGCGTTGTCGAGGAAGCACAACGACCTGTTAAATCTCCTAAAGAAACTGTTTAAAGCTTCCAATTGGCTTTCTCGTATTGCCATACGGTTCTTTTAGGAGCTTGTTCTTTTACTACGTGGTTGGAGTATGAGAAATTCGCCGATATGATACAATGGTCTGACGAACCTAGAGGCGATAATACATTTAAAGTGTATGTATCAGGGAGGTAAGAAACAAGTCCAACCTCAGCGAAGATCTCGACATACCTTCCTTCGGGTGTTGTCTGTCCAGAATGTCGAAGCCAACTTGAAATGTGTATATCGAAATCGCCCGCAATGACGATTTTAGTAAGAGGATAATGGGTTACAATTCTGGTGATCATCACAGAGTGCATCAAACTTATTATAAGTCCAATGCCTGTCCTGATTAGGGCCTCTGTAAATAAAACAGAAGTGAATTAATTCCCCATGGACATGGAATTTTAACCAAAAAAAATTAAATTTAGTTGGTAGGCAACATCACTACGTATATAAACGGCGATACCACGATGGCAAAAGAATATTGACACCTAGTTATACCCAGGCAGACCAAACTCCGTTAATCGGAATCAATGCGGACCTGTGTTTCACATAGTGCCAAAACAGCTGGTTTATTGAGATTCGCGTGGGCGTACAATGAAAAAAAAGGATGGTTTGTATTATAAAGTTGGGGTCTGTTTGTTTGAAATGGTAAATAGAACCTTTTTTCTCGTATAAACTGAAGCTATGTATTTATGTCGTCTGAGAAGTTAATATTGTATTGCTGAATTATATTATTATACGGGGTTTTATTTTCAAGTTCCCGTTTTTGGTTTCTAGTTGTTACTAGGACTTTAGTCGAGTTATCCTTATCGTTGCGCATTGAGCTAAGTGCGTCTGTATTGGTATTATATTTGCCCTTTTTGTGGATAACTGTATATACATACTCTTCCATTAGGATTTTCCAACGCATCAGTCTAGACGTGGGATCTTTTCGTCCAATTAGCCATTGTAGAGAGATGTCAGAGAGGTCAGTATCGATAGTAAATTTTATTGCATAAATATATAATCGAAATTGTCGTAGCGCAAAAACGATAGCCAGTAGTTTCTTTTCGGTAGTGGTATACTGGATTTATTGTACGGCTGGCAAAGCAAATAGGTTTGAATTTGCCACGTCACTAGCATCTGTTGTTATTAGGAACTCTTGATTAAAACCGGGACAAAATGGGTGGATTGATAATATTTTCTTTCAGGATTCTGAATGCCTCATCATAGGAAGCATTCCATTTAAAATCGTTATTTTGTTTAAGTAATTGTATTAAAGGTTTTGACAATTCTGCAAATTTTGGAATGAATTTTCTGTAAAAGCTGGGAACATTTGTACGGCCCTAATTTTTTCAGGATCAAGTCTTATTCCTTGTTCCGAAATTATGTGTCCCAGGTATGTTAATTCCTTCCTAATAAAATTATATTTTTCGGGCTGCCGTTTTTTGCTGTGATCGTCTAAATCGTATCCATAGATGACAATATCATATATGTAAATAAAACATTGTATTCCTTGTAACCCGATCGGAACGTTGTTGATTAGCCGTTGAAATGTAGCGGGTGTATTTTTGAGACTGAAGGGAATACGATTATACTCAGAGTGACCAAAAAGTGTGCTAAACGCCGTTTTGTGTTTATCCTTTTCGTCCATTAGTAGTTTTTCAATAAGAGCACTACAAAAGTTTTTTAAATAAAACAAAAACGGTTTTGGATATCAATGAAATTCTTTATTCCTGTGAAAGTAGGTTCGATGCCATTATGTATTGAACTCGATTTCCTTTGCATGGCCACCATGGGCACGCTTGCAGAAGTCCAGACGCTGAACCCAATTTTCGACGGTTTTCAAGCATTAATCGGCCGATACTGCTGCAATTTCACGTTCAATATTCGTACGAAGTTCATCAATCGTCGCTGGCTTGTTGGCATAGACCATAGACTTGACGTAGCCCCACAGGAAATAGTCTACCGCGTCAAATCGCACGACCGAGGCGGCCAAGCGACTGGACCATTTCGTGAGATAACACATTCTCCAAACTTGGTTTCCAATAAATTGATTGTGACATTCGCTGTGTGGCTTGTGGCGCCGTCCTGTTGGAACCACATGTCCTCCAAGTCCATATCATCCAATTGGGGCCAAAAATATTCGGTTATCATTGAACGGTAGTGATTCCCATTCACAGTAACGTGCCGGTCTTGATCATCACGGAAGAAGTACGGCACAATGACACCGCCGGCCCATAAACCACACCAAACCGTAATTTTTTTGGTATGCAATGATGACTCATGGAGTACGTGTGGATTGCTGCCTGACCAATACCGCATATTTTGTTTATTGACGAAGCCATTCAGCCAGAAATGAGGCTCATCCTCGCTGAGGATGATTTTTCGAAGAAAATCCGAATCATTTTCAAGTTGTTTCTCAGCCCAATTCACGAACATACGACGCTTCTGATGGTCAAGCGGCTTCAGTTCTTGCGTCATTTAATCTTGTAAGGATGTAAGCCAAGATCTTTTCGCAAAATTCGCCACAACGACGTCACAGAGATACCCAACCCTTGAGAACGACGTGTGAGAGACACACTTAAGCTTTCTTCAACTGAAGCCTCAGCGGCAGCAATATTCTCGACACTACGGGCACTTCTTTGTCTCACTGGCACGGGAGCATTTTGTACTGTGCCTGTGGATTCAAATCTGCTAGGATGATTATGACCACCATAAATTAACATAGCGCTCTTAACGTTGATGCCACTGACTCCGAATTTCGGTAGTAAATTTTAATAATTTCGAATCGTTGTTGGCTTGTATATCTTTCCATAATAAAATGGTAAACCTTACTGAAGAGAAGTGTCAAAAGAGCGGCAATAAATATGGCGTGGTGCTGTCCCTGTCGCTCTACTTTTGTAGCGTCCCTGTTGAAAAACCCTGTATATTATGACTTATTGATTCGGTATGTTTTAATTGATCGCCTTCGATAGAAAATAAATCACTATATTCGGTATTACTAGTTCCAACTCAACTTTTAAAATTTTTTAAGGCGGTTCCTTCCTGGATCCGTTTCGTATTGTATTTTGTCATTAGCTGCCTCCATTCAATGTCAATTTTTTCTTGAATTACATTTTGGTCGGTATCCGAAATGTTTATCAGTAGGACTTTGATATTGTTATTTTCTAGTCTTATTATCGTGTTGCCGCGAAAAATATTAGAATTGATTTATTTTGTGCATTACAATATCTCCAAACTTGGATTAATAAGTTTTATTTTAAAGGGTTATTTAATTATTTGCTGACTTTGTGCTTTCAAATTGAATATTTTATTGATACTCTTCTTTATACCCTATCCTAAGGGTATATTAATTTTGATACATAGTTTGTAACACCCCTCAATATTCGTCGTAGACCCATAAAAATATATATATTTATGAACAGGACCAAATCCTAAGACTATTTAGCAATGTCCGTCCGTCCGTACGCAATTTTTAGGCCTTTAAAATTAAGCTAGGAAGCTGAAATTTGGACCACATACTCCAGGGCTCCGCAATGGTTAAGTGTAAAATTTTTTTTAATACGCCCACTGCCACGCCCACAATTTAGAAAAAACCGTTTTAAAGCTTAAGTTAAAGAGATATAGTATTACAACATTCACAAGATATGTAGGCACTCCTTTATAAGTTTGTTGTATAAAGTTTTTTGCCACGCCTACTTTTTGTGGGCTTTTTTCACTAAAATGCTGTTTTCGTCGAAATTTTTCGTCATAGGAAGCGAAAAAAAATTTTTAACAAGATATTTTGCCGATATTTTTTCCAACATATTGCCCATACAAAGTTTTTGGCCACGCCCACTTTTTGGGGGCGTTTTTTCACAAAATATTTTTTTATATTTTCTTAATTGAATAGGATGAAATGCTATCCATCATATAGATATGTATAGGGTATAATACTGTTCGCCCCAAGTGGACTGCAGCTTATCCTTCTGTTTTTATTATTTCCTGAGGCTCTTTTATTTTGCTGGACCTTTTTGCTCGAAAGTCACAGATAAGGAATTAACCAGAGAGAATCTGAGCTGAAAATACCCGCAATATTTGCACCTATATGGGTTTTTACGTGAAAATCTAATCGGAACAGTGCACACATGTATCGAACTATATGGGTTTTAATAGGGGCGGCCATTGAAATTATTCAAATGCCATTTTATGTCATGATGAGTTAATTAGTTTGGTAGGTTTTGTTGAGTCTTTTGATCTGCAATCTTCTTAATTAATAGGGCTAGGTCATCATCTCAGCGAATGATGGATTCATTTACTTTAATCGTCTCCTGAAGATTATCTTGAAGTGATTTTCTAAGTGGTATTCCTAAGAGCTGACTAAGGTTTAGAGCTGGTAAAAATGAGAAAGATCAGTTTGCTGTGTAGAAATTGTGAGAATTTGTTGTCATTGTTGTTTGCTTTATGGCACAATTTTGGGCTAATTTTAATAGTCCTACTCCAAATAACTTCGTGCTGCTTATATCGGATCCACACACTATAGAAATAGTTTCTTCTTGTTGAAAGGCGAATATCCAGTTATTCGGGTTGGGTAATTGGATCCGCATCTTTCCTGGACTGGTAGTTTTGATGGTACAGAAAGGTGATAACTGTTTTCTGTGATTGAGCAAATGTATTTCACGGTTACACGGACCTTCACTCTTAAAAGTTCGTATGACTTTGGTAGATTGTGCTCATCGTATCCAGGAAAAGTTAAGTTGGGTGGTATATCTTTCCGGATTTTGTTGAGCTCCCTGTACAGTTGTCTTGGTGATAAAAGGAGTGAACTAATTCTTCCTTGGTGAGTATCAGTAACTGCCCCGAGAATCGCTAGTTGAGTCCGTTGAAATCTGTCTATTAACTTAGACACATAAATTGTAACTGAGCTAAGTACTTCTGCTTCTATTAGTGTTGAGGGTATCGACAGCGTGGTGCGTTTGAGTCAATTGTTGTTTCACAATAATGAACTGACGACTTGTTGAGAACATTTGCTGTCGATTCGATTATAGATGTTTGGTTTTTGCTCAATTCCAGCAGGTGTTTCTCGTTCTGGTTTGCCTTTTCGATGTTATCTTCAATGAAATGTGCATAATCTTGATCCAGAATACCGAACAATTTGTTTGCGATCGTGCCGATAACATCAAATGGAGATCGTTTTGTCCGTATAGCTACACCATTTCTATGTTTCAAGATATCGTTCAAGGCTTCAGATTCCTGTAGTTGTTGTTCTAGTTGCATGATAATTGGGTTACAAATGATAGTTGGGTGTCGTTGCAAAGTTTCACATTTTTGTTTCAATCTATTGACGCCATCTTTGAGTCCCTGATACTCGTGCCAATAGTTGGACATGTTGATATAAACGAACAGATTCCACTCATCAGTGATTAAATTAGCTTCACCTAGGTCTTCGAAGTATATTCCAGGGTTGTCATCGAATGTTTTAACTTCCACTGCACCTTCTGGTGCTGTTTGTCCTAAAGCTGTTCCAATTATTAATAAGCCCATTATAAGTGTTTTGAGTGGGTTTATTTTTGGTTGATTTGTAAAAGATACTATAAGTTTTCGATTAAGAGCTGAATTATCAGCTCTAGTGTTTATTGGAAGGAATCTGCCTTTGAGAGGATGATTTACGCCCGAAGTTCTTAATATTACTGTAGGCTTAGTAAGTGACTCCTTTGGCGGTTTTTGCTGTATTTCTGAAGGCAGTGGACAGATCTTAGCTATGGATCTTCGTACTTCTCCATTAGATGTCTTGATATCGACTACCCGTGGCCTTTCGTCGGGACCTGGAAGTGTCCTGATAACTCTTCCCATTAGCCAGTTTAGAGGAGGTAGGTTATCTTCCTTTATTAGCAAAAGGGTTCCTGGTTGAATATCTTCTTGAAGATGCTTCCATTTATACTTCTGCTGGATATCTTGCAGGTATTCGCTGCTCGATCTACGCCAGAACTCTCGGTGTATTGATGTAACTAGATTCCAACGTGCTACGTGTGTGATGGAAGATGTCTTGTGGTGAATTCTTCTTGTGTTAAAGCTGCACCAGAGAATACCCGTTTTATGTGGTGTTTAGCCGACTTGACCGCGGCTTCCCACAAACCTCCGAAATGGGGTGATCTTGGAGGAATCGGTATCCACTCTATACATTTTTCGGCGCAGTGGTTTCTAATAGCTGCTGTTCCTTTATTCGCAAAGATTTTTGAGTAAACTTTGTTTACTGGACATCCTCGTCGCGCCACGAAATTTTTTAGTGCTCCAATAAATGCTTGTGTTGTGAGATCCGTTACTAATTCCAGATGTACCGCCTTGGTAGAAAAGCATATGAATACAGACACATGCTTTTGTTGGTTGTTTACCACGGATTTTATAATGTATGTAGACTGGGCCAAGAAAGTCTACTCCTACATTTTGAAATGGTCTTGACGGTTGAACTCTTTCGGGGGTAAATTGCCCATTAATTGCTCGATACCCTTTGGTTTTGCTCGAAAACAGCGTATACAGTTGTGTACGATGGTTTGAGCCAGTTGTTTCCCTCTCAAAATCCAGTAATATTGTCTTGATACAGCGAGTAATGCTTGTGGTCCTGCATGTAGATTATCGTATTGTGTCATTAATAATCTGGTGAAAACATGAGAGCTTGGTAGAATAACCTGATGTTTGGCATCATATGGGAGACCAGGCGCTTCCAAACGCCCTCCTACTCTAATGATAGTTTTGTCATCTAGGAAGGGTAACAATGAGCTCAGGCGGCTTTTTCCTGATACTTGTCCGCATTTCTTGAGTTACTCCATCTCTTCCGAAAATGCTGTTTCTTGTAAATGTGTAATTATAACAGTTTTGGCTGCTTTTAGTTCTTGTACTGAGAGAACTTTGTCCCAAAGCCTGTAAGTTCTTGCTCTTTTGAGGTTACTTTTGAATCTTATGGCATATGCTGTTATTTTTTGTAGTGTTGAGAAGGAATTTCGATGGTTGATGTGCTCAAGAAAGTGGATTCCTGTGTTCGCAGCTGCTAAGACTGTTTTAATTTTCTTAATTTCGGGCACCTCTTCTTCTTTTATCAGCTGCGGTTGTGCTGGCCAGTCGTCTCGAGTTTGTAGTAAGAATGGGGGTCCATGGAACCACATGCAGGACCTTATTAGTTGCTCTGGAAATAAGCCCCGAGATAGTAGATCCGCTGGATTAAGATTGGTGTTGACGAATTTTCATTGGCCTTTCCTAGTTTCGTCTTGAATGATGGAAACACGATTAGCTACGAATGTTTGCAAGGGCGATTGCGTGTGTGTCCATGCTAATACAATTCGTGAGTCCGTCCAGAAAGTGGTTTCCTTGATTTCGATTTGTAAGTTTTCTTTCACAAATTTTATCAATTTTGTCATGAGTTTAGCGTCACATAGTTCCAGACGGGGTATGGTCTGTTGTTTGATTGGGGCTACACGGGATTTTGAGCATACCAATTGTACATTGACTTCTCCTCGATGATTTGTAGACTTCAGATATACTACGGCTCCGCATGCCCGCTGAGAAGCGTCGGAGAAAGCATGAAGCTCCGCACAAGTTGAATCAGCTAACATTATGTGCCGTGGTATCTTTAGGTTGTTGAGTTGGAGCAGACTCTTTCTGAAGGCAGTCCATTTAGTGTGCATCGACATTGGTAATGCAGCGTCCCAATCTAATTTTGAGATCCATAACTCTTGTATAAATACTTTAGCTAGTATAACTACTGTACCCATAATTCCCATTGGATCGAAAATATGGGCAGTGTCCGCTAATATTGATCGCTTCGTCACAATTGTCCTTCTGCTAGTAAACCTGTAAGCTCCTTCTTCATGCGAAGGGCCTCTTTGAGGTCGTTGGTGCCCGTTAAGATATCATCCATGTAGATATCTTGCTGAATAATGGTCGCTGCCAAGGTATGCCTGCTATCTGCTCTTTTGGCCAAATCTTGAAGACATCTTATCGCTAGGTAAGGTGCAGATTTGGTTCCGTAGGTAACGGTGTTTAGCTGATAAACCTTCAGTGGTTGATTCGGAGTATCTCTCCAAATGATATGCTGGAACTGTTTGCTGTAGTCATCCATCAATATTTGTCGATACATCTTGGAGATTTCGGTCTTAAATACATACGTACGGACTCTGAAGCGTAGAAGAATGGAGAGTAGGTCATTCTGCAATGCTGGTCCAGTGTGCAAAATATCGTTGAGTGATATATTCGTTGATGTCTTTGAGGATCCATCGAATACCACCCGTAACTTTGTGGTACTGCTTTCTGGCCTCAGGACGCAATGGAGTGGTAGAAAGAAATTAGGGGTTTTTATTGATTTTCCATCAACTTCCTTCATATGACCTAATTCGATATATTCCGTCATGAACTCAGAATACTGTTGACGAATTAGTGGCAGTTTACCCAATCTCTTCTCCAAGCTGAGAAATCTTCGAGTAGCTATTTCCCTCGATTCCCCAAGACTGCTTGAGTTATGTTTGAATGGCAGCTTCACAATATAACGACCAGAATTTGTTCTTTTTGTTGATGTTTTGAACACTTCCTCACACTGCCGATGCACTTTTGACAATTGCTTTTGTTTGAATGCAGATGTGACTGGAGCCTCCTTCAAGTTCCAAAACCGTTCCACCAGATTATCCAATGATGAAGTGTCGACTCCGATGCCGCAAAATAATGTTGATGGTACTTCAAATGTAGTCCTTCCAATGACTACCCATCCAAGTAAAGTGTTCTGCAACGTGGGTTATTGATTTGTATCTGTCCTATCGACAGTAGCTCGGGACAAAGTTCTGCTCCGATGAGAATATCCACTTCTTGAGGTTGGTTAAACGTTTGATCGGCTAGTTTGATATTCTTTGGTAGCCGCCATTGACTACTATCGACGTATTGGCTGGGTTGCCTGGATGTTATCGTTTTCAGCACATAAACTTGTAAATTTGTACTGTAGCCAGTAACGCGTGACTGAAGGTACAGCTTCACTGTCTTACTGACATGGATAGGGTAATCTCCCATTCCAGATACTTGCAATGATTCATGTTTAGAAGCTAGCCCAAGTTGATTTGCTAGTTTTTCGGTGATGAAACTCATTTGCGATCCCGAATCCAGCAATGCTCTTGCCTTGGAGGACTGTTATTGCGTGAAAGAACATTGATCACAGCTGTTCCCAGGAAAACATATTTTGATACCATATCGTCTGAATTAATTGTTGACAAGCTAGTTCTTTTGTCGATTGTTGGTATTTGAGTGTTCATTTGTTTCTCTTGAACCTCTGGTGTTTGGATATGGAGCAGTGTGTGGTGAAATTTCTCGCACTTAGTGCAATGTCCCGAAGTACAATTTGAGGTTTGATGACGGAATCTTAAGCAATTGAAGCATCTGCTCAACACCTTCACTTGCTTGAGTCTTTCCACTGGCGTGAGTTGCAGAAATTTGGGACATTTGAAAATAGGATGATTATGTTCATCGCAAATGGCACATCTAATACCTGTCTTTTTCTTCGCTGCAAGAGTTACTCGCGCCAATCGTTTGGTATCATCGAAATTTAATTTGTTGGTTTTAGTACCCAGTGCCTCCAATAATTAGAATCTAGTCTCCAAAAATGAAAGGAACTCATGGAAACTGGGTAGCGCCTTCGGTTTCTTCAGGGATTGTTCCCAAATGGTCAGTGTATTTCGATCGAACTTCCTCAGAAGTATATTCATTAACAGTGGATCCCAATTTGATGTCTCGATTTCGAGGTTTTGCAGACTCAATAGGCATTCCAATGTCGTGTCATGCAATGATTTTATTTGACTCGCTCCTTCGTGCTGAACGACGGGCTGGGCCATAAGCTTACTTATTAAAGCGGTGACTAACAGCCGTGTATTTTCATGCCGCTCTGTGATTACTTTCCACGCAGCAATATAGTTGGCGTCAGAGGTTGTGAAGTGCCGAATTAATTTCTCGGCTTCCCCAGTAAGTGTTGTCTTAAGATAGAACAACTTCTGGCAGTTAGCGATTGGTTGATTGTGCACCAATTCAGTGAACAAGTCACTATACTGTCGCCACTGTAGGTAGTCTCCATCGAACTTCGGTAGGGTGATTTTAGGTAAATTCAATGTGGCGCTAGGCATGCTTATTGCTGATGTCGATGTAGTTTGGGATGTCATTCGATGGGTTGTTAAGTCTTCTTGTCGTGTGGATAACGCAATCATATTGCTGTTTACTTTATCCTCCAACGTTAGATATCCCTCCAATTGGTATTCTTCTGCATTAGTGTCTTCTAATAGTTCTGCGATTTGTTGATGTATTTCCTCTATTTGGCCCCAATATTCATTTATTGTATTTCACTGCAGCTGACAGAACGTAGTAGTCCATGCTTCCATAGACCTTTCGTCAAGCTTGGTAAACACCCGTTGCAATATTTGTGCAATCGACTTCTGCCGTCGAACAATTTTTACCACCTCGGGTATCGGATTGATGCTTGTGTATAGCTCTTCAGTTGATCCAGACAATAGTTGCTTGCCGCTAGTGGGATTCGCATCTTTGTCGTCTGGAATTGAGAGCAAATATTTCTTTATTTCTTCGTAAATCTGCTTTACTTTAGCGAAGGTGTTGCATTGCATATAGGGTGTGTCAGCCTTGACAGAATCTTTCACTCGTTCATGATTCTCGCTGAACTCCAGCCTTCGATGAGACTCAATCTCTTGTCCCGGTATGAGCTTGTTTTCCTGCCGCTTCTGCAGCTCGTCCGATAACGCCTTCTGCCTGGCAATGATGCAGAATACTTCAATCTCATCCATGACTGTAGTTATCCGTTGATATATGTTGTTGTGTTGATACCAGTGTTGTAGCCCTGGTTACGCTTTGATTTATTCGGAGAGTACGATCCGAAAACAAAAAAAAGAATAATGGATTCATAAAAGCTTACCACAAAACTACAATAAATATAATAAAATATTATAATATTGAGAATATGGCTATGTTTTAAGAAATTTTTTTGTTTTTTTTTGAAATATTTTCGGTTGAAAATATATAAATAACTATAAAAATACGGATTTCATAGGTAATGGGTGGTTTTATTAAACTATTACACATTTGGGCATTGGTTTTAAAGGCTTGTTGATATAACATGGACCGAGTTCTAACAAATATTATTTTTGGTACACTAAAAGCATTTATTAAAGAAAAACTGCAATCACTTAATAGTAATAGTATTAGTAAAGGGTGATCCATTTCGAGGTTCCCTACTTTTTTAAAAAAAAAAAACACAGAAAATTCAAATTTAATGGAGAATGTTTATTATCATTTGAAAGAACATTCTTTGGCATTTATTTTTTGAAGATTATGTCTATCAAATGTTGGCCGTTGCTACGTCGCAGATGGTCCATCCGTTGAGTCCAATTTTCGATCACTCGTTCGAGCATTTCGACTGGTAACTGGCGAATGACACGCGTGATGTTTTCCTCCAAGGCCTGAATCGAAGCGGGTTTGTCGGCATAAGCTTTTGACTTTACATATCCCCACAGGAAAAAGTTTAACGGTGTGATATCACACGATCTTGGTGGCCAATCGAGCGGCCCAAAACGTGAAATTATGTGCTCACCGAAATGTTCTCCGATAAGTCCATTGATTGATGCGATATGTGGGAAGTGGCGCCGTCTTGAAACCAAATATCGCCGAGATCACGAGCTTCAATTTCAGGCATTAAATAGTCGGTTATCATGGCACGATAACGGTCGCCATTGACGGTTACGTTCGCACCGGCATAATTTTTAAAGAAATATGGACCGATGATTCCACCGGCTCACAAACCACACCAAACCGTTGTTTTTTTTCTGAATGAAGTTCTTCAATCTCCTTCTTGGAACTTTTCAAGAGCCCATAGAGCGAAGCGATGTCGCTTGGGAAGGTCGAGCGGCTTCAGTTATTGCACAAGCTGTATTTTGTACGCTTTCAATTTAAGATCTTGACGTAAAATGCGCCAAGTCGTTCCATACGTCAGTCCGAGTTGCTGTGAACGGCGCCGAATCGACTCTCTACGGTCTTCGTGTACACTCTCAGCTACGGCCGTTGTATTTTCTTCACAGCGTTCCGGACGTGGTCTATTCGGTCGAATATTATCCAATAATGAATGCTGGGTCTCAAAATGGGTGATGGTGTTGCGAATAGTACGCTTAGTAGGCCGATTATGTTGACCATAAGTTGAGCGAAGTGCACGAAACACATTCCTCACAGAACGTGAATTTTCATAATAAAGTTGAATAATTTGTAAACGTTGTTCACGCGTAAGTCTTTCCATTATGAAATGCCAAACAACACTAAACAAAAATAACATGACAGCATGACACGACTCACACGTGATCTGTCAAAAAAGGCTATTGAAAAAAGTATCTCTACTTGGATCACCCGTTAGTAGTAAATTGCTTTGTTTATTTTTTGTAAACAAAAAATTAAAAAACATTAAAACTTGGCAATAAATGTTGGAAAGAGTGGGTAATTAATTCAATATATAACTACAATTTAACTAAATGGGCATGCTTATTTATGATTTGTACTCAACTACCAAGCATTTTCGATATATATGTTCTCTTTCTTCTGTCAATCACTTACTATAAATTGGAAGATAAAAGATATAAACTTAGATAAGAAATTTCGAAAGCCGGCTAAAACAAACAGCTAAGAAAACTCCATTCCTAAACATACAAAGTTTGTAATATAAAATACTTTAAAAACGATTTAAAATACTTGTTTCAAGGAAGAAAGAATTTATATGCGTATATAAAAAAAAATCCAAAACTATTTTACACCCAAACATTACTAATTTAGTAATATTTATGCAATAATACAATAAAATTTGCATTTTATCTCATTTTACTAACCAAAATGGAAAAAACAAAACAACCCAAGTATGTTTATTTTAAGGCAGATAAAACCGCAAAAAATATTCGAATTAAATTGTAACAATTTCGTATGTATTGCGTAACTAATTCTTTGTTTCATCATTAACATTTACATTAAAATAGCTATAAAAGTTAAATTATGTTGCCATTTGGAAATGCTGCAGAACTCCCCACACTTATTTTTGGCGGGTTATTTAGCAAATTAGATCTAACTTCATGTATCTGGCTCACACGTATTTACAGATAGGCAAATTCAAAAAGGATTTTGCGAGCATTTTTAAATATTTTTTGCGGGTTGAAAGTGATAGGGGGAATGCAGAGATGACTATCTGGTTAATTTCTCATCTGTATCGACGGTATGCTTGCGAAGGCGGAATGGAGAGGGCGTGGTAGTTTTCTCAGGTTGTTGGACTGGTGAACCCTTTGATCCGGCCCGTAGAAAATCGTATTCAAAGTTAGGTTCTGCTTTAGACATAACAACGTTTCCCAAAACGATGTCTGCATTTTGCACTGATTTGTGTTTGCAACTTGTACGATCGGCGAGATAGGCCCCATTTATTGAGCGTTGGGTCTCGCTATTACTGTCGCTTGTGTTCCCTTGAAATTTTACTTTGATCTGGTTTTCTTCGTAGTCAATATTGCATCGACTTTTGTTTTTTAAATCTGTACCAATGATACCATCGTATGCCAGCTGTATTTGATGAGGCTGATCCAGAAGAATAAAATGGTCTTCTGATTGGAATAGCAAGGTTCCTGTAACTTCTCCTATTGAAGTCAGTGAGTCCCCTGATACCCTCCGTGGCGTACTCTATTGACTGTGACATCTTGCATGGCCGTATACTTCACCAAACGTCCCTGTGGTGCGGCATTTCCATCATCCTGGGGGATTCTTCCTCCACCTTTCCCTTGGTTGACGGCCTGACCTCCCCACCATAATGTTTGCTTTCTCAAGGTGTGGTAAGCACTCACAATTTCGGGGATAGTAGAAAATGCTGCCCGTATTGCTGTCTGGGCCCGTCATAAGGACTCTAAGTGGCTTTTAGTTTTTGATTCTGCACATGGAGCAGTCCCATGACCTTCTCTAGGTGCGTGTAAAGACTCGGAACCCATTACCATGCCGTTTGCAGAGGTTGGGTTTGTTAGGTTAGGTTAGGTTAAGACAGGGGTGTGATGCAACAGTCATCACATAGCACTAGGCACCGAAGTGGGCCCATCGCGATGGCTGAATTTTTAATTAAAACGGTAGACAAAGAAACTAAGCCTTTCCCTTTTGAAGCAACCAATTACCCTACAAAGGTCAAGAAAGCCTTTGAAATTTGTTTCCACAAGCTAAGACCTTGCGTCCGCCTTCCCAACCGCGACATCGAATTGCAGATTTCGTCTTGTTACTTCTCTTTCACGTTTTTCACTGGCTTCTTCTCGTTTATTACAGCAAGAAGCTCATCTTTCGGGACGCTTTGCTTACGACGCATTGCGGATAAAGTACTAGCCTTCACCTTTTACGCATCGTTTGGCTCCGCGGCGTCGTCAGATCCGCCTCTCCTGCTGCTTAAGCTACCCTCTCTTCCAGAGACATCCCCTCTTTTAGTTTTGCCGCGTGGGAGGTAGATGGTGCTAACTCGGCTTCCACTTCCCTACTTGCAGCAGCGTTACCTTTATGTGCCTGTTGGTGGCCATTAGCTAAGGTTATCGCGACCGTCATATTTTACGATTAGCTTTGCGTAGCTAAATTCAATGCCATAATTTTTTTGAGTCTTGGAGTTAGGTTTGGCTGTGGATGTTCCAGCTGCCTTGGCTACCAAGTCACCGGTGAATTCGCTTTCGCTAATGAGTGTCCTTTTGAGCTCCTCACTTTCGCTAGCTAGTTCCAGCTAGATTGAGAGCTCGTCTGTCTAGCGGGAAGATGGAGCGAACGCCTTAAGAGAATAAATTCGACATTGTAAACCTTAGCACACCGAGATAAACTAGAGACTACAAATAGCGCCCGAGTGGGAAACTATGCAGTTTGCATCTACCACAAACGCCAACAACCAGTGGTCCAAGCAACGCCACATCATCCAAGAGGTAGCCGAAACCACCCTATGCTATGCGAATGGACAATAATGCTCCAGGGTATAGGATCTCCGAATCCCAGCACCCACGTTTAAGACAAGGAGGTAGACCGAACCTCCATTTTAAAGACCAAGTCGTCACGGATGCCAGAGCGCTTTGTCTGGATAACCGGATGTATAGTGCCCGCAGAGGATGGAAGGCTGCTGTGTCTGAGACAGGGAATCTTCATGGGTAGGGATCCGTTAAGTATGTAAGTAAGTAATCTAACTCCTTTTCTTTAGTCGCCTTTTACGACAAAACAATTTTTTGGGTTTATGCTCCAGGGATATTCTTTTCCCGTCGTCAGATTAGTGTTATACCATAATCATCCATACAAATTGTATGATACAATTTCTTCTAATAATGCCCTAAAATAATAGTTAATAGCCATGAACTACATAATGTATTTACATATTAATATAAACAATAATAATATTTTATATTTCAGTACGAATGCCACATCAGACATCACTAACTTCATCAGCTGATGTAGAAAACCGAAAAACTCTTCGCGAGACCTTATACCAGGGAATATTTCACCGTCATCGACGAACAATATTTGCTGTCGGCAGTTTTCTACGAATGCTGCGCACTCGAAACTCCCAATACAATACCATTCGAAGTTCATCGGAAGGTGAAGATATGGAAGGAGCTAGATAAAACTAAATTCTTGCGCACATATAAATAAAATATCACTGAAAGCTATATGTAGTAGAGTACGCACTACATCACTATCTAT
Source organism: Ferdinandea cuprea (assembly GCA_963576555.1). Classification (NCBI taxonomy): domain Eukaryota; kingdom Metazoa; phylum Arthropoda; class Insecta; order Diptera; family Syrphidae; genus Ferdinandea; species Ferdinandea cuprea. The sequence goes on along the minus strand of OY754958.1, from coordinate 90,033,923 downwards.
TTTTATTTTTTCTAATGGTTGATTATTAAGTGTATTTTTATAAGGGGGTATTAAAATAGATTAAATTAAAAAATAATATAATAAATTCATTCAAACAACGAATTACGCAGATTTGTTTATAGTAGGAATATATTAAAAATATATAATACAAATTTTTAATATTTGTTTTAAAGGTATTGACGTTTTTCTAAAGGAATATTTTGTTTTAAAAATAACTGAATATGCATAATGCAACCCATTTATCTGGAATTCAAAAACAGACCAAATCGTTTGAAAAACTTTTTCGGGAATATTAGTGCGTAGTATTCTTACAATGCAGGTACGGTGACATAAATCTGTGAAGCAACCCAAAAACTGTTGTTATGATTAAAAGTGTCAATAAATTGTTATCTATTTTCATTAAAAGCAAAACATACACTTTACCATTACATGTCATGCTAAGAAAAACCAACCTTTTGCTTAAGAGCCTGAAAACCTTATTTAGGAAAAAAAATTGTTTATATAAACAATGATAAATTAAATTTAAAACGTAACGGCAACAGTCCGCTGGGGCGAACAGTATGATACCCTATCCATATCCCTATATGTCCCAAAGAAAAAAGCATTAAGAAGATTTTATTTCATTCTATTAATTAAAAAAAAAAGTTTTTTGAAAAAAAAACGCCCCCAAAAAGTGGGCGTGGCCAAAAACTTTATATGACAAACTTATAAAGGAGGGCAGGGCCTACATATCTTGTGAAGGTTGTAACACTCTATCTTTCTAACTTGAGCTTTAAAACGGTTTTTTCTAAATTGTGGGCGTGGCAGTGGGCGTATTCAACATTTTTTTACACTTAACCATTTCGGAGCCCTAGGGAATATGTGGTCCAAATTTCAGCTCCCTATCTTAATTTTAAAGGCCTACAAATTGCATACGGACGGACGGACGGACATTGCTAGATAGTCTTAGGATTTGGTCCTGATCATAAATATATATACTTTTATGGGTCTACGGCGAATATTAAGGGGTGTTACAAACTATGTGTCAAAATTAATATACCCTTAGGATAGGGTATAAAAAAAATGCACCCGAAAGTTGGCGTGGCCAAAAAAGATATATTGGAAAAAGTTTTGGCTAAATTTCTTCTTAAACATTTTTTTTCGGTTTTTATGAAAATTTTCGAAGTAACCAGCATTTTTGTGAAAAACGCCGACAAGCAGTACGCGTGTCAAAAAACTTTCCGTGACATAAGGATGACAGTGCCTATATATCTTTTCAAGATTGTAACACTCCATGGGCCTTACCAATAGTGACATTTAGTAAATGCTTAAATAAAAATGTTCACACTTTATACAAATCATGTACCAATAAAGAATTTAGTGCCCAGGTTAGTCACAACCGAGGCGATAAAATTTAATCTATGGAAAGCCATTTTGAAGTCGTAACTATACAAATATAAACTGACATTTCGAAGCAGGTGTTGCGTGTGGTACAATATAAAGGTACATTAAGTAGGTATTTTAGTACCCAAACGTACTAAAAAATAAGAGGTTAATATGCAATAAATTTAAGTTATTATAGAATTTGGAGGGAACGTTAAGGAAAACGATAGTGACGAATAGACATACCAACGCACAAAATACTATCGAAGAAGAATATATATATATATATATATATATTCATGTAACGATTAATCAGACACAGAATCATAAATTTGACGATAAAGGACAAAACAACACACACATGTGCAAATAAAGAGACAAGTACCTACGAACATGCAAATGAGGACGACTATATTAGATATTAGTAGTTGAAAGTTCATCATTTCATGTCATTGTCACTCTCACCCATAGCTATTAAAACTCTTTGCGTTTTTATAATTTTTCTACTTTTAAATTCATTTTGAACTAAAAATAATTACAATATTGAATCTGCACTGTTTTATTTAGTTTAAAAAATAATTCCTCACATACTAAAGGGACCGCCAAATAACTTTTTTTTTGAAAATGCTGTAAAAACAAACTACAGAATATTTTCTCAAATTTCTTTTTTTATTTGAAAGTACATTCCTTCCGGTTAATAAGGGAAAATAATTTCATTCAAATGGCTGCCTCGGCTGGCCATGCAGTAGCCTACACGATCGGTTCAATTTTTAAGCACATTATCGATTGTATGCAGCTGTATTTCACCAATGGCTTCACGAATATTGCTCTTTAAAGCGTCAATTGTTTCTGGCATGTCGGCATATCGGCATAACACTTATCTTTTACGGCACCCCACAAACAAATAATAGTCCAACGGTGTCAAATCGCTTGCTTGTTTACATATCCGCCAAGATCAAAATGAGCTTCATCTGAAAAGATGATTTTTTTTGGCAAAATCGGCATCTTCTCTAAGTCGATCGCAGGCTTAGCAAAGCGAAAACGCATTGGATGGTCAGTTGGCTTCAACTCCTGAACCAATTGGACTTTGTATGGCATCATACCAAGGTCTTTATGCAAAATTCGTCTCAATGATGTCTCCGAAATGTTCAATTGTTGACAACGACGTTGAATTGATATTGATGGCACTTCAGGCACACTTTCTGCCACAGCAGCAATTTTCTCGGGTGTACGCACTGTTTTTGGCTTTTCCAGCTTTGGTTTATCGATGAAGATGCCAGTTTCTTCACTTTTTTCACAAGATAACGAACATACGGAGCTGACGGTGCTTCTATTCTTCCAAAATCCGTACGCAATTTTCGCACACATTCTGCAACATTACCATGATTTTCAAAGTAATATCGCAATATTTCCCAGCGTTGTTCAAGCGAATGCACATCTGTCAAATCAGACATGAGCTAAGTGTTACCATTCGCGAAATAAGCACTAGTTGAAAAAAAACGTTAGATGGCGGACCCTTTATATATACATTACTGGATTCTTACTCGAAACCCATGAAATGATTATGCAGATTGATTAATTCGAGAAGTATAACATGAGGAGCTGTTGTTGGTAATCAAAGTGCACAAAATTTTTAAGGAAGTTATGATGAAATAACTTAACTGTAGGGTCTCTCATGTTAATTAAATTCTACTCGTCGGACTGCTATCAATGGGGTAACGTAGAAATTTAAATAATTGCTTAACAAGACTTTATTACTAATCCATTAATTAATTAGAACCTTCTACTATGTAACTAAAAATGCTTCAAAAACGCATTAACATGACACCCGGGTATCAAGAACAATAATACTTAGTGCTGTAATACCTACTACTACTACACCCCACGGTAATACCTACTGATATCCAATCTCGACTAGATTCATAATATCGTCTGAAAATAACTAAAATAAATAATGGGATTTCAAAATGATGATGCAGATTGATTAATTATTTCCAAATCGGCAAATAAACTTTCGTCACTCGAACTCATTTTAATATTTAATTTTGCAATTTTTTTTTTGAGAACTACTTAAGTGATTGTGACACTCACCAATTTTTTTCAATTTTGATTGTAACAGCATTCTCTATAAACTTATAACTTTTTCATATTTTTTGTGTCTTATTTAATTAATTTTATTGTACTTATCTTATTTTATCTTAATTTTTTATTCTCAATCCAAATGTCATAGAAAGATCATGTATGTACTTTGTTGACAAATCAAATAAATAAATAAATAAAATTATATGATTATGAACATAAAGGGTGATTTTTTAGCTGGTTTGGTTTTGGCAACACTGGTTTTGACAGCTGACGTGTGTTTAGTACCTTGTGTCACTGTCAAACAGCTTCAGTTTGGTTTGCAATTTAACCATGGATCGTCTTACAAATGAACAACGCTTGCAAATTATTGAATTTTACTATCAAAATTCGTGCTCGGTTCGAAATGTTCATCGCGCGCTGCTTCCATTTTATGATCGGCATTCTCGACCTTCTGAGCAGTCTATCCGGAAGATTGTGACCAAATTTCGCACCAAATTTACTTTGTTGGACATTAAACCACCAACACGTTTACGTACTGTGCGTATTGAAGAAAATATTGCGGCCGTATCAGCTAGTGTGACTGAAGACCGCGAAATGTCGATTCGGCGCCGTTCCCAGCAGTTAGGCCTTTGTTACAGCACTACGTGGAAAATTTTGCGGAAGGATTTGGGCGTAAAGCCTTTTAAGATACAGCTGGTGCAAGAACTAAAGCCAGCCGACCTACCACAACGCCGAATTTTTGGTGAATGGGCTCTTGGAAAGCTGGCCGAGGATCCGCTTTTTTATCGAAAAATTGTGTGTGAATTGTTTTATGTGAAAAATTATGGGCCATATTTCTTCAAAGATGATGCGAATCGCAGCGTTACTGTCAATGGTGACGCTACCGAGCGATGATAACAAACTTTTTTTTGCCCGAAATGGAAGTTCTTGACTTGCATGATATGTGATTTTTTAAGAGGTTTAGAACTTTTTTAAAAAAAAAACACAAAAAATTCGAAAAAATGAATGAAATATTTATTTGAATCGATAGTTTGAACCTTGCAATTTAATGTTTAAAGATAATTTCATGCAAATGTTGACCGCGGCTGCGTCTCAGGTAGCCCATCCGCTGAGTCCAATTTTGGCATACTCTTTCACACATATCGGCCGGTATCTCACGAATGAATGCATGGATGTTGGCTTCCAGTGCGTCAATCGAAGCGGGCTTGTCCCTATACACATTAGCCTTGGCATACCCCCACAAAAAATAATCTAATGGTGTCAAATCGCACGATCTAGGCGGCCAATTGACCGGCCCGAAACGTGAAATTAACTGTTCACCAAACTCGCCTCGTAATTGCGCCATTGTTTCGCGTGCTGTGTGGCATGTGGCACCGTCTTGTTGAAACCACATATCATGCTTCCATTTCTTCCATTTCGGGCAAAAAAAAGGTTGTTATCATCGCTCGGTAGCGTTCACCATTGACAGTAACGCTGCGATTCGCATCATCTTTGAAGTAATATGGCCCAATAATGCCGCCGGCCCATAAACCGCACCAAACAGTGGCTTTTTCGGGATGCATTGGTAGCTGTTGCAATGCTTCTGGCTGATCTTCACTCCAAATGCGGCAATTTTGCTTATTTACGTACCCATTCAACCAAAAATGAGCCTCATCGCTGAACACAATTTTTCGATAAAAAAGCGGATCCTCGGCCAGCTTTCCAAGAGCCCATTCACCAAAAATTCGGCGTTGTGGTAGGTCGCCTGGCTTTAGTTCTTGCACCAGCTGTATCTTAAAAGGCTTTACGCCCAAATCCTTCCGCAAAATTTTCCACGTAGTGCTGTAACAAAGTCCTAACTGCTGGGAACCGCGCCAAATCGACATTTCGCGGTCTTCTGTCACACTAGCTGATACGGCCGCAATATTTTCTTCAATACGCACAGTACGTAAACGTGTTGGTGGTTTAATGTCCAACAAAGTAAATTTGGTGCGAAATTTGGTCACAATCTTCCGAATAGACTGCTCAGAAGGTAGAGAATGCCGATCATAAAATGGAAGCAGCGCGCGATGAACATTTCGAACCGAGCACGAATTTTGATAGTAAAATTCAATAATTTGCAAGCGTTGTTCATTTGTAAGACGATCCATGGTTAAATTGCAAACCAAACTGAAGCTGTTTGACAGTGACACAAGGTACTAAACACACGTCAGCTGTCAAAACCAGTGTTGCCAAAACCAAACCAGCTAAAAAATCACCCTTTAGTATTAGTTGTGACGTTTTCTTTAATGATCCCTATCTGCCTCATCCATAGTAATTTATAAGCCCTCTCTTAGATCGTGTCTTAGGAGGAATCATGCTATGTATTTTTGTATAGACTATTAGGCATTCTTTTTTATTTTTAGGTCTTGCCCAATGATTTAAATTTTTTTTTATTTCTTGTAATGTTTCTACCAGCTTGTTTAACGATGAGAAGGATGGTTTGGGTCTGGGTGATAATATCCCTCTCCCCCATATTATTATCGTGAATCCGCCATTACTCTCGATTGGTGTTATTATCAGTGCCGCTTGTACTGGGTTGGTCATTAGGAAAATTAACATCAGTGAGAAAATCTGGAAATTGTCTTGGTCGTTTAATATTTATTTTATGTCCTCTATTTAACTTTTCTTACCCTATCCGAAAGGTATATTCGTTTTGACACATAGCTTGTAACACCCCTTAATATTCGTCGACATATGAATATATATATATATATATATATATATATATATATACATCAGATATATCAACAGTGTGTCGAAGTGTCGAAGTGTCAAGACGTGTTTTCAAAGTAATTCCTAGTTTTTGATATTCAAGTACCTACATTAAACCTTAAATTTCTTTTCAAAGAACTAAACAAGGAAGAGAAAAGCCCAACTATTTAACTTAAGTGAATTCATTTATTCAATTTCATAACAAATACATTGCATACATTTTTCTTTTAATTCTATTAAATTACAATATCTCCCAAAATGCCTGTCTGTTCTTCTTGCGGTGATTCTCTCTCATCTGAGGGCGATTTTGTTGATTGCTCGTTTTGTAAACGTAAACTGCATTTCCAATGCACAACGGTTACAGAGAGAACTTGGAGGACCATGGGGGTGAGGAAAGATACCTGGAGATGCCAGTTCTGTAGAACCGTAACTGATGGAAATGTTGAAGCTTCTAGATCGCAAACACCAGATTTGCAAGCTGCAAAGAGGATAAGACCTATAAACAGCCCCAACAACAACAAGGTGGCACCTAGCAACAACAGCAACGACAACCAAGCTGTGCTGACTGAGATCCAGCAAATGAGAGATCAACTCAAAGAAATATCAGCGAGCTGTGATTTCCTAGGTAGTAAATACGATGAAATTAATGTAAACATGATCAAAAACAATAATCTCATTGAAAGCTTCACCAAAGAAATTAACGAGCTAAGAGAAAATAATAAAAAGAAAGACATTATCATAGAAAGTATGCAATCACAAATAAACACCATTGAACAACAAATGCTTAAAAACAATATCGACATTAAAAACATTCCACCAACTCCACAAGAAAACTTGGTAGAGATTATAAAGGGAATTGGAAAAGCGATAAACAATGAAATAGATGACACTGATATAACCGATGTTTATAGAACCAACATTAAAAACCCCGAAAAATCAAATATAATTGTAACGTTTACTTCAAACAAATGCAAAACACAATTTACTAAACAAGCGCGCGCTACTCGTCCAATTAAACTCTCAACAGTCAGAAAAAGCACAAACAACTTTAATGTAAACTCGATACCAGCTGAGTTTGATGCTACAATTTATGTAAACAATCAGCTCACGAAGTATAATAAGCATCTCTTGTGGTTGACCAAAGAAGAGGCAAAGAGAGAAAACTGGAAATATGTTTGGGAAAGCGCAGGTAAAATTTTAGCACGAAGAAGCGAGAACACACAATCCATAATTATTAACACTGAACAAGACTTAAACAGCATAAAGAGAGCTCAATAATTGTTGTTGCTGTAAGCATAACAAATAGAAGTTTAAAACCGTATAAATGAAATGGAGAACACAAAAGAAAAAAATGAACTCATAATGAACTTAAATTGTAGGGTAATACATGGTTTCAATGGGATCGATGTCAATGAATTGAATAATTATGATAGCTGTTTTTTATGTTTTAATATAAGATCGCTGCGCTTACATTGGAATATATTCTGTTTAAATGTAAGACATATTATAAATGAATTTAAAATTATAATTCTAGTAGAAACAAATATAAATGATGAAGAAAAAGAATTTTATCAACTGGAGGGTTTCAAACAAGAAGTTCTAAATCGAAACAATAGAAGAGGAGGAGGAATAATGATGTTTATACGAAGTAATTTGTCACATACAGTTATAGAATCGCCAACAGGATCGTATGAAAGTATTCAAATTCAATATTCGGAAGGAAATAAAACAACATCCGTGATTGGAATTTATAGACCACCCGGTTTCAGTAAAAGGGCGTTTTATGAAGAATTTGGAAATCAAGTAGAGCAAATAAAAAAAAACGAAAGTATTATTGTAATGGGAGATATAAATATTAATTTAAAAGACTCCAAATCGAATTATGTTAAAGACTATACTGAAATGTTAGCATCGAAGAGGTTAATGAATGTCATTACTGAAAACACAAGAGTAGACCCCAAGAAAGGCACAGGGTCATTAATTGATCATGCTCTTATCAGCAGATTTGAAAGCCAAATTAATTCAGCTATAATCGAAAGCGATATCACCGATCATTATCCAATTATTTATTACGAGAAGTTTGCAAAACCAATACGTGGACAGAAGCCAATTCCAACTTCTCTATGCAGCTCTAAAGTAAACAAGCTTATTCGTGAAGAAGACTGGAAAGTCGTGCTTGAAGAAGAAGACGCAGAGAGGATGTACAACAAACTGTTTATGAAATTGCAAAATATCTACAAAAAATCAACATTGGTGCGTAAAATAAGTAAAAAAAGACAGAATAGCCCTTGGATTACGCCAATTCTCATGGAGGAATGTAAGCAAAGAGATGTAATGTACAGAAGGTGGAAAAATAATAGTAGAAACCTAGCCTATGAAAAAGAGTACAAAAGTATACGTAACAAAATCAATAAAAGCATATCAACACAAAAATCCAATTACTACAAAAATAAGTTTTTTCAATGTAAAACTGATCCGCGAAAAACATGGGGACTGATAAATGAAATTCTAGGAAAAAAAAGAGCAAACATCGACGAAACTATAGAAAGAAACTTTAAAATAGATACGAATACACTTACAAATGAATTTGCAGAGTTTTTTTCTTCACAGACGGAAAAGATTATACACAAATGCAATGTAATAACGTCAAATAATGTGAATGCAACAGTGGAAAACACAATATTTGCTTACGCAACAAATATCAATGAAATACTTAATATTATAAAATCTATTGGAGAAGATAAGTCGCCGGGAGTTGATGGCATTAGAGCAACGGATATTAAAAGCCATTCAGACATATTTGCTCCAATCCTATGTAAGCTAATCAATTTGAGCCTTACGAAATCAGTAATTCCTGCAACCCTCAAAACAGCAGTCGTAAGACCAATTTATAAAGGTGGAGTAAAAAATCATGTAAACAACTATAGGCCAATATCGATTCTCCCTGTAGTAGAGAAGTGTTTGGAAGGTGTAATAGCCAACAGATTGCAAAGTTTTATGGCAAAACATTCCCTCATACATAATAGCCAATATGGTTTTCAGAAAAACAAGAATACCGGAAAACTACTTGGTGAATTTGCAAATTGTGTAAATGAGAGCTTGGATAAAGGTGACCATGTCTTAGTACTGTACATGGATTTCAGTAAGGCTTTCGACACATTAAATCACTCTAACCTAATAGAAGCACTAAAAAGGATTGGGATACGCGGCACAATGGCTGACTGGCTGACCGAATACCTTCAAAATAGAATACTTTGTGTTGAAATCAAAGATGCTATTAGCACAAAAAAAATTATTAAATTTGGAGTCCCACCGGGATCAAAGTAGGACCAATTCTGTTCATTCTATATACCAACGAGTTACTGCGAGTTTTCAAACAGAGCATACCATTTGCTTTTGCTGATGATACGGCTATTGTGGTCCGTCATAGATCTGTGGATACGGCAGTAAGGGTGATGCAAGAAGAATTTAATGTTGCTGCGAGATGGTGTCACGATAACGGGTTAGTTATAAATGCTTTGAAAACAAAAATGATGCACATTAGAAGTCCTCACTTCAAGGCAACAGAACTTCGGATCCACTTTCAAAATAATGCTTGCCCCAATACCTTGAAGGAATGTATTGAGTTAGTTGACAACTATAAATATCTTGGTGTAGTAATAGACAGTCATTTTCTGTGGGATAGACACATTGACAAACTAAGAATGGACCTCAAGAGAGCTTTATTTGCTGTTTCGCATTTGAAATACTACGCTTCTGAAGGAGTCTTAAAGCAAGTGTATTATGCTTTGATAGAGTCGAAGATACGGTATGGGATACTGGCATGGGGTACTGCAGCTAAAACACACATCCAAAAAATACAAAAACTTCAAAATGCAGCTCTTAAGCACATAAATAATCAACGAGGAAATGAAGCAGGTTTTAAAGCTCTTCAAGTAGAGGACATATTTAAGATGACCACCATTGTGGAGTACTTTGATGACAACCGATTCGCTCGACCAATACAGCATGAAGTCAACACCAGAAGACGTGCCCAAGGAATGCTACAAACTCCTAGAAATTGGAATAACTACGGTAGACGCAAACTTCAATATACTATTCCCACAATAATCAACGAATTACCTCGTCAAATAATAACTATTGTTAATCTTAAAAAAAGAAAAAAAATACTTAAAACTTTCTACTTAAATTTAAATTGAAATAACTTAGAATCTATATCATGAATCCTATTAACTTCCTTAAAATAATGTTCAAGTAAATAATAACTTTATATCTTTGCACACTTTATTATTATTTAAAATTGATCAGAAACATAATCTTCTGCAGATAAGCTACGGCTTCGCAGATACTTATTTTAATTGTAACTATATTTATGAATAATAATAATAATAAAAAAAAAAAATAAATATGTATGTATGTATATATATGTTGTTTGAAGTGAATTATTCTACAAAGTGCTTCCCGTGGGAAAGGAATGCACTTGTTTACGAAATATTCATATTAAATTTTTGCAATGAAATAAAGGGTAATTTTTTAAATGCACTAAGACCTTCACAAAATATGTAAAAATAAATAAATTTACCATACAAAGTTTTTTTTAACGCCCAATTTGTGAGGGTATTTTTAAACAAAATTTGGTTTTCTGCGAAAATTTCTTTAGAAAAAAAAATAACTTCGGAACATTCTCTCCTCTTAGTTTTTTTTAGTGAAAAAATTCATTAAACATATTATTTAGAGAATAATATATTATAATATATTTTACAACGTTTTGGCCATGCGTTTTTTTATAACACCAAATAAAATGTCATCCAACCTGTTTTCTTTGCATTTTTCATCGGAAGGGATATGGATATGGTATCATACTGTTTGCCAGCAGCGGACTGTAGCCTTTCTGTATTTGCACCTATTAATGCGCTGATGTGTACTTAAAGTTATCCGAACATTCCCCCGGAAATGTAGAATGAAATGACCACTGCTGAGCTTGCAGAAATATATTATAGAATAGAATAAAGGTATTGAAAGATATGTTTAGTTAGTCTGTAAGTAATCGTCGATTGACTAATCGGCATTTTTTTTTATATGCAATTAGTAAACTTTATTGTTTGAAAATAATTTCTTGTCCTTAGCTAACTCTGTACCACCTGAAAGTTTTTTATTTGCTGCCCCACCTCTTGGGAACGTCTGACAAACAACCAAGTGTGTTCCAAATTTGCGGGCAGAGGCTCGAAAACAACAATTCCATGTATGTTGGAGTGGTGTGACGTGTTTTATTTCTTAATTTATTCTTGTTTAAATTGTTTCGAATATATATATAAATCTTAACGTAGTTTGCACCTCTGGACCGCACAGTTTGGAATTGAAATTGAATATAAAATAAAAAATGGAAACACAGATGCTTTGAGCGCGAAAATGCGGAGGAGCAAACTGAAGTTGGTTGCAGCTAAACATTCTACTGCTACGAACTACTAGAGGGCGTTCTCATCCAAGATATTGTGGGGAAGGGTACCAGCACATATAAAGAATAATTAAGATCAAAAATTGAATACAACAATTAACTTTATTAAAAATGAATTTAGAATATAAAATACGTGAACAATTGAACGGGAGCGAAAGAATGTGTTTCGACTAAAGAATCAAAAATGGAAAACGAAACTAAACGTTTACTTTAAAAGCTGTACAGTAAGATACCAAAAGAATGAAACCATTGAACTGCTACTGCATCACATGGAACCACTGAACTGTCATTGTAAAAAGTGAAGTGTAGGGATTGGCTTATGGCTGATACCCAAAGTACTCCCCTCCGAATTGAAAACAAACGTCAAATTAATTTGGAATTCTTCGTTGTCCATCGGCAAATTGTACCTTCTTGCGTGCTCCTGGATATGTACGCAAAGTTGTTGGATGCAATGAGATGTTCGGCTGTACTGAAGATGTATGTGGTTCTGATTTTGATGGTTGCTGGTTACTAGTGTTTTCTAACTCTTCCTTTACTAGATGTGCTGGTTTCAGTCTCTCAATGTTGACGTTGGCGATCCTCCCATTGATATCGATGGTAAAAACTTTATCGTTGAGTCTGTTGAGAACTCTATGTGGTCCGGAATATGGTTGATCAAGTCCTTGTTTTGGCGCATCTTGTCGGAGAAATACGTGGCTGCATGTGTGCTAATCCTTGTGGCAAAATATTTTTGTTTTGCAATGGTGACTAGCTGGTGTTGTTTTTAAACTTCGCATGTGAATCCTAAATTCTTCGAGGAAAATATTCGGATCCGACGGTGGGTCCTCGTGAGTAAAAAACTCACCTGGAATTCGAATTGCTGCACCATAAAGGTATTCCGCAGCGGAAGCTTTTAAATCATCCTTGTAGCAAGAACGCAGTCCTAGTAATACGACTGGTAGGATGTCGGTCCAAAGAGCTGTTTGATGACAACGTATAGCGGCTTTCAAAACTCGGTGCCACCTCTCCACGAGACCATTAGATGCTGGGTGGTAAGCTGTTGTACGTATTCGTTTACTGCCAATTAGTTGTGTCATTGCTTTGAATAAAACGGACTCAAACTGGGATCCCTGATCTGTTGTTATTGTTTTTGGACAACCGTAGCGTGAGATCCAGTGAGTGAAAAAGTGTTTTGCTATTGTGTTCGCAGTCATATCTTTGATGGGAATCGCCTCCGGCCACCTTGAGAAACGATCAACCATCGTCAAACAGTAGCGGTATCCGTCGGATACTGGTAGTGGGCCTACAATATCCATATGGATATGGTCGAATCGTTGAACAGGTTCCAAGAATGTCGATGGTTGAAGATGAACGTGTCGTCCGATTTTCGAACGCTGACATGGGATACAGCTGCGAGCCCATTGCACTATGTCCTTGTTCATCGACGGCCATACATATCGTTGGCAAATTAGTTTGCAAGTAGTCTTGCCTCCGGGATGTGACAAACTGTGAAATACGTCAAACACCTTTTTTCTGAATGCTTTCGGAACGAGTGGTCGGATTTCGTTGTGCGAGACATCACAATAGATATTCTGAAGCTGCGGGCCGAACGTTAATTTCTGAAGTTTCAGAGATGTTGTGTTGCATTTGACTAGGTGCTGGATTTCTTCGTCGCTGGATTGTGCAACTGCAAGGTCTACCAAGTCGATGACGTTGTCGAGTCGAAGTACTGGTGTGCTAAAAGCTGCATCTATTCTTGAAAAAGTGTCAGCCACGACGTTGTCTGTTCCCTTCACCGATATGATATTGGTGGTGTATTGACTGATGAAATTTAGATGACGAAGTTGTCTTGGGGACGCTTTTTCAGATCGCTGTTGAAAACCGTGCGTCAAAGGTTTGTGGTCGGTTCTGATGGTGAAGTTGTAACCCTCGATCCAAGGTCTAAAAAACTTTACGGCGCTGTAAATCGCGAAAAGTTCTCTGTCGTAGAAGCTGTAATTTATTTCTGCCGGAGATAGTTTCTTCGAGAAATATCCTAATGGCTCCCAGGTGTTGTTGGTTAGTTGCTCGAGGACTGCTCCAACTGCTCTACCTGAAGCGTCGGTTGTCAAACGAAGTTGTGCATGCTCGGCTGGATGTGCTAAAAGTGCAGCGTTAGCTAAATCCTGTTTGCACTGTTCGAATGCAGATGTTGTTTCCTCAGTCCACTCAACCGGTCTTTGGTCTTTCTTGCGGGAGTCTTTCAGGAGTGCATGGAGAGATGCTTGAGTGTCAGCTGCATCTTTGATGTGGCGTCTATAAAAATTCAGCATTCCAAGGAACTGTCGGAGTTGTTCGAGTGTCTCAGGTCTCTTAAACGATGTGATAGCTTTGACTCTGTCTGGTAATGGCTGTGAACCTTCAGGTGATATAAGTTGTCCCAAATATTCGACACTTGTTGCGTAAAATTTACATTTTTCAGGATTAACGGTCAATCCAAATTTGGAAAGAAAGAAGGGCATTACTAAAAATTCGTATAACCCAAATGGTGTGATGACTGCAGTCTTGGGTACATCTTCTGGTCTCACTGGTATTTGGTGGTACGCCCTGACCAAATCGATTTTAGACAAAATCTTTTTGCCGTGTAAAATTGAGGCGTAATCACAGATGTGAGCGATAGGGTAACGGTCAGGTATGGTCTGTGCATTAAGACGACGGAAGTCGCCGCAGGGCCTGATTTTTTTGGGACCATGTGCAATGGACTGGCCCAAGGGCTACTAGATGGTACACAGTACCCTTGTTCGAGCATGTAGTCGAACTCCTCCTTGGCTCTTTTCAGTAGCTCCGGTGATAATCTTCTCGCTCTTTCGTAGACAGGTGGTCCTGTTGTTTCTATATGATGGAAAATGTTGTGCTTCGCAGAGCTACGTTGTGTAGAACTCTGGAGAATGTCAGGAAACTGATGAAGGAGACTTGCACCTGCGTCGTCTTTGTCCACTTGGGAGATGCCGATTAATGAAGCAGAACCGAGAGTACCACTAGCTTCAATACCTGTTTTACCATTATACCGTACGGAACGTCAGCTATGCGGAAGACCCATCTGATAGGACGTCTTAGGCCTAAATTGAGTGTGAGAGCCTTCTGTCCGAACGTTGCTATGTGCGTACCATTAGCGGCGTATAGTTTTAAATTTGAAGCTCGGGTTTTATCGCTACGGGTTGGTGGAATGGTTGAAAGGTCAGCTCCGGTATCGATGAGGAAACGTTGTCCTGAGATCTGGTCGTACAAAAATAGTCGGCGAGGTCCTTCAGAGCCACCAGCGATCGCCGTTTGCACTGGTGGTTCGATTAGTTTTCCGAGTTGGTTTTAAACTTGCATGGTGGTGTACAACGTTTGGCCTTAGAGCCAAATCTGCGGTGATAGTAACAAAATTTGGTGTTGTTTGATGGGCTGTTACTGTTGGTAGAACGGAAACGATGCTGCGGACGAGATTTAGAACTGGATGGAGAGCGTGAATTTCTGAATTCCTTGAAAAGCTGCTCCATTTGGGATGACAATTCATTAACTCTCTGTTCCAACGTTGCAGAGGATGTGGCTGAGTCGTGAATTGCCATCAACCTGCTGTCAGAGGCTCGATAGATATCCCATACGCGATCCGCTAACTGAGCGATGGCTGTGTTGTCGAGCGTGTCGCCCGGAGCTATTGCCACCTGAAGCTGTTGTGGGAGATGATCGAGCCACAAAGTTCGGACAGAGCGAGCGTCTAACTTGCCCTGGTTTAGAGCGTCCATTTCTGCTAGTAAAAACGAAGGTTTTTGGTCGCCTAACTGCAAACCGGATACCAATTTGCGAAATTGTTGTTCTGGAGAAATGGAGAAACGATTAAGTAACGCTTCTCGAATGGCAACATACCTGTTCTCGTTCGGTGAATTGAGAACGATTTCTTTCACGAGTGTGAGAATCTCTTGGTCTAGCCTGCACGCCACAGCATTAAACTTTGACTGGTCTGATGTGACCCGGTTTAATTGGAATTGGATTTCCAATGTCGCAAACCAAAGTTCGGGTTCCTTGATCCAGAAGGACGGGACTGTGAGGCGTTCCACGCTGCTAATTGCTGGTGCAGTTGTGTTGGCGTTGCTGTCCTGCGTTGTGGTGCTTTTTGCTGATGATGATGCATTGCTCGCGTTCTCAGGTTTCGGCACAGCTGCATTTGATTCCATCGGATTATATTTGACACCGAAAAGTGTCTCTTGGTAACAAGGAAAATGGATGTCCTACTACGTCGGCGGCGTTTCTTTTCTTTTTTTGTTTCGCTTCCCCGATCACGTCGGGGTCACCATATATGTGGGGAAGGGTACCACACATATAAAGAATAATTAAGATCAAAAATTGAATACAACAATTAACTTTATTAAAAATGAATTTAGAATATAAAATACGTGAACAATTGAACGGGAGCGAAAGAATGTGTTTCGACTAAAGAATCAAAAATGGAAAACGAAACTAAACGTTTACTTTAAAAGCTGTACAGTAAGATACCAAAAGAATGAAACCATTGAACTGCTACTGCATCACATGGAACCACTGAACTGTCATTGTAAAAAGTGAAGTGTAGGGATTGGCTTATGGCTGATACCCAAAATATGTTAGTTGACATTATCCAGAGTGGTCGTTTTGTTACATCCCCGCCCCCGTGGATCGACTCGATTCTACACTATACATGTTAAAAACGGCCAGCTTAGACACTGGACGGCGATAAATTCCTGATCTCGTACTCACATCTGCTTGCGTATTTCACCAGGAGAATAGCTCCATAATACAATTGCTGACCTCTTCCACGATACCACTGCTTCCACGGCATATTTGAATCGCAGATGAATACAAGGTCGCCCTCCTTAAACGGTGTTGTCTTCTGACACCGTTTGGTATGGCATGTTAGGATCGGTATCTCTTAGTTGCCGGGCGATACGCCATTGTTTGTTTAAAGCACATAACCTTTCAGGGAGCTCGGATAAGTAAGGCGTCTGGGCGGTGTTAGCTACCCCGAATAAAAAATTGTTTGGAGTGCATGGCTGCTCCTGGTCGATTGAAATTAGCAGATGCGTCAGGGGTGTCATGTTGAAGTTTTCCGCTTCGATGATGAGACACTGAAGTGTATGTTCAGAAGGCGCAATTTCGCGCAGTGTATGACGTAAGACTTTTATGACACATTGAACCATACGTTCCCATACGCCTCCTTCCGATGGGTTATTATTACAGTTGAATGCGCTCGCATTCAAATACTTCAGGAAGACGTCTCACTACATGGTCAGCTCCAATGAAGTTCTTGCCATTATCGCTTCGGATCCTCACTGGTACTCCACGACGGTTGATGAAGTTACGGAAGTCAGTCGATAGATCACGAGGGACCCTGAGGTGACCCAAAATAGGTGTGACAGGTGAAACGCAAGCAATTTGTCAAACGAACCACTTGAAGATTATGTTTCGCAAGACCTTCCGCAGGCGTGGAATCCATAATTTGTGACGGATTGCACATATCGTGGCTTCCACGTTTTGGTATTTCATCTGGCAGTGGTGACGGAAAACGGTAAGTTCTGTCAACGGATGATCAGGTGGTAATATAATGAGACGTCTTTTTATATATGGTAGCCAGCTCGCTGCATCGATGCATCCGCTAACGCGTAATACACCACTATCATCAACGTTGGGCGAAAGTTTGCACAAGGCGCTACGTTTGGCCAGATCTTGTCCGCCTTCGATTTGACTTAACTCTACAGCATACCTCTCAGATTGAGCTTGGCGCCATAGGATGGTTTCAGCTTCATCAAGTTCAGCAGCGGACAAGTCATGATCATCTTCAGGGTGATGTATTTGACGACATCGATTAACAAACCGTATCACCCAACCAATCGTACGCTTGAGCCTGATAACGAAAGAACATTTTTCGAAGTTAATGAAAAGTTCACTTACGACAAGTATCGCAAATTTCGGCTGAAGCTCTTCGATGCCTTCTTCTACATGACAGCCGGCCCGATTTCCTCATTTTTCCTTAGGAACTCTGGTCCGCTTAACCACCTGGACTCTGGATTAAAGTTGACTTAAAGAGACACATCTCCAATTTTTCGATTTGATCCAATTTTTTACCACAGTCTTGGAATCACTCCACAGGAAGCGTCTGGTGGTTTCGATGGAGTGCTCATCAACAATCATTTGCATCAGACGGGTTCCCAAAACAGCAGCCTGAAGCTCGAGTCTCGGGATAGTCTTCGGTTTAAGCGGTTCACACTTCGTCTTTTCACAAAATGCAACCATTGCCTTACCGTTAGAGTCGGCAAAGGCATCCTCACTGGCAACCACGAAGATATGGAGCTGCACTCGCTTGGGTACAGTTCTGTGAAATAATAAGGGGGAATCTGGAACTTGCCGACATGACTTATATTGTAGCACCATTTCCTCCCTGCTGCATTAATGTCATCTGGGAGTAGCTCGTCCCAACGTATGTCGCACTTCCAGACTTCGCGCATTTGCTCCAATTAAGAAGTGGCAAAGGAAGCCAAGTGGATCAAACACGGACATTATCGTGCTCAGCAATTCTCTTATCATAGGGCGTCTTTTCCCAGCAACGATTTCAGCATCCACGCGATGAAACTTCAAATGGTACTTGAAGGCATCGCTAGAAGGCTGCCGATACATCCCTAGAACCTTCTCTGTTACTAAGGTGCCTTCAATCGGGCGATTGCTCATCACTATCGTAGGCACCTCACTACCCACCAAAGCATTTATAACTTCTCGCTCATTTGAATCAAAGCTGCGTAGCTCAAATCCTGCATCCTTGTGGATTTCGCGAACTTGTTTTGCAATTCTTATAGCTTCCTCTATTGAGTCGATGCTGTCCACAAAGTCACCGATGTAGTGGTACTTTAAGATAGCTTTGACAGCTCGGGCTTCATGACCACGATGTTCTACCGCATTGGCGATTTCAATATATTGAGCTGCACACAGCGAACAAGCAGCTCCAAATGTTATGACCATCACCTCGTAGACGTCTGGTGGCACATCTGTCCTCTGGCCGAATGCAACCATTGCCTTACCGTTCGAGTCTATAACTCTCCAGTAAGCTACGGCGGCAAAGGCATCCTCACTCGCATCCACGAAGATATGGAGCTGCACTTTCTTGGGTACAGTTCTGATGAAGTAATGAAGTAATGCCATGGAATCTGGAACTTGCCGACGTGACTTATATTGGAGCACCATTTGCTCCATGCTGCAGTTATGTCATCTGGGAGTAGCTCGTTCCAACGTATGTCGCGCTTCCAGACTTCGCGCAAAGGAAGCCACGCGATGAAACTTCAAATGGTACTTGAAGGCATTGCTAGAAGGCTGCCGATTCATCCCTAGAACCTTCTCTGTTACTAAGGTATCTTGAATCGGGCGATTGCTCATCACCATCGTAGGCACCTCACCACTCACCAAAGCAAACGGCTGGCTCGCTTGAAACAAAGCTGCGTAGCTTAAATCCTGCGTCCTTGTGGATTTCGCGAACTTGTTTTGCAATTCTGATAGCTTCCTCTATTGAGTCGAAGGATTCCACAAAGTCATCGATGTAGTGGTACTTTAAGATAACTTTGACAGCTCGGGCTTCATGACCACGATGTTCTAACGTGTTGACGGTTTTAACATATTGAGCTACGTACGGCGAACAAGCAGCTCTAAGTGTCATGACCATCATCTCGTAGACGTCTGGTGGCTGATTATCATTGCCGTCGCGCCTCTGGGCACATCTGTCCTCTGGCCGGATAAGAACCTGGTGGAACATTTCACGAATAAACAGGTTCAACAGGTCCGATGGCATCGGTTGGTACTGCTGCGGTCCCTTTAGTAAGCACTTATTGAGTGAGGTTCCTTCAGCGATAGCGGCGGCATCGAAAAACCAAATGTAGCTTGTCTGGCTTGTTGGGATTTGTCACCGCAAAATGTGGAAGGTACCACGTCCTTGGTTCAATGATGGCGGCTTCTGCTGCCGGCGTTTTCGGGCGTAGTTCTTGTCGATATAACCCCGAATGATTTCATTGTAGGCGATAGCAAACGAGTTATTACGTTTCATTTTACGTTCGATGGCGATTAACCTCCATTCCATACGCTCCAGGCCTAGTTCTTCCGTCAAGTCGCGATCTATCATCGTAACAGATGAACCTTCATCCAATACTGCATATGCAACCATTCGCTTCTTTGGTCCATAGAGAGTAACCGGTAAAAGACGGAATAGTAACTTCGATGATTCTGATTCTGAGGACTTTACCCACAACACTAACGTCCCGTTGATCCGACTGTTGGGATGGCGGCCTTTCAATAGAATTACTCCTTCGTTCAGGTAACAACTTGTGGTGACTCGCACTACATCCATTAATAAAACATTGTTTTCGACGAAACAATCGACCACGTTTTACTTCGGTTCACCTTTCGTGCACATCACAATCTAAAAACTTGTTGCAACTTATGATTTTATGCTGGCCATGGCAATTTGAGCATTTAAAAGAATTATTACGCTTACCTTCCGCGGCGTGAAGAACAACTCTTCATTTTGTTTCTGCTGTTGTGCCGCTACAGCTGTCTTGGATCGCAGAAATTAAGCTTGCGACTGCGTTCAACCAAATGCTGAAGTAAACAATGGTTGCATATGGCTGTATTGATGCTGCGCAGCTGGCCCATTCTATCCTTTTACTTATCGGAAGCTTGGTTATGGGTTCGTCCAATAAGGTAGGGTTAGACAGGTGATGTTGGCCATTGATTGATTGCAAAAATACCGCCAAATTTTTTGTCTTCGTTGCAAATGGCACTTATTTCTCCACAGATGCTTCAGATATGGAAGGAATTGCCCTTATTTGTTGAAGCTGGCTCCGTATCAACTGCTCCGGTCGACCAAAACGTAAACGAAGCTGTTCCATCACTGTAGCGACATTTTGTGGATATATTAGCAGCGACTTGACTACTTCCCGTGTCTCACCCTTCAAACTCTTCTGTAGGAGCATACAATTTTCCAAGTTTGAATACGTTGTCGAGAACATTGGCCAGTCCTCAGTCCATCGGTCGGAGAACGTCCGATAGTTTGTGAATGGAATGGGTGTGCACTCAAGTTAATTGGTATATACTCATACCCAGATGAAATACAATTTTCCTGGCTAATATTTAACCTATCAATACTACTAACTGTTGGAATTAACGGAACGTTTACTGGCACTGAACCCGTTGGTTGTAACAATGCTCGGCTCGAAACAGTAGCTGTACTTGGTACCGTATATTGGGAAACGGCATACGACGTCAATAGCGGCGGTGTGAACTGAACGTTACTTGACACAAATGAAACTCCTGGAAGTGGTGGCTGTTCGTTTTGTATCTTCCCCCTCAGTGCTAAGCACTGCAAATCACTTTCTCGCAACTTCGCTTGGGTGCTTCGCAGTTCACATTCCACTACACTTAGTTGCTGTAGTACTCGGTCTAAAATATTTTCCCGCTTTGCTGCGACAGATGCATTACTTGCAAACATTAGCTCTATTGAACAAATAGCTGCATGTGATACACTTCTTGATGTGGTGGCAGTGGTGACGGTGGCGGCAGTGGCGATGACATCTGCTTTTATCGTGTTCTCCAAAGGCATAGTGGCGGCGATATTTGCCTCTGGATTCAAGCATGGACTTTTCTTGGGGGTTTGTGACGCAAAATTAATTTGAATCGACGGCAAAGGGTTTCAGGCTGCTGGCAGCTGACTGCTGACATCTTCCAAGGTCACTCAATGACAGTGCAGGGTCTCATTCAGATTTCGCAATGTATTCACGCCAGCGGAGTCTCGCAGAAACGAAATAAAAGTTTTGTTCCAAATTTCCGAAACGAACAATTCCATGTATGTTGGAGTGGCGTGACGTGTTTTATTTCTAAATTTTTATTCTTGTTTAAATTGTTTCGAATATATATAAATCTTACCGTAGTTTTCGCCTCTGGACCGCACAGTTTGGAAACGAAATTGAATATAAAATAGAAAATGAAATGACGGATGCTTTGTGCGCGAAAATCCGGAGGAGAAAACTGAACTTGGTTGCAGCTAAACATTCTAATGGTATAATACTACGAAGTACTTGAGAGCGTTCTCATAAGATATGTTAGTTGACATTATCCAGAGTGGTTGGTCTGTTACAAAGAGTAACAACTGTCATAAGAAGCTTCTCAAAAAGACTGTAGCCTTTCCTTATGTCAAAGTCAAAAGCTTATGCCGACAAACCCGCTTCGATTCAGGCCTTGGAGGAAAACATCACGCGTGTCATTCGCCAGTTACCACTCGAAATGCTCGAACGAGTGATCGAAAATTGGACTCAACGGATGGACCATCTGCGACGTAGCAACGGCCAACATTTGATAGACATAATCTTCAAAAATCTTCAAAAAATATGAAAATATGCCAAAGAATGTTCTTTCAAATGATAATAAACATTCTCAATTAAATTTGAATTTGCTGTTTTTTTTTCTTTAAAAAAGTAGGGAACCTCGAAATGGATCACCCTTTATATTGTAACTGCTTTTCAAATTTCATTTGTTAAGGTGGCTTTATTATTATGATCGGCTGAGAATGTCCTTATGTGGTCATTCAGGGTGAAATGGAATCGCTCAGTTACCGAGTCTCCAGTTTTATTGTAGAGAGTAGTAATGTGGAGCTCTACGTTATTTGCCTTTAAGGATTCCCTGATGTTAAGTGAGCAAAACCCAGTCTCATTATTTGTAACTATCTTTTCCGGTATACTATGGCGTGCAAATATATATATAATATTTTAATGGTATCTTGTTAGGAGTTCTTTCGTATTTCGCTTTGTTACAGATATTCCAGTTATTTATATATTTCTGAATTTTTTCTTGAAGGTTTGGACAGTAATAATACGCGTAGTTCTTTCGTTGTCCTCAAGGTCTTCTAAAAGTTTGCTACGTTTAAAAACTTTAAGGAACTTATTTCTGCTGAAGTATTTTACATCCCAGTATGTGTCTTGAAACTGAGCAATCATATTATTAGAGTAAATTTCCAAAATGGCTTTGGGAGGAATTAATTTTATCATAACGATTTAAAATAAAAGCTTCCTTATATTCTTTGAATTCAATAACAATTCTTTTCTTATGAAATTGGGTATATATTTTGTAATTAATTAATTTATTGATTTCAATCAAAATAATTTGTGTTTCATATAGATTCACGGGTAAGTCTATAATTATATTTGTTCGTATTAATATTTTCGATCATTTGAAAGCGTCAAGTTACTTGAAAGTTTATCTGAAGAGGAAATAATAATTTGAAAAATTACTTAGCCTTGTCCAGGATTCGAACTCGAAACCATCCGCTTGCCAACCCAACACGCATCCACTGTATCAAACTGATTAGTACAGAGTGAAGATTAAAAATTGATAAGTTGAGAATATTTAATCATCGGATGTTTAGACCTTGATGCCGACAATAATTTCATCTTATGTAAAAAAGTAGGTCCGCTTGTAAGTTTGAACATCGAAAAACTGAATTGATAAAAATTGAATTAAGTAGATATAGGTATTGCTTATAATAACTATCACTGGAACTATAAAAATATTATTTGGCTATGAAAATATAACCATTCACAAACATTGTGTTATATTTCTTGTTTCTTATTTATAGTTCTTATCTGAGTCTATGAGAACCTTCCCTGTTTCCATGGGAATGAATACCATATAATCAATAATGATTAATTATTTCCTTTCCATTTCTTCTACTTAAATAAATATTTATATGATATCTTAACCTAGGTTCAAACCTCCACTATGTTATGTTATGCAAGCCTTATAAAGAATCTTGCTCCTCAACTTTACTTATATTGTGTATATTAACTATCACTGGAACTATAAAAATATTATTTGACTATGAAAATATAACCATTCACAAACATTGTTATATATTTATTGTTTCTAATTTATAGTTCTTATCTTAGTCTATGAGAACCTTCCCTCATTCCATGGGAATGATTAACCTATATAATTAATAATGATTAATTATTGCCTTTCCATTTCTTCTACTTAAATAAATATTTATATGATATCTTAACCAAGGTTCAAACCTCCACTATGTATGTTATGCTTCTATTCACAAGCCTTATAAAAAATCTTGTTCCTCAACCAAATAACTTCGAAAGGCCTTATAGCAACCTCGTATTCTACAATCGAAAAAGGGCTTCTCCCTATCGCCGGTTCCACTAAATACTTTAGACCATATCATTTTGGCAGAAAATTTACTGAAAGAACTAACCACCGACCATTAATTGGTTACTTACTTACTTACTTACTTAGGTGGCGCTACAGTCCGGGGTGGACCTGGGCCTCAACCAATACGCCTCTCCAGTTAGCACGATCTTTGGCTAACTGCCTCCAGTTGCGCACTCCAAGTTGGTTGAGGTCCCCTTCCACTTGCGCGCGCCACCTTAGGCGAGGTCTTCCTCTACTGCGTTGTCCCTCCGGGTTGGATTCAAAGACTCTTCGGGCCGGAGCGTTGGTGTCCATTTGCTCTACATGTTCCAGCCATCTTAGACGACTAATCCGTATTTTTCTGACTAGGTCGATGTCGCTGTACAGCTCGTAGAGTTCGCTGTTAAATCTCCTCCTCCAAAGCCCGTCAACGCAAACGGGACCGAAAATCACTCGAAGAATTTTGCGTTCGAAACGACCAAGGAGATCTTCATCCGCCTTTGATAACGTCCATGCTTCTGCGCCATACATTAGGACTGGGATGATGAGGGTCTTATATAGAGTCTCCTTGGTGTTTCTCGACAAGGCCTTACTAATCAATTGCCTCCTTAGGCCAAAGTAACAGCGGTTGGCAAGTGTAATTCTTCGCTTGATTTCTGACGATATATCATTGTCAGAGTTAATAGCGGAGCCGAGGTAGATAAAGTCCCGAACTACCTCGAAGTTATAGTTAATTAGTTAGTTGACTAAAAGAACCAAATTCCAAGTTGTTCTCAGTACAGGGAAAACTCAGAAGTATTTGCCTTAAGAAGGACGTCTTAAAGCAATTGAAATGAAGATGAAAAAAAAACGCAGTTCACGTTATAATAATTTATTACTTATTGTTAGTCGTTGGAATGATGGTAGACAATTGATTGCGAATTGTTGACCCTAGTCCCCAGGATACCTCGCATTCAATCACTACTGTAAGATCTGCAGAAATTGATGTTACATTAGGTGTTCAATGAACTCTTAACTTGAACTTGAAAATTCGTATTTACCATCTAACATTTACATAATTCTATCATGGGGACTGTATGTGTGATTACGTGTATTAGCTTTTACGTTATTGTATAACACTTTACATTAATGCCCCATATCTGACTTGAGGGTTAGAAGTGATAGTCATACAATGTATTCTCTATTTTTTAATCAATATTGATCTGTATTAGTTCAAACAATGAAATTATGCGACCCTTTACATTCTTATTAATTAGAGCGAGAGAATGCATTGCATAAAAAAATTTCTCATTTGATACTTAGTTCTATAAGTTCTATTAGTTCTATTCTATAAGGTCCAATTTTTTAAATTTGATTAACTATTATTGCACTGTCATGAGGCTTCTTTATAGATGTTTACTATTTTCCAAGATATACTTTCAGAAAAAGTTTTTTTAAAGCTTTTGGGAAACAATTTCACAAGCTGTACAGAAGGGAGAGATATTCTTATCGTGTTGGTTAAGTTTTCGACTGTAGAAACACACCGGGTGGTCCTCTCGGCTTAAGACACTACTTATAGCGTAAATCGACGCATCTGTTGTCACAGTGAATTCCATTTTCATATTAATGATCAGGACCAAAACCTAAGACTATTTAGCAATGTCCGTCCGTCCTGCCATACGCAATATTTGGGCCTTTACAATTAATCTAGGAAGCTGGAATTTAGACCACATATTCCCTAGGACTCTGAAATGGTAATATGTAAAACGTTTTTGAATACGCCCACTGCCACGTAAAAGTTCACGGAATGAAATGAAATGCTATCTATCATTTTCTTAATGCTTTTTTCTTTGCAGCATAAAGGAATACGGATAGGGTATCATACTGTTCGCCCAAGCGGACTGTATTCTTTCCTTTTGTTTTTTTTTTAATTTGACAAACACTTAAAAGAAAATGCTTGGAAAGTACCTATCTCTAGAAAAATTTGCGTCAAGGGGGCGAAATTGTATGCAAAAATAGTTAAGCTGATAGGCAGCCCTCGTTCAACAATACAGTTAGTCATCGGGCGCTTTAAATATGAAGGTCGTGTGGAAAATACCCCCAAACCTGGACGACCTCCAGTTCTCTCGAAAGGAGATAAACTTGAAACTAAGCATATGGCATATACTTGCTCAAAACACCTCCACAAAGTCCTGACCTCAATCCAATTGAGCATGTGTGGAATACGTTGGAGAAAATGATCAGGACTGGTCATATAAGCTCAATAACACTCCTTATTGAGGCTTTAAAGGACGACTGGTTATCAATTGATACGGGATATACCCAAAAACTTGTGGAATCAATGCCAAATCGCTTAAAAGCGATTCGAACAAACGCTATCAAACCAAATATTTAAAAAAAGGATTACAATCTAATTCTTAAATATCAAAAAATTACAATTCGTTATAAGGTACGAATTGGAAGCAAATAAGTGCTTTGTTTTGTTTTGTTTTTCTTCAATATTTCCTGAGTTTCTTTAAATAATTGGATAATGTTTAAAGTAAACATTAAAGATAATAAATACGCATTTAAATATGCATAATGATTTTTTTTAATTACTTGTTTTCGATTAAGGCTTATAGGTCTATAAAGGTATAAATTGCTGCTGTACGAGGACATTATTGGTACACTGTATCTTGTTTCTAAATTTAATTTTCATTACTAGCATTCCGTAAAAAATACCTTTCACTGCCTCTTTCATTATCATTAAATGCGGCGTGATCCGCTATGTTTTCTACTAAATTTTGTATTTTATAATCTAATTCATATATGGTCCTAACCCTTAGGAATAGTGCTACTATTTCTTTAGTAATAGTGAGGTCGTCCATATGATGAATTAACCAGATATTCAACTAGAGAGAGAATATCTCACCTTGCCTACAAGCTAAGTCGAACTGATAAGCCCCACATAATTTGCACTTATATGGACTTTTACGTGCAAATCAAATGGGATTCACGCAAACATGAATTGAATTATATGGAGCAAAAGGCCGCCGCCAAGAAATGTAATTTTATAATATTGAGAATAAAGCTATGTTTTAACCAATTTATTCCAATTTTTAATGAAAAATAATCAAAATAATATTGATTAACGTGACTAATATATAATAAGAAAGTTTAACATACATTTTCGGTTTACAATACATTTAAGTATAACTTTACAAACACGGAGTTTGTTATGGATGGTTATATTGAAGCATTTAAATACTTTTATGCTACATTTCTACCAAAAAATAAACCGAGATTATGCACAAAAAAATTTAAATTAATCCTTTAGGGTTTCCACCGAAGAAAATAGACTAATCTGACGTTTGGCTCTCTTTATCGCATTTTTGCTATAAAATTGAGGACGTAATTGACATTTCAAAAGAGAACAGATATTTTTTCTTGAACGTCAACAAAGCGAAAATAAAACTAAAATGTGGAAAAAGAATGAAAATATTTTTAGCACACCATTTTATTCTTTTAAAAAAGTTACAAAACATTATAACTTGACAAATAAAGTCCTCTGTTAAAAAGAGTGGCTAATTAAT
The DNA here is from genome assembly GCA_963576555.1 of Ferdinandea cuprea. NCBI lineage: Eukaryota > Metazoa > Arthropoda > Insecta > Diptera > Syrphidae > Ferdinandea > Ferdinandea cuprea. Next base: position 90,006,539 of record OY754958.1, on the reverse strand, counting down.
TCAATATATATATGTAAAATAATGTGCATGCTAATTTATGAGTTGTACTCAACTACCAAGCTTTTTCGATAAAAAAAATGCACCAACAATATGTTTATGCAGTGCATTCCAGCATTAACTTCTATAACAAATTTCCAAAGCCGCATAAGAAAACAAACAGCTAAGAAACTTCATTGACTAAACGTACAAAGTTTGTAACAAAAAATGGATGTATATTCATTAAGCTTTCATATGTCCAATAAAAACAATCAACTAATAAATAAATAATAAATCAGTCAAACAAACAAATAAATAATAAATCAATAAAAAAAAACATCGCAAACTATTTACGACACATATTTTACACACGAACATAACTAATTTAGTAATATTTATGCCATAATTCAACAAAATACATTTTATCACATTTTATTAACCAAAATGGAAAAAGTATAACAACCCTTATTAAATATTTTTTGCGGGTTGAAAGTGATAGGGGATTGCAGAGTTGACTATCTGGTTAATTCCTCATCTGTGCCTTTGAGGCTCAGTTTTTCTAAGCATTGGTCCAAGTCCGCCAGCGGATCGATCTGCAGGTAATTCTTTGCCGCTCCATCAAATTTTGTGTTTTAGATGACCTCGAATACCCGTTGTTTGCTCTCTGGTATTGCATAGCTTTCTAGTATTTGGTTTATGGTAATGTTTCCAGCTTTTCTTCGAGCGTATTTAAAAATCGGATCTCTTTTTCTATTTTCCCTCTAAATTAATTTTTTTTTATTCCATTAATTTTTTTCTTCAATATTATCTTATTATTACAAAACGAAAGACGCTGTCTTTAGCTGGGCTGCACTTGAAGTTTGCTTGTTAAGTTAAGACTAACTTACAATTATATTTGTATACCCTATCCTAAGGGTATATTTATTTTGATACATAGTTTGTAACACCCCTTAATATTCATCGTAGATCCATAGAAGTGTGTAGTGGGTGCAGTGGCTTAGTGGTTAAGTGCGTTGGACCACTAAGCGAGAGGTCGCCGGTTCAAATCCCGACCTATACCACCTGAAAGTTTTTATTCGCTGCCCCACCTCTTGCGAACGTCTGGCAAACATCCAAGAGTAAGAAATTTCATGAGAAGCTTCTCAAAAATAAATTGCAGTTCGGAATCGGCATTTAATTGTAGATAGCGCCATTCGTGTCAAAAATATAACTTCGCACACACAATGGTTGGAGAAGCTAGGCTCTTGGTCCGGTATGGGCCGTTTACGCCTAATATATATAGATTCATAAAAGTATGTATATTTATGATCAGGACCAAATCCTAAGACTATTTAGCAATGTCCGTCCGTCCGTATCAACATTTTGAGGCATTTAAATTTATTTATGCTAGGAAGCTTAAATTTAGAGCATATACTCCCATATAACCATTTTAAGGCTAAAGTTAGAGAGATAGAGTGTTAGAACCTTTACAAGATTTGTAGGCTCTGCCCTCCTTTATAAGTCTGTAATATAACTTTGCCACACCTACTTTGTGTGGGCTTTTTTCACTAAAATTGTGTTTTCTTCGACTATGTTCATAGAAGCGAATATTTTCATAGAAATAAAAAAAAAATTTTTAACAAGATATTTAGCAAATACTTTTGCAAATATATCGCCCATACAAAGTTTTTGACCACGCCCACTTCTTGGGCGTCTTTTTTGGAAAACATTTTTTTTTATAAATTTCATAGAATGAAATAAAATAATATCCATCACCTTCTTAATGCTTTTTTCTCTGGGGCATATAGGGATATGGATAGGGTATCGTACTTTTCGCCCCAAGTGGACTGTGGCCTTTCTTTATGCTTTACTTTGAAAGTGAATTATTCTGCAAGATATACCTAGTGCTTCGCTTGGGAAACGAATGCACTAGTGTTCGAAATATTTATATTTTAATTTGTTCAATGAAATATGAATATTGGAAAAAAGCTGTGTACGGAGAAATGGGTGCGCGTGCAAGATTTAAAGCGTATGTGCAAATGGACGGATGGGAAGAGGAATACAGTTATGCCGGCAAAATTTCGACTAAGGAAAAAGGCGTAAGCCGTTGAATGTTAAGGGAAGTGACGTAGCTTTAGTCTAATTAATTAATTTGTTGATTAACAACTACTTCTTGTTAGGTAATTCTTAAGATTTCGACGTGACCCGATTGATATGGGCATTTTTGTACTAAAATACCTTCTTTAGGTACCATAACATTGCATAACAGGTAACACATGCATCGAAATGTTAATTTATAATTGTATAGTTACGACTTTAACAAGGCTTTCCGTGCAATAGCCTTACTAATACTCAAACAATAATGTCGACTATCAGTTGACTGTCAATTTAAATTAAAATGTACAGCATATTTGAAATTGTACCAATATATAACTTGACCTCCACCTTTAATAGTGTCTTGTTAAACAGTTTTTTTCAGTTTCTATGGACATTTTCGAAGAAAACACAATTGTAGTGAAAAACGCCCACAAAAAGTTGGCGTGGCAAAAATCTTTATACGACAAACTTAAAAAGGAGGGCAGTACCTACATATCTTGTGAAGGTTATCCTACTCTATCTCTCCAAATTTACCTTTAAAACGGTTTTTTCCAAATTGTGGGCGTATGAAAAACTTTATTCACTTAACTATTTCGAAGCCCTAGGGAATATGTGCTCCAAATTTCACCTTTCTAGCTTTATTTGTAAGGTCTAAAAATTGCGTACCGACGGACGGACATTGCAACCCGCATGCAGGTCTTGAAGACAAGTGAGGGACTTTGCTACAAGTGCAAAATCTGCAATGGGATGCCATTTTTAGGTTAAATCACTAAGCTCAGGGAGGTATTAAGCACCGGAAGGATCATGGTAAAGTTGCCATTCAAAGAGGACCCATCTGTTCTAGGCGAGTCTTACGACTTTGCTTTTCGTCGCTTTCTTTCGTTGGAGCGCAGGTTGGCTAAGGACGTAGCTTTAAAATCATTATATGTACAGTTCCTTCAGGAGTTTGAAACACTAGGTCATATGTCGGTAGTAACACATCCAAACCTTAGTCGTCCTCACTACTTCTTACCTCATCAATGTGTGCTACGACCAAACAGTACATCAACTTAATTGCGAGTAGTATTCGACGCTTCATGTCGCACCTCTTCGAATATTTCGCTCAACGGGATCCTTATGGTAGGGCCCACGATTCAAAAAGATTTATTTTCAATACTACTTCGTTTTCGACTGTTTCAATTTGCACTTACAGCCGACATTGTTAAAATGTACCGGCAAATTTTGGTACATCCCGACCACCGTAGGTTTCAATACATCCTATGGAGGGAAAATGTGAAGTCTCCCATTAAAACCTATGCTCTGAATACAGTAACATATGGGACGTCTTCGGCACCTTTCATGGCTATTCGATGTCTTCAATATCTAGGAGATAAATATGAACAACAGTACAAGCTCGGGGCAGACGTACTTCGATCAGAATTCTATGTAGATGACCTGATCACAGGGGCAGACGACCTTGAAACCTTAAAATGTAAGCAAAGGGAAGTTGTGTCCATTCTAAAATCGGCTGGGCTAGAACTTGCCAAGTGGCACAGCAACCACTCTTCACTTTCAACCGATGATATTGGAAAGGATTTAAATATTAACGAATCCAACGTTACAACTTGGAATGCGCTTGAAGATAATTTCTACTTTTCTTACAATCCTACCCAAATATATTCTTCATATACAAAAAGGAAAATTTTATCTGTGGCTTCATCTCTTTTCGACCCATTGGGTCTTCTATGTCCAATTATTGTGAGGGCAAAAATTATTTTGCAAAGGCTGTGGATGGAGAAGATTGAGTGGGACACTGCCATTCCGCAAGCAATAGATACAGAGTGGAGGACATTTATGAGTGATTTGCACTCAATTCTGGCGGTTCCCAGATATGCTCTAGCCCCTTCTAAAAAGAATGTCCAAATCCATGGATTTTGTGACCCATCCATGAATGCGTACGGATGCTGCATTTATCTTCGAACAGTCAACACTGAGGATGCCATTTCTGTCAGATTGCTGGTAGGAAAATCACGAGTGGCGCCATCAAATAAGAAACGAATTCCGCGTCTTGAACTGTGTGCTACACATCTTCTGGCTAAACTGTGGTCGAAAATTCAACCCATGTTCCAAGAATGGAGTCCGGAAGTATACTTTTGGACAGACTCGTCGGTGGTTTTGCATTGGATCTCGACTCATACGTTCAAATTGAGTACCTTCGTTGGGAACCGGGTTGCAGAGATACAGGAGGCGTCAACCGGCATTAACTGGAGGCACGTACTTACGGAATTCAATCCAGCGGTTATTTGTTCTCGCGGTTGCACTCTCGAGGAGCTTGGGAGATCGATATGGGCAGCTGGACCATCATTTCTATTGGAACCACCTGGACAATATCCTTTAAATCCAAACATATCACTTTCCTCGGAGCAAATGACCTTGGAAAAGAGAAAAACGGCGTTAGTATCCAGTAGAGTCATCGAAAATGATTTGCTCAACATAGCAAATAGTTGCAGTTCATACCTTAGACTTTTGCATATCTTTGCATACGTCCTTCGATTCATCAACAACAGTAAAAAATCAAAGGCTGAAAGATCATTAGTTTGCAGTGTCGAAGAGCTTGACACGGCTTTTTATAAAATCGTTTGGGTTGAACAAAATACCCACTTTTTTGATGAAATCAAACTACTCCAAAGGGGAGTAGATCATAGATACGTCAAAAGGTTTTCCTATACTTCGCGTGGGAGGGCGATTGGAAAATTCAACTCTGCCTGAGCAACACAAACATCCCGTTTTGTTGGCGAAAGGTTCTAGCTTGGCTACATGCCTTGTTCGTCATCTTCATAGGAAGAATTTTCATGCTGGACCAAGGGCTCTCGTCGCACTTCTTAGACAGACAGTCTGGGTTGTAAACGCCAGAGACTTCGCTCGTAAAATCGTACATAACTGCATTCATTGTGTTCGACATAGGCCCAAACTAATGCAGCTAGTAATGGGTAACCTCCCTAAAGAAAGGATCATCCCTGCACGACCTTTTCAACGATGTGGCGTCGATTTCTGCGGCCCCATATTTACCTATCATAGGTTCCGTGGAAAAGTTCCTTACAAAACGTACGTATCCGTTTTTGTATGTTTTACGTCAAAAGCCGTTCATTTAGAACCAGTATCAAATCTGACAACAGATGCTTTCATCGCTGCGTTAAAACGCATGATAAGCCGTCGAGGACTGCCAACAGATATATTTTGCGATAACGCAACAAATTTTGTTGGAGCGAACTCAAAGCTAACAGAGTTGCATAACATCTTGTTTCACGAAATGTCTCGAAATAAAATTGTAGATTTTTGTAGCAATGAACAAATAAATTTTCATTTCATCCCTCCTAGGGCGCCTCACTTCGGAGGAATCTGGGAAGCCGCCGTGAAGGTGGCCGAAGGACATCTGCTTCGAACACTACACAATACGAAGCTATCATTTGAAGAACTTGCTACTGCTCTCTGCGAAATAGAAGCCGTAATGAACTTCAGGCCCTTAACACCGCTGTCAAAGGACCCAAATGACTACGAAGCTTTAACTCCAGGTCATCTGTTAATCGGTTCACCACTCAAGGCGATTCCTGAACCGGCAGACAATTCATTGAAAACAGGTTCGTTACAGTACTGGCGCCGTATACAAAATGTTAAAACGCACTTTTGGAAGCGCTGGACAGGAGAGTATCTACAAGAGTTGCAGCAAAAATCGAAGTGGCCATCAAAACCCATCAAAATCCAATCTCGCAGTGGATTCGATGGTTATCATCCACGATGATAATACGCCCCCTCAAAGATGGTTGCTAGGAAGAATCCAAAGGACAATCCCTGGCAAAGATGGAAACATCAGAGTAGCGGAGATTTCGGTCCCGCTGTAGTTCTTCTGACAGCTGTTAAGTTTCTGTGAGAAGTACGAAATGGGAAACTCTTCGTTCACAGCGTTTCTCTGGAAGAGCACAGCACCTATCCCAGACTCCGAGGCATCGCATTGAATATAGAAGCGCTTTCCAAAATCTGGATGCGTAAGTACTGGCTCAGTTGTTAAAGCGGTGTTCAATTTTTCAAATGCTACAAGTGCCTCCTCAGTCATAATAAAATTTTCCTTTCTATTCTTCAGCGTATCCGTGATGGGAGCAGTCAGGCCGAAGAAATCTCTGATGAACCTTCTATACCACCCTGCCAGATCGAGCAGTCTACGGACCTGTCTCGGAGTCTCTGGAATTGGAAACTCTGAAATTGCCTCCACCTTAGACGGGTCCGTTTTGAGCCTCCCACCACCAACGATGAAACCCAAATACTTAAATTCCTTGAAGCAGAAATTGGATTTCTTCCAGTTGATGGTGAGGTTCGCTTTCCGTAAGCACTGAGCTACTTCGTCAAGCAGGGCAACATGAGTTTCGAAATCCGGAGCCACGATGAGCAGGTCGTCTAAATACACAAAGACGCGGTCCTTAAGCCGTGAAGGAATCACCTTGTGCATTAGACGGCACATCCTCTGAGCTGCATTACACAACCCAAAGGGCATGACCGTGAACTGGTACAAAGGTCTTCCCGGCACCATGATTACAGTTTTTTTTCCCTACTCTGCTTGTCCAGCGGTATGAGCCGGCTGAGAAGTCCGTCGATGTGTGAGAGAGGGTAAGCACCCTTTTTGGTCAAGACATTGACTTTCCGAGAATCCAAGCAAAGTCTATTTTTGCCTGTCTTCCGAATAAGGACCACTGATGAGCACCATGGGCTTTCGCTCTCCTCCACAACGCCTAGACTGGTCATCCGGTCGACTTCGACGTACAATTGGGCTTGTACCGCTGGAGAAACAGGGTAGTGTCGCTGCTTCACTGGGGCCGCATCTCCGGTATTGATGACATGCTCTTCCAGCTCCGTCTTTCCGAGCCCATGCTGAGTGTAGCAGAGAAATCTTCCCCTGACTGCCTTCAACTCGGTCTGCTGTTGAAGAGAAAGCTGGTAAGTATTTGAGTCACTTGTGACATCCGAAAATTTAACCGTACTTATCACTTTAGGTGCTATCTGAAACGCCTTCCAGAAATCAACGCCTAAGTAGAGCTCCTGATCGAGATTTGGCCCCAGGTAAATAGTGAGGATTTTTTCGCTGCCTTTATATGACACTGGAGCTTTGATCATCCCAACAATGGACTGATTATTTCCGTCAGCCGTTTTGACGCCGGACTTGAAAGGGTTGACATGTAAGTTTAAACATTTTACAAATTGGATCTTTCCCCAGGATGCTGATACTAGCGGCGCTGTCCAAAAGACCGAGCACTTCTTTATCCGCAATTTTAATTTTGGCATACGGTCTTGGGTCAGCAGCTGTATCTAATATGGTAGACGATATGCTCTTTCTTATCTCTTTTCGAATAAATCTATTCCGGGTTTTTAGAATTTTGTTCGAAACATATTTACTTTTATCAAATATTCTATCTCTAATCATTTTATAATTCTTAATTCTAACGTGCAATGGCTTAATCTCTATTCTTTTTATCTTACCTTCTAGTTCTAATTCCTTACATCTAGGAAGTAATTTTATATTTGTCGTGTCCAATAGTGGACTATCCAAATTGGACCCATTTGTCCTGGTTTCTCTGCCACTATTACAACTTACCAGGAAGTCTGAGTCGAACGCGTCTTCCCCGACTGCACCGCGCTCCTTTGAGGGTTTTCCGGGATAAACCTTCCGCACTTCGGAGTAATCACCCCTTCTCTTCCACATTTGTAGCAAAAGAGGTTGCGTGTCGGCGAAGGACACTCGACAAATGTGCGACCGGCAGCTTTACAGTTCCAGCAGCTTAAAGTTGTTGATCCTTGAAAGCTTCCGGTCGAATTCGGATGCACGCCGTGATACTGTAGCGCGGCTAGATGGTCATCATGTGGAAATGCGATCTCCTCCCCATAATCAATCTCATGAGCAGTGTGCTTCATTTGCTGGCCATAGGGTATACCAATTTTAACATTTTAGTGTTTAAATTTCTCTTCAGCATACGGACCAACTCTAACTCCGGTATCGGTACCCTGAGCTGGGACTTCAGCATTGAGACTGCCGCGAAAAATTCATCACACGACTCCCAGGCGCCTTGCCTACTGTCCATGATGTCGCGCATTATTTCGAAGTCGGACCTGGAATTTTGGAACTGTCTCATCAGAGCGTCTCGTAGAGTTAGCCAGTCTGGCTGGAAGTGAAACCGTTGGAACTGCCAATACCACTCGTAGGCTGCCCCTGAGAGTAGGAGATGAAAATTTCGCAAAATCTCAGCCCAGGCGCACCGATACTGGCCCTGAAGGGTCTGGTTACCAACATTGATGGTTCCATAAGACCTTCAGGAGGACCAAGAGTGGACCGTTGTACTGGAGGCTACTTAACGTTTCCTGGTGGAGTGCATGAGGTCGGCATTTTATCGACGTCACAATTTGTCTGAGTCTGAGAACAGGTAACGATTTGCTGTTCTGGTGGATTATTTGTTTTTTTCTAATTTTCTATTTGTTTTTTCCAAAACATACAGAATATTAAACTCAACAAGAAAAGGAGGACACCTACATATGCAACGACGTAGATGCACCACAAAAAAAAATACTTAATGCTGATAATAAATGAATAAATAACAAGTACATAAATTAGATATTTTGATAAGACAACTAACTAAATAAATATTATATACCTGAGATAATTAACTAAATAGCACTATTTAAATATAATAACTAGCAAAATAACAAAATATACATAAGGTACATATAAGAACTGATATAATATCATATACGTAACTAGAATAATAAGTAGATAGGTAAATAACATACAGACAAAATATATCAGTTTTACAAAAACTGGGTGTTCTGATTATATTATGGACTTTCATATGGGTGTTTGGGCAGCTGTCATCGGCGGCTTTGTTGTTGGCCGAAGCATATGGTCTGACCTTGAGCAACAAAACAAAACAAAATTGTGAATAGCGACTGCGGACAGACAATTATTAATCCCTCTGTATGGTGGAGTTTGGAAAACATACAGGTACGAATAGAATTTGTTGCATCTCCTCACGCTTTCGCAATTCCATTCTGACCTTGAATGAAAGCCTTGAAGCGTTCGGGTCAGCAACACAAAAGAAGAAGTAGGGATGGACTAGTGCAGCATGAATGGATTAACACACCAAACAAGGCCACTAGATCCATGTTAATTGAATGAAATAAACGACACGATAGGAGTGAGAAATGAAAATTAAAATTTGGGGATAGAAAAGTTAAAAAAAAATATATACCAAGGTAAGGAAGAGGATGGGAAAAGACAAATACAGAACAGGTTCCAATTGTTTCTGATGTCACCATCAAAGATAATCGTCGCAATTCAAAATTGGCAATTTCTACGAACTTTCCAATTGAAGACTTACGAGTTCTTTGGTGCTAACAACAAGAACAATTGTTGACGACACTATAAAGGACAAAGGACATGCACAAACAAATACGTTGGGCGCCATTTGTAATAGGCCTATAATGGGGATGTAGAGGGAGCTAGAGATCGGGAAGATTTCACGAAATGAGGATGAAGACGGGACCTTACGATGTGAATGGGAAAAGAGAGGGATAGAGAGTGGTTGAGTGCGAGGGACGCAGCATGCTTGCGATGCACGGCTTACGCTCGCCGAAAATAGGGTGGTTCTTGCCCCCTCACTCAACCTAGGCTACAACAAAAACATAAATCATGCCAAAAAAAAGAACTTAATTTTTTCACCAAGAACGGACGGACGTCCACTACACTTGAGGGCGCTGCTGGTGTTGGTGCAGCGTGGCCATACCCTCTCAACCTGGAAATTCCTGGCCTTGAATCTCCCCTTAATGTCATTGTTGCTCTTGATCAGACCACGATCACCAAAAGGGCTTTAGCCTGCCCTACCGCACCCCCTGAAAAGTTGCTTACAACCCAACCATGACCCTAATTATCATGGCCCAAATAAAAACAAAACGCTCAAAAATTAACAAAGGAATAAATTACATCTTATAACCTGGATAATTGAATAAACTGGGACTTACAAAACTAATTAAATAATAATATACAAAAACAAATAAACGAATAAAGTGACAAATTAACTTACTTATCTATTCAAACTAAATATACCTAATATACTTAACTAATAGAAAAGGAATATACATAATATACTATATATAATACTAATAATTAAACTAACGAACAAAAAGAAATTAAAAAAAAAACAACAAAAAAAAACTTAAATTAACTTTTTACACTATGTAAGGCAACAATAAATACAATGGGACTTTTTATTTCTCCAATGCACTCGGTGTGTCTCGGGTGGCTTTCTGATTTAAAGTAATCCACCAGACCCCTTCCTACCATTCGAGTATTCCGTTCAGCACATCGTACCTTTTTTTTTTGTGGTGTGGCCGCTATTTGACTTACTCCTGTATAATGCGACCTATACGTTTTCGTATACCTTCTATATATAAAGGTTCATTTTATTAATAAAGGGTGATCCAAGCAAAGATACTTTTTTCAATAGCCATTTTTGACAGATGTGAGTCGTGTCATGCTGTCATGTTATTTTTGTTTAGTATTGTTTGGCATTTCATAATGGAAAGACTTACGCGTGAACAACGTTTACAAATTGTTCAACTTTATTATGAAAATTCACGTTCTGTGAGGAATGTGTTTCGTGCACTTCGCTCAACTTATGGTCAACATAATCGGCCTACTGAGCGTACTATTCGCAACACCATCTCCCATTTTGAGACTCAGCATTCATTGTTGGATAATATTCGACCGAATAGACCACGTCCAGCACGCTGTGAAGAAAATATAGCGGCCGTAGCTGAGAGTGTACACGAAGACCGTAGAGAGTCGATTCGGCGCCGTTCGCAGCACCTCGGACTGAAGTATGGAACGACTTGGCGCATTTTACGTCAAGATATTAAATTGAAAGCGTACAAAATACAGCTTGTTCAACAACTGAAGCCGCTCGATCTTTGGTGTGGTTTGTGGGCCGGTGGAATCATCGGTCCATATTTCTTTAAAAATTATGCCGGTGCGAACGTAACCGTCAATGGCGACCGTTATCGTGCCATGATAACCGACTATTTAATGCCTGAAATTGAAGCTCGTGATCTCGGCGACATTTGGTTTCAGCAAGACGGTGCCACTTCCCACACATCGCATCAATCAATGGACTTATTGAGAGAACATTTCGGTGAGCACATAATTTCACGTTTTTGGCCGGTCGATTGGCCACCAAGATCATGTGATATCACACCGTTAGACTTTTTCCTGTGGGGATATGTAAAGTCAAAAGCTTATGCCGATAAACCGATTCAGGGCTTGGAGGAAAACATCACGCGTGTCATTCGCCAGTTACCACTCGAAATGCTCGACCGAGTGATCGAAAACTGGACTCAACGGATGGACCATCTGCGACGTAGCAACGGCCAACATTCGATAGACATAATCTTCAAAAAATAAATGCCAAAGAATGTTCTTTCAAATGATAATAAACATTCTCCATTAAATTTGAATTTTCTGTGTTTTTTTTGTTTAAAAAAGTAGGGAACCTAGAAATGGATCACCCTTTATGATAGTATGGTAGGATGGAGCATCTACAGAGGGTTTGCGTCTCCGCTACAAAAAAAACTTATCAAAGACACGAACGAGAAGAACAAAGTAGGTACATTGTTATTGTAAATGTACCTACATTGACCTGACAGATTGGTCGACATTTAGACACCAAACATAAAGTGACAGGCACGGAGGGACGTTTGCATTCATTTCATTTTCTGTACATTTTACCTTATATCTTTCTTTCACATTACAGGTGACCATTACAGGAGCTATAAAAATATTATTTGGCCCAGCTAACTTTTTCTCTTAAAAAACTAAAAACTAATACATTTGTTGCACCTTTAATTATTAAAAAAAAACAGAAAGAAACGCGGAACAAACTACTAATTAAAACAATTACCGGCGGAACAAACGAAAAATAAATAAAAAAGAAATTGCGGCCGCCACCGCCCGAAAGTCAAAGTCGATTGTCAGTCTCCACAGATCAGCTGCAACGAAAGCAAAGATCTTGCTAATTCCCGGCAGCTGAGTGGAAGGTGTGGGTTCGTTCAATTGAAAACTTAGGCAAAAGTACAGGAAGTATTTGTTTCGACAGAAAATCGAAATGGGCGCCACACAATTTTTTGGGGAATTGTGAAACCTTGAAGTCACAACTTATCCGAATGCAAACGAAGAAAACTGAAAATCGAAAAAAAAAATGTAAATTGAAACGACAGTTTTACCACGTTATAATTCTCCGATGGAGAACGGTCTTTTATTTTAGGCGAAGCCTCTTCAAATTGACTATTTGCGGTATAACATAATTTCTTTACAGATACCTTTGGGGTGACCTGCTATCACTTATCCCGAAATTAAAACAAAGGAAAAAGATTTGCTGGGGTCGCGTGTCCCGTCTTTTCTCGGGTATTATAGAACCGAAAACAAAACCCAACCAAACCAAAATTTTGCAATTAACAAAAAAACGATTTATTCCACTCTACTTACCTTTTCCTTCTTGTTCCCTTCTCCTCCTCCTCAATTTATGTTCCTCTCGTCCTTTAATCGTCCTGTACTTCCTTAATTTGTTTTTTTTTTTGTCTTTTTTTTTTCCTTTCCTTTTTTTTAAAAAAAAAGAAAATTATTTCCACCTTTTTTTTCGATTTTTATTTTTAACAACTACCGAAACTTTTCAAAGAAATTTCCTCGACTACAAAACTTCGACTGGCCAATTCGCTGGTCAACCAAGAAGTGGTTTTCCAGGTTCCTTTTTTCAAAGTCGGTCAAAGTTGGACATTCACACTCACATACATACATTGGCAGTGGAATCTCACGTATGGCGTGCCATGGACTTCCACCTCTGTGTGGGTGGTTGTCCGCCATATATTCCACTACCCACACATTAAAACTAGCGATCCAACGAGCGGCACTTTCCAGCTACTCCAAAGCAATTTTTGCAGTGGTGTGCCAATGCTCTCCGTTACCCCTTCGCTTTCAACTTGCACTCGCTCTTATATTACCATTCACCGCAACTGGAAAATCCGGTTGCAGTGAATTCTCTGACCAACCCGGAACAACCTTTCCAATCCATTCCGAGTCCGCCCGCACTCCTCTGCTGATCCTCCGGTGCTCCCAATGGTGGGGTTGGACAGAAGGGATCGTCTCCCTTTCCCTCATCGAACCTGGCTCCCTACCGTTTTGTTGGTAGTCCTTTTGCAATTTTCGTTGGAGATTATTTACTCTGGGCCGTCCGCCCGTGCTCCACAATTGCTAATGTGTGCCTCCAGGGCGTTATGAAATGTGTTAGGGTGGTTTAATGACAAGGGCCGTCCGCCCACACCCTTTTACACGCGTTGGAGTGCTTTGACTTTGCACCCAGACCGTCCGTCTTGCTTTTTATTGTGTCCGATTGGACTCGCTGATCCGTTGGGAGTCTCCAGGCCGTCCGCCCGGCTCACCTTCGGATAGGCTCCATCTCTCTATTTAGGCCAGTACACCGTCCGTCTTTCTTGGCAGAAAAAAGTTGAAATAAGCTACGTTATTAGGGACTTTTAGACTAGTCTTCGGTGGCATTGTGATAGGGCTTAAGGTCCTTCACGTGCCAGGTACCGCGGTCTCTACCGTTATCGTCGGTAAGAGTGTAGGTCCAGGGAGAAACGCGTTTCTTGATTCTAAACGGTCCGATCAATTTCGGAGCAAGTTTCGCGGTGCAAAAATTAGCGGCTTTTGATAACGCGAAGTTTCTTCGCCATACAATCTCGTTCGGGAGATGTTGAACATCTCGCCGTCGGAGATTGTAGGCTTTCGCGGACTTCTTGGCTGCCGCTGCTCCTGAAATCTTTCTTCTATTGTCGACCTATCGTTCTCCCCAATGTCGTCCCCAACTAAACCAAAGCTCCGACTACCTGAACCCCCTCTACTACTCAAAGTGGTTGTTCCTTCATCGTCGCCCGGTTCTCTACTCTCGGAGTGATCACGTGAGGGAGACGATACTCGCCCGCTCGTTATCATTTCCCTCCCGAAATTCGCGTAATATGGAGTTAAACCTGAAACTTCGTGTTGGGCGGTGCGTATGGCACACGCCACCTTTGGTAACTGGAAGTCCCAGCTGCGATGATTCTCCGAAACATACGCTCTCAGCGTTGTTTTTATTATCTGGTTGATGCGCTCTGCAGGATTAGCCTGCGTATGGTAGTGCGCTGTATATTTCAATTGTGACGCGTACGCTTGGCAAAGCGCTTTCAATTCCGTACAGACGACCACCGACGGAACGGAATACATTTTCCTCTAGCTCCTTACATACTGCTTTAGCGGTAGCAGATCGCAACGCGAATAATAAAGTGAATTTAGTAAAGCAGTCTACCACAGTCACCAGTCTACCGGACTTGGGAAGTGGGCCTACCAGATCTACACAAATCATTTCCTAAGTCCTTGAAATCCCTACTATCTCCTTCATAAGACCAGCCGGTCTCGCATTCACCGGCTTCACTTGTTGCCAAACAGTACAATTTTTAACATAACGCGTAATATCCCTTTTCATTTCATTGGCCAGTAGTATTTTTCCCCCTCTCTAGCATAAGTCTTCCGAACCCAAATATGTCCTGCTAATGGATTATCATGACATTCAGCTAAAACACCCGCTCTACCTGGTTTCCCCACCACCAATTTCCATTGGTTATTAGTCTCATGGAAATGGACTATATGGTTCGCTTTTACGAACTTGTACAAACGAACATTTTCTACCCTCCACGCTGGGTATGCCAGTGGGTTTGACTCAACCGCCGAAGTCATCTTCGTCACCCAAGGGTCCATATCCGCTCTAGAGATCTCGGCAAAGACCGGAACTCCCCGCGACAACATATCTGGGACGACATGTTCCTTCCCCTTTCTGTGGACGATCTAGAAATCGAATTGTTGAAGTCTTACAGCCCAGCGAGCTAACCTACCCGACGGATCCTTAAGATTACTTAACCATACCAAAGAGTAATGATCAGTAACGACCGTGAACCGAATGCCTTCGATGTATGGTCGCAACTTCTCGATCGCCTATAGTACAGCCAAGCACTCCTTTTCGGTATTCGAGTAGTTTCTTTCACATCTATTGAGTGACCTGCTTAGATAACAAATAACCTTCTCGCCTTCCCCGAATCCTTGAGACAAAACTGCCCCGATAACAAAGTCTGACGCATCTGTTTGCACCACGAAAGGTCGCTGAAAATCCGGACACGTCAGGATCGGTGCAGTCACAAGACATTCTTTCGCTTTCCGAAAGCTATCCTCACATTCTACTGACCAAATAAACCTCCTATTTTTCTTTAACAAATCTGTTAAAGGTCTAACTAACTCGGCGAAGTTTGGCACAAAACGTCTGTAAAAAGAAATTGTCCCTACAAAGCTCCTAACTTCCTTCACGTTTTTTGGTGCAGAAATCCTAACCATGCTTTCCACTTTTTCTGCGTCGACGTGTAGTTCATTTCGATCAACGACATAACCTAGGAATTTAAGTGACGGCCTACAAAAGTTGCAGTTTTCTCTACTTACTTTCAATCCCGCTGCACAAAGTCGCTTAAAGACCTCCTCCAGTATCTCGAGGTGTTTTTGGAAATTGTTGGTGACGATTATAATATCGTCTAAATACACAAATGTGGCTCGAGATCGGCACCAAGAACGCTGTCGATAAATCTCTGCCACGTCGCCGGTGCATTATGTAAGCTGAAAGGCATTCGCTTGAACTGGAACAGGCCCCTATTCGGCACCGTAAAGGCTGTGAGCGGTCGCGATTCTTCCTCCATTGGAATCTGCCAATAGGCAGACTTAATATCCAAAGAAGTCAGATATTTCGCATCTCGAAGTTTGGCTAGGGTTGTTGATATATAGGGTAGTGGATAAGCAACCCTAGCTGTGACTTTATTAAGTTTCCTATAGTCGACACAAAACCGAAACGAACCGTCTTTTTTCCTAATGAGAACTATCGGAGATGCCCACGGACTGTTTGATTTCTCAATAACTCCCGCGTCTAGCATCTCTTTTAGTTCTTTATCGATATGAACCTTCATCGCAGGCGAAACAGGGTAATATCTTTGTTAAATCGGTTCGGCCGACGTCCTAATCTTATGCGCAACCAATTGGGTACAACCTAAGCCCTCTGGCATTTCCATTGGCATTGTTGACTCAAAAAATTCCACACGCCTGATCTTAAATCCGGGACTATTCCCTATAGAGCCCAAAAATCTGCTCCTACGATCATGACATGGGGTAGAGCTGGTATAACCAAACACTCTAAGAAAACCGACTTATTTTGTACCACAATTGGGAGCCCTACCACGCCCAGGAGCTCTATGCCTGCCCCGTCCGCTAAAGCTACTGAACTAATCCTACTGACCTGTAAAGTTGAGTAAAAGTTATCCCCCTTGCTTCGCGAAGTTCATCAACCCTTTCCACGGAAGCACCACATCTTTCCCCCGAAAACTTCAAGTTCCACTTGGATAAATTCTCAAAGCGTTCAGAGGTGAATTGTTGTTCCCTTGCGAAACGTTGTTCACCTTCGAAACGCTCACTTCGCTCACCAACGTTTGCAAGAGAATACCTGTCTCTGGCAAAGATGGACGTTGTTGCGAAGGATCCCGGGTCATCTCTTCTGGTTGCAAGGTTTCAACCTGCGGTGGTTGTTTAGTTTTCTGACCCTCTTCAGAGTCATCTTCACCACCCTCTTCATCATCTTCATTACCTAAGGTTAATTTACCTAAGGCAGTGATGATTTCAAACCTAAAGTCGAGTCTCTCCCCGACCTCCTCACTGCCCTCTGTGATCGAGCGATCGATCATTTCCCATTCAATCTTTGTAAGAATCTTCAAGAATTCCTTTGACTTAGGATCACTTGGAGACTCTTTCAAAAGGGTGTATATTTATACGAGTTTTCCCCTAACCGCGTCCCGGTCCTGTTCGAAGGTAAATGGGTAATTATTCTCTAACCCTCCCATCGAACCTCGACGCTCTAGCATACGCGCAGCTCTCAGTGACTTCCTCATCGCATCTACTGTGCCTGTAGGAAGTTTCCGAGCCTCGACTTCATATGCCAGCTCGTCGGCCGATAATCTATTAATCTCCATTTTGAAAATAATAGACAACCAAAAAGAAAACCGAGCGAAAAACCGAAACAAAATATGTAGAAGAGAAAAAACAATTTTAAATACGCAGTTCGCCACAAGAAGCGAAAAGTTAAACCCACAAACGAAATTCAAGAGCGAACAAGATAAAATTGAACGTTAGTTATATTGTTCAACCACAAAACTAGTATTTAGTATTCTGTTACCGATGTACAAAAGAAAGAGAAATATAGAAAGCTGAAACCAAATTGGCAAGAAACCACTAAAATTATTTCCCCAAAATTCACCACCAAATGTACGTATATATAGGGAAAAAACCGTATGCCTCCAAGGAATTTTTAAGAATTCACACAATGAACTGACGACAATCCCGAAGTTCAAATTCGAAAAATCATAGCTTATCAAAAGCTTGTGAAAAAAATAAAAACCAAACCGATCGTAAATCGTAGCAAGGAAATTAAAAAAAATAATTGTTCAACAAAACTAGTACTTAATATTGCCCCACGCAGTAATAGCCGATAGAGAAAAAAAAAATAAAATAATTCGATAAATAGTTCCAAAGAAAATGCAAAATTATTATTATTACCCACTCAAGCAAAAGTAAGCGAAAAAAAGAAACCGAAATAAAAAATATTGCAAAAGAATGCGACGATGGTAACCCCAATCCTAAAAATAATTCCAATAAGACTACCGCACAAAGAAGTGTCGGTATTGTAAATATACCTGTATGTATATATATAAAATAAATATGTACGTACGTATGCTATAAATAGAATGTAAATTGTATGTAATATAAAAAAAATTAAATCAATCAAAATGAATAAATAATAAACGTAAATGAAACTAATTGAATGCAACTACGATTGTATAGTATATATGTATAAGGTAAAATGAAAGTAAAATAAAGCAAGCTACCTACTTGTGGATTTGCTATTGGAAATTTTACTGCTAAAAAATGTTCCGAATTTTCCTCAAGTTTTTTCCCGACGAATGTATCGACTCCGATGAGTCCCGCACTTCAAACCTATGGAAATAAAAATCAGGGATAAGTATAAAGCACAAAGAAAATACAATCACTTTCCTAAAAATACCACGATCACTACAGAAATATTTCGCGAACACAACTTCCCAGTTGGGGTGGATGGAGAACCACTTTGTTTTTGTTTTTGTTTTTTTTTTTTTTTTTTGCAATAAGCCCCACGTTGGGCGCCAATTGTTGCACCTTATATTATTAAAAAAATACCGAAGGATCATTGGAACAAACTATTAATTAAAACACTTACCGGCGGAACAAACGAAAAATAAATAGAAAGAAATTGCGGCCGCCACCGCCCGAAAGTCAAAGTCGATTGTCACACTCCACAGATCAGATGCAACGAACGCAAAGATCTTGCTAATTCCCGGCAGCTGAGTGGAAGGTCTGGGTTCGTTCAATAGAAAACTTAGGCAAAGGTACAGGAATAATTTGTTTCGACAGAAAATCGAAATGGGCGCCACACAATTTTTTAGGGAATTGTGAAACCTTGAAGTCACAAATTATCCGAATGCAAACGAAGAAAACTGAAAATCGAAAAAAAAAAAAAATTTAAATTGAAACGACAGTTTTACCTCGTTATAATTCTCCGTTGGAGAACGGTCTTTTATTTTAGGCGAAGCCTCTTCAAATTGACTATTTGCGGTATAACACAATTACTTTACAGAGACCGTTAAGGTGACCTTCTATCACTTATCCCGAAATTAAAACAAAGGAAAAAGATTTACTGGGGTCGCGTGTCTCGTCTTTTCTCGGGAATTATAGAACCGAAAACAAAACCCAACCAAACCAAAATTTTGCAATTCAAAAAAAAAAGATTTATTCCACTCTACTTATCTTTTCCTTCTTGTTCCCTTCTCCTCCTCCTCAATTTATGTTCATATCGTCCTGTACTTCCTTAATTTGTTTTTTTTCTATTGTTTTCCTTTTCTTTTTTTTTTTTTAAAAAACTTATTTCCACCTTTTTTTCGATTTTTTTTTTAACAACTACCAAAACTTTTCAAAGAAATTTCCTCGACTACAAAACTTCGACTGGCTAATTCACTGATCAGCCAAGAAGTGGTTTTCCAGGTTCCTTTGTTCAAAGTCGGTCAAAGTTGGATATTCGCACTCACATACATACATTGGCAGTGGAATCTCACGTATGGCGTGCCATGGACTTCCACCTCTGTGTGGGTGGTTGTCCGCCATATATTCCACTACCCACAAATTCAAACTAGCGAACCAACGAGCGGCACTTTCCAGCTACTTCAAGGCAATTTTTGCAGTGGTGTGCCAATGATCTCCGTTACCCCTTCTCTTTCAACTTCCACTCGCTCTTATATTACCAATCACCGCAACTGGAAAGTCCGTTTGCAGTGAATTCTCTGACCAACCTGGAACAACCTTTCCAATCCATTCCGATTGGCTTACCCGATTTATGAAAACAAAGAGCTAAGGAAATTCCCCTGCAAAGTTAGCTACGCGTTTGCAACTTTCGTTGGAGCTTATTTACTCTGGGCCGCCCGCCGGTGCTCCACAATTGCTAATGTGTTCCTCTAGGGCGTTATGAAATTGTTGCACTTTATTTCGTGGGTGGGTTAGAAAAAAATAACAGAGTTTAAATGCGCAAAAAAATAAACCGCGAGAAGAATACTGCCGCCGCTGCGCAAGTGGTAAACAGTCGAATACTGGCGGAATAGGGAAACGTCAACAGGAATTCGCCGAAAGAGAAGTGCAACAGGTAGCCTGTTGAATGCTACCGTCCCGGTTGCTCAGCTGGGGTGGGTTCGGAGATGGAAATAATTTTAGGGAAGGAGAAAATTCTGTAACGGAAATGTATGAAGAAAAGGTAAAGTGATGGTGGGTAAAACTGGCGCCACATAATCTTTGAAAAGAAAAGGAATTCTGAAACCTTTTTAAGAAGAAGTCGATGATTGATTGCTAAAAAAAAGGAATGAAATAAAAAAGGCATGGTTTTAAAAACGTTATAAAGCTCGAATGAGCAACGGTCAATTTATTGAAGTGACGTTAGATTGCGGAACAAGAAAAGAAAATATCGCCGTTTGAAATAGCCCGCTATCGCTATTTCCCGAAAGGTAATAAAAGACAAAGTGAAGGGGGCGCGTGTCCCGTGATTTCCAGGATTTTACCGTGACAAAAGCCTACCGGGTTCTTAAAATAAAATGTCTAACTAAACTTTTTTTTTTTTAAGCACTAAAGCACTATACTTAGCTTTTACAAAAAAATCTGCTCCTCTAGGAATCCTGATATTTGTACCCCTGGGGATCAGCTGCCTGTCCTGCCGCTATATCCTTTGTCAGCCGTCTTCTTTCTTTTTCTCCTCTTTTTTTTCGGGTTGGATTCTGATCTAAATCAGAAATCCCAGATAAAAATATATATATAAAAAAAACAAGCGCAATCCGCAAAACTATATACAACAAAATGTGTTAGGGTGGTTTAATGACAAGGGCCGTCCGCCCACACCCTTTTTACGCGTTGGAGTGCTTTGACTTTGCACCCAGACCGTCCGTCTTGCTTTTTATTGTGCCTTGTTGGGTGGCACTCGACCGTTTCAGACCGTCTGTCCGATTGGACTCGCTGATCCGTTGGGAGTCTCCAGGCCGTCCGCCCGGCTCACCTTCGGATAGGCTCCATCTCTCTATTTAGGCCAGTAGACCGTCCGTCTTTTTCGGGCCGTCCTGAGTCCCCTGGGTTCACCTGTGGTAGTTGCTCTCCCCTGATTCGAACGAAGTGGGCCATTGGTTTACGAGGCCATGGCTGCCCTTCCACTTCTTACGGCTTTGGGGCGCGAACCGATAAAGAGAGGGATAAGGGTCGGGAAAAGAAAGGGACCGAAGGGTGCTTCTTGTCGTGGTAAATTTTACCGCGACAAACCCCACCCTCACCTCCTAGGAAATGTGCTTGGTTTACAGAGAAACCCAAGGCATTTCCAAAGGTTAAGATAAACAAAACAACGACTGATAGAATTTTCATCAATGGCAACTCGCCCGACTAGAACTTAAATACGACTAGAGAGAAAAGCAAAAAAAGTTGAAATAAGCTACGTTATTAGAGACTTTTAGACTAGTCTTCGGTGGCATTGTGATAGGGCTTAAGGTCCTTCACGTGCCAGGTACCGCGGTCTCTACCGTTATCGTCGGTAAGAGTGTAGGTCCAGGGAGAAACGCGTTTCTTGATTCTAAACGGTCCGATCAATTTCGGAGCAAGTTTCGCGGTGCAAAAATTAGCGGCTTTTGATAACGCGAAGTTTCTTCGCCATACAATCTCGTTCGGGAGATGTTGAACATCTCGCCGTCGGAGATTGTAGGCTTTCGCGGACTTCTTGGCTGCCGCTGCTCCTGAAATCTTTCTTCTATTGTCGACCTATCGTTCTCCCCAATGTCGTCCCCAACTAAACCAAAGCTCCGACTACCTGAACCCCCTCTACTACTCAAAGTGGTTGTTCCTTCATCGTCGCCCGGTTCTCTACTCTCGGAGTGATCACGTGAGGGAGACGATACTCGCCCGCTCGTTATCATTTCCCTCCCGAAATTCGCGTAATATGGAGTTAAACCTGAAACTTCATGTTGGGCGGTGCGTATGGCACACGCCACCTTTGGTAACTGGAAGTCCCAGCTGCGATGATTCTCCGAAACAGACGCTCTCAGCGTTGTTTTTATTATCTGGTTGATGCGCTCTGCAGGATTAGCCTGCGGATGGTAGTGCGCTGTATATTTCAATTGTGACGCGTACGCTTGGCAAAGCGCTTTCAATTCCTTACTGCGGAATTGTGGGCCGTTGTCACAGACGACCACCGACGGAACGGAATACATTTTCCTCTAGCGCTTTACATACTGCTTTAGCGGTAGCAGATCGCAACGCGAATTATAAAGGGAATTTAGTAAAGCAGTCTACCATAGTCAAAACATAAATGAACCCCCTACCGGACTTGGGAAGTGGGCCTACCAGATCTACACAAATCATTACCCTAGGCCTTGAAATCCCTACTCTCTCCTTCATAAGACCAGCCGGTCTCGCATTCACCGGCTTCACTTGTTGCCAAACAGTACAATTTTTAACATAACGCGTAATATCCCTTTCCATTTCATTGGCCAGTAGTATTTTTCCCCCACTCTAATTATCATGACATTCAGCTAAAACACCCGCTCTACCTGCTTTCCCCACTACCAATTTCCATTGGTTATTAGTCTCATGGACTACTATATGGATCGCCTTTACGAACTTGTACAAATGAACATTTTCTACCCTCCACGCTGGGTATGCCAGTGGGTTTGACTTAACCGCCGAAGTCATCTTCTTCACCCAAGGGTCCATATCCGCTCTAGAGATCTCGGCAACGACCGGAACTCCCCGCGGCAACATATCTGGGGCGACATGTTCCTTCCCCTTTCTGTGGACGATCTAGAAATCGAATTGTTGAAGTCTTACAGCCCAGCGAGCTAACCTACCCGACGGATCCTTAAGATTACTTAACCATACCAAAGAGTAATGATCAGTTACGACCGTGAACCAAATGCCTTCGATGTACGGTCGCAACTTCTGGATCGCCCATAGTACAGCCAAGCACTCCTTTTCGGTATTCGAGTAGTTTCTTTCACATCTATTGAGTGACCTGCTTAGATAACAAATAACCTCCTCCCCTTCCCCGAATTCTTGAGACAAAACTGCCCAGATAACAAAGTCTGGCGCATCTGTTTGCACCACGAAAGGTCGCAAAACGTCTGTACAAAGAAATTGTCCCTACAAAGCTCCTAACTTCCTTCACGTTTTTTGGTGCACAAATCCTAACCATGCTTTCCACTTTTTCTGGGTCGACGTGCAGTTCATTTCTATCAACGACATATCCTAGGAATTTAAGTGACGGCCTACAAAAGTTGCAGTTTTCTCTACTTACTTTCAATCCCGCTGCACAAAGTCGCTTAAAGACCTCCTCCAGTATCTCGAGGTGTTTTTGGAAATTGTTGGTGACGATTATAATATCGTCTAAATACACAAATACGTGTGGCTCGAGATCGGCACCAAGAACGCTGTCGATAAATCTCTGCCACGTCGCCGATGCATTATGTAAGCTGAAAGGCATTCGCTTGAACTGGAACAGGCCCCTATTCGGCACCGTGAAGGCTGTGAGCGGTCGCGATTCTTCCTCCATTGGAATCTGCCAATAGGCATTTCGCATCTCGAAGTTTGTCTAGGGTCGTTGATATATAGGGTAGTGGATAAGCAACCCAAGCTGTAACTTTATTAAGTTTCCTATAGTCGACACAAAACCGAAACGAACCGTCTTTTTTCCTAATGAGAACTATCGGAGATGCCCACGGACTGTGTGATTTCTCAATAACTCCCGCGTCTCTTTTAGTTCCTTATCGATATGAACCTGCATCGCAGGCGAAACAGGGTAATATCTTTGTTTAATCTGTTCGGCCGACGTCCTAATCTTATGCGCAACCAATTGGGTACAACGAAGTAAAACCTCTAAGCCCTCTGGCATTTTTATGAAGATTCGTTCTTTCATCAATTGTAATTGCCTTACTTCGGCATCGTCCAACTCAGACTTCTCCCTAATGACGGAGATCGAGGCAACTACCTGTTGACTCAAAAAATTCCACACGCCTGATCTTAAATCCGGGACGATTCCCGACAGAGCCCAAAAATCTGCTCCTAAGATCATGACATGGGGTAGAGCTGGTATAACCAAACACTCTAAGAAAACCGACTTATTTTGTACCACAATTGGGAGCCCTACCACGCCCAGGACCTCTATGCCTGCCCCGTCCGCTAAAGCTACTGAACTAATCCTACTCTTTAACAAAACTAACCCTAAATTCTTCAAAGTTTCCCTCCCGTCCCTACTAACTATTTAATACTATTTAAAAATGGCCGATTATCGTTTCCGTTTGCCTCCAACGTAAAGCCTAAATAACCCCGAGAAATATCCAGCTAGTCGCCAGCAGGCGACCTAGTTTATTCCGACGGCGCTCCTGTCCTGCTGACCCAGGAGTCTGTTGGGCGTTTCCCGAGCAACGTCGGCAATCCCTTCTGAAAATCCCCACAGTACCACAACCGAAACAACGCCTAGGAGCGGAACACCTATTAGCGAAGTGGCCCTCATTACCGCAGTTGAATCAACGCATTTACCGACGCTGCTGGTTGTCTTGAGTGACAACCGAAACCCTTGGTTCTTCGGTGCTGATTTATGCACCAAATCTGGCCAAATCTGGCTCCAGCAAATGTCAGCTGCGACTTGCTGGAGGTGGAGCAATTGTTTCGACATTTGCCCGCACCAACTCCAATCTTCTGCCCAGCACCACTAAACCATTGACACATCTGGGATCCACCAAGCCCAGTTGCGTCTGATAGAACGGTGCCCAGTTTCTTTGCAGAATTGAGAGCTTTCTCATCTTCGAAATCGGTTCTGAAAGTCCCCCAAACATGTTTTGCATTGTAGCAACATTAACCCCTATCGATTCTTCCTTCCCCTGGGTACGCCGCCTAATCTCTTCTAGGAGAAGATCATCATAATTGGGAGGGAGAATCTCCAGTTTCAACTCCCTCACCAGCTCTTGCCAAGAACAGACCGACCTCCTAATCGCCCTAAACCAAAGTCGCGCCTTCCCATCAAAAAGATCCACTGCTGACCTGTAAAGTTGAGTAAAAGTGATCCCCCTTGCTTCGCGAAGTTCATCAACCCTTTCCAAGAAGGCATTGACGGAAGCACCAAATCTTTCCCCCGAAAACTTCTAGTTCCACTTGGATAAATTCTCAAAGCGTTCAGAGGTGAATTGTTGTTCCCTTGCGAAACGTTGTTCACCTTCGAAACGCTCACTTCGCTCACCAACGTTTGCAAGAGAATACCTTTCTCTGGCAAAGATGGACATTGTTGCGAAGGATCCCGGGTCATCTCTTCTGGTTGCAAGGTTTCAACCTGCGGTGGTTGTTTAGTTTTCTGACCCTCTTCAGAGTCATCTTTACCACCCTCTTCATCATCTTCTTTACCTGAGGTTAATTTACCTAAGGCAGTGATGATTTCAAACCTAAGGTACAGTTTCTCCCCGACATCCTCACTGCCCTCTGGGATCGAGCATATGCCAGCTCGTCGGCCGATAATCTATTAATCTCCATTTTGAAAATAATAGACAACCAAAAAGAAAACCGAGCGAAAAACCGAAACAAAATATGTAGAAGAGAAAAAACAATTTTAAATACGCAGTTCGCCACAAGAAGCGAAAAGCGAATAAGATAAAATTGAACGTTAGTTATATTGTTCAACCACGAAACTAGTATTTAGTATTTTGTTATCGATGTACAAAAGAAAGAGAAATATAGAAAGCTGAAACCAAATTGGCAAGAAACCACTAAAATTATTTCCCCAAAATTCACCACCAAATGTACGTATATATAGGGATAAAACCGTATGCCTCCAAAGAATTTTTAAGAATGCACACAATGAACTGACGACAATCCCGAAGTTCAAATTCGAAAAATCATAGCTTATCAAAAGCTTGTGAAGAAAATAAAAACCAAACCGATCGTAAATAGTAGCAAGGTAATTAAAAAAAATAATTGTTCAACAAAACTAGTACTTAATATTGCCCCACGCAGTAATAGCCGATAGAGAAAAAAAAAATAAAACAATTCGATAAATAGTTCCAAAGAAAATGCAAAATTATTATTATTACCCACTCAAGCAAAAGTAAGCGAAAAAAAGAAACCGAAATAAAAAATATTGCAAAACAATGCGACGATGGTAACCCCAATCGTAAAAATAATTCCAATAAGACTACCGCACAAAGAAGTGCCGGTATTGTAAATATACCTGTATGTATATATATAAAATAAGTATGTACTTACGTATGCTATAAATAGTATGTAAATTGTATGTAATATAAAAAAAATTAAATCAATCAAAATGAATAAATAATAAACGTAAATGAAACTAATTGAATGCAACTACGATTGTATAGTATATATGTATAAGGTAAAATGAAAGTAAAATAAAGCAAGCAACCTACTTGTGGATTTGCTATTGGAAATTTTACTGCTAAAAAATGTTCCGAATTTTCCTCAAGTTTTTTCCCGACGAATGTATCGACTCCGATGAGTCCCGCACTTCAAACCTATGGAAATAAAAATCAGGGATAAGTATAAAGCACAAAGAAAATACAATCACTTTCCTAAAAATACCACGATCACTACAGAAAAATTTCGCGAACACAACTTCCCAGTAGGGGTGGATGGAGATCCACTTTGTATTTTGTTTTTTTTTTTTTTTTGCAATAAGCCCCACGTTGGGCGCCAATTGTTGCACCTTAAATTATTAAAAAAATACAGAAAGATCATTGGAACAAACTACTAATTAAAACAATTACCGGCGGAACAAACGAAAAATAAATAGAAATAAATTGCGGCCGCCACCACCCGAAAGTCAAAGTCGATTGTCACACTCCACAGATCAGATGCAACGAACGCAAAGATCTTGCTAATTCCCGGCAGCTGAGTGGAAGGTCTGGGTTCGTTCAATAGAAAACTTAGGCAAAGGTACAGGAAGAATTTATTTCGACAGAAAATCGAAATGGGTGCCACACAATTTTTTAGGGAATTGTGAACCCTTGAAGTCACAAATTATCCGAATGCAAACGAAGAAAACTGAAAATCGAAAAAAAAAAAAAAATGTAAATTGAAACGACAGTTTTACCTCTTTATAATTCTCCGTTGGAGAACGGTCTTTTATTTTCGGCGAAGCCTCTTCAAATTGACTATTTGCGGTATAACACAATTACTTTACAGAGACCGTTAAGGTGACCTTCTATCACTTATCCCGAAATTAAAACAAAGGAAAAAGATTTACTGGGGTCGCGTGTCCCGTCTTTTCTCGGGAATTATAGAACCGAAAACAAAACCCAACCAAACCAAATTTTGCAATTCAAAAAAAAAAGATTTATTCCACTCTACTTATCTTTTCCTTCTTGTTCCCTTCTCCTCCTCCTCAATTTATGTTCATATCGTCCTGTACTTCCTTAATTTGTTTTTTTTCTATTGTTTTCCTTTTCTTTTCTTTTTTTTAAAAAAACTTATTTCCACCTTTTTTTCGATTTTTTTTTTAACAACTACCAAAACTTTTCAAAGACATTTCCTCGACTACAAAACTTCGACTGGCTAATTCGCTGATCAACCAAGAAGTGGTTTTCCAGGTTCCTTTGTTCAAAGTCGGTCAAAGTTGGACATTCGCACTCACATACATACATGTGCAGTGGAATCTCACGTATGGCGTGCCATGGACTTCCACCTCTGTGTGGGTGGTTGTCCGCCATATATTACACTACCCACAAATTCAAACTAGCGAACCAACGAGCGGCACTTTCCAGCTACTTCAAGGCAATTTTTGCAGTGGTGTGCCAATGCTCTCCGTTACCCCTTCTCTTTCAACTTCCACTCGCTCTTATATTACCAATCACCGCAACTGGAAAGTCCGGTTGCAGTGAATTCTCTGACCAACCTGGAAAAACCTTTCCAATCCATTCCGATTGGCTTACCCGATTTATGAAAACAAAGAGCTAAGGAAATTTCCCTGCAAAGTTAGCTACGCGTTAATGTCCCCACTGGACGAAGTTAAATTTGTAACCACCCACCCACTAAGTGGAAGCCAAGATGTGGAGAAAAACTCCGAAACATTCGGACGAGCACGATTAACCCTTGCTCACCCAACGTGATGAGTCATACCCCAGCTACGAGAGGAGGACAAGGAACCAAGTCTAGTAAACTACAACGCGTAACTAACGGTTTTGTGGAATTTTGCGCAGATTTGGGGAATGGGGAATTGCCGATAGCGTGTCATACCTTACATGTAAGAAAATATATTTATGTTGGGCTCTTGGCCTTACTGGATGGATTATTTGTTGGGACGGTGTCCACTTGACGGCCACTCGTGTTCGTTCGTTGGCCAAAATTGGCGTATGACAGATGGGTCCGGTGGTGTGTGTCCACGCTTTGTTCTGCCCCATTTGAGAGTTGGGGCCGGTGGTGCGTTAAGTGTCACGTAATTCAGTTTTTGTGTAATATGAGTGTGCGCAATGTTTCGGCCGTCCGCCCGCACTCCTCTGCTGCTCCTCCGGTGCTCCCTATGGTGGAGTTTTACAGAAGGGATCGTCTCCCCTTCCCTCATCGAACCTGACTCCCTACCGTTTTGGTTTAGTTCTTTTGCAATTTTCGTTGGAGCTTATTTACTCTGGGCCGTCCGCCCGTGCTCCACAATTGCTAATGTGTGCCTCTAGGGCGTTATGAAATGTGTTAGGGTGGTTTAATGACAAGGGCCGTCCGCCCACACCCTTTTCACGCGTTGGAGTGCTTTGACTTTGCACCCAGACCGTCCGTCTTGCTTTTTATTGTGCCTTGTTGGGTGGCACTCGACCGTTTCAGACCGTCTGTCCGATTGGACTCGCTGATCCGTTGGGAGTCTCCAGGCCGTCCGCCCGGCTCACCTTCGGATAGGCTCTATCTCTCTATTTAGGCCAGTAGACCATCCGTCTTTCTTGGGCCGTCCTGAGTCCCCCGGGTTCACCTGTGGTGGTTGCTCTCCCCTCGTTCGAACGAAGTGGGCCATTGGTTGATGAGGCCATGGCTGATATCTAATCCCAGATTCAAATCTCCACTATATTGATTGTATGTAATGCTTCAATTCAGAAGCCTTATAAAGAATTTTGTTATTGCCTTGGAATAGCAAGCTTCAAAGAAGCTATTCTATTTCAGATTTCAACCAACTAACTTCGACAGGTCTTATAGCCACCTCGTTAAATAAGAATATCTCTCCCTTCTGTATAGCTTATGAAATTGTTTCCCAAATCTTTTAAAGAAACTTTTTACCTTATAGAAGGTAAATTGTTAGTTGGGATGATATTAAAAATTTTATTGGATACCTAACAGGGCATCACGGATTACGATAACACCTCCATAAAATAAAAATAGTCGACTCAGCGGAGTGCCGACTTTATCTTGGAGAAGACGAAACAGCAGAGCACATCATATGTGAGTGCCCGGCCCTACATGGAATAAGAAGAACAAATTTTCTCAGAGAAGTAATAAGCACTCGCGCTGTTAAGAATTCTTCTGATGATAGTATCATCAGCTTCACTAGGAAAGTAGAAGCTCTACCAAAGGAATTGTTCTCTGCAGTCGCACTGAAATTCGAAACATGATTAGCATAAGGACTAATCGGTGCACAACGCATCTGTTAATTTTTCTGCAGATACTGCCTAACAAAAACAGGTGGGCTTGTGCAGAACTTTGATGCCCTTAACAACTCTTGTTTTGGTGTTTCAGGAATCAGAGCGGATAGTAAATTGTAGAGACTCTGTTCTCGTCCGAAGAACAGCGATCGGACAGTGTTGTCCTACCACATCGGGGTGATTAGAAATCTTCCATAAGACATTATGAGGACCGGCCGCACGTGCTCATACAAGTGTGAGATTCGGTACATATTTCTTTAAAAATTATGCCGGTGCGAACGTAACCGTCAATGGCGACCGTTATCGTGCCATGATAACCGACTATTTAATGCCTGAAATTGAAGCTCGTGATCTCGGCGACATTTAGTTTCAGCAAGTCGGCGCCACTTCCCACACATCGCATCAATCAATGGACTTATTGAGAGAACATTTCGGTGAGCACATAATTTCACGTTTTGGGCCGGTCGATTGGCCACCAAGATCGTGTGATATCACACCGTTAGACTTTTTTCTGTGGGGATATGTAAAGTCAAAAGCTTATGCCGATAAACCCGCTTCGATTCAGGCCTTGGAGGAAAACATCACGCGTTTTATTGGACTCAACGAATGGACCATCTGCGACGTAGCAACGGCCAACATTTGATAGACATAATCTTCAAAAAATAAATGCCAAAGAATGTTCTTTCAAATGATAATAAACATTCTCCATTAAATTTGAATTTTCTGTTTTTTTTCTTTAAAAAAGTAGGGAACTTCGAAATGGATCACCCTTTATTAGAATTTAGATGCACTTCTTTACATGACAAAGAGGAACGAATTGCAATCAGAACACCTAGCTATCTTTTCCAGTAGTAAAGTTAGATCTGTCTTTTCTAAATACTGTATAGTCTGAATTAAATATTTCGGTTGTTAATTGATTTTCAGTTAACCAAGTTTCGCTTAATAATATAATATCATATGAGCAAGTTGAAGAGGTAAGTTATAGAAATTCTTATTTTGTTCTTATATCTCCTACATTCTGATAATAAAATGATAAATTTGAGAAATTATTGGTTGAAGCAGCATCGTTGAGTTCACTCACAGTCAAAGAAGGAATAGTTGTAGATGCGGGAGCGGCGTTTAATTCGTTGATTGTTACGGCAAATCCTCGGACTGGACAGCAGTTTTTTGCGTGATTAACGAACTTTTTCACCTTAACGAACATGGGCCATATAGAAGAATCACTCAAGAGTTTTTCATAACATTCCGATGGAACACTCAGTTTAAAATTTACACGAGAAATGTCTGTTAGAGGTAGTCCTTTCTTAATTAGTTTGAAGCATTTGAAATAATTTTTTGGGATATTAATCTGTGCAGATAAATGGTTAATTAAGTCTTCAGGTTTACTGTTTACATTAAATTTTGAAATGTGTAACCAAACAGAAGAAGTCAACGTATTTAAATCACTTATTCCACTACCCATAATGCAATCGTTACGTTTATTTGTTAGTCTTTTCGATCTCCTCGCGATCTGGCTATTCATTATTATTATGAAAACCATTAAGCGGCTTAGGAGGAATATCAATAGAATTTCCAACAAAAATATCACCACCAACAACGACATCTGAAGCAACAGCAGCGTAAGCTAAGTCCACTGCAGTGTTGGCAGCGAGACCCTCATCAGCAATGTCATCACCAACAACAACATCAGCAACAGCACTCAGGCTTTATCATCATCAGCGGACGGCGTAGCAGCAACAAAACCCACATCAGCGAGAGCATTTTCACCAACAACAACGTCCAACTCAATGTTTTGATTTTCCTTTGCGCTGTTCTTCCTATCGTCACTGGGCTTATGTTTGGCTATAAGAGACGGAGAGGAGACGTGAGCAGCTGTGGTAGAGAAAACCGGTTTACGTAAGATATTTGCATTTACACTCTTGGTCGTTTTCCTGCTAATACTAGAGGACATTAGACAAGCGTTTTGAATCGGCGATGGAGATTTCGGCAGAGATGAGAGAGATAGTTTTCTCTTATGCAAGGCGGAGGAAATGACATACTTTTTAATTTGGTTTTTGTCAGCAGAAAGTTAGATGACCACCTTTTCTTTAGTTTTGCTTCGCGTTGAGACGCCCACTTCACTGTTTGGTTCAATGTTGTTTTTGCACAAGTGAGGAAATTAGTTTTTAAGGCAGTTTAGATTAGCGAGTACATTATGAACTAAGTTGTCAATGTTTTTAATATAGATGCTAAGCACACTGGTGAGACATCTATCTATTTATTTATTTATTTTCATCAAATGA
Organism: Ferdinandea cuprea; assembly: GCA_963576555.1. Classification (NCBI taxonomy): domain Eukaryota; kingdom Metazoa; phylum Arthropoda; class Insecta; order Diptera; family Syrphidae; genus Ferdinandea; species Ferdinandea cuprea. The sequence goes on along the minus strand of OY754958.1, from coordinate 89,974,800 downwards.
GAACATTCACTGTTCTCGTTAGATTACCTAATTACAAAATTTTAATACTTAAGTACTACCACCAAGGCCTAATGCCAAAAAAAGTTTATTTTTAAACGAGTCCCTGGTAAGATCAAACTCAAGTAGGCTGCTAAACTTATTACACTCTTTTAGGCACCTCGAAATTGGTTCATTACAACCATAATTAACCCTATCATAAGCAACATAAAATAGTAAACGATTTCTAAGAACTCTTGAAGGAGCATAAAAACCAATTAACGATAGAAGTAGAGGGCAATCGATATGATTATTTATTAAATCCCGAATAAACATAACCGAAAAGTATTGTCTACGTTTAAAAAGAGGTAAGATGCCAAATAGTTTGCATCTTGTCATATACGTAGACATTTCAATATTCCAGCGTAGTTTCCGAAATGCAACCCCAGTAAAACGTTTTTGGATCTTTTCAATTCTAATAGAATGTACCTCATAACAAGGATTCCATACAATACTACAATATTCAAGATTAGTCCTGACAAATGCAAAGAACAGGCATTTAAGTGTATGAGGATCCCGAAAGTCCTTAGAATTCCGTAATATAAAACCCAAGGTAATTATTTAGAAGTGGGGCTCCAGACAAAACTCGCTTAAAAAAATTTTTCACCCCCTTGAGACAATTTTATATGGTAGAAATTTATGTTTTGAGGTGGGGGAGACACTTTATATGGGCTGATTTGAAAGAAAAACCATGTTTTAGCTTCTTAAAAAGCGCAGTAAGAGCTAATTATTTATTTTTTTATGTTATTCATTTAAGTAACAATTCTAGTGGTAAAAATAACAAAAAATGATTTATACTGTTCAAGAAACAAAACAAAAATAAACAATATCGTGTTTGAAGCAAAAATTTAAAAAAAAATTAACAAAATAAGTTTTTTCAAAAACAAAATAAAAACAATTTTCTTTATTTATAGCGAAATCATCAAAAATTCCCCGAAAGAATAATAAATGGTCAAAGTATTTAATTAAATGAAAAATAAAAAAATTACTTAAAAAAATTTTTTTTTGTTTATTACAATGTTTTTGTTTATAAACAATTATTGAAAATGTCTTCCCCCACCGTAAATGAACTATTTTGATGTATTAAAATGGTCTCCAAGGGGTAAAAATTTTTTTGGGGCCAGTTTTGTCTGGAGCCCCACTTCTAAATAATTACCAACCCAACATTGAATTACCTTTAGCAACCAAGAAGTCAATATGCTTACAGAAATCAAGTTTTTTGTCAAATATGACTCCCAGGTCTTTTTTTGAGGGAATAATGGATAAAGGTGAGTTATTAATCGCGTACGTAAATGAAACAGGGGAGAGGTTGCGACAAAAGGAAAGGCTTTGACACTTTGAAACATTTAGCCGAAGATCATTATTTTGACACCACACATATAGTCTTTCAAGATCTTGCTGTAAAAGGATGCAATCATAGTCAGACTGAATAGTTCGGAACACTTTCAAATCATCGGCAAACATTAAGCAATGGGAGTTCATAAATAAATCAGGAATTTCATTAATAAACAGAAGAAAAAGCAAAGGACCTAGGTGGCTCCCCTGTGGGACTCCAGACGTAACATACACTGGTGATGAAAGTACGTCATTAATGCGAACATATTGAATACGATCGGTCAGATATGAGCGAATCCACTCAAGAACATTGGAATGAAATCCAAACCTTTTAAGTTTGGAAATTAGTAAGACGTGGTTTACACTGTCAAAAGCCTTAGCAAAATCCGTATAAATTACGTCACACTGTAACCCTTTCTCAAGGCCTTTCAAAACCGTGTTACAAAATATTGAGAGATTTGTGGTGGTAGATCTACCAGCCACAAATCCATGTTGAAACGGAGAGATGTATCTTTTTAAGAGAGGAGTAAGTTTCTCATAAATAATTTTTTCAAACAACTTTGGTATGGTCGAAATTTTGCAAATTGGACGATAGTTACAAATTTCATGCCTTGATCCGGATTTAAAAATCGGTGTTAAAAATGAATTCTTCCAAACCTTCAAAAACTGACCAGTCTGCAGAGACAAATTAAACACTAAACATAGAGGCACAGAAAAGGCATGTGAACACTTTTGAAGTAAAATTGGTGGGTTGCCCTCAAAGTCAGGATTTTTATCTAAATTCAATAAAGAAAGAGCAATTTGAACTTCCTGGATGGAGCACTCTAGGATACCGACGTTTAAAAAATTGTTTGGCACAAAGTTTTCAATTGCATTTAAGGGTGGGGAAGAACCGCTTGAATAAACAGATTGAAAGTGGTTAGCAAACATATTACAAATGGTTAAAAGGTCGGAAGACGATACATTATTATGACGCATGCAACTAGGAATACCGTTAGATTGTTTTTTGCTATTGATAAAGCTCCAAAAACGTTTACTGTTGGTTTTTAAATTTGATTCCACAGAAAGAACATACTGTTTATAAAGAAATTTGTTTAAAACGTCAAATTCTTTTTGCAGCCTTCTATAAGCTAACAAAAGTTCAGGATCGTTCCTTTTTCGGAACAGCTTATACATCTTATTCTTCCTATTATTTAGATTAACGATCCTATTGTTAAACCAAATAGGTTTAGCTGACGATGCAATCTTATCATTAGGCGTTAACATATCGATTGCCACTTTGACTGTTTTAATAAATACATTAAAAGAATAATTCAGATTGCCGTTATTAAAAAGGGCAATCCAATCAATACCTTCTAAATAATTAGATAAATTCATGAAGTTAGTTTTAGCAAAATTATACCTAAAATTAAGATTAGTAACACAGGGACTCGGTCTACAATACTCATAAAACTCAAATTCCATAGATAAAGCTACATGAAAGATAGAATTAGGAAAAAGTGGAATCATAGAGTTGCCGATACTAATACTAAGCTCAGAATCTACAAAAACCAAATCAAGAACATGATTAAACTCATTAGCAAAATGATTGATCTGCCTTAGATCTAGCTGGGCAAGCGTATCAACAACTTCACGCTCATAGTCTAAATTTACATTAAAAGGGAAAAGTCTGGACTCTTCATAATCAAAAGACCAAATTAAATTAGGCAAATTAAAATCACCAAGCAGGATGACATGCTGATGATCCTCCAAATTATTTAAGATTAAAGTACAATTGTGGATATGCGCTTTATACAAAAGATAGGAACTCCTAGGTGGTATATAACTTACAATAACAATAATTTCATTACCTAGAATACATTTGATTTTTACTGCTACTCGGTCCACATCAAGAGTTATAGGGGGTATAACTACTTCGACACTGTGCAAAGATTTCCTCACTGAAACCAAAACACCTCCACCCCTTTCACAGTTGGTAAGAACAGGACAGCGGTTTTTGCGGTAAACTTCGTACTGGTCCTTGCTGAACATTTCTTCATTATGATGTTCATAAGTGAGCCAGGTTTCAGTAAAAACAATGACATCATATTGACAAGACGAGGAGAAAAGTAAGACATCTCGCAGTTTTGTACGGAGACCACCAGTATTTTCGATTTCACGGATCGCAAAATTCCCTGACGGAGAAGAACCACTTGATTTGTACCACATACCTATAAACTTGTTGACTTAAAGCTCTTGACAGCCTTACCCTCAAAAACCAATGAACCATGAATCCATGGGCTAAAGTACCAGCATCTTTCAAGAAGATATATGCGCCATTTACTTTTTTTGTCGGAGGTTGCTACTATCCGATGGAGCTTTCAGACACAACTACAGGTTTATTGCACTACCATTCAGACACCTTACATTAATGTACTTACTTTTCCCGAAACGCAGGAACGCTTCTCAACTCGCACCTTAGCTGTTTTGCGTTCAACATGTGGTTTCTTAGACGCACACAAGACTCAATTTAGATATGATGATAATACTTTGTATGAAAATGAATTAGTACCAATTAAATATTGTATAACAATAGTTGTAAATTAAGAAAAAAACATAAGGAAACAGTATGATACCCTATCCATATCCCTATATGCCCCAAAGAAAAAAGCATTAAGAAGATTTTATTTCATTCTATTAATTAAAAAAAAAAAATTATTTGAAAAAACGCCCCCAAACAGTGGGCATGGCTAAAAACTTTGTATGGGCGATATGTTGCAAAAAATATAGGGTAAATATCTTGTTAAACAATTTTTTTCGCTTTCCATGAAGAAAGCAGCATTTTAGTAAAAAACGCCCACAAAAAGTAGGCGTGGCAAAAAACTTTATATGACAAACTTATAAAGTGGGGCAGTGCCTACATATCTTGTGAAGATGTAACACTCTATCTCTTTAACTTCAGCTTTAAAACGGTTTTTTCTAAATTGTGGGCGTGGCAGTGGGCGTATTCAAAAAAATTGTACACTTAACCATTTCGAGCCCTAGGGAATACGTGGTCCAAATTTTAGCTTCCTAGCTTAATTTTAAAGGCCTAAAAATTGCGTACGGACGGACATTGCTAGATAGTCTTAGGATTTGGTCCTGATCATATATATATATACCTTTATGGGTCTACGACGAATATTAAGGGGTGTTACAAACTATGTGTCAAAATTAATGTACCCTTAGGATAGGGTATAATGAAATGATTAAAATAAAGATAAAAGATGATTACACTATAATTTGCAAAAATATGAAGAGTGAAAAACTAATAATTAATTGTGATGACAGGAAAATAAACTTAAATGAAAATTGCTTAATTATAATCAAAAATTGTTCAATCCAAATACTAAAGAAAACGTTTACTAAAAAAGATTCGTTTACAGTGAAGACACAAAATATAACTTCACTAAGCATTTAAGTTTCGAAGAAATGGTACTTAAAAACTTTGAAAATTTAGAAAGCATTAAAATACTTAAATTCCATAAAAATATGGACTATATTACAAGCTCAGCTATCATATTTATCCTTATTACGATTGCATTAGTAATTTTTAAATTGACGCATAGAAGTTAAGTTTATAAATATACATATATAATATAAAATAATTTTTTATTTATTTTAAATTAGACAAAAAAAAAATTTAGGGTTATAATACACATTTGATAGATACTATTTGTGAAATTTTTAATAATCACAATACAAACACGGCTTTCTTTTTAGATCTCTCTACTTTTTGTGGCTAACTTGTAAGGGAAATGCATCAGCCCAACATATGCACTGAGCGACCACATTAAAGAGTGGTTTACAGACGGCTCGAGAACTGATGAAGGAGTGTTTGTACCAAGAACGAAACATTATGAATCCATGGGCAAAAGTACCAGCATCTTTCAAGAAGAAATTTGCGCCATTTATTTTTTTTGTCGGAGGTTGCTACAATCCGATGGAGCTTTCAGACACACCTTTATTGCGCTACCATTTAGACACCTTACTTTAATGTACTTAATTTTCCCGAAACGCAGGAACGCTTCTTTACTCGCACCTTAGCTGTTTTGCGTTCAACATGAGGTTTTTTAGACGCACACCTACCTTCGGAGGCGTTCGCGTCGACAATGTTCTGTCCACTAGTTCGGCACCCAGTATTGGTCACAGCACCAGCATCATCCATTAACAGTGCACGGGCAGCATCAGGTGCACTTCCTCTTTTCATACTCAAGGGTGAGTCCACTACAACTGACTTCCGTTCATCAATGCTACTACCTTTGCTGGAAGAAGCACCGACTTCATTTGGAGACAGGGCGTGGGCAGACACAGGAGCTTAAGCAGGATTGTATCTCTTAACGAGTTTGGGTCGCTTCTTCTTGCTTTCAGTCAATCGGAAGGGGTCAGGTCAGCTTCTTTGCGCCGCTGACCGCTCAGATGCTTCCTTTTCCTCTTTGGCTGCCCCTTAGCGAAGTGCGCCTTAAAGCCAACCACTTCAGGAGCCCGTTCAACCATAGAGATATCATGGGCCAAGCTGTTAGCGGTGGTGCAGTGGGTAGCAACCTTAGGTATTAGGTTAGGTTGGGAGGGCAGTTTTGCATCAGAAGCAAATTTCACCCGGAAGCCGTGAAGGCCCATTGTGAGTACCCAGTCTGTACATGTAAGGACATGTGGCTAACAAAACCACTTCGATCTGTTGAGGAATAGTTTTAGGTCTGATTGAGGTACCACAGCCAAGACGCCAATACTTTTTTTTTTTTTATAATATACGCGCACTAAAGGGATTTTGGATACCCTTATAATGAAGTAACACAGTGCGAGCATTAGGAAAGTGAAGGATTAGGGAAAGGGATATACCGATGTACGTTGGTTTTAAATGTCTGTAAACTGTAATGTGAGGGAAAAACAGAGTGTGGTAGAGCATTACACATTCGCGTTGTACGGTTAAGAAGCGAATCCTTGTATTTCACTGTACGTCCGAATACAGGCTTAAGGGTTAACTGTTGTGCGTTCCTAGCATGGCGAGTATTGCGGTTGAATTGCTGTAGGGGTGGAATGCAACTGGCAATTTCAATTGAGCACTTGTGGTGGAAATACCGATAAAACAATGACAAGCAGGAAACATTACGACGATGACTAAGAGAGTCAAGTGATTTCGCGATGTCTCGATCGCTAATAAGTTTTACCGCACGTTTTTGGATCCTGTCAAATAGCTGCAAATATGTAATTGGAGCACCGGACCAGATATGAGGAGCTTGGCAAATTTACAGGAGTAAAGGAAACTTGAATACAATTTGGCATAGAAGTGTAATTTTGAATTCATTGGAATAGAATTTTTTGTGCCGTTGCCTAGATCGCAAACACAAATTAAATATTTGCTCAGGAGAGTTTGGGAATTTTACAGGAAAACAGGAAACTTGAATGCGATCTAACATGTGGAATGTAATTTTGTATTCTTTGGAATGGAACTTTTTGTGACGACACAATATGCGTTCACAAATAATATTAAGTTGTTGAAACATAGTTTTAGGGTTAATTTTGGAAATATTATACTTTTTATAAATGAAATAATTAATACAAAACAAGGATTGTTGCGGGAAAAAGAATTTCATGTGGCTAGGAAGCAATGATGTGAAATTTCTTAAGGGAAATTCATTGTATATGTAATTAATTTTTTAACGATTCATTTATTGTCTTTATATAGCCACAGGACTGAGCAAAAGATTAGATGCAGTACAGCCAAAACAAATAATAAATACGGTGCCGGAGGAGAACAAATTTTTAAAAGTATAGTGTTCTATATCTCGCATTGCAGTACTCGTGAAGAAAGAGGGACTGGAAAACATCTCTCACAAGGGATTGCTGCTACGAGCAGATAGACTAGTTTAGCTTTGGAATAAAGCGAACGAGTTGTTACTAGAAGTAGTGCAGTTTCTGGAGCAGGAGAAATTTCTGAAATTTTCAAAAGGAATGGAAATATTCCGACGAAAAATTAACGTCTGTACAGGCACCTCAGGAGGAAGAAGGTCAGATAAACGTGAGTCTGACATTGCCGGTGCAATAGCATGACATAAAAAATACTTGGGGAGAATTCGACGACGGATCGCTTCTGAAATGGATAGATTTTCGTGATCGCTTTGTGGCGGCGATCCACGAAAACTCAGAGATAACAATAGCATACAAGTATTCGTATTTAAAAAAAATCACTGGCAGGAAGATCAGTAGCAGGAAGAAAAGTAAAAGGCGAAAGCCATCTATCTGGGGATAGTTCGCCTAGACAAGGAGACGAAGAAGCTGTCGGAGCTGTAAAGACCTTCGGAATTTCCTAAGATATGGGAAATGCTGGACTTCTTAGACAAACAACCGTTGCTTTGGAGAATGCCAGAACTGTTTGGAGAAATCGGCCTTCAACCAGTGTCTTTAGGAATTGACAACAGGAATATTCACAGGAATGAAACAATAGAATCTTTGCATACTGGAAGCACAAGAAGGGAGCTTACCACAAATGGGAAGCAAAAATGCTCGGAGGGATTTCGTGAATCGTAGGAAGATTTGGACTATCTGCCTTAGGAAAGGCTACATGAAGGAGGTATGCACAACGATTAAATGCCGATATACTCGTTGCCAAAACGATCCATCGCATAATAGTTTGCTGTGTCTGATAAAACAATGTACACAAAGCATTTTAACAGTAAGGACAACTACAACTAAGAGGGATACTAAAATTGAACAAATCTGACTAGGAGAGTCAGCAGCCAAAAAGAGGAGAATAGAGCATGAGCTTAAAGATGAGGACATCAAAAAATATATCCAGGAGGTAACAAACAAAAATATAAAGTGGATAAATTAAAAATGTATATTATTAGGAAATAAGGAAAAATTACTTAAGGATAAGAAAAATATTACTCAGGCAGGAATAGTACAGGGAAAAATAATGTTAATTCAGACTTGCCTAAGAATAAAAAGAAAGTAAAAATTAATTCGGAGATATAGTATGGCGATGAGTTTGATTTTTCATTATGAAGGAAAAATGCTTTTATGCCAACAATAATGGTAAAAATAGAAAATGAAGGGTACAAATTTGGATCTATATGAGGCTTTTTGGATACAACCAAATCTGATGAGCTACAAAATAGTACAGGAGTACGGCCTTTCTGCTTTGTTGAGCGATGGGCATCGAGGGAAACCCTTTACAATACAGAAAAAAGTGAAGGTAAGGATATCTTCATGGCATGGAGAGGAAGCTCAGGAGGGCATGGAGGAAATAATTTGGATTCTTCCAAAAATAAGTAATTGGGAACCGATAAAGCGTTGTTACATATGTTATTCAAAGAAATATAAATGGAAGTACATTAATGGAAACATTGTTAGGAGTTACTATTTTTGGAACTCAAACGGAGAGGGTAGAGGAAACGACAGGAAAGTTTGGAAGAGGATCAATTGGATAAATTGTTGGAACGACTCTGGCAACAAGACCAATTGAAGTCATGCTCTAGGCTTACAAAGAAAGAAATTTTAGTGGAGAAACATTTTATGGAAACACATAAACGGGATGAATCAGGCAGATTTATTATAAAAATTCCGTTAAAAGAGGAAATTAAAGAGTTAGGAAGCTCTAGAGAGACTGCATTAAGGCATTTTCTATATCTGGAGAAGAGACTGGAAAGAAATAAGGGTATGCAAAAAATGTATGTCGATAAAATCAAGGAAGAAATACAGATTGGACATCTGATTTTGGCCACGGAAAGGCCAAGAAGGGGTGAAAAAGCGTATTATATTCCACATCACTGTATTGCAAATGATTCCTGCACTGATGCAGGATTTTCACTCAATGACATAGAAATGCTTGGGGAAAAATTGCAAACGGATTTGCATGAAACTATAATGAGATTTCGGAGATATACAATAACTATCTATGAGGCTATTGGGAAAATGTTTAACTAAGTTGAGCTTCCAACAATAAAATTTACAAAGGATATTTTGGAGGGAAAATCCAAATCAAAAATTTAAGGAATATTCGCTCACAGTTGTCAGTTTTGGACTAACGTCCTCAGCGTTTGTGGCGGTTCGGTCATTAATTAAAACTGCCAGAACGAAAAAAAATAAATGCAGCAAAAGTGATCGAAGAAGATTTTTATATGGATGATTGTACAACAGGATCTCACTCGGCAAAATTGGCAATTAAGTTGGCAAATGAAAATAAGACACTATATTAAAAGGAGCCTAATTTGAACTGTGCAAATGGGAGTCAAATAGTAATGAACTTGTGGAAGCGATGAATTCGAAAACAGAAAAAACTGTGTTGTTTTCCGAGGGTGAAGGTACAACCATTTTAGGGCTTAAATGGTTGATAGAGGAGGACAAATTTACGTTTGTGGTGAGAAACCCTAGGTTGAATGAATTTTTGTTTACAAAAATTGAAGAGGAGGATATTGGCAACATTTGGTTTCAACAGGACGGCGCTACGTGCCACACAACCGAAGCTACACTCGATGTTTTGCGCCCCGTTTCAAAAAAAAAAAGTTATTTGGCGGACCTTATATATGTTCGGATAGAACATGAAAATAGAATGGTAACTAGCAATCTTTTAACATCGAAAATGCGAGTAGCGCCATAAAAATGGTTACTATTCCCCGTATGGAACTATCGGCAGCGGAATTACTGTCAAAAATGATAAAGGATATTACAAATTCTATGGAATGGCCTGCAGCGGAATATATTCTATGGCTCTGGCAGTCAAGTCAATCAAATACGCAGCTGACTTATTAGGAGTTTTACCAGAGGATCTGGGGGATAATTTATTTCTTCATGGACCTCATTGGTTAACTAAAGACCATAAGGGGTGGCCGAAAAACAAAATAATGATATAAATGTGTAAGGAATTTCAGAAAAAATTAAAACACATACAATATCAGCATATAGGAAATCATTACGCATTGGACTTGTAGGAACAAGTTCAGTGTACCACTGTTGGAATATGCTAGGAAGCTGGAACAAGCCGTTAACATTCTAAGCTATGTGAAGCGGTTCATAAATAAACAAATAAATGGAAGTTTTAATTTAAAACGGAAAAATAAAAGAGGAGTGATGCAACAGGAAGTTGCACCACCTACTCTGGAGGAAAAAGCTAAAGCTATGGAGTATTATAAATATTAAGAAAAATCAAAAGATATTACAATATGGAAATAATAGCACTCAATGCTGGCAAATATTTACAGGACAAAAGCAAAAAAGGATAAAAACCGATAGTGGATGCAAATGGATTGCTCCGTGTTGGTGGAAGGTTAGGAAGATCGGAGATCAGTTACGAGATGAAACATCCCGTCATCATTGCGAATGGTTCACGATTGGCGGAAATGCTCATGGATTATGCTCATCGTGTAAAGAAATATGGAGGAATTCAAGTAATGATGCATTTCATCAGACAAAAATACTGGATAGCCCAATTTAGGAATGGATTAAGGAATCAAATTCATAATTGTGTTGTTTGTGTACGTTTAAATGCACGAATGGAAGGACCATTGATGGCTGAGTTGCCATTAGAAACAGTCCGGGTTGGGAAATCTTTTTTGACTACAGGAGTAGATTATGCTGGCCCTTGTGAAATAAAAGGGGTTGGTGGATTAATGGAAAAATTAGGAAAAAAATTTGGGTCGCAATATTTGTATGCTTGAAAACTAGAGCAGTACATATTGAGATCGTAACGCATTTGTCTATACAGGTTTTCATAGCAGGAAAAAATGTAAAGCGACAACGAAACAGCTTTCGTTGGTGCTAATAAAGAATTAATTAAAGCATTTAAACATTTTAAAGATAAGGAACTGCTGGATCATTTACATAAGAAAGGTACCGACTGGAGTTTCATGACTCCAGCGGCACCGCATCAAGGAGGGATCTATGAAGCTGTGGTAAAATCCATGAAGTTGCATATGAAAAGGATTGCTGGGCAGAGTATACTGCCATACGAGGAGTTTGGAACTTTACTCACTCAAATAGAGGCTATAATTGATTCAAGACCTCATCACCCTTTGAGTGACGAACCAATGGATATGGAGGCGCTAACGCCAGGACATTTTGTGGTAGGAGAACCATTAATTATTTTTATTTTATTTTATTTCATCAATCAGAGCTTAACAATCTCTTATAGACTACTTACAAAGTTAAAAAAATGAACAAATTAAACATATGTACAAACAAAAAAGCAACTTAGTATATATTATAAATAACAAAAATAACAAATGTCATAAATAACAAAAGAGAGAAAACAGCTTGAGCAATATAAAGTGGAAATACTTTACGATTGATCCAAACTTAAAATGAGTTTAGTTTTAAAACAATCTCTAGAGCAACTTAAGAAAAAGTCAATATCAAATGAAGCAATTATAGAGTTAGACACATTAATGCAGCGAGCTATAGGTTCATTACGAGCGTCAGGGTAGTTAAAAAAGCTTCGAAGTCGTCGACGGGGAGACGGAAAATAAATCATTGCAAACAATGCAGGACACTGAATTTGATTATGAATCAGATCTCTAATGAACACAGCCGAGAAATATTTACGACGACATTCGAGAGAACTTAAATTAAATAAACAACATCTAGTTTTATATGAAGGTCTCTCAATACGCCAGTTCAATTTAAAAAACATGAAACTTGTAAAGTTTCTCTGAACTCTTTCGATTCTTGATGAATATATATTGAAAGAGGAATTCCAGATTATGCAGCAATATTTTAAATGAGGTCTAACCAGAGATATAAATAGAGCTTTTAATGTGTAAGGGTCAATAAAATCTTTAGTATTTCCAAGCATTGAATTCGCTTTACAAACAATATAATAGAATACCCAAATTTTTTTTAGAGTATACCCTTTCGAGTGAGTATGTTTTTATATTGTAGTTCGAAGTAATAGGAGTAGTACATCTACATAATGTTAAACATTAGCATTTGGAAGAGTTCAAAAGCAATTTATTTCTATCACACCATAAGTCCACTGCAGTTAAATCCTCTTGTAGTAGACAGGAATCAAATAAAGATTCTACATGGCGAAATAATTTAAGGTCATCTGCAAACAAAAGACACTGGGAGTGTTTAATAACAGACGGCAGGTCATTAATAAATAACAAGAACAGCAAGGGACCAAGGTGGCTGCCTTGGGGTACACCTGAAGAAACGTTGATTGACCTGGAGAAGCTATCATTAATTTTTCAAATTGAATTCGATTTTGGAGATATGATTTCAGCCACCTTAATAAAGTTGAGTGAAAACCCAAAGAAGATAATTTACGAATAAGCAGAATATAATTAACTTTGCAAAATCAGTGAAAATTATATCAGTTTGCAAATTACTTTCAAAGTTTTTAATCACATAATTGCAAAAATGGTCTAATGTAGCTGTTGATCTACCAGAGATAAAACCATGTTGCTCTAATGAAATCACATTTTTTAAGTGGAATGTTATTTTGTTATAAACAATCTTTTCAAACAATTTTGGTATCGAAGAGATTTTACAGATTAGTCTATAGTAGCAGACGTTTTGTTTAGAACCCGACTTGCGGATTGGTATTATATGTGATATCTTCCAATCATTCAAAAAGAGACCACTGGTAATAGATTTATTAAAAATTATACAAAGGGGGATCGACAATGTCTTACTAGTCATTTTAAGAAGTATTGGAGCAATTCTGTCAGGACCGTCGGATTTGCTACTTTCAGTACTATCAAGGGCACATTTAACATTATTTTCAGTTGTTATCAGATTACCAATATCGATAATAGATTGAATGCAAACGTCGTTGGTCAATGGATTACTGTCAACATCAGAATAAACTGATTTAAAAAAGTCCGCGAAAAAATTGCAAATAGTAATGGTATCTTCCGATGACGACTCCAGATAACTCATTTGACTAGGAAACCCATTTGAGTTTCTTTGAGAGTTAATGAAGGACCAAAAGTATTTGCTATAGGACTTCAATTTGTTATCTAAAATTTCCGTATCGTTAATTTTGAAAGGAACAAGATAGTTTTCATCATTGTCAAATTTCCAGACAATATTACCTAGATTAAAATCACCAGTGAACACAACATGTTGAGATGAGATTAAGTTATTAAATATTAGACGACAGTTATTAAGATGGGTATTATACACCTCTAAGGGACTATTAGGTGGTATATAACTGACGACAACGAAAAGTTCAAAATCAGATGCAAATGAGATTTTAACAATAAGTTGATAAATATCAAATATTACCGGGGAATTAATTTTATTCGATGGAAGTTCAAGTTGCTTCCATGAATAAATATTTCGTATCGCATGTGCGATTGTGGTGTGCTACCACCTCTTTTCAATCCTGTGGTGTTCACACAACGATCTTTGCGTACAACGCTATAACAAGAATTGTTAAATTATCATTAGTACAATGAGAATCAGAGAGCCAAGTTTCAGTTAAAGTGAAAAGATCATAATCCACTGAAGGAGAATATAAATATAAGTCTTGCATTTTGGTCCTAAGACCGCATACATTTTGATAATATAAACTAAAACTGCGATGACAACGAAATGGACTTATTAGTTTTTTGACGACAATCAGTTTGTCGTTTTCGGTGATACACTGATACTCATGAAACAGTATTCCTTTTGGCCAGAATTCGGGAGAAAGCAAGGCTTCCAGGTGTTGTTCAGGAACACTTAATTTAAATGAGGCAATTTCCCGAGGAAAAATAAACTGGTACTTATAACATCTGACGTTTTTGAACAAACCGATTTTGGAATGAACATATTTTAGGAGATCATCAGAAGTAGTTGCCGATGAGAGTCTGGAGATGAAAATTGACTTGTATGGAGTTTGCGGTATTACGACTAAGTCAATAGATTCAGAAGCCTGTTCTGTGGTCTTCTCCACATTATGTTCATCGATAAGAATTGAAGACATCGTCGGCATTATTTCTTTACTTAATCGTTTCGCAGGTTCATGAGACAGCTTTTGGAACGCAGCTGAAGTTGATGGAATTGAAACTAATGATGGTGACGTGGTAGGAAACAGAGGGAAGCTGCTGTTGCGAATCCTTTAATTCACTCTGCTGTGCCAATATAAGCAGTTGGTATTCACTGTCAGGCGGTTGATTTTTAAGTAGACGATCAATATTATTGAAACCTTCTTCCATTTTTTGCTCATTAGATGTGCCAAAAACAAGTAACTCCTGAACTTCCGAGAACAAGACACATAAATTGTTAAAGATTTTTTGCAATTTTATGATCTTCCAATGTAAGGCATCAGTTGATATGCTGCGATGTTTATCACAATAAAAGCAAAGGCCAGGTGTCAAAACAATTTTATCAACGTCTTTTCCTTTAATATTGATACATTTTGCATGCACATTATCAAGGCATATTGCACAGGACAATTTAACATGATTGGATGTTTTTTTGCATATATATCATTCAGAATCATTCATGATTAAGCATTAAGTTGTTAATTACACCAGATGGCAAAAGAATGATATGGTTGTTGTATTCGATGATGGTTACAGTATTAGATACGGACTGCAGTCGGTAAGGGTTCAAACATGCAATGAGTAAAAACCAAAGAAAAATTGCAAGTGGGTAGAATCTCTTTGCTTAATGGCAGAACATGTACTAAAAATTGTACTCACACGTGCGGGGGAGTAGGATGACCAGTGTTTCTTTAGTGATGTTATGCAGCAGTTATCAGGAGATAACACAATCTTCAGTAAAATCAATCAGCCGGAGAAAATGAGTAAGGGTTCAAACATGCAATGAGTAAGAACCCAACAAGAACCACCTTCTATTCCCATCTTTTCCCGACTCAATCCCTTCTTTTCTTTGGAGGTACCACCAAGGTCATAGGAAAGTGGAGGGCAACCAGGGTCCCATCAACCTTAGGGCCACTTCCCACGAACCTTGAGGGAACCACCCCCACAGGTATACATCACCTCTCAACCCGAAACATCGAGGGCCTACCCCAATTGTGAGCCACCCGGATGAGTGTCCCGCTGACGGTCAGGAAGAAAATCCGTGGAGTGCACCCTGGACGAGGGTTCCGCTTTGGTCATATCGACGTGGGTTACCGAAGAGAGATGTCCATCGAAAGCCACCTGGATGAGGGTTCCGCTTTAGACACTTCGACGAACGAAAGCCCATCGAGAGCCACACGGATGAGGATACCGCTCGAATCGAATCCTGGTCAGCGGCAATAGCAGTGACCTAGTTCAGAGCCCACAACCACAGAAATGTTCGATGGGGGAGGAGGTGACGATCTCTTTCGCTACTTCGTCGGGGGAGCACCGGAGGAGCCACAGAGGAGTGTAGGCGGACCGCCTCGTGAAACACCCTAACAATGAAATCACGCTGCATAATAACAACAACAACAACAACAGAAGGAAAAAATACCAACAAAACAAATGTCAAAAGAACATCAACGCGAAATGCGACACAAATCAGCGGATGACAACACAAACACTATAAAGAAAAAAAAGGGAAAAGCGTTTTGTAAGGAATGACCTGCTTTAGGCAAGATTCCCCACCCCAAAATCTGAACAAAATCCCACCAGACAGTTTAAAGATCGCGAATTTTAATAACACTGACACAACACTTGACTTGCTTTTTGTTCCGGTGGACTTTGGTAAATCCACGTTGATTCTAATCGGTGGAGGGGTTATTTGGTTCCTCCTGTCCACCTGCTTTCGAGTTCTTGACTGGCCCGATCAAAGGGGGCGGAATAGATGTAGATTACCTTGTTTGATTGGCCAATTTGAATTGGGTTTAGATCTCCAAGAGGAGATGAATTGCACTCTGCCGATTTAAGGGTTCTCCTAATAATTAATTATATCGCGCGCGATAATATTAATGTATTCGTAAACACTTGTTTACGTTTTGATATTATTTGGTTTCGCAACGATCGTTACAAAACTAAATGATCGTTCAAAAAAAAGAATACCTAAGCTAATGTTCCAGGTCGGACGAGGTTTGAACACTCAACCTTAACCTGGCTTTCCAGTAACGGAAAGCTGAAGTGTTTGGGGTAAAAGAGTGAAAAGTGTGAGAGAGTAGCTGAATAGTGTCTCCTGTTGGTTCGCTTGGATGTATGGAAGGTAGTGGGTAAGTGAGCCGAATACCGTCCGAGCTGGAACAAAGGAAAATTTTGGTCGTCACTTCTTGGTTGACCAGCTAGCTTGCCGGTTTAGTTTTGCTAACGAGTTTTTATAGTAATCAGGGAAAATTTTTTTTAATAGTTTCTATTTCGTTTTTTTGAGAGTGAATTTGAGAAGGAAGAGAAAACGGAGGACAGGAGGAATAGCAGAGCGTTGCAAGGGAATCAAAAAAAAAAAGGTAAGTAAAGTGTGGTGTCTTTTGATTGACGTAGAGAGTGAACGGTTGTGCTAGGGAATTTTGTGAAAGATATGTCTGGTTGGGTTTCGGCCGTAAATTCTCCCGAGAAAAGACGGGTTTCGCGACCCCTTTTAACTCTTATTGAAAGTTCGGGAAAACGCGAAAGCGGGTCACGCCGGTGGTCATAATTAGTAAAAATAGTTTATCTATTCGCTTGCAAAAAAAAAATTTAATTTTTAACTTCAATACTCATTTCTAGAATAAAGTGACCAGCTCCACCGGAGCCGTTATAACGTGGTAGAAAAAAACGTTGTTCTGTTTCTTTGTTCTTTCCATACAGCGGAACGGTACCATACGGTACAAATTACGGTTTCACAATTTGGCCATAAAATTGTGTGGCGCCCACCTCGGTATTATCTCTGGTTTCAGCTTTAATTTCCAAATTTAAATTTTATCGTGGTTTTGACTTTTACATTTTTTTTCCTCGCTTTCGGTTGCATGTACTTTATCTTTTCAGCGGACGTCATTGGAAACATCAGCGTAAGCTAACTAACGATTTAGGTTTTCCCATCGAACGCGACCCTCGACTGGACTGCCGGGAGAATAGCCACTCTGGTTGTTCTTGTTGGAAATTTGTGACAGTTCGCGAATGTTTTTTTTCTCGGCGATAGCGATCGCATTGTTTGGATTAAAAGTTTAGTTTTATTTTCTTTTTTTGTTAATTAATAAAATTTTGCGGCGGGAAAATATTCAACAAACCAAAGACCATTATACCTTTATCTTTGAGATTAGACGATAGACCTAGCACGGTGGGAACTGGCCTTCTGAAAGAAATACAGCGAATGGTTAAACACTTTGAAGATAGCAATCGGAGTATTTAACTACCCTGCAGGAGCAGAATAAATGGAGAAAAGAAAAGGAGAATCTGAAGGTTGGACAGGTGTTGGTCCTCAAAAGCGAGAATTTTCCGCTATGGCAAGGAAGTCCGCCCCAAGCGGACTGTAGCCTTTTCTTATGTTTTTATTTGGTTTCAGGATGGGACAGCTTTTAAATTTACATGACTGCAAACGTAGGCCCCATCGTTTAATGTTTGCAGTTAGTTAAAATTCAAATTCAATACCAGCCAACTATAGAAACGCTCAACGGCCCAAACCAAGCCAAGACCCTATTTTCAGGTTGAGAATATCTGCGCTCGATATCCGAAAAACTTTTAATCGCAAATGAAATCACGTTCGAAATATTGTTGTTTACAATAGCCCAGCTCCAAGCGCAACTGGATATGCTACTAATCTTATTCGATACAATGGTAACTCGCGCTTAAACCATTTCAATGATCACAAAATATAAAAGATCCAAATTAATTTGTCGTTTAATTCATTTATGAAGTTCGTTTTAATAATTTGACTGACAACAAAGTTTTAAAACATTAGAAAGTAAAATACAAGTAAATACACATATAAATATACAAAACTATTTCAAAACAGAAGGAAAGGCTACAGTCCGCTGGGGGCGAACAGTATGATACCATATCCACATCCCTATATGTCCCAAAGAAGATGATAGATAGCTATTTATTTCATTCTATTAAATTTGGAAAAAAAAGTGGGCGCAGCCAAAAACTTTTGTAACGGAACTCGCCATTTTGTATGACGACACTAGACTGCTACACGTAAGCGCACTTGATTTATTTTCATATATACATATATTGTTGTTAAGCGCCACCTGTGTAACGGTTTCAATCTGTAACCTTCAAACCAATTCGCACTTGCATGATAGAAGCTGGGCCTCTATCTTTATACAAGAAGTCATGTGATAAGTGAAAACTCATCACTGGGAGAGACGAAAATAACCCCGAAGATATTCCGACATCACAGGATTCATCGATCTATCTCCGAGTGGCTTGAAGGGTGTTCAGTCGGTAATCACGCGGACATGCTTGCATATTGCGCGGACTCAGGTCGCCGGAAGTGGTTATCTGAGTGTGGACCTACCTCACTCAACTATCTTAAAGCCAATGCCCCACTCAATGCCTAGGCAAAGGCCCCTAATCAAATGTGAGCACCTACATGCTCACTGTTTCGTCACTCCCTTCACCCTATTCAACGATACACTTCTCTTACACCTCTTTAAACCCAAATTATCATTATCGAAAGAAATATACTAAATATTCACAAAAAGAAAATAAATTTACCAAATTATTTTAATACTAAAAGTAGAGTACAATAAAATTTTATTTACTAAATTTCTCAAATGTTATTCTCATAAAATTATTTATTTTTAAAATGAAATGTGGGTCTAGACTTCTAGCCTTTTCTTTTGCTTTTTCAAAACGCATATCCAATTATATGGAAATTGAATCACCTTGTGATATTTAGATTGACCTACCTCCACTTTCTATACATTTCAC
Source organism: Ferdinandea cuprea (assembly GCA_963576555.1). Lineage (NCBI taxonomy): Eukaryota > Metazoa > Arthropoda > Insecta > Diptera > Syrphidae > Ferdinandea > Ferdinandea cuprea. The sequence continues at coordinate 89,955,679 of OY754958.1, read as the reverse complement.
AATACACTTCTTGGTGACCTGGTATTGCAAACTGTTATAACATTTAAATTTAAGCTGATAAAGGCACTCCTAAGAGTATGCTATAGCTTACTACTAAAATAAGTGCTTACTACTAGTAATAAGCGATAGAGTGCTTTATTACAACTTTACAATTTTATAGCACACCCATGACAAAGTATGTTGCATACTCTTATGCCAACGGACTCGATTTTATGATAAAGCCTGAACTACATAAAAACAAAAGTGAAGAAAAGTACAAAAAACTGAAAACATCACAAAACACATGTGGCGGCTATTGTATTACATGCAGGAACCCCCTGTCGAAAATAGCAGCGCCGTCTAACAAGACATAGCAACATTATTCCGTTTTGATTAAGGTGTCAATTTGACGTTTTACTTTTTTGTCACTCACTCAAAGTTGACTAGGTATGCTCTTTGTACTTATTAAATAAATTCCGATATTTTTGTACTTAGAAACCTTTTGTAATAAATACTTCGTTAAACGCAATCCAGGATATATTCTCTTTGTGTGCAACAGGCAAAATCCTGTTACAAAACGTATATAGTATCCACAAGATCTTTCGAGCAATAACACTCGACGAAGTGGCTGCCGGTGCAGATACACTCATGGAAAACGCACTCGGCCCAGCATTCATGGCAACGTCAACGTACAAGAGACGAGCACCATCACCATCCGAGCATGCTGCTACTTTTGCAGTTAACTCAGTGAACCAGGAACTCGTAGAGATCAGACGCTCACTATCTCAGCTGATTACACTCAACAGGGAATTCCTTAATAAGCTGTCAAGGTCTTCAGGCAACAACAGATCGCGTTCATCCTCTCGACCTGGGGGTCGATTCCGGTTCTGCGAAAGAGTGAATCAAATAAATCGTTTTCACATTCACTTTCACGCATTGCTTTCGATTCACTTTGTACTAAAATGCGATTCTCGTTCAATAAGGGAAATTACTGTGGTGAATTCAATATCTTACACTGTGGTGATTAAATTGTTTCTCTGATGCTGTCATTTATACAAATTGTGAATCAAAGCAAGCATAATTTTTTCTTTGCTCAATTTTCATTTTATCAATTGTTTATTCAATTTTATATTATAAAATGTCTTCAATATTTATAAGACTTCTTGTCGAAGCGAGACGAAGAAATGTGCACAGGTTTGAATTCTATTTTTGATTAATGTGCTGTATAAATAAATACACAATTTTGTTTTCTAGGAAAAAATGCGGATTATCAGACGTAGTCTAAGAGACAACGAAAATCCTTTTGAAGTAACAACAGAGGAGCACTTCATACAACTGTATCGGTTTCCTAAACATTTATGCAGAACACTGATTGAAGAACTAACCCCGTTTCTTAAAGCATCATCAAAAATACATGGACTTCCATCGCTTATCAAATTCCTATGCGCATTGCGATTCTTTGCTCAGGGAAGTTTCCAACGAGCTGTTGGTCAGGACAGTTTGTCTTCCTTGTCGCAAGCATCAGTATCCCGATGCATTACAGAGGTTGCAATTAGTTTGAACTGCATAGCGAACCGACACGTAAAATTTCAAAGTACTTCGCAGTTTTCTGATATAAAAATAAGTTTTTTTGATATTGCGGGTCTCCCGAGTGTTTTTGGTTTGATTGATGGCACGCATATTAAGATTGCAGCACCAAGAAAAGAAATAGAACATGTTTACTACTGTAGAAACGGTGGTCATTCAAAAAATGTGCAAATAATATGTGGAGCAGATTATTTAATTGTTAGTGCTAATGCGCGATTCGGTGGAACGGTTCATGATTCTTATATTTGGAGATGTTCTAAGACAAAATCTATCTCTATATTCTTTAGGTGAAAGGAATTTTTATTTACTCGGCGATAGTGGTTATCCATTGCAGCCGTGGAAATGACCACCTTTACAGAAACAAACTCCGAGGCAGAAGAAGCATTTAACAGGTCACACAAAATAACTAGGAGCCATGTCGAAAGGTGTATAGGCGTTTTAAAAAGTAGATTTCGTTGCTTGTCAGCAGAAAGGATTTAATTTTACGCTCCTGGTAAATCAGGAGTTATAATTAGTGCGTGTATTGTTTTGCATAACATGAGCTAGAATTCCTTTGGTCGAAGATGTATCAACTGAAAATGGTATTGGAGCTGGTGAGTCGGATGTTGCTGCAAGTGGAAATTATAACTATAATGATCCCAATGTTTTAGCTGAAGGGCGAAATGTTCGACAGCAGATTGCAAGAAATAATTTCTCTAGCAATTAATTTTTATCAAAGAAATAAAAAGCATTTTATTTACAGATCAATTTTTTTTTTCTTTTATTAAATTTAACAACTCGGACAAAGTTTTGCCTATACCTTCTAAAGCTACCACCTTCCTCTCTTCCAAATTTAGGCGCTTAGACTTAATTTCTATATTTTTTTGCTCCAATTGTAGAAATTTGCTTTCATGATTTATGGGCAACAAAGGTGCCCGCCTTTTATTTGGACGTTTGGTTGTCGAAATTTTTGAAAGCATTTGGGTTTCCGCTTGGAGTTTCCTCCTGGAGTAAATCCACCAATACTGCTCTATCCTATGATATAAAACAAAGAAAATGTATAATATATGCAACTATAAAAATTATATGTCTGTACTTACAATGTCAGCACTGTCAATGCTTATTTCGAAAACTGGCTCATCCCCCTCAACATTCCTTTCGGACGTTATCTGAACAACTCTTTGCTCCAGTTCATTTCGCTGCTTAATTTTAGCTAAGCCGTTGATGCCACTGCGGTTTCGGGCTTCTTTTATTTCAGCATATATTTTCTTGCTGTTTCGTCTGAAAGCACAAAACTTATAAACTTTATCGAATATTATCGTGTTTTAATAATTACTTTAAGTCGCCCCACGTCTTCCTCCACTGCTCATCGCTCTTACAAGCTCCTCCCAAGGCATTGAGGTCCTTTGCAAGGCTTTTCCATGCATTATTTCTTGCGTGAGCTCCGTCTGCTGAAACAAATCTACAAAAACAATTAAAAATCGTTGAAATAAGTGTTTAAATTTGTTTCTTATACCTGTCATGAGCAATTTCCAAATTTATTTCTAAGAAGCTCACTAAGTACTCCTTTTGAGCTTGCGTTACGCTTTTTCCCTTGTTTTTTTTTAATCATAATCTCCATTCTCACCCTTTCACTTAGAACATTCACTTGCGAATGGGCCCGTGGAAAGAAATTATTCATATGAAAGATTTTGACGTTTGGTTTCACCTTTTCATAGAACAAGAATCGAATTTGCGGTGAAAGAGTGCAAATATTTTCATTTCAACTTTTCAAAGAACCAGAATCGACCCCCTGGTACACGAGCTGTTTCACCAGGAACAACCGGTGTGTGTTTCTTCCACAGCAAATGGGGGTCTAATGCTCCCAACTAAGCCTCCATGCAGCTTTTATCAGCACTTATCATCGGAAAACTAGATTTGCTGTCGTCAGTGCAGGCGGTAGGCGACAGCAACAACAACAACTATATTACCACCGAACACCGCCTATTTCTTTCTGACCGTCAGACCAATATGAAGTTTCTTATCGAGTCAGGGTCTGTTATCTCCATCATGCCACGAACTTCAACTCATCGCAACGCTAAACCAACTGATTTCAAGCTATATACTGCAAACAACACGGTAATCGAAACCTAAGGACAGCAACGCGTTAAAATAAATATTGGCATACGCCGTTCTCTCTGGTGGAACTTCATCATCGCTGACATAAAAACTGCCATTATTGGAGCCGTTCTGCTTACCTACAATGGCCTTCTTATAGACCTCAAGGGACGCTGCCTCATCGGCCGATTGACGAAACTTACCACACCAGGCTGCCTGCAAACATCTCCGGCTCGACTTTAGCATCCGCTAACAGGGAACTTCTTTGTAAGTACATTGATATAACTAGGCCTTCGCCATTTCCTTCTACCAAAACAGATAATCCTGTCTCGCACCATATTGTCACTACAGGTCCGTCGGTTGCAGAACGCCTACGTAGGCTCACTTGCGACAAACTAAAGATTTCGAGCTCCTTCTACAGCATGGCGTCATACGACCATCTATCCATAGTGGGCCAGCCCATTGCATATGGTACCAAAGAAATTGGGAGGCTGACGCTCAACTGGCGACTACAGGCGGCTTAATAAGCAGACAGTTCCAAAGCAGACATACAAAGCTTCGCCTAGGCAACTTCATCAGCTTAGCTTCATATCGCAGTTTATCACAGATATAGTTCACAGCAATGGTGAAAATAATGTTGTCGCTGACGCATTATTGCGCATCAACACGATTTCTATGCCCAATATTCTGAATTCGGAGACAATTCATGCAGCCCAGCAGAGTAATGAGGAACTTGAACAAATTAAAGAGCACTCTTCACTTAAGTTCCAGAAACTCGTCATCGAACAGCGTCCGCTATATTGTGATATCTCCACTGGCTGGATTCGTCATTACATCCCGCAGTCTCTCCGTAAGCGTGCTTTCGACGTGGTACATGGCCTCGTTCATACCAGCGGCCGTGCTACTGCCCGCCAACTCAAACAAAAATTCATTTGGCCATTAATTAGACGCGACTACACGAGAATGCCTTCCCGGGCAAAAGTTCAAAGTTCAAAGGCAAAACCGCAACCTTCCCTTGCACATTGATGTACCGGATAACCGCTTCGATCATGTGCACCTTAATCTCATAGAACTTCCTCGAGTAAAAGGCCTTCGTTATTGATTCACCATGATCGGCAGATTTTCACGCTGGCCTATTGCTCTCTGACATGGAAGCTGATACAGTCGCCACGGCTTTTTACTCGAACTGGATTGCACAATTTGGAACTCCGTTAACCATCAAGACAGATCGAGGAAGACAGTTCGAGTCTCAACTGTTCACTGCGCTGGCAAATATGATTGGAGCCATTGAAATCCACACAACACCCTATCGACCTCAATTCAAAGGCCTCATTGAGAGATCTCATCGTACCGTCAAGTCCGCACTTATGTGTCGTGGTCCAACTCCCTGGCCTGATTTACTTCCAACGGTTCTCCTCGGCCTTCGGACCTGCATCAAGGAAGACCTCGATGCATCACCAGCTCAACTGCTTTTCGGCACTGGCCTAAGAATACCAAGAGATTTTTTTCTCACAGCAGACCTTCCAGCCAATCCTAACGTTTTTCTAGAGAAGTTCCGTGAGCATATTAGAAAAGTACGACCCACACCCACTGCTCTTCATACGAGGTCACGTTTCTTCATCCTATTTTCATGAACATACTTAAAATTTACGTCAGTGAAAAAATTTTAAATTTTTATTATTTAGGTATTAAGGTAGGAGTAGGAGGTCTCTATCAAAATTGAACTCAGGTAAAACAAAAAAATTCTTAAATACACAAAAAATGATTGATTTTAATTTCAATTGGTTTGTTTTTCTGTCATTTGCTTGTCAAAGAGCTTTTACTTAAGAAACTGACAGGAATTATGTGATTTAAACGTGATCTGGCGGTGAGTCTGGAAAGTTTTTTTTTGAGTGTATAGGTTTAAAGAGCTTTGTGCAAATTGAAAGCTGAAGCATGTTCAAGCTATCAGCCACACACGAAATTTTAAATTGAGAGAAAATATACAGAGTTTACTATATGATAAAGTAGTACAAACGAATTTATTGACTTTTTTCTACTTTTCTACACTTTTGTTTCGATGTAGCTCAGGCTTAATGGCTTAACTACATTCGGCAAAAAGTGATTTTTTCAAAGCTCACATACACACGCTGCTGTCACCTCGTATTCAGAAACTGGACTAAGAATCTCTTTTGACGTCAATAACTAGAGGCAGCTTTTTTGTGTAAATAAATGTATTAGTTTTTTTCCAACTTTACCAAAGTGTGCCACTTGGAAGTTAGAGGTACGTCTAACTTTCAAGAAAGTCAAAAACATGGAAAAAGTAAACTGTAAAAACACTTTCTTGGCAAACTGTATATACTTTTATGGGTCTACGACGAATATTAAGGGGTATTACAAACTATGTGTCAGAATTAATAATAGGATAGGGTATAAAAACCCAGAGAAATCAATAATAATTGCATTATTTTCTTAAAATTTGTGCAAAACGCAGTTTGTCAAAAAATCGCGAGCAGCTCGTCTTGTCAAACTGAGTTCTATAATGCAAAACACCAATAACGGTATTAACTTTCGTTCAGCAGCATCATCAGTTGTGTTTGATGTCACTCTTTATATAAACAATCAACTGACAAGTCAAAACAAGCTTATTCTATGGATGAGGAAGGAGAAAGCAATAAAAGAAAACCGGAGATTTATGTCGCAGAGTGCAGGGAAGATGTTGGCACGTAGAAACGAGAGCACACAACCAATAACTATTATGACACTGAATGACGTGAACAAAATATCATGCACAAAAATATGCATTGTGCGTGAATTCAAAGAAACGCAAAACTTGTTCTTTAAGAATGAATAACTTAAGTGAAAAGGAATTATTAGTCAACGTAGATTGTAAGGTAATACAAGGTTTTAACGACATAAATATAAATGAATTAAAAAATAATAATTGCTGTTGCTTATTTTTTAATAAAGGATCATTGTGATTACATTGGAATACCTATAATTTAAATATAAGCCACGTTTCAAGTGTATTAAAAATATATATTCTAGATGAAACAAACATAAAAAATTAAGAAAGGGATTTTTATCAAATAAATAGATGGCTTCGAACAAAAATCTATAAACTGAAACTACCAGAGAGGTGGAGGAATCATGATGTTTATTAGAAACAACTTAAACTACGAAAGAATACATTGAGAAACTACATCATATGAAAATATAAAAATAAGCTACATGGAAAAAAATATTACAACGTTTGTTGTTGGAGTTTACAAACCACCAGGTCTTAGTAAAAAATCAGTTATTAATGAAATGGCGAACAATATGGAACATACAGGAAGAAAGGAAGAACTGATTGTGATGGGTGACATGAATATTAATATTCGTGATTCAAATTCAAGCTATGTGAGGGGTTATTTTGAGATTGTTGAATGTCATATCTAAATATACAAGATTAGATCTTAATAAGGGGACGAAATCAACAATCGACCATGTTCTTGTAAGCAGAATAGACAAAGAAATTAATTCCGCTGTTATCGAATGTCATATTACCGAATCGTTATCGAATGTCATATTACCGATCAACAACAACTGATAGCCAAATAGTACAACGTATATATGTAGCTCCAGAGTAAAGGATGTCATCTCTAAAGTAGAATGGAAGGAAGTTGTCAATGAAGAAGATGCTGATGCGTTATACAGTAAGCTTGTTAGCAAATTAAATGCTATCTATAAAAAATTAACTTTCACAAAAACAACACATATAAAAAGAAAGAGTAGCCCTGGACAACCCCTTATTTGATATGTGAATGAAAGAAAAGGGATGAAGTCTATAGAAGGTGGAAAAACAATCGAGCCAGTAAAAGTTATGAAATGGAGTATAAAAGATTTAGAAATAAAACAAATAAACTGATAGCAGCATGGGGATTAATCAATAAAATATTGGGAAAAAAAAGTCGAATATTGCCGAAACATTGTTTAAAAACTTTTCAACTGAAATTTTAACCTTGTCCAACGATTTGGCAAAACACTTTTCTACACGAATATCGCAAATTATTAATCATTGTAGCTATATCACATCAAATCATAGGAATGCATTAGTATTAGTAGATTTGATGATCCTATGTAAATTTATCAACCTTAGCCTGACACAATCAAAAATACCTCTAGCATTGAAGACTGCTGTTTCAAGACCGATTTATAAATGTGGAGTTAAAAGCTGAGCAACTACAGGCCGATATCGATACTTCCGGTATCAGAAAAATGTCATATTAACAGGAATTCTCTTAACCACAAAAGTCAATATGGATTCCAGAAAAATAAAAATACAGGTAAACTGCTAGCTGAATTTATTAATTGTGTCAATGCGAGCTTAAATAAAATCCATCATGTGCTAGTCGTGTTTATGGAATTCAGTAAAGCTTTCGACACTCTTAACCATAAAAACTCTCTTCATTCTTTACACCAACGAACTACTTCGCAGTTTCAAGCAGGTTATTCCATTTGCCTTTGCTGACGAAAAAGTAATTGTGATCTCGCATAGATGTATTGATACGGCGATAAACATAATGTAGAAGGAGTTTAACGTTGCAGTAAAATGGTGCCATGACAACGGCTTGATTATAAACGCTTCAAAAACTAAAACCAAGTCCACAATTCAAACCCACAAACAGCAGGATATATTTGAGTAATGATGCCTCCCATGACACGACAAACGACACGATTGAAGTGGTAGAAAGCTACAAATATCTTGCGCTGATCATTGACTTTCATTTTATATGGGACATACATATTGATAAACTTCGCATGGATCTTAAGAAGGCTTTATATGCACTCTCCCATTTGCGGTACCATGCCACGGAATCTGTTTTAAGGCAAGTATGCTCTACTTGTTCTAGTGGAGTCAAAACTACGTTATGGTATACTTGCATGTGGAGACGCAGCTGCAACCCACATACAAAAGATACAGAGACTTCAAAATTCAGCACTTAGGGAGTTAAGATGTCCTAATCAACGAAGTGTTGAAACTTCTTTCAAAGTTTTCCAAATGGAACACATTTTTTCTTTAACACTTTCCAGGATGCACAATCCCATAATCAACGAAGTGTTGAAACTTCTTTCAAAGTTCTCCGAGTGGAACACATTTTTTTTTAATAATTTCCAGGATGCACAATCCCAGGAAGCCTGCTACACAGTTCTGATGTCATCCCCCTCATTTCTGGAAGAAGAACTGGCTGTCATCAGAGACTGCAATAGCACGAATAGAATAACATGGACTCTTCAATCCTTCTAACCGTACAAGTCGGCGGAACCGGACGGTATTATACATACCATGCTACAAAAGAGCAGTAAAAGGACTGTCCCATGGTTCCAGGCAATCTTTTGTGGTTGCCTGACACTTGGATTTGTTCCTGATTACTGGCAAGAGGTGAGGGTGGTCATCATTCCCAAAGCAGAAAAACCCAGTCACTCCACACCCAAGGATTGCAGGCCAATTAGATCTTCATCTTTTCTTTAGAAAACACTTAAAAGGTTATTGGATCTGCACCTAAGGAACATTCTCGAAACAACCGGTGCTCTGTGTAGTGCACAACACGCATATTTCAAGGGCAGATCCGTGGAAATAGCACTACATGAAGTAACGAGAACAAGAACCATCGAGAAACCCCTTGGAAACAAAAAATTTACGTTGGCGGCCTTTCTGCACATAGAAGGTGCATTCAACAACCTGAATACTAGAACCATTATATCCTCACTTGAAGACTTAGGTTCATCACAGTTTCTGACAAACTGGGTTAGGACTATGTTTAACAACAGAGTTGTTAACAGCAGCCTAGGGGACTGTGCGATTAAGAAAATCGTTAATCGTGGAACACCGCAAGAGGGAGTCCTATCTTCTCTACTGTGGAACATCTCGATTAACAAAATTCTTATATCCCTTGTCAGCAGAGTTATTAAGATAGTCGCTTATGCGGATAATATAGTTGTACTTATAACAGAAAAGTACCTTCCAGCATTAGAGATATTATGGAATCTGCATTATCAGAAGTATCCAAATGGACGGAACACAACGGTCTTGCGGTTAATCCGAAAAAGATCGAACTTATTTAGTTCACCATTAAATATAAGGTACCCAAATGGAGCCCACCGAAGCTTAAAGGTTTCTGACTTAATCTTTCAACCGAGGCCAAATACTTGGTTGTGTTATTCACTTCCAAATTGAACTGGAAACGGAATACTGAAGAAATAATGAAGAAAGGACTTAATGCCTTTTATGCATGTAGAAAAACTTTTGAAAAAAACCGGGGCTTACAACCGAACATTGTGAACTGGCTGTAAACCGCGATCATAAAACCCCAATCCCACCATTTCTGGTGAGAGGCAGTTAAAACCAAATCCTTTCTTAAGAACCTGAATAAGGTGCAGAGAATTGGTTGTTTGGGTATAAAAGGTGCAATTAAATCCATACCGTAACTAGGTCTGGAAACGGTATTGAACCTCTAACCTATTGAGCTATTCACTAAGAACACGGTAGCCAAAGCCGCTCTCATATTAAGAGAGAACAAAACTTGGAAGCCCGGTTATTACGGACACTCTAGCAAACTTGACATCTTTGACCGAAAGGGACTCATGTCACTTACCGATTACGAGAAACCCAGGTATGATTTCGAGAAAAATTTCAGGATCACTATACCCCAAAGACTGGATTGGAACTCACCCAGCACCATCATTAAAGGTATATCCGTTTATACGGATGGTTCAAAAACAGGAAAAGGTACAGGAACTGGCGTATTCTCTGAAAGACTTGCTATCAACCAGTCGTTTCGACTGACCGATCACTGCACTGTCTGCTGACTATTTTATCGATGGAACTATCTGTGTGGGCATTCAAGCAGCACTTAAAGCAATTGGCTCCAACCTTGTTAATGCGAAATGTGTTACAGATTTCCTCTTGGCACTCAGGGCTATACGTCAACCCTCAGTTATACTCTGCTGGGTTCCTGGACACGTTGAGGTGGAAGGGAACGAAAAAGTGGCCAGATGCGGCTCTGATATGAACCCTCGAATAGCGGACGGAGAGCTGCTACAGCCTTTCAACACTGCTAAGACTTTAATTGACGGCATCACTACACAATTGGCAAAGGAACAATGGAGCAACACCAACGGTTGCGTCATAACCCGTAGTCTGTTGCCTGTTGTTGACATCAAAAGATCAAAGTCCTTAGTCTCTCTTAATCTCCTGGGCGGCTATCTGAAGAAGAAAACGATTCTTGTTTGTTGACTCTCTTTTAAATAAATGTTTTCATTTGGGTCTAGTCCATAGCTGCTTCTTTCCTAGAAGCGATGGTCAGCTAACGATTTAAGAACGAATTTCCTCTCTTGTGGTGATTTGAATTTTATGATTATTGGCGTATCATTGCTATTACTTCCTTTGCGGTCGTTAGTATTATTTAGTTTTGCAGATCAAAAAATAGCTTTTAGGTTTGGAGGGTCGCACTGTATAGTTTAGCACAAGCGATAGATTGTAGCGCCGGTAGATTTTCTTCATGCAGCTTTGCAATTTCAAAAAGAACAGCGTCGACTGCTAGTTCTCTGCGTTCAAGTGTGTCACATCATCTTTTCAGGTCAGCCAACTCTTCCTCATCATTATGTTTGCTTAACTCATTAGAGTGCAATTCTCCACTCGAAGTTGCAAGTCGTTTATGGACTGATCGACTTTTTGCTTGTTGCTGGACCAATTTTGTTCGATGCGTAAATTTTGGGTCTTGAGGTCACTGCGCAGGTTGTTGGCTTCTGATAAAAGTAGATTAGTTGTTGTTTCAGCGTGCTTTTTAGGCGCTATTCCAGTTCAGTGAGAGTAATCGCCTTTAATGGGCCGGCATCCGACGCGTCGGTTGTTGTGCTCTTGGAAATTGAAATAGGCATTTGTCTTGTTGTTGAGACTTTTGGCGCTGTTGTTGTTGCTACTACCGTGGCTTTAGAACGGGTGCTGGATGCGGGACCTGGTGCTTTCGGATTTGCGTTTGTATACATGCTTGCAGTGAAATTTGATTTAAGCAAAAATAGAGCGCATTTGAAAGAGCGGTGGATTATGCGCGAATTTATTTACAATGTCAAATAAAGGGTGATTTTTTAAGCGTTGTTTTTTGAAAAATCGAATAAAACACTCAAATTTGCATCAATTATTCAAAATTTGTATTGTAAGCGATAAATAGGCCTTTGCAATTTACGTTTTAAAGACAAATTCATGTAAATGACGCTAAGTCATTATTTAAATGACGCTCGTGTGATCACCATTTTAGGGATTACATTTTCGGCGTCATTAAAATGGCTAGGAAAGTGGCGGACCAAATGACATGCATTTTGTGTCATTTAAATGACGCAAACAAATGGCGATCACACTCTTTAATGACGCCTAGGACAAATGACTAAACTTTTGCTTGTGTCATTTAATGGCAGCTTCTAAAAAATTACAAAGCATGAAATTTCAGCTATGCCATTTTTAAACGCAAATGGCAAATGACAGAGCATTTAATACGATACCTGTGCTTCAAGTTGAATTTTTTCTCTTGTGTTGTTGTTCTGTGACGTCATTATAAATTGCAAATGGTGGAATACTTTTGCCTCCCACACACATAATATGGGCATTAAATAAAAGGTTTTGAAGAGTAAAACAAGCAAATATTGACATTCTTTAGAAATGTCCTTCAAGGACCCTTTTCGATGTTCCATGAACCTCCGAGTGAAAATTCATAGCAACAGCAATTTGATACGTGATTTTATAGACATTTACAAAAAGGTCCTTTTTTAAGGATTCAATGACCTTTTTCGATGTTCCAAGGACCTCCGAGTGAAAATTAATAGCAACAGCAATTTGATACGTGATTTTATAGACATTTACAAAAAAGGTAACTTTTTAAAAATTAAAGGACCTTTTCGATGGTCCAAGGAGCTCCGAGTAGGTATATGAAGTCACATAGCGCATTTGGTTCTACTTGTCAAACCCTTTTATTTAAGGCCCATATCATGCGGGTTGAGAACAAAATTTTAATAATTTCTTTTTGGTTAATTTTTTGTACACCGCAATTGAGGCAGGCTGATGTCCTTAAATAAACATATTTGAGTACGTTTAGTATCAAACTATCACTCTGGTTTTTGATCACATCTCGGGCTCGTAATCAAGATCGTCTTTACTGCTTTCCAGTACACATGCTGCTAAATGCGGCATCTCCGCAATTTCCACCATCATCGCAAAGTTCTTTTGGGCATTTTTTACACTATAGTATTTATTTTTTATTTAATTAAAAATGTCGTACTAAATGACAATAGCTATATGTACGCCATTGGTCATTTAAGGTTACATTTGTCATTTTGATAAGGCATGTCATTATCATGCGATTGTAATTTTTTCGCTCTTTATTTAATGACACCTCAACGGAAAATTTCGTTCGTCATTTGATTTTTGGACAAAAATGACGATGTTAGTCATTGCGTAATCGGCGCACAGTATTTTTCTGATCTAGAATCTGTAGTACAGCGTCATTGCCATGGCCAATTAGGCGAGTGGGTGTTTACGCGCAAAATCTCGTATTTCGTCTTCAACGGTAGTTATACTTAGATCTCTGTGGATATCGCCGTTTCTGATACACCACGGAGCATTTACGATTTATCTTAGGACTTTATTTTGGAAAGTCTGCAAAATTAAATCTGATAACGAGCTTCTTCTTAACATGCGATTTCCATTTAAATTCTGCATGGATTTTGTCCTGTTGAGGACAATACGCAAAGTTTTTGTACACAAGCATATTCTGTTGATACATCGTTGAAAGCTTATTTGTCGCGGACTGAATCGAATTGTCTACAACTAGAATAGCCGTATCATCCGAGAAAGTTGCTACGATAGTATCCTCTTCTTGCGGGATATCGCGAGTGTATAATAGGAATAAAATCGGGCCCATAACACTTCCTTGTGGAGCTCCCGCGGATTTCTTTGAATTCGGAGTACTCGTTCCTGTGTTTCGGGTATTATTGGTGATCCGGTATTAATCGGCGTTCTTCGATGATCGGATGTAATCGCTTCAATATAACTTTTTTTTAAATTTCCTCGATATTATTGTTAGAAGCGATATTAGTCTATAGGATTTTTTGCCATTTAGAGGTTTACCTTGCTAGGTTTACCTTGCTAGGAACCATTATCACCTTAGCTATATTCCATTGTCGGGGAACGTATAATAGTCTAATAGAAGCGTTTATGAGATAAATAAATTTTAGTAGTGCTTAAGGTCTTTAGGTTATATCCAGGAACCTTGTTTAATTTAATTTTTTGTATTTCAAAACAGAGTTCAACCAGCGATACTCGTCTAATTTGGAAATTGTCAGATACCGTGGTAGGAACCGTATCTTCAACCAACGCTTCCCCGTCAAATGGCTTAAACGTCTCTTCAATGTGTTCGGCAAATATTTCGGCCTTTGCCTTGTGTCCTTTCGCCCATTATTTTTCCGGCTGGGTGGCGCTCGCATCTTTGGCTTTTTCATGCCTTTCATAGCTTTCCAAAGTGAATAGTTCGATTTTTTAAGTCCCGAATTTCTCTTTTAAGTTTGCTGGAAAGATTATTTAAAATTTGTTTTATCCTGCGGAGCGCGAGTTTGCTGCCATCTTTTACGCGCCCTTCGTTTTTCCTTTACTAAATCAGTAATTTCGCGGGGATATTTTAATTCCTTACTTGTAGTTGCTCTCTTTTTATGAGGAGTATTGTTCAACGCTGAACTTTGCAAGGCATCGATGAATTGACCCACTTCATCTTCGGATTCATACGGTGTTCGAAGGGATACTTTCAGATCGATTTTATTTATGCAGTCTTTTCTAAAGGAGTACTAATTAGTTCGTTTGCTAGTATGTTTTGGTGGACCGTACTTTTCGCATAAACCTCCGCTAGTAATTATCAGAATGACCGCCGAATGGTCAGAAGAGATCAAAACTCCCTTTGCCATATCCGAACCCCAATACGTGAGTTTGTCAGACGAGTAAAAGTCGAATAGAATTCGACCTTTTCGTGAGATGCATCTGGAGCCCCAGAAGATGTGCTTTGCATTGAAATCTCCGCCAATTACAAAATTATGTGCAAGTGAGTCAAATGTGCTCTTAAAATCATTTTTTTCGCTCGTGGAGGACAATAAATAGACGCAAAGCTATGTGTAACGCGCTTAATGCTTACGCTAACCGAGCTTATTTGCATTTCATGAAGCTCAATTACTTCACCCGAGGAGTGATCATTGGTGTATTTAAAAAAAAGGCTTTAGCCCTTTCTGATGGGTGATATGCATGATAACCGCTGTAACCTCTAATTTGTATACCTGATTCTTTCCTCAAATGCGTTTCCGATACCAGGCATATATCAGTATCATTTTTGTGAAAGAGTGCCTCGAAGTTTCTTTTCGGGCTTGTCCAGTTCCGCGAATATACATTTGTTAATTTGGCTTTGCTCTTCAAGTCTCGCAAAAATTGCGGAAAAAACTTGACGGAATGGATCAGGTGCCATATTAAGAACTCGATTATTTGCTTGTATCGCGGCTTCAGCGTACGTTTGCGAGCCGCGATTTTTGGACTCTTGTGACTCAATTTGTTGTACTGTCGTCTCCGGTGGTTTGGACATTTCCTTATTCCTTATTTCTCTTTCATTGGAAGGTTTTCTGTTTTCTCTTTTAAATTTATCTTTGGATCGGTAAAGTCTTTTTCTTTACTAAGTGGCGCTTTTTCTGCAGCTCTTTAGCTACTTCATAGCCGCGATCGTTTGTCGGGTGTTTTCCCTTGCAGTTAATGCAAATCGGCGAAGCTTGTTTTTTTAGAGCACACTCTTCCGATAAGTGTTTACCCGCTCATTAACGCAACGCGGTTCCTTTTGGCAATATGCGTGCGTATGGTTATAGCCCTGGCAGCGTTTACACTGAGGGACAAGCCTTCTCCTTTTGCGCTTAGGTTCAATTCTAACGACTATATTAAATAACGGAAGTCCGCGCTTAACTATAACTTCGTCTTCTCCTTCAGTTTGTCGCTTTTCTTTCTTTATTAAATTGACGGCATCGATTATCTTGAAACCTTTAGTAATAAGGTCGGCACGAAGAATGAAGTCCTCTGTACACAACTCGGTGTGACCTTTCAGTCTTATTTTTATAAGTGTACTGAAACTGCGCGATAGCTCTCCGGATCGTTAACATTAATTTTCCATATTGTTATTTAGAGATTTTACTTTATATGTTGTTTTTAGGATAACTTTTAGAATATCATAAGGTTTGATATAATCTGAAATTCCAACAACCGTTATTGGAGGCGGAAGGTGTGTCTTGTTTTGACTTTTTTTCGACCTCGGTTCATTTTCATCGTTACCCGTAATCACCGTTTTAGAATTTCCTTTTTTTGGAAACTCAATTTCTGGTGAAGAAACGGCTTTTCGTTTTTTGTTAATAAATTTTTGATAATAAATTTCAATAGTTTGCAATCGTTGCTCATTTGTAAGTCTTTCCATTATTGAATGGCAGAGTATACTGAAAACTTTTCACTTTGACAGATGACGCTTGGATGCCATTACTAACCATTGCTGATAACCTGAAAAACTAAACTCTATTTTTACTGTTTTTTTTACGGTTCAAATAATTTTGCAGTAACAATTTAGGGTCCACAAGGGTCAAAGAAAGCTATTTTCTTATTTCCATAATAACTGTAAGAGATCTTATGGAAAACGATTTGGCGCACTTTAGCGAAGCTATTTACATTCCTTAAGACCTTTGTTCACAGGCTCTATAAAAGTAATAGTTTCTTTTTAGATGTTACGTTTGTTTTTTTTTTTTATAATTTGCACGTGCAAAAGGGATTGTTAGCACCCTTATAATGTTATAGTAACACAGCACGGGCGTTAAGGAAATGAGGGATTAGAAGAAAGGATGAGAAACCGATGCACATTGATTTTAAATGTTTGTAAATTGTAATGGTCAGGAAAAACAGAGTGAGGCAGAGCATTCCACATTCCTGTTGTACGGCAAAGGAACGAATCCTTAAATTTCAAAGTTCGACCGAATATAGGCTTTAGGGTGAACTGATGAGCATTCCTCGCGTGGCGAGTATTACGGTTGAAGTGTTGAAGGGGAGGAATGCAACTGGCTATTTCGTTTGAGCACTTGTGGTGGTAGTATCAATAGAACAACGTTAGGCAGGAGACATTACGACGATGACTAAGAGGGTCAAGCGAATTCGCAATATCTCGGTCGCCAATAAGTTTTATCGCGCGTTTTTGAATTCTGTTAAGAAGCTCCAAAAATTTAATTGGTGCACCGGACCAGATATGAGCGTTGTACTCAAGTTTTGGGCGAATAAACGCCTTGTAGATTCTAGCCAGATCAGAAGGGGTAAAATATTTCTTGCATCGCTTTAGGAAGCCTAGACACTTCGCAGCGTTCTTGGCGACATAGAATATGTGGTCATTCCAACGAAGGTTGTCATTAACACACATACCGAGAATGGAAAGTCTTTCGGATTCAGCGATGCAAGTGCCATTCATGGATAACGGCAAAGTATTGAGGTTTCGCTTTAGTGACAGAAGACAACATTGTGTTTTGGAAGCATTAAATTCCACTCTATTGGTTTTACCCCACTCAAGAATGCTGTCAAGATCGGAATTTAATGAGCTTAACATACGTTGCCGTTCCAGTTCGACGCCCGAAGATGAGGGGCGTTGCCCAGGAAACGAATATGTAAAGCTGAGGGTACTGTCATCGGCGAAGAAATGAATAGGATTAGAAGTAACAGAGAGTAGATCATTTATAAAAATGAGAAAGAGAGTCGGAGACAAAACGGAGACTTGGGGAACACCAGCATTTATTTGGTAAGTTGCAGACTTGAAACCGTCCAAAACAACTTGAATTGAAAGGTAATTTCTAATCCATTGAATAAAGGTATCATCGATTCCAAATGCACGCATTTTCGACAAAAGAGCTTCATGCCAAACTCTGTCAAATGCCTTCGAAATATCAAGCGCAACGACCTTACTTTCACCAACTTTTGGTCGTAGGAGAATTTCACACGATTAATGTGGGCATTGCAGTCATTTCTGGCTCGTTTAAACTTTATTCGGTTTTCCTCAGTTGGGTTGGCCTTATAAGACCGAAAGCTCACCTCTTTTAACCTGATAGCCTCTTTGCAGCTCAAGTCACACCATGCGTTCACCTTGGGTTTGATACTTTTAATCCTATTAGGAATAAAATGTTTCATACCCAAGTGAATTATGTTTGTTATCATATCGGCAGCAGCATCCACATCGCCATCGTACGAGAAATTGGCCGATATGACACAGTGGTCTGACGAACCTAGAGGCGATAATACATTTATGGTGTACTTATCTAGGTGAGAGGTAAGAAACAAGTCCAGTGTATTGGCGGTTTGACCACTAATGTCCGGAATTCGTGTCGGCTCATTTACAAGCTGGGTTAAGTTGTTTACCTCAGCAAAGATCTCAGCGTACTTCCCTTCGGGTGTTGTCTCTCCAGAGTGATGAAGCCAATTCGAATTGTGAACATTGTAATCGCCCGCAACAACGATTTCAGTGTGAGGATAAAGGGTTACAATTCGTGTAATGGAATCGGAAAACTCATCAAACTCGTTAAAAGTAAGATTACGGTCCAAGTTTGGGCTTCTATAAATGAAACAGTAGTGGATTAATTGCCTGCGGACGTGGAATTTAAGCCAAATAAAATTAAATTCCGGATTGGAACATTGGCCGTATTGTGGTTGAAGTTGGTAGGCTACATCACTACGTATATAAACGGCGAGACCACGATGGGGAAAGAATAATGGCACTAAGTTGTAACCAGGTAGACTAAATTCCGATGAATCAGAATCAACGCTAACCTGAGTTTCACTCAGTGCCAAAACAGCTGGTTTGTTTTGGGGAACATGGGCGTACAGAGATAAAAGATTCGCTCTTAAGCCACGAATGTTACTTACATCTACTCTAAAGTTGCCAAACATTACAAAAAAACAAACACAAAAAATTCGACACTGACGCTACCTATGCAGAGCCATGCAATGTAAATTCTATGTTAGCGTACCAAAACAAATTACCGCAGGTGTTATGCCCTTACAGCAATTTGCCTTGGTTTACCAACAACAATTGACACATACGACCCGCTATTCGCTAGTTACTACGCCTACCCAACCATAAAAAATACACAAATGATATGAATCACTGCGTACTAAGTGTGGTCAAGCAGAAGCTTGGCTTACAGAAGTTATTACGGAAATCTTAACGAAATTAGTTAACATAGTTTTTTATTATATTTTTCGTTTTGATTATTAACATTTGCCCCTATTAATATTTTTCGTCATTTGAAAGCATCAAGTTGCTCGAAAGTTTATCTGAAGAGGAAATAAATAATGAATTAAATTAAAAATTCCTTATCCTTGTCCAGGATTCGAACATCCGCGTGCGAACCCAACACGCATCCACTGGGTCAAACTGATTAATACAGAGTGAAGATTAAAAATTGATAACTTGATACTATTTCATGTAGATATACCTAGTTATATAAGATGTTAGGACCTTTATGCCGAAAACAATTCCATCTTGTGTAAAAAAGTAGGTCTGCTTGTTAGTAAACATTGAAAAACTGAACGGATAAAAATTGAATTAAGTAGATATAGGTATTGTTTATAATAACTACTACTGGACCTATAAAAATATTATTTGGCTATTAAAATAGTATCATTAACAAACATTTTGTTATATCCTGACCCATGAAATAAATGCCGAAATAATTAATAAGGATTAATTATTTCCTTTCCTTTTCTTCTACTTAAATAAATATCTATATGATACCTAAACCCAGGTTCAAAGCTCCACTATATTGATTGTATGTTATGCTTCTATTCACAAGAGAATCTTGTTATTGACTTGGCATAGCAAGCTTTAAAGAAGCTTTTATCAGACCTCAACCACCTAACTTCGAAAGGCCTTATAGCCACCTCGTTAAATGAGAATATCTCTGCCTTCTATACAGCTTATGAAATTGTTTCCCAAAAGCTTTAAAGAAACATTTTCTGAAAGTATATCTTCAAAAATAGTAAACATCTATAAATAAACCTTATGACAATACAATAGAAGCAATAACTTAACAAATTTAAAAAATTCGACCTTATAAATAGAAGGTAAACTGTCAGTTGGGTATACAATATAAAAACACTTTTTTTTAACATTGAGTGTAAAACTAGTCAATAACCTAGGGCCAGCGAGATTAACTGGTAAAATAACTAACTGGGAAGACTTTAGGAACGAAATTGAAGAGAATATTGAACTGAGCGTGCCACTTTCGACACCTTATGAACTTGAAGTTGATCGCTTTGTTGAGGTCGTTCAATACGCCTCCTGAAATAATACGGCTAACCCAAGGAAAACGCCGGCCAAATACGCGACTTTGTTTGCCCCAGATGGCTGAGTTGAACTTGGATGACATTTTCTGAAAATGTCATGACGGTGCCACATGGCACACAATGGAAATGTTGAACGATGAATTTAGTGGGTTATGTAAAGTCGCTAGTTGATGTGGACAAGCCGAACACGATTGAAGGCTTACAGGACAACATAACACGCGCAATTCGTGGAATACAAGCCGAAATGCTCGAAAAAGTGACGCAAAATAGGACCTTCCGAATGGACCATTTGAAACGGAGCCGCGGACAACATTTACATTAAGTTGTCTTTAAAACGTAAATGGCAAAGACTTATTTATTGATCATAATAAAAATTTTGAATATTTGATGCAAATTTGATGCAAATTTGAGTGTTTTATTCGATTTTTAAAAAAACTAGGCTTAAAAAATCACCCGTTATATACCTATAGTAAACTTTCATATTATAAACAGTCAATGAATTTAATGTCTTAATAATTAACTAATCCAACAATATCATTTATTCTATAGTAGTTAGTCTATGGGGCTCCCGGACCAGGAAGTGAGTCATCAAGGTCATTGTGTGTTTTTTTTTTTTTCTTGGTTGCGCCAATGGCTGTGGTAATTTTCTACAGATGCGGTGCCACCAACATGCACGATTCGCAACACCCGAATATTCGAAGCCAGGAGTGCGTCTATGTACCAATCCACTTTACTACGTCCTTCAACCACTCTCCCCGCGGGACTGCCGTTAGCTATAACTTCGCGGGGCTGGTTAGAAATTTATGCTATTCTTCTTGTACTTGCTTCTTCAACTCCTCTATTTTTTTCGATTCTTCTAAGCTCGTTTTGCACAATTATCACAAGTGTGCCGATTTCCATCCAATCTTCCTCCGACTGCAACATTCGGTCTATGAGTAGTGTTGGATTGAGCAGATTATTCTCTACTGCGAAAAACTCCGGCAATAAAATATGATATGATAAGAAATAAATCCGACAGAAAGACCAATCATTGCTGTTTGGGTTCCACCGTGCCCTTTTCGAAAGGATAATATGTCTGTTGGTTGTATATCAACCCCGAGTTGAGCCCTTATTCCCTCGCAAATGTCTTCCTTTCCGGTGACTTCGTCGATGACTTTCAGCTCGATGGTAGTTCTCCTAAAACCTCACCAATGACTCTTTTAAACTCTTCTGTCTTATTTCCAGTTTCCTTGAGCTGTATTATGAGCTCTCCTTTCTGGGTCCTTCTTATTCTGGATACCGCTTTTCCAATAGCTTTTAGTTTTGGGACGGCTTGGACGCTACGAAGAATTCCCGCGTAAAATAGTTCTTCACTTGCTTCGATGACGTACGCGTCCGGCTTACTTCTTTTCGCCTCTAGCTTTTTTCCCTATCACGTCTTTTGCTTTTTCATCCCGTAATTGAATAGCAGAAAGCTCATATCGAGATCAATGCTTTCAATTGCATCTCTTATAGGTTGGTGTATTGAACGCCTTTTCCCATCTTCTAACATTTCCACCAGTTGCCGTATCTGCTCACCTAGTTTGTGGAAGGCATATAGCTGCGTATGTTGGGTCAAATGCTATCTCCCTAAAGGTGCTGGTGCGGTACCTGGTGACCTTAGCATCCTTGAACTCCTTTAAAAGGAATTGTCGTCATTACCTTTCTCTTCCACTAATATTCTCTCAGTTGATTTGATTTTTGTTGTATTCATTTCAATTGGGTCCCAACTCAAAGCCGTTATCGATGTCCGAGTATGTAGTAACCTAGCGATTCCATGGTTGTCTTTGCAAGCAGTGCAAGGGCTGACACAGATCCTTATGAGGTATTGTGCCAGAGCCAAATCGGTTTGACAAGGAATGTTACGTCTTGTCACAGAAAGTTCTCAGTGGTTCCTGTGGCCTTTTCAGCCACGTCCTCCTTCTCTTCCGATTTTGGTCGGGGATTGTTTATTGGTTATTCACAGCTAACCTGCACGTTTGTAGGCCGATCCCCATCCGCCACCTGTGACCCTCCCAATAGCCTGAGCTTAGCCTTGGGTGTATGTATATATATGTATGTGTGTAACTGTTTCATTTCAAGATCATGCTTTTGCTTTCAAGGCCAATGACATGTGTATGTATGCTTGTGTGTATTAATTTTATTCAAGGTTATTATGCTTATGTCTGATAAGATATAAAAATTATGTTATGTATTTTGTTTTTTTTTCCTTGGTTGCGTCAACGGATATGGTAATCTTCTAAAGATACGGTTGCCCGTGTCACCAACAAGCACGATTCGCAACACCCGAATATTCGATGCCAGGAGGGCGCCTAATCCACACCACTACGTCCTTCAACCACTCTCCCCGCGGAACAACCGTTAGGTATTACTTCGCGGGGAAGGTTAGCAATTTATGCTATTCTTCTTGTACTTGCTTCTTCAGCTCGTCTAATTTTTTCTATTCTTCGAAGCTTGTTTTGCACAATTATCACAAGTGTGAAATATCCATCAATTTTCCTCCGACTGCAACATTCGATCTATGAGTAGTGTTGGATTGAGCAGATTAATTCTCCACCACGAAAAACGCCGGCAATGAACTATGGCGTACTCCGTATCTTTCTCCTCGTTTGAGCATTCTGGGCACAAAGGGGAGCTATTGTGTCCGAATCGGTACAGGTTTTTGCGATAGCCGCCGTGACCAGATAAGAACTGCGTAAGGTGGTAGTTGTTATTCATATGAGCTCATTTTGTCCAGGTCCCGATATTCGGATCAACTTATAGGTCCATCTGCCATTTGTCCTATTATCCCACTTGGTTTGCCGGAAGGCTGCTGCAGCCACTCGCTCCTCTCATTTTATTTGTGCAATTTCACCTGCATCTTGTCGCCATGGGTTCTTCTATTATAAATCCCCAACATCTCGTCCACGAGAATGTCGATCGGAATCTTTCCCTCTGTAGTATTTCAACCCTTCATCAGTTTCATATCTCAGTTATCTGCTGGTAAAGTAGTTTTCTACTATCCCCAGCAAGTAATACGGAGTATCCATCCTGGCTAGTGATCTTCTGATGAACGCCCAGTTTGTCGAGTTAAAGGCATTTTTGATGTCCAACGTCACCACTATACAGTACTTTTTTGTACCATACCGCCATCTTTCTCTTTGTATCGCTTCGGCCGCAATGTCGACAACAGTTTTTACTGCTTGAACAGTAGACCGCGATTTTCTGAACACAAACTGATAGTCTGATAGTGCTCCTCTCTCTTCTGCTACCGCGGGCAACCTAGCATATAAATTAAATTGTTCATAAATTGGACTATGTCCAATTAAATTGTTCATAAATTGGACTATGTCCAAATAAAACACGATTAGATTCAACGGTCGTCACAAGACTAAAAACTTTATTATCCAACAAAATATTTTTTTTACAGAAAATAACGAGCACATGAAGATACCTGATACAAAATATTGTTTTACAGAAAACAACGAGCACATAAAGATACCTGATATTAAATAATGCTAACTAGGAGCTGACGCTGAAGTGCAGCGGAAGCGCACAACAGATACCTGGCAGACAATAGGAAATACCTTCAAGAAACATGAGAGACATGAGAGACTTTGATAAAATTATTTAAAATTGAAAATGTCTATGCCGATTCCGCACTTCGGCGGAAGGGTGTGTAACAATGTGTTAACTATTCCCCCCTTGAAGAGGAGCCGTCCTCGGCGATGTCTAATTTCTTTATAACCTCTTGTACGAAGTTTACAGCATTAACGTCCTTGCTGGTCTGCTGCAGCTTCCATTTTAGGATAAAAACGACTGTGAGACTTATCACAATGACAATTATTATCAAAAGGAGCATGAACCATTGCACGTACTGAGTCCTGTCATGCGAGTTGATTTGCTCTTTTATATAGGCGATGTGCTTCAAGTTTTTTGTGTTGATCTCATGGAGGTATGGCAAAGATAGCAGAGTCAGATGATCCGTGAGATTCAGTTTTTGTGCGGTTGGTACAGCTGGACTGAAGTAACTATTCCGTTTTCCATTGTTGTATGTCGTACCATTAATGTTCATCTTATTTTCATATATTACGAGGAAAGTCCCGTGAATTGTTAGGTCCGATTCTTCACCTTCTTGAATGTTACAGGTCTGGTCATTGATAATAATTAGCCCATCGTCGAGTATGTTGATAGGAGGTATATGGTGAGCCGATGTTGTTTTGCATTCAGCCGTGTGGTTGTTGAGGAGATGTTGAACGCACAAGCTTTCGGATGCTTCCTCACAAAATGTTAAAGTCGCCGCTTCTTCACAATTTCGTAAGGGTTTAAATACTGCTCCACATTCCTCAACTATTTCTGACTCTAGTAATACCATACTTATATTATGAACTACAGGAAATATCATTATTTTGTCGCAAATAAAGTTAATCTTAGGATATTTAATTATAAAAAACATTACATCGTTATTTCTATACAATCTTCAATTTTGAATTTCTCATTATATCATTAATACTAACATCTATATACTTTTCGGTTTTAAGTATAGCTTCTATTTCTTCACTGTCGAGGATAGCGGGGTTTTTAACGTTAACCTTTCCTAACGCAATTGAATACATTATATTGTCAAGATCGGTAATTACTGCCTTGTTCCTACTTAAGATTACTTCGTAAAGGTGTCCTACATCAATCTCTGCTCTTTTTGTTGTATTTAGTAATTCATTAACGGTTTCTGTAAGACTATTAATTCGGGACTGTAGCTCTGTATTTATAAAGATTTGCTGATTATTAGCATCTTCCTTGGTTTTTACCAGATTGAAGTCATCAAAATCCGGTGTTCCAGCTATATATTTAAGGGCGGTGCCCAGAAAATTAATGCTGCGGGCATGACGATGATGCAAATGGAGGGTGCTCAAAAGACGTTGGATTTGTTCAATTTCTACCAGTAACATTTTTTTCATATGTACCTGAAACGACTGAGGGAACAATTTAAGATACTCCTGCGTTTCGTCAACTAAGGTCTCATAAGCTGTCAAATTGGTACGATGCGTCAGATAAGAGTATTCTTCGTAAATTACCACCCTACCCTATTGACACGGGTATGCAGTGCGATCGCGTAAAGTCCAGAAGCCTGCCATGAATAGGTGGTTGAGACACAAGCATGAATCTGTAATACAAAAAAATTATCGCAAATTACTCTTGTGAATCTGTTTGTTGTTTACTAGAACCGTCGTGCCTAGGTCTTTTTGTACTATCCTTTCGACATATAGCTTGGTAAATTTATTACCAATACGTTTATTCGTACGCACAAAGACCTTATCGCCAGGTTCAAAAGAGCGCGTATAATTGTTTTTGTTTTGCCGTCGTAGGTCAGCCTGCTGGGTGATTTCTATTTTATTTCTTATTTCGTTTTTTAAATTATTGGCTAAAGAGTGAATTATATCAATTGGTCTATGGCCAGTAATAGAATGAATTGTTCTATTGTATTTTAAAGTTGCAAGTAACACCAACGTTGGAATATCATCAATTTTTTGTTCTAAGTTATTGCAGCGGGCTATTTCCGTCAGTGTACTATGGAAACGTTCCACCTGGCTATTTGTAGTGCTATGGAATGGTGGCACAGTGAAAATGTTGACACCGAGATGGTTTCTGAGCATAGACTTAATAGTTTCGGAGTTGAATGATTTCTCATTGTCACAAACAACTGTTTTCGTATCCCTATAGAAGGAGAGAATATTTAGAAGGGCCTCCTTTATATCAACAATTGCCCGAGATTTAATTGGAAATACTAAAGCGAATTTTGAAAATTTATCGAAGCTTGTAAGAAAGTGTGCCTTCCCAGTTGAATATATATCTATATGTATAACCTCCCCTGGATAGGACGGTATCGGAGTTTCGCCTATTTTAAGTTTCGGCGTGTGCCGCTGGTACTTTGCCTCATTACAGATTTTGCAATTTTAAATTATCTCTTTTAACTTTTCGCGCATCTTTCGGAAATAGTAATCTTTGAGAACCTGCTGAATATTTTCACGAACTGAACGGTGGGCACGATTTCGAACTGATCGTCTTGGTTATATATGTCGGTTACCATTTTTTCAGTATGAAGTAATTTAACAGAAGGAAGTAGCTTGATAAGGTCATTTTGTATCTGAGCCAGGACATGTGGTTGGCAACGTATACCGTTAACAACGTTTGGATTTACAGTTTGCTTGAGTACTTCCAAAGCATCCTGAGAAGAATTAAATGTTATTAGATGTCTAATTTGCGTTTTAAAAATGATCTTAGTTACTTTACTTTACTTTTCGGTGCCCTCATCTAAAACTAATTGGTTTCGAAATGAATTTACAGGGTTTTGAACGGTACGTATTATATGAGTAAGAGATTCTTCGCTGTGGGCTGTTCCAAAAGATGACTCTGTACACTCATCTAAGGCATTTAAATACTATCGAAATAAGGCATCTGCCACATGATTATCTTTCCCAGGCTTATAAAAGAATTTTGGAGCCAATTCATCTATAAACGCTCTCCATCTCTTCAATTTTGCGTTTGGATTCCTATCGGAAATAGCAAATGTTAGCGGCTGGTGGTCGGTGAAAATATTTAAGTGTTTAACACCATAGAGGTAGTTACGAAGCTTCTGGAGTTCCCATACGATAGCGTAATTTTCCTCAGTGGAACTCAATGTCCTGGATATCATGGTAATCGGTTTGCCATTTTGAGATAAAACGGCCCCTAACGCCTGTGACGATGCGTCAGTCTTTAGGTCAAAAGGCCTGTTGAAGTCAGGGTATAAGAGCAGAACGTCTTCTGAGGCCAGGATACGTTTGATTTTATTGAATGCATCTAATGCCTCACTGTCCAAGTCTAATTTCGTTTTTTTTTTTATTGGTTAGCACTTATGTTGCCATGCTCACCTCTAAGATATCGGGTAAGGGGCTTTGCAATTAATGCATAGACCCTAATGAATCGTCTATAATACCCAGATAACCCAAGGAAAGATCGCAGGGCGCGTAATGTTCTGGGTTCCTTATAATTCACAATATCCATGACTTTGTTTGGACAGGTCCTGATGCCATTTTTTGACACAACATACCCTAAGAACTCAACTTCGGCTTGGAGAAATTTTGATTTCTCAGCTGAGACTCTACTATTGGCATTAAAAAATACTTGGAGCATTTTTCAGACCAAAAGGAAGTCGGCAGAATTCAAACTTGCCATTATTGACAGAAAATGCAGTTTTTTCTCTGTCACGCTCAGACAGTTGAATCTGATGAAAGCCTGACTTGAGATCGATTGTAGTAAAGAAAGAGGACTTACCAAGATTGGCCAAAATTACGGACGTGTCGGGGATAGGATATTTGTCCGCAACAGTTTTCTCATTTAACTTGCGAAAGTCTATGACGAGGCGCTTCCTTTGGTTACCGGCTTCATCAAGTCCCTTTTTATCAGCTACCCAGATAGGGTTATTGTAAGGTGACCTGGAAGGTTTGATAATGCCATTTTGTAGTAGGTCAGAAATCTCGCTATTGACGAATTCCGCAGCGGCAATCGGATAAGGATATGCTTTTGAGTAAACCGACTCGTTGTCGGTTGTTCTAATCGTTGCAACAATATTTGTATTGTAGGGAAGAGATTCGTTCGGGTCTGCAAAAACCTTTGCGTTTTTTAATAACGGAAGAAATTTGGTCATCGGCAAGGGAGCTCACTGAAGTGTTTTCCAGTGAAATGTTATTTATATCCTTGCAAAAGTAATACATCAACACTTCTTTGCCGCCATTGTAATGAAGGGTACCTGTTCTGAGACAGGAAATCAAAACCGATTATTCCATCGAAAGTGCGTAACATTGGGAGTATGTAGAAAGGGGTATTCTTTTTGAAAATGTTTATTAAGCATTTATGTGAGACTCTATTAGTTCCATGAAGAGATTTTATAAAAAAGGGTGTGTCAATTTCTTTAACTGCTTTGAGGGATTCAAAATTTTTTATATAGTTTTTCGAAGCACCTGTATCTATAAGAAGCTTTATTTCTCTACCTCCTAGCGTCCGACTGATGAGAGGAGAGATGTTCCTCTAAAAAATTAATTTCGTCTGAGACTTGTGGGTTTTCGTTGTATTCGTAATCAGTGTGCTGTTCATACTGGGTGTCAAAACTTTCCACATATAGTTCCCCTACCTCTGCACCTGTTAGTTGATTTAGGTGGTTTATACGCTGAATTTTTTCCAATGGTTGCCAGTCACTTTCATACTGCTGTCTCTTTGGCGGTCTTTCTCTATCATTTCGGTTAGAGTTATTGGTAAAATTGTTATGATGGACATTGTTAGGGACGGGTGCAATATTTCGAAATGATTCCCGGGGATTAACAATATTGCCTTACCCACCGTTTGGTCTATTGGACCTAAATGATGGATCTACTTCCATCAAGGTTGGTCTGGATCTTGACCTGTCAATCGGCCTGTGTATGAGGTGAATTCTGTGGATTATAATAATTGTTTCCAGGAATGTGTCCGATGGGGAATGGTTTTTCATATCGTGCAGCAAAAGAGGTTGCAAAAGAATAACGTGCTTGGTTTGCCTCAAGCTCTTGCGCTAGGGCCAATGCACTAGGCATATCAAAGGGACGGGCTGAAAATAAAATGTCGCCCATTGGCTTCTGTAGGCGAGAAATAAAAACTCTTAGAGCATCCGGTCGGTATTTTAGACTAAGGGAATTTATTAGGGCAGCATCACCCTCGTGTAGCATAATAGTTTTGTTAATTAATAATGCAAGTTTCTTTACCACCTCATCATAAAATTTGGTTATAGACATCTTACCCTGTCGTAGGGTGGATATCTCCTGTTCGTTTAGATACACCGGTCTTTTATCGGCGTATGTAAAATCAAGCCTCGCTATTATAGCCTTGAAATTTAATGGGGTATTAAAGGAGGACAAAACCTGATCAGCTGAAACAACTATTTTATTTCTTAAAGTGGCAACAGCCTGGTAGTGTTTTGAACTACCTTCATGCGACTCAAACAACTTGTAGGCCGTAAAGGCCGCTTGACGCCATGATACGTAGCGCACCTGATCTCCGTTAAACTCTGGTAAGCTTTTCACGAGATCTAAGGACTCGTCACATTGTTTATTTGGATCGATAGTAGCGGATTCGTAAGCCTCTACCGATGTCGGTGTTTCTAAACTGCTAAGTCTTCTCGTCAGTTCTTCTATTGAATTTTGAAAGCTTTGTCTCGTGGAATCTGTGGCGATTTGAACCGCTGCTATGATTATGCGCCTTAACTGAGCGTCTTCCATCTTTCTAAAGAATTTAAAAGGTAATACCTTTCTTGACAACCAAAATGATTTAAAAAAAAATAGCAAAATTACCAAGAAATGAATGTGAAAATTATGAATATTGTATTGTAGTGTTCACTCCCGCTTGTGGTAGACAGCAAAAAATTAACAAAATTATTTGGCCGTTAGACAGGATCAATTTGATTCATAAACACTTAATCAAAATAATGTTATGCTTTTAATTGCATACTATCAACTACACTTTCCAATCTACTAGAAGGTTATGACTAAATAGTTATTTAATTTATAATTAATTCTCACACTAATATGATCATTATCAGCATCTTGTTGATAAACAGCCGTTGTTTGTTGAATTTTATTTCCTTATTTGTCTGCTTTCTTCCAACAAAATGTTCATCAGGTAACTGCTTCTACTGATAGTTTTCACTTTTATGTCTTTTCTTATTTTCACTTTTAAATAGGTTTGAGCTCCTTTAATGTTTCGTTTGTTTTTTTACGTTTTTATCACTTGATTTCTCTTGCTTTTGTTTCACCTCATATGGGGTTACTTGGATGTAGCACCGGCCGAAATATCGTGAGTCCGTAAGTAACGCAAACTATTATTCTTTATAAGAACTTTGTTATTTTTCCACTTAAATCGCGTCACGGAAAGTTGGGCGCCAATTAAATTGTTCATAAATTGGACTATGTCCAAATAAAACACGATTAGATTCAACGGTCGTCACAAGACTAAAAACTTTATTATCCAACAAAATATTTTTTTTATAGAAAACAACGAGCACATGAAGATACCCGATACAAAATATTTTTTTGCAGAAAACAACGAGCATATAAAGATACCTGTTATTAAATAATGCTAACTAGGCGCTGACGCTGAAGTGCAGCGGAAGGGTGTGTAACAATGTGTTAATTTATTCATTTCATTTCATCATTTAAGAACAAAATTCTCTTATAGACTAATAGATAAAAATATTTTATTTAAGTTACATTAATATAGACAACAGAAAGATAAATATATATATACAAACATCAAGTAGATCTTAGTACATTTAAAACATAAATTTTGAACGTGTCTCTATTACAAATTATAAAAAAGTCTAACCTAGTACAAACTGAATTTGCTTCCCTGATGCAACGAGAAAACGGTTCATTACGACCATAATTAGATCGATGAAATTGCTCGTAAAAAAGAACATAATCTCTAGAATTGTAACAAGGAACACGAATCGATATAAGTGAGAGAAGTTGTGCACATTTGATATGATGACTTAGTATATCTCTAATGAACATTATCGCAAAATATGTACGTCGAATTTCCAAATTCTGCATACCAAATAAGAGACATCTAGTTTGAGACATCTAAAGGTGGTCTAACATTACCCCAGTGGAGTTTATGATACATAAACCTTGAAATGTTTTTTTGAATTTTTTCGATTCTTATACACGAATTATTGTAGTAAGGGTTCCAAACCGTGCAGCAGTATTCAAGCGCTGAGCGAATGAGAGAGATGAAAAGAGTTTTTATAGTGTATGGATACAAAATATTTTTTTGCAGAAAACAACGAGCATATAAAGATACCTGTTATTAAATAATGCTAACTAGGCGCTGACGCTGAAGTGCAGCGGAAGGGTGTGTAACAATGTGTTAATTTATTCATTTCATTTCATCATTTAAGAACAAAATTCTCTTATAGACTAATAGATAAAAATATTTTATTTAAGTTACATTAATATAGACAACAGAAAGATAAATATATATATACAAACATCAAGTAGATCTTAGTACATTTAAAACATAAATTTTGAACGTGTCTCTATTACAAATTATAAAAAAGTCTAACCTAGTACAAACTGAATTTGCTTCCCTGATGCAACGAGAAAACGGTTCATTACGACCATAATTAGATCGATGAAATTGCTCGTAAAAAAGAACATAATCTCTAGAATTGTAACAAGGAACACGAATCGATATAAGTGAGAGAAGTTGTGCACATTTGATATGATGACTTAGTATATCTCTAATGAACATTATCGCAAAATATGTACGTCGAATTTCCAAATTCTGCATACCAAATAAGAGACATCTAGTTTGAGACATCTTAAGGTGGTCTAACATTACCCCAGTGGAGTTTATGATACATAAACCTTGAAATGTTTTTTTGAATTTTTTCGATTCTTATACACGAATTATTGTAGTAAGGGTTCCAAACCGTGCAGCAGTATTCAAGCGCTGAGCGAATGAGAGAGATGAAAAGAGTTTTTATAGTGTATGGATCTGTAAACTCCTTACTGTTTCTTTTAATAAATCCTAACATTTGGTTGGATTTGTTTATAATGTAGTCTATATGAGGAGGAAAGGAAAGTTTGCTATCGAGAATAACACCTAGATCTTTTTTTGCACTACACGATCCAAAGAAGTACTACCAATTCGATAGTCATAGTAGATCGGAGAAATCTTACGTAAACAAGACATAACTTGGCATTTTGAAATATTAAGATGTAAGAAGTTTAAACTACACCATTGTGCCAGTTTATTC
The DNA here is from genome assembly GCA_963576555.1 of Ferdinandea cuprea. Classification (NCBI taxonomy): domain Eukaryota; kingdom Metazoa; phylum Arthropoda; class Insecta; order Diptera; family Syrphidae; genus Ferdinandea; species Ferdinandea cuprea. The sequence continues at coordinate 89,923,823 of OY754958.1, read as the reverse complement.
AAATCATCATTTAGTGAAGTACAATCCTCGAAGCATTTTATACTACGGTATAATTTAAGGTCATCTGTAAAGAGAAGACATTGGGATTTTAAGAAGATTTTTGGAATATCGTTAATAAAAAACAAGAACAATAATGGGCCTAAATGGCTACCCTGAGGGACACCGGATGGTACCAATATTTGATTTGACTGATGATCGTCAATCTTAACAACTTGAACTCTGGATGATAAATATGATTTAAGGCAATCAAGAATTTTAGAATGAAATCCCAATTCCAAGAGATTGTGTAAAAGAATATGATGGTTAACGCGGTCAAATGCTTTGGCGAAATCTGTGAAGATTATGTCAGTTTGACGATTTGATTCAAATTTGTTTATGATAAAGTTTGTCATTAGCGAAAGATTTGTGGATGTAGACCTTCCAGAAATAAATCCGTGTTGGGAAACTGATACAAAACCTTTTAGTTGAAAAGTAAGTTTATCACAAACTATTTTTTCAAATAACTTAGGTAGAGCAGATATTTTGCAGATTGGTCTATAATTCGTTATTTCTTGTTTCGATCCAGATTTGTAAATTGGTGTTATATAAGACAGTTTCCAACAATCTAAAAATTCACCATTTGAAAGCAATAGGTTGAAAATTGTCGTCAATGGAATAGCTAAAGATGAGGCACATCTAAACAATAGGATTTGTGGGATCCCATCAGGTGCTGCCGTTTTGTTTTTATCTAAACCTAATAAAGCTGATTCTACTTCAGAAGACGATATAACCATAGACCCTATATTAATGATAGTAGAAACTTTTGGTAAATTTACGAATGTTGGAGTGGTTGTGGAGTATACAGACTGAAAGTAAACAGCAAAGAGGTTACAAATTTCCTGAACTTCACTCGTTGATTGGTTCAGGTACTTCATGCAGCTAGGATACCCGTTGCTTTTACGTTTTAAGTTAATAAATTTCCAAAAAGCGTCACTGTTATATTTAATGTTTGATTCTATAGAGAATAGATAAGCACGATATAAGAACTTATTAAGTGTATCGAATTCTTTTTGAATAGTTAGATGGTTTGACCGGAAATTTACATCGTCGCGGTTTGCTTTAAATAACTTAAAAGATTTATTTTTTCTATTTTTAAGATATTTCAGTCTCTTGTTAAACCATGCAGGATTACACCTAGACTTGACTTTTTTATTTGGAACAAATTGACGTACAGCTTCATAGATAAAAGATACTAAATTATCATTAGCATTATTTAAATCAGTTTTGGATAAATGCGATTCCCATGGAATAGATAAAAAATATTCATTCATTGCATCAAAGTTAGCCTTGTTGTAGTTAGGTACAAAAATATTATTACTAAGAACATTTTTCATGTAGGTAAAAAAACATAAGGTTCCCTCTAGTGCAATATGATGGACCGAGTTATTAACAATTACCAGATTTTTCAACATAAATATTAAATTCTTTATCTACAAAGATTAGGTCAAGAATTCGGCCTAAGCTGTTAGAAAAATCATTGATTTGTATCAAGTCAAACTGACTAAAAAAGTCAATTATATTACTCTCAATTTCAGAAGTAATATTGAATGGAACTAAATACTTATCATCTGAGTCTAATAACCACTTAATATTACCTAGATTAAAGTCACCAATACAAATAATATGTTGCGATGGACTTAAATTTTTAAGAATAGATTTACAATTGTTTAGAAATATATTATAACAATCAGAAGTACTCCTTGGAGGTATATAATTAATATTAATGAATAATTCAATATTTTTGTTTATAGTTAATGCTACAATCAATTGATCAATATCATAATGATTTGTAGGTATACTATTTGAGTTTAATTGTACTTTCTTACATGACAATGACGAACGAATGGCGATCAGAACACCACCCCCTCTGTCCATACCAGTAGTTAAGTTTGACCTGTCTTTTCTAAATACAGTATAGTCTGAGTTAAATAATTCGGATGTTAATTGATTTTCGGTTAACTAGGTTTCAGTTAATAAAATAATATCATAACTTATATTATACCTTCCAGTATCTTTCTCATTGTGTCTATAGGGCATATTTCGCGATACAAGGACGGTTCTCCAGATGGCTTGTTTCCCTTTGGAAGCAGGACTAGGTGCTGTAGTTTCCAAGCATCCGAGATAACTCGTTCTTCAAGATATTTTTGGATTATTTTCATAAACATGTCTGGCCTCTTATCGATAGCTGCTTTCAGTGTTTTTTTTGGTATGCATGCGCTTATGAGTTCATCCGCTGTGACTATTGGGATGTCCTCAGTATTGGTCTCCCTAATGATGTTGCTCATTTTAGATGTACTTCGGGGGAAGAGGTGCTCTACTATGGAGCTTAGGATTGCTGGACAAGTTATTTGCGGCGACCTGCTGCCCTTTATCTTAGTCATAACGATCATGTATGCTGTACCTCAGGGGTTTATGTCGGCTTCTTCACAAAGTTTTTTAAAACATCTTGTCGTGCTCTCTTTGATTGCCCCTTTTAGGTTGCGTCCTGCTATTTTAAAACCACTGAGGTGTTCCTCAAAGCGATCTCCTCCTTTAGATCTTTGGACTTTTAAGCACTTTGCTCTAAGCTTTTTTATCTCCTCATTCCACCAGTAGCATGGTGTTCCTCCTCTAGTACCCGTTCTTCTGGGCATAGGTGCATCGCACGCAATAGTGAGAATGCGGGCGAGTTGCTGCATAGAGGCTTCATCTGTTCCGCTTCGAATTATGTTACCGGTATTTATCATTTCATTGAACGCGTCCAGATCGAAATGCGTATTGCCCATGCATTAAAGGCGCCGCTGATAACCACCGGGGCTCTACCACGAACATCGGCGGATAGGTTGTCTAGCATTGCCTAGTACTCGTTCATGGTCCAGCTTGGACGTGCATAGCAGCTGTAGAAATGTATACCATTTATTTTGGCCCGTACAAAGCCCTCTGTAAGTCCGTTGGTTTCTTGAAAGGCATGCCTTCCGCATATCCATATGGCAGCATGTTTTGTCCTATCGCAGATCCATATATTGGTGTCCAAAGTTTTATACGGTTCACTTATTAAGATGACGTCCGCTTTTTCTCCTCCAGCCGTTTGTGTCAGGATATCCTGTGCAATTCTACAGTGATTTAAGTTAATCTGTATTATCTACATCTTTTTTTGCTGGTGATGGCCTTCCTAAAAACCAGACACTTGCTGCTTCCGGCTATATGCTTCGAATCTTTTGGGTGTTCTTTTCTACAGAACATGCATGATGGGTCCTTATCGCAGTTCTTTGCTATGTGGCCTTCTGTTCCACACTTTCTACATAGCTTGGAGCGGTCCTCGCTGGGAGCAATTTGGGAGAAGCGTTCGCTCTCGAATGCGACAAATGACCCATCCAATTTTCACCTTTCCTGCATCCAACAGTTTCTTTGCAAATCCGACGGAAAGACCGATCGTTGCTGTTTGGGTTGCACCGTATGCTTTTCGCAAGGATAATATGTCTGCTGGTTGTATCTCAACCCCGGGTTGAGTCCTTATTGCCTCGCAAATGTCCTCCTTTCCGTTGACTTCGTTGATGTCTTTCAGCTCGAGGTTATCACCTCTTTTGCTTTTTCATCCTGCAGTTGAAAAGCAGAAAGCTCATATAGGGATTTAATGCTTTCAATTGCATCTCTCATTGGTGCATTGAACGCCTTTTAGCATTTCCACTAGTTGACGCATCTGCTTCACGATGTTGGTGCAAATGCCATCTCTTTTGTCGCAGAAAAATCACTGCTTTCAGTGCTTCTTCCTAAGGGTGCTGGTGCGGTGTCTGGTGACTTTAGCATCCTTGAATTTCTTTGAAAGGGATTTTTCTCATTACCTTTCCCATCCACTAATATACCCTCCGCTGATTTGTTGTTTGTTGTATTCATTTCGATTGGGTCCCCACTCAAAGCCGTTATCGATGTCCGAGTATGTAGTAACCTAGGGATTCCATGGTTGTCTTTGCAAGCAGTGAGCAGTGAGGCCATGCAAGGGTTGACACAGACCCTTATGAGGTGTTGTGCCAGAGCCAAATCGGTTTTAACAAGGAATGTTACATCTTGACCTACACCACCAACTTAATGGCGACGAGGCATCGAGCGTTCTTTGAGTCCTGCCAAGGTTTTAACGGGACGGGGGCGTTTGCAGCATTAGCCTGAAAGCCAGTTTAACCAGATTTCACTCCTGCCTACTCAGGTAACAGAATACTACGAATGTCGGCGCACCCAATCTAATTCCAGTATACAATAATCAAAACCTTACCGGGCTCGGTTTTATTGCAATAGTCTGTCGATGACAAGGTCATCAAATAAGACCGTTTGTACTTTCATAAACAGTATATACATAAGTATAATTCCCAAAACAGAGAAGCTGCGTGGTTCATCACCGTTCATGCAGGTATCGCCAATGTTTCGTGCGTGTGTCCCTCGTAGCCACCGAATGGGGTGGGGTGCACTTACTTTGAAGACGGTCCCGACTCGTCTTGTCACAGAAAGTTGTCAGGGGTTCCTGAAGTAAGTTGTGAATGGCACGTCAGATCCGTTCAAGGTCAGAATTGATGACCTAACTAAGTGGTCTTTGGAGCTTCTTCCTTCCATTTAACGACGGAGTTATGATCAGGATTATAGGGATTTATGATCCCTCCCACTTCTCTGCATTCCTTCTGGTCCGCTTGTGTGGTTCGCCGGTTCGACCTCAAAAAATATCTGCAGGCCTCCCGATTTTGAATCACGTCATCATTGACGCCCATCAAATGCTGATGTTGCTGCATTCGTGTGATCTAGGAGTTTTTTGGCCCGCGTCTTTTACGCGATTGTAAGGGAACGTTGATTGCCATTGCCTTTTGTCGGGGTTAGTAGGATCCCTCCTCTACCCAAAATAAATCATCATCATACAAATCATACTGTTCGCCCCAAGCGGACTGTAGCCTTTCCTCTGTTTATACCCTATCCTAAGGGTATATTAATTTTGACACATAGTTTGTAACACCCCTTAATATTCGTCGGAGACCCCTAAAAGTATATATATTTATGATCAGGACCAAAATCTAAGACTATTTAGCAATGTCCGTCCGTCCGTCCGTCCGTATCAACTTTTGAGGCCTTTAAAGTTATGCTAGGAAGCTGAAATTTGGAACTTATACTCCCTAGGATTCCAGAATGGTAAAGTGTTAAAATTTTCAAAATACGCCCACTGCCACGCCCACAATTTGGAAAAAACCGTTTTAAGGCTTAAGTTAGAGAGATAAAGTTGTACAACCTTCACAAGATATGTAGGTACTGCCCATCTTTGTTAATTTGTCATATAAAGTTGTTTGCCATGCCTACTTTTTGTGGGCGTTTTTCACTAAAATGCTGTTTTCTTCGAAAATTTTCATAGAAATCGAAAAAAAAATGTTTGACAATATATTAAGCCAATATTTTTGTCAATATATCGCTCATACAAAGTTTTTGGCCGCGCCCACTTTTTGGGGGTGTTTTTAAAATATATATTTTTTTTTCTATAAATTTCATAGAATGAAATAAAATGCTATCCATCATCTTCCTAAGGCTTTCTTTCTTTGGGGTACATAGGAATAAGGATAGGGTATCATACTGTTTGCCCCAAGCGGACTGTAGCCTTTCCTTCAGTTTTTTTTTTAATTAGTGCTTATTTCGCGAATGGTAACTTTTAGCTCATGTCTGATTTGACAGATAATTAGTTTTATCCTTTCGCTGAACGAATATGGTTGTGTATACGCTTGAACAACGCTGGGAAATCTTGCGACAGCGACATAGAGAAGATGCCGATTTTGCCAAAAAAATCATATTTTCAGATGAAGCTCATTTTGATCTTGGCGGGTATGTAAACAAGCAAAATTGTCGCATTTGGGGCACAAAAAACCCGCACGCAAACATTGCAAAGCCGATATAGCCAAAACGAGTCACTGTTTGGTGCGGATTTTGGTCCGGAGGCATAATTGGGCCATTTTTCTTCGAAAATGAGTAAGGAGTGGCCGTTACAGTCAATGGCGATCGTTATCGGGCCATTTTATTGGCAACATTTGGTTTCAACAGGACGGCGCTACGTGCCACACAGCCGAAGCTACACTCGATGTCTTGCGCCCTGTTTTTGAAGATCGCATTATCAGCCACCGCGGAGCTGCGATTTGACACCGTTGGACTATTATTTGTGGGGTACCGTTAAAGATAAGTGTTACGCCGACATGCCAGAGACAATTGACGCTTTAAAGGACAATATTCGTGAAGCCGTTGGTGAAATACAGCTGCACACAATCGATAATGTACTTAAAAATTGGACTGATTGGAAATAGGCTACTGCATGGCCAGCCGAGGCAGCCATTTGAATGAAATTATTTTCCATTATTAACCGGAAGGATTGTACTTTCAAATAAAAAAAGAAATTTGAGAAAATATTCAGTAGTTTTTTTTATAGCATTTTCAAAAAAAAAATTAATTAGCGGACCCTATAGTTCCTTATATCTTCTGATAATTTTTTTTTTTTTTTTGCATTTCAAGTGACCATTAAAGTGATGTGTCACAAAGAATAGACGCAAATTTAAATCGTCCGTATTCGGCATTCCTTTATACTGTATTTCGCTAACATAAAACGCTTAAGTGCGCGAATTTGAATCAACAAAGTTAACAGCTAACCACTAATTTAAAAATATCGCCACATTTACCAGCAAATAATTAAGACATCAGTGATTACAATTTCTAAATAAATTTAGCTGGATAAATTATTAAATTATTGTATATCTCTCCTCTACAAATACAATGTCAACACGTTCCAAAACACAGCAACAAGCACCTCTATCAGCACCACCACCAGCAAACATCAATTCTCCAGCAACAACTGCTCCAAAACAAAATAAATTTAAAACAACACAACCACAAATACCCATTTCTACACCACCAACATCGCGTATCAGTACTCCAGGAGTAACGGCTCTAAAAGCGAATAAATTCAGCGGAGATGGTGAATCATATCTCACGCTCGCTACACTTGAAGAGCGCCTAAACAAACATGCTGACATGATTATTGATCGCATCACGAATGAGCTCTCCAAAATTCGCCGTGAACTCCTCGAAAGACTAGAGCAAACTGAACAAGATTGGTCTCAGAAGTTTAACAAAGTGAACAACACAATCACAGAAATTACAAATCGTGTTCAATGCATTGAAACCAACTCTGCTGACGCTTCCACCTTTGACAGCAAGTTGGTCATTGCAAACACCGCGATTGCAGACTTGTGAGGAGAGTGGATATCATCGAAGCAAACTCAGCTGATGTGCGTGAACTCAATTCTAAGATTTTGTCATTGCAACAACATATTGATGAATCGGAGAAAAAAGATATTGCAGCGGACGCTGTCTTGTTTGGAGTACCTTGTTTGCCAGAGGAAAATCTAAATATGCTTTTTCATCGTCTGTGTTTAACAGCCAAATGCAAACCTCCCACACTGACGAATATCTTTCGCTCACGCTCTCGAAATAGTAAGAGTCCAGTTCCGCCACCTGTAATACTAAAATTTATTAGTGTGCAAGAGAGGAACTCAATACTAAAGGGCATCACTGTCTTTCGAAAGCAACAACAACGCCAACAACTCTCACTGCGTGACCTGGGTATAGAGTCCGATAACTCTTGTTTTCTGAATGAAAGCTCATCCAAAAAAACTCGCACTCTTCTCCACCATGCAATTCGCCTGAGGAACAACCGCCAACAGTTTAGTGCGTACACAAAACATGGTTCTGTTTTCATCAAACTAACAGCTGAAGGAGAAAGCTTTGCTGTTTACAACGTTGAAGGTTTAGAAGCTGCCGTAGTGACGTCAACCTAATTCTGCTGTAAGCAATGATCAACACAACAAATTATTTTGTAATGCATTTATTGTACAGCCTTTTTTATATGCCTCTTTTCGTTCTTTCATATCTCTTATTTTCTTTATTTAATATTTTTTATTCTTTATTTAATATTCTTTATTCTTTATTTAATATTCTTTATTCTACTATCCTATTTCAGTCTACAATTTTACTTTATCTTAATATTCTCTTTAATGTAACAATCTTTTGCCAAATTTTACTTTCAAATATTATTTTTCTCATGATTTTTTTTCGTCGCTTCGAGTTACTTCTCATACTTCTGCCTTGTACACAACAACAATGCCTGTAAGTGCAAGCGCAACCCCCGACACCAGGGGGTTCACTGGCAGTAGCTTGAATACGAATCTGTACAATATGATCCGAATTTTACAGGCTCAAAATAATGGATTTAAGATATGTCATTTAAACGCGCAAAGTCTAACCAATAAATTAGGGAAGTTTAGATACCTGTTCGTTGAGTCTAAGATAGACATCGTTTCTGTGTCTGAAACCTGGTTTCAGCCTGACATATGTGACGATTTCTATAGTTGGAAAGGTTACAAGCTCGTTCGAGCCGATAGAAAGTTTACTTCTTGTGGGGGCGCCGCGTGAGGGAATTAGTTGCAGGTTGGTATGTAAATCCGATGACGATTGTCCTTTGGAATATGTCCTTGCGAGTATCACATGCAACATGGAAAATATCTTGGTTAGATCAGTCTACAGACCATATAATCACATCAGCACGTTACCTTTGGTTACGACTTTGGAGTCAATTTATTGTTGTTACCCATATACCTTACTATGTGGTGATTTTAACTGTAATATCTTGGATACACGTCTTGCGGCAAACTTTCTAAGTCCATTCAAGGCACTCAATCTTAGCCCCGTTAACCACTCTACCCCTACCCACTTTACTAAAGAGTCTAGCTCACTATTAGACCTTTATTTTGCTAGCGATGTTGGCAGGGTAATGCTTTACACACAGCTTTTGGCACCTGGTTTCTCCAAGCATGATTTAATTTTTGTAAGTCAAATTTACCAATATCGAGACTATCAAAATTTAAACACATCTGAACTAGTACGCGACCTTAATTGCATTGACTGGAACTCAATATACCTTATGGAAAATGTAAATCAACAAATTGGTTTTCTACGGCATAACGTCAATCAACTCTTTGATATTCATGTCCCTTTAAAAACCCGGCTCATTAAGCATACGTCTCCACCTTGGCTGAATGGCGACATCTCTGCTCTAATGTTGAAACGAGATGCCGCTTACAGTCAATGGAGGCGGTTCAAATTGGAGTACTTCCACAAATCCTATTGCAGACTCCGCAATCAAGTCGTCGCATTGATCAGAACAACAAAAAGGCTTTACTACGAACACAAAGTTGGTCCATTAGTTTCTGGAAAAAAGTTATGGAGAAACCTGCGAGAAATCGGTATTGGGAAGCAATCTACGAGGTCTACTGATAACATCGATTGCGATGCTCTCAACAAAAAGTTCACCAACATGCCACAATCCTTTGATGCTTTTACACCTATTGATTCCCCTACTGAAGAGGAATCAACAGGCGTGAACTGTTCGCTGAGCTTTATAAGAATACAAGAAGAAGACATAGTTGAGGCAATATTATCTATCAAATCGAATGCTACTGGCCTCGACCTAATGGAACCTAAGTTCGTCAAGTTATTGCTTCCTCATATACTCCGCTTTATAGCTTTTATATTCAATAATATCTTAACTACATCCGAGTTTCCTTCAGAATGGAAGAAGGCTAAAATTATTCCCGTTCCTAAAAGCGAACTGGTATTGCTACGGAGTTCCGACCCATTGCTATCCTCCTGTTTCTATCAAAGGTGTTTGAAAAAACCATTATGAAGCAGATACAAACATATCTATCGATTAACAACCTGTTAACTACCTGTCAGTCTGGTTTTAGACCAAAGCGCAGCTGCAAATCTGCCCTACTTTTTGTTACTGACGAAATAAGAACCGCAATGGATAAGGATAATATTACACTTCTAACGCTTTTAGACTTTTCAAAGGCTTTTGACACTGTTAACCATTCAATTCTATGTAAAAAACTGCGTAATTTCTTTGGGTTTTCAATAGAGTCCTGTAAGTTGATTCACTCGTACCTTAGCGGAAGGCAACAACGCGTTGTGGCAAATGGTCAATCATTGATCTTTCTCAATGTTTTGAATGGAGTGCCACAGGGATCTATTCTTGGCCCAATTCTCTTCTCACTTTACATAAATGAGCTTCCAAAAGTTGTAAAGCATTGTCTTATTCATCTTTACGCTGATGATGTGCAACTTCTGATAAGTCGACCGTTTGGAGAAAAGAATGATGCCGTTGCATTAATGAATGAGGACCTTTATTTTCATTTCTCGCTGGTTTAAGAGAAATTATCTGTGCCTAAACCCTGCCAAATCAACAGCCCTCCCCTTCTATCGCAAAATCTTTGATTTTGCAGTCTTAAGACCACAGAATCTCGAAAACGAAGGAATCGAATATGTTAACAGTGCTAGAAACCTTGGAATGGTTTTCAATCGTACCCTCACATGGAACGACCACCTAATTAAAGTAATTGGTAAAATATATGGAAGCCTCCGTGCTCTCCAAGTCACTCGAAGTTTCATCCCCACAAAAACCAAACTTCTTCTTGCCAAAACGCTTTTACTACCTATTATGTTATATGGATGTGAAATTTTTTGCAACTTAGATTCTGCCACTAACCGCAAATTAAACGTTGCATATAACAACATTGCCCGTCACGTCTATAATCTACGTCGGTATGACCACGTTTCCTCTTTTGCTGTTCGTATATCTGGCTGTAGTCTAGACAATTTATTAAATTTTCGATCACTTAGCTATCTACATGAAATCATTCAAACAAAACAGCCTGATTATCTACACGGTAAGCTGAACTTCCCTCATTCAACAAGGTCTTTTGCTCTACTACTACATCGATACAATTTCCTTATTACTGAGCGTCAATTCTTCGTCCATGTTATTCGCCTTTGGAACTCCCTGCCCATAAGTATGAGAAGTGTAAAGAGCACAAGAAGATTCAAATGTTTACTTTTCAACTATTTGGCAAATCATTGATAATTTCTATTAATTTATTAACTTTTCTCTTTTTAAATTTAGATTTCTTTTCAATAAACATATAATAATGCTGAAAAAAGCTTAATAAATAAATTAAATTCAAATTCTTAAATTAATTTAAAGGCTTTCAAAAATGTATGAGACTCTTGTCTTACTTTGTAAGCGATTTTGAAATAAATAAATAAATAAAATAAACAGTTTTTTCAACCTTCCTTGACGTATAAAATAGTCGAAGATATTTCTTAACTTTTTGAAATTTAGTAAATTCTCCATCCCAAACTAAATGATGATGATTTCGATACAACCATTGAACTAGTTTTCTTAATGCTAGAGTTTATTGATTAGAGTTAAATGATGGCTTTACAATGAAGTGATGATGATGAACATTGTGCAGTATTGCAATTTCTTTAGCAATAAATTTGTTATTTGGTCCTTTAAAACTTTGAAGGTCCACTGTAAAAAAACAATATATCTGGTGTATGCATCTGTATGTTTTCCAAATAAATGTCAAAATTGAACTAAGGAGTTATATTTCTCGCGAAACTATTTGACTTAGCGGATTATAATTTACAAAGCGATTGTTTTTGTTGTAGCTGTTTTCAACCGAAACCGAAACCTACGTTTGCCTGCAAATCGATTGCCCGTGTTACATTTGCCCGCAGACCACTTTTCGAATTTGCCCGAGGTACGTGTACCCGCAGAATCATTATACGAATTTTATTGTTTTATGGGCGGGACTTCAAAAATTTCCCCTCTTTTTAATTAAAACTTGAAATTTTCTTTTTTACATCCTTAAATTATGTTTTTTGTACAAGGAACCGTTATTATTTAACGATTTAACACTTATAATACCATATGATAAATAATCAATAAAGAATGTAAATAAATTTCATAAATAATATTTTAAATAAAAATGTATTTGTAGAACAACATTTCCACAACGCAGAGCCTCATCATCCTAGACTTAAGAAAAACAATTGTAGGGTGTTTTTTTTTAGAGGTATAGAACTTCGAATTGAAATAAAACACAAGATAAATGTTTTTTATGTCCATCAATTCTGCTTTATTGGAAAGATAATTAAACGATTTGCATGCGTTGTTCATTTGTCAACCTGTTCATGATGAAATGGCAAACCAAACTGATCATAAATGACATTAAAGTTGCCAGATTTGACCACAAAATGTCAGATTTATCTCTATTCGAAAAACCAACCTAAAAAAACACCTTTTATAAATATTGTAAACAAACATTTTTTTTAAAAAAGAGTAATAAATGTTATATAGATAGATAGAAATTGCTCAACCACAGATAGATTTACCAGAGTTACCAAACAGACGACAAGGAAACTAGCAGATCGACCCGGAAGGAAAGAAGCCGAGAAAGAATTTCATCCAAAGACAACACCAAAAATGACATCTAAAGTAGCACCGGAAAATAAATCTGTACAACTGCCAATAGTCTGTTTCAGTCTGCCTACAATGTACAGGTTCTTTAAAGCGAAGGGCAACAAAATAAAATATACGTTCGTGAACGTCAACAAAACCAAATCCATTATGAAGACTGTATCCAGAAAAGACCACTTGGCTGTAAGGGATTACCTGAGGGCTCAGCAAATCCAGCGTCACACATTTACCGCGAAGGAAGACCGTAAGTGTATAATTCTCCTAAAAAAAGGCACCATTCACACGCTCCCGAACACTTAGCGGACTGCTCGAAGCTGTATTTAAGGCGCTGCAGGCAACAGCCTTCAAATCACCGAAAAACAAATCCACAATATGTAATGCCTTCGTTATAGAGTTCGAGAAGGGAACAAATGTAATGGAGGTCGTCAAAACGAAGAACCTGCTTGGCGAAGCAGTCCTATAGGAAAGACTTCTCCCCAACGAAGTTACACAATGCCGGAACTGCCATAGCTTTGGCCATGTAACCACCAACTGCGACATGAGGACGAGGTGCGTCAAATGCAAGAACGAGCATGAGCCCGTTCTTACAGCCCCAAATCCAATATTATCAGATCTTCTGCAATGAATAAAATTTCATATCATGGTTGGGGTGTTTGGTGCGGCTTTCATCCAGCAACCTCCAACAATATTAATTACGACTGCGGACTGAAAATAGACAATCCCTCTCTATGGTGGAGTTGGAAAACATATAAGTACGTGTACGTGAGTGCGAGGGACGCGGCATGGACCCGCCGGAAATGGGGTGGTTCTTGTCCCCTCACTCAGCCTAGCCCACGACAAAACATAAATCATGCCAAGTTACTTACTTTTAAAAAACCACTAAAGGGCAGACGTCCACCACACTTGAGGGCGCTGCTGGGGTTGGTGCAGCGTGGCCATACCCTTTCAACCTGAAAATTCCGGCCAGTGAATCGATGGCGTCGTTGCCCTTGATCAGACCATGATAACCGAATAGAGTTTAGCCTGCCCTACCGCACCCCCTGAAATTCAAATATATAACACAAAAAAATATATATATGTGTATAAATGAATAAATAACCATAAAAAATATATATGTGTATAAATGAATAACAATAAAGAAATACAACAATTACTCAAAATAAATAAATCGATCACCATAAAAAATATAAATACGAAAAAAAACTACACAACAGGTAAGCTAGGTTAAACCCTTTCCGCCTACCTCCCTGGTAACCCATAAACCTTTTTACCTTAAAATAACATACCACAATTTCCCTACCTAAAGAGAGCTCTATAGGTAGGTTTGTTGGCAATTAAATTTCGCCAACGACAAAAACCTTAGCAAATCTAAGCGGGGTGGGAAAACTTCACCTTTTACAAAAGAGATTACTTCAAAAAAATGTACAAAAGAATAAATAACAAAAAAAATACAAGACTTAATGTGGACATACTAGAAAATAACTTATTTACTATTCAAAATAAATACACCTTATATACTTAAGGATAGAAAATAAATTAAGAAACAGGACTTCAAACTAACGTGTTAGCAAACAAATTTGACAAAAGAAGCAAAAACAAATTATAACTAATTTTGAGCATGTCTATTTGTCGTATATAAGGAGGGGGTGGATGGGTTGGTTACCGCCTCTGCACCATGAAGGATGAATGGTTGGTAGATAAATATATGTGTGACCTGTCCAATCCAAGATTTGAAATATCAATGGGGACTTTTCCCGCCCTTAAATTTTATATTGGGCGGTCACGACTATATATTAAAATGTCGTTGACCGCCAATTTTTCAAATTACAAAAAAAGGAATATTTTTAACACTACATATTTTAACACTTTAACACTTTTAACACTTTAAGAAATGGCCACTTACCCAACACACAAAAAAAAAACACAAACCGCCTTTACTTTAAAGGACTTTTTAAAGTTTCGTTGCAAACTTATTTTTGTTTTATATATTTTAATTTGTCCACTACTGTGGGACTTTTAATTTAAACTTATAAAATATCATTTTTTCGTCCTAAAAATAACGTGTTTGCTATTTTAACGTCTTAATGTTTTTCACTTATTTCACGTTTTCCACTTCTTTTACTAAGGTAAGAATTTTTTTATTTTTGAAAGAGGTTTTTATTTAATCTAATATATACAAATTGACTTATATCTAGGCTTATTACTAAAATAGGTAATGTCGGCTCAACAAAAAGGGTCCGACGGATTTCTTATGGCTAGGTTTAAAACAACAAGATGAAGCGCAAAGGTCGCCTTTTTGAGGGTGTTGTCTGCATGCGGGTTGCTACCCCAAGTACTTCGTTGTTTTCTTTGTGAGTACCTTGGTGTTGTCCGGGAGTTTTATTTTGATGTTTCTGCAGCGGGTAGTAAATGCTCGTCGTCCTCTGGTCGCTGTCACTGGATTCCGGAAACATATTAATTCCATCTTGACGCTGTTGATCTTCAGTCCCCACTTCAAGTAGTAGTCCCAAATCATCAATGACTCCATAATTTTGCTTACACAACATAGAAGAGCTATTGGAACGTATCCACTAACGTTTGTCCTGTCTGTCTTCTCTTTCACTGAAACAATCTTTGCTACTTTCCATGTTTTGGGAAAACAGCTGCTGTTAATATAGTTGTTAAAGATGATCATCAAGTAGTACGCTTGGTAACTTTTTTAGCAAAGAGTTAGAAATTTGGTCCGTTCCAGATGACTTCTTTGAATTTCCGCTGTGGATGATGTCAACAACTTCCTCTGTGTTTGTGAAGATTTCATCACTAGTTGGATCATTGGATGGATTCTCACACTTAAAATTTGTGATGATGCTTTTAGATGAAGTTGCCTCTTGCACCTGTTCTTCCACTGTTTTCTGAAACTCAGGCATATGAGATAGTGGTCGATTCGTGAAGTGAAGTTCGAACTGGGTGGCAATGCTTCGGCCTTTTCAATTGCGGTGGCTGCAGTATCCTGTCCATGTCCAATATTCTCAAGCATAGACTTGGATTTTCCAACCAGTGAGTTAATCTTATTGAAAGCGCCTGGTCCTGTCTTTATTTCTTCTAACCTCTGCCTGTTGTGATATATTGCTCTGCGAAACATCACTATGGTGCACTCCATTTGGCATTGTGTACTTCTGTACTCGCTGTTATTGGTGTTCCATGTCCCATGGAGAATCCTTTGCGGTCTCTTCCTCAGTCGTTGCCTGTGGCCATATATTGCCTCAATGTGCTCGGGTAGGTACCCATATCTGTCTCTGCTAGTCCTGGCTGTCTTCTGTTGGTCTATAGCTGCGTTCACTATAGCCTCGAAGTGGTTGATGA
This sequence comes from Ferdinandea cuprea, assembly GCA_963576555.1. NCBI lineage: Eukaryota > Metazoa > Arthropoda > Insecta > Diptera > Syrphidae > Ferdinandea > Ferdinandea cuprea. The sequence goes on along the minus strand of OY754958.1, from coordinate 89,908,078 downwards.
CTACATCAATCTCCAAATTGCTGAGATGGTTTTCCGCTGTTGGAAATGTAATGCTGTCCTCAATGTCTGCCTGATAGCGATTCCAATTGATTCTGTTGAATCTGAGAATGTTTTTGTTATTTTAACGTTTTTCACTTAATTCACTTTTTCCACTTCTTTTACTAACGTGTTATCACCACCATGGCAGGAGGACAGCTGCGAGAATTCGGTTACATTACATTATTTTCTTTATTGAACCATTAGATATATACAATTGTCTTAAAATTAGTTTACAATGTTTGTGAATATTAGCTTAAAATAATATGCATTGGCTCTATAATATGGGCCTAACAATTTCAAATGTGGGTCTTAAAAAATATGTACATATATGTTATTATTGTTATTATTAAGTTAAATTATAATTGTTATTTGTCCTCGGGTTGTCCACTCCCGGGTGTCGATGGTTTTAAAGTAGAGGATGAGAAAGTAAGTCACCGCCGGTGGTACGATATCGTAGAAAGGATAACTGGTCCTGTCGCTGTCTCTTGGGAATGTTACCTCGTCGAGAAGTGCCATCACTTCAAGGTATCGATGCTCTGGGATGATCTGGTCTTCAGAAATCCGTCTTACTTGTGGGTTTGGGTGGGTGGAAATGTTTCCTAGCATCTTTTGATACAGCTCTACCATGTATCTTTCCAATGGCTTGATTTTGGCTTCATCATATAGGCGGCTGCTTCTGACATGCCTTCTTCGAATTGGGTCGTAGCGGAGTCCTGCGTAGACTCTCAGCATTTTCCTCTCGAAGACGGCGAGTTTTTTTAGGTATGTCTTTGATAGGGTATACCATATTGGGAAGGCGTAAGTGATGATTGGCCTATTGAGCTGCTTATAGAGTAGCAGCTTTGTCCTGATGCTGAGTCCATTCTGCTTCCTCATGAGTGGGTAAACTCGATGAAATGCAAATGCGGCCTTTTTGATGACGGTTTTCGAATGAGGGTTGAAGCGGAACCTCTCATTGAAGTGGACTCCAAGGTACTTAACATCGTTGGATGTTGAAATTGTAGAGCCATCCGGAAGGTTAATTTTGACCCCGCGGCAGTTGGCAATTGATCTGCCTCTGGTTCTTCCGGTGATTGGTCTTCGTATGCAGATGAGTTCGGATTTGTTGGTATTGATCCGGATTCCCCATCTTTTGTAGTAGCTGAAGATCTTGTGGATGTGACTTTGAACTCGAGCTGCTGCTAGAGCGGGTGACATCGAGCTGCAGTATGTGGCAGAGTCATCGGCGAAGAGCCATCCTTGCGTTGTTCCTTCGAGGCGTGGTTGGTCGGAGGTGAAGATGCATCGGTTCCAATTTAGATCCTTGAGCTACACCGGCTCTGATGCTTTTAGTTCCTGACTGGGTATCTCCAACTTGGATATAAAATGATCTAGAGTGAAGAAAACTGTAGATAATCTTAATAGTGGCGATTGGGAAATTAAGCAGCTTTAGCTTATGGATTAGTCCTTCTACCCATATGGAGTCAAAAGCCTTCTCTACGTCCAGGAAGCATGCGACCGTGACTTGGTGGTTATTGAGTGCTTTTGTGATGTCGTGGTGAAACTTCATCAGAGGGTGTATTCGCAATCATTTTCACTCTCCGCAGCATGAGTTCCTCCAGGATTTTATTCACGCTACAGAGTAGGGATGTTGGTCTACTGTAATGTTGACTTCTATGATGAATTATGGATCGTTGGGGGGAGCTGGCTTGAAGATTTTCTCAAAGTAGTCTGCAAATGCATCTGCTTTTTCTCCTGGAGTTGTTGCTATTCCTTGTGTAGTGTCCAATAAGTCCGGCATCTTGGGGCCTTTTCCTAAGAACCTGTTTATATTTTTAAATGTATGAGGACCGGGCTTGATATTTTGCAGCCGGGCTTGCATCTGCATATTTTTGTAGTGTTGGCATGCATTACTGAACATATTTTTTGTGCAGTTCAGTTCGCTTAGGACCATCTGGTATCTGCCATTCTCGGTTCCGAATCCGTTGAAGCCTTTTTCGTATCCGCTGTTGGTGATGATACAGGTTTTGGATGTGTTGCGGGATGTGGCTGTATTTATCCCTGGATGTCCTTGGCTTTTTTTGTTGGTTGAGGGCATTGCTGACTGCTACTTCGAACCCTTCTATGGCTGTGTCTACCTCATCATTGGAAAGGTTTCTGGTGGATGTCGGTATTGTGAGTCTTCCCTCGATGTCCATTTTCAACCATTCCACATCTAGATTATGAAGATCTATATAGTCGCCGTTTGGTCGTGTGTTGATGAAGATGGGTTCATTCAGCCTGATGGTTAGCTGCACAGCTTCGTGGTCGGAGTCGCTGGTGAGGGTCATGCACTCATAGTTTCGTATTTCCGGGAGAATGTTAACCAGATTAGAGGACACCAGAAAGAAGTCAAGCCAAGATGGCGTGCTTGGATATGTTGCTCGGCCTTGCGATATCACAACGAGGGAGTGCTGATCGTAATTGTCTTCCATCCAGTCGGTTATTGCTCTTCCTTCCGTGTTACTGATCGAGTCGCCCCACGATTGGTGCCTAGCATTGAAATCGCCGCCAATTATTCCATAATTGTGTTGACTGACGAGGCCGTTCAAGATATCCAAGTCGTGCTTGGTGTCCCCTGGGCTGGCGTGGTATTTCTGGTAGCAGCTTATTGCCAGTAGTGTTTCCGTTTGATTTGTTTGGATATTCACTCCTGTTGCTTCGAACGATGTAAGTCCAGTTATTTGGGTTTGGATCGCTTCGACTGTTTTCCGGACGCCTCGTTTTCCTTCTACTTTATCTGTCCTGAAGATACTATAGTGTTTGTAGTCGATCCTGTTGCGATTGGTTAGCATCGTTTCGCTGATGAGAACGATGTCCGGTTTGTGGGCTTTCAAGAATAGATATAGGGCAGTTCGCCTATGGATGCCGTATAACGAGTTGACGTTATACGCAATCTCTCGCAGTTTTCTTATGTACTGCATAGTTTGAGGAGTACCCATTTTAACAACAGATGCGAAGCTGATAGTGGGCTGAGTAAGGATGCAGGCTGATTTTTTAGCGAACACCTTCTGCTTCTTCCTCTGTACGGAAGCTTTTTCAATCTCTGCCTTCTTGCTTTTATAGTATGGGCATCCTTTGTAGTTACCGGGATGTCCATTAACTTTGCAGTTGGCACAGTATATCTCCGGATCTGTGGTGTCTTTCCTCTTACATTCTCCGGGTTGGTGGCTTAGGCTGCACTTGATACATACGTAGGCCATTCCGCAGTTAGAAGCGACATGACCATAGCGCTGGCAATTTTTACACTGGACGACATCTTTGTTTTGCAGGCATTCCCAGTGAACTGGCTGGTTAAGAACAAGGGTCTTCTTATACATTTCACTTATGTGGTATGTTTTGTTTATTTCGACAACAAAACCGTTGAAAGTCTTTCCATTGGCTCTTGGTAACTTGTAAGTTGTTACTTTTAATGCGGGAATGCCTTCGTTTATTAGTTCTTCCTCGACTTCTGATGTGCTATATGAGAAGTGGATTCCTTTCAGCATCATTATTGTCTTCCTATCTTCTCGTGGAGTGTACGTGTGGTGCTGAATTTTCCTTGATGATAGGAAGGTTCTGATGGCCTCAAAACCTTCGCGTGATAAAGCGGTTATGACTGTTTTAATGGTATTGATATTCCTTACAGTAAGCCCTATGTTGCCTCCCTTGGCATAGCGGCTAATCTCTGCAATGTTGCCAGAAAAGCAGATTATTGGTGGCATTCCCTTCCTTTTTTGCTAATAGTGGTGTTGTTGGTTTTGATACTTGTGACGATGATGCTGCTGTTGTTGGTGGTAATGTTGTTATTGGTGGCAGTGCTGCTGCTGGCTGGGGAGTTGTTGGCGGTATCTTTTGTGTCGGTTTTGTCATCTGTGCTGTTGTCACAGTTGAAGCACACATTTTCTAGTTTTTTTTTTTGATGACTTGGGTTTCTTAGACCTCTCCTGCCCTGGTTCTGGCGTTGTCCATCTGTAGCGCTGTGGATATCCCTCACGGAGTTGGTGTCGGGGCTTTCGTCGCTTGTTGATGACGCGCTGCTGTGGCTGGATACCGACATATCGTCATCTCCATCGTCGGTTTCTTCTGGATCCGATACCCTTTTGAGGATTTTCCCTACCTCTTTTCCAAAGGAGTCTCCCAGGTCGCTTTTAATGCGAACTAGTAGTTTCTCGAGGGCTGCTAATGCTGATTGGGGGGTAAACCGTTCTGGCATCGGCTTTACTCTACTTTTCCGTAGAAATTTTTATTGCTTTATCGCTGGCACTTAGGTTTTTATTGATCTTAAATAGCTGCGCAGGTAGAACCGTTGCAGGTTATTATTTATGGATTATATTCACTTTTACACTCTTACGAGCACAAATTTTAACGTCTGCACACGTTGACCGAATAAATGAGAATGCGAGAATTCGGAAATTGTGCGCTTAAATACAATTTACTGACCTGTTCATGACATGACACATTATTTACGTGCGATGAGAGGTCAACTACCTGGGGAACCTTTACGGCGAAGAAGCCTCCCAAGAGTTTTCGTCGACATTTGGGTGCCAAGTGAACGAGTTCTTAAATAATCTCTGTGAAGAAGAAATTATTCCCAACAATTCGGGATCCAAACCGATTGATGACAACGCCGATTCCACCGAAGACGAGGAAGCTCCTAACCGGAAGAAGCTTGCTTCCGTAGAGTTGCCAGGAAACGCCATCGAAATAGATGAGGTATGAGCTGAAGGTAACGATGGATATATCAAAGTTACCAACCAGACGAAGAGGAAACTAGCAGATCGACCCGGAAGGAAAGAAGCCGAGAAAGAATTTCATCCAAAGACAACACCAAAGACAACATTTGAAGTAGCCCATGAAAATAAATCTGCACAACCGCCAGTAGTCTGTTTCAGTCTGACTACAGCGGCAATGTACATGTTCTTTAAAGCCAAGGACAACAAAATAAAATATTCGATCGTGAACGTCAACAAAAGCAAATCCAGTGTAAAGACTGTACGCAAAGAAGACCGCCTGGCTGTAAGGGATTACCTAAGGGCTTAGCAAATCCAGCACCACACATTTACCGCGAAGGAAGACCGGAAGTATATAATTCTCCTAAAATAAATACCTCATTCACACGCTCCCGAAGACATCATCAGCGGACTGCTCGAAGCTGAATTTAAGGCACCGACAAAAAAACTCCACAATCTATAATGCCTTCGTTATCGAGTTCGAGTTCTTCCTACTTCTCACACAATGCCGGAATTGCCAAAGCTTTGGCCATATCAGCATCAACTGCGACATGAAGCCGAGGTACATCAAATGCAAGGACGAACATGAGCCTGTACGGAATGAAAGCCGTACTACGTACTTTGCAAATCATGAGGCCACCCAGCGAACTACCGAGGATGCCCAGCATATAAAAAAGTCCTACCATCGAAGCGCGAGAAGGAAGACCAACGCATTAAGAAGAAAAATGTCAACAACGTGGCAATCAAGTCCATGGTTATTCCGGGTAAGTCATTTTCTGATATAAAGAAAAAAAAACAACCATCCCTTCTACCACTCCTAAGCCCAAGCCCCAAAATAAACTAATAATTACATCCCCAAAAGCCGTAAGCCCTACAACAGTCCCCAAGGCAGCAATTGGTTTCAAATCCACAAACTGCTCCTTCCTGGGTGATTCCCCGAAATTCTTTGGCTGCGATTTCTTGTCACTCATGTCAAAGATCTCATCTTTCCTTCCTCTTTATGAGGCCTGTCCCGATGATATCGGCAAAAAACACCTGTCTAGGATAATATGAAATCTAATCAATATTAGTTATAACGTAAATTCTTTAATTTCACATCCTAAACGGATAGCCCTCCAAAAATTTAGACTTTTTGAATCCCCCAGACATTGTATTTCTATCTGAGATGAAAATACATCCCAAACACCGGCCATCTTTCGACAATTATTGTCTTTTCAGAAGAGACAAGCAGGTACCCGGCGAAAGCGGTACTGCGGTTCTCGCCCGGTCCACCTTCCAAGCAAAACCACATAGATTTGAGGGTTTTAGCGTAGCAATCCCGTTAGAGAGTAATAACAATCTTTTGTTAATATCTCTCTACAACCAATGTACGGCTACTAACTCAGACATTAAACATGATCTTAACGTTCTGCACAACGTCTGCCGAAACTACACCCAATTGGTGGTAGTGGTGGTGATTTTAATGCTCGCCACCCGTTGTGGATGGACACACAATTATCACCACCTGGTATGGCTATATCCCTCGCACCCCCTCACTTATTGACTTTTTGATATGTCCCTCTAGTCTTGTCTGTAAAATTCCACATCTTGTGAATTATAGATGTGTGACCATTTTATCAGATTCTGACCATTTTGCCGTTAATCTGAATATCCGATTAACAACCAGTATTAATTGCACCCAATGACCATTTCACTAATCTAAACAAAATTAACTCGGAAACGTTTCAAGAGTCCTTAACGAAAAAATTAAGAGACAACATCCCAATTTCTACCTCAACTTTGAGAAACGACCAAATTAACTCAGCAATCTTAAAAATGGAAAACTCAGTTTCTGAAACCATTCCAGAGCAATCAACTGCCAACAACATTCCGTCGAAATACGAAGACCTGTATACATTGAGATACACAGGCAAAACCTTCGGAAAATTCTGCAACGAATATTCCACCGCACGCTTAATACCCCATGCGCTGAATATCAGAGTGTTCTTTCGCAGTTAAATTGTCTTAGCATGCTGATTAGTGAGAACACAAAATCCTTTGTGAATTCTCAATTCAAAGAGAGACTGAACCCTATCAAACCACGCCCGGACACCTTTAAGAAAATAAACCAAATTGTTGGAAAAAAGTACCTAGTCACTGAACCACTTATATCAAACGGTTTATTTGTTTCATCAGATGCCGAAATATCAAATGCATTTGCAGAGCATTTTCAAAATAATTTTCAACCTAGTCCCCCACACCACCTTCCGGAGTTTTGAACAACGTTCGAAGTGCAGTAAGTGGACTAACGGCTGAAATTCCCAGCCCATTTACCCAGTTTTCACTCACACTCTAGTTGATGTGTCTTTCGCCAGTCCTACTAACCTATCGGCAGCAATTTATACTGGTAACGCGAAAAAGTCTTCAGATCTGGACAAAATTCCCAACTTTAAAAGTCTTCACCATCTGCAATAATTTTTCGCACAATTATTCTCAATAATTGTATTAACAAGCTATTTTCCAACTAAATGTAATATTGCGGAAGTTTTCCCAATCCCAAAAAAACGAATTGCATATCAAAATTTAGACCCATCTCTCTGCTCTGAAACATAAGCAAACTTCTAGAAATGTTGATTTTAAGTTTAGTCAACTCGGTCTGCACCGAACTAGAAATAGCGCAAAATAACCAATTCGGATTCAAATCCAATCACTCGACATTTCAACCACTGCTTCACGCCGATGTTAGCATTGGGTTAAATAAGACAGAGACCACCGTTGCCTGTCTACTTGACATTGAAAAGGCATTTGATTCCGTTTGGATTAAAGGCTTAGTCTTCAAACTCAAATCCCTTAATTTCCCAACACATAGCATAAGAATCATTCACAGCTGTCTGACCAACCGTAAGTTCAATGTGCGGATAGGAATTTCCAAATCCAGTATCAGGGATATCAAATCAGGGGTATCACAGGGCTCACAAAAAAAAAAAAACTTTGAGAATACAACCAAAAATGGGGAATCAAAATAAACTCCGCTAAAACGGAGCTTGTGGGGGTGCAGTGGCACGGTGGTTGTGTGCGTTAGACCACTAAGCGAAGGGTCGCTGGTTCAAATCCCGACCTGTACCACCTGACAGTTTTTATTCGCTGCCGCACCTCTTGCGAACGTCTGACAAACATCCAAGTGTAAGAAATATCGTGAGAAGCTTTTCAAAAATAAATTGAAGTTCGGAACCGGCATTAAACTGTAGGTCCCTTCATTCGCATCAAAAATATAACTTCGCACACACAATGGTAAGAGAAGCCAGGCTTTAGGTCCTGTATGGGCCGTTTACGCCTAATATTTATATTTATTTTATTTAAAACGTAGCTTATATCATTCCGAAATCTATACGTCACTGCTCGCAACAACACTATAGCGAAATATAAAAAGCTAACTCTTACCCCGTTTGACAACTCCATAATATTTCCAAAACAACAGGTCAAATATTTAGGGGTGAACTTTTCAAAACGTTTCAAGTTCAACCATCACTTAGCCCTTACCCTTCAAAAGGCAAACTTTGCCGTATCATTAGTCCTGCCACTTATGCGAATAAGAGGTGTGACTCGAAACAAGGACCAAACTGCCTCCCTACAAGCAGTCGATACGTCCAATCATAACCTACTGCTTTCCTATCTGGTACACTATCAGTCCAACTTACATGAAAAAGTTATAAATCTTCGAGCGAAACGTGCTACGTCACTGTACTTCACTCTACCGAAACCCTCACAACAACCAATATTATAGAACAGCTATGGGGAATCTTATCCCCATTGACCAATATCTTTGCTCGCCTTCAAAGAAAATGACGCGCAGTATCCTATCCCATCCCAACCCTCTGATTCATATCATTTCAGAGAATCCATCAATACAGGATTACTATCCGCACGTGATGGCTTAAATTTAACCAGATCCTGGAATAGTCCAAGACGTTTCATTCGAAGACTTCGACGTGGTTGCTGGAACGTGATACAACCGTAGCTGACAATTGCTCTCCATGGAAACACAGACACGCCATCTAACACCAAGAAGAATCCAAGCCAACGAACTAAATCTCCAACCCACCTGAACAAACCACACTAATGACCGTCGGCGCCACTCACGCTGTACGATAAATAATCAATTAAGAATGTAAATAAATTTCATAAATGCTCGCAGAATATTATATTTATCCTAGACTTAAGAAAAACAATTGTACAAATATTGTAAACAAACATTTTTTTTAAAAAAGAGTAATGAATTGTGATCCATAGAAGGAAATGCCTTTTTTGACATACCATCGGATCTGAAGAGTGATGGTATGTCAGACATTTCCAGAAGCCTGAAATCAGAAATGAGAAATAGTTTCCTCGATTTTATGAGGGAAATTAATCAAGTTACCCAAGAAGTTCCTCAGTAACAAGATCAAATCCCTGTCACAAACAACCGCCCCATACCCCAAAACCCGCCTCAACAACGAGAAGATTAGAGATCGAATCTTAACAGGGATGCCTTTTCAACGGCTCGAAATAAAATGGCAAACATATACAACTCCCACTGTTAGCGACAACAATGATATTCATAGTGGTAATTCTTATCAGCAGCCAACCAACAAGGAGTATTCAGAATCGGCAGCAGTACAATGCGCCCAGTAGAGCCAGTTCCCCGCCCGAAGTTCGAGGGCATATCAGAAATGACAAGTGCGGATTGGTTTTCGGAGGGAAAGCAGATGTGCTGACTGTCGAAGACTTTGTATTTCGCCTGGAGACTCTTCAGAATCAGTATCGGTGCGCCTGGGCTGAGATTTTCATCTGCTACTCTAAGGTGCAGCCTACGAGTGGTATTGGCAGTTCCAACGGTCTCGCTTCCAGCCAGATTGGCTAACTCTAAGAGACGCTCTGATGAGACAGTTTCAGAACTCCAAGTTCGAAATAATGCGCGACATTATGGATTGTGACATGACGCATGGGAGTCGGGTGGTACATTTTTTGCGGTAATCTCGAAGCTAAAGTCCCAACTCAGGGTACCGATACCGGAATTAGAGTTGATCCGCTTGCTAAAAATAAACTTGAACAATAAAATGTTAAACTTATCTACCCTGTGGCCATATTTTCGCTGGACCATCTCAAAAATGCATGCAAGGATGCGGAAAACGTTTTTCCTAACACAGATGCTAGCAAATACCACTGTCCTCCGATGAAGCACACTGCTAACGAGATTCGGAAGCTTTCCAGGTCCAACAACTTTAAGTTGCTGGTCATATATTTGCAGACTGTCCTTCACTTACAACATCTTCTGCTACAAAGTGCGGAATGTGCAGTTAAAATAAAAATATTACCTAGATGTAAATAATTCGAACTAGAATGTAAGACAAAAAGAATAGAGATTAAGGCTTTGCATGTTAGGATTCAGAATTATAAAATGATTAGAGATAGATTATTTAATAAAAGTACATATGTTTAAAAAAAAATTTAAAGCCCGGAATCGATATAAAATTCGAAAAGAGATCAGGAAGAACATATCGTCTACCATCTTAGATACAGCTGCTAACCCAAGACCAAATGCCAAAATTAAAATTGTTGATAAAGAGGTATTTGGTCTTTTAGACAACTGCGCTAGTATCAGCATTCTAGGCAAAGATTGTTTTGAATTTATTAATGGTTTAAAATTACCTGGTTACCGATTCAAGTCCGACGTGATATCAGCTAACGGAAATAATCAGCGCATTGTTGGGATAAAAAAAATCTCCAGTTTCATACAAAGGCAGCGAGAAAACCATCACCTTTTACTTGGTGCCAAATCTCGATCAGGAGCTCTACCTGGGTGTTGATTTTTGGAAAGCGTTCCAGATAGCACCTAGCGTGATAAGTGCGGTTACAATTCAGAATGCTGTAAGTTACTCGAATACTCATAACCTTTATTTTCAACAGCAGTCCGAGTTGGATGCAGTCAGGAGCAGATTTATCTGCTACACTCAGCACGTGCTTGGAAAGACGGAGCTGGAAGAGCATGTCATCGATACCGGTGATGCGGCCCCAGCGAAGCACCGACACTACCCTGTTTCTCCAGCGGTACAAGCCCAATTGTACGGAGAAGTCGACCGTATGATAACTTTAGGCGTAGTGGAAAAGAGCGAAAGCCAGTGGTGCTCACCAGTGGTTCTTATTCGGAAGCCAGGCAAAAATAGACTTTGGATGGATTCACGAAAAGTCAATGCGTTGGCCAAAAATGATGCTTACCCTCTCCCACACATCGATGGATTACTCAATTGGCTCCAAGACGCATACTACATCAGTAGTGTCGATTTAAAGGATGCATTTTGGCAGATACCGCTGGGCAAAGTGAGTAGAGAAAAAACTGCATTCACGGTGCCGGGAAGACCTTTGTACCAGTTCACGGTTATGCCCTTTCGGTTGTGTAATGCAGCTCAGAGGATGTGCCGGTTAATGAACAAAGTAATTCCTTCACGGCTAAAGGACCGCGTCTTCGTGTATTTAGACGACCTGCTCATCGCCGCCCCAGATTTTGAAACTCATATTGCCCTGCTTGATGAAGTAGCTCGATGCTTAAGAAAAGCGAACCTCACCATCAACTTAAAGAAATCCAATTTCTGCTTCAAGGAATTGAAGTATTTGGCATTTGATAAAAATAACTATGTATAGTTTATGGGTTGGGTCCGTTTGCCCAAATTATGTTGGCCCGAATTACGTTTGCCCAAGGTACGTTTGCCCGCAGAACATTTGCCCGCAGAATCGAGGGCAAATAATTGATTTGACCTTGATCTTCGTTCCCTTCATTTGTTTCGGTTAATGTTTTATTTAAATTAAGTCTATTTCTTTCCAGACCGATCAATGTTTGGACGCTGGCATTTTGAGCTGCCATGGACTCAGCACCAGCACTACTCAAAGTGCTGTAACTTGGTGCTGCTATCGATTCGGTCGAACTGTAAAACCTACTTGTTGGCATTGAAACATTGGAAGCACGTCAGCTTGGATGGTCACGTGAAGTGGTTGCCAACATAGATGGCTCCATAAGACCTTCAGGAGGACCAACAGTGGACCCTTATACTGGAGGCCACTTAACGTTTTCTGGTGGAGTACGTGAGGACGGCATTTTATCGACGTCACAATTTGTCTGGGTCTGAGACCGGGTAACAATTTGCTTTACTGGTGGATTATTTTTTTTTTTCTAATTTAGTATTTGTTTTTTCCATCACAGAATATAATTCTCAACAAAAAGGAGAAAACCTATATACGCAACGATGCAGGTTCCCAACAACAACAAAAAAACTACTGCGTTTCCTTTTCGTGTATAAACACGCGGCTATTATTAGATGTCAAGCTTTCCATCAATTACATATTGAATGGTGGAATAAGCAACCTCCTACAAACATGAATTACGAATGCGGACGGACAATTAACCATCCCTCTGTATGGTGCAGTTGGAAAACATACAAGTACGTGTACAATTCGTTGCCTCCCCTCACGCTTCCGCAATTCCATTCTGCCCTTGAAGGTCTTTGATGGGAGCCTTGAGGGCGTTCGGGTCTGTCACACAATAAACGAAAGGATGGAAAAAAAAGAAAAGTAAAATAATAAACAAATGTAAGGAAGGGGAAGGTGAAATGCCAAATACAAAACAAGTTCCAATTGTTTCTGATGTAACCATCAACAATACTCGTCGCAATTCAAAATTGGCAATTTCAATAAACTTTCCAATTGAAGACTTACGAGTTCTTTGGAAAGGACGAAGGACATACACAAACAAACGTTGGGCGCCTTCTGGAATGTAGAGGGAGCTAGGGTTTATGACAGAAGATGACAGGAAACGAGGATGAGGACGGGACCTTAGGATTTGAATGGGAAAAGATGGGGATAGAGAGTGGTTGAGTGCGAGGGTCGCGGCATGGGCTCGCCGGAAATGGGGTGGTTCTTGTTGCCCCCTCACTCAGCCTAGCCCACGACAAAACATAAATCATTCCAAGGTACTTACTTTTAAAAAATCAATCAATAAACCAAATGCGGACGGAAGTCCACCACACTTGAGGCTGGTGTTGGTGAAGCGTGAGAATACCCTCCCAACCAGGAAATTCCGGCCAGTGAAACTTCCCGACGATGGCATCGTTGCCCTTGATCAGACCATGATCTCCGAATCTCCGAAGACAGTCAGACACGAACAAATACATTGTTTGATTCGTGTCTGACTCTTCTGACCTTTCGTATGGAAGTTCTTTCTCCTACATTCTCTCCTCAGCGTAGTCGTATTCCTCGTCTGTGGGCTGGTCGACCTAGAGCTGGTTGACTAGCTTTTCGTGTAGGGAGGCTAGGAAACCATTTCCATGCTCTACTACTTCCGTCTTGATCTTGTCAACGAGCACCTCGTTCACGTCATCCTTCCTTTTTTCGTTTTTGCCCATTTTATGTTGGGTATCACAACTGCCTTTTGTATGGCTTATTTATATTTTTTCCGTTAGGGTACTTCCACTAATTATTTTCTACTCTCACCGCAGGTAAAACCTGGCCAAGTTGTAGTTTTTTATGACGGTTTTAATTATTTTCACAAACTAATATTGATTATTATTTTACGGAGCAAATTTACCGCACACTGTGTTTGTTGGTTGAACACGGGAATGATTGGTTTTGTTGTAGCTATTTTATTTTAAATCCAAATATCAACGGGAAACCTAAGTTTGCCTGCAAATCGATTGCCCATGTTACATTTGCCCGCAGAACACTTTTCGACTTTGGCAGTGCACTGCACGAAGTTGCACAAAGTACTTGGAAAGGCACAACACTCTCTTACACATAGACAAGAAGGAGGGATCAAAAACACCAGTCACGTGAGTGGCTCCAATCACCTCAGCCACAGCAGTAGTTCCGAGGAACAAAGGGTATGTGTTTCTCAGCACTGTCACAGTAAGCATAGAAGACTGTAAAGGAACACTCTTGAACTGCCGCGCATTGCTTGATTCTGGATCGCAACTTTACTTTATAACAGAAAAGCTATCAAGAAGACTAAACATTCCCGAATTCACCGAAACAATTCGAATTCTTGGGAAAGAAGAGGGATCTAAACAAGCAAACAAAAGGGTTAATCTGACATTAGGATCCCGAACATCTAAATTTACCATCAACATGGAAGCATTTGTCTTACAACAAATTACTCCAAGCCAACCAACTCAGAGAATCAACATTTCTTCCTGGCACATTCCAACCGACTTAAAAATGGCCGATCCACACTTCAATGAACCAGGACAGATTGACATCTTGCTTGGAGCAGAACTGTACCATCAATTCCTTACAGTGGGAAAAATTAAGTTAGCAGCAGGATTACCAATCCTACAAAACACACATTTTGGATGGATAGTTCAAGGCAAATTGGATGGCACAGTTTCACAATCATCAATTTGTGGAATATCTGTCGAAGACCAGATACAAGAATATATAGAAAAATTCTGGAATTTAGAAGAAGTCCAAACAGCGAAAGAGTCTTTTACAAATGAAGAACGAAAATGCGAGAAACATTTCGCCGAAAACACAACGAGAGATCGCAACTACGATTCATAGTTCGACTCCCATTCAAGGCAGATCAAAACACATAGGGGATTTCAAAGGGTCTTGCTCTTCAAAGAATCTACGCTCTGGAAAAAAGACTAGCAAAAAAAGGCAATTTAAAAGCGCCATCCTCAAACTTCATGGCAGAATACATCCGACTTGGGCACATGGAAAAGGTTGACATTAACCAAATTCACGGAACTCAGTATTTCATGCCTCATCACTGTGTGCTCAGGCCGGATAGCACAACAACAAAATTGCGAGTAGTCTTTGATGCTTCCGCAAAAACCACAACCAATGTATCACTAAACGACTTGCTGTCAACCGGACCAACCATTTAAGATGAACTACTGACAACCCTTCTTCGGTTTCGGCTTTACCGGTACGTGTTTACAGCTGATATCGAAAAAATGTATCGACAGATACTCGTCGATCAACAGGACCGGCGATTTCAATTAATTTTATGGCGAAACCAACCATCAGAAGAACTGCAAGTGTGTCAACTCAACACGGTCACATATGGGACAACCTTAGCACCGTATTTGGCCACAAAATGTCTACAGATGTTAGCATCAGAAGACAGAAGAGAATACCAATTTGGTGTAGAAGTCCTAAAAACGAACTTCTATGTTGATGATGTTATGACAGGATCTAATAGCTTAGCTCAAAGCATTGAAATTCGAGATCAACTAAACACTTTGATAAAAACCGCTGGTTTCACACTACGGAAATGGTGTGCCAATGATGAAGGACTACTGAAAAATATTCCTGTAGATGACGTTGCACTTTAAATTGACCTGGATATCGATAACACAACTCAAATCAAAACTCTTGGTCAAGGATGGGTCCCAAATCAGATACATTTGTAGTGCGCATTCAACCAAACAAAACCGAAAGGATTAGCAAGCGAACGGCTAATCCGGCGAACCTAAATTCTGTGCAGGTGCACGCGTTTGCTGATGCATCCGAGAAGGCCTATTCAGTCAGATTGCTATGTGCCAAATCAAGGGTAGCTCCACTAAAAAGGCTGACCATTCCGTGCCTAGAATTATGCGCTGCAACACTGGCCGCCGAGCTAGTTCATCGCATCAGGAAGAATTTACATTTAGAGACACGTCCGACGTTACTGTGGACAGATTCTGAAATCGTGCTAAGTTGGATCAACTCCTCCTCATCGTTTCATACATTCATTGCAAACAGAATTTCGTCAATTCAAAAAATTACTTCAATTCGAGATTGGCGAAGCGTCCGCTCAAGAGACAATCCCGCCGATTTGCTGTCCCGTGGAATGCCAGCAGATAAATTACCATCATGTAGTTTATGGTTTTATGGGGCCTTCTTTCTTCATGGCGCGGAATCATCATATCCTCCACCATACACCAAGAAAGAAAAATGCGACCATGAAAAACGAACTAGCAAACTTGCATTATCAACTTTAGAACAACCAGCCAGCTTCATTTATTCAATTGAGCATAACAACAACTTCAGAAGATTAGAGCGGATTGTGGCATACGTCTTTCGATATTCCCATAATCTGAGAGCAGCTAAGATGCATCATCACTCACATACGAAGCTATCACAGGACTGTTAATGGAAGCCTATCACAAAGAAAATCTCCATTGTGGGCCCCAAGCATTATTAGCCATAATGAAGCAAGGGTTTTGGCCCATCAAAGGAATAACTATCGCAAGATCCGTCATTCAACAATGCATTAGATGTACAAAGGCGAAACCCAAGCCCAAATAATGGGAAACCTTGCAGTTCACAGAGTGCAGTCGGTATATTAACTTTGGGGTTGATATCTGCGGACCCATCAAGACACACTGCAAGGTAAGAGGAAAACATCCACAGAGAACCTACATCGCTGTGTTTTGCTGCTTTTCCACAAAGGCGGTCCATTTCGAACTAGTCATAGACCTTTTACCAATGGTTTTATCGCCGCTATGAAAAGATTTATCGGAAGACCAGGTAATTGTCAACACATTTATTGTGACAACGCCACAAATTTCGTTGGTGCCAATAACCAACTACAAGAATTCAGTTGGGGACTTATACCGCCAGGAGGCACAAGATAAAATCCAAAATACGTTCTCATCAAGAGGATCGAATTTCATTTTATTCCTCCTAGAGATTCTCTCCCGCGTTGACTATCTGGTTAATTCCTCATCTGTGGTAGCTTAAAGAGTCACCCTCGACCAAAAACACGCCATCGCACTCAGCGGATACATTCTCTATGGATCTTTTTCCTATTATTATATTTTCGTATTTCATTTCGTTTTATTGTCGAGTTTGCTAATATTCTGTTTTTAAATTGTTGTTTCAGAATTCTATAATTTTTAAAGTTTGAGTGGGTGGGTACAAAGCTTTCGCTAACATAATAGTCCGCTGTTGTGGAATTTAAAACAGGCACATGGACATAATTGTTGTTTGCTTTAACGATTGCATTTCCCACAAAAATTACATCATCAATCTCCTGAGAATGTATCAACAGTTCATGCGATTTTGCTTTTGGGATTTTCACTTTAATAATGTGTTGTGTTCGAGCTTCGATCTTGATTTACCTAATAATATCGTTATGTGAAGATTTGCTATCTGAACTTGTGGGCATATGAGGGGTAAATCAATTATATTTTCCTTTTTTCTTATTCAAAAACGTTATTTTTTCGGTAACTGCGTCGATTAACGTTTGATTCCAGAGGATATCACGGCCTAAAATACCATCAACAGGTATTTCGTTTACACCATCGACAATGTTCCATGTCGTAAAGAATTTTTTGTGAAAAAGTAAATTTGTTTTGATTGTACCCAATGTTATACTTTCACCACCAAAAACGAAACCCAATTGTTTTTTTTCTCGGATGTTAATGTTAGCTGCATTCTCCAAAGATGTAAGTTTTACTAAGCTCGAGTCTGTCCCTGTATCGACAAGGACAGTTAATTTTCGTTCTTGGTTAATGGCATTGGCAACTCGACGAAGACATCGTGCTTACGGAGATCTAAAGAATGTAAAATGCCTTTTTCCTCTTTTATCATAAATTTAACTTTTTAACTGCCATATCAACAACGACCTCATTTACCTCAGCAATACACTCTTTGCAAATAAAAAAAATAGTCGTCATGTGTAACCAGATACAGGAAAATACATTGGGTACCTGACCTATGCTAACTTTTGGCAAATTGGTATTTGTTGTAAAGGGTGATTTTTTAGCTGGTTTGGTTTTGGCAACACTGGTTTTGACAGCTGACGTGTGTTTAGTACCTTGTGTCACTGTCAATCAGCTTCAGTTTGGTTTGCAATTTAACCATGGATCGTCTTACAAATGAACAACGCTTGCAAATTATTGAATTTTACTATCAAAATTCGTGCTCGGTTCGAAATGTTCATCGCGTGCTGCTTCCATTTTATGATCGGCATTCTCGACCTTCTGAGCAGTCTATTCGGAAGATTGTGACCAAATTTCGCACCAAATTTACTTTGTTGGACATTAAACCACCAACACGTTTACGTACTGTGCGTATTGAAGAAAATATTGCGGCCGTATCAGCTAGTGTGACAGAAGACCGCAAAATGTCGATTCGGCGCCGTTCCCAGCAGTTAGGCCTTTGTTACAGCACTACGTGGAAAATTTTGCGGAAGGATTTGGGCGTAAAGCCTTTTAAGATATAGCTGGTGCAAGAACTGAAGCCAGCCGACCTACCACAACGCCGAATTTTTGGTGAATCGGCTCTTGGAAAGCTGGCCGAGGATCCGCTTTTTTATCGAAAAATTGTGTTCAGCGATGAGGCTCATTTTTGGTTGAATGGGTACGTAAAGAAGCAAAATTGCCGCATTTGGAGTGAAGATCAGCCAGAAGCATTGCAACAGCTACCAATGCATCCCGAAAAAGCCACTGTTTGGTGCGGTTTATGGGCCGGCGGCATTATTGGGCCATATTTCTTCAAAGATGATGCGAATCGCAGCGTTACTGTCAATGGTGAACGCTACCGAGCGATGATAACAAACTTTTTTTTGCCCGAAATGGAAGTTCTTGACTTGCATGATATGTGGTTTCAACAAGACGGTGCCACATGCCACACAGCACGCGAAACAATGGCGCAATTGCGAGGCGAGTTTGGTGAACAGTTAATTTCACGTTTCGGGCCGGTCAATTGGCCGCCTAGATCGTGCGATTTGACACCATTAGATTATTTTTTGTGGGGGTATGCCAAGGCTAATGTGTATAGGGACAAGCCCGCTTCGATTGACGCACTGGAAGCCAACATCCATGCATTCATTCGTGAGATACCGGCCGATATGTGTGAAAGAGTATGCCAAAATTGGACTCAGCGGATGGGCTACCTGAGACGCAGCCGCGGTCAACATTTGCATGAAATTATCTTTAAAAATTAAATTGCAAGGTTCAAACTATCGATTCAAATAAATATTTCATTCATTTTTTCGAATTTTTTGTGTTTTTTTTTTAAAAAAAGTTCTAAACCTCTTAAAAAATCACCCTTTATCAGCGAACCTTGCGAACTGACTGATAAGTAAAAAAACTTGACTCCCGGGAGTTTCCCTCTATTCTATTTTTCCCTTTTAAAGCCGTTTTTTGTTTCTATTTTACTCACCGCTGGTCGTGTTTATGAGTTTTGTGATGACGGTGTTATATGGCGTTCTCCCAAATCAGTTGTCGATATATTAAGTTGTGCTTTGCCGCACACTTTTGATGAACTTACTGATTGTCGTTGTTTTTGTATTTGGGGCACAGTTTAATGAGTTAAACTGGCCCCCCTGTCGTTTCCTGCTTGCTCTTTCTGATAATTCTTCTTGGCGAAACAATTGTCTTCCACATGTTTCACTCTGCGATACCACTTGCATTTAACAATGTTGGGCCTGTTAGTTGTTCGCATTATTCTTATTTGTAAGCGGGGACAACTACTGCAATTATGCCCATAGTCTTCGCAAGTATCGCAGTATGGTGTATTTTTTCTTATTCGGCAATCAACATAGTTGTGGTTATGTTTGCCACAGAATCCACATTTCAAATTGGAATTGTTTGAAGATCTATTTGATTGACGAGGAATGGGTGCAGAGGACTCTTTTTCTAGAAAATTACTTTTAATGGCAATATTGGCCATACGCGCAAGGAGTTCCGGATCGTCATGGGAGTTAAAGGATTGGGATGTGGTTTTTGGGGTCTGGTTATTAACGAATGGTGTTGAATTTGAACTACTACATGGGATGCTCTGGAAAGTTGATAGAGGTATAGATTGGTTTTGGGGATAAGCAATACTATTTGACGGCAATGAATTTGTGCTATATGGGTTACAGCTGTTACCGTATTGCGTCGGTGAGCTTTTGCAAATCATTCTCGTTTGTTGTGGGCATGAACTGCCGTAAAGCGGGATCAAATAGTCCTGTTTTGAAAGCTGTTACCACTGAAGTCCCCAACTCTTTAATTAGAGCAACTTACTCATTTGGTTTATAAGGGGAAGCAATTATTTCCTGTAATGTACTTATAGACAAATACGCTGTTTTTATAATTGCTTCCAATTCTTTCAACGTTTTTGACATATTTGTTCTCACCAGCTCAAACGCGTCACCCACTAATTTTGTAGAGCCAAGAGACACAAAAATTTCCTCACTATCTCCTTCTGCACATTTCAATCCTAATTGGCAGGCATTGAGGAATTCGTGTACCCTTTGCGGCAATTCAGGTGTTCTTTCATCAGAGAATTGGGGTTCAACGCGACTTTGCAAATTTTTCCTAAGACATTTTTTCCAATTTAGAATTTGGCCTAACTTTTGTTTCACTAATACAACTTGTTGACACTTTTTTCCTTAATCCTTCTATAGTAGCTTCCAAAAGTTATATTTCCCTAACCTTCTCCTCTACTGTAACTCTCAGTTCTTCCACGTTTTCTATTAAGTTGGAGTTCTGTTTTTTATTGTGTAAGGAGGAAACACTCAAGTTACTAATTTCGATTTCGCAATCTTCGACTATTCGATTTTTTACTTCGAATTTCTTTAGTAACTCTTCTTGAACGTTAGCACTTTTATTTATCTGCCTTTTTAGGTCTTTAATTTCCGAATAAGCTTCTCTATTTTCTTGTTCAGCTTCTTCAAGATTTGCCTTGCACCTAGTTAAAAGTGCTTTTGGACGTTTTATTAGTGCGGTGTGATTTTCGCAAACCTCAGCTTCACTCTTTCTTACTGTTTTTAAGGTACCAATTAGCTCGGACACAATTGCATCAATTGTTTCTAACCTTGTAAATTGTCTGCACTGTGAGCTAAGTTGATCTTTAATAAGCGCGAATACGTCTCGCATTGTAGGATTTTTTAGTTCAGCTAACAAGTAGTCATTGAATCTTTTGATCTCCTGACCTTGGTCTGTTTTTTCTTTTTTCAGTTGGTTAAGACTCTCTGTCAAGATTTCAATTTGACTTAATAGTTCAAGCCCTTTATCTTTTTCCATACAATGTTGTAGACCTCAAACTATGATAGTATATTTTAATGGCTTTTAATTGTCAACGAACAATTTAACTCGAAATAACTACTATTAATATATACCTATATATGTTTAATAAGTAAATTCTGACTTACACTACTGTTTTGTTTTTCTCACTTAGATATGTTTTTCTGTTGTCTCGCAGAAACTTGTTTTTTTTTTTAGAAAGACTTTATTTTTTAGATAAATAAACTTATGTTTTGTTTTTCTTTATCTATTGATTTGGTTTTTTGACGGTGTTAGGTAAAACCTTGGAGATTTTGATCGATTTTACGATTTAGATCACTTTTTTTTACTTTTTATTAATATTGTTATTTTCATTCATATAAAACTTGTTATTTTCACTCACGCACTCGAGATTTATTTACTACGTAAGTACCGGCTGCGCCAATGTTATGTTTCCTTTCTTTGAGATATCAACATGACCGTTCGGTTCACCTTTTAAAACAAGACTCACCGAACCCACAAAAGTGGGTGATGACCTGTTGACAATTAATGTTGTTAATCGCGTGCCAATTGCAGCGGTAAATCAATTTTGCTGCGTAAGTACATAGCGCAGCAATATTGTATTGACGCAGTGCAATGGCCTAAGCGGGTTAACCTGTTAAAGTAAAATAACAGTTGACAACACAACATATTCGTGTTTGTATTGCATTATCCTTCCCTTATCTCTTTGTTTTGTCTTTGTATTTTTCTTCATTACTTTCTACATAGTTTGTTGTCTTTAATTTGCTTCAGTTTTAAGGGCCAACTATAATGCACTTCAGTGGGATTAATCTTATGTCAAAACAGAACGAAAAGCTCACTCAATTTCTGTCAAACTATCTAGTCACCCATAAAGAACTTAAGAGAACTTCATAATCTGTCAATTTTTTTTTTTATAATTTGCACGTGCAAAAGGAATTGTTAGCACCCTTATAATGTTATAGTAACACAGCACGGGCGTTAAGGAAACGAGGGATTAGAAGAAAGGATGGGATACCGGTGCACATTGATTTTAAATGTTTGTAAATTGTAATCGTCAGGAAAAACAGAGAGAGGTAGAACATTCCACATTCGCGTTGTACGGCAGAGGAACGAATCCTTAAATTTCACGGTTCGACCGAATATAGGCTTTAGGGTGAAATGATGAGCATTCCTGGCATGGCGAGTATTACGTTTGAAGTGTTGAAGGAGAGGAATGCAACTGGCTATTTCGTTTGAGCACTTGTGATGGTAGTATCGATAGAACAACGATAGGCAGGAGACATTACGACGATGACTAAGAGGGTCAAGCGAAGTCGCAATATCTCGGTCGCCAATAAGTTTTATCGCACGTTTGTTAAGTAGCTCCAAATATGTAATTGGTGCACCGGACCAGATATGAGCGTTGTACTCAAGTTTTGGGCGAATAAACGCCTTGTAGATTCTAGCCATGAGCTTAACATACGTTGCCGTTCCAGTTCAACGCCCAGATTAGGGGCGTTGCCCAGGAAATGAATATGTACAACTGAGGGTACTGTCATCGGCTTAGGAATGAATAGGATTAGAAGTAACAGAGAGTAGATCATTTATAAAAATAAGAAAGAGAGTCGGAGACAAAACGGAGCATTGGGGAACACCAGCATTTATTTTGTTAGTTGCAGACTTGAAACCGTCCAAAACAACTTGAACTGAACGGTCCGAAAGGTAATTTCTAATCCACTGAATAAAGGTATCATCGATTTCAAATGCAAATTTTTTCGACAAAAGAGCTTGGTGCCAAACTCTGTCAAATGCCTTTGAAATATCAAGCGCAACAATCTTACTTTCACCACCACGGTGAAGAGATTGGTTCCATCGGTTAGATATGTCATCAAATCACCAGTGGACCTGTAGCCGCAAAAACCGTACAGCCGGTCATTGAGAAGTTTCCGCGATTCAAGATATTTCATAAGCTAACGATTTATCAGCGTTTCCATGACCTTGGAAAGTAGGGACGTAGGTGCAATTTTTCGGTAGGAGGAGGGAGACGAAGATTCGCCTTTTTTGGGACAGGCTGGACAATTTCTATTTTCCATCTTCTCGGAAAGAGCCATGAAGAATAGGACAGATAGAAAAGCTTACGCAGTGGTTTTGCCAGCGTGGAAGAACACCTCTTCAGAACGATAGGGGAAATACAATCTGGACCAGCGGATTTATGTACGTTGAGATCTCAAAGAACTCTTGCCACTGTACGAGTGCGAAAATGAATTGGTCCCATAGTATATTCTACGCGCTCGAGTACAGGGGGAGATAAAGCACAATCCGGCAGCGTTGAGTTAGCTGCAAAATGAGCAGCAAGCAGATTGACTTTATCCAAAGAGCTGACAGCTGAAATGTCATTGCAAACGAGTGTCGGGATAGATGTTGAGCCGAAATCTTAATATTCTTAACAAAAGACCAACATTTTTTACTACCGGTGGGACTTTTTAGTATTTTTTGCCTCAACTTTTGGTCGTAGGAGAATTTCACACGATTAATGTGGGCATTGCAGTCATTTCTGGCTCGTTTAAACTTTATTCGGTTTTCCTCAGTTAGGTTGGCCTTATAAGACCGAAAGCTCACCTCTTTTAACCTGGGTTTGATTCTTTTAATCCTATTAAGAATAAAATCTTTCATTTTCAAGTGAATTATGTTTGTGATCATATCGGCAGCAGCATCCACATCGCCATCGAGGAAGCATAGCGACCAGTTAAAAATCCTAAAGAAACCGTTTAATTCTGCCCATATGACTTTCTCGTATTGCCATACGGTTCTTTTAGGAGCTTTTTCTTTAACTTTGTGGTTGGGGTACGAGAAATTGGCTGATTTGACACAGTGGTCTGACGAACCTAGAGGCGATAATACATTTATGGTGTACTTATCTGGGTGAAAGGTGAGCAACAAGTCCAGTGTGTTGGCGGTTTGACTACTAATGCCCGGAATTCGTGGCGGTTCCCTGCCTTCGGGTGTTGTCTGTCCAGAGTGACGAAGCCGAAGCTGGTTTGGTTGGGGAACCATGGGCGTACAGAGAAAAAAGATTCGCTCTTAAGCCACCATTGTTACTTGCATCTACTCTGAAGCTGCTAAACATTACAAAAAACAAACACAAAAAATTCAACACTGACGCTACCTAACCTAAGCCGTGCAATGTAAATTCTATATTAGCTTACCAAAACAAATTACCGCAGGTGCTATGCCCTTACAGCAATTTGCCTTGGTTTACCAACAAAAATTTACACATATGACCCGCTATTTGCCAGTTACTACGCCTACCCAACCATAAAAATTACACAAATGATATGAATCACTCTATACTAAGCAGGAGCAGCAGCAAACGAGATGGAATGGGACTAAAGGGACCACACGTACATGTTTTTGTGTCTTATTAACACAGCACTAAGCACTTGTTTATGTTTTTTTTTTTCACACGCTACCGAGTGTGGTCACGATCACTGGCCGCGAAACAGAGGCACGTGTTTGCGCGTCGGTGGTCAGATTGTTTTCTTTCGGTTTGGTTTCGGAAAAGTAAACTGGAAAGGCCAATTCTTCATATATACCAGGATGACTCCAAAAATATATGACTTGTTGACTATAAAGAAGTCATCAATGAGAACGCCAATACAGCCAGAATGTCGGCTAGATGTTACTCTGCAGTAAGTACTATAAATTTGTTGAACACTTCATATTAAAAATAATATCAGGTATTTGTCACAGGGGACATCATTACAATCGCTGGCATGGTTTTTCAAACTAGGAAAAGAATCTGTTCGCACCATCGTATTGGAAACCTGTAAATCATTTGGAAATTATTATATCCGATCTATGTTGCAGAACCGAATGAAATCGACTACATGGAGATCGCACAAGATTTTTGGAACTTATGGAATATGCCAAATTGTGTTGGATCTATTCATGGTTTTATCGTAAAGGCATTTAATTTTTTGGACGGTTAAAATTAACAGATTTACGATATCGTATTCCGTATGTTGTGTGCCTGCTGTTAAATTTTCGTACTGAATGTCCCATTTCATTTAGGCTTTCCGTAAGCCAGCCGAAGTTAACGAAAACTTGACGAAACACTAATTAATCACGTTATGGTCATGCGGTCCTATTTGAATGTAATGGTACGTTCCATTACGCTGGCTTAAGCTCATTCAAGTGCATTATGGTTGGCCCTTTAGTTTGAATAAAGATATAACATCGAAAGGGCGTGTTTTATAATTCTTTCTGGTTTCAATAGGTTATGGGCCCAGGCCACGTATAATTCGACTTTAGAATAAAAATAAAAAATTATAATTTCGAGAACATGAGTGCTGCTGGTTTATACAGCATAGAAAAACTGGACGATATAAATTACGCGTCGTGGTCAGTGTTAATGAGAAGTCCCCTTGTCCACTCTGAGTTGTGGCCTATAGTCAGCGTAAAGCTTAATAAAAGTGAGTGCGGAACGGCAGCGTAGACGGCGGCGTTTGACACAAAGGACAAAAAGGCTTTGGCAAGCATAATGCTATGCATTAAGCCATCGCAATTAAACTACGTAAGGCACTGCGAAACGTCGTCGATGGCCTGGAACAAATTAAAAGAAATATATCAACCACGTGGGCCAAATTATCCGAGTATGCTAACATGTCGGAGCATGTGAATAAGTTTAGTGATTTTCTCGAGAAACTTTTTGAAATCGAAATTGAAGTGCAAGAAGAGATGGCGGTTATCATTTTGCTGTCTAATCTTCCTGAGTCATTTAAGAATTTTACTGTAGCTATTAAAACACGCGACGCGTTACCATCATTGAAACTGCTCAAGGTTCAACTACTTGAGGAAGGAGCGAGACAACAGGAGAGAGGTAATAATGCAGAGAGTGCCAACGGAAATCAGGCATATGTAGCTCGCACAAACATGCACAAATATCCTACCGTAAGAAAAGAAAGAAGCGGCTGCGATAATAAAAATGACAGTTCGGATAGCTCTAGAAAAAACAACGCTAATACGGGCGACGAGGTCATTTTGCAGCAAAATGTAGGGACTCAAAAAAAAACTAAACAAGCAGAACAAACAACCGAATAATAATTTTCCATCCTTGCTGCTTCTTCCACACATGAGTTGGACAGATAGCGGCGCATCGTCTCATTTATGTTGTGACCGAAATTTGTTTTTCACATACGAAGATCAAAAGGAAAAAATTTCGTTAGTAGGCAACAACAACAAAATGGACGAGGGGAAGTTAGAATTGATTGTGGTGGTGTTGTTGTAAAACTGAAACACGTTCTGTACATACCCGCATTGCAAAGTAACTTTATCTCAGTGAGCAAAGCAGTAGACAACGGATTTTCAGTGTTTTTCAAAAAGGGCTACGCTATAATCAAAAATCAGAGTGGTAGTGTTATCATGGAAGCAGCAAAACGGGGTGGATTATTTACTTTTAAAAACGAAAACATGTGTGTGTATGCAAACGCACTTTCGATGGTGTGATTCGATGGTGTGACATAATCGCAATTTTTTTTTCGCTCGAAGGAAAAATTATCGAAAGACATTGCAGAGCTGGAACGCGACCGGTGCTTCTGCAATAGTGATGGACTTTAACCCAGTCTAAGAAAAAGGGGGACTGACTTTCATCATCCCGAATGAGATGCCCCTCTAAACATTTTTATTTGAAAACAGTACCTGAATTCTTGGCACTTCCTAATTCTTATAGATTAAGAGGTTTTACCCGCCTTAATCTCATGATTACATTCTTAGTATTTAATAGATCAGTTATTTCTGTATATACGTGGTTGAGAAGCCTACTTCTATGCTTTTAAGTAACTTTTTTGACTTAGTCTTCAACCATTTCAATATTTAAATCTCTATGCAGATAAGCGTTGCGAATGCGTTTATACGTAAAATTAATATGAACTGACTTAAGGTCATTTAACCTAATCTGCCATTCTGATATATTGTCAATAGGCGTTTAAAGCTTTTTTGTTTTAACTTCGACAGTTGCTCCCACAGCAAGAACAGCTATGTCATCTGCAAAAGTAGCTATAGTAGTTTCTCTACTTTTAGGCAGTGAATAGTAAGTATAGAGCTGGACCCAGCACACTGCCTTGAGGTACACTAGCTTTAATTTCTCCCAATGTTGAGTACTATGTCTCTTGTTTAATTCTGAAGAATCGATCTAATATGTACGACTCCAGAATTGTCGCATACTGCTTTGGTAGTTGCCCTTGTAGTTTTGTGGATCAGACCCTTATGCCAGACTTTATTGAAAGCGTGTGCTATATCAAGAAATATTGTAGAGCACACGTTTTTCTCTTCAAATGCGTTTTCGATTTTATCTGTGATTCTATGCACCTGATCAATGGTAGAGTTATTAATTCTAAATCAAAATTGGTAAATTGAGATGAATGATTTCTCATCAATTATTTTTTGCAGGCGTTTTACCAGCACTTTCTCGAATAACTTAGATAAAATTGGTAGTATAGATATTGGGTGATGTGAGGTTACTTCGTTTGGTGGTTTGCCTGGTTTTGGTATCATTATTACCTCCGCGACCTTCCACACGCTTGTCACATATCTTAACTTAAATGCAGCATTGATAATCTGCGCTAATTTTTTAAGACATTTTCGTGGAAATTGTTTTAAAATTTCTCCTGTAATCAAATCAAACCCTGGGGCCCTTTTTTATATTTATGCTTTCTTTGGCAAGTTCTTTAGCCGAATAGGTCTATCTTCTTCGCTACTTACTTCGAGTCCTTGACATCCTTTATCTTCATAAGGTTTAAATACGTCTTCAAGATACGCTGCAAAAGTGTTTGCTTTTTCTTAGCTGCTTTTTGCCCAGTTACCTTCTTTGGTTTTTACTGCCGGAATGTGAGCTATTGGCCTGTTCATACTCTTTGTTGCCTTCCAGAGCGAGTAGTCAGTACTAGCATCATTTGTAAGACTGGTGATGTATGTTTGTAGAAACTCGTTATTGAATTCTCTTATAGATTTTTTAAGTTTGTTATTAACACTGCAGCCCCACCTTTTGCACAGTAAAGAGGATGTGAGGAGTGATACAATTCATATCCTTGCAGTTTAAAGTCAGTTTTTACTTAAAGTGCGTCTCTGAAATGACACACATATCTATTTGGTTTATGTTATCTCGTCCTTTCGACTCTCGACACCATTAGCATTCCATTCAAGAATTTTTAATCCATCCATCATGTCTGTCTTTTCGGTACAGCTCTTTTGCTGCTGCTCTGTCTTTCTATCAACGATATTCTATCTAATACCGTTTTATTAGATTTGTCCATGGCACCAATCCTGTTAAGGATTTGTTTCATGAAGTTTTCAATCCCAGTGTTTGGCTCTAGTTTTCGTTTTACTGCTTTGTCTGCTGGAATTTGAGTAATTGCTGATGCAGCTTGAACATATGCCATTTTTGGACCCGCTGTCTTTTGTCTCTTGTCCCTCTTGATCATCGCTTGATTTTTAGGTTTTTCTTTCTGTGGGCTCTTTTGAATGTCCTTTTTGACCTTTAGCCTTTCTTTATTTGAGCTTTTTGTAGATTCCTTTGTTTGTTGTCCCTTGCAAGTTGGATTTCTTTTGCAACTTAACAACCTCTGTAGCTATCAGGATGATTTTCATTGCAATTTACACACTTTGGGTGTTCATTTTCTCTCTTCTTATAGTCTTTAGTGTGGTGATTCCCTGCAATTTTTACACATCTTGGATTTGAGCTGCAGTATTTATGCGTATCTGCACATCTTTGACAATTTATGCATTGTGGCACTAGTTTTGATTTGCGCAGGGGGTGAATCATAACTTGTATACCAGGTATGTTTTTAATGTTTTATACTTTCATCTGCACATTTTACACATTTTGGATTTAAGCTGCAGTATTTATGCGTATGTGCTTATCTTTGACAATGTTTGCATTGTGGCACTAGTTTTGATTTACGCAGGTTGTGAATCACAACTTACATACCATAATTGCATAATTTTTAATTCCTTCCAATACTTTGGCCAAGCTTTCATACTTATTTACTTGCAGCGCGATAATTGGTGGGGGCTTGTATGGATTATATGTTTTGTTTTCTTTGTTTGAAGCATACACAGTGATTGTGCAGCTTTTTTCTGTAGGTGAGACTTTTGGGGATGAACTCATTTTGCGTTTTTTATTTTTATTTTTATTCCCCTTGAGTAGATGGCCGTCCGTCTCTCTTTTCAGTTCTTCTTCATCTGTTGAGAACTCGACAGGTTGAGCATCCACTTTTTTTTTGCTGTTGATCTCTTTTTTTAACAATTGCAGCTCTTGCTTAAGATTATTTATCTCCTTAAGCAGTATCTCACTGAGCTTCTTAAACCCATCTTTTTCATCGCAGGCTTTTAAATATTTAGCCTTCAATGCTTCACTTGTTTCTTCTTTTTTATATGGAGGTGTTCTTTCTACCCTTTTAGTTCTCCCAAAAGGGTTGTCGCTTAGCAATAAATGATTCCCCCGAGAATCCATGGATATGTACCATGAGAGGGTGCGTCTTAGCGGCTTTGTCCCCTCAGAAGCATTCCGCTACTTTGATCAGGCAGGTCTTATCCAGGATCGATCGGCGGTGCCGTTAATCTTCCACGTTGCTAGGACAACTGTGGACAGGCGACTCAACTACAACAGAGACGTCACACAGAGCGCTGAGGAGCGTGTCCGGTTTAGTCGGTCGGTATCGGGGCGCGATAAGAAAGATGTAGAAAAACAGCACCAGCAATTCTGGTGGCTTTCAGAAGCTTTAGATGTAAGATAGGAAGGCACGCAGCACGTGGCTCTAAGGATTTTATATAAGAAAAAAAAACACGCACCGCACGCGGATTAAAAAATCAAAAAAAAAAAAACGGGCATATATAATTCCTTTTTGTCCTCTAGCCTTCCTTTATTTGAGCTTTTTGTAGTTTCCTTTGTTTGTTGTCCCTTGCAAGTTGGATTTCTTTTGCAACTTAACAACCTTTGTAGCTATCAGGATGGTTTTCATTGCAATTTACACACTTTGGGTGTTCATTTTCTCTCTTCTTATAGTCTTTAGTGTGGTGATTCCCTGCAATTTTTACACATCTTGGATTTGAGCTGCAGTATTTATGCGTATCTGCATATCTTTGACAATTTATGCATTGTGGCACTAGTTTTGATTTGCGCAGGGTGTGAATCATAACTTGTATACCAGGTATGTTTTTAATGTTTTATAATTTCATCTGCACATTTTACACATTTTGGATATAAGCTGCAGTATTTATGCGTATGTGCTTATCTTTGACAATGTTTACATTGTGGCACTAGTTTTGATTTACGCAGGTTGTGAATCACAACTTGCATACCATAATTGCATAATTTTTAATTTCCTCCAATACTTTGGCTAAGCTTTCATACTTATTTACTTGCAGCGCGATAATTGGTGGGGGCTTGTATGGATTATGTGCTTTGTTTTCTTTGTTTGAAGCATACACAGTGATTGTGCAGCTTTCTTCTGTAGGTGAGACTTTTGGGGATGAACTCATTTTGCGTTTTTTATTTTTATTCCCCTTGAGTAGATGGCCGTCCGTCTCTCTTTTCAGTTCTTCTTCATCTGTTGAGAACTCGACAGGTTGAGCACCCACTTTTTTTTTGCTGTTGATCTCATTTTTTAACAATTGCAGCTCTTGCTTAAGATTATTTATCTCCTTAAGCAGTATCTCACTGAGCTTCTTAAACCCATCTTTTTCATCGCAGGCTTTTAAATATTTAGCCTTCAATGCTTCACTTGTTTCTTATTTTTTATATGGAGGTGTTCTTTCTACCCTTTTAGTTCTCCCAAAAGGGTTGTCGCTTAGCAATAAATGGTTCCCCCGAGAATCCATGGATATGTACCATGAGAGGGTGCGTCTTAGCGGCTATGTCCCCACAGAAGCATTCCTCTACTTTGATCAGGCAGGTCTTATCCAGGATCGATCGGCGGTGCCGTTAATCTTCCACGTTGCTAGGACAACTGTGGACAGGCGACTCAACTGCAACAGAGACGTCACACAGAGCGCTGAGGAGCGTCTCCGGTTTAGTCGGTCGGTATCGGGGCGCGATAAGGAAGATGTAGAAAACAGCACCAGCAATTCTGGTGGCTTTCAGAGAGAGCTCCCTCGTCGATCCCTTTTGATCCGGGATAGTTCCGACAAAGTCGGCTTGTCATATATATTATATGCCTTGGCCGGCTTACATAGTTTAAGTAGGTGGTAGGTGTAAGCTTTAGATGTAAGATAGGAAGGCATGCAGCACGTGCCTCTAAGGATTTTATATAAGAAAAAAAAAAAAAAAAAAAACACGCACAGCACGCGGATTAAAAAATCAAAAAAAAAATGCATATATAATTATGCAACGTAGTTAAGTTCAAGTAAGTTAAGATCTATTATTATTAGGTTAGCATATAAGTTTTAATTATAAGACACCAAAACCCCAAAAAAAACGTTCAGTTACTAAGTTTTTTAAAAATAAATTTTCTTAGTTTAGTTGGAAGTGTTATTTTTATTTCATTTTAAATACTACATGTAAGTTAGGTTAAGTCGAAAGACAGATCATATTAATTAAGTTTAGTTTAGAGCGCCCCCATAGGGCCAGTAAGTTAAAATTTAAAGAACATAGTTAAGTTAGTTAAGCTAGTTTAAGGCATTTTTGTCTAGCATGAAAGAATAAATGAATTATACCAATAAAATGCATTGAAAACTGAAAAAAAAACTGAAACAATTTTGAAGAAATCACACGACAGCGCATCTCCTTGCCGAAATCCGGTGCATGTTTGAAAGAGTTATGATGAGCTGCTGCCAAACTGCACATTGCATCGCGTGTTGTCTAGTGTCATGCGACACATCTGGATCAGTTTTGACGGGATTTCGAATTCGGCCATCGCCACAAAAAGCTCCTGACGATGAATGCTGTCATATGCGGCTTTAAAGTCGATGAATAGATGGTGTGTCTTGACTTGAAGGTTAGGTTAGGTTGAAGTGGCAGTCGGATAGAAGTCCGACTCAGTTAGACCTATATAAGGATCTGAAGTTCCTGCCTACACGTTGAACCATTTTGAGGTGCTAATAAAGCGTGAGAGACATTTTGGGTCGGTTGAGTTTAAATCATTAAGATCATTATAGAAGACGGCCCCCATATGGAGGTTTCGCTTTCGAGAGAGAGCAGGGCATGCGCAGAGAAGGTGTAGAGTAGTCTCCTCCTGCTCCTCATCCAAACAGGTCCGGATGTCACTATGCCCCGGCACCCAGCAAGGGTTAATGTTGAACTGCTCAGCCATCTCCTTTAGAGATGAACGGCAATCTAGGGCTACTAAAGAGTTAATAGAGACAGAGTCCAGACACTTGACGGCGGCCTGACTGTCCGAAAAGATTCGAATATCCTTTACGGATACCACATTCTTTTTTAGCCAGGACAAGACTTCCTTTATCGCCATAATTTCCACCTGGAAAACACTACAATGATTAGGAAGACGGAAGGAGAGACTGAGATTGAGTCTGTCTGAGAAGACACCTCCACCCACTCCATCATTTGTTTTTGAACCGCCCGTGTAAAAATGGATTGATTCTTCTTCCGGCAAGGCATCCTCCCAAAAGGATCTAGGGGAAATGGATATCTGGAAGTTTTTGTCGAACAGCAGTTGGGGTGTGGTGTAGTCTATATTCCTAGAAGGGATTCTGAATATGTTCAGAATTGCAGAGTGGCCGATTTCACTATCGGCCCATTGAGAAGTTGCTTTGAGGCGAGTGGCCGTGGTAGCAGCCGTCTGTCTGCTAAAGATGTCAAGGGGTATTAAATGGAACAGAATGTCCAGTGCAGCTGAGGGAGTGGTGCGAAGCGCTCCACCTATGCATAAACATGCTGATCTCTGGACTCTGCCTAGTTTATCGCGATTTATCGATTTCTCTAAGGCAGTCCACCAGACAATTGTTCCATACGTTAGTATCGGTTGTAAGACCGATATATATAGCCGATAAGATATATAGCCAGTGAGTAATTCGAGGTTGTAGTCCCCACTTGTTACCAATAGCTTTTTTGGAAGAAAAGAGTGCCACCGTAGCTTTCCGGACTCTTTCTTGTATATTAGATTTCCAGTTGATGAGACCTAGGTATTTGGCCTCGTCAGAGAAGACTAAGCTGGTACCCCTGATTGAAGGGGGGTTGACTCGTGGGATTTTGTATTTCCTAGTAAAGAGGAAAAGTTCGGTTTTGTGGGGATTGACGCCTAGACCACAACTGTCAGCCCATCTTATTAGCTTGTTAAGAGCATTTTGTAGGAGTTCTTTTAAGGTGTTAAGGTGCTTCCCCGATACGGCAATAGCAACGTCATCTGCATAGGCAATCACTTTGCAGCCCTCTCCTTCCAGGATAACAAGCAGTTTGTTCACCACATGATTCCAAAGAAGTGGGGATAGGACTCCTCCTTGCGGGGTTCCCCTGCTGAAAGATCTTCTGGCGGAGGTCATACCCAGCTTTGAGTTAATAATCCTACTGGTTAGTAGTTGATTAATGAACTCGCCAAGTGTGTCATCCACTTTTAGATCCGACAGTGCAGTTAAGATCGCGGATGTGATAGGTTAAGGCTACCATTATATACTCCTTATGGTGAAGGGAATATTCAATTGAACGTACTAACGTGTTTAGGGCTGTTTCTACAGATCTGCCTTTGCAATAAGAATGTTGGGAGGTAGACAGCAGCCTTTTGTCAATGTTGGTACGAATATGGATACCTATCAATCTTTCTAGAGTTTTTAGGAGAAATGATGATAGACTGATGGGTCTGAGATCTTTCGGAGTGACATGGGAATATTTGCCAGCTTTGGGCGAGATAGGCCGAAGTCAGCCAGTACGTGCCTTTGGCCGTCTCTAGCCTCGCTGTGGTTATGTCTCGTCCGCTGAAATTAGGGAGTAAAAATACATTAAGACTACTTTTCACTTGTATGCAGGATCTAGGGTTACCTCTGTCTGATACATAAAGTGCGTAGTATCCCGGAGTCTTGAGTCCGCAAACCAGGTTGTTGACAATCCATGGTTCTTGGATCAGGACGATATCTTCTCTATCTTGAGAAAGACGGAGAAGCAAGGAGGCCGAAGACTTTTTGGAGTGTTGGAGGTTTATCTGTACTAACTGCAGCATCAATTGCTACAATTAGGCAGAACAAGTTCCACCACGGTCTTATCTAGGCCCTCTGATTCCGAAGATGAACCAAGAAGTTCATTCTCACTAAGAAGAACCTTGTTTTGGCAGTCCTCCGTCTCCATGTCCGACAACGTGTCAGTAATAGAGGCAGTGGGCCTGGTTGCGACCGCCTGGTCTGCGGAGACATCGTCTTCCATGTAAGGAAAGGATACCGATGTACCCGGGTCAGGGGCTGCGGAATCGGAGTCTAAGGGGTGAGGAGGCAGTTTGCCAGTCTCTAACTCATCCTTTTTATAGACGCGCAGAGTGATTTTCTCCCAACCAAAACTTATCATGCCGTTGGTCTGCGCCAAAGGAGCAAGGGATTCCTGGTTGATTACTATACTATTATTATTACTATATTGATAAGCAGATCTATAGGCACCCCTTTGCTCTTCCAGCTAAGCGACCTTCCAGTCATGGGTGGGTAATGAGGGATTGCAGAGCTGGATGGCTTCCAGGACTTCATCCGCGGATGGTGGTTCGATGGGGATCCAGGTGCGAGTCCTAGGTCTGCTAGGGATGTTCTCCTTTGCTACGACTTCGAGCTTAGCACCCGGCCAAACCTCTCCTAGGCTGCTTACAGCCGACTTATAAAGATCGACAGATCTTGTGTCCGTGCAAGCGATTAGCTTGACGTGTCCTTGATGCCAACCAGCATCTTGAGTGTTCGCAGGCGGTCCAGGGGTTGCCCTGATGAAGGGTAGTAAGCTACTTAAAAGCTTGAGCTTGACCGTTTGCCACCGTTCGGGAGATATCGTGCCGTCTATGTCGCTGCGATCAATCACAGCAACCACGATTTTATCTTTGAGGACCTTCCTTTTGCTCAGGAGGATAGCTGCTGTTACCAATACGGGGTGGACCACGAGTAGCCACAGTCGTATCACCGCTCGGCGTAGCAGGAGCTGTACCGGTAGACAGTTTAATCACCGTACTACCGACCGGTTTGGAAGGGATACCGTCTTGAAAATTGGTTTATGTTTTTGATTTTTATTTTGGTTGTTATTGTTCATATTAGGACCCACGAGTTGCGGAGAAAGGAGGTCGATCTGTACAGAGATCCGCAATATACAGACAAGGCTAGCAAAATCCGGAGGGCGCCAGGTATCCGGACACTCCGTTAGCGACTGGGCTTTTTGACTGGGAGAGGAAGAGGAAGAAAAACAGTTGATCTGCCGGGCCGGAAGCCACATTGGTACGTGCTGCTTAGTGTGTTGCAGAAAGGTTTGAGACGTTCACTCAGTACGTTGGACAGGATCTTATACGCGACATTAAGCAGGGATATGCCTCGATAGTTCTTGCAAGACATAGGATCGCCTTTCTTGTAGATGGGACATATGGAGCTGATGGTCCAGTCATCGGGCATGCTTTCCTCCACCCAAACTTGGTTGATGATTTGGTGCATGCGCCCTACCATAACATCACCATCGTATTTCAAAAAACCTCTGCAGGTAGACCATCAGAGCCGGCGGCATTGTTGTTCTTTAGCTTTCTTATAGCTAAGCCAACCTCTCCTATTCGGTTCGGAGGGACTGGTTCTTCATTGACTGGACGTGGGTCCTCTCGTGCGTGATGGGGCACTCTCTCTACATTTTGTCCGTTTAGCAGGTACTGGAAATGCTGCTTAAGTACATCTACTATTCCCTGCGCGTCAGTGACTAGGTTTCCATTGCTGTTGCGAAGAGCCTGCGTTCCGGTCTTAAAGCTAGCAGGCAGTTGATTGGCTTTCTTATAAAACTTCCGGATGTTGTTTCGGTCGCGGGACTCTTCAATCTCTGCGTGCTCTCTTTTCTTTCTACGCAGGATCTTCTTCTCCACCCATCTCCTGGCTCGGTACTCATCTCTTGCTGCCCTTGTTTTCCTCTGCAGCGTTCTAATGTGTGCATATTCTGTCACCTTTTTCCGGTATACGAATACATCATCATACCACGGCTTTTCTCTGGGGTGGCTGGTATGCTAGGGTGGTTTCCGCTACCTCCTTGATGATGTCGCGATACTGATACCACTGGTTGTTGGCGTCTGTGGTAGGTGAATACACGGTGGGGAGTTTCTCACTCAGGCGCTCTTTGTAGGCTCTGGCGACTCCAGATGTGCTAAGGCGTCCAACGTCGAATTTCTTCTTTTGGGCAGTTCGCAGCTTCTTCTCGTTGGACAGTCGAGCTCTGAATCTAGCGGCATCTAGAAAATGGTCAGAGTCGACGTTTGGCCCTCGGTAAGAGTGCACGTTTAAGATGATGGATGCGTGCCTCGCATCGATTAGCACATGGTTGATTTGGTTGGCGGTTCGACCGTCTGGAGAGCGTTGTTGTGTGGATCCTTAGTCGCGGAAACCTAGTGATACGGAGAAGTACCGTATTCCAAGCTGCTGCAACGGTAGCCGTTACCTGTTGTTGTTTCGTGGAGACTGTGCTAATACGTCCTAACACGTGCAATCTTTTGTTACAACTGTAATAAATTTTGCAATTTTGTCCATAGTTCCTGATCCTATCCATCGTATCTCCTGGATCGCGGTAATGTCGGCCTTGTACAGCGAGAGGACAGACTCAAGCATTTGAGAAGCACCAGGAGTGTAGATTGTCCGCACATTCTAGGTACATACTCGCATGTCCGTTAACGTTCCGGGTCTATTTTTCCTTTGACGTACATTTATATCCGAGGCTGCCATAGTCTCTCCCATAACTATATATTTTTGACGTGGTCGGGAAAATAACCCGACGGCACAACCCCCAACCTGGAGGGCCTGGCCCTGTTCTTGACCCTAGGACAGTAGGCCGGTAATTCCGGTGCCAGTAACCCACTTCGGGGATGTGAGTGCTGCCGTTGACCCATCAAGGGCTCATCCGCCACCAACTCTTTTCCAACACACTGGCTTAGTGTTGGATATCCCTATAGATCTAGGCTTCAAATAAGTCGAAGCAGCTCATATAGGGAAATCACTTGTTCCACCTAACTGGAACTGTGGACGCCGACGTTGATCCATCCGTAGAATTCGTCCGCCGCCGTGCGGAAACAGGAGAAGTGCCTTAGTGAGCTGGCACTCCAGCCCCCCTCACAATGAAGACAGTGAAGACAGCGAAAGGCCAGTTAATTCCCCATATTTTTTACGACCTGACAGTTGTAGTCAGCAATTTGATGTGAATTTCAATGAAACTTTTTCACCTGTTGTGAGATATGCCACAATTCGCATGTTGACATAAATTGCATCTTCATCAGATGGACGTTTTATCAGCTTATCTTATCTTCAGCCTGAGTACTTCGTCAACCAAAAATATCCAAATCGCGTTTTGAGGCAAAATAAAGCGCTCTATGACTTAAATCAAAGCGGACGAGAATGGAATGAGCAGCTTGATTCGGTTTTAAAGAAGATGGGTTTTACACCGTGTGTCTATACGAATAGAGAACGAGGTAATTTTCATATAATAGCTGTATATGCAGACTATCTCATTGTAGGCAGTTCCAAGTTAGATGAACTCATGAAAATAATGGTCCAAATTGAAAACGAATTCGACGTGGTTTACGGAGGTAAGCTGAAGTATTTCCTGGGGATGGCGTGACAGGTGCTGTAACTGTTTGTCAGCGGCAGTATACCACTAATGTCCTCAAGCAATATGGCATGGAGAATTGCAATCCTGTGTCAACCCCATTGGTCGCTGGGTTCCAAGTCAGTTGTTCTAATGACATGTGCCGAAAAATAAACCAAACGGAATACCAGTTCTTAATCGGTGCTCTTATGTATTTAGCAATTTCAACTCGGACAGATATCCTGCATTCGGTCTGTAAAGTATCATAACGCAACACCGACCCTCACTCGGAGCATGAAGCAGCTGCAAAACGTGTTTTGCGTTAGCTGAAGATCAATAGATCTAAAGCTTCATTACTATAAGATAGGGCAGCCCATTTCGTGTTTTGTTGATGCTGATTGTTATGTTTGTTGTTATGTGATATGTTTTATTATTCTTTCTGGTTTCAACAAAACCGAGGTTATGCCAAGGGACCTAAATGACGAAACATAACAATTGCAACACACTGATGTCCAAAACTTCAGGAAACATAATGTTATGATTTCCTGTTAACTGCACATGGGACTTATTGTACACTGACTCAAAGAAATCAGCGAACAAATTACACGTACTTTTCGAATTTGTTGAACTTGCATCTTCGAATTCCACTACCTTAGGCAAGCCTGTAGTATTTTAGAATTAAAGTAGTTTCAAAACGATTTACTGTTGACGACTATAGATATAAGATATATTGGCTGCATAAAAACCGATTTAAAAACTCATATTCTTTCCTGAATCTTGTAGGAGACAACTCGGGAGTAAATTATATTACATTTTTTTAAGGAACTAGTACATTATGCAAACACACCCGTCCACAAGACCTTGCGAACAGCCCCTGCAACGAACTGATAAAATGTTATCGATTAGACAGGTAGTGCCAACATCAGAAAAGAACAAAGAAATGGCGAAAGACCAATAAGAATCGAGGAAGAACAGACGCGATCTGTGAAATATTCCTCAGGCTTCTTTCTTTTTCTAAAAACGGTCGTCGTCGGCGACGGGCGCAGGAGAAATTCAAGTCTGAAAAGTGAATTAGTGCCGCGAATTTAAAAAAAAACGAGCAACCTCTATTAGTGTAGATTTATTAGCGGAACTTAAGAAAGGTCCCAGCCACTCTTAAGTTGAGACCAATAATATACTTCATTAATTGCGAAAATTCGAAATTAGCTGTGACATTTGATATATCATATTTAAATTATATTTTATTATAAATATGTTGTACATGTTTTGCAAATGGATATGAAAAAACACCTAGTGTGGATATACATAATCTAGAACTAGAAAACCTCTGCCATACACCAAAAGTTTGCTGATGCTACTCCTAATTGTGCAATAGCGTTTTTTTGCAAGCGTAAGCTCCGTCACCAAATAAGATACCATTATAGAATTGCACTGAAAATCTATTATCAATCATGCGTAAAGCCGAGATATATCTGTATTATCTGGCTAGCAACCCTAAACAGCAATAGAAATGCGTAAATATCGCATAATATTTTTATTTATAACACCAGACAACTTATATGGATAAATCGGCCATTGGTGGTTCTATTATAGATGAGATGGTAATACGGCATGTGAAAGGTAGAATTGTTTTCTATAAAACGTTGCGCTTTTATGAGTTTTGCTAAAGCCTCGCGTTTAGTCTTGGGAGATTGTTTAAAAAATAATTTCCTAAAATGCACCGAAAAAACAATTTCTTTAACAAGCTACTTAGGCTAACGCAGAACCCTAGCAAAACCAATAAGCTTTCACATGTATTAAAATCTCCAATCGAGCCACAAACGGTTGTAATTCTTCTGATCTATCTTCTGGCGCACAAAAAAAAACTTAAATACGCACATTAATTTAAAATCATTTTGTTTATTCACATAGAGATTCTGACGTTGCATGTTCGAAAGAGAGAGTTTGAAAAAGAGCGACCAAATAATTTTTTGCATATTCGAATTAGCATAGACACCGCCCTATTATTGGTTCCTGAATACTTAGCAAAAAGTGTTCGGTGAATATCGGCCTAACAATTGGACAATTGGTGGAGATACTAATTCGCTGTGTGGTTGCTGTGATGTTCTAGATGCTGCTATCGCGTCTAGGGCAGTACTATAGTTTCCGAGGCGACAAGATTTGAAGATGCAACTTTATAGATCTCAATGAAATAATCACAAGTTAATATGTAACAACAGTCTCGTTTTACAGAGACAGGTATTGTCTTTTAGATTAAGTAATTTTAAATTTTAAGAGTCCCAAATAAAATAAATTATTGTTCTGTGAATATAGAAGTCATATCTAATGTGATTTATTTATTTGTTGAGATTCTGTTGAGATTTGGAGATGACAAGATAATTGTTTTTTGCGTATGTGAGGGGAAGGCGTTCGATCTGTTGACATATAGTGAAAATTGAATGAGCAAGGCAAAGGCTCACTATTACATTAGGGGTCATCGTAAAAATATTTGAGTGGAGCAATGGCCTAGGAGTCACTATACTGTACTCAGGATAGCTGACGGCGGGAGGGTCACACTCAGAGGAGCCAATCAAAACCAGAAGTCGTCTCCTAATTTGTTTTTAGTTGACTAGGTTGAGACAAAAGTATGCTAACACATAGAAATAAAGAGCAAGTAATTATAACTCATTCCCCTAACCCTGGACATGTAAACATGTACAGTGGTTCAGCAGTAGGTACAAGATCCCCCCAATCCGGTAAGAAAGTCCGCGCTTTAAGCAAGCATGTCCGCGTACCTACCATCTGTAAAATTCTTCAAGGGTTTCCGCTTTGCGTGGATTCTGTGAACATCAGAGTGTCTCCGAGTTATACCATCGACCCTAAGAATAGATGATAGTTTTTGCCATCTTCACAACATTAACATTTGGGTATTTCCTGACAATAGTCAGTGTCCATTTGTTAGGCAAATCAGCTTGAAGAAGCCATCAAGAACCGATATTCACAGATGGCGTCAACAACCCATCTTATAAAATTAAGTGTACAGTTGCGGGAAGAAACTAGAGGCGCTTATATGTGACAATGTTGTTCCGTCATAAATATGGCATGGTCTCGTTATACATATATGGCGCCCAACGTGGGGCCAAAACTCAAACCAACGTTACAAATACACCA
Source organism: Ferdinandea cuprea (assembly GCA_963576555.1). NCBI lineage: Eukaryota > Metazoa > Arthropoda > Insecta > Diptera > Syrphidae > Ferdinandea > Ferdinandea cuprea. Next base: position 89,867,450 of record OY754958.1, on the reverse strand, counting down.
GTAGTATTCGATAATAGGGAGATAAAATAACAACAAATAATATTTTTGATTAGTATCTTCTAGTAGATGTCCAGAAAATATGACTTGTGTTTTTTGAAGCATTGAATTGATTCTATTTATAAAATACACCACCTATAATAGAGAATGCATATTATATGATTCGGTTCGTCAAGCGACCGGGACTTTTCAGGTTCAGTAGAAACCATAGTCTGTCAGCAGCGTTTGAGATACGGTTTTATAACATGTATATGCATTTTAACCTTTTTACGTTATTTCGCTCACTACCTTACAACAAGGATAGCAAACATCTTATTCTTTTGACGAAGACAACTTGAAGAATCACAAAATGTCCTCTAAAACTTGAAAGATAATGCTATTCAGAGAGTTGCATTTTTTTTTCAAACTGATTGCTAGAATTTTATTAATATTCGAGAATGATTTCGAGATATGGATGAGCGAGTGGTAACGGCTATGAGAAAGTCACTTCGCTTCGCTGCATAAAGATATCTTATGGAAAGAGTTACTCGATGGTAAAATCCTAGCAACAGGAATCATTACTTCTCAACCTAAACTAAAACAGATTACTTACGTCACTAAAATGCCAACAATATCAATAATTCGCTTTCCCATACTCACTTTATGATTTGATATTTCATTTTATTTTATTGTAACTATAAATTTATATTACACTTAGCTTAAGTAGTAATTCATTTTAATTTACCAACGTACACAAAGCTTGTGAATAATATTTTTGAATTTTGGTATTCCTGAATTTTAATAGAATATTTTTTTGTACAATTACCTTCTAAAAACTCTCTAGCCTAGTTTTATAACTCAACGATTTATCACTCCTAGATTTCCTGATAGGGGCAATCGTTCCCAAAACCCACCAGTTGCGCGTACATCACGAAGGAACATTAAACGACACTTAAACTTCGCCGAACTCTGCACCGAGTGTACAACACCGTGAAACTAACATTAATAATGATATTCAAGTTTTAGTGGCGAATTCGCAACATTTTGTAAATGTGCACACGAGTAGTGGAAGCGCTCGAAACCAGACTGCTGTGGATGATTCTACGCGAATCTGCAGCATTCCTCGTACAAGTCGATCTGCTCCAGTAGATCGCAGCCTGAATCAGTATATTGAAGAACTGGTTATAGCTTCCGTAGGTCTAAGTAGATCAGCGGATCAGCGAAGAATTTGAAAGAGAACGACAGCTTTTGAGAGATCAAGTTGCCGGGACTGTGAGAGCTACCCTTCGTACAACTACCAATCAAGTTAACCCTGATGAGTACAACGTAAATCGCGTACATCGTTCACGAAATATTAGTATTGATCTACAAATAAATTTAAATGAGCAAAGAGTACCTAGCTGTTTGGAGCCAGACCCAACCAGCAAATGACAATCGACGAATTTTTATTCCGGTTAAGTCGCTTAAAGGAGTGTTATGACAGTACGTGGGAACAGATAGTCTTACATTTTCATCTCTTCGTGGCAGGACAAGTTGAAAATTGGTCCTGGGTGTATCTCAAAACCAATCCAACTGCTGACTGGCGCACCCTTAGTATGGCTTTAATCGAGCAATATAGGACGTTAGAATCGGACTCAGAACTTTCACGTCGCATGTTCGATAGGCGTCAAGCTCACAATTAAACTTTTGACGATTTTTATAACTCTATTTCGCTCCTGAACACCAGACTACACTTCCCAAAACCGCCCAGGGAAAAAATCGATTTGATAAAGCAAAACGTGGAAAATTCTCAGTAAGTTCTGAGAATGTGTCAGATTTACAAAACCAAACTTCAGTAAACAAACCAGAGTTGATTTCAGCTATACTCACACCAAATATGTAAGAAAATCCATGAAGTGAAACAAGCTCAGAAAGAAGCATAGAAAGAATAGTAAAAATAGACTTACCAGAAAAGAAACCGAAAACTCTCCACGAACGGTTAATAAACTATTATGAAGTGCGCACCCGCGTCTTCAAATGCCCAATTCCACCTCGAATTTTAAGATTGCGGGAACGTTTCTATAATAAAAAAGAAATACACCGAATGATCTCAGCTACAACACTTGATGGAGCTGAAGATCCGAGACCGGATGCCAGCGTCACTATCTTTCAATTGCGTCAATTGCTTGGACTGCTTGATAGTGGAGCGAGTGTAAGCGAATGTTTAGACCTCATCAAGAAAGCCAACATCTTGTCGAAACCGTTTGAATCTTCTATCAAAACTGCTAGTGGACAAGGTCACTCGATCGTTGGAGTAGTTAAAACCAAAGTAAAATATAAAGGAATCTCGAAAGAGATAACTTTGTACTTAATCCCTGATTTAGGCCAGAAGTTGTATCTGGGGTAAATTTTTGTAAACTATTTGAGATAGCACCTCAAGTGATCTCTGAAATTTCCTCCAATACACTGCAAATGTGCACGAATTGTCAGGGGAACAGACCAAGAAACTAGAAAGTATTAAGAGCTTGTTTCCATCCTGTGCCATATCTGGGCTCGAGGAACACTGTATAAATACTGGAGACGCGGAATCCATTAAACAAAAACACTATCCCCGTGTCACCAGAGGTACAGGCTCTCATGTACCGCTGGTGACACGTACCAGCGTGAACTGGACCGGATGATAGCGATGGACGTCATCGAAGAGAGCGAATGCGCATGGAACTCTCCGGTAGTGTTAGTTTGAAAACCCGGAAAGGTGCGCTTATGCCTTGACTAACGGAAAGTTAACCAATTGACGAAAAACGACGCTTATCTGCTTCCTCATATTGAGGTACTGCTAGGACGTCTTTTGAAGACACACTATATTTCTAGCGTGGATCTGAAGGATGCCTTTTGGCAAATACCGGTGGGTAAGACATCTCGGGAAAAGACTGCGTTTACGGTGCCAAGCAGACCTCTATATCAATTCAAGGTAATGCCCTTTGGTCTCTGCAACGCGGCGCAACGCATGTGCAGACTGATGGACAAAGTGGTGCCTCATGAACTCAAACAGAACATCTTTGTTTACATGGGCGATCTCCTGATAATCTCGAGCACATTTGAAGAAAACATGGAACTTTTACGACTCGTAGCTAGAAGGTTTAACCATAAACCTTAAAAAATCTAAATTTTGTTTCAAACAACTAAAATACTAAGACTACATTGTAGATGGCGGATGACTTAGAACAGACCCAGAAAAACTTTCAGCAATCGAGACATTCCCTTTGCCAAAGGCACCTTTTGGGCCTGACAGGTTGGTATAGGCGATTCGTAAACAAATATTTAGAAGTTGCTGCTCACCGACACCCTAAAGAAAACAAAATCTTTTGTGTTTGGACCCGAAGCTGTCACAGCCTTCGAAAAATTGAAAACAGCATTAAAAACTGCTTCAGTCCTAGTTAACCCTAATTTTAAAAAAAAACCATTCGTAATATTATATGATGCATCCACGACCGGCATCGGATGTGTATTATGCCAAAAAGATGAAGCTAATGTTGAGAAACCAATATCTTACTTCTCATATAAACTGAATTCAGCTGAATGCAGTTATGGGAGTAAAGAGATAAAGAGAGAGTCGGAAGGACCTGAGTGGACGTTTAGCTCGTTGGAGTTTAAGACTTCAGCGATTCTCTTTTAACATAGAACATCGCAACGCAACGGAATCACAGAATGTGGTGCCAGACGCATTGTCGAGGGTTTACGCCGTCAATAGTATCGGGCCTGACAACGCATGTAACGTGAAATCTTCTGAGGTTCTATGTATCAACCTTGCAGATCCAGCCTTTAAATCAGATGAATATTCGGAGTTGAGAAAAACGGTAGAGGAAAATAAAGACCAGCTTCCTGACCTCCTGGTCTCAGACGATTTTGTGTATAAGAGAGTCAAATTCTGTACTGGAAACCCCGGAGACGATGACTTAGCCTGGAAGCTCTGGATTCCTAAATTGCGGACTAAAACTCTCATCCTTCTGGCACACATCCTCGAGCCTCGCATGGAAGTGTCGCAATAAACCCTTTATCGCCTGCGTGAACGTTTCTACTGGCCAAATATGGCAGCTGAAGTAAAAGCCTTCATTGCAAACTGGAAGATTTGTAAGATGTCGAAAGTACCAAACTCAACATTGAGACCTCCAATGGGTCAAGCTTTCGTGGTAGGTAGAACTTTCCAACACATTTATATTGATTTTCTTGGACAGTACCCACGATCTAAGAGCGGTAACATTTACATTGTGTAGACCAACTGACCAAGTTTGTCGTTGCCTCGGCTCTGCGAAAAGCCACAGGTGAAGCAGCAATCAAATTTCTTTAAGAGAATATTTTCATGTTATATGGAGTACCGGAGTTCCTGACAACGGGAAGTAGGTTATTGGCAAAGAGTTTTCCAAATTTCTTTCCAAATATGGTGTTAGGCATGTGAAAACAGCCTATTACTCGCCATAGGCCAACGCAAGCGAAAGAGTAAAGAGATCGATATTCGCAGCTATCCGCTCGCATATAGGTACAAAGTAAGACGGATGGGACAAACATCTTCCACAAATAGTAAGTGCACTTGGAAAGACAAAACACTCACCCATTGGTATGTCCCCTCATGAAGCATTATCCGGCCAGTCTAAGATCGAACATGGTTCTGACTACGTTTTGCTCTGGAGACTGAGAAGCCTGAACAACTCTGAATTTTCCATCTTGCCAAAAGCAACAAAAATTAACATTGTCCATAACCACATCAAAGAAGCACTATCTAAAGCTCACGACACTTCCGAGCGAAGTTATACTACTCGGAGCATTAACAACAAATTCAAAGTCTGCCAAGTAGCTTTCAAACGTAATTTTATTCTTAGCGACCGTAGCCAGAAATGCAACGCAAAACTAAAATCAACAATAATATCTTTGAACTTCAAGACCTAAAAGGAAAGACATCGGCGTATTCCATGCAAAAGATATTCGCACGTGAACCCCGATTAGCTCAGTCTGTAAAATTCACAATTTCTTGTTCTATGGGTGAGATAGTTCTGAAGTTTGTCCTTCTCCATCCACTTGTTTTGTTTTTGTAGGAGACAACTCGGGAGTAAAGGTGAATTAGTGCCGCGAATTTTGAAAAAAAACGAGACTAAGTCACACAATAAAACAAAAAAGTTTTTTTTAAAAAACAAAACAGCCAGCAGCTAACGAGGTAAATAAACGCGGAAATAATTTTATCACCCCGCAAGGATCAGCCAAAAAAAAAATATATATATACATATATATATATATATATAATCCAACACCACCACCAAGGTAAGTGGGCATTATGTGCAGTAGTAAAATATAAATAGCAATTTTCGTAAAATTTTCACCATCTCTAGTGCGGAGATTTAGTTTAACTTAGGGGATTTAAGTAGTTCATTCCAATCAAAACCACTCAAATATTCCTGTAAAGTAACAAAATTGATTTTCGAAAAGTTATAAGATAACGCGGAATTTATATTATTTAAATAACTGGTGTAATTAAGAAAATTAATCTCCAAAAGTAAGGCTTGGTGTTCCATGTTGTTGGAATCTATAAGATCCAGCGCTTCGCTTATAGTAAAATTAATTTCATTATTTAAAAAAAGCATAAAAAAGGCTACAGTCCGCTTAGGGCAAATAGTATAAAACACCACCCATATCACTATACACCTCAAAGAAAAAAGCGTTTAGAAGATGATGGATAGCCTTTTATTTTATTCTATGAAATTTATAAAAATTGATTTGATAGTCCGCAAATTCCGCGCTTACTGCCATTACAGTTGTAATTACCGCCTTGTTGTTTACGTTGCTGCTGCAGTTTCGCCATCAATTGTCCACTACTGCCCTTTTGTTTCGCTTGTCCCATTCGATATATGCCATCAGATGAACGTGGTTCTTGTTTGATGCTTGCGTCAACTTCGTACTGATGCTTGACACACTCCACCGCATTTGCAATTTCCACTGCCTTGTCAAATGTTAGTTTAGCCACGCTCTCTAAAAACAGCTTATCTTTTGCCGCTCCTTTTTGCAGTCCCATCACGAATTTGTCGCGTAGAGCTTAATAAAGCTCGTCGCCAAATTCACAGCTAATGGAAAGTGATCGCACTCCTGCTGCCTATTGGTTAACTGTCTTCTGATTTTCTTTAACTGCGAATTTATGCCGTTCTGCGAACCCAGAAACTGTAGGTTTGAGATGATCGTCGAAAGCTTTACTGAGTACTGCATACGAAGCCATTTCCATTTTCACGGGGTGAATTAAAATATTAACTAATTTGTATGATTGCTCCGATAAAGCATTGCTTTTTTTTCACTTCCGCACTCACGTCGTTCGCAATGAAAAACTGTTCCAACTGGGCTTTGAATATATGCCAGTCATTTTGATTGAAATCGAATTTATGAACTGAACCGATAATCGACATATTTCACTTATGACCAGTTGAACTTAATTTTAATCGGAATTGTTAATCCTCGTCGCCACTGTGATGTCTCGAGTAAAACGCTTTGGGTAACTTCAGTTATTCTTTATTTAATAATAATAATGGTTAGTATGCTTCAGGCAAGAGTGGACAAACAACTGACAATTAAACATTATGATTGGGACAACAAAATGTTAAAAGGTTTTTAGCTGAATAAGTGCAAGCTAAGTGCCACTCATCACAATACCTTTGAAGAATAGATTATTTTCTATGAAAATATCGCCCTTAAAATTCCAAAAACTCTTGACATTTGTACTACCTACATTTTTCTTGTAGGCCAACCATTTTCATAGTAAAATTTAAGTTGTTGTAATTGTGTATCTTTAGCTGACTCGACTTCTATTTGTTGTAATTTACTTTTACAAAGTGGAAAGTGGAAGATAGGATCTAAGAAATCTAACATGAATCTGAATGTCCGTATCTACAATTAATTTCTCTGTATCAGGTCAAGGAGCTCAAGAAAGTGTATCTGCTATTTGTAAATCTTTACCTTGCTGTTTGACAACTTTCATATTGTACGACTGGAGACACATTCTCATACGTTGTAATCGTATAGGAAATTCTCCTAAAGGCTTTTTAAAAAGTGACACAAGGGGCTTATGGTCAGTTTCAACAGTTATTGTTTGACCATATGTATACCGTCGAAACCTAGTAGCCCCAAATACAATCGCATACAATTCTTTTTCTATTTGGGCGTATCGTTGTTGACAACTGGTTAATGTTTTTGAGGCAAAAGCTATGGGTTTATTGTTCTGAAATAAAACTGCTTCATCAGCAAATTTCGAAGCATCTGTAGACAAAACCAATGGTTCATTATCCCGGTAATATGACAAAATCGGAGGAGAAATTATAAGGCCTTTTAAATGCTTAAAAACTTTCTGGTGGCTTTCATTCCATTCCCTCACACTTCTCAAAAACCCTCTTAATGATGTTGTTTCTGCTGATATATTTTTAATAAATGGTTTTTTTTGAGGTTGGTTTTTCTAATAGAGATAAGACTGACATTTTGTGGTCGAATCTGATAACTCTTATGTCATTTATGTTCAGTTTGGTTTGCATTTCATCATGAACAGGTTGACAAATAAACAACGCTTGCAAATCGTGCAAATTTATTTCGAAAATAATGGTTCAGTTCGCGAAGTTTTCCGCAAGCTCCGTTCATTTTATGGTCGAAATAATCGTCCATCAAAGCAATTAATTCGGTTAACCATGGATCGTTTTCGTACTACGTTTACTCTATGTGATAATACGCATCCGCCGAGACGTCGAACAGTGCGCATCAAAAAAAAATTACCGCTGTAGAGCAAAGTATTGAAGAGGAACCGAATGCATCGATTCGCCACCGTGCACAGCAATTTGAGCCTTGTCCATCAACTTTATGGAAGATTTTGAAAAATGATGAGGCTGGTGGAGGTTATTGTTATTCCGAAATGATGGAGACCGGTATAGAGTCATGATAACCGACTATTTTGTTCCCGAATTGGATGGCATGAATGTGGATGAGATGTGGTTCCAACAAGACGGCGCTACATGCCACAGAGCGCACGTCACAATCGATTTATTGAAGGAAACATTCGATGAGCGCATAATTTCGCGGAATGGACCTGTCACTTGGCTACCAAGATCGTTATCTTTATTCAATTTAAGGTTAACTTGCCTAACTCTATCTAAAACCGCTGACAAGCGTTTATCGTGTTCTTCAATTGTCTTACCCCAAACCGAAATGTCATCTATGTACACTATCACTTCCAAATCACAGAATAGTTCAGTAATTGTTCTACGAAATATTTCCGGTGCAACGTTCAAACCATATGATAGACGTAAAAATTTGTATCTTCCAAAAGGAGTGTTAAATGTTCATGAAAGAGAGGATGACTCATCTAATTTAATCATCCAGATTCCATAACTTACATCTAAAAATAAAAAAAAAAACTTGCACCTGATAATTTGGATTATACTAATTCAAAATCAGGTATTGGATAGTGACATCGGACCAACACTTCGTTCAGATTTCTTGGATCTAGACAGATCCGTAGCAATTTATTTGGTTTTTCCACTAAGACAATTGAGCTTACCTATGAAGTGGGACCCCTAACTGTTACGAGTCAGTTCCTTTTTTAACCTATCATGCAAGTTATAAGGGACCTTTCTTGGTGGATCTACCACTGGCATGCTTTTATCTTTAACTGGCAAGTATAATCAAGACATCTTAAACCGGTAAATAAATCATTATATTTTGCTAATAAATTTTCCCCAAGGTTACTGCACAAATTCTTTTTACTAAACCAAGTCGGACACAATCAGGTAAACCTGTAATCGTCGGACACATTTCAAAAATCAAGGGGCACAGTAGTGCCCAGCCAAGTTCTTTAGCAACTTTGGCACTACACCCTTATTTACACGAACCAACTCAGGCCATTTTGACCCACCCTCTAACTCCGCTTAAAACAAAGCTAGAGACATCAAATCAGGATTTATTGGGACGCACAGCAGCAGGCGCCATACCAAATTTCAACTGTTATATTGTGTTCAACTGTATAACTGTGTTATTAGCGGTTCCTGAGTTATAAGGCCCCAAAATTAGCAAAAACCGTGCTTCTCTTAACATATCATCAAAACAATGGAGCACTTCTAATCATCGTAGAACCTTGAAATTTGACACAGTAATAGGGTTTGCGGAGAAACATTTAGGGAAAATGTTCGTGATTTTTCATCCAGGGGGCGTGGCAACCGCCCACCTCTCTAACCGCAGCCCCCAAAAGACCTATAATTATTATTTTTTTAAGTTGGATTTAAAGAACAAACTCGGAAAAAAATAGAATATTATTTATATTCCATTTAGGGGCATGGTAATCGCCTCTTTTCTTTAACTCAGCCTCCAAAAGACTTACAATTGTGATTTTTTACATGGGGGTCGGATTTTAAGTAATCCACCACAATAACGAATAAATCCTTTTGCCATTCGAAAATTTCTGTTCCTATAGTTTCCCATGGCAGATGAGGGATCGGGTGTGAGAGTAGAGGCTCTTTTGTGTTACTTTTTCTATATCTAACGCATGTGGGGCAAGGTTCTATCATGCTTGCTATATCTATAACAGCCCCCAAAAGACCTATAATTATTATTTTTTACGCGAGGGTTGGATTTTAAGAACAAATTCGGAAAAAAAAATATTATTTATATTCCATTTAGGGGCGTGGTAGTCGCCTCTTTTCTTTAACTCAGCCCCCAAAAGACTTACATTGTAATTTTTTACATGAGGGTTGGATTTTAAGAACAAACACGGGAAAAAATAAAATATTGTTCATTTTCCATTCAGGGGGCGTGCTAGCCGCCCCTTTTCCTTAACTTTGCACCCAAACGACTTAGAGCGATGAAATTATACTTGGAGGAAGGATTTGAAGAACAGAGACTTTGTGTATATTCCAAAAAAGAGGCGTGGCAACCGCCCTTATATCGTTCTGTAGTTATGAATGTGTTATAATGTCGGTAATTCATTTAAAGGCAAACAAGGAAAGTTATAAAACAAATTGTATTTTCCTCGAAAGAGGGCGTTTACGTCCGGTCGAAATCCCTACAATTTTAAAATTTTACAAAATGTCCATGCCAAAAAAAATCTTTGCAAAAAGTATTGAAATCCTACCAAAAACACAAATGTTAAAGAATAGGCAAGTTCTTTTATACAAAAATCGCTTTTGCCCTACAAGTCAGCCACAAAAAGTACTGAGATCTAAACACATGTGATTTATATATATATTTATAAATCTTCAAAACTTCAAATTGGAAAACTTGCCAAGTATAAAAATGTACCTAAATACTATTTTTTTTTTTATTAATTTGCGCGCGCAAAAGGGATTGTTAGCACCCTTATAATGTTAGTAACACAGCACGGGCATTATGGAAATGGGGAATTAGATGAAAGGATGAGAAACCGATGCACATTGGTTTTAAATGTTTGTGAATTGTAATGGTTAGGAAAAACAGAGAGCGGCAGAGCATTCCACATTCGGGTTGTGTGGCAAAGAAAAGAATCCTTATATTTCACAGCACGTCCGAATACAGGCTTTATGGTAAATTGATGGGCATGGGTAAAACAACGACAGGCAAGAGACATTACGACGATGGCTAAGAGAGTCAAGTGATTTTGCGATGTCTTGATCGCCAATAAGTTTTACTGCACGTTTTTGAATCCGGTCAAGTAGCTCCAAATATGTAATTGGTGCACCAACCCAGATATGAGCGTTGTACTCGAGTTTGGGGCAAATAAACGCCTTATAAATTCTAGCCAGATCAGTAGGGGTGAAATATTTCTTACAAAGCTTAAGGAAGCCTAGACATTTCGCAGCGTTCTTGGCGACATCGAATATGTGGTCATTCCAACGAAGGTTGTCATCAAGACACATACCGAGAATGGAATGGCTATTCTTTAACATTTATGTTTTTGGTGGGATTATTATAAATTCAACGATCTCGTATACCATTTCATTTTGCCGTTTAAATTCACAAAAAAAATCGCACTTTTTGATTAGGCAAAGTAATTAAGGAAACATTTGGCTTCTTAACGTTTGATCCATTAACTGAATGAAATACTTTTTTGGACATGACATTAGCTTGGGCCCCTGTGTCTAAATGACATTTTATGGAGAATTTGTTAATAACCAATTGGATGTACCAGTCTTCACAGTTACCGAAGTTGTTTTCATTGGCTTTACACATACTTACGTAAAAACTATTGCTACTATCACATTCACTATTAGTACTACTATTGCTTTGATTTAATCCAAGAGCTTTAATCGATTTAAATTTACACATTTTTGCATAATGGTTTTTTCCACTACAATTATAACAAACAACCGTGGCTGGGCATTTATAACATATAATCTGCATTACCTGATGATGATGGTCTAACCTCTCTCTTCTGACTACCGCTCTCCATCCAATCCAATGAGTACCTCATCTACTTTTTTGCTGCTGTTGTGGATTCCGTTGTTCGGATAGTGAGTTACGGCTTCTCTGCGGCTGGTTCCATGTTCGCTTATGATGAGATTTTGGCCTTTCAATGTAGTTCACTGGCATTTCTGTTGTTAGTTCCTCATGTCACATATCCGACGCGTGGGCTTTTCCTGGTACATACGCTTTAGACTTTTCTTCCGCTACTTCTAGTGTTAAACCTTCAGTACCAAGTAGTTTTTCTCTTAACCAATCGTCTTGCATTCCAATGTTGAACATGTCTCTCACCATCGAGTTTTCCTTTTGATACTCAGATGATGACACTTCTTCCTTGAGTTCAGTAAGCAATTGGTTCAAATTTTGTGCCGAAAAACTCGACGATAGCTTAGAAATCTAAACATTTCGTATATAAAGTTCTTTTTTGGCTCAAAATGTTCATCAAATTCTGATACCACACTTTTGTACTCGCCGCTGACTTCAAAGAATCTTGACTCTGGAACTTGAATGTGTTATAAATTTGTAATCCCTCTTCTCCGATTGAGTGTTAAAGCAGAGCTATTTTTCTTCCATCGTCTGTTCCTTCTAGACCTGCTGCCGTGATAAAGAGTTGGAAACGCTGTTTCCAGATTCTCCAATTTTGGGTTTGGTTAGAATTTATGGAACTTAAACTGGACGGTGGTTTTATTGAATCCATATTATGTTCACTGATGCGACTGTACTTTGTTTTTTTTTTTTTTTTTAATGGGAAATTGATCTGACACCATGTAATGTTTATTAAGAGAATGTCTGTTTCGTTTGGTGATTCTTTATTCACTGAACTTACTTACTAACTAACTTTCTGTACAAACTGGAACATTCTTACATGCTAACAATATTGTATGTGTATTAGGTAATACATATATATATTTCATTTGTATGCTTACCTAGTGTGGCGCGATCGTAATCAATTATATAAAGGGTGATTTTTTAAGAGGTTTAGAACTTTTTAAAAAAAAAAAACACAAAAAATTCGAAAAAATGAATGAAATATTTATTTGAATCGATAGTTTGAACCTTGCAATTTAATGTTTAAAGATAATTTCATGCAAATGTTGACCGCGGATGCGTCTCATGTAGCCCATCCGCTGAGTCCAATTTTGGCATACTCTTTCACACATATCGGCCGGTATCTCACGAATGAATGCATGGATGTTGGCTTCCAGTGCGTCAATCGAAGCGGGCTTGTCCCTATACACATTAGCCTTGGCATACCCCCACAAAAAATAATCTAATGGTGTCAAATCGCACGATCTAGGCGGTCAATTGACCGGCCCGAAACGTGAAATTAACTGTTCACCAAACTCGCCTCGCAATTGCGCCATTGTTTCGCGTGCTGTGTGGCATGTGGCACCGTCTTGTTGAAACCACATATCATGCAAGTCAAGAACTTCCATTTCGGGCAAAAAAAAGTTTGTTATCATCGCTCGGTAGCGTTCACCATTGACAGTAACGCTGCGATTCGCATCATCTTTGAAGAAATATGGCCCAATAATGCCGCCGGCCCATAAACCGCACGAAACAGTGGCTTTTTCGGGATGCATTGGTAGCTGTTGCAATGCTTCTGGCTGATCTTCACTCCAAATGCGGCAATTTTGCTTATTTACGTACCCATTTAACCAAAAATGAGCCTCATCGCTGAACACAATTTTTCGATAAAAAAGCGGATCCTCGGCCAGCTTTCCAAGAGCCCATTCACCAAAAATTCGGCGTTGTGGTAGGTCGGCTGGCTTTAGTTCTTGCATCAGCTGTATCTTAAAAGGCTTTACGCCCAAATCCTTCCGCAAAATTTTCCACGTAGTGCTGTAACAAAGGCCTAACTGCTGGGAACGGCGCCGAATCGACATTTCGCGGTCTTCTGTCACACTAGCTGATACGGCCGCAATATTTTCTTCAATACGCACAGTACGTAAACGTGTTGGTGGTTTAATGTCCAACAAAGTAAATTTGGTGCGAAATTTGGTCACAATCTTCCGAATAGACTGCTCAGAAGGTCGAGAATGCCGATCATAAAATGGAAGCATCGCGCGATGAACATTTCGAACCGAGCACGAATTTTGATAGTAAAATTCAATAATTTGCAAGCGTTGTTCATTTGTAAGACGATCCATGGTTAAATTGCAAACCAAACTGAAGCTGTTTGACAGTGACACAAGGTACTAAACACACGTCAGCTGTCAAAACCAGTGTTGCCACAACCAAACCAGCTAAAAAATCACCCTTTAGTACAACATATGTGTATGTATCACACATACATATATTACATTATATATTTAAACCCAACAAAACTGTTACCATATTTTCCAATGGACGTCGCTCTCTCGCTTTACTGTGCTCACGAGCATAACAAAACATGTTAACATCGCTTTTTTACTGTGCGCGTAACCTAAGTATTTATCAAATAAGCGCCCGTTCTGCAGTAGGCCAAGGACATACGGAATGCTCTCATTGCTTTGCCTCTGTACCGCTCTTCGCACAAAAACCAAACCCTTGGCATACTGTCTTACATCATAACAGAACGCAATTTATACCTACGAGTTTGAATTACGAAACAGACGGAAGCAAAGCAGTTTATTTTATTATCCTTGGTTTTCTTTAAGTATATTCCCCACTCCATCCTCATTTACACACGAAATTGCCGGCACGTCATCTGGTATCATAGAGGTCAAATGAAAAAGTTCGACGAAATGATAGCACTGCAATGTCTATGGATCTAAATTTAGAACAGTCACAATTTTTTTTTTGAGCTGTCAAACCCGATGTGATACGGATATTTGAAAATTATTTTTGCAAAAATGAGATAATTCAGAAAGTAATTAGGTCAAGCTCTATCGTTTGAATCACAGATGAGGACTTAACCAGATAGGGGAATTAACCATTGTATGCCCATGCGATTCACAATGAACCAGCTGTTTTGGCACTAAGTGAAACACAGGTCAGCATTGATTCCGATTTAACGGAGTTCAGTCTGCCTGGATATAACTTGGTGCCATTATTCTTTTCCCATCGTGGTATCGCCGCTTATATACGTAGTGATGTAGCCTACCAACTTCTACCTCAATATGGCCAATGTTCCAATCCGGAATTTAATTATATTTGGCTAAAATTCCATGTCCCTAGGCAATTAATTCACTACTGTTCTATTTACAGAAGCCCTAACCAGGACAGGCATTCAACTTATAATGAGTTTGATGCACTGTCTGATTCCATCACCAGAATTGTAACCCATTATCCTCGTACTGAAATCGTCATTGCGGGCGATTTCAATATACACAATTCAAGTTGGCTTCGACATTCTGGACAGACAACACCCGAAGGAAGGTATGTTGAGATCTTTGCTGAGGTTAATAGTTTAACCCAGATTGTAAATGAGCCGACACGGATACCGGACATTAGCGGTCAAAACGCCAACACTCTGGACTTGTTTCTTACCTCTCACCCTGATAAATACACTTTAAATGTATTATCGCCTCTAGGTTCGTCAGACCATTGTATCATGTCGGCGAATTTCTCGTACTCCAGCCACACAGTTAAAGAACAAGCTCCTAAAAGAACCGTATGGCAATACGAGAAAGCCAATTGGGAAGCTTGGGTTTCTTTAGGAGTTTTAACTGGTCGTTGTGCTTCCTCAACAACGACGTGGATGCCGCTGCCGATATGATTACAAATTTAATTCACCTGGGTGTGACACGCTTTATCCCTAACAGGATAAAGTGTATCAGACCTAAGGAAAACGCGTGGTGTGACTTGAGCTGTAAAGAAGCTATCAGGGCTAAAGAGGCAACTTTTCGGTCATTTAAGGCCAACCCAACTGAGGAAAACCGAAAAAAGTTCAAACGAGCCAGAAATGACTGCAATGCCCATATTAATCGTGTCAAATTCTCCTACGACCAAAAGTTGAGGCAAAAAATACTACAAAGTCCCTCCGGTAGTAAAAACTTTTGGTCGTTTGTTAAGAATATTAAAAATTCGGCCTCGTCATCTATCCCGACACTCATTTACAATGGCACTCCAGCTGTCAGCTCTTCGGATAAAGCCAATCTGCTCGCTGCTCATTTTACAGCTAGCTCAACGCTCCCAGATTGTGCTTTATCTCCCCCAGTACTCGAGCGCATAGAGCACCCCATGGGACAAATCCACTTTCGCACCCGTACTGTGGCAAGAGTACTTCAAGATCTCAACATTCACAAATCCGCTGGCCCAGATGGTATTTCCCCTATAGTTCTGAAGAGGTGTTCTTCCACGCTGGCAAAACCACTGCGTAAGCTATTCTATCTGTCCTATTCTTCAGGGCTCTTTCCGAGAAGATGGAAAACAGCATTTGTCCAGCCCGTCCCAAAAAAAGGCGAATCTTCCTCTCCCTCCTCTTACCAACCAATTGCACTTACGTCCCTTCTTTCCAAGGTCATGGAAACGCTGATAAATCGTCAGCTTATGAAATATCTCGAATCCCGAAAACTTCTTAATGACCGGCAGTACGGTTTTCGCAGCAACAGATCCACTGGTGATTTGATGACATATCTAACCGAAAAGTGGAACCAATCTATTCAACATGGTGGTGAAAGCAAGGTCGTTGCGCTTGATATTTCAAAGGCATTTGACAGAGTTTGGCATCAAGCTCTCTTGTCGAAAATGCGTGCATTTGGGATCGATGTTACCCTTCTTCAATGGATTAAAAATTACCTTTCGGACCGTTCAATACAAGTTGTTTTGGACGGTTTCAAGTCTGCAACTCACCAAATAAATGCTGGTGTCCCTCAAGTCTCTGTTTTGTCTCCGACTCTCTTTCTCATTTTTATCAATGACCTCCTGTCTGTCACTTCTAATCCAATCCATTCCTTTGCTGATGACAGTACCCTCAGCTTTACATATTCGTTTCCTGGGCAACGCCCCTCATCTTAAATGGGGTAAAACCAACAGAGTGGAACTTAATGCTTCCAAAACGCAATGCTGTCTGCTGTCATTGAAGCGAACCCCTTATTCTCTGCCATTATCCATGAATGGCACTTGCATCGCTGAAACCGAAAGACTTTCCATTCTCGATATGTGTGTTAATGACAACCTTCGTTGGAATGACCACATATTTGATGTCGCCAAGAACGCTGCGAAATGTCTAGGCTTCCTTAAGCTTTGTAAGAAATATTTCACCCCTACTGATCTGGCTAGAATTTATAAGGCGTTTATTTGCCCCAAACTCGAGTACAACGCTCATATCTGGTCTGGTGCACCAATAACATATTTGGAGCTACTTGACAGGATCCAAAAACGTGCGGTAAAACTTATTGCCCATCGAGACATCGCGAAATCACTTGACTCTCTTAGTCATCGTCGTAATGTCCCCTGCCTGTCATTGTTTTATCGGTATTTCCAGCACAAGTGCCCAAATGAAATAGCCAGTTGCATTCCACCCCTACAGCAATTCAACCGCAATACTCGCCTTGCGAGGAATGCACATCAGTTTACCCTTAAGCCTGTTTTCGGACGTACTGTGAAATATAAAGATTCCGTTCTCAACCGTACAATACGAATGTGGAATGCTCTACCACGCTCTGTTTTTCCTTTGCATTATAATTTACAAACATTTAAAACCAACGTGCATCGGTTTCTCCCTTTCTCTAATCCTTCATTTCCCTAATGCCCGCACTGAGTCAATTCATTATAAGGGTATCCAAAGTCTCTTTAGTGCGCGTACATTATAAAAAAAAAAAAAAAAAGTCAACTCAAGACAGAATCTATCATGCCTACAAGCTAAGTCGAACTGATAAGCCCCACGGCGCAGTTTAGCTACAAACAAAAAAAAAAACATAAGAAAAGGGTACAGTCCGCTTGGGGCGAAAAAAAGCCTTAGGAAGATGATGGATAGCATTTTATTTCATTTCATGAAATTTATAGAAAAAAAATATTTTTTTTAAAAACGCCCCCAAAAAGTGGGCGTGGCCAGAAACTTTGTATTTGTGATATTGAGAAAAACATTGGCTTAATATATTGTCAAACATTTTTTTTTGTATTTCTATGAAAATTTTCGAAGACAACAGCATTTTAGTGAAAAACGCCCACAAAAAGTAGGCGTGGCAAAAAACTTTATATGACAAATTAATAAAGATGGGCAGTACCTACATATCTTGTGAAAGTTGTACAACTTTATCTCTAACTTAAGCCTTAAAACGGTTTTTTCCAAATTGTGGGCGTGGCAGTGGGCGTATTTTGAAAATTCTAACACTTTACCATTTCGGAACCCTAGGGAGTATATGTTCCAAATTTCAGCTTCCGAGCATAACTTTAAAGGCCTCAAAAGTTGATACGGACGGACGGACGGACGGACATTGCTAAATAGTCTTAGATTTTGGTCCTGATCATAAATATATATACTTTTAGGGGTCTGCTACGAATATTAAGGGGTGTTACAAACTATGTGTCAAAATTAATATACCCTTAGGATAGGGTATAAACATAAGGAAAGGCTACAGTCCGCTTGGGGCGAACAGTATGATACCCTATCCTTATCCCTATGTACCCCAAAGGAAAAAAGCATTAGGAAGATGATGGATAGCATTTTATTTCATTCTATGAAATTTATAGAAAAAAAATATTTTTTTAAAAACGCCCTCAAAAAGTGGGCGTGGCCATAAACTTTGTATGGGCGATATATTGAGAAAAATATTCGAAATTTTCGAAGAAAACAGCATTTTAGTGAAAAACGCCCACAAAAAGTAGGGGATAAAAAAAACTTTATATGACAGATTAATAAAGATGGGCAGTACCTACTTATCTTGTGATGGTTGTACAACTTTATCTCCAGCCTTAAAAGGTTTTTTCCAAATTGTGGTCGTGGCAGTGGGCGTATTTTGAAAATTTTAACACTTTACCATTTCGGAACCCTAGGGAGTATATGTTCCAAATTTAAGCTTCCTAGCATAACTTTAAAGGCCTCAAAAGTTGATACGGACGGACGGATGGACGGACATTGCTAAATAGTCTTAGATTTTGGTCCTGATCATAAATATATATACTTTTAGGGGTCTGCGACGAATATTAAGGGGTGTTACAAACTATGTGTCAAAATTAATATACCCTTAGGATAGGGTATACAAAAAAATACATTAGACACAGCTGATCAGGTATTCCACTGACCTACATTTATCCACCATGTATTTCCATGTCCCATCTCTTTCCTCTCCACCCATCACCAGTACCTGTAATTGAAAGAATGAAATAAAGAACAAAAAAAACAAATGTAAACAAATTTTCGCTGAAGTTTACAAGCCGGAATCTGTGTGTAATACATGATCCCGACTTGCAAAATCCAGCAATACAAAAGAGCACACTCACCTCTTCAAATTCCAAAATCCTTATCCTAAAAATAACCACTAATTAATATTTTTAATTTCATTTTATTAATACAATAAATAAAGGGTGATCCATTTCGAGGTTCCCTACTTTTTTAAAGAAAAAAACATAGAAAATTCAAATTTAATGAAGAATGTTTATTATCATCTGAAAAAACATTCTTTGTCATTTATTTTTTGAAGATTATGTCTATCAAATGTTGGCCGTTGCTACGTCGCAGATGGTCCATCCGTTGAATCCAATTTTCGATCACTCGTTCGAGCATTTCGACTGGTAACTGGCGAATGACACGCGTGATGTTTTCCTCCAAGGCCTGAATCAAAGCGGGTTTGTCGGCATAAGCTTTTGACTTTACATATCCCCACAGGAAAAAGTCTAACGGTGTGATATCACACGATCTTGGTGGCCAATCGACCGGCAAAAAACGTGAAATTATGTGCTTACCGAAATGTTCTCTCAATAAGTCCATTGATTGATGCGATGTGTGGGAAGTGGCGCCGTCTTGCTGAAACCAAATGTCGCCGAGATCACGAGCTTCAATTTCAGGCATCAAATAGTCGGTTATCATGGCACGATAACGGTCACCATTGACGGTTACGTTCGCACCGGCATAATTTTTAAAGAAATATGGACCGATGATTCCACCGGCCCACAAACCACACCAAACCGTTGTTTTTTCTGGATGAAGTGGCAGTTCTTCAATCTTTTCAGGTTGCTCTTCGTCCCAAATGCGGCAATTTTGTTTGTTTACATACCCATTGAGCCAGAAATGGGCTTCATCGCTAAACAAAATTTGCCTCGAAAACGTCGGATCTTCTTGGAACTTTTCAAGAGCCCATAGAGCGAAGCGATGTCGCTTGGGAAGGTCGAGCGGCTTCAGTTGTTGCACAAGCTGTAAAATGCGCCAAGTCGTTCCACACGTCAGTCCGAGTTGCTGCGAACGGCGCCGAATCGACTCTCTATGGTCTTCGTGTACACTCACAGCTACGGCCGCTATATTTTCTTCACAGCGTGCTGGACGTGGTCTATTCGGTCGAATATTATCCAATAATGAATGCTGGGTCTCAAAATGGGTGATGGTGTTGCGAATAGTACGCTCAGTAGGCCGATTATGTTGACCATAAGTTGAGCGAAGTGCACGAAACACATTCCTCACAGAACGTGAATTTTCATAATAAAGTTGAACAATTTGTAAACGTTGCTCACGCGAAAGTCTTTCCATTATGAAATACCAAACAAAACTAAACAAAAATAACATGACAGCATGACACGACTCACACGTGATCTGTCAAAAAAGGCTATTGAAAAATGTATCTCTACTTGGATCACCCGTTAGTAGTAGTAAATTGTTTTGTTTATTTTCATAAAAGAGTGGCTAATTAATTCAATATATATATATGTAACATAATGTGCATGCTTATTTATGAGTTGTTCTCAACTAAAAAGCATTTTCGATAGAAAAATGCACCAACAATATATTTATGCAATGCATTCCAGCTACCTTCTGTTCTTCTTTTTCTTCTTCTTCTGTCTATCACTTACTATAAATTTTAAAATAAAGCATATTAACTTACATAAAAAAATTTCCAAAACAGCCTAAGAAATGAAATAGCTAAGAAAATGATTGACTGAACGTAAAAATTTTGTAGCA
This sequence comes from Ferdinandea cuprea, assembly GCA_963576555.1. Lineage (NCBI taxonomy): Eukaryota > Metazoa > Arthropoda > Insecta > Diptera > Syrphidae > Ferdinandea > Ferdinandea cuprea. Next base: position 89,847,013 of record OY754958.1, on the reverse strand, counting down.
CAAAATAATTTAAAAAGGATTAAATACTTCTTTTCCACTTTTTTTTTCGATGCATGGAACCCAAAATATATTCATATATTCATTAAACTTTCATATGTTGACTAAAAACAATCAAATAATAAATAAATAATAAAACAACCAAAGAATTTAATATATATATATAACCATTGCAAACTATTTACTACAAATATTTTACACTTACACATTACTAATTTAGTAATATTTATGCAATAATACAATAATATATGCATTTTATCTCATTTTATTAAACAAAATGGAAAAAGTATAACAAACCAAGAATGTTTATTTTAAGGCAGATAAATAATAGAGAACTATTTCTTATAACCGCAAAAAAATATTCCAATTAAATTGTAACAGCTTTATTGGGCAACTAATTTATAATTTTAAATAAATTGTAACAACTTTATTGGGTAACTAATTATTTGTTTCTTTATAAACATTTATATTAAAATATTCTGAACACCCTTTTTTTAAAAATATCTGTTATTAGCTTATTTATTTATGCACATGTATAGTTTAATTATTTATTTATTTATCTTAGTTACACATATCGTTGTAGATATATAAACAAAAACAAATACAGTTTGTGATAATCCCATTTCGTCAAAATGGAATTTGTTATCCATTACATAAAATACGTGCATGAAAACAAACAACAAATGTAGCCCGACTAATTCAGGGTATCGATGGGAGTGGGCCCTTGCCACACGTTGACTGGTCATATGGTCGAGCAATAATGCACTGACCTTGTTTTTACGAGGTCGTTTGCCTCGCGACCACTTGGTAAACGCTGTCGAGCCTGTTACGGCGCAGTGGATTAGCTGAAAAAAAAATACATTAGACACAGCTGATCAGGTATTCCAATGACCTACATTTACCCACCATGTATTTCCATGTCCTATCTCTTTCCTCTCCACCCATCACCAGTACCTGTAATTGAAAGAATGAAATAAAGAACAAAACAAAAAAGAAAACAAATGTAAACTAATTTTCGCTGAAGTTTGCAAGCCGGTTTGCAATTTCTCCCATCCTTCTTCTCTCTATTTCCTACCAAAATTTCCCTAGACCAACTGAACTCCAATAGAGACTCGAACCACTTTTTTAAAAGGTATTCGTTTACGTATTTATTAGTTATGTGATTTGTAGGTTTATGTATTTTTATAGATTATTTTTGTGTTTTGTTATTTATTTATTTATTTACGTATTGTTATACTTTTGACGACTGGAGGAAGGGATCTTTTATTTCTTCCAATATCAGTAGTCGCTGAATGTAAAAGGGAAATTAGAAAAGGATGAGAGAGAAAGTAAAAGACGTAGGAATAGGTGGAAATGAGTAGAAGAAAAAAAACAATGGAAGGGGTAATTTTGACGAAGGCAACAAAGTCGACTGTGTGGTCAATGCCCTTTACAATAAATTTGGCTTTGTGCTTTCGTCCATAGATGACGCACTATCACAGTAGAGCATATTTTTTTGAAACAAAAAAAAGGAAGAAAAGAAATCATTTTCGAAATCGAATTAAAGAAATCCTGGGTGAGTCAGTATTATTTGGAAATTTCATAAAATATTTAAGCGCTCTCTCATTAGGTAGGAATATATATACATACAAGTTGCCCAGGAGGGTTCTCGTGTGGTGTCTAACCGTATTAACGGACAGGTAGAGGTTGTACGGCCAAGAGCCGCAACCCACCTTAATACAAGGACAACCACAAACAACACAAACAACAACAACAGTGAACGTTCTTACAGTGGTGCGCGAGTGTTTTGGCTTCAAAGAAAATTTGCTGTGGCAACAGTTTCTCCTCTGGCCTTAAAAACAGTGGCCTTTAAAAAAACTTTTTATTTAATTTTTTTGGAATTCTGATTTTTTTTACTTTTATTGAATTTGATTTTGAGTGTTTTTTTTTTACCTTTTAAATTAGTTTAGTAATTTAAGTAATTTAAATTAAGATTTATTTTAGTTTTTTTAACGTTAGATCTTTAGATTTTTTTTTTGTGTGAAGAGTTCTGCTCACTCACTCATAACATCGGCCAGAGTGATAGCTATGGTTGTGTCGAAAGACATAAGGGTGGGCTGGCTACCCTTTGCCAATAACATCTGACATAAGGTTCATAACGAACCGGTATCTAAGATTGATATAGGGAAAGAACATTTCGTATAGGGTAAGATAGATTTAGGTTAGGGCTAGCTCTACCATTTAGTTTAGTTTAGAGTTAGCTTAGGTTAGTTAGGTTAGTTTCGCGATGTCTTTCCCTTCTCTTTCTTGGGTATTGGCCTAAGTCCGTGGACATTTTCATTTTCAATGCTTTTACTTCCTCTTCTCTTTTTTCACTTTCCTATCTTTTTAGTCCATCCGAGGTCAACGTAGAGTAACTTTCTTCTCTATTGTTTATTTTCTTTTTATAATCACTACTTGGCATGGATAAAACTTTGTTGACAGGTGGTATAAAGTGAGGGGACAAGAAACACCACCGTCCGACGGGCTGAGCCGAGCAACCACAAGCATGCCGCGTTCCCCTCACCTATACTGAAGTTGCGCTTGTGGCTCGACCCTGGTTCACAACACTAAGTCGAACTGATGAGCCCCACATAATTTGCATTTATATGGGCTTTTACGTGCAAATCAAATGGGAATCACGCGCACATGAATCCAATTATATGGGGCTAATGGCCGCCGCCAAGAAATGCCATTTTTATAGCAAGAAGTTGGGAACAGTTGATGAATGTCAGCAGATTACACCTCACAATTTGGTTGTGTAAAATAGACATGCACAATATGCGGTGAATATGGATTTATATGAACATACTTACCACACAACTAATAATATAAGAAAATATTATAATATTGAGAATAAAGCTAAAACATAGCTTAATATAGCATAATCATTTTATTCTAATTTTAAATGAAAAATAATCAAAATAATATTGATTAACGTGACTAATATATAATAAGTAAGTTGATACGGTTGATTTTCGGTTGACAATAAATTTAAGTATAACTTTACAAACAAGGTTTTTGTTATGGATGATTATATTGAAACATTGAAGTACTTTTATGCTACGCTTCCACCATAAAATAAACCGAGATTAAGCACAAAAAATAAAAATTAATCTTTCAGCGTTTCCACCGAAGAAAATATATTAATCTGCGTTTGGCTCTACTTATAGCATTTTTGCTTTAAAATTGAGAACGTAATTGACATTTCAAAAGAGAACAGATGTTTTTTCTTGAACGACAAACAAAGCGAAAATAAAATTAAAATTGGTTGCTATAGTTAAATGAGTGTAAAAAGAATGAAAATATTATTATAGGTATTCCAATGACCTACATTTACCCACCATGTATTTCCATGTCCTATCTCTTTCCTCTCCACCCATCACCAGTACCTGTAATTGAAAGAATGAAATAAAGAACAAAACAAAAAAGAAAACAAATGTAAACTAATTTTCGCTGAAGTTTGCAAGCCGGTTTGCAATTTCTCCCATCCTTCTTCTCTCTATTTCCTACCAAAATTTCCCTAGACCAACTGAACTCCAATAGAGACTCGAACCACTTTTTTAAAAGGTGTTCGTTTACGTATTTATTAGTTATGTGATTTGTAGGTTTATGTATTTTTATAAATTATTTTTGTGTTTTGTTATTTATTTATTTATTTACGTATTGTTATACTTTTGACGACTGGAGGAAGGGATCTTTTATTTCTTCCAATATCAGTAGTCGCTGAATGTAAAAGGGAAATTAGAAAAGGATGAGAGAGAAAGTAAAAGACGTAGGAGTAGGTGAAAATGAGTAGAAGAAAAAAAACAATGGAAGGGGTAATTTCGACGAAGGCCACAAAGTCGATTGTGTGGTCAATGCCCTTTACAATAAATTTGGCTTTGTGCTTTCGTCCACAGCTGACGCAATATCACAGTAGTGCATATTTTTTTGATACAAAAAAAGGAAGAATAGAAATCATTTTCGAAATCGAATTAAAGAAATCCTGGGTGAGTCAGTATTATTTGGAAATTTCATAAAATATTTAAACGCTCTCTCATTAGGTAGGAATATATATACATACAAGTTGCCCGGGAGGGTTCTCGTGTGGTGTCTAACCGTATTAACGGACAGGTAGAGGTTGTACGGCCAAGTGCCGCAACCCACCTTAATACAAGGACAACCACAAACAACAACAACAGTGAACGTTCTTACAGTGGTGCGCGAGTGTTTTGGCTTCAAAGAAAATTTGCTGTGGCAACAGTTTCTCCTCTGGCCTTAAAAACAGTGGCCTTTAAAAAAACTTTTTATTTAATTTTTTGGAATTTTGATTTTTTTTACTTTTATTGAATTTGATTTTGAGTGTTTTTTTTTACCTATTAAATTAGTTTAGTAATTTAAGTAATTTAAATTAAGATTTATTTTAGTTTTTTTAACGTTAGATCTTTAGAATTTTTTTTTTGTGTGAAGAGTTCTGCTCTTATTTTGTGCGCGGTAAGACCGAATTGGCCCAACATTCATCGGACCTCTTCAGTGCTAGTACCAGGACTTCGGGAGTCGTTAAAAACCGTGAGTAGTTTTTGAATTGTGCATATGAATATGCGCGGCTAATTTCATTCCTTTTCAAGTACGGTGTGTGGACGGCTGTGAAGGCCGCCTTTCTGTAGATGGACGTGACGTAACAGGACTTAACTGACTATGACGACAGAACGTGACGACCAACTTTTAGCGGCAGAATTTTAGATGATTGTGACTGGGGGGTCATAGAGGGCTATCACTCATAACATCGGCCAGAGTGATAGCTATGGTTGTGTCGAAAGACATAAGGGTGGGCTGGCTACCCTTTGCCAATAACATCTGACATAAGGTTCATAACGAACCGGTATCTAAGATTGATATAGGGAAAGAACATTTCGTATAGGGTAAGATAGAGTTAGCTTAGGTTAGTTAGGTTCGTTTCCCGATGTCTTTCCCTTCTCTTTCTTGGGTATTGGCCTAAGTCCGTGGACATTTTCATTTTCAATGCTTTTACTTCCTCTTCTCTTTTTTCACTTTCCTATCTTTTTAGTCCATCCGAGGTCAACGTAGAGTAACTTTCTTCTTTATTGTTTATTTTCTTTTTATAATCACTACATAGACATGGATAAAACTTTGTTGACAGGTGGTATAAAGTGAGGGGACAAGAAACACCACCGTCCGACGGACTGAGCCGAGCAACCACAAGCATGCCGCGTTCCCTCACCTATACCGAAGTTGCGCTTGTGGCTCGACCCTGGTTCACAACACTAAGTCGAACTGATGAGTCCCACATAATTTGCATTTATATGGGCTTTTACGTGCAAATCAAATGGGAATCACGCACACATGAATCCAATTATATGAGGCTAATGGCCGCCGCCAAGAAATGCCATTTTTATAGCAAGAAGTTGGGAACAGTTGATGAATGTCAGCAGATTACACCTCACAATTTGGTTGTGTAAAATAAACATGCACAATATGCAGTGAATATGGATTTATATGAACATACTTACCACACAACTAATAATATAACAAAATATTATAATATTGAGAATAAAAACATAGCTTAATATAGCATAATTATTTTATTCTAATTTTAAATGAAAAATAATCAAAATAATATTGATTAACGTGACTAATATATAATAAGTAAGTTGATCATACGGTTGATTTTCGGTTGACAATAAATTTAAGTATAACTTTACAAACACGGATTTTGTTATGGATGATTATATTGAAACATTGAAGTACTTTTATGCTACGCTTCCACCATAAAATAAACCGAGATTAAGCACAAAAAATAAAAATTAATCTTTCAGCGTTTCCACCGAAGAAAATATATTAATCTGCGTTTGGCTCTACTTATAGCATTTTTGCTTTAAAATTGAGAACGTAATTGACATTTCAAAAGAGAACAGATGTTTTTTCTTGAACGACAAACAAAGCGAAAATAAAATTAAAATTTGTTGCTATAGTTTAATGAGTGCAAAAAGAATGAAAATATTATTAGCACACCATTTTATTCTTCGAACCAATATCAATGTTTTAATGGTTGCATTGGCCGGGAGAAGTCGCATATACAGAAAACACCGCCGTCAGTGCGTAATGAATATTGGGTAGCTAGAAGGAACAAAATTGCAATTCAAAAAAAGGTGTGAGACATGTTAAAAGTAGTATAGAGTCATATAGAGTGTGGTGGCAACCCGAATTTTCATGCAAACGATGTTTATTACCTAGATTTTAAAGTAGATTAAGGGCAAATTAACCTTAATCTCAGTTTAGCTCTGTGGAAACGTTGCATCACACAATTGGGCACTGGTTTAAAACGCTTTTTAATATAACGTGATCCAAATCTTTACAAATATTGCTTTTGGTAAGTGAAAACACTTTTCTAACAACATTTGAAATCACTTACTAGTAGTAAAGGGTGATCCATTTCGATGTTCCCTACTTTTTTAAAGAAAAAATCACAGCAAATTCAAATTTAATGGAGAATGTTTATTATCATTTGAAAGAACATTCTTTGGCATTTATTTTTTGAAGATTATGTCTATCAAATCTTGGCCGTTGCTACGTCGCAGATGGTCCATTGGTTGAGTCCAATTTACGATCACTCGTTCGAGCATTTCGACTGGTAACTGGCGAATGACACGCGTGATGTTTTCCTCCAAGGCCTGAATCGAAGCGGGTCGAGCGGCTTCAGTTGTTGCACAAGCTGTAAAATGCGCCAAGTCGTTCCACACGTCAGTCCGAGTTGCTGCGAACGGCGCCGAATCGACTCTCTATGGTCTTCGTGTACACTCACAGCTACGGCCGCTATATTTTCTTCACAGCGTGCTGGACGTGGTCTATTCGGTCCAATATTATCCAATAATGAATGCTGGGTCTCAAAATGGGTGATGGTGTTGCGAATAGTACGCTCAGTAGGCCGATTATGTTGACCATAAGTTGAGCGAAGTGCACGAAACACATTCCTCACAGAACGTGAATTTTCATAATAAAGTTGAACAATTTGTAAACGTTGCTCACGCGAAAGTCTTTCCATTATGAAATACCAAACAATACTAAACAAAAATAACATGACAGCATGGCACGACTCACACGTGATCTGTCAAAAAAGGCTATTGAAAAAAGTATCTCTACTTGGATCACCCGTTAGTAGTAGTAAATTGTTTTGTTTATTTTCATAAAAGAGTGGCTAATTAATTCAATATATATATATGTAACATAATGTGCATGCTTATTTATGAGTTGTTCTCAACAACCAAGCATTTTCGATAGAAAAATGCACCAACAATATATTTATGCAATGCATTCCAGCTACCTTCTGTTCTTCCTCTTCTTCTTCTTCTGTCTATCACTTACTATAAATTTTAAAATAAAGCATATTAACTTACAAAAAAAATTTCCAAAACAGCCTAAGAAATGAAATAGCTAAGAAAATGATTGACTGAACGTAAAAATTTTGTAGCACAAAATAATTTAAAAAGGATTAAATATACTTCTATTCCACTTTTTTTATCGATGCATGGAACCCAAAATATATTCATATATTCATTAAACTTTCATATGTTGACTAAAAACAATCAAATAATAAATAAATAATAAAACAACCAAAGAATTTAATATATATATAAAACCATTGCAAACTATTTACTACAAATATTTTACACTTACACATTACTAATTTAGTAATATTTATGCAATAATACAATAATATAACCATTATTAAACAAAATGGAAAAAGTATAACAAACCAAGAATGTTTATTTTAAGGCAGATAAAAAATAGAGAACTATTTCTTATAACCGCAAAAAATATTCCAATTAAATTGTAACAGCTTTATTGGGCAACTAATTTGTAATTTTAAATAAATTGTAACAACTTTATTGGGTAACTAATTATTTGTTTCTTTATAAACATTTATATTAAAATAGCTATAAAAGTTGAACCAGATGGGAAAATTTAAAGAGTATTTTGCGGCCGTTATTAAATATTTTTTTTGTGGGTTGAAAGTGATAGGGGATTGCACAGTTGACTATCTGGTTAATTCCTCATCTGTGACTCGGATGTTCGTTGTATAAGACGTGGAAAGACCTTTCTTTCAATTTAGTATGGTAGAAAAATATGGCACCCTACTGATTTTTAAACAACTTCCCCATAAGACGTGTACTGCCAATTTATGTTGGACAGAGTATAGCAAGTATTGCTTTTTTATGCAACTAACCACTTTGCTTTTCTTAAAAATTACAGAAATATAAAGCAGTCTTATATTTTTGGTTGTACATTTTGTGAAATTGCTTACCTCTCACTATTTTCCGGTATTTTAAAATATTTTATACCAACGTTTTCCTTTTCATCTTCCCAACACGCTAAACATTTAAAAGAATGTTTCCCCATTTAAAAAAAATTAAATTTTATTTTATTTTAATTTTTCAGACACGATTCTGAACACCTTTTTTAAAAAAAAAAAAAGATGGAAATGACAATTCAACTTTGGCCCGCTTTTAAAAATACGGGTAAAAAAATTAAACAATTTCCCCAACTAATTAGTGTGACCATCTAATACACAATTTAGAACCTAAAAAGTGTTGACAATAAAACTTAAAATCGTCCAATATGATATATTAAGAATGTAATAGAAATGCCAAAAGGTTTAACTTCATAATCTTGAAAAAATATTTATATTGAAGAACCATAACTAAGCTTTTTTTAATAAATATCCGATGAAAAAAGCCATTTACAAAACAAACTTTAAAAAAGCAAACCTGGTTATCGTCATTTCAAATCATACTCAAATGGCTGAGGGGATATACTACTACACTAACAACTCCGGCCCGCGTTTAGAAAAACATTATGGGAAAACCGTATTTATGTATCCTACGCACTATAGCCGGCTGCAATAGTAGTAGTAAAATGTGGTGTGTACTCTTTTTATTATAAGTGATTGCGCATAAGGGTTAAAATCAGTCGTTCTTTCCTGTTTTCACTTACGGTGTTTTGTTTGGAGTAGAACGAGTTGCATAGGTATGGAGAGTGTCCCTACTCACGGTAAGTATATATACTCTGGCCTGGAGTTAGCATTAGAAATGTAGAAGAATGCGTTCATGCAATTTTCAGCAAAGCGTTGGATGTGTCTGTCATCTTCAGACATCCAGAAATGTTATGTCAAACGTGTTTGGAGCAAAAACAACAACCAGCAACGTGATAAAATTTGTGTTGAATTCACTTGTTTAGAGGTAAGAAAAAAAAACCCTGAAAGCGAAGAAAACTGCATTGATGAACCTAATTTCGATTCTATTTGTCGCGGGCACAAACGATAATGTTTTCATTAATTCAATTGCTTCACAACTTACACTGCAGCCTTATTTATGGAAGAAAGAAAAGTTAAAGCTGAAAAAAACTACAAATACCCATGGTTTAAAAATTCGCGGATTTTAATGAGAAAAGCTGAAAAAGGTAGGGTTGTTGCTATCCGATCTTTTCTTGATTTTTCAGCGTTGAAAGACTAATTGTCTTTCACTTTACCTAAATAAAATTTAGTATGTCTTGTTTAAGAAGCAATGATAACCTTTTCAGCAATAACCTAACCCCTAATACAATTGTAGACATTTTTGTTTTTAAGAATAGGGCTGACTAGCACTGCGACCAGGATAGATCTTTTGTGCACCCTCTGAAGTTAGTAATTTATTTGGTCTGGCGACAATCCCAAGTCTTTGATGAACCTTACGATTGTTGAGGCCGATGATTTGGCAATATCCTGAGGTTCTGTGAGTCCTTTCTTGAAGTATTTGAGCCTCTTTCGATAATTGAAGTGCATTCGCAGACAGTAACTCTGTTGTGGGACGTTTGTTTTAGAATGGTTAGACAGTTCCAAACAAGTTGAGAGTTGAACTTGTAGGACTTAAGAGTTTTGAGTGCTGCTTGACTATCTTAGAGGATGTAAGTGTCTGTTCTTCTGAGATTTCGCCTTAAGCATTCTCTTGCGTACAGTTCAATGGCATGAACTTCTGCTTGGAAGATTGATGTTGTGTGTCCTAGGGGAACTGATATTTTGCAGTTGGGTCCGCTGATGCCTGCTCCTATACCCATTGACATTTTTGATCCATCCCCGTATCAGACTGAGTGGGATCTGTTTAGCCTAGGGCCTACCACCGAGCGGTCGGGTATGGTAATATGGAATTGTCGATGAAAGTTTACTTTTGCGGGTATAAGGTCCGCGACTTGAATTGTGGGGCTGTGGAGTTTGAGGAGTTTAAAATACTTAAGTGTCCTGTAAGATCGCCCTGTTTAATTTTTTTCGCGAAGTGAAGTTTTATTGCGCTTGATGCGGCGTACTTCCTAATTCGTTCATGTAGTAGTCAAGGAGTTCCTCCATGGCAGCAGAGGGACAGGACCGCATGGCACCTGTGATTCCTGTCCAAGCTAGTCTTTGTATTCTTTGAAGTGCTTTCTGGGCAAATATTTGGTTTACCTTTTCCCACCACACTAAAGCTGAATACGTAATAATTGGTTTGACTATGGTTTGGTTCAATGTATAATTTTTGGACGTAGACCCCATTTCTTACCGAAAAGTTTAGAGCATGCCCATAAAATAGCAGACGCTTTATTTAGGGTGCGTTGTAGGTGGGCATTCCAAGTAAGTTTATGATCAAGGATGATACCGAGATATTTTACTTCCTTTGAGAATGGTATAAGGGTGTTGTTCAACAATAGTTGTTTTTGAGGGTTGACGGTTAGGCATTTGTCTTGACATCAGTTCCATACTTTTATTAAGGCAGTTTGCATAAGCCCAGAAATGGTGGGACCATGTTTGCCTCTTATAATGATTACTAGGTCGTCAGCAAAGCCCTGTGTGCTAAAACCAAGAGTTCATCGATGAAGATTGACCAGAGTAGGGGAGACATAATACCCCGTTTGGGACAACCTTTAACAGCTTTTATAGTGATGGATGTCGAGCCAAGTTGGGCAGATATTGATGCTCGAAATTGATTGTATCCAACTTATGGTTTGTTTGTCCATTCCTTTATTATTGGCGGCTCTTTTAATGGAGGAGTACGACGTATTGTCGAAGGCCTCAGCAATGTCTAGAAAGGAACAGAGTGCAATTTCTTTGAAATCTAGTGAGCCTTCTATCTTCTTGACTAGATGATGTAGGGCCGTTATTGTAGATTTACCAGATTGATTTGCGAAGTGAATTTTATTGAGGGGATGTTCTACACGAAAGGAATTGAGTATACGATGGTCTACCATTTTTTCCATAATTTTAAAGAAAAAAAGAAATTAGGCTTATTGGCCTAAATGGCTTGGGATCTGAGGCAGATTTTTTGCCAGCCTTGGGGATGAATACAAAGTTAACCTTACGCCAAGGACGAGAGATATAGCTTTCCTATTAGGAACGGAATGGTTTGGTAAGAATTCCTGGGACATTAGTGGATCAACCTCATAGGATCCAGGAAAATGGGTTTGCATAAGCAGTTCCAGAGTCTCCTTATAACCAGAGGTAAAAGATCGATCCCCTTTCTTTATCAGTCCAATCCTATTGCTATGGTCGTTCGATAGAGCCTCGGTTCAAGGAAGGGAGGTCTTCTATATTCTCGCAGAACGATCTCCATGTGTTTCTTTTAGATTTCCTTGGAGTCAGTCCAGTTTCCTGAACGTTTAGCTAAGTTGAAGAGCTTTCTGGCCTCCCTATTAATTTTTTTAATTCACTATTCCACCAGGCTACGTCTCTGTTGGTAGATCTAGTTCTGGTCTGACGACTAGATTCGTACGCTGATGTAATGTGATCATTTGCGTCAGCGGCCGGCTTATTCAGCTCCTTCGTTGAGTTGGGGTTAACACATGTAAGTTCCTATTCACATCTGAGGAGCTCTCTATATATAATTTCAGTCAGTGTGTCTGGGAACTCTGTTAGACGAGCGTTGGCATTGTGGAGTTTTGAGGTTGAATCTGATGTAGCAGTGATTTGACATTGAGGCCTCCTTGTTGGTATTACTGCTGCCCCAGATTGTACGATTGGCATTGGCATCGCAACCAATGATTATTTGGACTCCCTTAGAGTGGCATGACCTCGCCAGTTTGATGACTTCAGTTGGTGGAGTTGTGCTGCAGCTCCCGGAAAATAGGCTGAGGCTATTATCGTTTCTTGAGTTCCTCTTGTTGTCGCTATACAACCAGGTCTTTGGAGATGAATTCTGGAATGGGGAGAAAGTTTATGTGATCCCTTATGAGCATTGCAGCTCTACGGTGGATATTTGTATTGTCATACATATATCAACTTACATGATTTCCCTTGGAGCCCATTGATGCTTTATTCATTGCGGAGTTGAGAGGGCAAAGTATTACTTCGCCGAAGCAAAACGATATGTTATAGTCGATCTTTTTGAGTCCATCGACTTATTTTCGTCAATAGAGAGTGTGAGGACGATAGAATTTCCTTTAATTTCACGGCGCATTACTTTCCAATCGTCTGCAAGAAGATCATTGTTCTGAGCGCGTATCGTAGTGCGAATTTTTTCATTATCATACGAAACGCAGTCAGGGAATTGACGTACCAAAATTAGGTTGCGAGGTATTTCTGCCTCCTCAATCGCTTTAAGGGAGGCGTTTTCCCAAGGCTTTAACTCTTTAGTGATCTCTTTTAGCCATTCTGCTGTTTGGGAGTCCTTGCAGTTGAAGATTAACCAACCGGGTCTGAGAGACTCCAAGAAATTTAGGTTTGACCGGTTTCTCAGCTTAATTAAATCTAGAACCGAACTTTTAATCACAGTTATGTTAGAGTTCGAAAGGAGAGTTTCAGGGAAGATTTTGGCTAGGATGCCAATCTTGAAACCCTCAAGAGTCTATTTGAAGAAAGGTTTGGGTATTCCCGACGATGAAGGCTTTGAAGGCGGTTGGCCTTTGTTAAGCGCTTTAGCTTCAGTAGGGCGAGACATTTTCTGTTTCTTAGAAGGATTGCCACTTGATTCGTCAGATCGGTCTCTCTTTTGACAGGGCAGGGGTTCTTTGGCTTTGACTCGTGCTTCTTCGGGAGATATTCCCTCAGCGATTAGCTATTTGAAACGCTACTTACCGGCACCGCTATGTCGGTCGCGTTCAACCGGCTTAGTTGGGCGGAAATAGGCTCTGTGTTGGCAGTGAGGGTATTAGCCTCTGATAGGGATTTATCCCCTTCCAACGAGCTGATGGAGGCAAAGCCGTCGACGTGCTGATAAGATCAGCAACCTCTGAATCTTCAGTCTCCATCGGAGTTGATGTTATTGGAGCAACATCATCCTCAAGCCTTCTATAGGCTCTTCTACCTATAGCCATTCAGCCCTCAGCGTTGCTGTTCACCCACTGGCTTGGTACAGATGCCGAAGGGTTATATCACCTTTGTCCACCAGAAAAGGAGGCATGTCGATTTCGGACAGGAAGGGAAAGGGTATAGGAACTGGTTGTACCTCGATTCTTAATGAATCACCACATACAATTAAAGACACTAGGGTAAATTCTCGGCTAACTAATTAGGATTAGTCATTTCCAGTAAGCGTAAGAGATATGGATTTTGTAGTGCGAAAAAGCCTATCATATTCCGGGTTATAAATTGCATGTTAACCCTAATGAAACATATGCTGCAGGTGGAGTAGGAGAGTGTGTTAGTAATAACCTGGATTCTTAATTTGTTGATCATAGAGTACTGGGAGTTAAAAATCTGAAAAAAGGTTAAAACCATGTATTAGTTATTCTGTGCTAAGAAAAATTTCCCTAATAAATTAATGGAAAAGAGCTTCAAACATCCACTTAATACAGCTCTGAAAGCTCGTTTCAGTGTATTGAGTAAGGAAGTAAACAAAGACAAAGCTTTTATCTTTTTTTTTATCATTTCTGCGACCAAACAAACTTAAACAAAAATAAAGGGTGATTTTTTAAGAGGTTTAGAACTTTTTTAAAAAAAAAAACACAAAAAATTCGAAAAAATGAATGAAATATTTATTTGAATCGATAGTTTGAACCTTGCAATTTAATGTTTAAAGATAATTTCATGCAAATGTTGACCGCGGCTGCGTCTCAGGTAGCCCATCCGCTGAGTCCAATTTTGGCATACTCTTTCACACATATCGGCCGGTATCTCACGAATGAATGCATGGATGTTGGCTTCCAGTGCGTCAATCGAAGCGGGCTTGTCCCTATACACATTAGCCTTGGCATACCCCCACAAAAAATAATCTAATGGTGTCAAATCGCACGATCTAGGCGGCCAATTGACCGGCCCGAAACGTGAAATTAACTGTTCACCAAACTGGCCTCGCAATTGCGCCATTGTTTCGCGTGCTGTGTGGCATGTGGCACCGTCTTGTTGAAACCACATATCATGCAAGTCAAGAACTTCCATTTCGGGCAAAAAAAAGTTTGTTATCATCGCTCGGTAGCGTTCACCATTGACAGTAACGCTGCGATTCGCATCATCTTTGAAGAAATATGGCCCAATAATGCCGCCGGCCCATAAACCGCACCAAACAGTGGCTTTTTCGGGATGCATTGGTTGCTGTTGCAATGCTTCTGGCTGATCTTCACTCCAAATGCGGCAATTTTGCTTATTTACGTACCCATTCAACCAAAAATGAGCCTCATCGCTGAACACAATTTTTCAATAAAAAAACGGATCCTCGGCCAGCTTTCCAAGAGCCCATTCACCAAAAATTCGGCGTTGTGGTAGGTCGGCTGGCTTTAGTTCTTGCACCAGCTGTATCTTAAAAGGCTTTACGCCCAAATCCTTCCGCAAAATTTTCCACGTAGTGCTGTAACAAAGGCCTAACTGCTCGGAACGGCGCCGAATCGACATTTCGCGGTCTTCTGTCACACTAGCTGATACGGCCGCAATATTTTCTTCAATACGCACAGTACGTAAACGTGTTGGTGGTTTAATGTCCAACAAAGTAAATTTGGTGCGAAATTTGGTCACAATCTTCCGAATAGACTGCTCAGAAGGTCGAGAATGCCGATCATAAAATGGAAGCAGCGCGCGATGAACATTTCGATGAACAGCACGAATTTTGATAGTAAAATTCAATAATTTGCAAGCGTTGTTCATTTGTAAGACGATCCATGGTTAAATTGCAAACCAAACTGAAGCTGTTTGACAGTGACACAAGGTACTAAACACACGTCAGCTGTCAAAACCAGTGTTGCCAAAACCAAACCAGCTAAAAAATCACCCTTTATATATTAGGGATTATTTCAATCAAAAGTACAGTACGGAATAAGACTGAATCATTGCTTGCACAGATGAGGAATTAACCAGATAGTCAACTCTGCAATCCCCTATCACTTTCAACCCGAAAACAATATTTTATAATGGCCGCAAAATCCTCTCTCAATTTTCCCATCTGTGAATACGTGTGAGCCAGACACATGAAGTTAGATCTTATTTCGTAGATTACCCGCCAAAAATAATTGTGGGGAGTTTTGCAATATAACCAAATCGCAACAACAAAACAGCTGGTCACGGCGGATGTGTTGGGAAATAGGAAATTCGGCGAAGTGTTGAGTTTATGTGATTCAACTTTTATAGCTATTTTAATATAAATGTTTATAAAGAAACAAAAACATTAGTTACCCAATAAAGTTGTTACAATTTAGTTGGAATATTTTTTCCAATAGTTCTCTATGTTTTATCTGCCTTAAAATAAACATTCTTGGGTTGTTGTACTTTTCCATTTTGGTTAATAAAATGAGATAAAATGCATATTTTATTGTATTATTGCATAAATATTACTAAATTAGTAATGTTTGGGTGTAAAATATTTGTAGTAAATAGTTTGCAATGGTTTTTTATATATATATTAAATTCTTTGATTGTTTTATTACTTATTTATTATTTGATTGTTTTTAATCAACAAGAAAGTTTATTGAATATATGTACATATTCGGGTTCCGTGCATGGATAAAAAAAAAGTGAAAAAGAAGTATTTGTAATCCTTTTTAAATTTTGTTGTGTTACAAGATTTGTATTTTTATTTTATATGAAAATAAACAAAACAATATACAGTACGAAGCTATAAATAATGACATTTCATGGGCAAATCAAATGGGAATCACGCACACATAAATCGAATGATATGGGGCTGATGAAATGTAATTATTTATAGCAAGAAGTTGGGAACAGTTGATGAATTTCAGCAGATTACAACTCACAATTTGGGTGTGTAAAATAAACATGGTCAACATGCGGTGAATATGGATTGATAAAAACATACTTACCACACAACTAATAACATAATAAAATATTATAATATTAAGAATAAAGCTGTGTTTTAACTAATTTATTCTAATTTTTAATGAAAAATAATCAAAATAATATTGATTAACTTGACTAATATATAATAAGTAAGTTCATCATACATTTCCGGTTGACAATAAATTTAAGTATAACTATACTAGCAAGGATTTCGTAGATTATGGATGGTTATATTGAAGCAGTTAAGATACTCTACACAATTGAACACTGGTTTAAAACGCTTTTTAATAAAACGTAATTCAAATTCTTACAAATATTATTTTTGGTACATCAAAACACTTTTTTAATAAAATTTGAAATTAATTTCTTGTAGTAATAATAGTAAATTGTTTGGTTTGTTTTAATATAAAATTAAATTACAAAACATTATAGCTTGACAAATAAAGTCGGCTGTTAAAAAGAGTGGCTAATTAATTCAATATATATGTAACATAATGTGCATGCTTATTTATGATATGTACTCAAATACCAAGCATTTTCGATAAAAAAAAATCCACCCCCAATATATTTATGCAGTGAATTCCAGCTACCTTTTTTTCTCCTTCTTCCGTCTATCGCTTACTTTAAATTTTAAAATGAAGCATATTAACTTATATAAAAAATTTGCAAAACCCACTGAAAAAAGAAATAGCTAAGAAAATTGATTAACTAAACATACAAATCTTGTAACACAACATAATTTAAAAAGGATTACAAATACTTCTTTTTCACTTTTTTTTAGCCATGCACGGAACCCGAATATGTACATATATTCATTAAACTTTCATATGTTGAATAAAAACAATCAAATAATAAATAAGTAATAAAACAATCAAAGAATTTAATATATGTATATAAAACCATTGAAAACTATTTACTACAAATATTTTACACCCAAACATTATTACTTTAGTAATATTTATGCACTAATACAATAAAATATGCATTTTATCTCATTTTATTAACCAAAATGGAAAAAGTACAACAACCCAAGAATGTTTATTTTAAGGCAGATAAAAAATAGAGAACTATTTCTTATAACCGCAAAAAATATTCCAACTAAATTGTAACAACTTTATTGGGTAACTATTTTTTTGTTTCTTTATAAACATTTATATTAAAATAGCTATAAAAGTTGAATCACATAAACTCAACACTTCGCAGAATTTCCTATTTCTCAACACATCCGCCGTGACCAGCTGTTTGGTTGTTGCGATTTGGATATATTGCAAAACTCCCCACAATTATTTTTGGCGGGTAATCTAGTAAATTAGATCTAACTTCATGTGTCTGGCTCACACGTATTCACAGATGGGAAAATTGAGAGAGGATTTTGCAGCCATTATTAAATATTTTTTGCGGGTTGAAGTGATAGGGGAGTGCAGAGTTGACTATCTGGTTAATTCCTCATCTGTGTTGCTAGTTTTGCAAGTTACAAGAATAGTATGTGGGCTCAATCGATTAGCTCCTTCTATAGATTTGTTCAGAGCACTCAAAATGTTGCCACTATTTCAAAATTTCAAAATTTTTTATGAGAGGTGGCCCTATTTCAAACACTCGCATTATTCTTATCAAATTAATTAAAAAGTTCACCCCACACTTCCAAGTTATTTTCTTATGAAGTGACATTATCACTATTAATTTCTTAAAAAAAATAGCAAATGTCACTACTTATTCTTATTTTCAATATTGTTATAGTAGACTAAGTAAATACAAAATTTGTTAAAACAAGAATAATGAGTAATGAATAAATGAATAAAATTATTTTTGGCGGGTAATTAAGCAAATTAGATCTAACTAAATGTGTCTGGCTCACATGTATTCACAAATAGGAAAATTGAGAGAGGATTTTGCGGAAATTATTAAATAATTTTTGCGGGTTAAAAGTGATAGAGGATTGCAGAGTTGACTATCTAGTTAATTCCTCATCTGTGGTTTGGATGCAGTTAGGCTGTTAAAGTCATCGGGGAACTTCTAAAATCAATCCATTTGATAACAATGTGTTTGGGTTGGCTGGTATGCCGAATCCTGGAATATTTGCCAAGTGACTACAAGAAGCCGAAAAGGTTACTTACATACATATCGAATGCATCTATTATATTTTTTTTAACAGATTCTATTTAAAAATGGATTTGGATTCAGTAAATGCTTCGCTATTTTCATCGTCATAGTCATTGTCATCTTCATCATCATCATCATCGTCATCGTCAACGTCATCATAGCCGTCTCCATCGTCTTCTTTATTACCATCATCCAGTTTGGCAGAAATCTTCCTCAGGTTGCGAAATTTATCTTTTAGAATCGAGAGGCACGAAACTAAGGTACAACTATTTAGGGTCGTATTGTGCGATTTTCTTTTAGAATATTTTAAATTCGAATGTCTGTTGTTTAATTATTGTTTGAATTAATTTTGTTTAATAAATAATAAATATAATAGTAAATGTACTAATTCTGTCATGAATTATAATAAATAGTGTGAAATTAAATTCTCATATCGTAAGGAAAGCCGACTTTAAATAAATTTCTTTGTTTTGCTTATTTAGGAGTAACACAACGTCCAACACAATTTTATGCATATTGAACAATAATATACAGCAATGTATTCACTTAGTACGCGTTTCTTGTAATCACATGCAAGAATTATCAGGATTTAGGTCAATGAGATACGAAATCTATAAAATAAAGAAATGGAATTTAAATTATAATTAAAATGAATTTAAGTTAGAAAACTATGAACAACAATGTACTTACAGTGACTCCATCGCATAATCGGACAAGAACATTGTTGTGATATATGTGCTCTAAATCTAAACAAAATTAGCCAAATTAATGTTATAATAACGTTTATATTTTTCAAAAACATAAAAAAAAAATCACATTTTTTTAAAGAAAACTCTTAGTTTCACAACGAAAACAAAAATATTCCGATGTTTGGTTTTCAACGAATAATCGGACAGCGGAAAGAATTAAGAAAAAAAAAACATGAAAATGTAAAATTTAATATTTGGTTGCGAATCCTTTGTTGTCTATGACAGCTTGCGACCCCCAATTTCTCAGCACTTTGCTTGACATTTTGCTTTAAAACGTTGAGGTTGCTAAACTTGTCCATAATGCCATCAATAAAATGTAATTGGCCCACTCCAGCACTGAACATGCAGCCCCAAACCATCACAGACCCACCTCCATGCTTTACTGTGGCCTTTGTATTTTTGGGTTCAAATTCGCTATTTGGTTTACGACAAACAAACATCTTCCCATCGGATCCATGTATATTAAATTTACTCTCATCGGTAAATACAACCTTTAATTAATTAATTAAATTGAAAAAAAAATTATCTGAGACCACGTACTATTAAATTACCGTCTTCCAAAAGTACTCTGATTTCCCTGCTTTTATTGGCAAATCTAAACTAATCCCGGAATTTCTTAATAATGTCGTGGACAGTAGACTTGCTTCTTCCGACCAATTCTGCAATTTCTCTAACTATTTTGCCTTCGAAATTGAGTTTAACAATCAGCTGTCGAAGTTCCACAGAGGATTGCTTTCCGTTTAGAGACATTTTGGCACTTTTTGTTAATAAAATTATGGTTTCTACACTTGATCTCATCTATAAACAAATCAATGTAAATGCAATGTAAATATACATTGAATGACAATGAGAAAAAAAATGCATATACCTATTATTTTTCCTGCATTGACTTCGGATAAAATCTGGAATAAGTTTAAATAACTTTTTAACATAAAAATTAAATGGATACGTATATAACATAATGCAAGAAATTAATAAATGAAAATTATTAAATTGCAATATGGCCTACCGCAAAAGTTTTAAAAATATAAATCACAAACAAAAACAAAGCCGACACACGATAAATGTCAAATGCGTTGGTAGTAGTGAGAGCAGGAACAGTACTCCAAAAAAGCTAGAACAGCACTGACAGCAGTTTGAACAGTACTTGACAGTATAAAGTATAAAATTTATTGAGACTTAATTGCGAGTTACAAAGTGTATTATATTAATTCAGCCGATGAATGTGCAAATTCAACAAGTTTCTGGTTAAAGTATTCACGTGGTTCTTTATGATGCAAGATGATTCGGGTTGCAATAAATATTCCCATCGATATTTGATTGTTCGGCTGAGGCAATATATTACATTAATATTTTTATGGAGATATATGCCACCTTTGTATAATGAAAACATTCACGGAATATATTGCCTCCGCCGAATATTCGTTGGGAATTTTTATTGCATCCCTAATCACCTAACCTCATAGAGAACCGCCTGAATACATTTAATAGAAACTGGCTGTATTTGCACATTCTGCGGATGAATTAATATTTTATTACACTCTAATAATTAGTTACAAATAAATATATAAAGCTCTATATGGCGGATGGGCGAATGGAAATCGACATTAATTTGCGAGGTAGCAGCCGAATGTAGACTGTTTGATATGCGGTCTCACTCTATTTGTATTTTGTATTATATTTGTACTTAGTGGATAGTCCACTATTTAAATTCAATATACAATTACTTCAAAAACTTAAGATTAATAAAATTATAAAATAAATAATTACATATCGTTACTTTTAACAAATGCTATTATTTATCTTTTAAATGAGGCAATAATTTTTTCGTTTTTTATTTATTGAGGCATTGAGTTAAATAATTGAAAACCTTTATATACAATACTATTTTGTGCAACGTTTCTTAGACAATGCGGTACTCTTAAATCACCCTTATTTCTTAGATTGTTAGGCCGAATTTGACTAACATGGCTCAGATATTTTTGTATATACAGAAATTTGATTTTTTGATTTTTTAAACAAAACACAAAACAATAACCCGAATTCTTTGTTTGACACTTAACCGTTTTAACATATTTAACATGAACATGATTAATGAATATCTATTACATTTAAGGATTGTTCGCATTGCTTTATTTTGAATTCTTTGCAATTTTGTGATTACATTAAAGATATTTATGGCGCTCATTGCTGAAATCATATTTCGTATTCTTTTAAAGAAGAAAACTCAAATTTAAATTTTTAATCAATCATAACTCCTAAATATTTAATTTGCTCAACCTGTTCTAATATTTGATCGTCTACATTTAGATCTGTTGCTATATTTAAATATCATACATTTAGATTTGTTAACATTTAATTTCAATTTATTAGATTTAAACCATTTGTTTAATCTAATCTAGTCGTCTTGAATTTGTCGTTCACACTCATCTAAGTCCTTTCCTGATATAAACAGAAGGGCGTCGTCCGCAAATAATGCTATTTGGGAATATTTGAGTACACTCTTATACCCTTTTCACACCGCATCGAAATCTGAGGTTTCGCAAAAACTCATGAAACCTCCATCGAAATCCGGAGGTTTCCCATACATTTTCGAGATTTCCAAACCTCGATATTGTATGAGGTTTCGATGAAACCTCCTCAGAATCTGGTTTTAATGGTAAGGTTGTCAGAGCAAACGCACCTTTTAACACATACCACAAGTTACACAAAGCAGTTGACAACCGGTTGACAGATATTCAATAAATTACAAGTCAACTGTAAGTCACCTAAGAGTTAGCTTACCGATTTCATGAACGGCGATCAGGCGAATTATTATAGACGTTGTTAGCTTATAGTGGACTTGCAGTGCACTTGCAATTTGAACGCAATAATTGTTTATTCGCTTTTATTTTTCGATGGCTGACTGAAACGTCAAACAAAACCCGGGTAGTGTTCGAGGTGAATGCTTTGACGCGATTTCGAAATCTGTTTGTGGAAACCTCGAAATTTAGTGCGGTGTGAATAGGGTATTAACATCATTTATATATATAATAAAAAGGATCGCTCCAAGAATAGATCCTTGTGGGACGCCCAGTGTTGTCTTCACGTTGTCTGATGCCACGCCATTTACCACCTTTCGCTGTGTTAGGCCATTCAAAAACGATTGAAACATCTGTAAAATTATGGACGGTAGAGAAACCGAAAGAGATCGGTTCTCTCTCTAATCTCGTGCAAAAATTGCATTTATGGCCATGTAAACCAACCATAATATTTATAAATATGTTGGTTTCGAAATAAATTCACACTACATTACCACCAATTAAAGGTAAAGAGAAACCCCGTGTACGCCACAAATTACAACTATCTGTTAAAAACTGTTAAAACGAACAGTACATGCAATTTCGTAAGTCGTCAAGTCATAATAGCTTTGTTCAATGAGGCTGTCCAGCTCAGTGCAAAGCATGTAAATTACAGGTTTTCGTGTTCAATGAGAAAAATTTGTGTCCAGCTCATGTTTCCTTTTGGTTCAATGACTCTGCCTGGAAGAGAATTTTTGCACTTGCTTTTGTGAGAAACGTCAAAATCAGTTGTGATTGCAAATTAATTGTTTTGTCGTCGAAGTGAAAAGTTGTTTGTTGATTAACTAAATGGAACAAATCGAAATATCTTCTGATAAAGGCCAATCGGTTGTTGTAACAGTAAGTAACAATAAGTACATGATTAATGTTCTTTAATTCCCGATTTATACTAAACTTGTAAACTCAAATAATTATTCAACGATCGAAAATGTAATTGTCATTTTTTGACAACCAACATATGGCTATATTTTTCTGTTCTACCTTTGAACTGACTTTAATCACAAATTTGTTCTGCTCTGCCTTGCCTTTTTTTCTCATTGAACAAAGCTAATGACATTGACAATGGGCAACGACAACGGGCGATTTTGAAGTTAAGCTATAAAATTGTGTGTGTGTGTGAGTGTGTTACGGTGTAGTATAATTTTGTGCTTAAATTTGTGTTAAGGAAAGAAGATAAAATTTTTCGCAAAGATAATACTCTAATTAAATCTTCGGAAATGGCTAACGATCAAAATCCATTCTCAGGCCTTCTGCATGAATCAAATGCAGCTAATTTTACATCAAATACAAAATTTAATAATGTGTTAAACGATCTAATTGAAAATATCTTTCTATTCACAATCAACAAGGTGAATGCACAAAAGTCAAAACAATTTGTTTATATGGAAGAAATTGCCCTTCAATCTAACGAAAATCTGTTCAATTTGGAACTCTTGGAGCAGGCATTATTTGAGAGACTTATGCTACCAAATCCTAAGGATTATTTAATAGTAGAAAATGCATTGGATGACATTACAAATGTGACTGAAACACAAGTTATAATTTATCTGTCTCGAGCGTATATTGAATGTGCAAAATTCCGTGGAAAAAATCACTGTGAAAAACTAGTTGAAGCGTGTGACCGAATTCATGAATTAATTTTACGAAATGCTGGTACATCCATGAAGCAACCTTCATTATATGAAGGCCAGTCCCTATCGGAGCAGTGGTTAAGCATATTGAAAGATGAAGATGATATGGATTATAAACAGGAGTTTTTAACAGGTATGAGGTATGCACTTTACATTTCGTATGTAAAAATCAACAAAATCAGAAACGCATTTAAACTGCTAAACTGTACTTATATAAATCAGACAGGATTAGTTTATTAACAACATATATATATATATATCATCGCGACAAATACCTATTATAAGGACAATTCATATAATATCACCTTTACATCATGATTTGCCAGTCTCTGCATCAAACTTCTTTCTATAACAACAATTCAGTTGTAAACAATGTCCACAAGATTTACTTTTGTGAAAGCTTATAATTTTTCACGATAATTTCAATTCGTCATTAATATCGACCAACTAGAGTTTACTTTACTGAACAGGTGCTTGTACCTATGTATATTTAGGAATATTAGATACTAAAAAATGAGTTATTGCATTGTCCAACACTATTTTTTTTTAATATATAAGATCGACAGAATAGTACAATCTGCTTAAAAGCAGCATTAAGCAATTTTAATCATTTTTAAGCAAAAGCAGCATTAAGCTTTAAGCAGATTGTACTATTCTGTTGATCTTATAAAGAGCCGGAACAATGTCTAAAGTGCAATTCATTGTCATTGTCTAGAGCAATTCATTGAAAATTAAATGGAACTGTATTATATCCACCTTTTTTTTAAGAAACATTGAACTTGTTCAAAACCCTACGAAAAAAATACAGCTCAAGTACCTACAATTTATTACACTTTTTAAAAAAAAAAATTGTTTACAATATTTATACAATCGTTTTTCGTAAGTTTACGATAAATCTAATATTTTGCTAGTACTGCGTTGTGCAAATGTTGTTTTATTATTAAATTTTTATTTAAAAAATTATATATGAAATTTATTGTCAGTCTTTATTGATTATTTATAGTACAGCGTGAGTGGCGCTGATGGTCATTGGTATGGTTTGTTAGATGGCGGATTGTTTTCCGGCAGATTGTCAACCATGGTTGTATCGCGTTCCAGCAACCACGTAGAAGTCTTCGAATAAATCTTCTTGGACTATTCCAAGATCTGGTTCAATTTAAGCCATCACGTAGGGTTAGTAATCCTGTATTGGAGTCTCTGAAATGATATGAATCAAAGGGTTGGGATATGATAGGATATTGCGCGTCATTTTCGTTGAAAGCGAGCAAAGATATTGGTCAATGGGGATAAGATTGGCGGTTCATATAGGATTTCTGTTCTATAATAGTGGTTGTTGTGAGGGTTTCGGTAGAGCGAAGTACAGTGACGAAGCACTTTTCGCTCGAAGATTTGTAACTTTTCCATGTAAATGGGACTGATAGAGTACCAGATAGGAAAGCAGTAGGTTATGATTGGACGTATCAACTTCTTACAGGGAAGAAGTTTTGTCCTTGTTTCGAGTCCACCTCTTATTCGCATAAGTGGCAGGACTAATGATAAGGCATAATTTGCCTTTTGAAGAGTAAGAGCTACGTGACGGTTAAACTTGAAACGTTCTGTTTCACCTGTTGTTTTGGCAATATTATGGAGTTGTCAGGCAGGGTAAGAGTTAGCTTTTTACATTTCGCTATAGTGTTGCAGTGCCTTAGGGATTTTGAAATGATATAAGCTCCGTTTAAGCGGAGTTTATTTTGATTCCCCATTTTTGGTAGTATAGCTCAAGTTTGAGGATGTGTGACTTGATTCTACGTAATGCAATTACGGCAAGGGGAAGAAGAGTATGTGATGGAGTCGTCTGCGTAAAGCAGAGTCTCTGTTCGAGAATCATTTTGTGTTGGGAAATTAGGGATTTGAGTTTGAAGACTAAGCCTTCAATCCAAACGGAATCAAATGCCTTTTCAATGTCAAGTAGACAAGCAACGGTGGTCTCTATTTTATTTAACCCAATGCTAACATCAGCGTGCAGCTTCAGTAGTGGACCAAATGTCGAGTGTTTGGATTTGAATCCGAATTAGTTATTTTGCGCTATTTCTAGTTCGGTGTAGACCGATTTGATTTTGTTTAGAATCAACATTTCTAGAAGTTTGTTTATGTTTCAGAGCAGAGAGATGGGTTTAAATTTTGAAATGCAATTCGCAGAAATTTTTTTGGGGATTGGGAAAGCTTCCGCAATTTTCCATTTAGTTGGAAAATAACAGTTGTTAATACAATTATTGAGAATAATTGTGAGAAAAATTATTGCTGTCGTGTGAAGTCTTTTTATGTCAAAGTTGAAAATTTTGTCCGGACCCGAAGACTTTTTCGCATTATCGGTATAAATTGCTGCCGATAAGTTAGTAGGGCTGGTGAAAGAGTCATCAACTAGAGTGTAGACTGATGAAGTTTGTTTCTGAAAACTGAGTAATTGGGCTGGGAATTTCAGCTCTACAAATGCATCTGATGGAACCAATCAACCGTTTGATAAAAGGGGTTCAGTAACTAGGGTCTGTTTTTCAACAGTTTGGTTTATTTTCTTAAAGGTGTCTGGGCCTGGTTTGATAAGAGTCAGTTTCTTTTTGAATTGAGAATTCACAAAGGATTTGGTGTTCTCACTTATCAGCGTGCTAAGACAATTCAACTGTGAAAGAATACTCTGATATTCAGCCCAGTGTGTAATAAGGGGTTACATGAGTTTCACAGCTTCAAAAAAATCTACAACATTTCGAGAATATTATCAAAAATTTTCAAGTCATTCCGATTAAAGTTTCGGAGATACAGCCTTGGGAAGGTGCGCACTCAATTGAATCACGAGGTTTATGTGAGGTTATCCAAACTTTAAACGCGTTTTTCTCGAAACTGTGTTTTCAAAGCCGATTGTCAAAAGTTCTCGAAAACCACTCAACCGATCTTGATAAAATTTTACACAGGTTTTCGAGATACAATTCACTAGGACTTGGACGAAGGATTTTTTTTCAATCACAACTGTTTAAAAAACAAAATTTTGAGCGATCCTTACCAAAATTAGCATTTTTTTGTAAAAGGGTCTACCATAATTCCAATTTTCACTTTTCAACGGGGACCCAACTTTTTTCCGAGGGATCACTGGAAATGACGTCACAATGATGGAATTTTGAATATTTTCCTTTGAAAATTTCAGAAATTCTTTTTCAAATGTATAATATTTAAGACGGTAAAAATTTTGAGTAAAATATTTTATTTTTTATATAAAATATTTTGTTTTGAAAATATAACTATTTTTCCCCGAATAAACCCATGTAAACACTTAAGCGTGCGGTGGAATATTCGTTGCAGGATTTTCTGAAGCTTTTGCCTGTGTTTATACATATTCTGAATGTGTACAGGAAGGTCTTTGCATTTGGACGGAATCTTGTTGGGAGTTGGTTGCTTTGCAATGCTTTCAGAAATTGAGTTTTCAGTTTTTAAGACTACTTAGTCAATTTGGTGGTTACTCAAATTTGAGTTAGAAATTGGGATGTTGTGTCTTAATTTTTCCGTTAAGGACTCTTGAAACGTTTCCCAGTTAATTTTGTTCTGGGGGTGACGAGCATTAAAATCACCGCCAATTATAAATTGGGTGTAGTGTCGGCAGAAGTTGTGCAGAACGTCAAGGTCATGTTTAATGTCTGAGCGAGTAGCCGCACATTGGTTGTAGAGAAATATTAACATGATTGTTTTTATTCTCTAGCGGGATTGATACGCAAGTAACTTGGAAAGTTCTAAAACCCTCTAATCTATGAGGTTTTGATAGGAAGACCGGACGAGAACCGCAGTAAAGCTTTCGACGGGTACCTGATGGTCTCGTCTCAAAGACGATACTTCGTCGTCTCAGATAGAAATTCAACGTCTGGGGTATTTTTAATCAAAAAGTTTTGGAGGGCTATCAGTTAAGGATGTGAAATTAAAGAATTTACGTTATAACTAATAACGTTTAGATTTATTATTGTCCTAGATATAATTTAAAGCAGATTTTAAGGTGGAGGTGTTTTTTGCCGATATCATCGGGACATGCCTCATAAAGAGGAAGCAAAGATGAGATCTTTGACATGACAGGAAATCGCCAAAGTATTTCTGGGAATCACCCAGGAAGTAGCAATTTGTGGATTTGAAACCACCAGGCAGCAGCCTTGGGGACTGTTGGAGGGCTTACGGTTTTTATAGCTGTAATTATTTGTTTGTTTTGGGGTTTGGGCTTAGGAGTCGTTGCTGGCAACTCTGCAGAAGCAAGCTTTTTCCGCGTAGGAGCTTCCTCTTCCTCGGTGGAATCGGCGTTTTCATCAATCGGATTGGGTGCCAAATTGTTGTTTTAGGAAATCGTTCACGGGGTACCCAAACGTCGCCGAAAACTCTTGGAGGCTTCTTGCCCGATTTTTTCGAACAGACCTGCCTTGGCGATCTTAATTTTTTCCTTAATACCCATTCTCATGTCTATTTTCGAAGGTCGGGTGGGGTCTTATTACATTGTTGATGTTATTTGTTTTTTTGTGAATTCAAGGCCTGACGAAAAGCACATACCCTTAGCGGAGCAAAGTAGTCAATCAAATTTTGGATTGTAGTCATCAATATTTATGTCATCTGATTGAAATTTAAATTCCTCACTTTAACTTTTTGAATATGTTTTATTGAAGCCCAGAGATTGCTTCTAAAAAGGAAAGCCGCCCAAAGTTTATTTATTTTAAAAAAGTTCTTATAAGTTCTTAATTTCTATCATCACTCAAGTTTTTGTTTTTAAGAATTTGTTTTTGTATGTCAGCGTTGTTAATTAAATGTTGTTATGCTAAATTTCGGACATGGGTGCAGTGGCTTAGTGGTTAAGTGAGAGATCGCTAGTTCAAATCCCGACCTGTACCACCTGAAAGTTTTTATTCGCTGCCCCACCTCTTGCGAACGTCTGACAAATATTCAAACGTAAGAAATGTCTTAAGAAGCTTCTCAAAAATAATTAAACTGTAGGTCCTCCATTCGTGTCAAAAATATAACATCGCACCCACAATGGTTGAAGAAGCTAGGCTTTAGGTCCTGTATGGGCCGTTTACGCCCAATATTTATTTTTTTTTACATTTCGGACATCGACCT
Organism: Ferdinandea cuprea; assembly: GCA_963576555.1. Classification (NCBI taxonomy): domain Eukaryota; kingdom Metazoa; phylum Arthropoda; class Insecta; order Diptera; family Syrphidae; genus Ferdinandea; species Ferdinandea cuprea. The sequence goes on along the minus strand of OY754958.1, from coordinate 89,818,344 downwards.
TTTTGTTTGTTAGAGTCAAAAGGACATTGGTCCTTTTATTTGTACGATGATAAATACTGATATCGGTTTTAATAGATATTAAATCCTGGATTTTTTCTTCATTCTATGATAGTATTGAGTCATATACATCCACCCTTTTTGTTCTTAGGTCGACCTTTACAAACGCTTCTTCACGTTGTTATTTGTCAAAAAAATCATATTTTATCGTCTTAATGCTGGCCCATTTAACTACTTTTTGCATTAACAATTGTATTACGTAAAACCGGTCAAAAATTAAAAATGTCTGACGGAGAAGGCTCAATCACATTAAGCGTAGGTGTTCTTAGTTTCCTTTTTTGGTTCTACCATAGCATGTGTCGTCAAATAAGTGAAGTTCTTCAACTTCCGGAGCTAAAGACTCTACGAAATGATGAGTACAAGATGCAATTTTCTGGCCTCTACGGCGGTTGGCTTACACTTTTTCAACGTCAAAACACCTTCCGCTTTTATTGAAAAATCAAAACTTTCACACATGTATTTTTTTTCGGGGGATGAAAAACTAAAACGATTAATACATTTTGGAAATTGATATGTCTGGGCTCAAATACTTTTTTGATGTTCTTTCTCGAGAATAATGCAGGAATGTAAACCGAAACGAAATGGTACTATTGAAAAAAAATTTTCGGATCTACGGTACGAAACTGTTAAGAAACCGGTATGAAACTAGTTTAAAACTAAACCTGTGCAGTTAGTTTCGTACCGGGCTTATCCAAAACTATTTTGTGCCTTTTCGTACTTTAAATTGCTATTGTAATTTTGTCTGAAGGTCACTTTTTTCGGGGTCAACTCTTTTCTTTTAAACTATTAGGTACTCCTACTTTTTTTTATAGCCAATACAAACGTTTTTATACATGTACGTAAGTGGAAGAAACTCCATTTCTTTGCAAATTCAATACCGAACCATGAACCACTCATCTTTAGAATATTACCACATCCATTAGCGCAACCAAGAAAAAAGAAACACCACACACACACATCTCACACATCTATCTTCAAAGTAAGTGCTGCCCACCCCATTCGGTGGCTACGGTTGACACACGCACGAAACATTTGCTAAATACATATACTTACGTATATACTGTTTGTGCAAGTACAAACGGTATTATTTGATGAATTTGTCATCGACAGACTATTACATCAAAACCGAGCCCAATACTGGAAATAGATTGGAATTAAAGCTATGTGGGCTGACGTTTGTACTATTGTACCTGAGTAGGCAGGAGTGAAATCCGGTTGAAATGGCTTTCAGGCTAATGCTGCAAACGATCTTGGCAGAACTCAAAGAACGCTCGATGCCTCGTCGCCATTAGGTTGGTGGTGTAGGTCAAGATGAAACATTCCTTGTTAAAACCGATTTGGCTCTGGCACAACACCTCATAAGGGTCTGTGTCAACCCTCGCATGGCCTCACTGCTTGCAAAGACAACCATGGAATCCCTACATACTCGGACATCGATAACGGCTTTGAATGTGGACCCAACCGAAATGAATACAGTTAAAGTTAGAATAGAGAAAGTTAATCAGGAAAATCGCTTTCAAAGGAGTTCAAGGATGCCTAACGTCACCAGATACCGCACCAGCACCCTTAGGGAGTAGCATTTTAGAAGATGGGAAAAGACGTTCAATACACCAACCTATGAGAGATGCAATTAAAAGCATTAGATCCCTATATGAGCTTTCTGCTATTCAACTGCAGGATGAAAAAGCAAAAGAGGTGATAAGAAAAAACAACTCGTCACAAACCTCACCCTGGCTGAGAAACGCTCAAGAACCTAAGAAAAGGCAGGGTCAAAATCGCGAAACCCCAGGCGGTAGAGTCGAAACAAAAAGAAAATAATACAGAAGTCAAACGATGGCGGGCAGTTGAAAAAAACTAAGAAGGAGACTAACCAAAGTAAGGTAGAGTCGGAAAGAAGTAAACCGGACTTTACCATCGGACTTTACTTTGTCATCGAAGCAAGGTCATCGAAGGACTTTCGTACGCGGAGATTCTTCGAAGCGTAAAAGCAGACCCCAAACTGGAAGCTATTGGAAAAGCGGTATCCAGGGTAAGTAGGACGCAGAAAGGAGAGCTCCTAATACAGCTCAAGGAAACTGGAAATAAGACAGAAAAGTTTAAAAGTGTCATTGGCGAGGTTTTTAGACAACCTGTCCGCCGATGTTAGTGGTAGAGCCCCGGTGGTTATCGGCGGCGACTTAAATGCATGGGCAATAGAGTGGGTTAGCAGACGTACAAACGACAGAGGACGTAGTCTGCTAGAAAGTTTTGCAGCCCTTAACATAGGCCTTGCAAACCAATGAGGAATGAGAAAATAAAAAAGCTTAGAGAAATGTGCTTAAAAGCCCGACGCAAAGTCCAAAGATCTAGGGGAAGAGATCGCTTTGAGGAACACCTTAGTGGTTTTAAAATAGCAAGAGGAGACTTAAAAAGGGCAATCAAGGAGAGCAAGACAAGATGGGGCACCGTCCTCGTATCGCCCAATAAGCCTTCTAGACACAATGGGATACTGGAACGGATAATATATGCTAGATTGCTCGCGGTAGCAGAAGAGAGAGGAGCACTATCAGACTATCAGTTTGGGTTCAGAAAATCGCGGTCTACTGTTCAAGCCGTAAAAACTGTGGTCGACATTGCGGCCGAAGCGATACAAGGAGAAAGATGGCGGTATGGTACAAAAAAATACTGTGTAGTGGTGACTTTGGACATCAAGAATGCCTTTAACTCGGCAAACTGGGCGTTCATCAGAAGATCACAAGCCAGGATGGACACTCCATATTACTTGCTGAGGATAGTAGAAAACTACTTTACCAGCGGAAACTGAGGTATGAAACTGATGGGTTGAAATACTACAGCGTTTCAGCTGGGGTTCCGCAAGGATCAGTACTCGGTCCACTCCAATGGAACATTATATATGACGGAGTGTTAGGGCTTATGTTGCCGCAAGGAGTTCAAGTAGTCGGATTTGCAGACGACATCGCTGTCGTTACGGTGGCAAAAGATATAAAGGAGATAGAGTCAGCTACAAATGAAGTAATTATTCGCATCAAAGAGTGGTTGGTACCCGCCGGGCTAGAATTAGCGGACCACAAAAGGGAAGCCGTCTTAATTACCAGTAGAAGATTTGTGGAATGCGCCAATATACGGGTGGGACATCAAATAGTCCGATCGCAAGAATCGATCAAATATCTGGGAGTAGTACTTGATAACAGACTACAGTTCAAAGCGCATATACTGCAGTAACAAGGCCTTACTGCTGCAAGGAGCACTCTGTAGAATACTACCAAACATTGGCGGACCTGGATATGCTAGGAGGATTCTCCTATCTAGAGTAGTCAGCTCAGTCCTCTTATATGCTGCTCCGGTTTCGGCGGGGGCACTCGCCATAAAACTAAACAAGAGAAAACTTTCGCTCGCATACAGACTCAGTGCATTAAGAGCGATCTGTGGATTTCGAACAAGGAATGGTTCCGATCGACATTCTCGTGGACGAGATGTTGAGAATTTATAATAGAAGAACCCTAGAGCGATAAGATGCAGGTGAAATTGCAAGAATAAAAGGAGAGGAGCGATCGGCTTCAGCAGCTCTCTGGCAAGCATGTTGGTGGCACGGGCTACCGCATCTTTAAAAGATTACCACATCCATTGTTCCGCAGACAGTGTGCATAGGAAACAAAAAAAAAACGCTAATCGCGCGCGCGCTGATAGCTGACAAAAAAAGTGTGCTGTGCTGTGCTGTGTAGTGTGGATAAATAATCCAAAAAAAAGAAAGAAAAAAAGTGCATTGTGTTAGGGCAATCCCGCTCGCCCCACTCCCATTCGTTTGCTGCTGCCTTGCTTTGCTATAGCAAGTGCCGTATGTTTTTGCGTGCACTTGCTATGGCTGGGTAGGGTATCATTTGGCGAATAGCAGGTCGCGTTGTGTAGATTTTATTGGCAGACTAAAGCAATTCGTTGTATGGGCATGACACCTGCAGTTAGTTGTTTTGGAAAGCTGACGTCAGAATCTACACGGTACGGCCTAGCTTAGTCAGCGTCGGAGTTGAGTTGTTTGCGTTTGTTTTTTGTCATGCGTTGGAATTTTAAAGTGGACGTGAGTAATATTCGTGGGTTGAGATCCAATTTTTTTTCATTGTACGCCCATGCGATTCACAATAAACCAGCTGTTTTGGCACTAAGTGAAACACAGGTCAGCATAGATTCCGATTTAACGGAGTTTAGTCTGCCTGGATATAACTTTGTGCCATTATTCTTTTCCCATCGTGGTATTGCCGTTTATATACGTAGTGATGTAGCCTACCAACTTCTACCTCAATATGGCCAATGTTCCAATCCGGAATTTAATTTAATTTTTTTTGGCTAAAATTCCACGTCCGTAGGCAATTAATTCACTACTGTTTTATTTACAGAAGCACTAACCAGGACAGGCAATCAACTTATAATGAGTTTTTTTTTTTTTTTTTTTTTAGGTGAAAATCTTCCAAAGACACTATCAGGATAGCAAGCGCGTGCTCATAGTAGTGTCAGATTTTTACTGACTAAAAACACCACCCTTCTATAGAAACTTAGATACTGCAACTAAGATATAACTTATCAAGCAATTTTTCTATCGCGAAATAAAAAACATTTGATAGGTTACTTTCCACTGAAAGATCCTGCATGTTCCGCAATTAGGACGCGGTTAATCCTTATCTTGCCAAGTCGAAAGGTTTCGTTCTTTGTAGTCGGCGCAATAAATTATTCTCATCCAAAATGTGTCGGACTGTATTATTGATATGTCCGATTAGTCGGTTTCTATGCTTTCGCGCGATGCTTCTCGTTTCAGCTTCGATTGTAGGAATTCCGAGATCCCTGTGGATATCGTCGTTTCTAATATACCAAGGAGCGTGGACAATTTCTCTAATCACTCTATTTTGAAAAGTTTGTAAAATGTTGGCATTTGTTTTTTTGGTACAACCCCAAAGTTGTATACCGTAGGTCCTTTCCTAATAACCAGTACATTTCTCTATATTTGATATCGAGTTTTTTACGTTTCATTTTCACGTGCGAATTCCATTCCCAAGTTTTTGGCCTCGTTTGCAAAGGGTATTCGGGCCATGTTTAGAAAAATTGGCAAGTCATTAGTTTTCTTATACGTGAAATTCACGTGAACAGATTTAGTTTCGTTGAGGGCGATCCGCCAGTCCCTCGTCCATTCATTTACTTTATTCAGTGCGGTTTGCAGTTTTGCAGTCGTTTCTTCGATAGTATTACCGACTGCAAGGATAGCGGTGTCGTCGGCGAACGTAGCGAGGGTAGTGCAATCTTCTCTTGGTATATCGCGAGTATATAACAGATAGAGAAGCGGCCCAAGGACGCTTCCTTGCGGTACGCCAACCGAAATTTCTTTAAGCTCCGAGTATTCGCTTCCATGCCTAACACGGAAGAGTCTATTGCCGAGATATGATTCTAAAATATCATATAGCCGAACGGGGAGAACTTGTCGTAATTTAAATTTTAAGCCGTCGTGCCACACCTTATCAAAGGCTTGTGAGACGTCAAGGAATACGCTTGAGCATATCTTTTTTTCCTCAAATGCTTTCTCGATTACGTCAGTAATTCTATGCACTTGGTCAATTGTCGAATGCTTGGTTCTGAACCCAAACTGGTGGTCAGGAATGAGATTATTATCTTCTATATCCGGTTGTAGACGCCTTAGTAATATCCTCTCGAAAACTTTGGATATGACTGGGAGAAGCGAAATTGGTCTATACGATTTTACTTCATTTGGCGATTTTCCTGGTTTTAAAACCATAATGACTTCCGCAACTTTCCATTGGCTCGGCACGTGTTTTAATCTGAGCGCAGCATTTATAATATACAAAGGGTGATTTTTTAGCTGGTTTGGTTTTGGCAACACTGGTTTTGACAGCTGACGTGTGTTTAGTACCTTGTGTCACTGTCAAACAGCTTCAGTTTGGTTTGCAATTTAACCATGGATCGTCTTACAAATGAACAACGCTTGCAAATTATTGAATTTTAATATCAAAATTCGTGCTGTTCATCGAAATGTTCATCGCGCGCTGCTTCCATTTTATGATCGGCATTCTCGACCTTCTGAGCAGTCTATTCGGAAGATTGTGACCAAATTTCGCACCAAATTTACTTTGTTGGACATTAAACCACCAACACGTTTACGTACTGTGCGTATTGAAGAAAATATTGCGGCCGTATCAGCTAGTGTGACAGAAGACCGCGAAATGTCGATTCGGCGCCGTTCCCAGCAGTTAGGCCTTTGTTACAGCACTACGTGGAAAATTTTGCGGAAGGATTTGGGCGTAAAGCCTTTTAAGATACAGCTGGTGCAAGAACTAAAGCCAGCCGACCTACCACAACGCCGAATTTTTGGTGAATGGGCTCTTGGAAAGCTGGCCGAGGATCCGCTTTTTTATCGAAAAATTGTGTTCAGCGATGAGGCTCATTTTTGGTTGAATGGGTACGTAAATAAGCAAAATTGCCGCATTTGGAGTGAAGATCAGCCAGAAGCATTGCAACAGCTACCAATGCAAAATGCGAAAAAGCCACTGTTTGGTGCGGTTTATGGGCCGGCGGCATTATTGGGCCATATTTCTTCAAAGATGATGCGAATCGCAGCGTTACTGTCAATGGTGAACGCTACCGAGCGATGATAACAAACTTTTTTTTGCCCGAAATGGAAGTTCTTGACTTGCATGATATGTGGTTTCAACAAGACGGTGCCACATGCCACACAGCACGCGAAACAATGGCGCAATTGCGAGGCGAGTTTGGTGAACAGTTAATTTCACGTTTCGGGCCGGTCAATTGGCCGCCTAGATCGTGCGATTTGACACCATTAGATTATTTTTTGTGGGGGTATGCCAAGGCTAATGTGTATAGGGACAAGCCCGCTTCGATTGACGCACTGGAAGCCAACATCCATGCATTCATTCGTGAGATACCGGCCGATATGTGTGAAAGAGTATGCCAAAATTGGACTCAGCGGATGGGCTACCTGAGACGCAGCCGCGGTCAACATTTGCATGAAATTATCTTTAAACATTAAATTGCAAGGTTCAAACTATCGATTCAAATAAATATTTCATTCATTTTTTCGAATTTTTTGTGTTTTTTTTTTAAAAAAAGTTCTAAACCTCTTAAAAAATCACCCTTTAGAAGCTTAATTAATGCTTTTCTAGGCAGAACTTTGAGAACTTCTCCGGTGATCAAATCATAACCAGGAGCTTTCTTAGGTTTTAGAGATTCGATTTCACGTTTTAGTTCCCTTAGTGTTGCATTCGTGAGTGTAAATTCGTCAAATAGTAATTCCGTCACACTATTGGTACTGTCGTGAGCCGCTTGACCATCATACGGTTTAAAGGTTTCTTCGAGATGGGCTGTTAGACTTTCAAGGTAAGAACCTATCGCACGATTTTTAAAATCCTTAATAACTGTCTTCAACAAATTGCACAAATAATTAAAATGTGCTTTATGTTGCGGAGCGCGACTCTGTTGCCATTTTTTACGCGCCTTCCGTTTTTCGTTGACCAATTCTTTTATTTCGGGCGGATATCGTAAACCGTATTTGGCCGGCGTTTTCCTTGGGTTAGACGTATTATTCCAGAAGGCGAGCTGAACGACCTCAACGAAGCGATCAACTTCAGCTTCAAGTTCATAAGGTGTCGTAAGTGGAACGCTCAGTTCAACATTCTCTTCAATTTCGTTCCTAAAGCCTTCCCAGTTAGTTGTTTTACCAGTTAATCTCGCTGGCTCTAGGTTGTTGACTAGTTTTACACTCAATGTTAAAATTACCGGTGAATGATCAGATGACAGATCAAAGCTCTCTTCAACTTTAATGTGGTTGGTAGATATTCCTTTCACGACGAAAAAATCTATCAGATCAGGTATTTTTGAGGTATCAGTTAGCCAGTAGGTCGGTTTGCCCGTCGAGTGGAAATCACAACTGTACTCCATACCTGCCCCATAGAGCATTCTGCCTTTTCGCGAATTATTTTCGAGCTTAACCAACCGATCGAGAATAATTTTATTTATTTTGCTTTGTTCTTCAAGTTTCTCGAGAATAACTGAGAAAACATGAGAAACAGGGTCTGGCGAAGTTTCAACTTTTTTTGGGTTTTCGAATGCCGCGGCCTGAGCGTAGGTCTGCACTCTGGCTGTCCGAAGGCCATTATTCGATGGCTTTCCTGACGGTAATTTTTGAATAGAGTTTCTTTTGACAGCAGAGGTCAGGGGCTTTACTGCTGTCTCTCTTTCTTTGATATTTTTACGTTCAGGAACCGGATGTTTTAGATTGCCTACTATCTCCTGAGAGGTCTTACGCTTTGTCTTAGTTAGCGGTTTCGATTTAGCATTTTTGGGCTTAAGGAGCACATCTCTCCGTTTTTGAAGCTCCTTAGCTACTTCACAGCCTCTATAATTTGCCGGGTGCTTTCCCTTGCAATTAGCACAGGTAGGGGAGGATTGTTTGCTTACTCCACAGTCTTGGGAGAGGTGATTTCCGGCGCATTTCACACATCGCGGATCTTTTTGGCAATACATTTGTGTATGATTAAATCCTTGCCAACGTTTGCACTGTGGAATTATTCTTACATTTCTACGCATGGGTTCGATTTTTACCACGATATTCAATATTGTTTTAATTCGGTAGATATCTTCGATACTATCTGACCTATCGAATGTAAGCATAAAGAGCGGAAGTGCACGTCTTACCAGGACATCCTTATCGGCTTCCGTTTGTTGCGTCTCCTTCTTGATGATATTATTGGCATCAAGAATTTTAAACCCTTTGGCTTGGAGGTCGTTTATAACCTCTTCTTTGGTGCATGAGGGATGGAGTCCCCGTCCAACACGATGTGGCCTTTCTGACTTTATTTCGAAAGTATACCACTGGATATTATCGGCATTTAGCTTTCGAGACACTGCCCGGTAATCATCGTGATTATCGACGTTAATTTTCCACGCATTATTCCTTAAAGATGTAACCTTAAATTTCGATGTTATCGTTCCTTTAAGGAGGCTATGCAATTTATTATATTCCGTAAAACCAACGACGTTTATTGGAGGCGGTGCACGAATTTGCGCTCGAAGTTGGTTTTCTTGCGGTTCTTTACGCCTTTGTTCTTTTAGGGGCTCGACTTCGGGCGAAGAACCGGCTTTTCTTTTCTTACTAGGTCTTTTCTTAGGGACCTAATTCGTTTCGCGTGCTAGCTCTTCTTCGTCGGTGTGGTATTCCCGACTAGCTAAGCATGGTGGAGTACATTCGCGTTCTTTCTGCAAATGATTGTTCCTTAGAACCCTATTTTCTTCTTTTAACAGATCTATCTCTTTCTTAAGATCTTGATAGAGTAGGTCCATTTCCTTAAGCTTGATTCGGAGTGCTTTATTTTCATCCTCAAAACTTGTATCTTTCACTGAGTCCTGTTTTTCACGCGCTGGCGCTCCCGGCGGACTTCTTTTCCCGGGGATATTCGATCTTGATGGAGGAGATCGAGATACCCTTGAACGTTTAATAAAAGGGTCAATGGATTGCAATAAGCGGCTCTCCCCAGAATCCATAGAGCCGACCTCCGAAGAGGGTGGATTTTCCAGTAAAGCTGGACTGCCACCTGGGGTAGTTAATCTTTTCGTTTTGTTCATTGCATATTTTTTTGTATATACTATACGCTCGGTATACGGAGTTTGGATTTTAGTCGCCCCTTACGACAGGCATGCCTACCTCGGGTATATTCTTTCCCCTACCCGAAGGGGTATGAGTTTGATGCACTGTCTGATTCCATCACCAGAATTTTTTGGTCGTTTGTTAAGAATATTAAAAATTGGGCCTTGTCATCTATCCCGACACTAATTTGCAATGACACCCCAGCTGTCAGCTCTTCGGATAAAGCCAATCTGCTCGCTGCTAATTTTGCAGCTAGCTCAACCTTGACTCCGCCTGTACTCGAGCGCGTAGAATCTTCTATGGGACCGATCCATTTTCGCACTCGTACAGTGGCAAGAATTCTTCGAGATCTCAACATACATAAATCCGCTGGTCCAGATGGTATTTCCCCTATCCTTTGTCCCCTGTCCCTTCTTTCCAAGGTCATGGAAACGCTGATAAATCGTCAGCTTATGAAATATATTGAATCCCGAAAACTTCTTAATGACCGGCAGTACGGTTTTCGCAGCAACAGATCTACTGGTGATTTGATGACATATCTAACCGAAAAGTGGAACCAATCTATTCACCGTGGTGGCATTTGACAGAGTTTGGCATCAAGCTCTCTTGTCGAAAATGCGTGCATTTGAGATCGATGATATCCTCCTTCAATGGATTAGAAATTTCCTTTCGGAACGTTCAATTCAAGTTGTTTTGGACGGTTTCAAGTCTGCAACATACCAAGTAAATGCTGGTGTTCCCCAAGGCTCCGTTTTGTCTCCGACTCTCTTTCTCATTGTTATCAATGACCTCCTGTCTGTCACTTCCAAGCCAATCCATTCCTTTGCTGATGACAGTACCCTCAGCTTTACATATTCATTTTCTGGGCAAAGCCCCTCATCTTCGGGCGTTGAACTGGAACGGCAACGTATGTTAAGCTCATTGAATTCCGATCTTGACAGCATACTTAAATGGGGTAAAACCAACAGAGTGGAATTTAATGCGTCCAAAACGCAATGCTGTCTGCTGTCATTGAAGCGAACTCCTAATTCTCTGCCATTATCCATGGATGGCACTTGCATCGCCGAAACCGAAAGACTTTCCATCCTCGGTATGTGCGTTAACGACAAACTTCGTTGGAATGACCACATATTCGATGACGCCAAGAACGCTGCGAAATGTCTAGGCTTCCTTAAGCGATGCACGAAATATTTCACCCCTTCTGATCTGGCTAGAATCTACAAGGCGTTTATTCGCCCAAAACTTGAGTACAACGCTCATATCTGGTCTGGTGCACCAATGACATATTTGGAGCTACTTGACAGGATTTAAAAACGTGCGGTAAAATTTACTGGCGATCGAGACATCACGAAATCATTTGACTCTCTTCATCGTCGTGATGTCTCCTGCCTGTCATTGTTTTATCGGTACTTCCACCACAAGTGCTCATATGAAATAGCCAGTTGCATTCCACCCCTACAGCAATTCAACCGCAGTACTCGCCATGCTAGGAATGCACATCAGTTTACCCTCAAGCCTGTATTCGGACGTACAGTGAAATACAAGGATTCGTTTCTTAACCGTACAATACGAATGTGGAATGCTCTACCCCGCTCTGTTTTTCCTACGCATTATAGTTTACAGACATTTAAAACCAACGTGCATCGGTATCTCCTTTTTTCTAATCCTTAACTTCCCTAATTCCCGCACTGCATTACTTCATTATAAGGGTATCCAAAATCCCTTTAGTGCACGTACATTATAAAAAAAAAAAAAATCCATTGGCGCAACCAAGAAAAAAAAAACAAAACATCTCTTCACAGTTGTTCAATGGCGTCCACATCTTTCACTTATAATTAACCACATTTCCTTTTTTTTAATCGGATACTTTGTTTTTTTGTTCAAAACATTATTAACACGGCAGCCACGTTTATGTTTTTTAACTTTTTCGTATACATTAGTATACTAAAGTGAAAGTTATTGCGATCGTGCGGAAATTTTGAACTCAAACTGAGTATGAGGGATGATATAATGACTATAGAGAAGTCCAAAAAAGTGGGTCCGCAAATGCCGTCCGTCGGTCTGTCGAAACGGTTCGACGGATTTGCTTCAAAGTTCGTATATAAGGTTCTTGGGGTTAAATCTCGGGCATCTTTTTATTTTTTTGCTTTATCTTTTAAAATAACGGTACCTGCCGTACATTTGTTTTGTTAAAAATCACTTATCACTATTTTTCTCGAAAGTGGTTCCAAGGATTTCGGTCTTTTTTTGTACTAAGGATGTTTAGGATGGGGTCAAAAATTCTGAGAATTCTCAGTTTTTGGAAAAAAATCGATTAACGGTAATTTATAAAACGGGAAATATCTCGAAAACTAATAAAGGGAACTTAAAAAAAATCTATAGTTTTTTTTATACTATAAACTCAAATAAATCTGCATACTTAGATTTTTTAAATAATTTTATTTTTAATTATTTTTTCATATAACGATTTTCTTAAGTTTTAGTTAAATTCGTTTTCTCAAGAACGGCTCTAACGATTTTGATAAATTTTTGTATTTCAAAAAATTATGTTAAAAGTGTCCAATGTGCGAAATTAGATCAAAATCCTAGGTTTTTGAGAAAATCAAATTTTTTAAAACCGAAAAAGTGATTTAAATAAATTTCTCAAAATAATTTTCGATTCATTTTGCGACTCAAAAACGCATCTCATATATCGAGAAAGTTTCGTACGACGCAGTCGTGCACTTTATTTCCTTTTAAAATAAACTTTGTCGAATGAATTCAAATTAAGTTTGACAACCAAACATGTGCTACAGCTGTCTTTTTCAGTTGCTGAGTGTGTTGAACAACGTTGCTCAACGTGCGATTCTTGGTCTAGTGTATGAGGGTATCAACTCGTGCGTCAACTCAATACGCAACATAATCGAAAATGTGGTTAAACAACTCGAGCAACTGAGTTTCTCGCCAAAATTAATTTAAATCGTTTACGAATGCTGCACAATCCATTCCGATTATGACTTACTCGATAAGACACTGAAAAATGTCTAATGCAATAGCAATTCCCGAAGGTAACCTCCCGAAACGCAGCAGTCCAAATGGTGTATCTGCTTGGAATCATCCTGAACACCGATTTGGAAATGTGCTTCAGAAAGTTATATTTTAGTGAAATGCTGGCCTCCCTTTAGCTTATGGCATATTTCTTCAAATCGTGGCCTTGCTACATCCAGCTGATGTAGCAAGGTCACAGCTACCTTAAAATCCCCGCAAATTCTCAAGCTGCCTGATTATTTTTGTACCGCAACCACACCAGCATCTACCAAGTGGTCTAGCTCAGCATTCACAGGCTCCATTAAAGCGAAATGAAGGGAACGTGGTTTACAAAATCGTGGGCGGGCCCTTGGCTTAAGAACTAATTTTTCTTTAAAACTCTTGCAGCAACCTAGCTCTTTCGAAAACACACCAGGAAATCGTGCAAAAACATCTCTGACCATTTCCTCAACACTAGAAACAGCTGGCACTACCGCAGGCGGTTGTTCTTATGTTACAGTATCTTATTGAAAATTGTTAGGCTTTAAACCAATCCATTCCCAGTATACTCGCACCTTCTTCCATATCAGTACAATAGCGTAAATATTTTCTTGCCGGTTTGCGATGTTGGCTCCTATTATGCACCTTCCCGATATTATTCTTTGCTTTGTCACGGCATACTGAAGAAATATGACCTATTTGCCCGCATATACGACACGTAGCATTGCGAACAGGGCATTCAAAGCGAAGATGACGAACGTTGCAACCGGGGCATGAGCGCGAATTATCTTGATTTTTGTTGATTGAAAATTATCATTGTTATTTGCTTTACGCAATGAAAATGAGCGCGAGCGAGATCTATAGTTTTTGGCAAAATTAGTTTTATACACTTGACACGAAGCATCTCATTTAATAGCGTTTTCTGTGAAGAGTCATACGCTAGACTTGGATTAGGTTTGTGCAAAGCAGCGGATCGCACGACATCATGTGGTGTATGAATTACTATAATATCCCGTATTAACTTATCAACGAACGGTTCTTTACACGTCTTTTCACATAAGAAATGGCAGTCTCTAGCGGCACCGCCCTAACCATTCCACGTACTTTTGACCTTCTTTCATGCGCATTTGAAAAAAATTAAAACGAGTGGCTAACACATGAGTTTTCTCAGCAAAACGCATTGTCTCATATGCCTCTTATTCAATTTTTTTTCCGCAACTTGTTCAATTAATACTTGCTCGCTCATTTTTTTTTCGCAAAGTTTAAATAGCAACCAAATAACACACTTTAATATAAAAAAGTCCTGGTCGCCAATTTATTGTGTTTTGTGAATTGAAAATGCAAGCCGCTTTATTAAATTACCTAAGAGAGTAAGAGATGTGCTTAGGTACAGCAATTATGAGTGAGTGCCATTTGACATTGAGTGCACATAGAAAGTAACTACATATTTATTTCATGTTTGTTAGTATGTGTGAGTATGTCAGCAGGTTCTCTAAAGTAGATAAATGTAAATAAATGAACTTTCGCTCATTACTTTCACTTCCGTAAATTACTTTCTTACTTAACGGGTTACCGACCCGTAAAGAGTACCTGCCTAAGACACAGTAACCTTCCTACATTTCGCCAGTCATCGGGCATGCTTTCATCCACCAAAACTTGATTGATAGTTTCATGCGTGCGCCCTATAAAAACATCGCCTCAGTATTTGAAGAGTTCTGCATGTATACCATCAGAGCGGGCAGCCTTGTTGTTCTTAAGTATTTTTATAGCTTATCCAACTTATTCTATACTGGGTGGCAGTAGTAGTTATTCATTGACTAGGCGTGGGTTCTCTTGCCCCATTACTCTCTCTACATGATGCCCGTTAAACAGCAGCTGGAAATGCTGCTTAAATGACCTTTTTGTGTGACCTTTTTCCGGAATACGCATACATTATCATATCACGGGCTTTATCTCTAGGGTGGTTGGTAATGTAGCGTGGTTTCGGCTACCTCTTGGAAGATGTCGCGATACTGGGACGACTAGTCTGTGGTAGGTGAATGTACACTGGAGAGTCTCTCACTCAGGAGCTCATTGTAGTCTCTGGCTACTCCGGGTGCGTCCAACGTCGAATTTCTTTTTCTGAGCAGTTCGCACTTCTTCTCGTTGGACGGTGGAGCTCTGAATGTAGTTGCTCCCAAGGTTCCCGAAATGGTTAAGTGTTAAATGCCCACGCCCACAATGTAGAAAACACCGTTTTAAAACAGTAGTTGAAGAGATAAAGGTTTGAACCTTTAAAAAATATGTATGTACACACTGAACTCCTTCAAAAGTTTGACACATAATGTTTTTTGTCATGCCTACTTTTTGTTGGCTTTTTGTTTTAAAAATGTGTATGCTGTTTTGGTGTAAAATTTGTATAGCAAGCGAAAATAAATGTATAAGAAGATATTTAGGCAAAATTGTTCCCTTATTATTATATACCCATACAAAGTTTATGGTCGGGTGACGATCTGCCTCCCGTCGTGAACGCCCATGTGTGCTCTGTTTTTTTTTGCTTGTGCGTCCCCCTTGTGTTTCTTAAAAAAAAATATATAATAAATATATAATTATATCCGCGCGCATACAAAAGCAAAAAAAACCAACAAGAACATTTAAATAAAGTAAAACGAGAAATCAAAAAAAAAAAAATCAAGTGCACAGTGCGTGGTTAGTTTCATTTTTTCATTCCCAATCGTTTGCTGCTCCTCCTTAGCCATAGCAAGTACATTATGTGTGTACATTAGCGGGCCGTTTGGTGGACAAATTACTGTATGGGCATAACACCTACAGTGATTTATTTTTCAAAGCTAACGTATGATCTTCACCCGATGTCTCAGCTTGCTCCTTTTAGAAAGAGTAAAAAGGTGTATAGATCATCACCATCAGGATCGGTTAAGATAGTAAACCCTAAAGGAAGCCGAGATCACGAACTTCAATTTCAGGCATCAAATAGTCGGTTATCATGGCACGATAACGGTCGCCATTGACGGTTACGTTCGCACCGGCATAATTTTTAAAGAAATATGGACCGATGATTCCACCGGCCCGCAAACCACACCAAACCGTTGTTTTTTCTGGATGAAGTGGCAGTTCTTCAATCTCTTCAGGTTGCTCTTCGTCCCAAATGCGGCAATTTTGTTTGTTTACATACCCATTGAGCCAGAAATGGGCCTCAACGCTAAACAAAATTTGCCTCGAAAACGTCGGATCTTCTTGGAACTTTTCAAGAGCCCATAGAGCGAAGCGATGTCGCTTGGGAAGGTCGAGCGGCTTCAGTTGTTGCACAAGCTGTATTTTGTACGCTTTCAATTTAAGATCTTGACGTAAAATGCGCCAAGTCGTTCCGTACGTCAGTCCGAGTTGCTGCGAACGGCGCCGACTCGCTACGGTCTTCGTGTACACTCTCAGCTACGGCCGCTATATTTTCTTCACAGCGTGCTGGACGTGGTCTATTCGGTCGGATATTATCCAATAATGAATGCTGGCGAATAGTACGCTCAGTAGGCCGATTATGTTGACCATAAGTTGAGCGAAGAGCACGAAACACATTCCTCACAGAACGTGAATTTTCATAATAAAGTTGAACAATTTGTAAACGTTGTTCACGCGTAAGTCTTTCCATTATGAAATGCCAAACAATACTAAACAAAAATAACATGACAGCATGACACGACTCACACGTGATCTGTCAAAAAAGGCTATTGAAAAAAGTATCTTTACTTGGATCACCCGTTACAAATAGAAAACCGATCTCTTAGAGAATCACAACCCATAAAAAGCCGAAGATAAATTAATCCGCCTAGTCGGTCGCGATTATTCTACTGCCGAGGAGGAGCTGGCGCGTGAAACTGATTTGGATCACTAACAGGAGAAAAAACTAAAAGTCGGTTCCTCACCAGTAATTTAGGTACCAAAAGAAGGAACCTCTAAAATGATTCTTACAGTTGATAACTGAAAAGAGCCGAAACCCAAAAAGAATCAAGATAAGATATACATTCCGCCACCGATAACCGTTATCGGAATTATCGATTACAATAAAGTCTACAATACTCTTAAGGATATGTTACCAACATCATTTAAAGTTTTTAAATAAAAATATGTTTTTTTTTGTCTTGGTTGCGTCAATGGATGTGGTAATCTTCTAAAGATGCGGTAGCCCGTGCCACCAACATGCACGATTCGCAACACCCGAATATTCGATGCCAGGAGTGCGCCTACGTACTAATCCACACCACTACGTCCTTCAACCACTCTCCCCGCGGGACTGCCATTAGGTATTACTTCGCGGGGCTGGTTAGCAATTTAGGCTATTCTTCTTGTACTTGCTTCTTCAGCTCGTCTAATTCTTTCTATTCTTCTAAGCTCGTTTTGCACAAATATCACAAGTGTGCCGATTTCCAACGAATTTTCCTCCGACTGCAACATTCTGTCTAAGATTGGTGTTGGATTGGGCAGATTAATTCTCCACTGCGAAAAACGCCGGCAATGAAATATGGCGTGCTCCGTATCTTCCTCCTCGTTTGAGCATTCTGGGCATAAAGGGGAGTTATCGCGTCCAAATGTGCAAGTATTTGCGATAGCCGCCGTGACCAGACAGGAACTGCGTAAGGTGGTAGTTGTAATTCCCATGTGCTCGTTTTGTCCAGGTCCCGATATTCGGGATTAACTTATAGGTCCATCTGCCTTTCGTACTATTATCCCACCTGGCTTGCCAGAGGGCTGCTGAAGCCGCTCGCTCCTCTCCTTTTATTACAATTTCACCTGCATCCTGTCGCCCTGGGGTTCTTCTATTATACATTCTCAACATCTCGTCCGCGAGAATGTCGATCGGATCCATTCCTGCTATCACAAAGGCTGCTTCATCCGAAATTGTTCTAAATCCACAGATCGCTCTTAATGCACTGAGTCTGTATGTGGACGACAGTTTTCTCTTGTTTAGTTTTATGGCGAGTGCCCCCGCCCAAACCGTAGCAGCGTATAAGAGGACTGAGCTGACTACTCTAAATAGGAGAATCCTCCTTGCATATCCAGGTCCACCAATGTTTGGTAGTATCCTCGAAGGTGCTCCTTGCAGCATTAGAGCCTTATTACTGGAGTACTCTATATGCGCTTTGAACTGTAATCTGTTATCAAGTACTACTCTCAGGTATTTGATCGATTCCTTCGATCGAACTATTTGATGTCCCACCCGTATATTGGCGTATTCCTCAACTTTTCTACTGGTGATTCCGTTTCGTGGTCCGCTAATTCTAGCCCGGCGGATACTAACCATTCTTTGATGCGAACAATTGCTTCATTTGTAGCTGACTCTATCTCCTTTATTTCGTTTGCCACCGTAACGACGGCGATGTCGTCTGCAAATCCGAATACTTGAACTCCTTGCGGCAACATAAGCCTTAACACTCCGTCATACATAATGTTCCATAGGTCATTAAATTT
Organism: Ferdinandea cuprea; assembly: GCA_963576555.1. Classification (NCBI taxonomy): domain Eukaryota; kingdom Metazoa; phylum Arthropoda; class Insecta; order Diptera; family Syrphidae; genus Ferdinandea; species Ferdinandea cuprea. The sequence continues at coordinate 89,800,166 of OY754958.1, read as the reverse complement.
CAGTGTGTCGAAGTGTCAAGACGTGTTTTCAAAGTAATCCCTAGTTTTTGATATTCAAGTACCTACATTAAACCTTAAATTTCTTTTCAAAGAACTAAACAAGGAAGAGAAAAGCCCAACTATTTAACTTAAGTGAATTCATTTATTCAATTTCATAACAAATACATTGCATACATTTTTCTTTTAATTCTATTAAATTACAATATCTCCCAAAATGCCTGTCTGTTCTTCTTGCGGTGATTCTCTCTCATCTGAGGGCGATTTTGTTGATTGCTCGTTTTGTAAACGTAAACTGCATTTCCAATGCACAACGGTTACAGAGAGAACTTGGAGGACCATGGGGGTGAGGAAAGATACCTGGAGATGCCAGTTCTGTAGAACCGTAACTGATGGAAATGTTGAAGCTTCTAGATCGCAAACACCAGATTTGCAAGCTGCAAAGAGGATAAGACCTATAAACAGCCCCAACAACAACAAGGTGGCACCTAGCAACAACAGCAACGACAACCAAGCTGTGCTGACTGAGATCCAGCAAATGAGAGATCAACTCAAAGAAATATCAGCGAGCTGTGATTTCCTAGGTAGTAAATACGATGAAATTAATGTAAACATGATCAAAAACAATAATCTCATTGAAAGCTTCACCAAAGAAATTAACGAGCTAAGAGAAAATAATAAAAAGAAAGACATTATCATAGAAAGTATGCAATCACAAATAAACACCATTGAACAACAAATGCTTAAAAACAATATCGACATTAAAAACATTCCACCAACTCCACAAGAAAACTTGGTAGAGATTATAAAGGGAATTGGAAAAGCGATAAACAATGAAATAAATGACACTGATATAACAGATGTTTATAGAACCAACATTAAAAACCCCGAAAAATCAAATATAATTGTAACGTTTACTTCAAACAAATGCAAAACACAATTTACTAAACAAGCGCGCGCTACTCGTCCAATTAAACTCTCAACAGTCAGAAAAAGCACAAACAACTTTAATGTAAACTCGATACCAGCTGAGTTTGATGCTACAATTTATGTAAACAATCAGCTCACGAAGTATAATAAGCATCTCTTGTGGTTGACCAAAGAAGAGGCAAAGAGAGAAAACTGGAAATATGTTTGGGAAAGCGCAGGTAAAATTTTAGCACGAAGAAGCGAGAACACACAATCCATAATTATTAACACTGAACAAGACTTAAACAGCATAAAGAGAGCTCAATAATTGTTGTTGCTGTAAGCATAACAAATAGAAGTTTAAAACCGTATAAAAGAAATGGAGAACACAAAAGAAAAAAATGAACTCATAATGAACTTAAATTGTAGGGTAATACATGGTTTCAATGGGATCGATGTCAATGAATTGAATAATTATGATAGCTGTTTTTTATGTTTTAATATAAGATCGCTGCGCTTACATTGGAATATATTCTGTTTAAATGTAAGACATATTATAAATGAATTTAAAATTATAATTCTAGTAGAAACAAATATAAATGATGAAGAAAAAGAATTTTATCAACTGGAGGGTTTCAAACAAGAAGTTCTAAATCGAAACAATAGAAGAGGAGGAGGAATAATGATGTTTATACGAAGTAATTTGTCACATACAGTTATAGAATCGCCAACAGGATCGTATGAAAGTATTCAAATTCAATATTCGGAAGGAAATAAAACAACATCCGTGATTGGAATTTATAGACCACCCGGTTTCAGTAAAAGGGCGTTTTATGAAGAATTTGGAAATCAAGTAGAGCAAATAAAAAAAAACGAAAGTATTATTGTAATGGGAGATATAAATATTAATTTAAAAGACTCCAAATCGAATTATGTTAAAGACTATACTGAAGTGTTAGCATCGAAGAGGTTAATGAATGTCATTACTGAAAACACAAGAGTAGACCCCAAGAAAGGCACAGGGTCATTAATTGATCATGCTCTTATCAGCAGATTTGACAGCCAAATTAATTCAGCTATAATCGAAAGCGATATCACCGATCATTATCCAATTATTTATTACGAGAAGTTTGCAAAACCAATACGTGGACAGAAGCCAATTCCAACTTCTCTATGCAGCTCTAAAGTAAACAAGCTTATTCGTGAAGAAGACTGGAAAGTCGTGCTTGAAGAAGAAGACGCAGAGAGGATGTACAACAAACTGTTTATGAAATTGCAAAATATCTACAAAAAATCAACATTGGTGCGTAAAATAAGTAAAAAAAGACAGAATAGCCCTTGGATTACGCCAATTCTCATGGAGGAATGTAAGCAAAGAGATGTAATGTACAGAAGGTGGAAAAATAATAGTAGAAACCTAGCCTATGAAAAAGAGTACAAAAGTATACGTAACAAAATCAATAAAAGCATATCAACACAAAAATCCAATTACTACAAAAATAAGTTTTTTCAATGTAAAACTGATCCGCGAAAAACATGGGGACTGATAAATGAAATTCTAGGAAAAAAAAGAGCAAACATCGACGAAACTATAGAAAGAAACTTTAAAATAGATACGAATACACTTACAAATGAATTTGCAGAGTTTTTTTCTTCACAGACGGAAAAGATTATACACAAATGCAATGTAATAACGTCAAATAATGTGAATGCAACAGTGGAAAACACAATATTTACTTACGCAACAAATATCAATGAAATACTTAATATTATAAAATCTATTGGAGAAGATAAGTCGCCGGGAGTTGATGGCATTAGAGCAACGGATATTAAAAGCCATTCCGACATATTTGCTCCAATCCTATGTAAGCTAATCAATTTGAGCCTTACGCAATCAGTAATTCCTGCAACCCTCAAAACAGCAGTCGTAAGACCAATTTATAAAGGTGGAGTAAAAAATCATGTAAACAACTATAGGCCAATATCGATTCTCCCTGTAGTAGAGAAGTGTTTGGAAGGTGTAATAGCCAACAGATTGCAAAGTTTTATGGCAAAACATTCCCTCATACATAATAGCCAATATGGTTTTCAGAAAAACAAGAATACCGGAAAGCTACTTGGTGAATTTGCAAATTGTGTAAATGAGAGCTTGGATAAAGGTGACCATGTCTTAGTACTGTACATGGATTTCAGTAAGGCTTTCGACACATTAAATCACTCTAACCTAATAGAAGCACTAAAAAGGATTGGGATACGCGGCACAATGGCTGACTGGCTGACCGAATACCTTCAAAATAGAATACTTTGTGTTAAAATCAAAGATGCTATTAGCACAAAAAAAATTATTAAATTTGGAGTCCCACAGGGATCAAAATTAGGACCAATTCTGTTCATTCTATATACCAACGAGTTACTTCGAGTTTTCAAACAGAGCATACCATTTGCTTTTGCTGATGATACGGCTATTGTGGTCCGTCATAGATCTGTGGATACGGCAGTAAGGGTGATGCAAGAAGAATTTAATGTTGCTGCGAGATGGTGTCACGATAACGGGTTAGTTATAAATGCTTTGAAAACAAAAATGATGCACATTAGAAGTCCTCACTTCAAGGCAACAGAACTTCGGATCCACTTTCAAAATAATGCTTGCCCCAATACCTTGAAGGAATGTATTGAGTTAGTTGACAACTATAAATATCTTGGTGTAGTAATAGACAGTCATTTTCTGTGGGATAGACACATTGACAAACTAAGAATGGACCTCAAGAGAGCTTTATTTGCTGTTTCGCATTTGAAATACTACGCTTCTGAAGGAGTCTTAAAGCAAGTGTATTATGCTTTGATAGAGTCGAAGATACGGTATGGGATACTGGCATGGGGTACTGCAGCTAAAACACACATCCAAAAAATACAAAAACTTCAAAATGCAGCTTTTAAGCACATAAATAATCAACGAGGAAATGAAGCAGGTTTTAAAGCTCTTCAAGTAGAGGACATATTTAAGATGACCACCATTGTGGAGTACTTTGATGACAACCGATTCGCTCGACCAATACAGCATGAAGTCAACACCAGAAGACGTGCCCAAGGAATGCTACAAACTCCTAGAAATTGGAATAACTACGGTAGACGCAAACTTCAATATACTATTCCCACAATAATCAACGAATTACCTCGTCAAATAATAACTATTGTTAATCTTAAAAAAAGAAAAAAAATACTTAAAACTTTCTACTTAAATTTAAATTTAAATAACTTAGAATCTATATCATGAATCCTATTAACTTCCTTAAAATAATGTTCAATTAAATAATAACTTTATATCCTTGCACACTTTATTATTATTTAAAATTGATCAGAAACATAATCTTCTGCAGATAAGCTACGGCTTCGCAGATACTTATTTTAATTGTAACTATATTTATGAATAATAATAATAATAAAAAAAAAAGGTGTGGGCCGAGTACTGATCCTTGTGGAACCCCAGCTGAAACGCTTTAGTATTTCAACCCTTCATCAGTTTCATACCTCAGTTTTCTGCTGGTAAAATAGTTTTCTACTATCCTCAGCAATTAATACGGCGTATCCATCCTGACTAGTGATCTTCTGATGAACGCCCCGTTTGCCGAGTTAAAGGCATTTTTGATGTCCAACGTCACCACTACACAGTTTTTTTTCGCAATGTCGACCACAGTTTTTACGGCTTGAACAGTAGACCGCGATTTTCTAAACCCAAACTGATAGTCTGATAGAGCTCCTCTCTCTTCTGCTACCGAGAGCAATCTAGCATATACTGTTCGTTCCAGTATCTTTCCCATTGTGTCTAGAAGGCATGTCATGGCCTCTTGTGGATAGCTGCTTTCAGTGATTTATTTGGAATGCCATCAGGTCCGGGCGCTTTACTGTCGCCTATCTTCTTGCATGCACTTATGAGTTCATCCGCTGTGACTATTGGGACGTCCTCCGTATTGGTTTCCCTAATGATGTTGCACATAGTAGATGTACTTCAGGGGAAGAGGTGCTCTACTATGGAGCTTAGGATTGCTGGACAAGTTATTTGCGGCGACCTGCTGCCCTTTATCTTAGTCATGACGATCCTGTATGCTGTACCCCAGGGGTTTATGTCGGCTTCTTCACAAAGTTTTTTAAAACATCTTGTCTTGCTCTCTTTGATTGCCCTTTTTAGGTTGCGTCTTGCTATTTTAAAACCACTAAGGTGTTCCTCAAAGCGATCTCTTCCTTTAGATCTTTGGACTTTTAAGCACTTTGCTCTAAGCTTTTTTATCTCCTCATTCCACCAGTAGCATGGTGTTCCTCCTCTAGTACCCGTTCTTCTGGGCATAGGTGCATCGCACGCAATAGTGAGAATGCGGGCGAGTTGCTGCATACAGGCTTCAGCTGTTCCGCTTCGAATTGTGTTACCGGTATTTATCATTTCATTGAACGCGTCCAGATCGAAATGCGTGTCCTTCCATTTTGGGCCCGTTCGTTTAGCGCGTTGCACGGTATTTTTAGCTGACTCCCCATTTTATATTTCGCAAGAGGGAGTTGCTTACGAGCGTGATATCAATAATCGAGCCCGTTCCTGACTTACGAGCTGTAAAACTTTCTAGCAGACTAGGTCCCCTGTCGTTTGTACGTCTGCTACCCTACTCTGTTGCCCATGCATTAAAGTCGCCGCCGATAACCACCGGGGCACTACCACGAACATCGGCGGAAAGGTTGTCTAGCATTGCATAGCAGCTGTAGAAATGTATGCCATTTATTTTGGCCCTTACAAAGCCCTCCGTAAGTCCGTTGGTTTCTTGAAAGGCATGTCTTCCGCATATTCATATGGCAGCATGTTTTGTCCTTTCGCAGATCCATATATTGCTGTCAAGAGTTTTATACGGTTCACTTATTAAGATGGCGTCCGCTTCTTCTTCTCTAGCCGTTTGTGTCAGGATATCCTGTGCAATTCTACAGTGATTAAGTTAATCTGTATTATCTTCATCTTTTTTTGCTGGTGATGGCCTTCCTAAAAACCAGACACTTGCTGCTTCCGGCTACATGCTTCGAATCTTTTGGGTGTTCTTTTCTACAGAACATGCATGATGGCTCCTTATCGCAGTTCTTTGCTATGTGGCCTTCTGTTCCACACCTTCTACAAAGCTTGGAGCGGTCCTCGCTACTTTTGCAATGCTTGGCTATATGCCCGAATTCAAGACATTTGAAGCATTTTTGGAGAAGCGTTCGCTCTCGAATGCGACAAATGACCCATCCAATTTTTACCTGTCCTGCATCCAACAGTTTCTTTGCAAATCCGACGGAAAGACCAATCGTTACTGTTTGGGTTCCACCGTACCGCTTTTCGCAAGGAAATATGTCTGCTGGTTGTATATCAACCCCGAGTTGAGTCATTATTGCCTCGCAAATGTCCTCCTTTCCGGTGACTTCGTCGATGTCTTTCAGCTCGATAGTAGTGCGATGTGTGAGTGTCTTTACTCTCACTCTTTCTCCTAAAACCCCGCCAATAACAGTTTTAAACTCTTCTGTCTTATTTCCAGTTTCCTTGAGCTGTATTAGGAGCTCTCCTTTCTGGATCTTTCTTATCCTGGATACCGCTTTTCCAATAGCTTCTAGTTTGGGGTCGGCTTTTACGCTACGAAGAATCTCCGCGTACGAAAGTCCTTCACTTGCTTCGATTACGAATGCGACCGGCTTACTTCTTTTCACCTCTACCTTTCTTTGGTTATTCTCCTTCTTTGTTTTTTTCGACTGCCCGCCATCGTTTGGCTTCTGCTTTATCGGAATGGCGGTGTTTTTCTCCTTGATCCTTGGAGTTGTGCTTCCAGTATTATTTTCTTTTAGTTTCGACTCTACCGCCTGGGTTTTTTTTCCTCTTTGGTTCCGGGGTTTTGCCATTATGACCCTGCCTTTTCTTAGGTTCTTGATCGTTTCTCAGCCAGGGAGAGGTTTGTGACGAGTTGTTTTTCCTTATCACCTCTTTTGCTTTTTCATCCTGCAGTTGAATAGCAGAAAGCTCATATAGGGATCTAATGCTTTCAATTGCATCTCTCATAGGCAATTGCATTCCCATCTTCTAGCATTTCCACCAGTTGACGTATCTGCTCACCTAGTTTGTGGAAGGCAGATAGTTGCGAGGTTGGTTCAAATGCCATCTCTTTTGTCGCAGAAAAATCACTTCTTTGAAAGGGATTTTCCTCATTACCTTTCTCATCCACTAATATACCCTCCGTTGATTTGTTTTTTGTTGTGTTCATTTCGATTGGGTACCCACTCAAAGCCGTTATCGATGTCCGAGTATGTAGTAACCTAGGGATTCCATGGTTGTCTTTGAAAGCAGTGAGGCCATGCAAGGGTTGACACAGACCCTTATGAGGTGTTGTGCCAGAGCCAAATCGGTTTTAACAAGGAATGTTACATCTTGACCTACACCGCCAACTTAATGGCGACGAGGCATGGAGCGTTATTTGAGTCCTGCCAAGGTTTTAACGGGACGGGGGCGTTTGCAGCATTAGCCTGAAAGCCATTTCAACCGGATTTCACTCCTGCCTACTCAGGTAACAGAATACTACAAACGTCGGCGCACATATCTTTAATTCAAATCTATTTCCAGTATACCATAATCAAAATCTTACTAGGCTCGGTTTTGATGCAATAGTCTGTCGATGACAAAGTCATCAAATAAGCCCGTTTGTACTTGAACAAACGGTATATACGTAAGTATATGCATGTAAGCAGCTGTAATTCGCAAAACAGAGAAGCTGCGTGGTTCACCACCGTAAATGCAGGTATTGCCAATGTTTCGTGCGTGTGTCCCCCGTAGCCACCGAATGGGGTGGGGAGCACTGACTTTGAAGACGGTGCCGACTCGTCTTGTCACAGAAAGTTCTCAGGGGTTCCTGTGGCCTTTTAAGCCGCGCCCTCCTTCTCTGCCGCTCTTGGTCGGGGACTGTCTAACCTGCCCGTGGGGACGTGGGGACGGGCTAACCTGCCCGTGTGCAGGCGTATTACCATCCGCCACCTGTGACCCCCCCAGTAGCCTGAGCTTGGCCTTGGGAGTAAAATAATAAAATAAATAAAAATCCACATATTTTTATCCGCGATACGAGCAAACAATAGAGTTTATTAATACGACGTCTGATCCAGTCCATCAAGTTTTTTCCGCAATTCTTGAGAGACTTGAAGCCAAATCCAAATTAACAAACGTATGTTTGAGAAACTAGACAAGCTCGAGGCATACCAATTCCCGTTTAAATCATAAAATGCTTTATGCAAATAGTAACATTTAACGCGAATGGTCTTCTGCATAAAATCGACCAGTTATAAGCATTCCTTCACAAACACGATATTGATATATGTCTGGTGTTTGAAATGCATTTGACGAAAGAATCAGGTATAAAAATAAGAGGTTACAGCGGTCATCACGCATATCACCCATCAGAACGGGCTAGAGGCGGAACATCTTTTTTATAAAAGACACCACTGACCACTCTCTGGGTATTGCATTGATGAAATGCAAATAAGCACGGTTAGCGCAAAAATTAAACGTATACCATATAACTTTGCGTCTCTTTATTGTCTTTCCCGAGCGACATTAGAAAAAAAGACTTTAGGGCATACTTGACTCACTTGGACATAATTTTGTAATTGGCGCTCCAGATGTATCTCACCAAAAGGTCGTATTCTTCACGAAGGCGGTATGGAGTTTGGGGTCGACTTTTACTCGCCTGGCAAACCGACATATTGCCCTTCAGACATGGCAAACACACCAGACCTCATAGATTTATTTATCGCAAAAAGAATATCGGAAAGCTCTTTCAAAATTGAAGAAAATTTTGTTCTATCTTTTGACCACTCGCCCGTCATTCTAATAATTTTTAACGGCGGTTTACGTGAAAAGGACGGCCCACCAAGGCTGTCTAGCGCAAGAACTAATTGGGACTCCTTCAGAAAAGACTGCATACATAAAATCAACCTGAAGGTATCTCTATGAACACCATACGAACCCGAAGACGAAGTAGATCAATTTATCGAAGCTTTACAAAGTTCAGCGTGGAACAATACTCCTCATAAAAAGAGAGTAAAATTACTGAATTAGTAAAAGAAAAACGAAGAGCGCGTAAAAGATGGCAACAATCTCGTGCTCCGCAGCATAAGACAATTTTAAATAATCTTTGTAGCAAACTGAAAATTGTGAAGTCTCTACGTATCTTGAAATCCAAACGGCGGAAAAAAGTTCAAATTATTCGCTCTGGAGAATGAAAAAACCGATGTTGCAAGTGCCACCTATCAGAAAAAACAATGGCGAATGGACTAAAGGAGATAAAAAAAAGCGGAAATATTTGGTCAACAACAACAACTATAACAACTACAACAACTACAACTACAACATTGACAAAAACTACAATAACTACAACATCTACAACAACTACAACAACTACATTAACTACAACTACAACAACAACTACAACAACATCAACAATAACAAGTAACAAATTCAAAGACACAGTTAAAGGATCACATCCGGGTGATTATAAAAAAACGCGAACGCACGCCCACTAGGAGGCGTGCCCACTTGTTTGACCTACAGTCGTGATTAAAAAAGACCGTTGCAATTATTTAAATGTGATTTATTCCGACCCGCTCGTAACAAGATCTTCATGCGCTGGAACTGTGGGAACAGGTTCAGACATGAATATGCTGACACCGCCAATGCACATGACTTGCTATCATGAACTTTGATCGTGGCCCTGGACTGTGGTGTTAACTGCTCCCCCTTTAAAAATCTACGTCGCGTAGATCGAAAGTGATGTCAGAGCCAGCAGAGTAAGTTTCGCGCTGATGGGATAATGGGCTCTCTAATTGGTTCGTCCTGTTTTACATTAACCTTACGCCATATAATTAAAACCATGGCTGTCACCACCAGAAAGATAAATAGATAGTTAGATAGATAGATAAATTATTATATTTCTTGAAAATTTATTATAATTTATACAAATTGTGATACCAGGGGTACAAAGACAATAGATTAGAAAAAATGATACATTCTGTATTTTACATTTTGGTATAAGAAAGTAGCGATGAATGGCACTTCAAGAGGCTTAACATTATAAGACACAATTTTTTGTGGTGGGGTGACCCTAGTGAACACAATTTTTAAAACAAAATTAAAGTATAAAAAAGTTACAAAAATAAAAACGAATTCAAATTTACTTAAGTTACATTTACATTTGTGCATGGAAATTAAAACATGAATTAAGGTATTATAAAGACAATTAGAAACAATAAACAAAAATTAGACCGAAATATCAATAATTCGATCAAGAAATCGGCAATAAATGATTCTAAATTATCATAATTAAAGTTAAAGAGCCAGCATTTTATTTTTTTAATAAATAGTCCAGATGTTATGATTGCCCTTATTGAATGTGGGAGTTTGTTAAACAAGCGGTAAGATGAAACAGAATAAAAATTACGATAAGCAGTGGTACGAAAAATGGGTACAGATAACAAGTAAGAAATATTTCTGTAAAATAAGTAAAATATTTATTTTATTAAAATATGCACCTCCCCAACAAGTAATTCCATACTGCCACTTAGAATGAAAAATTCCATAGTAAATAGTTTTTAAATGTATTTTAGAACATTTATTTCGCAAGTAGAAATGTCGAAGTGTACATCGGAAATACTTCCTTAAAGTTTCCACATGATTCAAGAAGCTCATCCTAGAATCAATAGTAAGCCCCAGATACTTAAACTCATCTACTTTTTCTATTAAAAAACACTTATTACTACAAATTATGCTGCTACAAAAGGACGGAGAATGATAACTAAACCCACAATTACAATTACACAATTTATATCTTTGGCATTCAGGTGCATGAAAATAAACATTGGATTCCATAATGGGTGTCGATGACAAACTAATAAACATAATTTTAGTTTTGGAACTTATTACCAAATTATGTTCAGCGAACCAGTTTCTCAGCAGGTTAAGATCCGAGTTAATGTCTGAAATAATATCCAAAGGACAATCACAACCATACCGCGAAAGCAGTTGACGTGCCTTTAAAGTTTAGCGAAAATAGTAAGTTAATGTAAATTAGGAACAAAATTGGTCCTAAGACTGATCCTTGGGGTACCCAAGTTAAAAACCAAGTTAAGAAACCTAATTTCGCTCCTAAAATCATCCAACTTTATTCTTTGCGACCTGTTACCAAGGTAAGATCTAAAGCAGTCCAGAATGAAACCACGAAATCCAGCTTTTTCCAATTTCTTCAACAGGAAGATATGATCAACCATATCGAAGGCCTTGGTAATGTCAATAAACCACCCAGCTACACACTTTTTATCATTGAAATTAGACGTTATTTGAGAGCAAAACTGTAAAAGAGCATCTTCAGTTTATTTCCCTTTGTGAAATCCAAATTGAAATGGGCTAAAAAACGGATTAGGATTTAAAAAACTCACTATCCTACTTTTTATAAGTTTTTCATACATTTTACTGAAGACAGGACGAAGTGAAATGGGACGATAATTAGGGATATCAGCAGCGGAACCCTTTTTAAACATAGGTACAACATCTGCACATTTGACTACTTCAGGAAAGACACCAGAATATCAACCAAAACATTTGGAATAGAATACGCAATTTTTTTAACAATAAAATTTGAAATACCATCCGAACTACACGAGCTCGATTTATGAAGAGGTGTTATAGGCTGGTAGACAAAGCTGTTTTCTTAAAACTGTTCAGCAATTCTAAGATTTGTGGAACAAATAGAACATATTGTTTTCAGTGGAGATGCTGTAGGCTTTTGGCTATATCAGTAAAATATATGTTAAATTCATTAGCAATAAGGAGTTTATTGGATACATCGCAATCATTGACATGAATAACCCCTCAGAATAACAGTAGGTTTCTTAGAGGAGGATGACTTATTAAGTATACTATTTACAATCCTCCATTCATATTTTCAATTTCCATTCGCAAAGTTAAACTGTGAACGTTAGTAGTTATTACGACAAATTGGAATCTCCTTTCTAAGTTCAACGCACAACATCTTGTGTTTTCTTCTTAAGCTCAAACTTCTGGGGTATTTAATACATTTCAGTCTTAGTTTGTTTTTCGCTTTAACTTTTTTTAATAAATACATAGAGATCCACGGCTTAAGTCGTTAAGCCACTTTTTTTTGAGGAAAAATAAGAGGAACAACTCATAATGTGATTTTTGAGGGATTCAAATAAGGAATACAAATATTTACATGCATAAACATCTTCCCAAAACTCGTATAGTAAATTGTTTTTGAGCACATTAAAATTAATTTTCATTAACTTCCTGGAATATTTTGAATTATTATTATCTTTGCCTTTTAAAACGTCAATTAAAAGTCCTGTCATAGAAATTGAAATTTTTTTACATATATTTACATGCATATATATCTTCCCAAAACTCGTATAGTAAATTATTTTTGAGCATATTAAAGTTAACTTTCATTAACTTCCTGGAATATTTTGAATTATTATTATGTCTGCTTTTTAAAACGTCAATTAAAAGTCCTGCCATAGAAATTAAAAGTCCTATCATAGAAGATTACGGCACTAGTTCCAGAGGAAATCCATAGTGTCGTGGTAAGGTCCTATAACCATTTTATATTAACTAGGCTGAGTTTATGTACATAGCCTATATCCACTGTGTGGTTTCTAGTGATAGCCCCCGTTAGCACTGGAGGAAGAACCTGCAGACTCTTAGCTATGAGGCTAGAAAACGTGCTATTTCCTAATTAAATTGTTTCGTTATTTAACTGGATAACATAGGTACCGTCAAGATGGTTGGAAGTGTTCTTTGATACCAACTCTCTCCTGTACGTGGTCACAAATGAATAGTGATTTGTTAAAAGGGCTTCAATCACATTTTTTTCGATTTTAATGTTTTGATCAATTATTTGTCTATATTAGTAGAGCCATAATTTGATACTAAAACGACATCAGTAACATAATATTTTTACGTTATTAGGCGCTCAAATGTATGAAACATTTCATAACGGTGCAAGTTTTCATTGTGAAGAATACAATGGGATCTGATATTTTAGATTTCAAAGGATGGTGGAAGCTTTTTTACAAAGAACATAAGGAAAGGGTACAGTCCGCTTGGGGCGAACAGCATGATATCCTATCCATATAACTATATGCCCAAAGAAGATGATAGATAGCATTTTATTTCACTCTATTAAATTAGAATATATTGGAAAAAATATTGGCTAAATATCTTGTTGAAAAAAGTTTCTATGAAAATTTTCGAAGAAAACAGCATTTTAGTGAAAAACGTCCAAAAAACTAGGCGTGGCAAGAAACTTTAAACTAAACTTATAAAGGAGGACATGCCTACATATCTTATGAAGGTTGTAACACTCTATCTCTCTAACTTTAGCTTTAAAACGGTTTTTTATAAATTGTGGGCGTGGTAGTGAACACATTCAAACATTTTTTACACTTAACCATTTCGGAGCTCTAGGGAATATGTGGTCCAAATTTTAACTTCCTAGCTTAATTTTAAAGGCCTGAAAATTGCGTATGGACGGACGGACATTGCTAAATAGTCTTAGATTTTGGTCCTGATCATAAATGTATATACTTTTATGGGTCTACGACGAATATTAAGGGATGTTACAAACTATGTGTCAAAATGAATATAGATACCCTTAGGATAGGGTATAAACAACAGTCTCAGAAGAGTCCAAGACTTTACCAAGGAACGAAAAAGTTTTCTTCACTATAAGCAGCTTGTACCATTTCGTGTACCAGAAACATATAAACTTATATATCTATATCTATAAACTGCAGTTAAATAATTATGTTCCTTAACATTATTGTTTTTTTTTTAAATAAAAATAAAAAAATCTTAAAAAAACAATATATTAATTTCTTGGTTTTTTGTATGTGTCATACGCATCTTTGTATTCATGAAAATACTTTATAGTACAAACGACCGATGAAACATATATAGATACTTTTAAAAGGTTTCCCTGTGGTTTACGAGCATCCGTTTGAATTTAAGCTCGATTTGCATGTCTCCATTTATTGCTGCTCTTGTGTGCAATAGGTTAAATTTCGACTTCCTTACTTTAGGCATTGCAAGGATGTAAATAACCTGTCTGTCGTTGGTATAGACCGAAGGTGTCGCATATTCTATTGCCTGGATTTCGTTTTCGTAATGGAGGGTTTCGATTTTGCTTATTATCCTATTTATCTCCTCCTTGTCCATAGGATTTGTGTTCACTGTCCCACTTCTAGACATTTGGCAGGCGCGAACCATTTCGCTTATTTCTCCCTTAATAATAAATATCTGATTAATGACGTTCTGTTTGAATTTTTCTGCGTCAACTGTTTCGACTTCGTGATTGAACGTGTAAATCATCTGCTTGATTTTTCGGGTAATGTCCTGCGTTACCCCGAAGATACGTTCATTTATCTTGTATTGGTGGTTATTGTTCTGTATTATTTCCTGTTAGCTTTGAAGGATCTTGTTGCAGTCTCCAGCATCAGGGTCTCCTGCCACCCATTTCCAAGCTGAGCCAATTCAATCGATGGATCTTGTTTTCTACATTGGATTTCCCTTTAGTAAGTTTAATCGGTCGTTCAGCTGTTGCAAGTGAAATTCGATGATTATTTTCTTCGTCTGATCCTTGACACTGGCACTCACTGCTGTGGTTACTTCGTCTACCAGATGTTCAAATTTGTCAAGGTCTATAACGTGAACCAGCTTAAAATAGCCATTAATTATCCAGCCGTGACCATCCTTGATTGAGACTATTGGGGTTTTATAGTCGAAAATTATAAAACTACAGTCAGAGAGGTAATCCTAAACATTTTGTGATATAAAGTGGAAAAGGTAAATGAAAGTTTGTAAGAATCAATTTCATGTCAAACATTTTTAAGATCTTAAAACTACAGATTAGTCCGTACTAAGTAAAAGTGTGAATTGTTTTTAAGAGAACTTTATTACTTATAAATGTGTAATATCATTTATGTATCTTAAGAATGTGCCATGCAAGAACTTAATTGGTTATAAAGTGCAAGAACTTAATTAATTATGAACGTAGAAATTTGTCTTACAAATGTGCAAAAGACTTAATTATAAATGTGAAATACTTTTTGTTTTATAGGATTTTAATGAACTCAGGGGCTATTATAAACGTAGGATTTTGTATTACAAATTTGCAAAAGGCTTAATTATATATGTACAATATTTTGTTCTATTGAATTTCAATGAACTTAGGTGCTATTGGGCAACATTCCCCACTTTTTTATTATATAAATTTTTTATATAGTTTTAATGTGGATCTTGTGAATCCTTTCCTTTTGAGGTAGTTACAGTGACCTTATTATTCTTAGCAACAGTTTCTTTGCGAAAGAGGGGTTTATTTACCTTGAAATTTTTTAGATCTTGTATATATAATGTCCCCTTTTTGTATATTTGTTGGGGGTACATTTTATAGCATTTCGCCTGATATTAGCAGCCTTCTGCTTCCGTTCGATTTCCCGTTTTAATTTTTGGTTTACCCTGGCTCGAAAGTTGACAAGGCTCTGATAGATGATGCGTTGGCATCTGTTAAAAAACACATCTACAGGCTTTTTCTTTGTGACCGAGTGGATGGCATTGTTTTTTCAGTCAACCTCTGGATTAAACGGGTGTCTATCGTATTTGTTTATCTTGCATACTTTTCCCTTGGATTCCTGTGGGCCCTTCTGTGTTCATTTGAAATTAGTTGAAATATATGGTCTTCGTTTTTTACTTCTTCTACCAGCCTTTGGGTAACATAAACTTTATAATTCACGATGTTTTCTAAATACACTTCCGGTAGCAATGTCAGGTAAGGTTAAGGTATTTTGAGACCATTTAAGACCCTTGGTTTCAGTTTACTTTTGAGGATAGCTACCAGTTTTTCCTTGGTTAAATCGCTTTCTGCAATGCAGTGGCGTGGGATGGGGTTCCTCATAAATTTCTAGACCTTTACCGATCTTGATGATATTTTGGTTCCGGAAAACATTTATTGGAACATCGACATGTGGTATAAGGTCAGAGCTATCTTGTTCAGCACTGTGTGCCGTTTGTAGGGAAGAGTGACCTTCGCTAGCAGTTTCCGTGTTGCTTCTAACACCGTGGTTGATATCGTGTTCTTCACTGGCAGTTTCAGTGTCTTCAGTTCCACTGCTTGTAAATACCAGGCTTGTAAATCAATTCGTAACTATACTCTTCGATACGGGCCTTCCATCTTTTCAACTTCGCGTTTGTAATTGCGATTTCCAGGGGAACGTCAACGGTTGATGATCCGTGAAAATGCGTATCTTTTTCGCACCATAGACGTAAGAGCGGAGATTGTCCAAGGCCCATACAATGGCCAACATCTCCTTCCGTTCGTTGCATAATTCTATTCAGATTTATTGAGAGAACGGGATATGAAAGCTATTGCCTTGTCTTTACCTGTTTCCCCTAAGACAACACGGCTCCAATTGCATAATTGGAAGCGTTCGTTGTTAGAGACTTTCCGAAGTCAGGGAATGCCAGAATTTCGGAGGACGTCAGAAGCTCCTTTAGGTCGTTGAAAGCACGCAATACCTTATCACTTAGATGTTAAGGCACTCGCTTAGATTGGTTAGCCTTTATGCGGGCAGTCTCCCCTCTCGTGATGTTGGTTAAGTTGGTTAAGGCTTCGCATAGTCGCGAATGTATTTCCGGTAGTACGAAGTCATAACTAGAAATTTCTTTAGATCTTTTAGATTGTCTGGCGGCAATATTTGCTGAATAGATTTTACCTTCTTAACGTCTGGACGAATTCCATCGGGAGTAATAGCATAGCCTAGGAATTCTAACTCGGTCTTCGTGAAGTTAGTTTTTTCAAGAATGACCTTAAGGTTAACTTCACGCAACCTGCCAAGAATGGTATCTATGTTCCTCAAGTGGTCCTCTTCGCTACTACCGAAGACAATGATGTCATCGATATATACGTAGCTGATTTTAGCAATGTATTCTTTGAGGGCATCGTCGATCATCCTCTGAAATATGGCCGGTGCATTCTTCAGGCCAAATGGCAACCCTAAAAATTCGTATTTTCCATTTAAGGTGGAAAAGGCTGTTTTTGGAATGTCGGAGGCTTTCATTGGTATTTGGTGAAACCCTGAAGTAAGGTCTAACGTAGTAAAGTATTTAGCCGTACCCAGACTAGCAATGGTAGCGTTGACGTCAGGAATTGGATAGGTATCTGAAATAGTAACAGCATTGAGGCGTTTGAAGTCTATTACAATCCGGTTCTGTTTCTCACCGGACGGCTTGGGCTTCTTGGGAACTATCCAGATCGGTGAATTATACAGGCTCTTGGATGGCCTAATTATCCCTTCCGTTAGTAATTCATTTATCTCTGTTTCTATATGCTCCCTTAGACAGACAGGGTATGGAAAGCTTTTCGTGTAAATAGGCTCGTCTATACTTGTTCTAATTTCGGCTTTTACCGAAGTTTGAACCATCTCTTTGATATTAAGAGGGCCAAATACACTATCGTATTTGTTTATTAATTCACGAAGTTGAATTTTAATTTTTTCAGGTAGAACTTCGTCAAGAACGATATTGAACTCTATCGAAAACATTTCTCTGAGTGGGATTCTAATATTTGGGGTTAAGGTGAGTATATTTTCTTTTCGGTCGATGACCGCTTCTAACTCTTTCAAGGTATCATCTCCTATTATACCATCGAACGATTTTAACCCTTGTAATATATAAAATGTTTATAAAGTATCATTTCCGACTTTCTGAAAGAAGCTACCACTAATTTTTTCTTTGATAGATACATTGCCGGCAGCCGAGTGCACGACAAAGGGCTTTAACAGGGGTGTGGGCTTGCTTCTGACAGTTTTGCTGAACAATTTTTTGTTTGCCCCGGTATCAACCAAAAACTTAAGCATCGTCCCGTCCCCTGTAAAATATTCTATATAAGGTACGCTGCACAGGCGCCACTCATAGAATTTACCTCGTCTTCTACATTCTCCTTCGCCTCTTCGCGATATGAATTGTTTGGGTCTTCCTCCGCAGTTCTTATATTAAACCTCTTCTGATGCTTGTTCTCAGAGCGCGATCGTCGCTTAAAAGGATTATTTCCTTGCGGGCAATTCATATAATTTACTTGGCGTGATTGAGATTGGAGATCTACCTCCATTCTCTCATGAGGTTTTGGTGCACTGGGCCCAGGAGGCGAATCGTTTTGCGGGCGTTGATTGAATCTATATCCAAAATTTCTCACAAATTTCCCCTGATTCGGAGACGATCTCTGATCCATTCCAAACGTCGGGTTTAGAGGTGTCGTTACCCTATTCACCACGTTTGGCAGGTGGATCGTGTTGTTCCAGTAGTCAAGATTCTGGATCTCGAGACATGCCGTATAGGCTTCTGGTGAGGTTCTGCGTTTTTGAATTATCAACATTTTTGATAAATCACCCCTCAGGCCTCTAATGAACACATCCAGAGCGCGGTTTCGGTAGGTTTCTACCAACGCGCGGTTTCTGGGGAATATGACTCCGTCTTGATTTTATTGATAATAAGTGAAAATTGGTGGTTCACCGTCGCATGGAACTCGTCTAGCTTGGCTCCTCTTTGAGTCAGCTGATTCAGCTGGTGCCCCAGGGTCCGAATGTAGCTTTTATCGGCGTAGTGTAGCGACAAACATTTTTTTATCGCGCCAATCGTCATCAAAATATTATAAGACACTAAAGCCGTTTCGGCGCCCGCTCTAACTACTTGTCTTAAATGCGAGAGTATCGCGCGATAGATAGTTTTGTTTTTGACTATCTCGAAGTCTTTGAGAATTCCTTACACATTACTGACTTACTTTACTTAACGGGCTCCCGACCCGTGAAGAGACCCTGCCTGAGATACGGCAGGCTTCCATCCTTTGCGATCCCGAGCACGCTACTTCCAGTTGTCCAGACCAAGCGCTCTAGCATCCGCGATGGCTTGGTCTTTAAAACGGAGGTTCGGTCTTCCTTGTCGTCTAGAACCTGGGGGCTGGGATTCGAAGATCCTCTTGGCTGGAGCGTGGTTGTCCATTCGCTCGATGTGGCCGAGCCAATGTAGTCAACGAGTTTTGGCTTTTCGGACTACATCCACATCTTGGTACATCTCATAGAGTAGTTGTATCTTCTCCTCCATTCGCCATCCTCGCACACAGGACCAAATATCGGTCGAAGGATTTTTCTTTCAATTTTTCTTTTTTCTTTCTCCTTTCCTGCTTATCGTCCAGCACTCGGCGCCGTAAAGCAGAACTGGCAGAATAAGGGTTCTGTAGAGCATGCACTTTGTCCTTCGAGTTAGGAGTTTTGAACCCATTTGTTTTGCCAAACCGAAGTAGCAGCGGTTTCCTAGGGTAATTCTTCGACGGATCTCCACTAAGATGTCATTTGTGGAGTTGATGTTAACCCCGAGGTAGATGAACTCCTTAACTACCTCGAAGTTGCTGCTATCAACAGTGACATTTTGTCCTAGTCGGTGGACAGATGATTGTTTGTTTGTTGATAGCATATATTTAGTCTTGTCCTCATTTACTTCAAGGCCAACTAGTTTCGCCTGTTCTTCAATAGCCGTAAAAGCCTCTATCTATATCGTCAATGTGTCTCGCCTTGAATTTCGTGGGTCTTTTCCAGGATTTGCCTTAGTGTGAAGATTTGGTTTACAGTTGATCTTCCGGGCCGGAAGCCACACTGGTTCGTGCCAATTAGTGTGTTGCAGAAAGGCAGATAGGATCTTATATGCGACATTAAGCAGGGATATGCCTCGATAGTTCTTGCAAGACATAGGATTGCCATTCTTGTAGATGGGACATATGGATCTGATGGTCCAGCCATCAGGCATGCTTTCCTCCACCCAAACTTGGTTAATGATTTGGTGCATGCGCCCTACCATAACATCACCTCCGCATTTGAAAAGCTCTGCAGATAGACCGTTAGAGCTTGCGGCCTTGTTGTTCTTTAGCTTTTTTATAGCTAAGCCAACCTCTTCTAAACTGGGCGGATGGACTGGTTCTTTATCGACTGGACGTGGGTTCTCTTCTTGCCCCATCACTCACTCTACATTTTGTCCGTTTAGCAGCTGCTGGAAATGCTGCTTAAATACATCTACTATTCCCTGCGCGTCGATGACTAGGTTTCCATCGCTGTTGCGAAGAGCCTGCGTTCCGGTCTTAAAGCCAGCAGCCAGTTGCTTGGCTTTCTTATAAAACTTCCGGATGTTGTTTCGGTCGCCGGACTCTTCGATTACCTTGACCTCGGAGACTGCGTGCTCTCTTTTCTTCCTAGGCAGGATCTTCTTCTCTTCGGTACTCATCCCTTGCTACCCTTGTTTTCCTCTGCAGCGTTCTAATGTTGTGCATACATCATCATACCACGGGCTTTTTCTCTGGGGTGGCTGGTATCCTAGGGTGGTTTCGGCTACCTCCTTGATGATGTCGCGATACTGAGACCACTGGTTGTTGGGGTCTGTGAGGAGTTTCTCACTCAGGCGCTTTTGGTAGGCTCTGGTGACTTCAGATGTGCTAAGGCGAATTTCTTCTTTTGGGCAGTTCATTACTTCTTCTCGGTGGACAGTCGAGCTCTGAATCTAGCTGCAACAAGAAAATTGTCAGAGTGAACGTTTGGCCCTCGGTAAGTGTGCACGTTCAAGATGTTAGATGCGTGCCTCGCATCGATTAGCACATGGTTGATTTGGTTGGCAGTTCGACCGTCTGGAGAGTGCCAGGTTGCTGTGTGGATCCTTAGTCGCGGATACCTAGTGCTACTTATCACCGTATTACAAGCTGCTGCAAAGTCAATTAGTCGGTAGCCGTTATCTGTAGTCGTTTCGTGTAGGCTGTGCTTACCAACTAATCCGCCGAAGATGTTTTCCTTGCCGACTTTAGCATTGAAGTCCCCGAGTACAATTTTGACATCGTACTCCGGGCAGGCTCCGTAGGCTCCGTCCAAGAGGTCATAAAATTCCTCCTTGATAGGGTCCTCAGCCTCGTCGGTAGGGGCGTGTGCACATATTAGGCTAATGTTTCGGAATTTAGCTCTGATGCGGATCACAGCCAGGCGATCACTTATCGGCTTGAAGTCCATTACTTTGGATCTAAGCCGATTTCCCACGACGAATCCGTATCCTAACACGTGCAATCAGTTGTTACAACTGTAATAAATGTCGCAATTTTGTCTTTTCATAGTTCCTGATCCTATCCATCGTATCTCCTGGATCGCGGTAATGTCGGCCTTGTACCGCACGAGGACAGACTCAAGTTTTTGAGTAGCACCTGGAGTGAAGAGTGTCCGCACATTCCAGGTACACACTCGCATGTGCGTTAATGTTGCGGGTCTATTTTGCCTTTGAGGTACATTTATATCCGAGGCTGCCATACACTTCGGGGATGTGAGTGCTGCCGTTAACCCATCAAGGGCTCATCCGCCACCAACTCTTTTCTAACATCCTGGCTTAGTGTTGGATATTCCTATAGACCTGGGCTCCAAATAAGTCGAAGCAGCTCATATAGGGAGATCACTTGTTCCACCTAACTGGAACTGTGGACACCGCCGTTGATCCATCCGTCGAATTCGTCCGCCGCCGTCCGGAAACAGGAGAAGTGCCTTAGTGAGCTGGCACTCCTCCCCCTCCCCCCCTCTCTCGTCAGCTGCTACCAACGACTTTTCACAGGGGCTGGTTACCCCATCTCCAGTCGAGGTACTTGGCACCCAGCAGTCACCACGGGGAGGTGAGAAGTAGGAGTTGATGGTGTTATGCTAAAGTGAGAACGCTTGTGTTCTCATATAATCGCCCACTAGGAGGCGTGCCCACTTGATCGACTTAAAGTTGTGATTAAAATAGACCGTTGCAATTATTTGAATGCGATTTATTCCGACCCGTTACACAGCTAACTTAGAACAATTTATTCAATAATGATTCCCCGTTGGGAAACCGCTGGTCCCACGGTGCAAATCGTTGATTCGTCAAATAGGCCACTGCACGCGTATCCAGTGGCAGTGGCGCGCTGACACAGCCATTGCGCATGATTTGCTATAATGAACTTTGATCGTGGCCTTGGACTGTGGTGTTAACTACACTATTAAACGTGCAACAAAACAAAGAAACACAAAACAACAGTAAAGGTTTTTTGGTGGTGCATGAGTGCTTTGGCTCCGGCAAATTTTGCAGCCGTAAAAACAACAAAAACTTTAAAGTGATAGTGGCCTTTAAAACTTTTTTGGCGAGTTTTTATTTAGTTTTAATTTCGATTAACTTTGTTTTTTTAATTATGAAGTTAAAATTGTTTTATTAAGTTTAATTTATTTGTTTAATATTTGAGTTTTTTTGTTGAAGTAAGATTTCAGTTTTTTTGTGAATAGTTCTGCTTTTAATTTTTTTGTGCGCGTTAAGGCCGAATTGGCCCAACAGAATCTCGGACCTCTTCAGTGCTGGTACCAGCACTTCTGGGGACTTTCAAAACGTGAATAGTTTTAGTTTTTTTATCACTATCACTCGCAACATTGGCCAGAGTGGTAGCTGTGGCTGTGTCTAAAGACATAAGAGTGGGGAAGAGAAGAGTTAGCCACCTTGCCAACAACATCTGGCATGTTTAAGGTTCATAACGAACCGGTATCTGAGATTGATGTAGGGAAAGAACATTTCGTTTAGGGTAAGATAGTTTTAGGATAGAATAAGGTTAGCTAGGGATTAGCTTGACCGTTTAGATAAGTTTAGAATATTCTTAGGTTAGTTTCGTGATTTCTTTTTTTTCTCTTTCTTGGGTATTGGCCTAAGTCCGTGGCCATTTTCAGCTTACTTGCCACTTTTTATCTTTTTAGTCCGTCCGAAGTCTGCGTAAAGTACCTTTCTCCTCTATTGTTAATTTTTTTTTGTTTACTATTTGGCATGGATAAAGCTTTGTTGAACTGGTGGCATATAGTAAGGGGACAAGAAACACCCCTGTCCAACGAGCTGAGCCGAACAACCACAAGCATGTTCCCCTTATCTATACCAAAGTTGCCCCTGTGGCTCGACCCTGGTTCACAACAAATAATCAATGAAATTGAAAAAGCACTAGAGGAGGACAAAATTTGTTCTAGTGTTTTCCTTGACGTCTCTCAGGTTTTCGATAAGGTATGGCATGCGGGATTAAAATATAAACTTATAAAAACTCTCCCAAAACAATTATTTGAGATCTTAAGATCTTATTTAGCGGTCAGACTCTTTCGTGTTAAACACGGGAGAGTATTCCTAATTCAAAGGTATCGCGGTGGGAGTTCCACAAGGAATCGTTCTTAGCCCGATTTTATTTCTTTTATACCCTCGTGATTATACCGCAAGAAGATGATACTATCGTAGCGACGTTCGCAGATGATACGGCCATATTAGCCGTAAACGATTCGATTCAGTCCGCGACATAAAAGCTTTAACGAGCGAAAGACAGAATATGCACTTGGACAAAAACATGGGGTATTGTTTTCAACGGGACAATATCCGAGCACGTTAATTTTACCTACATAAAAGTAAGTAATCTACCCATTTTTATTGACTCGGACAAATTCCGCACGCAAACGAAGCTAAATGCTTGGGCATGACGTAAGATGCAAAATTAAAATGGAAATCGTATGTTAAGAAAATACGCGAGGAGCGTGGCTGATTGAAAATTCTCCAAGCTCAGCATGCAAAACAAGCTGCTTTTATACAAGCAAGTGCTAAAACCTGTTTGGACGTATGGTATACAACTTTGAGGTTAAGTATATATTTTTTTTATGGGAGGTGTTTTTTAGTGAGTAAGAATCTCACACTATTATGAGCACGCGCGACCGGTCCTCATAGTGTCTCATGGAAGAGTTTCCACCTACCCACGGAGAAAAAAAATTGAGTTCATTTGAGCAACATTCGTGGACTGAGATCTAATTTGTTTCTCTTGTACGCCCATGTTTCTCCCAATAAACCAGCCTTTTTTTGGCATTGAGTGAAACACATGTTGGCATTGATTTAAAGGAGTATAGGTGGCCTGGATATAAAATAGTGTCATTATGCTTTCCACATCGCGGTATCGCCGTTTATATACGTAGCGATGTCACATATTAACTTCTACCACGGCCAATGTTCCAGTCCGGAATTTAATTTCATATGGCAAAAATTCCATGTCTGTAGGCAAATTATTCACTACTGTTTTATTTACTATTTACAAAAGCCCTAATCAGAAATTAACTCAAATTTCTATACATTGAGCAAACCGATAACCCAGTTGGCAGGAGAAATCAAAGGGTTTATTCGGAGAAAAAAAGGTCTATTTTCAAAATTTTTTTGTTTATATAAAAAATAAAATATTTTATTCAAATTTTTTAATGACTTAGAGATATACATTTGAAAAAGAATTTATGAGACTTTCAAAGGAAAATATTCCAAACTCCGTCATTGTGACGTCATTTTCGGTGATCCCTCGGATCATCAGAAGTGAAAAAAAACGTGTTTTAGCTGGAAAACCCATGTAACCCCTTAACAGGCAATACACAACCATAAGCAATATACATAATACAATACAATGGCTCTGGAGTACTCAAAATAAATCAGCCCCGTGAAGCCAGTGCAAGAGGACTCAAACTTTACTATAAGAGTCACACCGAGGTCGCAACTGAGTGCAAGCAGCCTATGGTGGACAACTCGGAGTTAGTTTATGATTTACAAGCTAGTTCAAAAGCAGTACAGTTAGTTGAAGCGCCGAACCATAAAGATTGGTAATCATAAGAATTTTATCTGTGAACTTGAGAAAGGGAAAAAGACATTATAGAACTTCAAAGAAAACTAAAAACCACGCCATGCGGACCGTAAAGCAGCCGACCAGGACTAGGAGTTTTCAATTCACAGATACTCAATAACATCCCTGATCGTTGTGGTGACTGCTGTAATAACCGCTGTCGGTGTCGTTCGATACTTCCGAACAAAAGCAAAGTCTGTTCTGTCTATCCGGGAGTTAAACTGCGAGGATTGGAGGATTGAGATTACAGCTCTTCGGCAACCGAAAAAACGAGCACCTGCATGCCCACGGAACTGCATCTCCAACGATTTCGCCGTCACCTCTGCCCGAGTTTAAGTAATAAAGTAATAATAAAGAAATAAATTAAAATTATTAAATATAAAAAAATAAACATATATCATAAAGAATAAAAATACTACTAAACTATATATAAAGAAAAAAAAACACCGACATTTTTGCGGAACTCTAGGAAATAATGTTTAGTTATAAATGTTATTTGTATTTATTTTTAATATCTAAAATGTAAGTTAGGTTAAGTCGAAAGACAATATTAATAATTTTTGTTTAACTTAGAGCGCCCGTATAGGGCCAGTAAGTTAAAATTTAAGCAACATAGTTAAGCTAGTTTTAAGCATTTTTTGTCTAGCATATAAGAATCAATGAATTACTAAATAAAAAGCATTAAAAACTGAGTGCGTTGAACCACTAAGCGAGAGGTCGCTGGTTCAAATCCCGACCTGTAACACCTGAAGGCAGTGGTCCCATATGGGCCGTTTACGCCTATTTATTTATTTTTTAAATATATCTATTATCCCTTTAATTTCCTGTTTTGTTCTCAATTCCATTATGTATCACATTGTAATTAATTACAACTTAAGGTGGTCCAAGTTTGTGTTTTCACGTAAAATAAATATACTTATTTCATTTCAATTTAATTTGCAGTTCTAAGATTAAGGTTTTACGTGTTTTCACGTAAAATAAGTATACTTATTTCATTTCAATTTAATTTGTAGTTTTAAGATTAAGTTTTAAATATTTTATAATCACTGCCCCACCTCTTGTGAACGTCTGACAAACATCCAAGTGTAAGAACTGTCGTGAGAAGCTTCTCTAACTTGTAGATTCCTTCCATTCGTGTCAAAAATATATTCTCGCACACACAGTGGTTGGAGAAGCTAGGCCTTGGGTCAAAAATATAGGTCGTTTACGCCTATTTCTTTATTTTTTAAATATATCTATTATCCCTTTAATTTCGTATTCTGTTCTCAGTGCCATTATATCACATTGTAATTAATTACAATTTAAGGTGGTCCAAGCTTGTGTTTTCACGTAAAATGAATATATTTATTTCATTCCAATTTAATTTGTAGTTCGAAGATTAAGTTTAAATATTTCTGTTAATAGTAAACTTTAAAAGTAAGGAGCAAATTGTTACTTTTAAGTTTACTTTATAATATAAAAAAAATAGACAAACTTAAGTTTGCATTTCTAGTCGAAACATTTCCATGGGAGGGATGATGCGTCATTTAGGTCACTTGGCATAATCTCGGTTCAACTCGCTTAAGCCATTGTACTGCGTCAACACAATATTGTGATGACCCCACCAAAGTTGAGACAGTAAATATTAACTTACGGAAGTCTTGTTTTAAAAAGTGAACTGAACGGTCGTTTTGTCATTAACGGAAAGCAAACATAACAAGGCCATACCTGACAAAAATGTTCGAAATCATGAAAAGTGAACAACTAGATGGCTATTTAATACAGTCTCATGCGTTATATTCTTATGTTATATTCTAATGTTAGTTGAAAAAACGGAAACAAAAATATTTTACTTAAGAAAGAAAAATTCATATATATTTTTTTACCTTTACTTTTATCAAATAGGTACTGCAAAAGAAATATGCACGGTTGATGAGCTGTCTTCTATGGGAACGCTTAAATCGATATTTTACCCAATGTTTAACGACATTCAGAAAACTCTTACAAAGTCCAACCTGATTACACTGCCGACATGGATAATTCCGCTATTAACATACTTTGTACGAGATAAAACAGTTCCGCAATTGGGAGAAATGTTACTGGACTATTCCACGCCCAATCCAGACACAAGCGGAAAAGCTTATTCAGAAACATTACTCGGTCAGTTGCTAACTATATCGTTATTACCAAAGAATGAAAATGGTCCCTATGAGTTCTTTGGAAATATATACAAAGCGTCTGTGGATACTGGTTACTTATGCACATGTCTAACCAAGCATCAAGACAATATTTTTAGCATTTTTAGGATGTTTCTCATACTTGGAACAACAGTAAAAAATCAGACTTTATCATGGATTGCGAATTGCCTTCACGCAAATGCGCAACGTTCTCAACTTTGGACAATGCATAACATGGCGCCAACGTCTAACACCACTGCTAATGACGCTTTCATGTTTGGTCTGTGTTCGGTGCTTTTGCGATTGTGTCTTCCGCTATGCAAACCATCATATAAAGTATTTTTGGTTGATCCTACTTATTGTGCAACACGTGAAGATCAAAGAGTTGCTAAAGATGTTCGTCTGAAAAAGGTCAGTGAAGAAACCTGCTTTCTGCCAGTGGAGGAAAACGAAATGCGTGATACAGCATTTAAATACAATTTTGTGACCGAGCTATTTTTTATGACTCACAAGGCAATTGAATTAAGTAAGTTATTGAATTTGTTTATATTTAGTAACTTATATATATATATATATATATATTTATTTTTCGATTAATATAGGTTACCGAATTTGCATTGAAAAGTACATACGCGTTAGCCGGGAAATTCAGAATATGCAAAATGCGTACGAGGATTCAATTGGTCAAGGAAATTCTGGAGTAGCTGACTCTATAATGCGAATGTTGACGTCTCAAACGCAACAGTTTTTGTGTTTAAAAAATTGTCTACTTAATGAGGAAAATGATCTGCATTTACTTCGATTTTTTGAGGCGACCGCTAAGTGGTTAGTGGAGATAAATGCTAAATCAAAGGAAGAATATGAAGCATTTTTAATTACTAAATCGTTTGCGCCTAAAGTACAAACAGTGAACGTTAAGCTGCCGTTAGCGACCTATGTTCCACCATACTTAAAGTAAGTATCAGCTAAATATTAATGTACATCCTCTAGATATCAGAGGTGTTTTTTTTTTCATATTTTATAATGGCTTCAGAAAATTGCATGTGCATAACACAGACACAACTACTAAGTCTGTAAATATTTCGTAAGCCGAAAAAAATATTTAGTCGTATGTCCAAAGCGTGCTTTCACATTAATTTATTCGGAATGCTATCGAAATATATTATCGAACATGACGAAAAACGTTATGTTATGTCATTTGCCATTGGATTCATGTGGCTTTTCCACGCCACAAAAGGCGGGCCACTGTTGTCCATTTGCTCTACATGTCCTAGCCATCTCAGACAGCTGATCAGCACTTTTCTGACCAGGTCAATGTCGCTGTACAACTCTTAAAGTTCTCTGTTATACCTCCTTTTCCAGATCCCATCGACGCAAATGGGACCGAAAATCAGAAGAAACATTTTCGATGATTAGGGTCTTATACATAGCCTTATTGGTGTTTCTTTACAAGGCCTTACTTTTCTATTGCCTTCTTAGGCCAAAGAAAGGGCGATTTGGAAGTGTAATGCCGCTCGTCCACTACGTGCCCAACTCATCAATTTCATGTTCAACGCATTCAATTCTAATGTACGAGGCTCCTAACTTTGTTTAACAAACGCGTTGAAGATGGTTTTTATCGTTGTTCAACAAGTGTACGGGTAGTGGACGATCTCGGGTTGCTCGTTGGTATAAACTCACACACATCTTACACATCTGAGTTGGTCAATGGCGTTCACTCACTCAAAAAATTACAACTAACCACATTTTCAACAGCCACGCTTATTTTTTTCGAAACATCAACACGGCAGCCACGTTTTTTTTCTTTTCTTTTAAAATAAACTTTGTCGGTGAATCAAAATAAATTAAAATTAAATCTGACGACCAAAGGTCTACTACAGCTGTCAGTCACTGAGTGTGTTGCTTTCAGTTGCTGAGTGTGTTGAACAACGTTGCTTAACGCGCGTTTCTTGGTGTAGTGTACGAGGGTATCAACGCAATCATCAACTCAATGCGCAAACTCACCCAAAATGCGATTGAACAACTCGAGCCAAATTTAAACCAGTTGATCAAGTAGGTGTATGAGGGTATTCAAAAATTGAATGCGTTGATGAACTAGGTGTACGAGGGTATTCAACAATTGAATGCGCTGAAGAACTAGGTGTACGAGGCTATTCAACAATTGGATGAGTTGATGAACTAGGTGTACGGGGCTCGCAACGAGTTGAACACAAACATGATGGAATTTTAATCGAATTGTGTTGCTCAACACGAGCAACATGAGTTTACGCACTAGTGTACGAGGCTATAAATATATTTGAGTAGAAGTAATGAACAGACTTGTTGGAGATTGTGCCTATGGTGTTGGTTTGAGAGTTTCGCACAACTTTCTCAAGTATGATGTTACTCAAGAAGGTGTTGTCAAGAAGGTACATGACAGAGCATCACCTTGTCTAAATCCTTTACTGACATCAAAAGTCTTAGTGAGATTGTTTCCGACTTTAATGGAGCGAGAGTTCTCCATTTCCATTCTGCACAATCTGACGAGTTTGGCAGGAATGCTAAATCTAGAAATGGCTCTATATAGCTCGTCTCTATAGATGGTCTCATATGCGGCCTTAAAATCGATAAACAGATGGTAGGTATCGATCTGGACTTCTTGGGTTTACTTCAGGATCTACCTTAGTGTGAATATTTGATCGGTTGTGGACTTTCCAGACCTAAAACCGCACTGATAGGGTCCAATCAATTCGTTTCATATGGTTTCACGCGTTCGCACAGTATGGCAGACAGGACCTTGTATGCGATGTTAAGCAGACCTCTGAAGTTGGCGCAGTTTAGAGGGTCTCCTTTCTTGTGTACTGGACGAATGATGCCGAGGTTACATTCTTAGCCATACTTTCTTCGTATCAAATCTTGGAGATGAGTTGGTGTATGCTCCACACCATGCCATCTCCCGCTGCTTTAAATAGCTCGGCTGTTGGCCTCTTCGAGGAGCTCATAGAAACAATCTTTAGTAGTATCGTCTTTTTCCTCTGTGGGGGCGTGAGCGCATATCAGGCTGATGTTGGCGAATTTAGCATTGATGCGGATTGTCATAATACGTTCGCTGACGTGTCGATAGCTCAAAACTTCTTACCTAAGTCTGCCGCGTATCCACATCCAAATTAGCGCTGCCCTTGCTCTCTATAGCAGTCATCATTCGACTCCTTAAAGTGTTTTTATTTGTGATCAGCATTTTATTGACCCTTTTAGAACTAGTAAAAGGGTTACTAGACCACCACCAATGGTATCTGCGACAAAAACAAAACCCCAAAAGAATTCCAAGGACGCCGCAAGACCTTGCGCACTTTACCCGGACTTTACCCGGAAATGTAAAAGCTTCGAGGAGGAAATTAATTAACTCCGCATAAAGCTTAGCAAAATCGAAGTATTCTACCAACAGCTCGATCAGCTCAAAGTCGAGAACAAAGCGCTGAATGAATCTTAACTCAAAACATAAGGAAAGGCTACAGTCCGCTTGGAGCGAACAGTATGATACCCTATCCCTATCCCTATATGCCCCAAAAAAACCTTAAGAAGATGATGGATAGCATTTTATTTCATTCTATAAAATTTAGAAGAAAAAAAAACATTTTTTGAAAAAACGCCCCCAAAAAGTGGGCGTGGCCAAAAACTTTGTATGGGCGATATATTGGAAAAAATATTGGCTAAATATCTTGTTAAACACTTTTTTCGGTTTCTATGAAAATTATCGAAGAAAACAGCATTTTAGTGAAAAACGCCCACAAAAAGTAGGCGTGGCAAAAAACTTTATATGACAAACTTATAAAGGAGGGCAGTGCCTACATATCTTGTGAAGGTTTTAACCCTCTATCTGTCCATCTGTAGCTTTAAATTGGTTTTTTCTAAATTGTGGGCGTGGCAGTGGGCGTATTCCAAAAAATTTTACACTTAACCATTTCGGAGCCCTAGGGAGTATGTGGTCCAAATTTCAGCTTTCTAGCTTGAATTTAAAGGCCTAAAAATTGCGTACGGACGGACGGACGGACGGACATTGCTAAATAGTCTTAGGATTTGGTCCTGATCATAAATATATATACTTTTATGGGTCTACGACGAATATTAAGGGGTGTTACAAACTATGTGTCAAAATTAATATACCCTTAGGATAGGGTATAAAAAGAGTCTGAAGTTAAAACAATTACTCCAGTTCGTCGCAATGACTTT
This sequence comes from Ferdinandea cuprea, assembly GCA_963576555.1. Classification (NCBI taxonomy): domain Eukaryota; kingdom Metazoa; phylum Arthropoda; class Insecta; order Diptera; family Syrphidae; genus Ferdinandea; species Ferdinandea cuprea. The sequence goes on along the minus strand of OY754958.1, from coordinate 89,769,091 downwards.
ACAGACGACGACGAAGAATCAGCGGGCGGAGCAGATCCCAATGTTCCAGTTCCTCACCGTAATCGAGATCGTTGAAGAAATTAAGCATAAAAAACCTTTAACAACGAAAACAATATCCACGACAAAAAGATGCGTGATAGGGTATTCCTTCCGTCACCAATAAACGTCATCGGAATCACTGATTATAGAAAATTATATATAGTCTGCTCAAGGAAGTTTCAAAATCCGCATTCAAAGTCACATCTATGAATAAAAATATGTGGAAAATAAACGTTACCGATCCCGAAAGTTACCGAAAGACTGAGCTCTTCCAAAAGATTAATGCCGTAAAAATACAGTGGTGCACGATGCAAATAAGTCAGAAAGACCACATTGAGTAATTGCCCAAGGCAAGGTTTTGCAAGACCGTAAAATAAAAGGCTTCAAAATTATCGACGCAGTTAACCTTCTTCAAAAAGAAAAGCAAGAAAAGCAGCGAGTTGAAGACATTGTAGTTAAGCGTGGACTTACGCTATTCATGTTAAGCTTTGAAAAGTCGTAGAATATTGATAAAATATACAATATTAAAAACATACTGAATATAGTAGTCAAAATTTAACCGGTGCGACAAAAGAGTAGACACGATCCTCAATGCAACCGTCTCCAAGGGTACAATCACACTAACGCGTATTGCAAAAATGAACCACGTTGCGTTAAATGTGCTTATTGCAAGATAGCGGTATGAGTAGAAAGGATTTACCAACTTGCATAAATTACGAAGGGAATTACCCGGCAATCTACCGCGGCTGCGAAATAGCTAAGGATCTACAAAACAGGCGTGATTTACTAAAAAAAAGAAAAATTATTAAAAAGTTGTCAAATAATCGACCACAGACATACGCTGAAGACGCAATTCTTGCTAGAATGGAACACCATAGTTTGAAAAATCGAATGTTCGAAAAATAAGACGAGCTCGAACATAAAATCATACTACATGAATATGAAAGACGCAAAAATTCTAAAAATTGTTACATGGAATCCGAACGGCTTTTTGCAAAAGATCGACGAGCTAGAGGTATTCAATTGCACAAGTGATATTGACGTATGCTTGATTTCCCGAACCAATCTGACGAAGGAATAAAGCACAAATATGAAAGGATATACATAGTTCCTATCACGCGTATCACCCTTCGGAAAGAGCTGGAGGTGGAGCGTCCTTGTTTAAAAAAGACACCATTGACCTTTCAATAAGCACAAAAATTCAAACAATAACGGTTCGTATGGAAATTAAACTCCTAACTTATGATATTGCATCTATATATTTATATCCAGCCAAGGGAAAAGATAGACAACAAGGATTTCATTAGTATCTATCGTCGGTGACTTTAATGCAAAACAATGCAGTATGCAAGCGCTCTGGCATCCGCGATGGCTTGGAGCAAATATCCGTCGAAGAATTTTTCTTTCGAAGGAGCCCAGTATTAGCTCTCCTTTCCTGCTTATCGTCCAGCACCCGGGCCGTATAGCAGAACTGGCAGAATAAGGGTTTCATAGAGCATGCACTTTGTCCTTCGAGTTACCCAGTTTTTTGGACCCATTTGTTTTGCCAAACCGGAGTAGCAGCGGTTTCCTATGGTAATTCTTCGCCGGATCTCCACCAAGATGTCATTAGTGGATTTGACGTTTACACCGTGGTAGATGATCTTATTAACTACCTCTAAGTTGCTGCTATCAATAGTGACATTTTGTTCTAGTCGGTGGACAGATGATTGTTTGTTTGTTGATAGCATATATTTTGTCTTGTCCGCATTCACTTCAAGGCCAACTAGTTTTGCCTGTGTTTGACGGGACTCCACATTCGGCCATCGCCGTGAAGAGCTCTTGACGATGAATACATGCCGATTAGTGTGTTGTAGAAAGGTCTTTGACATTAAAAAGGATCTTAAATGCGACATTTAGAAATTACATCGCAAAATTAAATTAAACTTGAAGAATGTTTCGATCTTTGTTCTGACCACTCTCCTGTAATTTTGTGGCATATTAAAAAAGGAGAGCCCACCCAGACTTATGAGGGTATCAACTAACTGGGAAAGGAGAAAAGATGTTTGACCTTAAAGTATCACTTCAAACACCTTTTGAAGTTGAAAATGAAGTCGATCAGTTAATCCGAATCATACAAAGCTTAGCCTGGTATAACACGCCTTATAAACAGATAACAAAAGCAAAAATCGAAATAAAATATCCTCGGAAAATAATCCAACAAGTAAAAGAGAAAATAAAAGCGCGTAAAAAATGGCAACAATCTCGTGGTCCGCAGCCAAAAACGATATTAAATAATCTACGCAGAACTCTACAAAAAAAACATAAGGAAAGGCTACAGTCCGCTGGGGGCGAACAGTATGATACCCTATCCATATCCCTATATGCCCCAAAGAAAAAAGCATTTAGAAGATTTTATTTCATTCTATTAATTAAAAAAAAAAAAAGTTTTTTTGAAAAAACGCCCACAAAAAGTAGGCGTGGCAAAAAACTTTATATGACAAACTTATAAAGGGGGGCAGTGCCTACATATCTTGTGAAGGATGTAACACTCTATCTCTCTAACTTTAGCTTTAAAACGGTTTTTTCTAAATTGTGGGCGTGGCAGTGGGCGTATTCAAAAAATTTTTACACTTAACCATTTCGGAGCCCTAGGGAATATGTGGTCCAAATTTCAGCTTCCTAGCTTAATTCTAAAGGCCTAAAAATTGCGTACGGACATCGCTAGATAGTCGTAGGATTTGGTCCTGATCATAAATATTTATATGTACTTTTATGGGTCTACGACGAATATTAAGGGGTGTTACTAACTATGTGTCAAAATTAATTTACCCTTAGGATAGGGTATAAAAACGCAGAAAAAACTTTTAAGCCCTTTGATGGCCAAGAGATAATTGATGATACATTCTTAGCCGGGATACCTAACACTTTTAAAATTAAAAGTGCATCGCTGGCTAAGCTGTGTAATGAAATACAAAAATTAAAAACGAACATAGCTCCAGGATACGATTTCACGAGGGTCCAATGGAATGGAAAGTAGCTGAGGTCATAAGGGTTCCAAAGCCGGGAAAACCTCCATGTGACAAAAAATCGTATTGACCAATAATGCTTTTACCAATTATGTGAAAAGTATTTTAAATTTTTTTATTAAAGCGATTACATACGATTTTCTAAGAGCGCCGATTAATACTAGATCACCAATTTGGGTTCATAATTAAGCACTCTGCAATCGACCAGGTTTATCGAATAACCAATGAAATAAAAAAACTGGTAGAGGAGAAAAAAAAAGTTCTAGTGTTCTTCTTCACGTCTCACAAGTTTTTGGTTAAGTACGGCACACGGGATTGAAACACAAACTAAAATTAGTATTTTCAAGACATTTATATGAGCTAATAAATTCTTATCTAGCGGTCAGACTCTTCCGTGTAAAGCACGGAAATGATTACTCTGAATTCAGAGAAATCGATGCAGGTGTTTCCCAACGAAGCGTTCTGGCTCCGATTCTCTATTTAATTTATACTCGATATATACGTCAAGAAGATGCCACAACTGTAGCCACATTTGCGGATGGTACAGCTATATTTGCCGTAAGTAATAATATAGAATCAGCAATGAACAAGCACTAACGGGCCATCAATAGCGTTTTTGAGTGGAGAAAAGCTTTACCTACATAAATTTAAATACGCTACCCATTTTTATAGATGCACAAATAAAGCTTAATATTTGGGAATGACATTAGATGGGAAACTTAAATGGAAATCGCACGTAAAGAAAAAACGGCTCTCTATTAAATATAAACATGCATTGGCTGCTTTATCAATTTCCTTGGTCAATAACGCTATACTACAAATTTTAAATGAAACGAATCTAGTGCGCCGACTACAACGGATAAAACCATTTGAACTAGCGCAGATGTAACCGCGAGAAATTGGCGGTATTAGCACGTACTTCCGCTGAGAAGCTACCTGCCAAACGCGTAAAAAAACGGAAATTTAAAATACTATATAGGATAAAACCTTGTAGTGAAGAAGTGTTTTGAATGGGGGTGTTTTTAGTGAGTAAGAATCTCAAACTAATATGAGCACGTGCGGCCGGTCCTCACAATGTCTCATGGTTGATTTTCACCTACCCTCGAGAAAAAAGCATTTTAAGGTCTTTCATTTTAAGCTGGAAGGCTAAAATTTGGAATTATACTTTCTAGGCCACACCCACAATTGGAAAAAAAACATTAGGAAAGGCTACAGTCTGCTTGGGCGAACAGTTTAATACCCTCTCCATATCCCTATATGCCTACATCCCTATATTGAAAAAAAAACGCTCACAAAAAGTGGACTTGTCCAAAAACTTTGTATGGGTGATATACTAGAAAAAATGTTGGCTAAATATTTTGTTATACATTTTTATACCCTAACCTAAGGGTATATTAATTTTGACACATAGTTTGTAACACCCCTTAACATTCGTCGCAGACCCCTAAAAATATATGTATTTATGATCAGGACCAAATCCTAAGACAACTGTTGGCCGTTGCTACGTCGCAGATGGTCCATCCGTTGAGTCCAATTTTCGATCACTCGTTCGAGCATTTCGACTGGTAACTGGCGAATGACACGCGTGATGTTTTCCTCCAAGGCCTGAATCGAAGCGGGTTTGTCGGCATAAGCTTTTGACTTTACATATCCCCACAGGAAAAAGTCTAACGGTGTGATATCACACGATCTTGGTGGCCAATCGACCGGCCCAAAACGTGAAATTATGTGCTCACCGAAATGTTCTCTTAATAAGTCCATTGATTGATGCGATGTGTGGGAAGTGGCGCCGTCTTGCTGAAACCAAATGTCGCCGAGATCACGAGCTTCAATTTTAGGCATCAAATAGTCGGTTATCATGGCACGATAACGGTCGCCATTGACGGTTACGTTCGCACCGGCATAATTTTTAAAGAAATATGGACCGATGATTCCACCGGTCTGGATGAAGTGGCAGTTCTTCAATCTCTTCAGGTTGCTCTTCGTCCCAAATGCGGCAATTTTGTTTGTTTACATACCCATTGAGCCAGAAATGGGCCTCATCGCTAAACAAAATTTGCCTCGAAAACGTCGGATCTTCTTGGAACTTTTCAAGAGCCCATAGAGCGAAGCGATGTCGCTTGGGAAGGTCGAGCGGCTTCAGTTGTTGCACAAGCTGTATTTTGTACGCTTTCAATTTAAGATCTTGACGTAAAAGCGTCCGAGTTGCTGCGAACGGCGCCGAATCGACTCTCTACGGTCTTCGTGTACACTCTCAGCTACGGCCGCTATATTTTCGTCACAGCGTGCTGGACGTGGTCTATTCGGTCGAATATTATCCAATAATGAATGCTGGGTCTCAAAATGGGTGATGATGTTGCGAATAGTACGCTCAGTAGGCCGATTATGTTGACCATAAGTTGAGCGAAGTGCACGAAACACATTCCTCGCAGAACGTGAATTTTCATAATAAAGTTGAACAATTTGTAAACGTGGTTCACGCGTAAGTCTTTCCATTGTGAAATGCCAAACAAAATAACATGACAGCATGACACGACTCACACGTGATCTGTCAAAAAAGACTATTGAAAAAAGTATCTCTACTTGGATCACCCGTTATTATATAGTCTGATAGCACAGATTTTTGATAGTATTTTTCTTATTTTAGCAAAAAAAAATATTTTTCTAGCGATTTGTTTACATACATGTTCCAACATGCGCATTAAATGACAACTTTTTATCAATCAAGATCCCTAGGTATTTGATTTCATCAACTATTTCAATTGGCTTACTGTCGATACAGACAGTTTTACCAGCACTGCCGTGCTTTGACTTTCCGAAATCCAATTCGATAATCTGAATTTAAAATCTAGGAATGAATGTGATGTTTATATAATTAAATGACTTATTTCATTTCTTTTTTCAACAATGCGTATTTCACTGATCAGCTTCACTTCTTCTTTTTGCTTTGTTCCATCATTCTCCACACAGTTTTCTGATCCTTTGAATTATCCATTTTACCGCTGACATACTTTGTCTTGGCTTCTTCAAGCGCAGATTTAAGGCGCTTTCGAGCCGTTTTATATAAGCTCGAGTAACTTTCATTGAAGGACCATTTAGCAATTTTGTACTTTTTAATATTGTCCGATTTCAGCAATCTCAATTTTGTATTTCATATTATAATTTTCTAAATAGAAGTTTTTATTATTATTATATTGTATTCGTTATTAATAGGTTTGTTCCAACACCGAATCACAAACTAGTTTCTGACTAGTTTCTGACTAGTTTCTGACCAGTTTGTGATTTTTTACTGCGCATGCTCGAACATTAAATAATCACAAATTTGTTTGCGTGTTGGAACGCTTTTTGCAGTTCTCTGACTACTAAGTGAGTGTTACTCACGTTGAAAGCTTATTATTTATAACTCAATCGTGTGGAGTTGTACGCTGAAGTCCTGAAAATGGATATAGATTTGGAAGATTCGAAACGTAACGAATCAAAGGAAATTTTATTACCAAGTCCTTTTTTAAGGTTTCAATGACATATTTGGGAAATGTCCTAGACACCTTAAAGTAGACATCAAAGAATACAATACTGAAGGTATTAGAGGAGGTAGCGACCCTACTCTACAATTTCTTTGTAGAATATGCCCATAAATTGTCCATAAATCAAACAATAATTCGATATAGTATATGCCTATAGTCTGAGAGACTTTAGTGAATGCTTCATCATAAGTTTAAGTTCCCTTAATTAAATGGTCAAGAGAAGTACAAAAACCAAACACAAAAATCGTATGCTGTACTTCCATATATAATTTATATACATAAGTCCCAAACGACAAAAATTGGGAATTATGTCCTTGCGGCAAAAAATTCATAGTAAACAAAATGCTTAAAATTTGTTACAGAACTACTCGTTTGTTTTGATAAACAAACGAGTCTCGAAGGGTATGTGCAGATGAAACGTTTAAGTTATGCCTTGTGTAGAGTTTACATAGTCGATTTTTAGAAAGCCGGGTTTTCCAAAAACAGAAACCACTATGCGAAATTCAACGGCCTGTAGGAATTAGAGAAAAGTGGAGAAGGAAAAAGAACTCTCACCAGGCAGAAAGTCACTGCCGCCTAACAAAAAATTTTATAAAAATTGTTTATTGTTCAAAATTTTAAAGTTACTCAACAACAAAAACAAGTTACAAAAAAAAAAAAAAAATATATATATATATATAGTTGAAGTGTGCAAAAGAAGCAAAAGAAATTGCAAATCAATTGTACAGGCAAGGCGCCAGAATTTATTTGCATTTTAAATAGGCAGTACTTTATAAGTGCTGCCCAGAAAAATTGACCGAAGTTGGAAAATTCTGTGGCAATTTAAATTTAAATTATTTAAAAAGCAGTCCGCCATTGTGCCCAGCCACAAAGGTAAAATTCCGCTGGACAAATTAAAAGTCCGGATTAGCCTTGGGCAATAAGACACCGCAAACTGAAACTGAAGACACCGCAAAGTAGAAGAAGAAGTAGAAGCATCGTGGGTTCAAAACTCAACAAGGAGCAGAATCTTTTTTTTTTTTATTTTTACGTCTATTTGTAATTTTTTTTTATTAATCGTAGTAAATTGGCATGCAGGTAAAGGATATTTTTATATATATATATATGTATTTTTCTTTTGTTTAAAGGTAAGGGAACGCTACCATACTTTTATATATAAATATAACTTATTTAAATTTTTTTGCCCGTTTGTTAAGGTACAGGGTTCTAGCAGCAGGCGATACAGTGGCCATTGGATCGACGGTTGCAGAGCACCCCCCAAAGGTACCAAGTAGAGAAAATTCGGTAAGTCAAAAAAGTGACTTCTTTTTAGTTATATATATATATAGAAAATATTAGCAGTGAACAAAGAAGTCCCTATGGTCTGTATATGCCCGTGCATGTACAACGTCAGTTTTGTTTTTTTTATTTTTAAATACATATATTCTTAGATAAGTATATCTTTTTACCATTCGCTTTTTATAATCATTTCCGTTTGTTCTTTTTTTAAAATTTCGCGTTTTATTTAAATTTCGTTTGTTTATTGTATGAGTGTCGTGCCACTAGTTTTTCTTAATATTCGAATCATTTAGTTTTAAATTATTTTTTTTTTTAATAAATTCGAATAATTAAGTTGATATGAGCAATAAAATGGGCGTTTAATTTAAATAAGGGCTTTAGGGTATGAGGACGGTTGGATAAGGCGAACAAAAGTAGGAAGTGAAAGATGGCGGCATAAGTGGCTGTCATAATTGCGAGTGAGACAGCCAAGGTAGGGTGGGTTAAGAATGCAACTCGCTGCGTCAATACCACCTAGACGCAAGACTGGAATGATTTCTTTTGTTAGTGTATGGAGAAGGGTCAAGGTCCCACGCCCACCGACGAGCTTAGGATGGCGACAAGCATGCCAGCACCGACCCGTAGCAAACACACATATACAACAAAAATGGCGCCCGCAACGTGTGAGCCCTGCTTTAAAGGCAGGAATTACCAGTAGCTTGTCATAGCTACCAATTTTTAAATCGAGCCACATCTTTTTTATTTAACGTATTTTTTTTTGATATTGTTTTTTTTACTTTACTTATTCTTTGTATGGATTTGTCTTCTACCATAAGTTCCGCTGACTGAGGCATAGCCCTGGCATGGTGGAAGTCAATCCAAATGTATTTTATGGTGTTTTAATATTCGAGCTGTGTTGTTAGCTGCTATTAACGGGAACGTTGACGTCCAAATATGAAAATTCCATAAATAATTTAAAAATTTAATAAGAAGAGACTGTGAAGATTTGGACGAATGAGTCTTCGTACGGATCCTTCCATTAACCAATGTATGTTCTAGAGTTCAATCGAGTTCTTCGTTGTAATTGTCCTAGAATAGAATCAATAATTAGTTTCACTTCAAATTTTATATTTTTTTTATACAATTTTACCTGTTTTTAAATATTAGTCTGTTTTACCTTTGTTTTTTTTGTATTCGGCTCAGTACTTTGCCATCTTTCATTTCTGAAGATGTCGTCCTTCCTCCGCCGAAATGCCTCATGCTTAGCCCATTGCAATGAACGTTTTTTTTAATACGCTTTTATTTATTTCATTTTATTCATCGTTTTTTAATTTTTATTTCACATTTATTTAAATTACTCATCAACTTCTTTTTCGATTTATTTATTGCATTATTTTCTCATATTTTTAGTTTTAAATTTTTTTTTTAATATGTTCTGCCAATACGTCATTTATATAACTTCTTTTCTCTGCTAGTCTGCCATTATTTAACTTCTTTTAATTACTTGCAAAGTCGTCCGTTTCGTTCATTATGAACAGCACTCCACCTCGTCCATTTACCAGATCTGTTGCTAGGAATAATATAATTAGGACAGAATCGGATTTTGACAATTTTCATCGCTCAATAAACCGCCTAAGCCTAGAAAATTCAATGAATTTATCAGCGAGTGACAGAGAAAATACTCCACCAATGTTTGGAAATAACCAACCAAACCCTACTGTCATATCTGGACGGCAAATGGAGGGTAACATTGGGAATGAAAATCCCGGTACGTCAGGTGTTGGAACTATAGGCAGGATGGAAGACCTTGCTGATAAGATTGATCGTTCGCTGGCAGTCAATCAAAATCGCTTCTTCGGCCAATTGGAAATTTTGATGACCAGTTTCTTGGCGAAGATGGGCGAAATTAATAAACCCCAACCTCCTTAGCAAATAATAGACACTCCCAATCTCCACGCAGTGAGCAGCGTAGAAGAATTGCCCACGAATTTACTTCCGCCTTCCAACCATCGCTCTATTCCAATTTCCATTACGGAAACACCAATCGTATGGTAGCGAAAAGTGTCGGTTGGATAGGTGGAATATAAAATTCGATGGCTCTGACAGCATTTCCGATTTCCTTTTCAAGGTAGATCGACTAAAATCTTCGTCATCTTATGGGGATGACCAAATCACTGCCAACTTTCACACGCTGTTGGTCGTCAAGGCAAATGCTTGGTTTTAGTCATTTCTTCGTAAAAACCCTGATGCAAAGTTTGGAGATATTAAAGTCGCCATGAAGAGGGCATTTGGTCGGCAGGAAAATGATGTAGACATTTATATGCGTCTGCTTACTCGGAGACAGGCATTCAAGGAGTCATTCGACGATTTCTATGATGCGTTTATTAGTCTTAACGATCGCTTGAATGAGCCCTTTGACTCAAAAAAGCTCATCGAAATCGTTCGAAATAATGCCAAGGAAAAGTAGGGTGAAGTTTTACTGGCTGGAAATATTACCAGCCTAGATTTGCTTAGAGCTAAAGGTAGAGAAGCTGAACGCTTTCTATCCAGGCGATTACCTTTTCAAAGAGCTGTTCATGAAGTTCATTTGGAAGAAGAAGTGAATGAACCAGTCAACGAAGTAGCCGCCTTCAGTCAGCATTATAAACGTGTTGCACCAGGTGCTACTGTGGTATGATGGAATTGTGATCAACAAGGTCATACATTCTACCAGTGTCCATCACATAGCCGTCGGCTATTCTGTTTTATGTGCGGTTAAAAAGGGCTCAGCACACCTGAATGTACTAAGCACCAGGGAAACAATTTGGGGAATGACAGGAGAGTCGGGGAGAGTCGTTCCCAAAGGAACTTTCCCGACCAGCGGAAATAGTAGGATCACCATCTTCTGAGACTATGCCTGCAAAAATATTAAAAAGACCACCTAGTGCATTAGAAAGTCACTCGATAAACACTACTACAAACATCCGATACTACAAAACTACTACAAAGTGCGTTCGGAAATTATGGTCAAGAAACACGAAACGAGTAAGCATATTTTAAAATGTAGGGAAAGGTTTCGTAAGCGGAAACTCTTCCAGAAGATCATAGTCGAGACAATTTTAGCTTCGGACACAGATGGTAGGATGTATGCAAGTGTTCTTCTGAAGGACGAACAAATCCTCGGATTATTGGACAGCGGAGCATCCATATCTGTGCTAGGAGATTGTTGTTTCGAAGAGAGAAATGGAATTCAAATGCGGAAGTACACAAACTTCGTAAAAACGGCCGATGGGACATCCCATGACATTGTTGGGTATTATCAGATCTCAACTTCTTTTAACGGCATGATGAAGACCATTACTTTCTATGTAATTCCAAACTTACCACAGAGGGTTTATCTCGGTATGAATTTTTGGAAGGAGTTCTGCTTACTTCCCCAGGTCAGTCAGATCGATGTAAACAATATACCAAAGGAAGAAGATGCAAATATAATCGACGAGCCAAAATACATTTCAATCACCCCAACAGAGAAAATCCGTTTGGATAGTGTTAAAAACCAATATCCGAACTTCTTAGATTTTGGCCTCGGTCCAACGCATCTCGAAACCCATCAAATCGATGTTGGTGACTCGGTGCCAATTAAGTCCAGGCACTACCCTTTGTCTCCGGTGCGGCAGGAAGAAGTCTACAAAGAACTTGATCGCCTCTTAGAACTGAGGGTTATTGAGGAAAGCAACTCACCTTAGTGTTCCTCTATAGTGCTAGTCAGAAAGCCAGGGAAAGTACGCCTTTGCTTGGATAGTCGTAAGTTGAATAGCGTGACGAAAAAAGACGCGTATCCGCTGCCACATATTGACGGTCTTCTAAGCCGTCTACAGGACACATACTTCATCACGGGGCTTGACCTTAAAGATGCATTTTGGCAAATCCCACTTGATGAAGAGCCCAAACAGAAAACTGCATTTGCTGTACCGGGACGGCCATTATATCAATTTACAGTAATGCCGTTCGGGTTATGCAACGGAGCACAAAGGATGTGTCGCCTAATGGATCGTGTAATTCCAGCACGACTCCGGGAACATGTCTTCATTTATCTAGACGACCTGTAAGTATGTTCGACTGATTTCGGCACCCATATTCAAGTATTGGCGGAAGTGGCTTCCTGTCTACGTAGGGGGAACTTAACCATAAACCTCAGCAAAACTAAGTTCTGCATGCGTGAGATCAAGTATCTTGGGTACATCGTAGGTCAGGGAACGCTTAAAACCGATCCTGAAAAGATTGAAGCGATGGTAGACTTCCCGATTCCTAAAACACCGAGGCAAGTGCGGCGATTCATCGGTTTGACGGGGTGGTATAAACGTTTTATCCAAAACTATTCCGATCTGGCTGCGCCGCTTACGGATTGCCTGATAAAGAAAAGGAATTTTGAATTGACACTGGAAGCTAAAGAGGCATTTGAAAAGTTAAAGGAAGCACTTACCTCTGCTCCTGTTTTATCCCAACCCGATTTTTAAAAGTGTTCACTATCCAATGTGATGCTTCTTCGGAGGGAGTAGGGGGTGTGCTTTTCCAACTGGACTGTGATGAAAATGAAAAGCCAATAGCCTTCATGTCGAAGAAGCTTAATAAGGCTCAAAAGAATTACACGGTGACGGAGCTCGAGTATGTGTCGCTGCCGTCTTAAGCGTCAGGAAATTTCGTGCCTACATTGAGGGTTCCACCTTCCGTATTGTTACGGACCATTCAAGTCTGAAGTGGCTGATGTCGCTAAAGGATTTGAGTGGCAGGCTAGCAAGATGGAGTTTGGAACTCCAACGATTCGATTTTTCCATCGAACACCGAAAATGTTCGTTGAACGTAGTGCCGGATGTTCTTTCACGGGGAGATATGGAGGAGATAACAGTTACAGCTCTGGGTGAGAAAGTAGACCTAACCTCAGCGGAATTCGAATCTGCGGAGTACAAACATTTATAAGAGGAAATTGTCAAAAATCAAGCCTCACTTCCAGATCTAGTTGTATCCGACAACTTTATATACAAAATAATTAGATTTAGAAGCGATGTGCTTGCAAACGAAGATTCCTTGTGGCGTTTGTGAATACCAAGCACTTTGACTCAAAACATTATCGAGATGGCGCATAACACCAAGTTGTGTTGTCACAGTGGCTTCTCGATGACGTACGAACGTGTTCGAGAGAAGTAGTATTGGCCGAAAATGGTCAATGACATTCAAGCGTTTGTGAGTCAGTGTGAGGTATGCAAAACCACTAAAGCGCCAAACAAGATTCTTCGTCCTCCAATTGTACAGCAGATTATTTCCGAGGGGCGAATGCAACGACTTTACGTTGACTGGCTAGGTCCGTACCCACGCACTAAACGAGGTAACGTCTATATCTTCATAGCTGTAGACCACTTCACCAATTATACATTTTTGAAAGCCTTATCTAAAGCGACTTCGACAAATATAATTCGGTTTCTGGAGTCTGAGGTATTTTATGCGTTCGGTACACCCGAATTCATACACTCGGACAACGGAAAACAGTTCGTGTCGTCAGAATTTTGCAAGTTTTTGGACAGCTATGACGTTAAACACGTTCGTACAGCATTGTACTCACCGCAAGCTAATATTTCGGAGAGTATTAACCGCAGCATTCTTAATAAATTAAGAGTATTTATTACTGATGAGCAAGATCACTGATGAGCCGTGTTTTTAATAAATTTGAAGGCGCTGCGGGATCCCGAAATGTTGGTTTTACCACGCGAAGCAGGTGTTGCCCTTGCACGACAACAACTCTCCAGAAACTTGCTAAAAGCCCACGAAAGATCAAAGAATACTAACAACACACGTTCGACACCAAGATCCTTTAAGGTGGGGCAGGAGGTTTTTCGCAGGAATTTTGCGCAGAGTAACTTCGCTCACGGCCAAAACTCGAAGTTACTCCCGAAATTTCTGAAATTCCGTGTTCGTCGTGTTATTGGAAACTGCATGTACGAATTAGAAAATTTATCCGGTAAAGCTTTTGGCACATTCCACGCCGAAGATATCCGCCAGTAACATCAAACTAGAATGAAAAAGTAAACACAAAGAATCACTACAGAAAATTAAAACTTAAAATTAACTTATCTGATGTTGTCGCCCGGCTTTAAGTGGTTCCGCCCCACGCTTTCGTATGCACATACAGTTTGTTTATTTTTTTTTATTTTCAGTTGTTTTTTTTGTATATTTTGTAATTTTTGTTGGCAAATATTATTGCACTTTTTAATTTTCACTGCACTTTCTAACTCGTGGGTTCAATTTGCACTTTTGTTTTGACGGAATGTCAACAAAGAAGCAAAGCCCATATGTTGCAGAACTACTACTTTTGATAAACAAACGAGTCTCGAAGGGTATGTGCAGATGAAACGTTTAAGTTATGTCTTGTGTAGAGTTTACATAGTCGATTTCCAGAAAGCCGGGTTTTCCAAAAACGGAAACCACTATGGGAAATTCAACGGCCTGTAGGAATTAGAGAAAAGTGGAGAAGGAAAAAGAACTCTCACCAGGCAGAACGTCACTGCCGCCTAACAAAAAAAAATTTTTGAAAAATTTTATAAAAATTGTTTATTGTTGAAAATTTCAAAGTTACTCAACAACAAAAAAAAAGTTTTAAAAACAAAAAAAAAATATATATATATATATATATATATATAGTTGCAGTGTGCAAAAGAACCAAAATAAATTGCAAACCAATTGTACAGACAACGCGCCAGAATTTATTTGCATTTTAAATAGGCAGTACTTTATAAGTGCTGCCCAGAAAAATTGACCGAAGTTGGAAAATTCTGTGGCAATTTAAATTTAAATTATTTAAAAAGCAGTCCGCCATTGTGCCCAGCCACAAAGGTTAAATTCCGCTGGACAAATTAAAAGTCCGGATTAGCCTTGGGCAATAAGACACCGCAAAGTAGAAGAAGAAGTAGAAGCATCGTGGGTTGAAAACTCAACAAGGAGCAGAATCTTTTTTTTTTTTTTACGTCTATTTGTATTTTTTTTTATTAATCGTAGTAAATTGGCATGCAGGTAAAGGATATTTTTATATATATATATATGTATTTTTCTTTTGTTTAAAGGTAAGGGAACGCTACCATACTTATAACTTAACTTATTTGAAATTTTTTTGCGCGTTTGTTAAGGTACAGGGTTCCAGCAGCAGGCGATACAGTGGCCATTGGATCGACGGTTGCAGAGCACCCCCCAAAAGTACCAAGTAGAGAAAATCCGGTAAGTCAAAAAAATTACTTTTCTTTTTAGTTTATATATATATATATATATAGAAAATATTAGCAGTGAACAAAGAAGTCCCTATGGTCTGTATATGCCCGTGCATGTACAACGTCAGGTTTTTTTTTATTCATTTATTTTATCTTTACCATTCGCTTTTTATAATCATTTCCGTTTGTTCTTTTTTTAAAATTTCGCGTTTGATGTTAAATTTCGTTTGTTTAATGTATGATTGTCGTGTTTTAAATTATCGAATAATTAAGTTTATATGAATAAAATCAAAAATAAATATGAGTAAAATCACCCTTTACGTCTCGTGGTTTGTAGATATTTTTGGCAGCGTATCAAGGTCAGTTATAAATGATTCCTCTTTTAACAAACATGGGGGATGAAGTGGGGGTTGCACGTTTTGGTAATATGGGTATACCTATAGTTTTTGCGTAAGATATCGTATTGTATATTGCTGATGAGAATTTCGGTGTTTTAGATCGACGAAGAGTCTTAAACATACAGAGCAATTGGTGTTTTGTAGATTGAGTTTATTTTTTGGATTTGCAGGGAAATGATGTAGTCGTATCTCTGTTGGATACTCGAAAGTCTAGCTACAGTCAAAATTTTTATAATCGGCGTACTTCTAAAGGCTTTTAAGCTGGTTTTTATTGCCGCGTGGTATGTTGGTTGGATGACCTTAAGTGACGATTATTAACATTTTCAATAGATGCTTAGTCCGTAATCTGGTGATGCTGATCAGAGAATTTACGTTACAGAAACTGTTCTTGGAAGCGAGACATTCGTCAGACCAATTTATTCTGTTTACAAATTTGAAGGAAACAAAAAGGGTCTAAACGATCTATATTATCGGATATGGCGCACATTTTTAATCCACTCGGCGTTGTGAGTCCAGTAGTTGCTATGGCTAACATATTCATTCAAGAACTATTGGCTTTAAAACTCGAGTCGCACCAATGAAGCAGCAAACCAATTAAAATATTTGTATCGAATCGTATTACAGTAATCCGGAACGGAACATTGAAAACGCAATGGAAATGTATTTACTCAACTGAATTAGAGACGAGAAATATTAAGAGACGAGAAATATTAAGACCATATTTTAGGTTAGGTTAGGAGGTCTTGCAGCAGACGCAAATTTTCACCGAGAGGCCGTGAAGGCCCAATGTGAGTACCCTATTTATACATGTAAGGACATGTGGCTAACAAAACCACTTCGATCTGTTAAGGAATGGTTTTATGTCCGATAGGCGTACCCTAGCCAAGTCGTCCATACTTTCGAAGAACCGTGCTCCCAAGCGGCGTTCTTGTAAAGCTGGGCAGTGGCATAGAAGATGTTCCACGGACTCTATTTCCTCCTCGTCTCTGCAACTTCTGCAGAAGTCATTTGCAAAGAGCCCTATCCTTTTAGTCATGTTTCCTATGATGCAGTGTCCGGTTAATACCCCGACGAGCATCTAGATTTGACTTCTATTAAGAGAGACTAGGGACTTTGATCTTTTCGTGTCAACAACAGGCCACAAACTACGGGCTATGACGCAACCGTTGGTGTTGCTCCATTGTTCCTTAGCCAATTGTGTGGTGACGCCGTCAATAAAAGTCTTAGCAGTGTTGAAAAGCGGTAGCACCTCTCCGTCCGCTAATCGATGGTTCATATCAGACCCGTATCTGGCCAATTGGTCTGATTTTTCGTTCCCTTCCACCCCAACGTGTCCAGGAATCCAGCAGAGTAGAACTGAGTGATGACGTATAGCCCTGAGTGCCACGAGGCAATCTGTAACGCACATCGCATTTACAAGGTTGGAGCCGATTGCTTTAAATGCTGCTTGACTATCCACACAGATAGTTATTTCCATTACTGGTAGTCCCATCGACAATATTGTCTGTGCTGCTTTCTTAACTGCATAGATCTCAGCCTCTTTCTGAGAATACGCTAGCTCCTGTACCTTTTTCTGTTTTTGAACCATCCTTATAAACGAAAATACCTTTAATGATGTTTCTGGGTGAGTTCCAGTCCTGTCTTTGTGGAATAGTGATTCTGAAATTTTTGGGTTTCTGGATTTCTTAATCGGTAAGTGAAATTAGTCCCTTCCGATCAAAGATGTGAAGTATGCTTGAGTGTCCGTAATAACCAGACTTCCAAGTTTTGTTCTCTCTTAATCTCAGAGCGGCTTTTACCACGTTCTTAGTGAATAGCTCAAAAGGTTGCAGGTTCAATAGCGTTTCCATACCTAGTTGCGATGTGGATTGCACCTGTTATACTTGGCCTCGGTTGAAAGATTAATTTGGACACCTTTAAGCTTTGGTGGGTCCCATTTGGGTACCTTATATTTCCTGGTGAACAGAATAAGTTCGGTCTTTTTCGGATTAACCGCAAGACCCTACAGGGGAGGGGTTTTTGGCAAGAAGTTTTCGCAGCCAATGCCGGAGCAGTAGTTTGCCCAGTATATTCGCTTGGCGGCTCTAGTTTTCTTTTTAAACTCGCTGAAGCTATTGCGATATTCACTCCAGTCTTCATCGGTTTTTGTCAGTTTGGCTCTATTAAAAAATTTTCTGGTCCTAAGAAATCGTAGTTTCCTAGTCCACCAAGGCGCGTGTTGACTGTTTCGTTGACGAGTATCGCTTTCGACAATGTACCTATGGGGTTAGGTGGAAGTCGACGTTCGACAAGCTCAGAGGTCAGTCAGAGGTCTGTCAGGTCTTGACAGAATTCCTAAAGGGGGGTCCTTTCGGTAATTCAAAGTTATCCTGAAATTACCAGAGAAAGAGCACTTTGAGGAAACCTTCCAGTATTAACCCTAAATCTGTTTACTGTAAAGGATCATTCACATGAGAGCGAATCGCGAACTGCGAACAAGGGAATATTCGTAAATTCTGACATTTATTTCACATGACAACTTTGTTGGGTCACAGGTACCCGCGAATATGATTTGTAAATGTTAGCAGCAAGATGTGTCAATTTTAATGTTATGTTCGAACGAATTTTTCATTCGCGGATTTGTGGATTGCGTCTGTAATATGTGGATTGTGAATAATGAGTGATAGTTCGCGGCAAGAATTTTTTAATTCGCGGGAAAATGTTTGTAATTGTAAATATTCTATTTAAATCAATTTAGACTCTGTTTTTTTTTAGCTAGGATATTAGATCAATTAAATATAATGCTTTATTGGTTGACGCAATAGAAATTTTCTACTCATAAATACATTAAAATTGATTTCTTCGCGATTCGCCTATTCGCAGTTCGCTCTCATGTGAATTGTCCTTAAGCGCTAAAGTTAGATCGATTACCTATTCCCTAATTTTGTTGTGAAAAGTAGGATGACTACCCCTGTTACAAATATGTGGGTTGGAGGGTAATATAAAATCAAGTATAGACTCACCTCTTCTGTTAATATCTTTGCTAATGTCTTTTCTACCCCACTGTGTGTGATGAGTGTTGGCGTCCATTCTTCCTACTAAGTTGGCTCTGGTGGAGCTGGCGTGCTGTACCAGGTCCCTTAGTAGTGGTGATGGGGGTCTTTTCCTCATAGGGCAGATATGCGTATGCAAAAATTAGTTGGGGCTCATTCTTTATCATAATGCAACTCAAGTTTACCTTCACAATTGGAGTGCAGGAGTGTGTAATTTTTTGACCTCAGTCCTTGGATTTTGGCTTTGTATAGTCACGGCAGGTCTAGCAGCAGGTCGTCGGTGGCAGCTTGAGAATGGTGCAAGTTAATCTGCACCCTGAGCTTTCCGACGTCAGTCATCTGTACTGGGGAAGGAGAACTTGATATTCCCCAACCCAAATTTGACGACCCCTGCTACGGTTCTAAGGTGTGTGGCAGATTCTGGATCTATGGCAATGCGCAAGTCCCTGCCGCCACCTTTCTCCCGCGGCTTGGAACTCACAACCTCCTATTCGCCTACTTTCAGCTCCTTGTTTCGCAGACCAGCCAGTTTTAGTATGGATTGCTTCTCCGGCACCGGCACCGGTCAATAATGGCTAGGGTTAGGTGTTCATTACTTTTAAGCTTGGCTTTCGTGGTGGTAGGGAGACGGGAGCCACCGCACGAGACATCGATGGGGCGAATATATCTTCCGGAGAAGGCCGTTCTCGACTCCTGTAACTTCTTCCGTATGACCTGTTGATGAGACCAAATCCTCTACAGTCACGGCTCCAAGATGTGTTTTGTTCACAAGACGAGCCCTGTTTTTTCTTTTGTTGAGAGGTTCTTGGAACTCTGATTCTCCTACGGGGAACGTATTCTCCAGTAGTCTGTCCTCCGTCTCAGAATCAATGGTCGAACTGGCTTGTGAGGAGAATAATAACCCCAGCGCGGTCATGTCCAGCCAAGAACTCTCCGACGAATCTTTAACTTCCAATGAATCGCTCGCGTCCTGCCGAATGAGTTTGGCGCCGTCAAGCAGTAATCTGCCTCCACACCCTTGACTATCAGTGTGGTCCTCCATGAATGTTGGGTCCTCCAAACTCTGTGAGCCTGTCTGGCATGGGTGGCCCTTCTGACGACTACGTCGTCGACGGCATAGCCCGTTGAGTCATTGAGATTCGAAGCCTCCGAACCAGGTGCCCTTGCAAAGACGAACACGCCTTTACAAAGACACGCACGACAAGGTCCCTACCCCCAGCGGAAGCCAGATTTTATGATTTTTTTCCACTGTTTGTTAAACAATTGTAATTTTCGTTAGCGAAATGAAATTAACCATAAGATATAAAATTTTGTTTTCGCACCGTCATTTTTATATGTTAACGTTTTTGAACGAGAAATTGTACTAAGGCATGCCTGCTGAGAAGACGTTAAGTGAATGCGAAAATGAATTAAAAAAGTTATGCGGTCGTACTAAGTTAGAATAACTGACGTTTTTGAACTTGCCCATTTTTTCGAGATTGCTGATAACAGAACTATGTATTGAACATTAACATGCTGGATCCCAGGCCTTATTTGCAATAACAAGACCGATTCTACGTGGAAAACGGTTAGCACACACGATAGAAGGCAGTTGAGATGTTTTAAAAAGTATTAAATAATTAATGGGAAATTTACTACCAGAACATATCCAACCATCTATCCCATTTATAAATGTTGACGTTGACTTCTTCGGACCAGTACAAATCCACTACAGAATCTGGGTTAAGCAATCCACCACAGCATGTAAAGCATTTTTTATAAGCTTCACCACCAAGGCTGTACATTTAGAACAAATCACGAATCTGAGAACTGAGTATTAAAACGGTTTGTGGCAAGACGATGCTGACCAGCAAATATATTTTCAGAGAACGCAACAAACTTTGTGGAAGCTCGAAACGAAAAAACATCGATTGGACACCAATTCCTCCTCGATCACCTTACTTTGGAGGTCTGTGGAAAGCAGCTTTAACGTCCGCTAAACATCATATGAAGCGAATATTTGCGAGTGCATCCTTTACCCAAGAATTAACAACTGCTCCCTTTCAAATACAAGCTGTTCTTAGCTCCCTAACTTTAACACCTATGTCATGGAGCATTACTTGAATTGGAATCTAGTCACATCAATACATCGAGAATTCTGGCGCAGGTGGATAAACGAATACTTACAAGAAATTCAACAAAGGCGTAAGTGGAAACATCCTCAAGGAGATGTCCACTCGTTCTCATTAAGGAAAATCATCGACTTCCACTTAAATGGATGATAGAACGATTTTTGAGAACAATCCCTGGAAATTAAAACTGCTACAGGGGAAATAAGACGATCTATCGCTTAAGTGTGCCCACTTCCTTCCGAAGTTCCCTGGAAATTAAAACTGCTACAGGGGAAATAAGACGATCTATCGCTTAAGTGTGCCCACTTCCTTCCGAAGTTCAACTAAACAATCCAGCTGAAGCAAAACTCATTTGGAGGATAACCAGAATTGAAGATATCGGCGAAACAAAGCTCATCACTGACGAATGGAATGTTTTTATATACTTCAGTTTCAAGGACTTTAAAGAAGTGTAACCCATGATGTTCATCAATACTTTCTCGGATATTTATCAGTATTTATTGTCTTGTTCCTTACGAAGCCTACCTACGGCATGGCCCTGCTAAAGTAGCTATCGGAGTTGAGTCTTTTGTGTTTGTTTTCTGTTATGTATACGCATTTAAGGGTAGACGTGAGCATTATTCGTGGGTTGAGAACGAATTTGTTTTCACTGTACGCCCACACTTATTACTACAAGCCAGGTGTTTTGGCACTTGGTGAAACGCAGGTCAGAATTGTTTCCGATTTAACGGAGTTTAGTCTGCCTGAGTATAACCGCAGATGAGTAATTATACATATAGTCGACTAAGAGGGTTTTTGGCTCTTTCGCCCATCGTTTTTTATTTGCTTTAAAATGGCATAGTACTGTGTCTGTATAAGTTTTTACATGCAAATCAAATTGAGCGAGCTCACTCACGCAATAGTAGTTCTCAAAGAATCCATTTTGGAAAAAATCTCATGTTGATATATCAAAAGTCAAACTGGGCTGTGTCCAAAACATCATAATAAATGCGACGATTTATTGTGAATTTGCAAAAGAATAAAATTACGTTGAATTTTTTCAATTATTATGTATTATTTTAGTTTTACTTAACAAACATATTTTTTGGGCAAACATTTTGGCAGTTACGCAAGTTAAAAATATTGCATGAAGTATTATATTTTGTTTGCCGGTAATTAAACTAATTTAGCAGTTTAAAATTGTCAGTAATAATAAAATAATTTTGTTGGTTGATTTATCGAATTCGAGTAAAATAATTAAAATTAAATAATTTTTAAACGGAAAGAACGTAAATATTGGAGCAGTGAATTAATGAAATATTCTGTAAAATTACTAAAATTGCAGGCAATTTATATTTATTATATTTATGAATGAAATTTATTAGTAAAGCATGATCAGTTACCTCACCATTTCTAATTCAATGCATGTTTTTTTTATGATAATAACATTATCTTTGTATGTTAATAATAAAGTTTATATTTTGTGTTTACAAATGCATTAAAAGTTATTTCTTCGCAGTTTTTCAATTCGCTCGCACTCATAAATTACTTGTTGTTGTTTCATTAAACTTTTTCATAAAATAATATTAAAAAAAATTATTGCAACTAATGAAATATGAACGTTCCGAATATGTAGGTACATTCAACTTTCATATGTTCAATTAAAACATAATAAAAACACCAAAGAATTAAATATATATAAAAAACTAATCCAAAATTATTTACTATAAACATTTTACACCCAAACATTACTAATTAAGTAATATTTATGCATTACCAAAATAAAATTTGTTAAAAAAATATTCGCATTTAATTGCAACAACTTCATATTTTTTATTTAACTATTTTTTTCATAAACATTTCCATTAAATAAATTTCCATATATATATTTATTAAACTTGAACTATGTTAACTCAATACTTCGCAGCACTACCCCAACACATCCGCTATAATCAGCTATTGTTTGTAGCAAATCTGCCAGCGCTAATGACATATTTTTGATACACCAACGCCTCCCTGTCCCTACTTTATGTGGCTGGCTCCAACGTATTCACAGATAGAAAATTTGAGAGAGGTTTTTTTCGCCTTTTTTAAAATGCTTGTTTGCGGTTTCAAGGAGACAGGGGTATGCTGAGTCTGTATAATTGCTCATCTGCGGGTATAACTTAGTGCCATTATTCTTTTCACATCGCGGTCTCCCCATTTATATACGTAGTGATGTAGCCTACCAACTTCTACCACAATACGGCCAATGCTCAAATCCGAAATTTAATTTTATTTGGCTAAAATTCCATGTCCGTAGGCAATTAATTCATTACTGCTTTATTTACAGAAGCCCTAACCAGGACAGGCTTCTCGTCTTCGAGTTTGATGCACTGTCTGATTCCATGACCAGAATTGTTACCCATTATTCTCGTACTGAAATCGTCATTGCGGGCGATTTAAATGTTCTCAATTCAAGTTCACTTCACGGATAGCGGACATTAGCGTTCAAAACACCAACACTCGGGACTTGTTTCTTACATCCCACCCTGATAAATACACTTTGAATGTATTATCGTCTCTGAGTTCGTCAGACCATTGTATCATATCGCCGTATTTCTCGTACTCCAACCACACAGTTAAAAAGCTCATCGGATAAAGCCAATCTGCTTGCTGCTCATTTTGCTAGCTCAACGCTCCAAGGTAGTGCTTTGTCTCCGTCTGTACTCGAGCGCGTGGAATATTTTGTGGGACCATAGAATATTTTCGCACTCGTACAGTGGCAAGAGTTCTTCAAGATCTCAACATTCATAAATCCGCTGAAGATCGTTCTGAAGAGGTGTTCTTCCACACTGGAAAAACCACTGCGTAAGCTTTCCTATCTGTCCTATTCTTCAGGGCTCTTTTCGAGAACATGAAAACCGCATTTGTCCAGCCTGCCCCCAAAAAGGCGAATCTTCCTCCCCCTCCTACTACCGACCGATTGCACTTACGTGCCTTCTTTCCAAGGTCATGCAAACGCTGATAAATCGTCAGCTCATGAAATATCTTGAATCCCGAAAATTTGTTCATGACCTGCAGTACGGTTTTCTCAGCAACCGATCCTCTTTTAATTTGATGAGAAAAGTGGAACCAATGGTGCTGAAAGTCAGGTCGTTGCGCTTAATATTTCAAAGGAATTTCACAGAGGTCTGCTCTTTTGTCGAAAATGCGTGCACTTGAAATCGATGATACCCTTCTTCAATGGGTTAGAAATTAGCTTTTGGACCGTTAAATACAAGTTGTTTTGAACGGTTTCAAGTCTGCAACTAACCAAATAAATGCTGGTGTCCCTCAAGTCTCTGTTTTGTCTCCGATTTTGGTGTCACTTCTAATCCATTCCATTCCTTCGCTGAAGACAGTACCCTTAGCTTCGCATATTCGTTGTATGATTCAGGTCCCTCATATAGCGTGGAGCTAGAACGGCAACGTATGTTAAGCTTACAACATACGTTGACAGCATTCTTATGTGGGGTGAAATCAATAGAGTAGAATTTAATGCTTCCAAAACACAATGATGTCTTCTGTCTTTAAAGCGAAACCCCTATACTCTGCCATTATCCATGGATGGCACTTGCATCGACGAAACCGAAAGGCGTTCCATCCTCGGTATGTGCGTTAACGACAAACTTCGTTGGAATGATGAAACAGCCAGCTGCATTTCACCCCTTCAACAATTCAACCGTCATACTCGTCATGCAAGGAATGCACATCACACGTGTTCCGCGTTTTCAGAGACGGTTTCGCAATGTGTACAGTTTGGGCTAATTTCATGTCCGAGTTTAAAGAGATATTCTCTGTATCAGCCATGACCCCTTAAGAACTGTGTCAGATAGAAGTTTATTTCGCCATGCTTCCGTTTAATCCACACATCGATCACTGGTATGAGCCTGGGTCCATCTTCCCTTAATCGATTCGCTCCACTCTTGTTGGCAGGTTGCTATACTACGATTCCTTTCGTAGTTTATTTTATCGTCATCTACCTGACCATTACGGACTCGCTCGCTTTTGAATCTAACCATTTCTTTAGCAAGAATATCGATAGGTACCATATAAGATACGACGAGCATAGCATCGTTTGAAACTGTTGGAAACGCACACGCCACACTTAGAGCGGCAAGACGAAGGACGGATTTGACTCCCCGAATATAAAGGGTGATTTTTTAGCTGGTTTGGTTTTGGCAACACTGGTTTTGACAGCTGACATGTGTTTAGTACCTTGTGTCACTGTCAAACAGCTTCAGTTTGGTTTGCAATTTAACCATGGATCGTCTTACAAATGAACAACGCTTGCAAATTATTGAATTTTACTATCAAAATTCGTGCTCGGTTCGAAATGTTCATCGCGCGCTGCTTCCATTTTATGATCGGCATTCTCGACCTTCTGAGCAGTCTATTCGGAAGATTGTGACCAAATTTCGCACCAAATTTACTTTGTTGGACATTAAACCACCAACACGTTTACGTACTGTGCGTATTGAAGAAAATATTGCGGCCGTATCAGCTAGTGTGACAGAAGACCGCGAAATGTCGATTCGGCGCCGTTCCCAGCAGTTAGGCCTTTGTTACAGCACTACGTGGAAAATTTTGCGGAACGATTTGGGCGTAAAGCCTTTTAAGATACAGCTGGTGCAAGAACTAAAGCCAGCCGACCTACCACAACGCCGAATTTTTGGTGAATGGGCTCTTGGAAAGCTGGCCGAGGATCCGCTTTTTTATCTAAAAATTGTGTTCAGCGATGAGGCTCATTTTTGGTTGAATGGGTACGTAAATAAGCAAAATTGCCGCATTTGGAGTGAAGATCAGCCAGAAGCATTGCAACAGCTACCAATGCATCCCGAAAAAGCCACTGTTTGGTGCGGTTTATGGGCCGGCGGCATTATTGGGCCATATTTCTTCAAAGATGATGCGAATCGCAGCGTTACTGTCAATGGTGAACGCTACCGAGCGATGATAACAAACTTTTTTTTGCCCGAAATGGAAGTTCTTGACTTGCATGATATGTGGTTTCAACAAGACGGTGCCACATGCCACACAGCACGCGAAACAATGGCGCAATTGCAAGGCGAGTTTGGTGAACAGTTAATTTCACGTTTCGGGCCGGTCAATTGGCCGCCTAGATCGTGCGATTTGACACCATTAGATTATTTTTTGTGGGGGTATGCCAGGGCTAATGTGTATAGGGACAAGCCCGCTTCGATTGACGCACTGGAAGCCAACATCCATGCATTCATTCGTGAGATACCGGCCGATATGTGTGAAAGAGTATGCCAAAATTGGACTCAGCGGATGGGCTACCTGAGACGCAGCCGCGGTCAACATTTGCATGAAATTATCTTTAAACATTAAATTGCAAGGTTCAAACTATCGATTCAAATAAATATTTCATTCATTTTTTCGAATTTTTTCTGTTTTTTTTTTTAAAAAAGTTCTAAACCTCTTAAAAAATCACCCTTTAGGACTTAACTTTCGCTGCACTCGACCATATTTCGACCGCATACATCAGAATAGAACTGGAAACTCCTGCAAGAAGAAGTCTATTGGTTTGTTTCGGGTCCCCGATGTTACTCATCAGCTTTGAAAGCGCGCTTACAGTATTTAAAGACTTCTTGCAAACATACTCGAGATAATTTTTAAAGCTTAGACGAGCGTAACAAATTACTCCAAGGTACTTTATAAAAGGTTGGTAAACTACTTCCTGCTCTCCTACTCTAAGTGTAATCATTTCTTGAATTTTTGTACTTGTAATAAGTACTGCTTCCGTCTTGTGGTCGGCGAGTTGCAAACCCACTCCAGCTAACCATCTTCGTACAGTTGCAACTCTTTCGTTGCAGTGCAGTTCATCCTCTTCTATAGTTTTTGCCACAACCACCACGACGATGTCGTCGGCAAAGCCGATAATTGACGCTTCTCTGTCTAGTAGACAGATAGGACGGTTATTGGAAGTCTCGTTTAGGTTCCCTTTACCTTTCGGCAGAAGGACAAGTCTTTGGCGATTCCAAGGCCCAGGAAAACTGATTTCCTGAAGACACGCGTTAAACATAACAATAAATAAGTCGGGCCGTATTTTGATTGCGACTTTTAGGTCTCTATTTGCAATACCGTCGAGTCCTGGAGCCTTTCTATCGCATACCTTCTTACACGATTCGGATAACTCTTCGCGTGTTATGATGGGTCTATTCTAACTTTCTTGAACACTTTGATTAGCGAGCTCTGTAATTTCTTGGCTAGGAAATAGATTTTCAACTATTTCCCCTAACATAGCTGGGCACGTTGGTGATTGCATATGGGGACCCTTTAGCCTCATCGATATGATTTGGTTAGCTTTACCCCAGACGTCGTTGTTAAGTTCTTCGCAGAGATTCCTGTAGCAAAAATGTTTCCCAGACTTAATAAAGAGACCGCCACCTGACGTTTTTTTTTAACTAGTGCTTATTTCGCGAATGGTACCACTTACCTCATGTCTGATTTGACAGATAATTAGTTTTATCCTTCCGCTGAACGAATATGGTTGTGTATACGCTTGAACAACGCTGGGAAATATTACGACATTACTTTGAAAAGCATGGTAATGTTGCAGAATGTGTGCGAAAATTGAGTACGGATTTTGGAAGTGAAAATCTTGTGGATCTTGTGAAAAAAGTGAAAGAAACTGGCATCCTCATCGATAAACCAAAGCGTGAAAAGCCAAAAACAGTGCGTACACCCGAGAAAATTGCTGCTGTGGCAGAAAGTGTGCGTGAAGCGCCATCAACATCAATTCACCGTCGTTCTCAACAATTGAACATTTCGGAGACATCATTGAGACGAATTTTGCATAAAGACCTTGGTATGACGCCATACAAAGTCCAATTGGTTCAGGAGTTGAAGCCAACTGACCATCCAATCCGTTTTCGCTTCGCTAAGTGGACCTGCGATCAATTTGGGAAAATGCCGATTTTGCCCAAAAAATCATCTTTTCAGATGAAGCTCATTTTGATCTTGGCGGGTATGTAAACAAGCAACATTGTCGCATTCGGAGCACAGAAAATCCGCACGCATACATTGAAAAGCAGATGTACCCAAAACGAGTCACTGTTTGGTGCGGACTTTGGTCCAGAGGCATAATTGAGCCATTTTTCTTCGAAAATGAGCAAGGAGTGGCTGTTACAGTCAATGGCGATCGTTATCGGGCCATTTTGTTCACAAAAATTGAAGAGGAGGATATTGGCAACATTTGGTTTCAACAGGACGGCGCTACGTGCCACACAGCCGAAGCTACACTCGATGTTTTGCGCCCTGTTTTTGAAGATCGCATTATCAGCCGCAGAGCTGATGTCGTTTGGCCACCTCGGAGCTGCAATTTGACACCGTTGGACTATTATTTGTGGGGTGCCGTAAAAGATAAGTGTTACGCCGACATGCCAGCGACAATTGACGCTTTAAAGGACAGTATTCGTGAAGCCATTGGTGAAATACAGCTGCACACAATCGAAGGAACCGGAAGGATTTTACTTTCAAATATAAAAAGAAATTTGAGAAAGTATTCAGTAGGTTTTTTTATAGCATTTTCAAAGAAAAAAGTTATTTGGCGGACCCTTTAGCTTTCTTTTAAAACGAATTCACGCTTCTCTGTCAGCGTTACGTGCGATTTCCATTTGACGGTCATCGGTGTTTCGATGTTGCTTCCACCGATATACTGAAGGTCGGTGCTTTCTTGTTCCCAATCTAGGCATTGATGCGTTACACGCGTTGACTACGAGGCGGTATACTTGGGTTACATATACTCCTGCATGTCTGGCTTCAATTATCGCCTCACTGGCGACAAGGCTTAGAAGGTCTTCATCTAGTCTTCATGTTAGTCCGGTGTTGGTGCTGGTGCTGAATAAAATAGCATTGTGGTCGCTATGCGTGTAATGGTCGCTCACTTGCCAATTATCATTTCGTAGCAGATTGCTGCTTGCGAAGGTAAGATCGATGATAGATCCCGACCTCTTCTTCTTCTCTACATTTAACTACGAGATAATGATCAGGATTGCAGGGATCATAACCTTCCTACTTCACTGCATTGCTACTGGTCCGCCTGTGGGGTTCGCCGGTTCTAACCCAAAAAATATCTGCAGGCCTCCCGATTTTGGATCACTTCATCATTGAGGCCAATCAAATGCTGATGTTTCTGCATTTGTGAGATGCAGGAGTTTTTAGGCCTGCCTCTCTTACGCGATTGTAAGGGAACGTTGAGTGCCATTACCTTTTTGACGGGGTTCGTAGGATCCTTCCTTAGAACATGACAATACCAACTGTGTCGGTAGCTGCTGTCAATTTGCCCTCATACTTTTTGTACATTGTCCAGCATTGTGAACCGTATGTGAGCGCTGGACGCACAGCTGCGGTGTAGAGCCTTCCATTCAGCTTACGGGACATTTTTCGGTCACAGAAGATGGCAGAGTTTTCCTGCCACTTTATCCACCCTACGCCTACACGATGATTGATGTCGTCATCAACGGTTGCTTCGCTGTTGATCATTGACCCCATTCAAATAAATGTCCGGAATGGGTTTACTTGGGTCAGAGAATGGGCAGTACAGATCCTCTGGCTAATACGATACCCATTCCCTTCTAAAACATCTACCCAAACATCAAGTGCTCATTGTAGGGAAGTCTGATCATTACTTATGATGGCTCCATCGTCAGCAAAGAATAACCTCACTTTTCCTTCAAGCAAATAATTTAGGACTGTAATAACAAAGGACTTCAGACAAAGGACTTCAGACACTTCCCTGGTGAACACCGAATTTAATTGGGAATTCATCGGTGACCCCTGCGGGACATCTGACTTTTGTCTTCGCTCCCGCGTACATGTCCATGATCATATGTACGTAGGTTTCAGGAACTCCTCGTGGTTGATTTACCCGCGACAAACTCGCACTGGTCATCAGACAGCCGTATTATTTGTCTTAGGCGACCATCTAATACCGAATTTAATTGGGAATTCAACGGTGACCCCTGCGGGACATCTGACTTTTGTCTTCGCTCCCGCGTACATGTCCATGATCATCTGTACGTAGGTTTCAGGAACTAGTCGTTGTGTTAGCGCTCTGCCAAGGGTGAATTTGTTCTTTATAGACTGCGGTTGTAGGATTTGCACCTCTATTTAACGACAATAAGAGGTCCTGAGTATCCGCTCGCAGTTTTGCGGATTCGAATCAAATTCGTCCCTACTTTCTTAAGTGCAGGATCCGCCTTCAATTTCTGAAGTGGGTCCGCGTACGATAGATCGCCGGTCTTTTTAATGACTATCGCATCCGGATTCTGTGGTTTTTTAGCATCTTTGGTATTATTCTTTTTGACAACCTTCACTTTTTAGGTCGACTTCGCTTCTAGATTTGGTGACGGTTTTGGCGTTCTCTTCTTGCCTCTTTGCTGCTCTGAAACTAGCTTAGACGAAGCTATAACATTGTAGCCCCCATTGTTCTTCAGCGAATTTATCGTCGTTTTTATTGGAGCAGGATCTTTATATGGTTGCTTCTCGGAACGGTTAGCATATACATCTACCTACCTGTTTCTTTTAACAGTTCGGGGAGGCGATCTGCTCTTATCGATGGATGGTATCTCCTCATTTCAGCTCGTGTTTTTTTCGCTCCGGACTATATTCGTTTGCGAGGATACTGTCGCTTGAGATTTTTTTATTTTCTCATTTTGTAAATCGGCAACCTCGGATTCTGCCTCCCGGAAAATGGACTTTATGAGTGTGCCCATTTTCTTAATTTCTCTATGAACGTTATGCTTGTCCCTGTAAAAATCACTTAGAGCTCCAATTTTCATGACAAGTTGTAGCATTTTGGTTCTCTCATGTTTGTCACTCTGGATGCTTTGACCAATGATATTCGCTTTTATCGCGTCAGTTTTTACCGATGACGTCGATTCTGAATGCGAACGCGTATTGTCTCGCAAAGAAGTCTCCTTCATTGGGAAATAACATTTCTGGCTACAGTATCCAAGTTTACCATTACTGTAGCAGGTGCACTAACACTATCATTATCCATTATTTTGCAGTCGTTGTATCTCGACGAATTTAAACCTGCTTTCGCACTCCCTGCCGCCGGTACTGGGGATCCGATTCCCTACTAATATCGTCTCTCCAAAGATTATTGGCAGAGCCTCCTTTTCAATCTGGGTACAACATTTTTGAACTGCATCTTAAGTTTTTGAGGCCAATGCGATTGGTTTCTGGTTCCACATTTGAGATAGCAGATAAATGCCGTGCGAAGAGGCATCGCTGGCAAGGGTTATGGGTAAATCTTCTCGAAATAAGTCAATCTTAAAACGTTTAAAATTTAATTTTTTTTTTATAATGTACGCGCACTAAAGGGACTTTGGATACCCTTATAATGAAGTGACACAGTGCGTGCATTAAGGAAATGAAGGATTAGAGAAACGGGGAAACCGATGCACGTTGGTCTTAAATGTCTGTAAACTATAATGCGCAGAAAAAACTGAGCGTGGTAGAGCATTCCATATTCGTATTGTACGATTGATAAAGGAGTCTTTATATTTCACAGTACGTCCGAAAACAGGCTCAAGGGTAAACTGATGTGCATTCCTAGCATGGCGACTATTGCGGTTGAATTGCTGTAGGGGTGGAATGCAACTGGCTATTTCATTTGAGCACTTGTGGTGGAAATACCTTTAAAACAATAACAGGCAGGAGACATTACGGCGATGACTAAGAGCAAACCCTGTCAAGTAGCTCCAAATATGTAATTGCAGCACCGGACCAGATATCAGCGTTATACTCAAGTTTGCGGCGAATAAACGCCTTATAAATTGTAGCCAGATCAGAAGGGGTGAAATATTTCTTGCATCGCTTAAGGAAGCCCAGACATTTCGCAGAGTTCTTGGCGACATCGAATATGTGGTCATTCCAACGAAGTTTGTCGTTAACGCACATACCGAGGATGGAAAGTCTTTCGGTTTCGGCGATGCGAGTGCCATCCATGGATAATGACAGAGTATTGGGTTTTGCTTTAATGACAGAAGACAGCATTGTGTTTTGGAAGCATTAAATTCTACTCTGTTGGTGGGGTAAACTTAAGAATGCTGTCAAGGTCAGAATTAAATGAGCTTAACATACATTGCCGTTCAAGCTCTATGCCCGAAGATGAGGGACGTGAGTCATAAAACTAATATGCGAAGCTAAGGGTACTGTTATCAGCAAAGGAATGGATTGGATTAGAAGTGACAGACAGGAGGTCATTGATAAAAATGAGAAAGAGAGTCGGAGACAAAACAGAGCCTTGGGGGACACCCGCATTTATTTTGTGATTTGCAGACTTGAAACCGTCCAAAATAACTTGTATTGAACGGTCCGAAAGGTAATTTCTAATCCATTGAAGAAGGGTATCATCGATCCCAAATGCACGCATTTTCGGCAAAACAGCTTGATGCCAAACTCTGTCAAATACCTTTGATAAAGGGTGATCCATTTCGAGGTTCCCTAATTTTTTAAAGAAAAAAACACAGAAAATTCAAATTTAATGGAGAATGTTTATTATCATTTGAAAGAACATTCTTTGGCTTTTTTTTTTTGAAGATTATGTCTATCAAATGTTGGCCGTTGCTACTTCGCAGATGCTCCATCCGTTGAGTCCAATTTTCGATCACTCGTTCGAGCATTTCGACTGGTAACTGGCGAATGGCACGCGTGATGTTTTCCTCCAAGGCCTGAATCGAAGCGGCTTTGTCGGCATACGCTTTTGACTTTACATATCCCCACAGATTACATATCTAACGGTGTGATATCACACGATCTTGGTGGCCAATCGACCGGCCCAAAACGTGAAATTATGTGCTCACCGAAATGTTCTCTCAATAAGGCCATTGATTGATGCGATGTGTGGGAAGTGGCGCCGTCTTGCTTCGAGCTTCAATTTCAGGCATCAAATAGTCGGTTATCATGGCACGATAACGGTCGCCATTGCCATTGCCGGTTACGTTCGCACCGGCATAATTTTTAAAGAAATATTGACCGATGATTCCACCCGCCCACAAACCACACCAAACCGTTGTTTTTTCTGGATAAAGTGGCAGTTCTTCAATCTCTTCAGGTTGCTCTTCGTCCCAAATGCGGCAATTTTGTTTGTTTACATACCCATTGAGCCAGACAAAATTTGCCTCGCAAACGTCGGATCTTCTTGGAACTTTTCAAGAGCCCATAGAGCGAAGCGATGTCGCTTGGGAAGGTCGAGCGGCTTCAGTTGTTGAACAAGCTGTATTTTGTACGCTTTCAATTTAAGATCTTGACGTAAAATGCGCCAAGTCGTTCCATACGTCAGTCCGAGTTGCTGCGAACGGCGCCGAATCGACTCTCTACGGTCTTCGTGTACACTCTCAGCTACGGCCGCTATATTTTCTTCACAGCGTGCTGGACGTGGTCTATTCGGTCGAATATTATCCAATAATGAATGCTGGGTCTCAAAATGGGTGATGGTGTTGCGAATAGTACGCTCAGTAGGCCGATTATGTTGACCATAAGTTGAGCGAAGTGCACGAAACACATTCCTCACAGAACGTGAATTTTCATAATAAAGTTGAACAATTTGTAAACGTTGTTCACGCGTAAGTCTTTCCATTATGAAATGCCAAACAATACTAAACAAAAATAACATGACAGCATGACACGACTCACACGTGATCTGTCAAAAAAAGACTATTGAAAAAAGTATCTCTACTTGGATCACCCGTTATATCAAGCGCAACGACCTTACATTCACCACCCTATTCACCGATGGTTCCACTTTTCGGTTAGATATGTCATCAAATCACCAGTGGATCTATTACTGCGAAAACCATACTGCCGGTCATTAAGAAGTTTTCGGGATTCAAGATATTTCATAAGCTGACGGTTTATCAGCGTTTCCATGACCTTGGAAAGAAGGGAAGTAAGTGCAATTGGTCAGTAGGAGGAGGGGGAGAAAGATTTGCCTTTTTTTGGGACAGGCTGGACAAATGCTGTTTTCCATCTTCTCGGAAAGAGCGCTGAAGAATAGGACAGATAGAAAAGCTTACGCAATGGTTTTGCCAGCGTAGGAGAACACCTCTTCAGCACGATAGGGGAAATACCATCTGGACCAGCGGATTTATGTATGTTAAGATCTTGAAGTACTCTTGCCACTGTACGAGTGCGGAAGTGGATTTGTCCCATTAAATGTTCTACGCGCTCGAGTACAGGGGAAGTCAAAGCACAATCTGGGAGCGTTGAGCTAGCCGCAAAATGAGCAGCAAGCAGATTGGTTTTGTCTGAAGAGCTGACAGCTGGGATGTGATTGCAAATGAGTGTCGGCATAGATGACGAGGCCGAATTTTTAATATTCTTGACAAACGACCTACAGTTTTTACTACCGGTGGGACTTTGTAGTATTTTTTGCTTCAACTTTTGGTCG
This sequence comes from Ferdinandea cuprea, assembly GCA_963576555.1. NCBI lineage: Eukaryota > Metazoa > Arthropoda > Insecta > Diptera > Syrphidae > Ferdinandea > Ferdinandea cuprea. The sequence continues at coordinate 89,735,070 of OY754958.1, read as the reverse complement.
TAGGAGAATTTCACACGATTAATGTTGGCATTGCAGTCATTTGTGGCTTGTTTAAACTTTATTCGGTTTTCCTCAGTCGGGTTGGCCTTATAAGACCGAAAGGTCACCTCTTTTAACCTGATAGCCTCTTTGCAGCTCAAGTCACACCATGCGTTCACCTTGGGTTTAATACTTTTAATCCTATTCGGGATAAAATGTTTCATACCCAAGTGAATTCTGTTTGGTATCATTTCGGCAGCAGCATCCACATCGCCATCGTGAAAGCATAGCGACCAGTTGAAACTCCTAAACAAACCGTTTAATTCTTCCCATTTGGCTTTCTCGTATTGCCATACGGTTCTTTTAGGAGCTTGTTCTTTAACTGTGTGGCTGGAGTACGAGAAATTCACCGATATGATACAATGATCTGACGAACCGAAGGCGATAATACATTTAAAGTGTATTTATCAGGGTGAGAGGTAAGAAACAAGTCCAGAGTGTTGGCGTTTTGACCGCTAATGTCCGGTATCCGTGTCGGCTCATTTACAATCTGGGTTAAATTATTAATCTCAGCAAAGATCTCGAAGCCAATTTGAATTGTGTATATTGAAATCGCCCGCAATGACGATTTCAGTACGAGGATAATGGGTTACAATTCTGGTGATGTAATCAGACAGTGCATCAAACTCATTATAAGATGGATGCCTGTCCTGGTTAGGGCTTCTGTAAATAAAACAGTAGTGAATTAATTGCCTACGGACATGGAATTTTAGCCAAATAAAATTAAATTACGGATTGGAATATTGGCCATATTGAGGTAGAAGTTGGTAGGCTATGTCACTACGTATATAAACGGCGATACCGCGATGGGAAAGGAATAATGGCACCAAGTTATATCCAGGCAGACTAAACTCCGTTAAATCGGTATCAATGCTGACCTGTGTTTCACTTAGTGCCAAAACAGCTGGTTTATTGTGAATCGCATGGGCGTACAATGAAAAAAAATTGGATCTCAACCCACGAATATTACTCACGTCCACTTTAAAATTCCCACACATAACAACAAACACAAACCACTCAACTCCGATTAAGACTAAGCTATTGCTGACTAAGCTAGGCCGTACCGTGTAGATCCTGACTGTCAGCTTTCCAAAACAAATCACTGCAGGTGTTATGCCCATACAATGAATTGCCTTGGTCTACCAACATAATTGACACAACGCGACCCGCTATTCGCTAGATGATGCCCTACTCAACCAAAGTGCACGCAAAAACATACGATACTTGCTATAACCAAGCAGATCAGCAGCAAACGAGAGTGAGTGGGACTGGAGGGATTGCCCTAACACAAGCACTTTTACTTTTTTTATGACCACTTGAACACTGCACACACGAATCACACTGTTTTTTTTTGGCGATGAGTGCGCGTGCGATTAGCGTTTTCTTTTTTTTTTGTGTACAGGGCTGCGGGTCAACTTGAGGAGAAATGCGTGTGCACGCGTCGGAAGGCAGTTTGATTTTATACACGGTTTTATACATGTTAGGCATGCAATCATCTTATTGCGCTAGTTCAAATGGTTTTATCCGGTGAAGTCGGCAAACACATTTTTTTTTGTCGAGGGTAGGTGGAAAATACGCGTGCTCATATTAGTGTGAAATTCTTACTCACTAAAAACACCTCCCTACATCATACTTTTGTACTACAACTAGGCTAATGCCTATCAAGAAGTTTTAACTTAAGTATTTAATTTTGTTTGGCAGGAAACCTCCCAGCGGAGCACCTGCTTATACCGATAATAACATGCGGTTACATTTTATTGCGCTAATTCAAAATGTTTTATCCTTTTTAATCGGCACACAACATTTCTCTGATCTAGAATCTGTAGTACAGCGTCATTGCAATGGCCAATTAGGCGAGTGTGTTGCTTACGCGCGAAAGTCGTATTTAGCCTCGTTTGCGTTCGGAATTTGTTCCGAGTCAATATAAATGGGTAGATTGCTTACATTTTTGTAAGTAAAATTAACGTGCGTGGATTTTGTCTCGTTGAGGACAATACGCCAAGTTTTTGTCCACAAGCATATTTTGTCGATAGATCGTTGAAGCTTATTTGTCGCGGACTGAATCGAATTGTCTACAGCTAGAATAGCCGTAACATCCGCGAAAATTACTACGATAGTATCCTCTTCTGGCGGGATATCGCGAGTGTATTATAGGAATAAAATCGGGCCCAGAACACTTCCTTGTGAAACTCCCGACGCGATTTCTTTGAATTGGGAGTACTCGTTCCCGTGTTTAACACCAAAGAGTCTGTCATCTTATATAGCTTAGGATCTCATATAATTGCTTTGGGAGAGCCAGGATGCCATACTTTGTCGAAGGCCTGAGAGAAGTCAAGGAAAACGCTAGAACAATTTTTTTTTAATTTCGTTGGTAATTCTGTAAACCTGGTCAATTATGGAGTGCTTAGTTCTGAATCCGAATTGGTGATCCGGTATTAATCGGCGTTCTTCGATGATCGGATGTAATCGCTTCAATATGAGTTTTTCAAATATCTTCGACATTATTGGTAGAAGCGATATTGGTCTATAGGAGTTTTTGTTATTTGGGGGTTTACCTGGCATAGGAACCATTATAACCTGAGCTATCTTCCATTGCCAGCGAACGTACAAAAGTCTAACAGAAGCGTTTATGAGATAAACAAATTTTAGTAGTGCTTTTCTGGGCAGCTCTTTAAGGACATGTCCCGTAATTAGGTCATATCTAGGACCCTTGTTTAATTTAAGTTTTCGTATTTCAAAACAGAGTTCGACCAGCGACACTCGTCTAATTTGAAAATTGTCAGATACCGTGGTAGGAACAGTATCTTCAACCAACGCTTCAACGTCAAATGGTTTAAACGTCTCTTCATGGTGTTCGACAAATATTTCGGCCTTTTCCTTGTCTCCTTTAGCCCATTCCCCGTTATTTTTCTGGATATCGTTTTTGTGAAGAAATTCTTCTAAATCGTCGATTTTATGCAGAAGGCCATTAGCGTTCCATGTTTCTATTTTTATACAGCTTTTCGTAATTTAAACGGGAGTTTGTGTCCCTCGAAGTTTATTTTCGAGTTTGTCCAGTTTCGCGAACATACATTTGTTAAGTCTCCCAAGTATTGCGGAAAAAATTTGATGGACTGGATCATGCGCCGTAATTTGTCTCGTACAAAATGTGTAGCTTTCGTTATTGCAATGGCCATCAAGGCGAGTCCTTTGCTTACGAGCAAATGCTTTTATTTTTCTTAGCAGTCTGCTTTGAAAAGTTTGTAAAATTTGTATGTTACTTGTTTTGGTACAAACCCAAAGTTGTTTACCATACGTCCAAACTGGTTTCAGAACTTGCTTGTATAAAAGCAGCTTGTTTTGCATGCTGAGATTGGCAAATCGCCCAAGCAGCAAATGCATTTGATTATATATAATAACGAGCTCTTCCCGTTTCTTTTTTACGTGCAATTTCCATTTTAGTTTCGCATCTAATGGCATTGCCAAATATATAGCTTCATTTGTGTACGGAATTTGTACGGAATCTATATATATATTTAGCGTATTTACATTCCTGTAAGTGCGCGGTTTTCATTTCATTAAGCGCAATACGCTGTCAATAGCCCGTTGGAGCTTGTTCGTTGCTGATTCAACCGTATTACTCACGGCTAATACTGTATCGTCCGCAATTGTAGTGCCTTGTCTTTGCGGAATACCTCGAGTATAGTTTAAAAATAAAATCGGACGCAGAACGCTTCCTTGTGGAACTCCTGCCGCGATTTCTTTAAATTCGGAATATTCGTTACCGTGCTTAACACGGAAGAGTCTGTCCGCTAGATAAGAACTTAGTATCTCATATAAATGCCTTTGAAGGGCCTATTTAAGCTTATGTTTAAATCCCGTATTCCATACTTTGTCAAAAGCCTGGGCGACGTCACCCAGAGCTTGAGCTAGAACAAATTTTTTCTGCTCTAGGGCTTTTTCTATTCAATTAGTTATTCTATAAACCTTGACCGGAAGGATTACGCGTTGGGAATTTTCGTCGATATTGAGGGTGCTTTTGATAATGCGACCTTTGACAGTATGTGTAACTCAGCCAGACAGCATGGTGTAGATGAAACTTTGGTGTTGTGGATTAAAGCAATGCTAATGTACAGGACGTTGGTAGCGGATGCAGATTGTGGCAAGTGCGTCATAACAGGGGTAAATAGGGGCTGCCCTCAAGGTGGTGTTCTGTCTCCCCTCCTATGGTGTATGGTGGTAGACTCTCTGCTTACGGCTCTCAACTTTCCTGGAAACTACACTCAAGCTTATGCGGATGATGTCGCCGTTCTTTCTGTCGGTTCAAATCTAGGGGCTGTCTGCTCTCAAGCGCAGAGATCCCTGGATTTGATCGATGTCTGGTGCACTAGTAATGGGCTTTCAGTGAATCCTCTAAAAACCACGGTTGTTTTCTTTACGAGAAGGAGAATCATCACTGGCCTGTCCCATCTCGTGCTTAAAGGTGTCACCATCCCTATATCCGAAGAAGGAAAATATCTGGGTGTAATCCTTGATAAAAAACTTCTGTGGTCCAAACATGTCGAATCGAAAACCGATAAAGCGCTGTCGACCTTCTGGCAGTGCAAAGGCGCTTTTGGTAAGACATGGGGCTTGTTTCCAAAACGGGTCCTTTGGATCTATACGGCCATGATTAGACCGCTACTCTTATACGCATCAGTTTTTTGGTGGAACAGGCTTTCGCGGAAACGTGTTACTGCTTCTTTTGCCAAACTCCAAAGAACGGCTTGTCTCGGCTGCACAGGGGCCTTCCCTAGCACCCCTGGCTCTGCTCTAGATGCTTTGATGAATCTTCCTCCCCTTGACTTATATATCATGGGATGTACGCTAAAAACCATCTTTCGCTTAAAGAGAGGTGGTTTTTGGTACCATGCGCAATGGAATTTTGAAGAACTTGCTCGAGAATTATTCTTTGACCCCTGTCTTATGGATATGCCGTCTGATGCAATGACACCAGAAATCCTTCTGCGAAAAAACTACCACGTCAACTTTCCACAGGTAACGGAATGGCTTCGGTCAGACTCTGAACCATGGATTGAATGCCATCGTATTTTCACGGATGGCTCCAAAACCGGGCAGGGGTCTGGTGCTGGTGTCTTTGTGGAATGCGATGATATACGACTTTACTACCCCTTGGGTAAACATGCATCTGTTTTCCAAGCGGAGATTTTTGCCATCCTAATGGCAATGCGCTATATTGTGAACAACAGGTGGAGGGCTAGAGGCATTTGCATCTGCAGTGATAGTCAAGCTGCATTAAAAGCGCTTCTAAACCCTCTTACCTCGTCCAAGTTAGTGCTAGAACTCAAGCTTTCTCTGAATTTGGTCGGAAGACTGAACACAGTGAATCTTGTATGGGTACCAGGTCACACTGGCATCCAGCGAAATGAGATCTCGGATGAGCTTGCTAGGCAAGGTTCAGAAGAAGTTTTCTCAGGACCCGAACCTGTGTTGGGTCTGCCTACGTCTTTAGTCATGTCGTCTATCGATTCTTGGGTTTCTCGTGAACACAAGATTCGGTGGCGCGATTGCGGTGGATGTAGACAGATCAAACTACTGCGCCCGGACATTTGCAAAAGGTCAGCATCTTTTCTTCTATCTCTGAGGAGAATCGACTGTAGCCTGCTTGTAGGCGTTCTTTCGGGCCACCAAGCTTTTGCTAAACACTTAAATATGTTGGGCTTAAGCGACACCACTACCTGTCCTGCTTGCGGTGAGGAGGATGACACAGCAGAACACTTTCTCAGCAGTTGTCCGGCCTATGCTCGCATCAGGTGGCGGATCTTCGGGGCTGACGTGGTGAGTGCCGAACATCTAAGCTCTTTATCACTGAAGCTCCTTCTCGTTTTTCTTCGAAAGACGGGAAAACTAAGTACATTAATGTAAGGTGTCTGAATGGTAGTACAATGGACCTGTAGTTGTGCCTGAGCGCTCCATCGGATATCCAGGAGCCTTGTTTAATTTCAATTTTTGTATTTCATACCGCAGTTCAGCCGGCAATACAGTATATATTAAAATTTTCTGGTACCCCGGCTAAAACCGTGTCTTCAATTAGCTATCGACCGTCAAAGGTCCTTAATGTTTCTTCTAAATGCTCGGCAAATATATCGGCTTTTTCTTTGTCTCCTTGCGCCCGTTCGCCATTGGGTTTTCTGATAGGAGGCGCTTTCGTTTTTGGATTTTTAATGTTTTTTCGCTTTCCAGAGCGAGTAGTTCGAACTCTTATCCCCGGTGGTACCTTCAGGATATGAAGAGACTTCGCGATTTTTAAAGTTTTCTTTAGAGTGCTATAGATTTAGTGCTTCAGATTTATAGATCATTTATTATAGTTTGACGAGATTGTTGCCAATTTTAACGCGCTTTTCTTTTCTCTTACACGATTATTTCCCGAGAATATTTTATTGTCCTTTTTGATGTTGTTATTCTTTTGTAAGTAGTATTAAACCAGACAGAGCTTTGTATGACTCGATTAATTGATCGACTTCGTCTTCAAGTTCATATGGTGTTTGAAGAGATACTTTAAGATCGATTTTATTTGCGCAGTGTTTTCTACAGGACTCCCAGTTAGTTTTTAAACTAGCAGCCGCTAATAGTCAGTATGACTGTCAAGTTGTCAAAGGAGAGATCGAAGGTTTCCTCAACTTTAACAGGGTTGTCAGACACACCCTTTGCGATATAAAAATCTATAAGGTCTGGAGTTTTCGACGAATCCGACGGCCAATACGTTGGTTTACCTGTCGAGAACAAGTTTACACCGAAGGAAGTCGGCTTCGTATAGGAATCTACCTTTTGATGTAATAGATCTAGAATCCCAGAAAATGTGTTTTGCATTAAAATCGCCACGTATAACAAAATTTTGACCAAATGAGATACTTCTAAAATCACTTTTCTCAAGCGTTTCCCTTGGAGGGATATAATTAGACGCTATATTATAAGTTTTGCGCTTCCTTTTCACGCGAACCGTAATTATTTGCATATTATCTAGCTCAATTTTTGTACTTAGTGAATGTTCTACGGTGTCTTTTTTAAGCAAAGAAGTGTTATATGCGCGATAAGCGCAATATACTCTTATTTTTGTACTTAATTCCTTTGCCAGATGCGTTTCAGAAATTAAGCATATGTCAATATCGTGCGAATGAACTGCTAAATAGTCCTACTATATACTTTTAGGGGTCTACGACGAATATATAGGGCTGTAACAAATAATGTGTCAAAATTAATATACCCTTAGGATAGGGTATAAAAACAGCTGGTCACGGCGGAAACGTTGATTGCCATTGCCTTTTTGACGGGGTTCGTAGGATCCTTCCATAGAACATGACAATACCAACTGTGTCGGTAGCTGCTGTCAACTTGCCCTCATACTTTTTGTACATTGTCCAGCATTGTGAACCGTATGTGAGCGCCAGACGCACAACTGCGGTATAGAGCCTCCCCTTCATCTTAGGGGACATTTTTCGCTCACAGAAGATGGCAGAGTTTTCCTGTCACTTCATCCACCCTACGCTTACATGATGATTGATGTCGTCATCAGCGGTTGTTTCGCTGTTGTATATTTTATTGTATTATTGCATAGATATTACTAAATTAGTAATGTTTGGGTGTAAAATATTTATAGTAAATAGTTCTGAAATGTTTTTTTATATATAAATATATGAAATTCTTTGATTTTTTTATTTTTTTTTTTATAATTTGCACGCGCAAAAGGCTTAGAATCCTTATATTTCACGGTACGTAAGGTACGGTAAGGCACGGTAGGCCTTAGGGTGAACTCATGAGCATTCTTGGAATGGCGGGTATTACGGTTTGAAGTATTAAAGAGGAGGAATGCAACTGGCTATTTCGTGGAATGCACTGCACAAATATATTGTAGGTGCATTTTTCTATTGAAAATGCTTAACTCATAAATAAGCATGTACATCATGTTACATTGTAGGTCGATATTGAACTAATTAGCCATTTTATTTGTCAAGTTATAATGTTTTGTAATTTTGCAAATGAAAATAAACAAAACAATTTGCTACTACGCTGCTACTTACTACTTTACTACTATTAAAAAAGTGTTTTCATGTACCAAAAATAATATTTGTAAGAATTTGGATCACGTTATATTATAAAGTGTTTTAAACCAATGTCCAATTGTGTAAAAGTACTTAACTGTTTCAATATAACCATCCATAACGAAATCGGTGTTTGTAAAATTATGCTTAAATTTATTGTCACTCGAAAATGTATGATCAACTTACTTAATATATATTAGTCACATAATTCAATATTACTTTTCATTAAAACTTAGAATAAATTGGTTGAAACATAGCGTTATTCTAATTATTAAATTATTTTATAATCAGTTGTGTGGTAAGTATGTTTTTAAAAATCCATATTCACCGCATAGTTTTCATGTTTATTTTACACACCCAAATCTGCTGTTCCCAACTTCTTTCATAAAAAATTACATTTCATATAATTTCAATGGCCGCCCCCAATAAAACCCATATAATTCGATCTATTGTGTACACGGTTCCCATTTAATTTGCACGTAAAACCCCATATTTTCAGCTCGACTTAGCTTGTAGGCGAGCTTAGCGATTGATGATGATGATGATGATGATGATGATGATGATGATGATGATGATGATGATGATGATGATGATGATGATGATGATGATGATGATGATGATGATGATGATGATGATGATGATGATGATGATGAGCGTGGGAGAGCATTTCACATTCGTATTGTACGGTTGAGAAAGGAATCTTTATATTTCACAGTACCTCCGAAAACAGGCTTAAGGGTAAACTGATGTGCATTCCTAGCATGGCGAGTATTGCGGTTTAATTGCTGTAGGGGTCGAATGCACCTGGCAATTTCATTTGAATACTTGTGGTGGAAATACCGATAAAACAATGACAACCAATAGACATTACGTCGATAACTAAGAGAGTCAAGTGATTTCGCGATGTCTCGATCGCCAATAAGTTTTACCGCACGTTTTTGAATCCTGTCAAGTAGCTCCAAATATGTACTTGGAGCACCGAACCAGATATGAGCGTTATACTCCAGTTTGGTGCGAATATACGCCTTATAAATATTTGCCAGATCAGAAGAGGTGAAATATTTCTTGCATCGCTTAAGGAAGCCTAGACATTTCGCAGCATTCTTGGCGACATCGAATATGTGGTCATTCCAACGAAGTTTGTCATTAACACACATACCGAGAATGGAAAGTCGTTCGGTTTCAGAGATGCAAGTGCCATTCATGGATAATGGCAGAGAATTAGGGGTTCGCTTCAATGACAGCGGACAGTATTGCGTTTTGGAAGCATTAAATTCCACTTTCAATTCAAGATCGGAATTCAATGAGCTTAACATACGTTGCCGTTCCAGTTCAACGCCCGAAGATGAGGGGCGTTGCCCAGGAAACGAATATGTAAAGCTGAGGGTACTGTCATCAGCAAAGGAATGGATTGGATTAGAAGTGACAGACATTGATAAAAATAAGAAAGAGTGTCGGAGACTTGAGGGACACCAGCATTTATTTGGTGAGTTGCAGACTTGAAACCGTCCAAAACAACTTGTATTGAACGGTCCGAAATGTAATTTCTAATCCATTGAAGAAGGGTAACATCACGCACGCATTTTCGACAAGAGAGCTTGATGCCAAACTCTGTCAAATGCCTTTGAAATATCAAGCGCGACGACATTGCTTTCACCACCATGGTGAATGGATTGTTTCCACTTTTCGGTTAGATATGTCATCAAATCACCAGTGGACCTGTTGCTGCAAAAACCGTGCTGCCGGTCAGTAAGAAGTTTTCGGGATTCGAGATATTTCATAAGCTGACGTTTATTAGCGTTTCCATGACCTTGGAAAAAAGGGAAATAGAAAAGCTTAGGTAGTGGTTTTGCCAGCGTGGAAGAACACCTCTTCAGAACGATAGGGGATATACCAACTGGGCAAGCGGATTTGTGAATGTTGAGATCTTGAAGTACTCTTGCAATAGTACGGTTGCGGAAGCGGGTTTGTCCCATGGAGTGTTCTACGCGCTCGAGTACTGGGGGAGATAAAGCACAATCTGGGAGCGTTGCGCTAGCTGCAAAATGAGCAGTAAGCAGATTGGCTTTTTCCGAAGAGCTGACAGCTGGAGTGTCATTGCAAATGATTGTCGGAATAGATGATGAGGCCGAATTTTTAATATTCTTAACAAACGACCAAAAGTTTTACTACCGGTGGGACTTTGTATTATTTTTTGCCTCAACTTTTGGTCGTAGGAGAATTTGACACGATTAATATGGGCATTGCAGTCATTTCTGGCTTCTTTGAACTTTTTTCGGTTTCCTCAGTTGGGTTGGCCTTAAATGACCGAAAAGTTACCTCTTTAGCCCTGATAGCTTCTTTGCAGCTCAAGTCACACCACGCGTTTTCCTTAGATTTGATACTCTATCCCATTTGGTATAAAGCGTTTCATACCCAGGTGTATTATATTTGTAATCATATCGGCAGCAACGTCCACGTCGTTGTCGAGGAAGCACAACGACCAGTTAAAACTCCTAAAGAAACCGTTTAAAGCTTCCCAATTGGCTTTCTCGTATAGCCATACGGTTCTTTTAGGAGCTTGTTCTTTAACTGTGTGGTTGGAGTACGAGAAATTCGCCGATATTATACAATAGGCTGCGAACCTAAAGGCGATAATACATTTAAAGTATTTTGTCAGGGTGAGAGGTAAGAAACAAGTCCAGAGTGTTGGCGTTTTGACCGCTCATGTCCGGTATCCGTGTCGGCTCATTTACAATCTGGGTTAAATTATTAACCTCAGCAAAGATCTCAACATACCTTCCTTCGGGTGTTGTCTGTCCAGAATGTCGAAGCCAACTTGAATTGTGTATAATGAAACCGGCTAAAATCGCTCGCAATGACGATTTCAGTACAAGGATAATGGGTTACAATTCTGATGATGGAATCAGACAGCGCATCAAACTCATTATAAGTTGAATGCCTGTTCTGGTTAGGGCTTCTGTAAATAAAATAGTAGTGAATTAATTGCCTATGGACATGGAATTTTAGCCAAATAAAATTAAATTCCGGATTGGAACATTGGCCATATTGAGGTAGAAGTTGATAGGCGACATCACTACGTATATAAACGGCGATACCGCGATGGGAAAAGAATAATGGCACCAAGTTATATCCAGGCAGACTAAACTCCGTTAAATCGGAATCAATGCTGACTTGTGTTTCACTTAGTGCCAAAATAGCTGGTTTATTGTGAATCGCATGGGCGTACAATGAAAAAAAATTGGATCTCAACCCACGAATGTTGCTCACGTCCACTCTAAAATTCCCACACATAACAAAAAACAGACACAAAAACTGAACTCCGACGCTGACTAAGCTAGGCCGTACCGTGTAGATCCTGACGTCAGCTGGATGATACTGATGCTGATGCTGATGCTGATGCTGATGCTTATGCTGATGCTGATGCTGATGCTGATGCTGATTCTGATGATGATGCTGATGATGATGACTGATAAATGTCTGTTTATGTTTTCAGATCTATACCGGAAAACATTCTCGATAACATAGTCGTTTACATAAACTTCATCCGTCGTTTCAAAACGCTCCTAGACATTTTCTACGAAGGTCCACCATCATTTTTTAAGATGATACTAGCATTCATGGGTAGTGCACAGCGAGTACGGAACCCGCATTTACGTGCGAAGTTGGCTGAAGGCCTGGAAAGTCTCTTACCTAAAGATGGGGAAAGTCCTTTAATCGCAGATCTATTTATCAATCACCCTGATCACTTGCAAGTCATTCCTAATCTTTTAGAAGTTTTCGTCAGCATAGAAATGACTGGGCAATCTGTGCAATTCGAACAGAAATTTAATTATCGTCGGCCAATGTACGCCATAATGGAATTCCTGTGGACCCTAGAAGAACAAAGACAGTGCTTTAAGTAAGTTTAAATTCAATATTTTTAATTGCTTTTTTGCTTTTTTTTGTACCCTCATCATTATAATAGGAAATTGGCAATAGAGGCTGAGCTGAACATGGAAGCCGTGGACCCACCGCTTTTTCTTCGATTCATAAATCTTCTTATCAACGATGCGATTTTCTTACTCGACGAATCGCTTTCAAACTTGCAACAAATACGACAAATGCAATCCGCACAAGACAAAGGTGAGTGGGATGCACTGCCCGCAAATGAAAGACAACAGAACCTGTCAAATCTCCAGCACTTAGGGATGCTTGCAAAGTTTGATAACATATTGGGACGTGACACAATTAACATTTTAAAATTGATTTCAACTGAAATCAAAGCAATATTCTCACATCACAGTATGGTGGACCGAATAGCGTCAATGCTTAATTATTTCCTTTTAAACTTGGTTGGTCCCAATAAGAGCAAGTTTAAGGTAATAATGATGAAATTTTATTAATAACTTGTATTCAAGAAAATTTCGGATTTGTATTTTTATTTTGCAGGTGAAGGATAAGAATGAATTCAAATTTGATCCGGCTCACACGGTATTGGAAATTTGCCGGATATATATTAATTTGAGTGCTTGCGATAGCTTTTGCCTGGCCGTGTCACAGGATGGTCGTTCCTACAGCAGCAGTCTATTTGAATACGCTGAAACTGTACTAGGTATGTGTTAATTAAATTTCAATTTAAAGTGCTTAATATACATGTCAGGCGAACTAGATTAAAAAAAAAGTTTCCAGAAAACTACCAGCAATATACTTATTATTCTTGACTTCCACTAAGCGGACTTATATGAAATTTCAATATCTGTGTAGAACTTATTAATATTGAGTACTTAAGCTAAGTTGAGTATTCTTACTATTTGTAAAAGTCTTCGGAAGTATATGTTATATTTGGTATTCAATACCTTGTGACTCAGTGTCAGCAGTCAACATATGCTGAACTGTTGTCAGTATTGTGAAGTTCCCATGTGTTCAGCTGGGTTGTTCGGTTTTGTTGACCAAATGTTTTTATGTCGCCGAATTGGTCCCATCGTATGGCGTGGCACATCTCTTAAAATAGTATTAGAAAAATCGTTATTAGTATTTTTAATACTTTATAACAATAATATACATATATATACTTAAATAAATATTTAAAAAAAAAATGTTAAAACATTCAGTCTTACTTCAGTTTTTTTTAAGAATTTAATTTTATATATTCTGTAATGACCCGTGGTCTATCTGAATGTAATTATACAATACGCTCTAAAGTTCAAAAAACAATTAATTTATTTATTATATTTTTTACACATTCTTCTGACACAAGCCTTCTTCGTCCCTGATCGACTGAGTCCCAGCATGTGTGTGAATGCAAGTGCATGTGACAAGTGATGTGTGTGTTTCAATTGTGTGTACCTGCAGTGGGCTGGTCATCATCCGGAGTTACAGATCTTCACATCCCTCCCATGTCTTTAAGCTTCAGCTTCAACTGTCGACCGCTTGCTTCGCCTTGTGATGTTTCCTGATGTTGCGGTAGATTAGTGTCTGTGTCGTCGACGACCGCTGAGAAATCTTTACCTTCGCCAGAGGGATTCAGAATAGATTGAGGAGTTAAAATTCGATCTGATCCCGGAGAAGCCGGTATTCCTTTAAGATGAGAAATGTTTCTCCTAAATACTTTGCCGTCTCCATTTCCTCAAACCACAACATCGCTCCCTTTCCTTTCAATTACTTCGAACACTTGTGGGTCAAAAGTTGTTCTTAGTTTATTCGGGTAGATGACATTTCGAAGGACCACTTTATCTCCTACCCCTATCTCCGAGACCTTGGCTCTTCGATCTCTGCCTGCTCTCTCTTTCCCCTTCTGCTTGTTCATAAGGTCCAGATCTCATGCTTCAGAGTCCAAAATATCTTCGTTGATGTCCTGGATCGAAGGTATTTTGTCTCGGATGGTGCGATTAAACAATAACTCTGACGGAGTCTTCCCAGTTGTCCCGTGCGGAGTAACGTTGTACATAAGAATGAACTTTTGGATCTCTTTTTTGTAGTCGGTTCCTTTAGAGTTTGCTATTTAGAGCCGCTTTAATATCGAACGATTCATGTTTTCTACCTCCCCATTAGCTTGTGGTCAATACGGTGGTGACGTCATATGCTGCACATCATTGTTTGCACAATACCGCTTAAACTCGTCGCTCACAAATTGACGTCCGTTGTCGGCTGTTATCGATTTCGGATATCCTAACCTTGAAAACATTTCCTCCAAACTCTCAATGACGACGCTTGACGTTATCCTTTTAAGGAACTTGGCTTCATGATACATCGAATAATAATCGATGACTACGAAATGTGCTCAGGGTTCGGTAATGGTCCCATTAAGTCTATTGCCAAACATAGCCATGGTCCATCAGGGGATTCGCGTCTGCTTATCGGGGTTGGTTGCACCGGTCTTGATACCAGCAAACAATCACTGCAATTCTTTACAAATTTTTCCACGTCTCTGTCAATTAAAGGCCACCATACCTTGAAACGAACCCTACGTTTCGTTACCGTTTCACCTGAGTGCCCCTCATGTGGCAGATTTAAAACTCTTGACCTCAAGGGACTAGGTATAACGATTTTCGTGACACGTAACAGGATGTTTCCCAATGTACACAATTCAAGGCGAAATGGAAAAAATCGACTGATGTTACTCGAATTCCAGGAATTATTTTTCACATTATCCACTACTTCCATCAATTCCGCGTCTGCACCAGCATTCTCTACTACTTCAGCTATGGTCAATGCTTTTGGTATAGCTCTTTCGACTATTGCGCAAATGTTCTGCTCACGTTGTTCGTCAAAGGTTTCTCAAAAACGAATCTGAAATGTTGAATTTCCCCGGTTGGTATACGACCTTAAATTTAAAGGACTGCAACCTCAAGACCCATCGTTCGATGAGAGCTGGAGGCTTCGACGTTTGCTTAAAAATTGCCTCTCACGGTTTATGGTCTGTGACCAACTCGAACTCTATGCCCGCCAAGTAATAGTAAAACCGTTTCACCGACCAAACCAACGCAAGACTCTCCTTTTCTGCTTGCGAGTACCTCATTTCGACTTCAGACCAGCTTTTACTCGCAAACGATATAACATGGGGGATATCACCCTCAAATTGTAAGAGCACAGCGCCTAAAGCTACTGGGCTAGCATCTGCTATTTATCGAATTCGCTTATTTGGATCAAAATACGTTAAAGTCGGCATCCTTGCCAGCTGTCCTTTTAATTTATGAAAGGAATCGTTCGGACTCTGGCCCCATTCGAATTTAACATCTTTCTTTGTAAGCTTCCGGTGTGGTTCTGTTATATCCCCGAGACCAGGGATAAATTTTCGACGTGATAAATGTCGTTATTTCTCGACTCCGTTCGTGGTTCGAACTGGTGGTAAGCGCTTTCCAAATCTAACCTCGAAAACCATTTCGCACCCTTTAATCTGGTCATAAACGAGTCAAACGTTGGCAGTAGGTAATTTTCTCTCAATATAGCTAGGTTAGCCCGCCTTATGTCTCCAGATTCTTTAAAAACAATAACAATAGGAGATATCCAGGGACTCGGTCCCGAGACGCGTTCTATGATATCTCGAGCAACTGCCTCCATCAATTTAGCCTCCACCTTTTCTTCTAGAGCAGCTGGAACTTTGACCCCGAATCTATCAGCATTGGAACTATACGACCTCCAATAAAGCAATAAATTATCTCCCCCATTTCACCTTCAAGATCTTCCCCTTTAGATATTTTGAAACAGTTGTGTTCCTGAAATCTGTCAAACTTGTCAACAGTAGTGTCATCACTCTTTTCTTCGCTTACAAAACGAACCTTTGAAGTCTGCATCCTGCCCTGTTTTGCATTTGTGTTATAAAATTCGGTTTGTTTTGCGTTTATTGGCCTTAGTTTTGCATTTTAAAGCAAAATGTCCAATAAAATTGCACTTGCTGCATTTAGCGCTTTTAGCAGGGCAAATTTGGCTACTTGCTAAATGCTTGCGAGACCTACATCTGCTGCATTCTCTTGTGAACTCATTTTCAACATTGAAAACAACACGGTTGATGCTCATGGAAGTAGTGGGCAGTATCATGGCCTCCGACTCGTTGTTAATCTCTTCATATACATGACACATATCGATGATCTCTGTTAATGTATGCTCTTTTTCTAATAGACGTTTTTTTAGGTCTCTATGTGCCCACGCATCTATCAGTTTATCCTTTATGTTTACTTCCAAGATCTGTTCCTTTGTTTCCTCAAATTGGGACTTTGCTGCCTGATTTCGCAACTTCAAAACAAATTTTTTCAATCCCTCTCCTTGTTCGGGTTTCAGCGAACGAAATAAGTGCCTCTCAAACATGGAGTTTCTTGTAGGAGAGAAATAATGATTCAGCTTGCCAACAAGGACCCTGAAGACATCGGTGTGCTCTTCTACATCCTGTGGTTGACATAGTGCCCCTGGAATGCTATATATTACCTCCTAAAGTTGTGTACCACCCAAATGTAGTAATTTGTTCTTCTTTGTTGGATCAGTTATCTCTTCTGCTTCCAGATATAGAGTAAATGCCCGAAGCCACTTTTCCCACTCCGACCGAATCAAGGCTTTCTCGATAACGTCGCAGAGAAATGGTGCTATTCCTGAGCCATTCATTTCTACACGCTTGTCCTGCAATACAATAATTAACCTTTTTTTTCGCAATTCAATGCCTGACAATCTAATGTCTCCCCCTTTTCGTTTTCTTCGCGCAATTTAATGCGTGACAGTTCTTTGTTTTTTTTACTCGCAATTAAATGCACAAATTGAATGGTAGCTGCACGCTTTATTATTTCTCTATTTTTTTTAAAGTTATATTGACTGTAATAATAACTTATTTCTATATATTCATTATAAAAATAATCAAATTTACCTCGTCACCAATGTAATGACCCGTGGTCTATCTGAATGTAATTATAAAATACGCTTTAAAGTTAAAAAAACAATTAATTTATTTATTATATATATACCCTATCCTAAGGGTATATTAATTTTGACACATAGTTTGTAACACCCCTTAATATTCGTCATAGACCCATAAAAGTAGATATATTTATGATCAGGACCAAATCCTAACTATTTAGCAATGTCCGTCCGTCCGTATCAACTTTTGAGGCCTTTAAAGTTATGCTAGGAGGCTGAAATTTGGAGCATATACTCCCTAGGGTCCCGCAATGGTAAAGTGTTAAAAGTTTTTAAATCCGCCCCCTGCCACGCCCACAATTTAGAAAAAACCGTTTTAAGGCTTAAGTTAGAGAGATAAAGTTGTAAAACCTTCACAAGATATGTAGGTACTGCCTACCTTTATAAATTTGTCATATAAAGTTTTTTGCCACGCCTACTTTTTGTGTGCGTTTTTCACTAAAATGCTGTTTTCTTTGAAAATTTTCAGAGAAATCGAAAAACAATTTTTCACAATATATTTAGCCAATATTTTTTCCAATATATCGCCCATACAAAGTTTTTGGCCACGCCCACTTTTTGGGAGCGTTTTTTCAAAAAAATATTTTTTTTCTATAAATTTCATAGAATGAAATATGATCTTCCTTATGAATTTTTTCTTTGGGGTACATAGGGATAAGGATAGGGTATCATACTGTTCGCCCCAAGCGGACTGTAGCCTTTCCTTATGTTTTTTACACATTCTTCTGACACACGCCTTCTTCGTCCCTGATCGACTGAGTCCCAGCAAGTGTGTGTATGGAAAGTGCATGTGACAAGTGATGTGTGTGTTTCAAGTGTGTGTATCCGCAGTGGGTCATCATCCGGAGTTACAGATCTCCACATACTCTATACATTTTCGTTTAAAAATTCTAAAATTTGTTTCTTCCTTAATCTCAGTTGGTAGCATAGTATAAAAATTGAATCCCTTATATACAAGAGTACTCTGAGAAGCTGTTGAATTCTGTTAGCTCAGTCTTAAAATAACCTGCATTCCTTAGCTTATAGGGCTGAACATCGTCTCTTCTTATTCCACACGCCAAAAACTCGGTACAGCATCGTTTTTTATTGTGTAGACTGCTATAAGTGTATTAAGTTCCAATCGTTGCTTAATATTTAACCATCTTAGGGTCTCTAGCATGTATCTTGTTGATGTGTATGTGTATGATCATTACAACAAGCAAATAATATTGTGGAAAATGCGGCTTCACTATGATGTTGTAAACTGTTATAGCTGTCATCATGTTCATTTTTGGGTATTCTTTTGGAGAAACCAATTTTCATTTCTTATTTTTTACAAATATAATTTACGTGCTCGTTCATTTTTAATTCCTTATATATTATCATTCCCAAGTATTAAATACGTTTGACGTTTTCAATTATTTTATCATACATTTGTAGGGCTGTTCCTGTGTTTAATTGTACATATTTCCATTAGTTTAGTTTTCTGTTCATTAAGTTTTTTATTCATTTTAAGCCATATTGTTAGACGATTAATATCGCTTGTTAATTTGTCTTTGGTGATGAATGCGTCTTTTCCCTCAGCCAATATTAGTGTATCGTCCTCATATTAGAAGTTCCTGGTCAAGCGTTTAATCGTTGGACGCTCGTTTAAAATCCAAAAAAATGTGTCATTGTTTTTTTTTTTCTTTATTCTGCCATCTTTCCATTCATTAACGATGTGATTTACAGCAGCCTCACATGAATAATTTTTCCTAAATCCTGATTGATATTTTGAAAGTCTATTATATTTTTGCTCTCTAAGTATTCCATTAACTTTTTCTTTACACTAATTCAGTGATGTTCTCAATCGTTTTCAATGTGTTCATCGGTCAGAAATCTTCCCTTTGTTTAGTTTTCGGCACTTCCTTTACTGTTGTGACCATCGAGTCCCTCAAGTCTCTCGTTAGGAGAGATTTATTGACTATATCTAATATAGTGCGCCCAACTAGAATTATTTTATCCTAGATGATTCTATGACTCATTTTATTAAAATCAAATTTGTTTTTCAATGATTTATTTACATATTGTTTCTAGTTCACATATTGTTATGAGAAGAAATGTAAATATATTTTTACTTTGGCGTATTTCATTTCTATATTAAATATCTTCTTTATTCCATATTTAGTTGTTATACATTTTGTGTGTCCGCGTTGGCTTCTCTAACAAGACTGACGAAACTGTCAAAACTAAAACTACTCCTAAACTACTAATAGGGTGCGTTCAGTGTAACGACACTTTTAGCTTATATGTAACTAGCTCCTGTTGGCAATGCAGTGCCTTCTCAGGATTTGCTTAATCCTAGGGATTCACAGAAGATGCCTGCGCCTGCTCCGATGTCCATTTTGGAGCCGTCGGTGTAGATGGCAATCTCTTCCTTTTTCGTGACTGCGTTCTCATCCCATTCACCTCTTTCCGGTATTCTGGTATTGAATCCCCTGCTGAAGGTGAATGTCGAAGGTAGGTAGTCTGTTTCTGGTGTGCTTGCAGTGGCGTACCATGTGAGTTCTGCAGAGGCGTGTCCATATAGTCTTCGGAACCAGAGTCCGCACTCTCTAAGTCTGACGGCCGTTTTAGCCGCCTTACTGCTGCAGTAAAGGTCTAATGGCATGAGATCGAGTAATAACTCCAAAGCTGCAGTGGGTGTCGTCCTTAAGGACCCAGTTATACCCATGCAAGCCGCCCTTTGGACTTTGGTAAGATTAGAGAGAAGATATTTCGTAGCCTTCCACCGAACAACTGCACCGTATGTCAGGATGGGCCTTACAACCGTTGTATACAACCAGTGTACCATGTGTGGTTTAAGTCCCCATTTGTTACCGAATGTTTTGCGATCATTCCCTCCCATTCTTAATGCATTGAATGTTGGAATGATCCTTTTCCTATTAAACAGCAGGACTTCTGTCTTGGATGGAGCGCATAGCTGAGTCGCTCGCCGAGGATTGAGGGAAATCTGACTGAGACCAGTTTGACGTGCACCTAGCATGATCCCGATCCAGTCGCCAGTCCAGTCCAGTCCAGTCTTTAGCAAGAATTTGGATAAGCTTATAGGCCTGTAGTCCTTTGCTGTAGTGTGTCGTGCTTTCCCTGCTTTCGGAATGAAAATCACCTCTGATTTCACATCTGATTTCTCTCCAAGCTTTGGGGACTTAGCAGAGCCTTAGACAGCCGTTGTAAATGATCCTCAGCCATGGAATGATGATTTCCTCTGATTTTTGAATCATTATAGGCCTTATGATATCCATCCCTGATGCTTTGAGGGGAGCGAAGGAGTTGATTGCCCAAGTCAGTCTCTTGTCGTCGATTAGCAACCTGACCTTTTCCTCGTTCATTCCTCTCCGGAGGAGTTGCGTTACTGTATCGTAACCCGAGTAGGCCTCCGTGCATTCCGGGAAGTGGGTCTCCGTCAGCGTTTCTTTATGAGTCCAGTCGGATTTTCTAAGCGAGGATACCGGTATTGGTACCTTGTAGAGAACTTTCCTGAGCCTCGACGCCTCTGTTGTTGACTCGATCGATTCGCAGAAACTTCTGCACGAGTTCCTCTTAGCGTATCTGATCTCTTTTTTAAGGATTTTTACGCTCTCCCTGTATGTTTTCCATTCGATGAGACCCTCTTTTGCAAGGTTCCACCTAGATCTTGGAGTTCCACCAGGGCGGGCGGTTTTTCCTTTTGCTATTGCCAATTGGGCAGGATTTTTCGAAGGCGCCAAAAATCGCCCCGGTAAGGTATTCGACTGTGTCGTCGACTTCTTGCTCGGAGATGAGATCTCTGCTAGGGCAGGGGATTTCAATCCTCTGAAGTTCTTTTTTGAACCTTTCCCAGTTTGCTCTCCTTGGGTTTCTGAAAACGTTCCTGTCCTGAAAGCCGATCAGTAGGTCAAAGAGACGCTGTCACTAGCGCCCTCACAGAGTTCGGGGGGACCGAGGTACCGTCGTCGTAGGGCATATAGACCGACGCCACAGTGTAGCTCTCGTCCACCCCTCCGAATTCCACCCCCGTCAGGTCACCTGTTCTGAAATGAGATAAATTAGTATTTAAAGGTTATTATCCGCTACGATACAAGTTCTCACCTTTCCTTTGTTACTATTGTAAAAAGTACAATAGTTCTTCAGCCCCAATCCTAAAACCGTGTTCTTGTTGACCCAGGGTTCTTGAATTAGGGCTAGATCCAGCTGCGTTGGCACCAGTGCCCTTCAGACTGTGCCTGACGAAGGCTGCCCCTAAGGCCTGCTCTATCTTCTTGCCACATTCCAAAGTGTACTGTACTCGGCTTCTTAGAGTCCACTACTGCTAGCTGCAACGGATTCCTTGTCACTTCGCTGTATCGGTCACCCCAGCTCACAATTGCGTTCATGGGGCTTTCGGTGGCGACACTTAATTAAGCCTTTTTCGGCGCTTTGGGTGCGTCTTTGGAAGACCGCATTCGTTTTGAGGCGAACTCTTCCCTTCTCTGCCTCTCCGCATTTCTATTCTGTAATCCGCTCAGGCCCAGTTTGTTATCGGTACCATGGATTGTTTTTCCTCCTCCCCTGACAGTGACGCTCCTGTTGGTCTTTAGGTCAGTCGACTTCAGGACGTCGACCCTCGGCTTTCCAGATATATGTCATCTACTGGCCGGAGGCCTCGTCGCTACGTCGTTGGCAATCGTCTCTCTTGCCACTCTAGCGATTCGAGCTCTTTCTTAGTCAGAGAGGTTCTTTCTTTGGCAGTCAGTATGCCATAGAGGTTTCTGGTTATTTTTATCTTACGCATAAGCCCAGGGGTTGTCCTCTTTGTGTTGGCCTCTTTGTTTCTCTGCCGGAGTTCCCGTGAGACCCGTCTGAGGGTTCAGCTAATAGCTGCTCCTCCCGTTCCTTCGAGATCTCCTCGTCAGTTAGACCGCTTTCAAGGGCGTCATCTAAGTTGCATGGATCCACCGATAGGGTGTCGTCCATGCGGTTGGCACATTGAGATCCCCTCTTCCTTGTTTTTTGTGTTTTTGTTTAGTTCTGAAATTTTGGTCCCACTAGTATGTCCGGAAACACGGTCCGTCCCGGGATAAGGCACTTATACAACCGACCTTGCCTGAGCTTCGGAGAGGACCGTTCGCGACCGGTTCTGTAACCACTACCAGCCATGCACCCCTCACGACGGGTACACACCTTGACTTCAAAGTGGGATTTTATTCTACGGGTTTGCTCCCTGCTGCACTATAACTAAGAGTTTTAGAGGACTTAGTCGCCCGTCTCATAATCCAATCCTCTGGGTCAGCCCTGCCAGTGGTAAGCTTCAGTTACAGCCTGCTCCTGGCAGTGTTGATCCGGACAAAAGGTTTGGAGTCGGCTTAAGCCCGCACACCACGCCAAGGTGGCGCTCCATGTCTAAGACTAAGAATGAGTGATCATTTACTTTACTGCCAATTTTTCCATAACATCATTTTGTATTCTTCTTAAAGATAACTCTCGGATTTACTTCAAGCTTGGACAGGGGACGCGATTGACGATCATAACGCTTTGACCGTTGACGTTTTTTAACTAACTTTTCTGTGATTATTGCTTCTAACAGCTGTTCGCGTAGTAAACGTTTATTGCTAAAGGGTGCCTTTGTTTTAATTCTACGTGCGAAGAACAATTGGGCTGGCGGGAGAGATATGGAAGCCAAATGAGAGACATTATACTCCAGCAAGCGATTACTATCCTCATGTAGGCGACCTTCACCCAAGCACCTTTTCAGCAAATTCTTTGCGATTGCAACACCTTTCTCCGCTAGTCCGTTACTCTATGGGTTACCCGGGCTCGAAAATGTCAATTTGATGTTGGCCTTTTCAGCATATTGATAAAATTGCCAGCAATTAAAATGACTATTGTCAGACCGGATTTCCGAGGGATAACCAAATAGTACCTGCCGCCTAACTCTAATACGTCAATCCCAATAGACTGCCATGGATATTCAGGAATATAGTGGCTCTTTTGAATTCGCACGAGTATATTTTTCACAAATAAGGCACTTCTTAACTGACATCACTATGTCCTCGGCCATTTTTGAGGTTGCAAGGATTTCTTTTCTGAGCGATTGAGGTATGACTCCGAAAAACAGTAAATCTTCTTCGAACTTTAGGTCACCCCGAATCTTATAATACTGCTTATCAATGATTGTCGCTAAGACGCTATCGTTCTGAGTTGTACATAAATTATCTGATTATGATCTGACATGCATACTCGTTTTCGAACTACATGTATGACTGCCTGCAACTCGTCATCATCTTCTTCTGCTTGTAATAAATTTGGTAAATACTGGCTAACGTATTTCACCATCCCCAAAAATCGAGCTACATCTGCTTTACTTTCATGCGTTGGCATGCTTCGGATAGCATCGAGATATTTTTGATTTGGCCTGACTTGCGATGATGATATTTCTTGACCCATAAAGCGAACCTCAGGCATATCTAGCTGCAGCTTCTCTTTATTAAATCGGATGCCGTTGTCACGCGCAATTTGCAAGACCATTCTCAGTACTGCATTATGCTCTTCTACTGTTTGGCCAGGTATAAAAATATCGTCAAAATTAATTTCCACACCTGAAATGTCTCCGAAGAGCTGTACCATTTTCCGCATAAATAATTCCGGTGCATTATTCAATCCAAATGGAACACGATTCCATCGGTAGCGGCCGAAGGGAGTCATAAAAGTTGTTAGGTCGGCACTGTCGTCATCTAGTTCCAATTGCCAGAACCCGTTCTTAAGGTCCATTGCCGTAAACACAGTCATTCCGGCTAACCGTCCAATAATAGACTCCGCCGTTGGAATTAAAAAATGCTCCCGCCGAATACGTTCGTTTAGTGGCTTTGGATCTAAGCACAGTCTTAGCGACCCGGTCGCTTTTTCCACAATTTGTAAGTTGTTGACCCAATCCGTCGGATAGTCCACGAGTGATATTACCTTTGACTTTTCGATGTCATGCAATTCCGCCTTAAGGCGCTGATGAAGGCTCTCTGGAATTCTTTTGCGATATCGCAGTACGGGCACAGAATCTGGCAACTTACCCAGTCCGTCAAACACATCCTCAAACTCTTTAATGAGCTCAGCTGCTGCCATTTTACCATCCTCTCATAGGAAGTCAATCCCCACATTTCGCTTGATTAGACCCAAGCTCGAGCATGCAGCCCGACCCATTATAGGCTGTAAATTGCTGTCTACCACCTAAAACAAGAGGTTCTGTTTACTAGTTCGATACAAATCAAAACAAGGCAACGTTATTTGACCCAGTGTATTAATCTTATCATTATTATAATTAAACAATTGTGTATTTGAATTACGATTTAAATGATCAAATTTCATTTCTTTAATAGAGTACAATGAAATGCAATTAGTATCCGCTCCCGTGTCCAGCTTAAAGTTAACCTTAACATTTATTTAGGGAATTACAATCCCTATGCAGCCAATTACAAATTTTCGAGTTACCTTGATCAAAATATCTCGTCTGGTAATGCAAAACCTCTGCCTGCTTACTTGCGCTTCCTCCATTTGACAGTGCCTCCACTGATTCTGATTTTATTTCATTGATGACCTCGGTCGAGCGACAAACATTTGCAAAGTGACCCGCACTTAGCTCCTTCTTTAAGTGCTGGACAAAACTTATCATGGTTATCTTTTGCATTTTCACCACAGCGTTGACATTTCTTCTCGAATTTCCACTTCTTTATAGTCGGACGCTTCTTTCGATATTGAACTGCATCAACTTTGTTTTGCGGTACTTCCAGTAACTGTTTGCTAACGGCTGTCTCTGCTGCTTTGCATCGATCAATTGTTTGCTGTAATGAATCATCGCGATTCGACAGTAGTTTTGCTTGCAACCGCTTATAAGCTAGACCCAATACAATGCGATCATCGAGCATACTTTCTGCATACGAGTATTGGCACTCATCGCATGTAAATTCGCAGTGACGCATCTGTAATCGCAATTCTGTTTCAAACTCGGTAAATGGTTGACGGTCTTCTTGCACTATGGAGTTGAATTTGAATGATTCCATTACCGGGTTTTTTTGCGGGAAGCAAAATTCTTCTAATCGGCGAAGAACTTCTGCCAATGTGATTGCAACGGCATCTGCACCTGCCGGTTCACCGTCAAACGGCGCATCGAACAACGTGTTGTATAAGTTAAACTATTCTATGTTAAAATATAATAAAAAAAATATTTTTCTTTTGAGGTGAAGCCTCTTTCTTTATTGACTTTTGAATTACAAGTGAATTTGAAACTATCATAACATAATAAAGAAACTTATTCTATCGTGCGGGAGAACATGGGAAGGAATGTGGAATTGGATACATGCTGACCAAGCGTCATGCAGCTGGCGTGTGTTGTCTGGTACCAGAAATGCTGACCAAGCGGCATGCAGCTGCAGTGTGTTGGCTGGTACTACATTGTTGTTTTTGGTTTCTGTGTCAGCAACATGATTGGGTATTTATGTCGTTAACTCCTCCATGCTTAAATTCGAACGTCCCCGTTCGATTGCACTGATTGAATGAGGTGAGGGATATCATCTAGCCCTATTACTATGGATTTTTAGGTTCTGGTATTGGTTCTCTTTTTTGTTGCCTCTTCGAGCTTGTTTTTTTTTTTCGTGTATCGGTAGGCAAGGTAAATTATTATTGTGGGGAATAATGACACTGCTATGATGACATTGATTGCCAAATTGATTTTATTTCTAGCTTTGAGTAGATTGATTTGTTTTGTACCATTAACTTGTAACTCCCTTATCATTTCGAGGGATATTTCTTCTTCTATGTTCCCTAGTAGTGACCTTGGTTGCAGCATTGCAGGCAGCGGCTGATGTTTTGTAATCTCACTAGATGTAAATAATTTCCCATTCGTTTGGATTGTGACGTTAAAGTGCTTGATGACGTATGTGCCTTTTAAGCTGAGGGTTTCGTTGTCAATGTTCACGGAGTCGTTGAATTGGTTGAATAATAATATGCCGGGAGAAATTTCTTCGACTGATGGGATGTGTTGATTGTTAATGGTGACGCAGCTTGGGATTTCACTTTTTAGGAGGTTTGGGATGCACGTACTGTTGCTTATATCTATAATATTATTATTATTACAAATAGAATGATCATTAGAAGTTTTACAATTTTGCTTGATTCCATATATGTTATTTTTACATTTTAGAATTCGATCATAAGGGATTTTATTAATTTTGGTATCAATTTTAACAGCCTTAATAATTAACATTTGACATATTTCTAAACTGGTTGTTGGCAAACTTATTATGTTAACTATATTTTTACCATCGGAAGCGATTTTAATGTTGGCAAATTCGAGTGCTTCGTCGATGTTAACAAAAGGAATGTTTTCTGACTTAAGCATTTGTTCTGTAATATTTATTTCAGTGTTTGACAAGATAAAGGAATTGATTATATTAGCTTTTGCCCAATGGATAGCATAGGCTATATTGATTACCTCTTCTTTGATCAATTCTGGTTCGTACTTTATTTTAAATAATGCTTTATCCTTGTCTTTCTTTTCTTCGTTAATGATTCTTAGAATGTTTTTTGTCATGTTAGTTATTTCATAAATCTTGTCTATTGTTACTCGGTTAATAATTGCTTGCCTATTGTTACTCTCGAGGACGTTATTCATTTTTTCTACCAATATTTCATGATCGTGGTGGTCTGGATTCCCAGCAATCCATTTCCACGCACTGCCGATGAAGTTCAATGATCTCTTGTCTCTCTTATTTACCTTGATGGGTGGCTTTTGATTCGAAGGACCTCGTAGGATATCTATCTATCTACAATTTATTACTCTTTTTTTTAAAAAATGTGTGTTTACAATATTTATACAATTGTTTTTCTTAAGTCTAGGATAAATCTAATATTCTGCGAGCACTGATGGGGCTCTGCGTTGTGCAAATGATAGTTTATTATTACATTTTTATTTTAAAAATTATTTTTGAAATTTATTTACATTTTTTGATTGATTATTTGTCGTACAGCGTGAGTGGCGCCGACGGTCATTGGTGTGGTTTGTTGGGGTGGGTTGGAGATTTAGTTCGTTGGCTTGTATTCTTCTTGGTGTTAGATGGCTTGTCTGTGTTTCAATTGCTTTCCGGCAGATCGTTAACCACGGTTGTATCGCGTTCCAGCAACCACGTAGAAGTCTTCGAATGAATCTTCTTGGACTATTCCAAGATCTGGTTCAATTAAAGCCATCACGTGGGGATAGTAATCCTGTATTGATGGAGTCTCTGAAATGATATGAATCAAAGGGTTGGGATGGGATAGGATATTGCGCGTCATTTTCGTTGAAAGCGAGCACAGATATTGGTCAATGGGGATAAGATTGGCGGCTTCATATAGGACTTCTGTTCTATAATAGTGGTTGTTGTGAGGGTTTCGGTAGAGCGAAGTACAGTGCCGAAGCACTTTTCGCTCGAAGATTTGTATTTTTTTCATGTAACTGGGACTGATAGTGTACCAGATGGGAAAGCAGTAGGTTATTATTGGACGTATCAACTGCTTGTAGAGAAGAAGTTTGGTCCTTGTCTCGAGTCCGCCTCTTATTCGCATAAGTGGCAGGACTAACGATAAGGCAAAGTTTGCCTTTTGAAGGGTAAGGGCTACGGTTGACGGTTGAACTTGAAACGTTCTGAAAAGTTCACCCCTAAATATCTGACCTGTTGTTTTGGCAGTATTATGGAGTTGTCGGGCAGGGTAAGAGTTAGCTTTTTACATTTCGCTACAGTGTTGTTGCGAGCAGTGCCGTAGGGATTTCGAAATGTTATAAGCTCCGTTTTAGCGGAGTTTATTTTGATTCCCCATTTTTGGTAGTATTCCCAAAGTTTGAGGATGTGTGTCTTGACTCTGCGTAATGCAATGTTAGGGCAAGGGGAAGAATAGTAGGTGATAGAGTCATCTGCGTAAAGTAGAGTCTCTGTTCTAGAATCATTTTGTGGTTGATCACAAGTATAGAGATTAAACAAGGTGGGGCCGAGGCGTGAGCCCTGGGCTACCCCTGCTTTGATATCCCTGATACTGGATTTGGAGTTCCCTATTCGCACATAGAACTTACGGTTGGTCAGAAAGCTGTGTATGATTCTTATGGTATGTGTTGGGAAGTTAAGGGACTTGAGTTTGAAGACTAAGCCTTCAATCCAAACGGAATCAAATGCCTTTTCAATGTCAAGTAGACAAGCAACGGTGGTCTCTATCTTATTTAACCCAATACTAACATCGGCGTGCAGCTTCAGCAGTGGGTGAAATGTCGAGTGATTGGATTTGAATCCGAATTGGTTGTTTTGTGCTATTTCTAGTTCGGTGCAGACCGAGTTGATTTTGTTTAAAATCAACATTTCTAGAAGTTTGCTTATATTTGAGAGCAGAGAGATGGGTCTAAATTTTGAAATGCAATTTGCAGATAATTTTTTTGGGATTGGAAAAACTTCCGCAATTTTCCATTTGGTTGTTAATACAATTATTGAGAATAATTGTGAGAAAAATTATTGCTGATGGGGGAAGTCTTTTCATGACAAAGTTGGAAATTTTGTCCGGACCTGAAGACTTTTTCGCGTTACTGGTATAAATTGCTGCCGATAGGTTAGTAGGGCTGGTGAAAGACTCATCAACTAGAGTGTAGACTGATGAGTTTGTTTCTGAAAACTGGGTAATTGGGCTGGGAATTTCAGCCGTTAGTCCAGTTACTTCACCTCGAACGTTGTTCAAAAACTCCGGAAGGTGGTGTGGGGGACTAGGTTGAAAATTATTTTCAAAATGCTCTGCAAATGCATTTGATTTTTCGGCATCTGATGAAACCAATGAACCGTTTGATAGAAGGGGTTCAGTGACTAGGGACTTTTTTCCAACAATTTGGTTTATTTTCTTAAAGGTGTCTGGGCCTGGTTTGATAAGGTTCAGTCTCTTTTTAAATTGAGAATTCACAAAGGATTTTGTGTTCTCACTAATCAGCGTGCTTCGACAATTTAATTGTGAAAGAACACTCTGATATTCAGCGCAGTGTGTATTAAGCGTGCGGTGGAATATTCGTTGCAGAATTTTCCAAAGCTTTTGCCTGTGTTTATACATATTCTGAATGTGTACAGGAAGGTCTTTGTATTTGGACGGAATGTTGTTGCAAGTTGGTTGCTCTGCAATGCTTTCAGAAATTGAGTTTTCAATTTTTAAGATTGCTGAATCAATTTGGTGGTTACTCAAATTTGAGGTAGAAATTGGGATGTTGTTTCTTAATTTTTCCGTTAAGGACTCTTGAAACGTTTCCCAGTTAATTTTGTTAAGATTGGTGAAATGGTCAGTGGGTGAAATTAAGGCCTGAATACTGGTTTTTAATCGGATATTCAGATTAACGGCAAAATGGTCAGAGTCTGATAAAATGGTCGCACATCTATAATTCACAAGATGTGGAATTTTACAGACAAGACTAGAGGAACATATAAAAAAGTCAATAAGTGAGGGGGTGCGAGGGAACGTGAAACCAGGCTGAGAGACTATCTCGAAAGAATGTTGGTGGAAATTGGCTTGAAGCCAGTTGGCTATAGCCATACCAGGTGGTGATATTTGTGAGTCCATCCACAAGGGGTGGCGAGCATTAAAATCACCACCAATTATAAATTGGGTGTAGTTTTTGCAGAAGTTGTGCAAAACGTCAAGGTCATGTTTAATGTCTGAGCTAGTCGCCGTACATTGGTTGTAGAGAGATATTAACATGAGATTGTTATTATTTTCCAACGGGATAGTTACGCAAGTAACTTCGAAAGTTCTAAAACCCTCTAATCGATGAGGTTTTGCTTGAAAGGAGGACCGTACGAGAACCGCAGTCCCGCTTTCGCCGGGTGCCTGCTTGTCTCTTCTGAAAAGACGATACTTATCGAAAGATGGCCGGTGTTTAGGCTGTATTTTCGTCTCAGATAGAAATACTACGTCTGGGGTATTTTTAATCAAAAAGTTTTGGAGGGATATCCGTTTAGGATGTGAAATTAATGAATTTACGTTATAACTAATAACGTTTAGATTTCTTATTGTCCTAGACATAATTTAAAACAGAATTCAAGGTAGAGGTGTTTTTTGCCGATATCATCGGGACATGCCTCATAGAGAGGAAGGAAAGATGAGATCTTTGACATGAGCGACAGGAAATCGCAGCCAAAGAATTTCTGGGAATCACCCAGGAAGGAGCAGTTTGTGGATTTGAAACCACTTGCTGCCTTGGCGACAGTTGGAGGGCTTACGGCTTTTGGGGCTGTAGTTGTTGGTTTGTTTTGGGGGTTGGGCTTAGGAGTGGCAGTGGGGATGGGTGTTTTTGTTTTCATTATATCAGAAAATGACTTACCCGGAATAACCATGGACTTGATTGCTGCGCTGTTGACATCTTTCTTCTTAATGCGTTGGTCTTCCTTCTCGCGCTTCGCTGCTAGGACTTTTTTATACGCTGGGCATCCTCGGTAGTTCGCTGGGTGGCCTTCTGTCTTACAAAGAACGCAGTACGGCTTTCCTTCCTTCTCGTCTGTACGTTTGCACTGACCGGGCTCATGATCGTCCTTGCATTTGACGCACCTCGGTTTCATGTCGCAGTTGATGCTGACATGGCCAAAGCTTTGGCAATTCCGGCATTGTGTCACTTCGTTAGGGAGAAGTCTTTCCCATACGACTGCTTCGCCAATCAGGTTCTTCGTTTTGACGACCTCCATTACAGTAGTTCCCTTCTCGAACTCGATAACGAAGGCATTGTATATTGCGGATTTGTTTTTTGGTGATTTGAAGGCTGTTGCCTTCAGCGCCTTAAATCCAGCTTCGAGCAGTCCATTGATGATGTCTTCTGGGGCGTGTGAATGGTGTATTTTTTTAAAAGAAGAATACACTTCCGGTCTTCCTTCGCGGTAAAGGTGTGGTGTTGGATTTGCTGAGCCCTCAGGTAATCCCTTACAGCCAGGTGGTCTTCTCTGCATGCAGTCTTCACAATAGATTTGGTTTTGTTTATGTTTACGATCGTATATTTCACAGTCACATCCTTGGCTTTAAAGAATCTGTACATTGCCGCTGTAGCCAGATTGAAACAGACTATTGGCGGTTGCACAGATTTATTTTCCTGGGCAGCTTCAGATGTCGTCTTTGGTGTTGTCTTCGGTGTTGTATTTGGATGAAATTCTTTCTCGGCTTCTTTCCTTCCGGGACGATCCGCTATTTTCCTCTTCGTCTGCTTGGTAACTTTGGTAAATCCATCGTTACCATCAGCTCTTAAATCATCTAAAACGATGGCGCTTGCTGGCAACTCAGCAGAAGCAAGCTTCTTCCGCTTAGGAGCTTCCTCTTCCTCGGTGGAATCGGCGTTGTCATCAACCGGTTTGGGTGCCGAATTAATAATCTCTTCTTGACAGAGATTTTTTAAAAAATCGTCCACGTGGTACCCAAACGTCGCCGAAAACTCTTGCGAGGCTTCTTCGCCGTAGAGGTTACGCAGGTAGTTGACTTCCTGCTGGATCTTTTCGAGGAGACCTGCCTTGGCGACCTTAATTTTTTCTTTAATACCCATTCTCAGGTATATTTTCGGATGTCGGGTGGGGTTTTATTACTTTTTATTAGTGAATTCAAAGGAATTCACTTTTTATTGCTCTTGGGTTTTTTTACTTTTTTTTTTTTTATTACCGTCTGACTATTGCCTGACCTGTGTCTTCTGTCGTTGTTGACGATTAACCACTAATTGAACTTGAACTTTTACACTTTTCTGATTCAAAACTCGTAGGATAGGAAGGGGTAAAGAGAGTAATTGGTATTCGGATTTGATTTCAATGTCTTTTCTATTGCGTTTATTAATTCTTCGTATGCTTCTATATCAATAATATGGATAATTTTGAAGTATCCATTTTGCAGCTTCGCGGTTCCTGCGTCAATTTTGATCAATTGTGAGTTTGAGTAGTCCAGGATTTGGGTGTTTGCTGCGCACAAGGGCAACAGGAACCTATTGGATAGAGAATGTCAAGTTTTTATCAGACTTTTGTGAATGATTTTTCCGGTGTTGGTTATTATGGTGGAATTTCTATTTTGCTTTACTATTTCTTTCCAGTATTTTGGGGAGAGCTTATTACCTATTCTTTTATTGATTTTAACGTAGATTATCTCTCCTACTGAATAATTTTTGAGAGGATGTTTTTTCCTGTTATGGTAGTCAAGGTCGGTAGTTTGTTTGTCTTCGATTTTTTTAATAATGCCCTGTCTTTCCTCTAGTAGTTTTTCGGGGTTATTTATCGCATTTCTTGCAAAAAATGCGTCTATGGGTTTTTTATTTATGGTGGAGTGGATGGATCTATTATATTCGAAAATGGCTTTGTCCAGTAGTTCTGAGAATGTGCTGTACGTCTGCTCAGACTTGAGACAGCGCATGAATTCAAATAGGGTTGAATGGAAACGTTCCACTTGTCAATTTACTGAACTACTATATGGGGGTGCTTTAAATATTTTTATATTAAAGAAGTTTTCTAGCATAGATAAAATAGAGCTTGAGCTTAGGGCTTTTTCGTTGTCAAGTATAATGGATTCAGGAACTCCAAAGGATAACACGAGTTCTCTAAGGGGTTGTTTAATGTCTTCTGATGCTCTTGATTTGATAATTCTTGCTAAGGCGTATTTGGAGAATTTATCAATTGCTTTCAGAATATTTTTTTTTATCAGAAAAATAAAGATCCAAATGTAAGATTTGGCCAGGATATTGGGGAATTGGTGTTGGTTGTAAAATCGGCTTACTCGGGTGTCTATCATACTTATGTTCCTTGCAGGTTTTGCACATATCTGTAAATTTTCTTATCTTAGCTTGTATTTGTGGGAAATACCATTTCTGTAATAATTGAATTTTGTTTTTGCGGCTATTTCGATGCGCGCGGTTGTGTTCCTTTATGATTTCTAATTCCTGACGTCTATTAGGTCTGTGACCATGTTCCTAGCATATCGGACTTTGTATTGGCGAAAATGTGAAGGGAATATTTCCTGAATTTTTCCTAGAATGGACTCTTCTGTTCTTATTCCATTTATTACTGAGGGGTTGAGATGTCTTTTTAGAATGTTAATGAGTTTCTCCTGAGAGTATTCGGGTTCAACTATGGTGTGACGGTGGTATGTAGGAAATATTATTTCGAATTGGTATGACGATATATCGCCAACACTAAGGAAAATTTGGTTTTTGAAGATATTGGTTCGTTTGCTATTTGAACCAAATCACGTTCGGAACTTTCGTTGCTGTGTTGGGTTATTGTTAGGGAGTTGATCTGATCATTTTCCGGTTTCGGAGGTCTTGACAATGCATCCGCAACGACGTTGGCTTTACCAGGCTTGTATTTTAACTCATAATTATACTCTTCGAGTATAGCCTTCCAACGCTTCATTTTGTTGTTGGTATTTTTGTTGCTAAGGGCGTATGTCAAGGGTTGTAATCTGGGATTCTATCCATATTGTAAAGTTGTAGGCCCATACAGATAATTCCTGAGCGTGCTTAGAGCCCATACTATAGCCTGCATTTCTTTCTCGTTGGCGGCATAGTGCTCTTCACTTTTACTAAGTGTGCGTGAAATAAATGTTATGGGCTTATTTTCTTGAGATAACACGGCGCCTAAAGCGTAGTCTGAGGCGTCTGTGGTGAGATGGAATTCTTTATTGATGTTTGGGTAGGTAAGAACTACGTCTTCGGATGTTAGTGAATTTCTTATTTTGTCGAACGCCTCTACAGCTTCGTCGTTTAAATGGACGAGTTTTTTTGCTGAAGCTTGTTTGGAAACTCGGCCGTCCTCCCCTCTTAAAAGGGCTGTTAGGGGTTTGGCCAGTTTGGCGTAATCTTTAATAAATCTGCGGTAAAACCCCGACAGACCTAAAAAGGATTGCAAGTCTTTAAGTGTCTTTGGGTAAGGGAATTTGGTTATGGCCTCTACCTTGGTTGGAAGCTTGGGTTTGGGTGCGTTGGGTTTGGGTGAGTTTCCGTTTTCACTAACGGTCTTTGAATAAATTGTTTATTTACTTCAAAGCCCTGTGGTTGAGCTTGTGGGAACCTTGTTGTATTGTTTTGCTGTTGACTGAGTTCCTTGGTATATTGGGTATATTGTGGCTGTACTGGTTTTGGCGCATACCCAACATTCTGATTTGGGTTGACTTGGTTTGGGAATGAAGAAAATTGTTGTTGGTTGGCCTAGGAGGGAAAGATATGGGATATAATGGATATGTTGGCCTTGGTGTAAAGCTAGGATAATTCCTATTTAAGGGTTGAGGCTGTCTTTGTGGTGTAACGATAGGGTATAAAGGTTGAGGTTTCCTTGTTACTGATTGACTGTGAAAGTGGTTGGATCTAAAATTTTGATTTTCAAGTTTCATGCATAGGTTTAATGCATGGGGTAGGTCGGTAGGCTCTTTCATGCCAAGTAGTCTTGGTAAGTCGCCTCTAAGTCGTCTAATGAACGTGTCGAGGGCTTTTGACCGATATGTTTGCGTGAGTACTCCCTTCGCATCGGGGCTAATATCCATACAGGATACTTTGTTAAGAATTTGGGAGAGGTGCGAGTATACCGACTCGTGAATCGTTTGGCTCCCTTGGACCAAGGATGCCATTTGATACTCTAAAGTGTTAATGTCTCGCTTGTCTGCGTAGTGCATGATCAAGCATTTTGAGGTAGCGTTCCAGTTGAGCGGCGTGTTATACGCCTCCAGGGCATTATCAGCATTGCCGACAATCTTGTTTCTTATCACGCTCAAGATGGCATAATATTTTGGAGTGCCTCTTATCTCTTGGTAGAGTCCGAGCACCCTTTCAACGCTTTTTTTCCAAGAAGCGAACTCGTCTGTTTCCCCAGAGAAGGTTTTCAGACTACTAACTATATCTGGGATTCTATCCATATTGGATAGTTCACCTCTATGCTCCGGATGGATGGATTGATCTTCATCTTGACCCTGTTCGGAGTTTGTTTTAATAATATTTTGAACCAAAGCGCGACCTTCAGTTTGTAAAACACTACTGACGATAGCTGATAATTAGGCTATGAAGTTCTGGGGTCGTTTGAATCTGTGTATTAGGCGCTTGTAGCGACGCCGTGGACTGAAAGGAGTTGTCCAGAGGACGAGAGGGACCAGATGGTTCACTCTCTCCAGAAGTGGCATTGCCAGAATCGATTCCTGATCGTAACAAGGGCATTGCAAAGCTGTTATTAAGTATATAATATTTTTTCTCGTAAATCTATTTCCTTTTAGTCTTATCACACTATTTCTTCAACACTATAATCGATAAATTCACTTTCCTTAATTCTATGTTTATATATTTTTTCCTTTAAATTGAATTGATTAAAATTTTGTTTCTTATTTTCGCTTTTCTTAATTCTATGTTTATATATTTTTTCCTTTAAATTGGATTGATTAAAATTTTGTTTCTTATTTTCACTTTTCTTAATTCTAATTCTTAAGCTTTTTGCTTTTGAATTTAATAAAATTTGTTAACGTTGCGGCGAACATCACACGCCGGTGAATTCGGTCTTTGTCCTTTTTGCTGTCCGCTACTGGGGCGGGCACCTCGTCCACACTTCCCTCGTAGTTGTTTAGTCTATCGACGTCCACTGATGTTTCCGCTTATGGCAGGACCCAGATCACAGTTGCACAATTTATTATTAATAGTTAATTATTTTATTGCGACGCGAATTGTGACCTACTTTAGTTCGTTTTTATTCGCTTTTACTAGCACTGTGCTAGGCCCCACGTTGCGCGCCAGTTCAAGTATTCTATGTTAAAATCGCCTCTTTCTTTATTGACTTTTGAATTACAAGTGAATTTAAAACTAGCATAATAAAGAAACTTGTTCTATCGTGCGGGAAAACATGGGAAGGAATGTGGAATTGGATACATGCTGACCAAGCGTCATGCAGCTGGCGTGTGTTGTCTGGTACCAGAAATGCTGACCAAGCGGCATGCAGCTGCAGTGTGTTGGCTGGTACTACATTGTTGTTTTTGGTTGCTGTGTCAGCAACATGATTGGGTATTTATGTCGTTAACTTATACGTCAATTTCCTTTTCTCCAAATGGAGGAAAGTTGCAATTTTCGCATTATCTGCTTCATTTTTGTTTTCACGGAAAAAGGGTGCCGGCGTGTTTGATGTAAAATGAAAAGGGTGTACGTTGATCGCAGTGCGTCGGTATTTTTGCTTATCGGGGAAATCCAGGTAGTACACAAGATATGCTCTAACGCACAAGTGATTGTTGTTGCTTGTGTAAATTAAAATGGGTTTTGAATTTGAAATGAGCTTGGGCAAAAGTAATATGTTTATTATTGTTAGCGACGAAGAGTTCAGTTGAAATATTTTTTTATTCGTGTTATCAATTTATGAGTTCTAATATTCTTTTTTCCACGTGGACGATGAAGTTGTTAAACATACGATCAGTCCTTATGGTTTTGTAAGGGGTTACCTTAATAGCTTTTACGACTGGGCTTAAGAGCTCTTCTTTAATTTCATCTACCTGGTAACTGTTATGAATCCCCTTGAAAGGTGTTCCTATCCTCTTTACAGGTAAACTCAGTATTAAACTTAGTTTTTATTGATTTCAGGAAATCACTAATTACGGTGTGGTCCTTTCTGCTAACTGTGGTAATAATTGATTTATTGCTGTTGATATTGTGCATCTTAAAGTTGACCTGTCCATCCCTTAAGGTGCTTGCTCAGGTCTGCCACATTAAGCTTGTAGCAAATAATTGGTGGCATTAATGTTGATTTCATGACCGCCGGCGGGTTAGCCGAAGTGGATGGTGTTCCTGGTTTCGTGGATGCAGCACGTGTTATTGATTTGGTTGTTATCTTTATGGCCGCTGGCGGATTAGCCGAAGTGGATGGTGTTGGTGATTTTCTGGATGAAACGGGTGTTGGTGATTTAGTTGTTGTTAATTTCGCCGCATATAAATACATCGAGTACGCTGTTAATTCCCTGCACAAACTCTTGTTAATTTTAAATTCTATGCATATAGCAAAGGCACATGACATTAGAAGATAAGATTATGGTTTGTCTTAATATAGAATTTAACATTGTTTTTCTATGTATTACTTACACTTCATTATATCTTAATTTTAAGTTAATTATAAGTCAAAGCTACACATGTCATGTACTACATGTCATTATCTTAAATCAATATATTTAGTCTTACAAACGATTTTTCTAATTATCTTCTACTTGGTTGCCATAAAACAATTTAATCAGTGATATTTTTAAAGAGTGATGTCTTATATGTTATTTATTTAAATTTATATTTGTCTATTTACTTTATGTTTGTGCAGTGGGAGATAATATTTAAATAAAGAAAAATGAACGAGAAATAATACCATATACCGCTGAGGATGTCGACAAATAATCGAATAATGGAATAATGAATTAAACTTGTTTTGATTCAACCTATGGGCATTAAAAGAAATAGACCATGCAGCCAATTAAAATGTAATCTACATTTTTCTTATCGTCTAAGTTTCTGTATTTTAATACATATTTTTATTGGTCTATAATAACCTTAGGCTATTGAGTGCGTCGAAAATGTTTGAGATTATTGTCATCTGGTTTTCATTCATTTCGGTTTTGCAATAGAGACTGCAATGCGCTACCTATTTTAGCTGAGTCTCGTCCATTGTTCCATAAGGATTTTTTGGGCGACTCTAATATAGTTGAATAAACCTTCTTTCGTCGTATCTCTTTTGGTGATTTTTTGTTTAAGTAGTATACTGTCCAACATTCGGTTGTTGTTGTGTATTTCATTAAGAGATTTTATTTATTTGTTATGTAATTTTGCAATGATCTAATGGATATTCTTTAATAGTTGCAATACATAGATTATAAAGGGTGATTTTTTAGCTGGTTTTATTTTGGCAACACTGGTTTTGACAGCTGACTTGTGTTTAGTACCTTGTGTCACTGTCAAACAGCTTCAGTTTGATTTGCAATTTAACCATGGATCGTCTTACAAATGAACAACGCTTGCAAATTATTGAATTTTACTATCAAAATTTGTGCTCGGTTCGAAATGTTTATCGCGCGCTGCTTCCATTTTATGATCGGCATTCACGACCTTCTGAGCAGTCTATTCGGAAGATTGTGACCAAATTTCGCACCAAATTTACTTTGTTGGACATTAAACCACCAACACGTTTATGTACTGTGCGTATTGAAGAAAATATTGCGGCCGTATCAGCTAGTGTGACAGAAGACCGCGAAATGTCGATTCGGCGCCGTTCCCAGCAGTTAGGCCTTTGTTACAGCACTACGTGGAAAATTTTGCGGAAGGATTTGGGCGTAAAGCCTTTTAAGATACAGCTGGTGCAAGAACTAAAGCCAGCCGACCTACCACAACGCCGAATTTTTGGTGAATGGGCTCTTGGAAAGCTGGCCGAGGATCCGCTTTTTTATCGAAAAATTGTGTTCAGCGATGAGGCTCATTTTTGGTTGAATGGGTACGTAAATAAGCAAAATTGCCGCATTTGGAGTGAAGATCAGCCAGAAGCATTGCAACAGCTACCAATGCATCCCGAAAAAGCCACTGTTTGGTGCGGTTTATGGGCCGGCGGCATTATTGGGCCATATTTCTTCAAAGATGATGCGAATCGCAGCGTTACTGTCAATGGTGAACGCTACCGAGCGATGATAACAAACTTTTTTTTGCCCGAAATGGAAGTTCTTGACTTGCATGATATATGGTTTCAACAAGACGGTGCCACATGCCATACAGCACGCGAAACAATGGCGCAATTGCGAGGCGAGTTTGGTGAACAGTTAATTTCACGTTTCGGGCCGGTCAATTAGCCGCCTAGATCGTGCGATTTGACACCATTAGATTATTTTTTGTGGGGGTATGCCAAGACTAATGTGTATAGGGACAAGCCCGCTTCGATTGACGCACTGGAAGCCAACATCCATGCATTCATTCGTGAGATACCGGCCGATATGTGTGAAAGAGTATGCCAAAATTGGACTCAGCGGATGGGCTACCTGAGACGCAGCCGCGGTCAACATTTGCATGAAATTATCTTTAAACATTAAATTGCAAGGTTCAAACTATCGATTCAAATAAATATTTCATTCATTTTTTCGAATTTTTTGTGTTTTTTTTTTTAAAAAAGTTCTAAACCTCTTAAAAAATCACCCGGTATAAGGTATTTACGTTTTGTTTCATGGCTTTTGTCAGTATTTTGTTGCAATGAAAAAGGAATGTCCATTTCGTAAATGATTTTTCCAGAATGCCCATAGGTTCCAGACAGCGATACCTGTAAATGGTGTGTTTATGCT
Organism: Ferdinandea cuprea; assembly: GCA_963576555.1. Taxonomy (NCBI): domain Eukaryota; kingdom Metazoa; phylum Arthropoda; class Insecta; order Diptera; family Syrphidae; genus Ferdinandea; species Ferdinandea cuprea. Next base: position 89,695,786 of record OY754958.1, on the reverse strand, counting down.
TTTCAATATGCTTTTATATTACTCGTCGAAGTACCGGCCTTGATTCGAAATTCATTTTGATATTAAAAAGGGTCATGTATTCTTCCGAATGTTGAACTTCCTTACACGGGGAAATCGATCGAAAATTAATTTGTGTGTTCTACATTTAACTTTAATCGATTTTGCGTGAATGGAAAAAAACAAATTCAATTCTCCAAAATTGTTAGCACTTTCTTCAAAATTTTTGACACAGTGCTTCGTCCCAAAGCGGTCCATATCTTTTCCGATTGACCTTTGTAAATTTTCTTCGCCAAGAAAATGCAAAACTACGGTTGGCAGCAACGTGACAGATTGCCTAAGGTGTGGTTCCACAATTTGCAGAACCATTGTCATTTATTTAGCCGGTAGTATGAAACGAACCTATAATTAAATATAATATAAAATTAAAACAATTGAACTTTCGTTTTCAGCTTTTATAACATACGCAGCATATCAACTTTCAAAGTGATTAGATATATCTCTCAGCCTTCGTGTTCATATATTTCCTCTGTGTATTTATACCATTCAGTCTGCAATCTCGCATCAATTAACTCAGCACTCATTACTTATTCTTTAAAACGCGTGAACATCAGTACCGAATTACCTCCCGGCGCCTTTTTTTTTTTTTTTTGGACTTTGGATACCCTTATAATGAAGTGACACAGTGCGGGCATTAGGGAAATGTAGGATTAGAGAAAGGGAGAAACCGATGCACGTTGGTTTTAAATGTTTGTAAATTATAATGCAAAGGAAAAACAGAGCGTGGTAGAGCATTCCACATTCGTATTGTACGGTTGAGAAAGGAATCTTTATATTTCACAGTACGTCCGAAAACAGGCTTAAGGGTAAACTGATGTGCATTCCTCAAAAGGCGAGTATTGCGGTTGAATTGCTGTAGGGGTGGAATGCAACTGGCTATTTCATTTGAGCACTTGTGGTGGAAATACCGATAAAACAATGACAGGCAGGAGACATTACGACGATCACTAAGAGAGTCAAGTGATTTCGCGATGTCTCGATCGCCAATAAGTTTTACCGCACGTTTTTGGATCCTGTCAAGTAGCTCCAAATATGTTATTGGTGCACCAGACCAGATATGAGCGTTGTACTCAAGTTTTGGGCGAATAAACGCCTTGTAGATTCTAGCCAGATCAGAAGGGGTGAAATATTTCTTGCATCGCTTTAGGAAGCCTAGACATTTCGCAGCGTTCTTGGCGACATCAAATATGTGGTCATTCCAACGAATTTTGTCATTAACACACATACCGAGAATGGAAAGTCTTTCGGTTTCAGCGATGCAAGTGCCATTCATGGATAATGGCAGAGAATTAGGGGTTCGCTTCAATGACAGCAGACAGCATTGCGTTTTGGAAGCATTAAATTCCACTCTGTTGGTTTTACCCCATTTAAGAATGCTGTCAAGATCGGAATTCAATGAGCTTAACATACGTTACGACATTAAACGGTTTCTTTATGAGCTTTAACTCGTCGTTGTGCTTCCTTGACAATGACGTGGATGCCGCTGCCGATGTGATTACAAATATAATTCACCTGGGTATGAAATGCTTTATCCCGAACAGGATAAAGAGTATCAAACGTAAAGAAAACGCGTGGTGTGGCTTGAGCTGTAAAGAGGCTATCAGGGTTAAAGAGGTAAGTTTTCGATCATTTAAGGCCAACCAAACTGAGGAAATCGAAAAAAGTTCAAAAGAGCCAGAAATGACTGCAATGCCTATTCTATCTGTCCTATTCTTCAGGCCTCTTTCCGAGAAGATGGAAAACAGCATTTGTCCAGCCCGTCCCAAAAAAGGCGAATATTTCTCTCCCTCCTCCTACCGACCAATTGCACTTACGTCCCTTCTTTCCAAGGTCATGGAAACGCAGATAAATCGTCAGCTTATGAAATGTCTTGAATTGCGGATACTTCTAAATGACTGGCAGTACGGTTTTCGCAGCAACATCCACTGGTGATTTGATGACATAACTAGCCGAAAAGTGGAACCAATCAATTCACCGTGGTGGTGAAAGTATGGTCGCTGCCCTTGATATTTCAAAGGCATTTGACAGAGTTTGACATCAAGCTCTTTTGTCGAAAATGCGTGCATTTGGAATCGATGATACCTTTCTTCAATGGATTAGAAACTACCTTTCGGACAAGTTGCAACTCACCAAATAAATACTGACGTCCCCCAAGGATCCGTTTTGTCTCCGACTCTCTTTCTCATTTTTATCAATGATCTATCTATTACTGTTAATCCACTCCATTCCTTTGCAGATGAGAGTACTCTTAGTTTCTCGTATTCGTTTCTGGATTTACGTCCTTCGTCTTCAAGCGTGGAGCTGGAACGGCAACGTTTGTTAAGCTCATTAAATTCTTACCTTCACAGCATTCTTAAGTGGGGTAAAACCAAAAGCGTCGAATTTAATGCTTCCAAAACTTCCAATGCTGTCTACAATAACTTATTTGGCGCTACCGGATAGGATTTTTCTTTCAAAGGATCCCAGTATTAGCTCTCCTTTCCTGCTAATCGTCCAGCTCTTGGCGCAGTATAGCAGAACTGACAGGATAAGGGTTCTGTAGAGCATGCACTTTGTACTTCGAGTTAGGAGTTTTGAACCCATTTGTTTTGCCAAACCGCAGTAGCAGCGGTTTCTTCGACGGATCTCCACTAAGATGTCATTTGTGGAGTTGTTGTTTACCCCGAGGTAGATAAACTCCTTAACTACCTCGAAGTTGCTGCTATCAACAGGGACATTTTGTCCTAGTCGGTGGACAGATGATTGTTTGTTTGTTGATATCATATATTTAGTCATGTCCTCATTCACTTCAAGGCCAACTAGTTTCGCCTGTTCGTCAATAGCCGTAAAAGCCTCTATCACGGCACGCTGGGATCGACCGATGATATCTATATCGTCCGCATACCCCAGCAGTTGGACTGATCTGTTGAAGATAGTGCCTTCCGTGTTGACACCTGCCCTGCGCACTATCTGCTCAAGAACAAGATGTAAGAAATCACACGACAGCGCATCTCCTTGCCGAAATCCTGTGCATGTTTGAAACAGTTCAGATGAGCTGCTGCCAAACTGCACATTGCATCGCGTGTTATCTAGTGTAAGCCACTCATCTGGATCAGTTTTGACTGGATCCCGAATTCGGCCATCGCCACAAAAAGCTCCTGACGATGAATGCTGTCATATGCGGCTTTAAAGTCGATGAAGAGATGGTGTGTCTCGACTTGAATTTCGTTGGTCTTTTCCAGGATTTACTTAGTGTGAAGATGTGGTCTACAGTTGATCTGCCGGGCCGGAAGCCACACTGGTACGTGCTAATTAGTGTGTTGCAGAAAGGCAGATAGGATCTTATATGCGACATTAAGCAGGGATATGCATCGATAGTTCTTGCAAGACATAGGATTGCCATTCTTGTAGATGGGACATATGGAGCTGATGGTCCAGCCATCAGGCATGCTTTCCTCCACCCAAACTTGGTTGATGATTTGGTGCATGCGCCCTACCATAACATCACCTTCGTATTTGAAAAGCTCTGCAGATAGAACGTTAGAGCCGGCGGCCTTGTTGTTCTTTAGCTTTTTTATAGCTAAGCCAACCTCTTCTATACTGGACGGAAGGACTGGTTCTTCATTGACTGGACGTGGGTTCTCTTCTTGCTGCCCTTGTTTTCCTCTGCAGCGTTCTAATGTTGTGCATGTGTTGGCGTGGCTGGTATCCTAGTGTGGCTTCGGCTACCTCCTTGGTGATGTTGCGATACTGAGACCACTGGTTGTTGGCGTCTGTGAGGAGTTTCTCACTCAGGCGCTCTTTGTAGGCTCTGGTGACTCCAGATGTGCTAAGACGTCCAACGTCGAATTTCTTTTTTTTGGGGTCGACGTTTGGCCCTCGGTAAGTGTGCACGTTCAAGATGTTAGATGCGTGCCTCGCATGGTTGATTGGTTGATTTGGTTGGCCTTTGTGGTGCATTTATATCCGAGGCAGCCATAGGCACTATATGTTTTTGACGTGGTCGGAAAGTTACCCCGACGGCACAACCCCCAACATGGGGGGCCAGGCCCTGTTCTTGACCCTAGGATAATAGGCCGGTAATTCCGGTGTCAGTAACCCACTTCGGGGATGTGAATGCTGCCGTTGACCCATCAAGGGCTCATCTGCCACCAACTCTTTTCCAACACCCTGGCTTAGATTTGGATATCCCTATAGACCTGGGATTCAAATAAGTCGAAGCAGCTCATATAGGGAGATAATTTGTTCCACCTAACTGGAACTGTGGACGCCGCCGTTGATCCATCCGTAGAATTCGTCCGCCGCCGTCCGGAAACTGGAGAAGTGCCTTAGGAGATGGCACTCGAAGGACAAAATGTATGCTCTTTCTCTTCTTCTCTCCATTTAACGACGAGATTATGATCAAGATTCCCACTTCACTGCATTCCTACTGGTCCGCCTGTGGGGTTCGCCGGTTCGACCTCAAAAAATATCTGCAGGCCTCCCGATTGTGAATCACTTCATCATTGAGGCCAATCAAATTCTGGTGTTTCTGCATTTCTGCATTTGTATGATCCAGCAGTTCTTAGGCCTGCCTCTTTTACGCGATTTTAAGCGATTTTCACTCCACTGATTAGCCATTGCATCACCTCTCATGAGTTTGGAGATCATCAATCAATCATGAGCCATCTGACCCATCTTTTTCCCGAACTCACTGGGTATCTCATGCGGCCCAACCGCGTTTCTCTTTCTCTTTTTGACGGCTTTCCCAACTTCTTGTTGGTGGCGGCTCCTGGAAAATATAGCCAGAGAAACGTTGCTCGTAATACTCTCGCCACCTGTGTAAAAATTTTTTGTCGTCCACAAGTAGTTGGCGTTGAGCATTGTTAATGAACTTCGGCGAACGAATTTCCTGAGCATTTCTTCCTCTCTGTGCGGCAATCTTGAAAATTGTTGTTCGCTTGTTCGTGTTTTGTCGAAGCTCGTGTGTTATTTGGTTCCTTTCAGCAGGCGAAGAAGATACCTTCTCCAACTCCTGATACAGACTCTCCATACACTTAGCTTGATTTTGGGCACACTTTTTCTTCGCCATACTTTTGCAACGTCTGTATTTCCACTTCTATTTTTGTTCTTCTTCTCCATTAATGTTCCTGTCAGGAGTAGGCGGTGATGCCGGGTAATTGCCTTTCCCAAGATCACTTTGCAATCTTTAACTCTAGGCTTCATGAAACTTGCCACCAAATAGTAGTCAATTTGAGTTTCATTCCCGCCACTGCTATAAGTGACCAAGTGCCGGTTCTGATTGATGAACATTGTATTTAAAACGACTTGCACATGCTTAGGATGTCTCCACCAGAAGAATTCCTGGTGCGTATCTTAGTCCTCCATGGCAGACTTCATAGTCTTCGTTAGACTTCCCGAAATGTCCATTCAAATCTCCGCCAACAAACAAAAGCTTATCCTTTGGGATACTCTTGATGATCTGACAGTCAATTCTCCTCAGAGATAGAAGAAAAGATGCTGACCTTTTGCAAATGTCTGGCCGCAGTAGTTTGGTCTGCCTACATCCGGCGCAATCGCGCCACCGAATTCACGAGAAACCCAAGAATCAATGGAAGACATGACTAAAGATGTAGACAGACCCAGAACAGGTTCGGGTCCTAAGAAGACATCTTCTGAACCCTGCCTAGAAGTAGAACTAAGCTAAACTAGAACTTAATTTTTCTGCTAACGGGTATTATGTATGATTTATTATCCTGTACATTAGCATTGCTTTATACCACAAAACCAAAGTTGCATCTACACTATGCTGTCAAAGGTCGCATTATCAAAAGCACCCTCAACATCGACGAAAATGCCCAACGCGTACTTCTTCCGGCAAAGAGCACTTTCGTGTCACTAACAAGTTTTTGAAGCGCACTCTCGCAGGATTTTCCGCGCTGATAGGCATGTTGCATCTCAGAGAGAGGATGTGATCGAAGACAACTTTGCGCAAGAGGAAGACAGACTTATGGGTCTAAAGCTTTTGCTTTTGTAGTCACACTTACCAATTTTTGGTATGAAAACCACTTTAACCATACGCCAGAGTGAAGGTAAGGCCAAGGCCAAGCTCGCGGTTAAAATTCTTTTCAATGTTGACAAAACCTGACTTAAAACCTGTTACAGCAAAACTGTATAAATTCTATCCGTACCAGTCCCGATGCAATATACCAGCTGTGCCGCGTGGTATTAGTCGGTTCAAATGTAGCCACCGTCGTTTGAAGGGCTGAAGAACACGTAGTAACCTGATTTCCCGGGAAGTGAGTCTCAAGGGAAAGACTGAAAGTCTCCGCCTTTGTCTCAGTGTACGTTCCACCAGGTTTAAGGATTGCATCCCGTTTACTTGGTCTGTTCCTTTGGAGGACTTTAACAAGCCTACTAGTTGCACTTAGAGATTCGACTTGCGAATAAGTCTCTTAAAAATTTTTTTTTTTTCGATCGATAAAGATTTCAGTATTCCACTAAGTTGGTTTTTAAAGACCGATTTAGGAGCTTCCTAGTTTCTTTACGAAGACACTGCACCAGAGTACCGATTTTATGCGGGGGGGTTTTGGAAACAGGGTACGAAAGTTCAAAGCAGCGGGTGAGGACGTTGTTCAGATCCTGAGCAGACCTCTCCACTCCCTGTCTTAATCTAAGTTTGAGTGGAACTTTGACAGAGTTGGCAAGCTTCTCTCTAAACCGTGGCCAGTTCGTTTTTCTCGGATTTCTCCTCTCTTGCGAAGGCGAAAGTTCGCAGTAGATTTTAAATTCGATGTATCAGTGATCTGATTAGGTGCTATTTGGCGATACCTTCCAATTTAGGATAGATTTCAAATGCCTGTTAGACAGGGGAACGTCAATTACATGCTGTCTTCTGGCTATAACAAAGGTAGGTTGATGACCTACATTGTTGATGGATTCACAATAAATAAGCCAATGCAACGACAAAGGGCTCCCAATTCTCATTTGCTTGGTAAGTTATAGAAACAGCTACCAAATCTTGGCTACAAAAGCTTCATAGTAGCTGTGAAAGATTTCTATATAATAAGAAAACTCCTAGGTCTTTCGGATTGCTCATCATAAAGAAAAAATAAAATAATTATTAGGCGTAAACGCCCCGTACAGGACCTAAAGCCTAGCTTCTCTAACCATTATGTGTGCGAAGTTATATTTTTGACGCGAATGGAGGGACCTACAGTTTAATGCCGGTTCCGAACGGCAATTTATTTTTGAGAAGCTTCTCATGACACTTCTTACTCTTGGATGTTTGTCAGACGTTCGCAGGAGGTGGGGCTGCGAATCAAAACTTTCAGGTGGTACAGGTCGGAATTTGAACCAGCGACCTCTCGCTTAGTAGTCCAACACACTTAACCACTAAGCCACTGCACCCACTCATCATAAAGCAGGGCTGTAGGTTAATTTGAGTAAACAAGATGGATGAATACTCTGGGTTAAGTCTGTTTGACATTGAAATGGAAATGAATCCTGCCAAGATGCAGATAGGGACGCATGTTATACATAGATTTGATGATCTCGGCAGCAGCTATGTCTATACTCACAATCAGAGAACTACCAAATTCATTGTGACGGTTTTACTCTTCTTGTGTAAACGGACCCCCAGACTTTTGTGTCGAGACCAGGATTCTGGGTTTGCAAACTCCAAAAGATGAGTTTTGCTGTGTTCGGACTCTGCATCACTCATGCTATTATCATTGCCCGCTTTCCCAATGCGAACTGCTAAAGAGGAGACAGCAGGATCCCTGTAGGAACGCTTCCTAAATCGCACCTTAGCTGTTTTGCGTTCAACACGTGGATTTTTGGACGTACACCTACCATCAGAGCCGTTCGCTTCGACAAAGTTCTGTCCACTAGTGCTGCACCCAGTATTGGTCACAGCACCAGCATCATCCAACCTAGTTTTGTCGTGGGACATACTCCAACTCAAAAAGATCATCTTCGAACTTTTCACGAATAAAGTTGAAACGAACATTTATGTGCTTAGTTCTCTTATGGAATTCATGATTTTTGATCATTCGTATGTATTGCTCCTTGATTGTCTACGTACAATACTAGTTTCATCTTTTGATTCATCAAATCGGTTAAAACTTGTTGGATCCACAATAATTCTTTGACTGCCTGGCATGCAGTCACAAACTCAGCCACGGTTGTGGAAAGTGCCACATTAAATTTTGAAACTAATCGTTTCACATACTGTGATTGATTAATATTAATTGATCCATCTTGACACCTCCTTATCTTAAATCCAGAAAAGTGTCAAGCCGGAAATACTTTAATTTCGATATTAAGTTTTAGATGCCACCAAGCCATCGTCTAACTAAACGTTTTAAGAAGTTTAGTAAATGTTTTGTTCCACCACCTAGACGCTTGTTTAAATAACCATATAAACTTTTCTGAAGTTTGCATACTCGAGTGCTTCCATCTTCCTTTTGGCTGCTTAACATAAACTTCTTCTTTGATATCACCATTTAAAAATGTAGTTTTCACATCAAATTGCTTGATATGAAGTTTTTCTGATACAGCAATGGCCAAAATTGTCCGAATCGATGTGAGTTTCGCTACAGGACTAAAATTCTCGAAGTAATCCACCCTGAATTGCTGGCTAAAACCTCGAGCTACTAATCTAGCCTTGAATCTTATACCTTCATTCTCATTAAATTCTTGATTTGGTATAACTATTTCATATCAACCAGCTTGCGACTCTCAGGCAATTCCATCAATGTCCAGGTTTCATTTTTATTTAGCGAAGCAATTTCTTCTTCCATAGCTCTTCTCCATTTATACGCATCCTCAAACTGCATGGCATTTTCAAAGCAATCTGGCCTATGGGACTACGCTAGGTACGCGTAACAGTTAATTTCTGGATGTAACAGTTAATTTCGCTTTGCTCATTTTTGTTTCTGCTTCTTAACTGCTCCTTGATTGTACTAGTTTCTTGTCTCTCCGCAATATCTATTTCGCCTCCAACTGCTTCTTCAAAAACGTCATCAGCATCACCCCCAGCGTCAACATTAACAACACTATATTGAGATTTTTCTCCAGCAGCGTCAACATCAACATCAGCGGCACAACTACTCTTAAATGTTACTCTTAACTGTTTGCCCGCACATTCTCCATCCATAGACAAAATCAGTATAAAGATCTTTATCATCAAACACAGCAAACAACTCATTCTGCTTAACCGTCATCACCTTCGAATCATGGAAACGAACATCACGGAAAATGTCCACTTTATGATTTTCTGCAAAAAATACCCTATATCCCTTGACACTTTCACCCCAGCCCACAAAAACACCCTTTTTGGATTTCGGATCCCATTTCCACCACTTCTGCTGCGGTATGTGAACAAGGCTTCATTTCCGAAAACCTGAAATTTGGTAATGTCAGCCCGTTTTCCTTACCATAACTCAAATTATGATTTTCCTTTTGTTGGACTAGTACTAGTTCGGTTAAGAACGAAAACTGCCGTGTTAACTGCCTCAGCCCAAAGTCTCATGTCCAAATTCCTTCCGTGAATCATTGTCCGAGCTACCTCAACATTTGTGCGCATTTCACGCTCTGCACGTCCATTGCACAACAAAATTCTCCATTAAAATATTTTGAGTATTTTAATTAATGCATTCCGAACCATTGTCAGACCGAAGAACCTTCACCCTTACACCTGTTTCAGCTGAAACTCATTTAAGGTACCTTGAACTAAGAGTTTTGTCCTTTCTAAAATGAACCGTCCTAAAGTGCGAAAAGTCATCCTTAAAAAGCAAGAAGTATTTTGATCCTCCAACTGAAGTACAGTGCTTCGACCCGCACACATCAGTGTGCACAAGTTCCCCTACATAACTCGCTTTATTTTGGCTTGAACAAAAAACGTCACGATGTTGTTTTCCGTATAAGCAAGACTCACAAATGAAATTGTCTTCATCTTCATTTCTGGCCTTCAATACACTCTTTACTTGCACGATGTTTTGATGCCCTTGTTTCTCGTGCCAAGTACGTATTATCCCTTTTTGTTCAGCCAAATTTGCACATGGACCATCATCCACCGCATAACTTGTAACCTTCAGAAGCAGTTTGAATAATTTAGACTCACGCACTCCCACTACCAAAACAGATTCTCCCTTAACAGTTCGCATTTTAAATTATTCTAAGACAGTTTAAGACCTTTGTCCAAGGCGCAGTTCAATGAGAAAAGATTTAGCCGAATATCCGAAACATAGAGTACATCAGCTAAATGGTTCTCCTCCCAGCATACATTGTTAAAAGACAGAACGTTTATGTCCCTTCTGCAATAGACATTAATGGTACTACCATCCCCTAACTTGACGACTATCGGCTTACCAAACTCCACATAACTTATGAACCATTCTCTCCTGCTAGACATGTGATCACTCGCTCCAGAATCCAGAAACCACTCATCTGTTCTGTTATTAACATATGTTAACAGCGCCTCACATATAAATGCATTTCCTCTCTTCCCATTCGAATGTGACCAATCCATTTGTTTTTCCTTCTTCTTTGGACATTGTTCTTCCAGTGTCCAGTGCCTTAACAATAAAATCACTTTCCCGCCTTCACCGACTGCTTATTTTTGAGAAAAAACTTTTTTGGTGCAAATTGCTTATTTGCAATTAAAGCACTACTGCCTCCAGGTTTACACCCGCTGTTCATAGTGCCGAAAGCCCATTTTTTAAAACTTCCTACTACATTAGGGGCCCTTCTGCTGCGTTTATGTGCATACATATGCTGAACCATGGTTTTTCAAGCATCCTTGAAGTTATTTCACTGTCGGGCGTCTTGCAGGAACGAACACATTTGACTTATTTTGCTTTCGCAGGTATTAGCGAAAATCTAGAATGCCAAAGAAATCCATTGGCGTGAACTTAGTGAAGATGGTCCAGGAATCTGGTAAAATAATGCATTTCCAACCTTTTCGAATACGACAGGGGTTTCGGAGAGGTCGATTAGGTTCTGTATCCAGCGTCGCGGAGGGCCTGATCAAGTTTGCCAGACCCATACAGCGTTATTAATAAAACAATCAACGATGAATTAACTCCGATTTGCCTTTAATTATCTTTTAGTACACTATTTCTTACTCATTAGATGTTTTTTTCACTAATCAACATTGATCAACCCTTCATTAACTTAAATGCGGAATTCGGCATTCAAAGCATAATCAAAGTGTTAAATATTTTTTTTGGGCAAAATGTCAATTTTTTTTTTGGTTTTTACAAAATATTTAAATATTAAATATAATAAATGTGTGATTGCTTCCATCTTACTTATTTAAATACTAACCATGTCTGAATACAATACCTAATAAAACAAATCGTCTTTCCATTTCTAACTTTTATGTATAGGTGTATGTGCGTTTTTCGTGTGTTTTTCGTTGTTTTGAAATTAAATTTCAAATACGAAATACACAGTTTGAGATTTTTTTAGTATAATTTTCAATCAGTGTTTTCAAAACCGTTCATCAAATCAAAATCAGTTATTACAGGATTAAAATTGTGTTATTAATAAATCAATGATTAACTTTTTAATTGATAATTAGTCAATCGTGAATCAAAAGCCAATTAAAAAAATCGAATGAATACGGCTGATAATGTATATAATTTGTATCATGCTTTAAATGTATCTTAATTAATAGTTAATTTATAGTTTAATTTATAGTAAATTAATAAAAATATTATATATATTATAATACTTGTTCTAGATTGACTGATATATAGGGTTAATTCTATGGTGTTATATTATAGAAACGAGTTTTTCTCCTTGGTTGAACTAATTTGTTCTACTGAAAATTATTATTGGAAAAATTGTTAAAGTTGATTACTATGCGTTCTTTTAATTCTCTTTCCAATCCTGATATTTGTGTTTACCTTATTGTTGAAGGACACAACCTTGAAGGGTCCTTACCAGATAGGCGAAAATTTATTTTTTCTGGCGGGGTTCCTTCGCAAAACCATCTGCCCAACCTTGATCGTAATGCTCTTTGAGCCCTTATCGTAGGCGTCTTTTGATCTTAGCTTAGCTATTTTAAGATTCTGATTGGCTAGCTTGTGGGCAACCCCAAGTTGGTCCTTGAGTTGGGAAGGTTGGTTTTCAGTATTATATTATGGGGTGGTTTTTTTTTTTAAATTCGTTGGCATTTGAAATTTAAACCCAAATAGGGCATTCAAAGGGGTTAGTTGTGTCGCAGTGTGAATGGAGTTGTTTTGGACATGCATGGCTTGCCGGAGCCACTGGTCCCAATTTTTTTCATCGTTTGCCGCCACAAAGGATCGGAGGTATTCGGCTAAGGGCCGATGACTTCTCTCTAACGAACCGTTTGATTGAGGATGACATGCTGTTGTATAGAGTTTTTTTCACCCCAAGTAACTTGCAAGTCTCTGAAAATACCTTTGACGTAAAGTTGGCGCCATTATCCGGAACAAGAATCTTTACAATCCTATACCTTGTCACGATTTGGCCATAAAATAATATTGCTTCCATATCGGGAAGGGCTGCACAGTCCGTGAACTTAGTCAAATCGTCCTGAAAAGTCAATATATATATATGTTTCCTGAGTGGGATATGGGAAGTCCACAGACAATATCCATGTATACCTTATCGAAAGGCAATAAGGGGGTATCTGTAATGACCATGGGCATTTTATTGGCAGGGGAGCATTTATTCTTTTGGCACAGTTGACATTTTTTTACGAAATCCCTGAAATCTTTGCCATCCCCTACCATCTATATTGTTGGCTGATACGCTGTAACGTTTTTTTGTTACCTTGGTGACCACCGGATGCAGAATTGTGAAAATCTCTTAAAATAGTTTTGATTTCCGATCGGTCTGTTATAAATTCTGTAGTTGTTGCAGTTTTTTTTGGCACATTTATTGTGCTTTTATAATCATTTACCTTGTCTTTACCACTGAAAAGTAAAGTAAGGATGCAGCTTCAGAAACAGCAGCGTCTTTGCCCTCAAAGATGTTTGTGTGACATCCAGACATTGCTCTACTGAATTTTCTTGTGGTATGCGACTTAGTGCATTAGCGTTCTTGTTCTCCTTTCCGGGTTTGTAGTCGATTTTATAATCGTATACCGAAAGTTTATGATGAAACCTGACTAGACGGGAGGTGGGATCTTTAACAGGAAATACTCCCTTAAGTGGCTAATTGTCTGTATAAAAGAACGCCTTAAAAGATAAGTTTTGGGTAGGCCATACAATAGTCACGAGTTCCTTTTCTATTGTAGAATATCTTTTTTCAGCTGGATTTAGAGAGCGGCTTGCATAAGCTATGGGTTCATCCTTTCCAACGTCACCCTGTGACAGTACTGCTCAAAATGCGTCATTGCTAACATCTGTAGTCAAAATGAATGGCTATGAAAAATCTGAACTGGAGGTATTATTATTGCCCTTTTCAAGTTTTCAAAGGAGGTTTGGTTTGGTGCAAGTAATTTTGATAATCTTTCACTTGATTCCTGTTTACTTACACTTAAAATTGAATTTTTAATTTCTCACTTTTTATGCTCACTTTATGCTTCGAAACTGCTTTATTTCAGCCGTTACACTATCTAGTGTCTGAACAGTAAGATCAGGGTCTCTAACTGATCAGGGTCTCTAAGTTTTTCAATGTAACTGGTTTGTTGCATCTTACCAAATCAAATGCATCACCAAATTATCTAGTTGAAAGCATTGCCAAATATATTGCTTCACTCCCTGAGTCTATGCATTTTAGACCTAAGGAACAGGCATTAAGAAATTCATATACCTTCCAGAGAGCTCTGGTGTTCTTGCACCAACAAATTGTGGGACAATTTGAGCAACTATTTTTTCAATGCTGTCGTAGCTCATTTTGGTGAGTTTTTTGGATGGCTCCTTGCAAGGTACAACGTCAAATCCAAAGAAAGATTTTTCGGATTGTAGGGCTATTATTTGTTCCCTTTGTTTTATGTTCTCTTCTTTAAGGTACTTTATATTCGCGGTATAGTTCAATTCTAATCCACGGATTCTTTCAGTTTCATCTTGGGTTTGCGTGGTCAGGAATGTTTTATGTGCGCTTTTCACTTTAGCTGGTCTGGACTGGAGTGCCACAATTTCTTAATTAATTTTGAAATTGTTTCCTCGGCTTTCGTATTTACTGCCTCGCCTTCAACCTGGCTGCGATCTGAGCTAAATCGTACCCTTTTGGTATTATTATAAGCTCAGATTTAAGTGCTTGGACTTCACCTTGGTGACTAGCCTTAAGCCTTTTTATTGTCTCCAAATACTCTGTGAGTATAGCGTCGGTTGTTTAAAGCCTTGTAGATTGTCCCCAATGTGCATTATTTCGTGAATAATTACGCGCATAAACTTTCCTGCTGGTTTTAAGTGTTTTAAGTTCTGCCAACAGAGTTTCGTTAAACTCTTTTATTTCTTGCCCTTGATCTTTCAATTCCTTTTAGAGTTGAAGGACTCTCTTCTGTTCATAAACTTAAAACCAAGGCAAGTAAACAATTGACCACTTTGGAGTCGAAAATCAAAACAGAAATAAAAACTAACCTAGCTTAAAGAGGTTAATGTCTTATACAGGGTGTTTTTTTCGACTTGAAATAAAACACAAGAAAATCTTTTTTTCGGGCATGTGACCGCCGCGGCTGGTTTGAATAAAGACAAGTCTAGAGGTCCAATTTTAAACCTCTTTTTCAAGCATTTGGGGCTGTATGTTGGCAATAACGCCACGAATTTGGCTTCCAAGTCCCCTAACGTTTCTAGTTTGTTGGCGGAGGCGAGAGACTTCACATATACCCAAAGAAAATAATCCAATGGTGTCAAATCACACAATCTTGGTGGCCAATTGACAGGTCCATTCCGTGAAATTATGCGCTCATCGAATGTTTCCTTCAATAAATCGATTGTGACGTGCGCTGTGTGGCAAGTAGCGCCGTGGGAACCACATCACATCCACATTCCTGCCATCTAATTCGGGAACAAAATAGTCGGTTATCATGGCTTTATACCGGTCTCCATTAACGGTAACTGACTCTCCAGCATTATTTCGGAAGAAGTATGGCCCAATGACTCAACCAGCCCAAAGAGCACACCAAAAAGTCAGTTTTTGTGGATGTAATGGCGTTTCAAGGGTCTCATGTGGATATTCTTCACTTCAAATGCGGCATTTTTTTTTTTGACGTAGCCATTCAACCCAAAATGAACCTCATCGCTGAACAAAATTTTGCGATGAAAATCAGCATCGATATCAATCTCATTTTCGGCCCATTCACCAAAATCACGACGCATTGCATGGTCGCGGCTTAATTCTTAATTAATTCTTTAATTCTTGCACAAGCTGGATCTTGTAAGGTCGTAAGAAGAGATCTTTGCGCAAAATCTTCCATAAAGTTGATGGACAAAGCTCCAATTGGTGTGCACGGTGCCGAATCGATTCATTCGAGTCCTCTTCAACACTTTGCTCTACAGCGGCAATTGTTTCTTCGGTGTGCACTGTTCGACGTCTCTGCGGATGCGTATTATCACATAGAGTAAACGTTATGTGAAAACGATCCATGGTTAACCGAATTTATTGCTCTAATGGACGATTATGTCGACCATAAAATGAACGGAGCTTGCGGTAAACTTCGCGAACTGAACCATTATTTTCGATATAGATTTGCACGATTTGCAAGCGTTGTTCATTTGTCAACCTGTTCTTGATGAAATGGCAAACCAAACTGAACATAAATGACATTGGAGTTGCCAGATTTGACCACAAAATGTCAGTTTTATCTCTATTCGAAAAACCAACCTCTAAAAAAAACACCCTTTATAAAAAGAAGAGAAACACAATAAACATTAAAAAAATAAAAATAAACAACAAAAAAAAAGGTAAAAGAATTAATGCAAACTATAATACTTACCTGTTTCAGAAACTGCTGCAGGTCCAAATAAACTGCAATATTAATTCTCCTTATTAATTCCCAATACTTTTTTTCACTATTTGTGTTTTTTTTTACTTTTTCACAATGTTTTTGTCTTTTATTTTCGAATAATAAAAATTTGTTTTTTTTTGTATGTTCTTTCTTTTATATTTTTCTGTTTACACTCTGTTTTGTGTTAGAACAATCACTTTGGTTCGCGAACCGGCTGCGCCAATGTTAAAGTTAAACAAATGAAATACGTCTGCGTCGTCTAGTGCGCGAAATTCGACGAGACAGCCTGAAACTTCGCTTGAGGAAATGCATTACTTAACTTGCATAGTATTTTTAGTTGTGTATTACGGTTGTGCTGTCGCTGCAGTGATATTACTATAATATAAAAACTTCTATTTGGAAAATGATAATGTTAAATACAAGTGTTTAGTGTCAATTTTAATAGTTCTATTAACAAATTTGTAAATAACAAAATTATTTTAAGTTATCAAAAGGAATTGTTTAACGAAAAATTCAGATTGCTGGAATCGAAAATCTGCGCTTGAAGACGCCAATACAAAGTATGTCAGCGGAAAATGGATAATTCAAAGGATCAGGAAACTATGTGGAGACTGCTGAAACAAAGCGAAAAGAAAAAGTGAAGCTGATAAGTGAAATATGCATTATTGAAATAAAAAATTAAATAGGTCATGTTAATTTACAAACATCATACAAGACTTTTGTTACCTAGATTTAAGGTTCAGATTATCGAATTGCTATCTGATGCAATAAATATTATTTTCGGAGTCCCTCAGGAATCACTACTTGGAGTTTTATTATTTCTCATATATATAAATGATATGGAAAAAAAAGGTGTTCATTCAAAGTTATTGTTATTTACTAATGATGCATTTTTGTTTACGTCTCATGTGCCTACTGACGAGGGAATTGAAAATAAAATCTAAGATATGTAACCGATGTTACGAAGCATACATTTTGAACATATACTCCCTAGGGTTCCGAAATGGTAAAGTGTTAAAACTTTTTAAATACGCCCACTGCCACGCCCGCAATTTAAAAAAAAACCGTTTTAAAACTGTAGTTAAAGAGAGAAAGGGTTCTAAGCTCAACAAAATATGTAGACCCACAAGTTTCCCTTATAAATTTTAACAAAATATGTTTTTCTTCAAAAATTTGTATAGAAAAGGAAAAAAATGTATAAAAAAAATATTTTGCCAACATTTTTTCCAGTATATAACCCATACGTTTTTTCAAAAAATATTTTTTTTTAAATTTAATAGAATGAAATCAAATGCTATTCATCATCTTCTTAATGCTTTTTTCTTTGGGGCATATAGGGATATGGATAGGGTATCATACTGTTCGCCCCAAGGGGACTGTAGCCTTTCATTCCAAATTTTAGCTTCCCAGCTTAAAACGAAAGGCATGAAAATGCTTTTTTTTCGAGGGTAGGTGGAAATCCTCCATGAGACATTGTGAGGACCGGCCGCACGTGCTCATAATGATTTTGAGATTCTTACTCACTAAAAACACCTCCATTCAAAATACTTTTTCACTACAACAAGATTTTATCCTATCTATTAGTTTAAATGTTCGTTATTGTACCCGTTTGGCTTGCAGGCTCTCAGCGGAAGTACCTGATAACACCACCAATTTCTCGCGGTTACATCTTATTGCCCTAGTTCATTTATTTCAGATTCCATTTAAGTTTCGCATCTAATGTCATTCCCAAATATTAAGCTTCATTTGTACGTCTATAAAAATGGGTAGCGTATTTAAATTCCTGTAATTAAAGTTTTTGTCCTCTCAAGAACACTATTGATGGCCCGTTGGAGCTTGGTCGTTGCTTTTTCAACCATGTTACTCACGGCTAATATAGCTATATCATCCGCAAACGTTGCTGCAGTTGTGCCTTGTTCTTATCTCGAGTAAAAATTAAAAATAAAATCGGATCTTGAAGGCTTACTTGTGGAACTCCTGCCGATTTCTTGAATTCGGAATATTCGTTTCAATGCTTAGTGCCGATCTGCCACCCGACGCGTGCACACACTTTTTAAAATCGCTACGCGGTCAGTTTGCACACAAAAAAAAAAAAAAAAAAACAACAACAAACAAGTGTGTAAAAGCATAAAAACAAAAAAAATAAAACGCTAATCGCGCGCGCGCTGTGCAAAAACAAAACCAGTGCAGTGTACAGTGTACAGCGAAAAAAAAAAAAAGTGTATTGTGTTTGGGCACTCCATCTGGTCCCACTCCCTATCGTTTGCTGCTGCTTTGCTTGGCTATAGCAAGTGCCGTATGTTTTTGCGTGCACTTGCTATGGCTGGGTAGAGTATCATTTGGCGAATAGCGGGTCGCGTTGTGTAGATTTTGTTGGCAGACCAAAGCAATTCATTGTATGGGCATAACACCTGCAGTGATTTGTTTTGGAAAGCTGACGTCAGGATCTACACGGTGCGGCCTAGCTTAGTCTGCGTCGGAGTTGAGTTTTTTGTGTTTGTTTTTTTGTTATGCGTGGGAATTTTAGAGTGGACGTGAGTAACATTCGTGGGTTGAGATCCAATTTTTTTTCATTGTACGCCCATGTGACTCACAATAAACCAGCTGTTTTGGCACTAAGTGAAACACAGGCCAGCATTGATTCCGATTTAACGGAGTTTAGTCTGCCTGGATATAACTTGGTGCCATTATTCTTTTCCCATCGTGGTATCACCGTTTATATACGTTCTACTTCTACCTCAATATGGCCAATGTTCCAATCCGGAATTTAACTATATTTGGCTAAAATTCCATGTCCGTAGGCAATTAATCCACTACTGTTTTATTTACAGAAGCCCTAACCAAGACAGGCATTCAACTTGTAATGAGTTTGATGCACTGTCTGATTCCATAACCAGAATTGATACCCTTTATCCTCATACTGAAATCGTCATTGCGGGCGATTTTAATATACACAATTCAAGTTGGCTTCGACATTCTGGACAGACAACACCCGAAGGAAGGTATGTTGAGATATTTGCTGAGGTTAATAGTTTAACCCAGATTGTAAATGAGCCGACACGGATACCGGACATTAGCGGTCAAAACGCCAACACTCTGGACTTGTTTCTTACCTCTCACCCTGATAAATACATTTTAAATGTATTATCGCCTCTAGGTTCGTCAGACCATTGTATCATATCGGCGAATTTCTCGTACTCCAGCCACACAGTTAGTGGATGCCGCTGCCGATATGATTACAAATTTAATTCACCTGGGTATGAAACGCTTTATCCCTAACAGGATAAAGTGTATCAGACCTAAGGAAAACGCGTGGTGTGACTTTAGCTGTAAAGAAGCTATCAGGGCTAAAGAGGCAACTTTTCGGTCATTTAAGGCCAACCCAACTGAGGAAAACCGAAAAAAGTTCAAACAAGCCAGAAATGACTGCAATGCCCATATTAATCGTGTCAAATTCTCCTACGACCAAAAGTTGAGGCAAAAAATTCTACAAAGTCCCTCCGGTAGTAAAAACTTTTGGTCGTTTGTTAAGAATATTAAAAATTCGGCCTCGTCATCTATCCCGACACTCATTTACAATGGCACTCCAGCTGTCAGCTCTTCGGATGAAGCCAATCTGCTCGCTGCTCATTTTGCAGCTAGCTCAACGCTCCCAGATTGTGCTTTATCTCCCCCAGTACTCGAGCGCATAGAACACTCCATGGGACAAATCCACTTTCGCACCCGTACTGTGGCAAGAGTACTTCAAGATCTCAACATTCACAAATCCGCTGGCCCAGATGGTATTTCCCCTATAGTTCTGAAGAGGTGTTCTTCCACGCTGGCAATACCACTGCGTAAGCTTTTCTATCTGTCCTATTCTTCAGGGCACTTTCCGAGAAGATGGAAAACAGCATTTGTCCAGCCCGTCCCGAATCTTCCTCTCCCTCCTCTTACCGACCAATTGCACTTACGTCCCTTCTTTCCAAGGTCATGGAAACGCTGATAAATCGTCAGCTTATGAAATATCTCGAATCCCGAAAACTTCTTAATGACCGGCAGTACGGTTTTCGCAGCAACAGATCCACTGGTGATTTGATGACATATCTAACCGAAAAGTGGAACCAATCTATTCACCATGGTGGTGAAAGCAAGGTCGTTGCGCTTGATATTTCAAAGGCATTTGACAGAGTTTGGCATCAAGCTCTCTTGTCGAAAATGCGTGCACTTGGGATCGATGTTACCCTTCTTCAATGGATTAGAAATTACCTTTCGGACCGTTCAATACAAGTTGTTTTGGACGGTTTCAAGTCTGCAACTCACCAAATAAATGCTGGTGTCCCTCAAGGCTCTGTTTTGTCTCCGACTCTCTTTCTCATTTTTATCAATGACCTCCTGTCTGTCACTAATCTAATCCATTCCTTTGCTGATGACAGTACCATCAGCTTTACATATTCGCTTCCTGGGCAACGCCCCTCATCTTCGGGCGTTGAACTGGAACGGCAACGTATGTTAAGCTCATTGAATTCCGATCTTGACAGCATTCTTAAATGGGGTAAAACCAACAGAGTGGAATTTAATGCTTCCAAAACGCAATGCTGTCGTCTGTCATTAAAGCGAAACCTCAATACTCTGCCATTATCCATGAATGGCACTTGCATCGCTGAATCCGAAAGACTATCCATTCTGGGTATGTGTGTTAATGACCTTCGTTGGAATGACCAGATATTCGACGTCGCCAATAACGCTGCGAAGTGTCTAGGCTTCCTAAAGCGATGCAAGAAATATTTTAGCCCTTCTGATCTGGCTAGAATCTACAACACGTTTATTCGCCCAAAACTTGAGTACAACGCTCATATCTGGTCCGGTGCACTAATTACATATTTGGAGCTACTTAACAGAATTCAAAAATGTGCGATAAAACTTATTGGCGACCGAGGTATTGCGAATTCGCTTGTCCCTCTTAAGGTGCGATTACACGGCCATTTGTGCGAGTCATTTAAATGACACTGTGACGTCAGGAAAAAATGGCGCACTAGAGCCATCAAATGACGGACGCTACATTCGAAGGTCCTTGGAACATCAAAAAAAGTCCTTGAATCCTTAAAAAAGGTCTTTTTTTGTAAATGTCTATAAAATCACGTATTAAACTGCTGTTGGTATGAATTTCCACTCGGAGGTCCTTGGAACATCGAAAAAGGTCCTTAAATCCTTAAAAAAGGACATTTTTTGTAAATGTCTATAAAATCACGTATTAAATTGCTGTTGCTAAGAATTTTCACTTAGAGGTCCTTGGAACATCGAAAAAGGTCCTTAAATCCTTTAAAAAGGACATTTTTCAAGAATGTCAATATTTGCTTGTTCTACTCTTCAAAACCTTTAATTTAATGCCCATGTTATGTGTGTGGGAAAAAAAAAGCATTCCACCATTTCCAATTGATGGTGACGTCACATAACAACACAACCACAAAAATAAGAAAACAGTTTATTAATTATTATGTCCTTTCGCCACAAGACAAAAATCCAAATCATCGCAGATATCATATCAAATGCTCCGTCATTTGTCATTTGCGTAGGAAAATGCCATAGCTGAAATTTCGTGCCTTGTCATTTTTTAGAGGCTGCCATTTAAATGGCACAACAGCCAGAAAGTTTAGGCATTTGTCCTAGGCGTCTTTAAAGAGCGATCACACGGCCAATTGTTTCCGTCATTTAAATGGCCTAAAATTCATGTCATTTGGTCCGCCAATGACTGAGCGTCATTTAAATGACTAGCAAAAATGACCGTGTAATCGTACCTTTAGTCATAGTCGTAATGTCTCCTGCCTATCGTTGTTCTATCGATGGTCGATAGTGATGGTAGACAAGGCTCAAACGAAATAGCCAGTTGCATTCCTCCCCTTCAACACTTCAACCGTAATTCTCGACATGCCAGGAATGCTCATCAGTTCACCCTTTGAAATCGAACTGTGAAATTTAAGGATTCGTTACTCTGCCGTACAACACGAATGTGGAATGGTCTACCTCACTCTGTTTTTCCTGACCATTACAATTTACAAACATTTAAAATCAATGTGCATCGGTTTCTCATGCTTTCTTCTAAACCCTCATTTCCTTAACGCCCGTGCTGTGTTACTATAACATTATAAAGGTGCTAACAATCCCTTTTGCACGTGCAAATTATAAAAAAAAAATTCCTCCCCCTCTCTCGTCAGCTGCCACCAACGACATTCCACAGGCGGAGTAGGAGTTAATGGTGTTATGCTAAAGTGAGAACGCTTGTGTTCTAATATAATCGCATTCACCATCCTTTTGACCACCAAGGTATAACACGTACCATTAAACGAATTAAAGAAACGTACTACTGGCCCACCATTACTAAAGATGTAACTGAATACATCCGCAAATGTGAATCATGCCAAAAGAATAAACTGATCCATAACCCAAAAATTCCGTTGAATATCGCTACTACAAGCTCATCACTTTCCAAGCGGATAGCTTTGGATGTCGTAGGTCCACTACCGGTCAATCACGATAACAATAAGTACATTCTAACATTCCAGGATGAACTCACTAAATTTAAAAAAAACAACACAGAAGCCTCAACGATAGCTCGTATGATGGTAGAACGCTTGGTATGCCGATTTGGTATCCCCGACTCAATCCTTACAGACCAGGGCAACAATTTTCTGAGCAATTCATTCATAAAGAAGATGCAAACCACCCCTTATCATCCCCAAACTCAACTGCACAGGACCTTAGCTGAATATCTTAGACACTTTGTCAACCAAGACCCTCTTATATGGGACACTTGGTTTCCTTACACCATATTCGTATACAATACGACACACCACGGTAGCACCACCTACAGTCCTCATGAGTTAATGTATGGATATCCCGCACGTACGGGGCTCACTTTCACAAAAGCCCCTGATTACTTACAACTATGACAACTACTCAAACGAGTTGAAGGCGCGTTTACAGCACAGATACCAGATACCCAAAAACATTGCAAACGAAAAAAAAAGGCAAAATTATACTACGACAAGAACGCTAAAACAATAAACTTCAATATAGGATACAAAGTCCTAATGAAAAACCTGATGAGGCAGAATAAGCTCTCAAACCTATGGGACGGCCCATAGGACGGTCAAGATAGGAAAGATATCCAAGCTAGTACACAATAATAATTTACAACTCCTCAATGAACAAAAAAAAACTCCAATATTCGCCAATAATATTCTTGCGAAACTAATAATACATACATATGCATAACTAGCTAGCTCGTAAGTCAAATTAAAACATCAAAACTGAAGAGTAAATTTACCATATAAGTTAACCTATACAAAAAAAAGAGAAAAATAAAAAATTTTGAGTGTATTTCATAAGTAAAACAAAACAATACATACAAAAAATTAAATATTTTCAGTTAGATTGCAAGTAAAACAAAAATGGTAGCGCAATTTTATAAACACATGTATTAGTTTAATTAAGTTCCCATTTAAAAACTCTATATTCAAATGCTGCACTTGTAAACCTAACCTTTCCATTCACACCTCTTCTCCTACAGAAAATTCACCTCTTTAAAGTAATAATTTTTTTCTGTTAAGCGGAAGGGGATGTAGTATTCACACTACATACGCCATACTTATACCCCGCTATCCATATCTCATCCTCCGTACCTATCACAGTACTAAGGCAACACCACATAGCACACCAGCCTTGCGCCAACCAACGCATTACATCATAGCGCCAGTCAAACGTATCCACTCGCCTAAAATCACACTCACCCTAATATGTCAACACATGATAGCGCACACAGCATTTTCGGCATTACTCAAACGTCGTCGATCGTACATACCAACCCATACCGCTGACTAAGCAATGGAGTAGCGATCGTAGGTCGTGCATTTACTCAAGCAAGCGCAAGTGCAATGAACGTAAATTAGATCATTCATTGACTTGGGTATGGATGGTTAAAGAACATAAATTAGGTCATACATTGACTGTAAACTAGGGCATGAATGTTTGGATAAAGTGTGACGATCATAAACTAGGACGATATAGGGTAATGCAATGAAACAGTGCTGTGCATGCATTTTGGGGTATGTTGACTATTGCATGAGGTATGGAGTGAGGATGGAAACAGCTTCGAAGTAGGTATAAAAGGGGATGGATCGAAAGGATAGGCAGAGCACTTTACTTTCAGAAAATTAAACTAGAAGACGCAGCCAAGCACAAGACAGCGGGCCTAATAATAAATAAAACTAATACTTAAACTAAATACTCGTTTTATTCGCTATTGCATTCTTCCCTCAACAAACGAGGAAGGACAGGCAATTTGGCGTTATTACGCCGATATACGGCCACTAATGTTGGAATAAGTCATCGAAAATTGGACCTCCAGTTTTAAATACGTCCGAGCCAGCCGTGGCGATCAGATGCCAGAAATCATATTTAAATTATTATGCCAGAATATTATCTTGGAATAAAGTAAATTTCATGTTAATTTAAAAAAAACATCTTTGTTTATTCCATTTCAAGGTTCCATATCTCAAAAAAAAAACCCTTTATATTATTTTTTTTTTAAAAACAATCCAAACATTTAAAATGTTACCGCTTTTTCGTTTCAGTTCGCATTGGCGGTGGTCAGTTAATTGGTGAGATGTCCGATTTCTCAGCTAAAGTCCAAAATCTGGAAAAAAAACACAAAGAAGACCAGGAGGCTCTAACAAATCCCCCTGACGAATATTTAGATCCAATTATGTCAACTCTAATGTTGGATCCTGTCGTTTTGCCTAGTTCCCGTGTGACACTTGACCGATCCACGATTGCCAGGCATTTGCTTAGTGACCAAACGGACCCTTTTAATAGATCACCTCTCACTATGGATCAAATCAAATGCAACACAGAACTAAGGACCGAAATCGAAAAGTGGATTAGGCAAAAACGAAGAGAATACAGCGGAGCACAGACAAGAGATTCTGAGTAAAGGCATCCGTTAGATGTGCTGTTGCAGGATTGATAATTGCGAATCAATTCGGGACGTTATATTTTAATACGTGCCTATCCTTTGTTGTGTATCAATTTCGTGTAAATATAGTTAAACCAAATATATATTGCTGTACCTGTTGCATTTACTTATAATTCATGTTAATTGGGCACTTCAAGCTTATCTATGCACAACACTACACTCTGTGTATTAGTGCTTTACCCTCCACTTGGTTGTTTTTCTTTAACTTAATTTCCTCTTTTTAGCTCGCATACTACCGGGTGATTTTTTAAGAGGTTTAGACCTTTTTTAAAAAAAAAAACACAAAAAATTCGAAAAAATGAATGAAATATTTATTTGAATCGATAGTTTGAACCTTGCAATTTAATGTTTAAAGATAATTTCATGCAAATGTTGACCGCGGCTGCGTCTCAGGTAGCCCATCCGCTGAGTCCAATTTTGGCATACTCTTTCACACATATCGGCCGGTATCTCACGAATGAATGCATGGATGTTGGCTTCCAGTGCGTCAATCGAAGCGGGCTTGTCCCTATACACATTAGCCTTGGCATACCCCCACAAAAAATAATCTAATGGTGTCAAATCGCACGATCTAGGCGGCCAATTGACCGGCCCGAAACGTTAAATTAACTGTTCACCAAACTCGCCTCGCAATTGCGCCATTGTTTCGCGTGCTGTGTGACATGTGGCACCGTCTTGTTGAAACCACATATCATGCAAGTCAAGAACTTTCATTTCGGGCAAAAAAAAGTTTGTTATCATCGCTCGGTAGCGTTCACCATTGACAGTAACGCTGCGATTCGCATCATCTTTGAAGAAATATGGCCCAATAATGCCGCCGGCCCATAAACCGCACCAAACAGTGGCTTTTTCGGGATGCATTGGTAGCTGTTGCAATGCTTCTGGCTGATCTTCACTCCAAATGCGGCAATTTTGCTTATTTACGTACCCATTCAACCAAAAATGAGCCTCATCGCTGAACACAATTTTTCGATAAAAAAGCGGATCCTCGGCCAGCTTTCCAAGAGCCCATTCACCAAAAATTCGGCGTTGTGGTAGGTCGCCTGGCTTTAGTTCTTGCACCAGCTGTATCTTAAAAGGCTTTACGCCCAAATCCTTCCGCAAAATTTTCCACGTAGTGCTGTAACAAAGGCCTAACTGCTGGGAATGGCGCCGAATCGACATTTCGCGGTCTTTTGTCACACTAGCTGATACGGCCGCAATATTTTCTTCAATACGCACAGTACGTAAACGTGTTGGTGGTTTAATGTCCAACAAAGTAAATTTGGTGCGAAATTTGGTCACAATCTTCCGAATAGACTGCTCAGAAGGTCGAGAATGCCGATCATAAAATGGAAGCAGCGCGCGATGAACATTTCGAACCGAGCACGAATTTTGATAGTAAAATTCAATAATTTGCAAGCGTTGTTCATTTGTAAGACGATCCATGGTTAAATTGCAAACCAAACTGAAGCTGTTTGACAGTGACACAAGGTACTAAACACACGTCAGCTGTCAAAACCAGTGTTGCCAAAACCAAACCAGCTAAAAAATCACCCTTTATAACAAGTCAGTTTTAGTATTTAACCCTATTACTACCGCGTTATCTGACGTTAACGTTAAATGTCATGGTCATGGTTTGAGACACAAATACAAAATATACGGATAATTTGCGAATGCTATAAAACTACTTATTAACACAGGTTAGGCAAACTACGATTTTCTGTCCTGCAGTTTCTTATTACCCACGAAATCGAATAGTGACTCAGTTCAAAACTCCTGAAACTATGATGGTAACAAAATGGTATTCAAGTGGGATATATTGTTACCCCAAATCAAGCTATTGTCATTCAAAGAAAATATGTCCGATTTGGAGGTATAACTAGTATAGAGCAAGTTGTCTGTATTTGTTGTCATATTGGTCGTCCAATACGTGCCCAACTCATTAATTTCATGTTCAACGCACTCAATACTAGTACGATGCTCTCAACTTTATTCAACCAATGCGTTGGTGGTGGTTGACACGTTGTTAAACAAGAGTGCAGGAGTGAACGAACTCATGCTACTCCTTGAAGAGAGTTCCGTATCGAGTTTGCAACGATTTTATAACATTGTGCAAAACGGTGCTCAACTTTTTTAATTCTTAATTGGGCAAGTCAACGCACATATACATCACAGTCGTGCCAGTTAAAAAAAATCATCAACCCAAAAACCAACTTTTCTTTTTTTCAATCGGCCGACGTTTATCTAAACACAAAATTACCAACTTTTGGTAACTTTGTGGTTTCTTTGTGAAAAAGGTATAATTCTCTATCGAACGGCCTTCGGAGTCACTTGCAAATAGTCAGGAAGCCGCTTAGTGTGCAACAGAAAGCAAATGGAATAGAAATAAGGTCAAAATGGTATTATTTTCCAACATGATTTAGCGTTGTTTCACTTTATCAAAAATTATGACTAACTTCTAATATCATACCTGACTTTTTATTATGAGATTTCCTACTAACAAATAGATTTTTAACCCGCGATATCCCGTAAACTAATGTCGTTTACGTTTGGTAATCCGGGAGAGCTCTCCGGTCCGAGATGCCAAACGAACAAGAAAACACATTAAATTTTAATTTGGTTGTATTAGTGCTTCTGGTTTTGAATCTGAATTTAAAGTCAGAAGCGAATTTCTCTTCTTTCCAGCAGAGTAACTGTCATTTTAGTACCAAACAAACAGTTTCAGAAGAGCCCGGAAGTCTTCCAGATTACCGAACGAAATTGGGGGATACAAAATTTAATGAAAAATATAATAAAAAAATTAAAAAAAGCATTGAGTTTTGATTACTTAAATAATTATAGTCTGGCATTACTGATTCTGACAGAATCCGCCGTTATTTTTGAATTCATGTAAATAAGAAAAATTTGCGAAAATGAAAGAAGAATTAATTGAGTTGCTAAAGACAAATCGGTTTTTATATGATAAAACCTGCTACAAATTAAATGAAAAAGTGAATTGAATAGGTGTAGAAATTTCCGAAAAAAAAAATTGTTTTCGAATTAAAGACAAAGAGAATTTGGGCTTATTTCGTGTTGAATTACGGAATGACGTTTTTATTTCATTATATTCATTTAAATGCAGAATTTATTCTGTTTTTTGACATTTAACATTAGGTATGTATTTATTTTATTTCAACTTTAATTTGAGTTTTAATTTCTACTTCGAACATTCTCCCCGCCTGTGAACGGAGTTTGCAATTTTGTGATAACCTCATGCCAGTTCTGGGGGCGAATTACCGCATCAGTTAACGAGTGAGTAACTTCCATACGTTACTGAACTATCGCATATTGGGATTATGTATTACGAAGCATAACGTATCGAACGCAGTTTGTGATTGTACTAGGAAAACTCTAGTCCATTAAATTTTGCACCAGTTGTCTTTGCTACGGGTCGGTGCTGGCATGCTTGTCACCATCCTAAGCCCGTCGTTGGGCGTGGGATCTTGACCCTTCTCCATACACCAACAAAAAAACATCATGCCAGTCTTGCGTCTAGGTGGTATTGACGCAGCGAGTTGCATTCTTAACCCACCCTACCTTGGCTGTCTCACTCGCAATTATGACAGCCCCTTATGTCGCCACCTTTCACTTCCTACTTTTATTCGCCTCTGCCATCTTTCCCTATCCAACCGTCCTCATCCCATATAGCCCTTATTTAAATTAAACGCCCATTTTATTGCTCATATGGACTTAATTATTTGAATTTATCTAAAAAAAATATATATAATTTAAAACTAAATGACTCGAATATAAAACAAAAAACTATTGGCCCGACACTCATACATCAACCAAACGAAATTTAACATCAGACGCGAAATTTAAAACAGAAAAAAAAACAAACGGAAATGATTATAAAAAGCGAATAGTAAAGAGATATTCTTATATATGTATGCATTCAAAAATAAATAAAAAACCTGACGTTGTATATGCATATTTCCATATATATATATAACTAAAAAGAAAAGTCACTCTTTTGACTTACCGGATTTTATCTACTTGGTACCTTTGGGGGGTGCTCTGCAAACGTCGATCCAATGGCCACTGTATCGCCTGCTGCTGAATCCCTGTACCTGAACAAACGTGCAAGAAAATTCAAATTAGTTGTATATATATATATAGAAATATAGTAGCGTTCCCTTACCTTTAATACAAAAAAATACGTATATATATAAAAATATCCTTTACCTGCATTCATACTACGTTCAAAATTACAAATAGACGTAAAAAATAAAAAAAAAAAAAATCTGCTCCTTGTTGAGTTTTCAACCCGCGATTCTTCTGCTTCTTCTTCTACTTTGCGGCGTCTTAATTTTTATTTTTAAATCCACTTTTTATTTTATTTTTTTCAATAATGATAAAAATGATTAAATCTAACTTAAAATTAACAGGATACTTATTCCAGATTACTGGTCCTTATGCGGACGCTCTAAACTTAACTATATCACGTAATACTATTACCTTTCGGCCTTAATTAATAATACATTTTTATTATTTGAATATAATTTTTTTTTACAAGAAAATTTATTTTAAAAACTTGACTCCTTTATTAATTTTATTTTTATTTAAAACTGAAATCTAAAACTACTTAAGACTACATTAAAAACTTAAAATCTAACTAATGCTACTTAAAATTACCAAACTAATACTAAGTATTACAGACACAACGAGTACCCACCCCCAACACCATTAGCAGCACCCAGCAGCCGCCAACATAGCGCACATGCGCCACCGAGAGTCCACTGACACCGAAATGTGGCTGGGCGCAATGGCCGACTGTTTATACCCTATCCTAAGGGTATATTAATTTTGACACATAGTTTGTAACACCCCTTAATATTCGTCGTAGACCCATAAAAGCATATATATTTATGATCAGGACCAAATCCTAAGACTATTTAGCAATGTCCGTCCGTCCGTCCGTCCGTCCGTATCAACTTTTGAGGCCTTTAAAGTTATGCTAGGAGGCTGAAATTTGGAGCATATACTCCCTAGGGTCCCGAAATGGTAAAGTGGTAAAAGTTTTTAAATCCGCCCACTGCCACGCCCACAATTTAGAAAAAACCGTTTTAAGGCTTAAGTTAGAGAGATAAAGTTGTAGAACCTTCACAAGATATGTAGGTACTGCCTACCTTTATAAATTTGTCATATAAAGTTTTTTGCCACGCCTACTTTTTGTGGGCGTTTTTCACTAAAATGCTGTTTTCTTTGAAAATTTTCATAGAAATCGAAAAAAAATGTTTAACAATATATTTAGCCAATATTTTTTCCAATATATTGCTCATACAAAGTTTTTAGCCACGCCCACTTTTTGGGGGCGTTTTTTCAAAAAAAATATTTTTTTTTCTTTAAATTTCATAGAATGAAATAAAATGCTATTCATCATCTTCCTAATGCTTTTTTTCTTTGGGGTACATAGGGATAAGGATAGGGTATCATACTGTTCGCCCCAAGCGGACTGTAGCCTTTCCTTATGTTTTTTAATAATTTAAATTTAAATTGCCACCGAATTTTCCAGCTCCTGTAAATTTTTCTGAGCAGCACTTATATAGTACTGCCTATTTAAAATGCAAATAAATTCTGGCGCCTTGCCTTTAAAAAAAATGGTATCATGTATATAAATTATATACGTATATGAAAGACAACAATTGGTACAATTGGTTTGCAATGAAGTTTTGCTTCTTTTGCACACTGCAACTATATTTTTTTTTCAAATTTTAAAATTTTGAACAATAAGCAATTATTATAAAATTTAATTTTTTTTTTTATGTTAGGCGGCAGTGACGTTCTGTCTGATGAGAGTTTTTTTTTTCTTCTACACTTTTCTCTAATTCCTACAGGCCGTTGAATTTCCCATAGTGGTTTCCGTTTTGAGAAAACCCGGCTTTGAACTCTACACAAGGCATAACTTAAACGTCATCTGCACATAACCTTCGAGACTCATTTGTTTATGAAAACAAACGTAATCTGCACATAACCTTCGAGACTCATTTGTTTATGAAAACAAACGAGTAGTTCTGTAATATATGGGTTTTGCTTCTTTGTTGACAATCTGTCAAAACAAAAGTGCAAATTGAACCCACGAGTTAGAAAGTGCAGTGAAAATTAAAAATTGCAATAATATTTGCCAACAGAAATTACAAAATATACAAAAACAACAAGTAAAATAAAAAAAATAAACAAAATGGATGTGCATACGAAAGCGTGGGGCGGAACCTACTTTATAGCCTGGCGACAACATCAGATAAGTGCATTTTAAGTTTTAATTATTCTGTAGTGATTCTTTGTGTTGTTTACTTTTTCATTTGAGTTTGATGTTACTGGCGGATATCTTTGGCGTGGAATGTGCCAATAGCTTTACCGCATAAATTTTCTAATTCGTACATGCAGTTTCCAATAACACGACGAACACGGGATTTCAGAAATTTCGAGACTAACTTCGAGTTTTGGCCGTGGGCGAAAAATTCTGCGCAAAATTCCTGCGAAAAACCTCCTGCGAAAAACCTCCTGCCCCACCTTAAAGGATCTTGGTGTCGAACGTGTGTTATAAGTATTCTTTGATCTTTCGTGGGCTTTTAGCAAGTTTCTGGACAATTGTTGTCGTGCAAGGGCAACACCTGCTTCGCGTGGTAAAACCAACATTTCGGGATCCTGTAGCGCCTTCAAATTTCGGAATATTTTATACGATGAGCCGTGTGTGATCATGTTCTGTCCGAATAAGGCATAGTACGGTTGACATCCTAACGAGCCATGTGTATTACTGCGTGTTGACGGTCAAGATGACGCCACCAAATATATCGATTGTGCCGAGGACACCACCCACCCTTAATAATAATAATAACCGAGCTGGATTTTGCATTGAATTTTTTTGATTGGGCAGATTTCATCAGTGAAGCCATTTGGAGGATTCGTTTTGCAACTTGGACTTTTACTGCAACTTGGACTAGTACTGCAATTGCCATCTGGTAGACTTTGGACTGTTATCTATAAATGCAACATTTCACAAGTAAGTGAATTTTATTTTACTTTGTGTGGCATTATAATTTTTAAGGTTGTTAACAAAAATAAAAAAAATAAAACAAAGCTGAATCGAGTACTCTCACAGCTCGAAAAGGACGTCTCAAATTTCGCCAAAAGAGGCTCCACGACGCGAACGGCGATTTATTTGGCAGGCCGCTTGTCTCTTTTCCATGGAGTCGGCTGCTAAAATTTATGAAAAGTGTGTTAGCGAGCTTCAGGATGACGAAAAGGGAAATGAAATTGAGACTACTTACGAGCAAATTCGTGAATTGTATTTCGAGTACAGAGGTTATTTTCTGGACACAATCGACAAGGTCAAAGTGAACGATAACGCAAACATGGACTCTAGTAATTAAAAACCATCCCATAATGCGGATTTACGACTGAAGAATAAACCAATTCCAGTTTTCTCTGGGAGTTACGAGCCTTGGCGTTGTTTTCACGAGTTGTTTGTGTCGCTTGTCCACCATAATTCATCGCTTTCGGAGATTCAAAAGATGCACTACATCAAAACGAGTGTATCTGGTGAGGCTGAAAAGCTTTTAGCACATTTAGGTATTTTTAATGGCAACTACATGAAAGCATGGGCAATTCTTACGGATAGGTATTATCATCCACGGTTTTTGGTGAACACGCAGCTTAAAACTTTCTTTGGTATGGCGACTATAACTCAGGAGCGACCTGAATCCATCAAAGAGCTTTTGGATACATCAACAGAAGTGGTGCACAGTTTGGACAACTTAAAGGTTCCCGTACAACACTGCTGAAGTTGTAGTGTTAATTTTCATCCTGCTGCAAAAACTTCCCTCAAAAACCCAACAGCTTTGGGAGGAGAAATAAGGGTCCAAGAAAGATAGTAAGGAGTTAGCAACCTTTGCGGAATTTACTCAATTTCTTTAGACCAGATTCCGTACTTTGGAGGCGGTCAGTTATCAACAGACTCAAGCATCATATTCGTCGAAGAAGGTATCACGAAACTCGTTTCACGCTCAATCAAACACCCCGAAGCTCACCTAAAAGCTCTAGCTCTAGCTCTAGCAAAGGTCAGCATGCTATAAGAAAATGCAACAAATATCTAAAAATGAGTATTTGTGATAAGTATTAAAGTGTGAATAAGTTAGGATTATATACTTATTCCTATCAAAAATGTCCTAGCACACGTAGGTGCTCTTACTGTCAGCAGCCACATCATTCACTCCTACACAATAGGATTGAATTCCTGTTGCTCAAAATCACGCTCCTCATTCACAAAATCAAATTCCGCATTTTAATCCTTCCAAACCCTTCAGTACAAGATATAACACAAATAGTTCTCACCCTAAATCTTCCAATACAAACAACACTAATCAGTTTTTACATTCATACCCAACAACTACACAGTCTCAAAACCTTCAACCACAAACACAATCATATATTACCTCCAACTTTAATAGCGAAGCCCCAGTTTTCCATCCATCGAACGAAGATCAACCTTCAACAAGTTAAGGCGTGCGGAATCATCACTCAACACAGAATCGCAACACACAGGTTTTGCTGGCTACAGCTGTTGTCAAGGTAAAGACATCTTCGGGAGACAGTTTACCACTTCGGGCTTTATTGGATTTAGACCCGGAAGCATCGTTTATTACGGAGTCCGCTGTTCAACTCCTCGGTTTAAAATCTAAATCAACTGATGTTGAGGTCTCCGGGTTAGAGTTAGTCAGCAGTGTCACTTGCAAAAAGGTTGTGGATATTATGATTGGATCGTGTTATATTTATTTCCGAATTGTTTGGGTGTCTATTGTATTTGTGCTGCTTGCATATTTTACAAGTTCTTGTGACTTTTGCTATTTTTGCACTCATTTGTGGGAAATAATAACTTTGCAAAATTTGGATTTTGTTTTCTCTGTCGTTTCGGTGTGCACGGTTATGTTCATTTATTATCTCGGTTTCTTGGTGATCGGGATCAGTTAGATCAGTAACGATTTTTCTCGCGAACCGAATTTTATATTGGTTAAAATGAGATGGGTAAATTTGCTGAATTATACCTAGAATTCTTTCTTCAGTTTTGAGTCCATTGACATCCGATGGATTTAAGTATTGTTTAAGAATGCTGGTTAGTTTTTGTTCAGTGTATTCAGGTTCGGTTACAATATGACGGTGGTAGGTAGGAATGTTGGATGAGATCTTGTCCAGAACTTTAATCGCTATGTTGGGAGATTGTAAGTGAATTTATCTGAGAGTTTCTAGGTGGTCTTGATAAGGCGTCTGCAACAACATTTGATCTTCCAGGCTTGTACTTTAACTCGTAATTGTATTCCTCGAGTATAGCCTTCAAACGCTTCATTTTGCTGTTGCTATTTTTATGACTTAGAGCATATGTTAGCGGTTGGTGATCAGTAAATATCTTAAATTTGGTAGCGCCGTATAGATACTTTCTTAACGATGTTAAGGCCCACACTATAGCAAGCATTTCTTTTTAATTTGCTGCATAGTTTTCTTCAGTTCTAGTGAGTGTTCTAGAGATAAACGTTATTGGCTTATCGTCTTGCGACAATACAGCACCCAGAGCATAGTTTGATGCATCTGTGGTTAAATTGAATTCTTTTGTAAAATTTGGGTGATGGAGAATAACATCTTCCGAAATTAAAGATCTTTTGATTTTTTTCAAATGCTTCTTCTGCATCTGAATTTAGGTGTATTGCTTTTTTACTTGAGGTACGACTGGACGTACGTCCATCCTCCCCCCTTAAGAGGGCTGTCAGGGGTTTTGCCAACTTGGCATAATCCTTGATGAGTCTGCGGGTCTGCGGGTGAGGAAATTCAGCAATTGCTTTCACCTTATATGGATTAGTTTTTATGCCTTCAGACGAAATTATGAAGCCGAGGAATTCAACTTCTGATTTGAGGAATTCACACTTATCTAATTGAATTTTGAGATTGGCCTCTTGAAGAGTCTTGAATATTTTTTCCAAATTCTGGAAGTAAGTGTCCACATCTTTGCTAAAAACTACTATATCGTCAATATATACGTAACAAATTTTACCATTGTGTTCTCTCAATATGTCGTCTAGTGCTCTTTGAAATATTGAAGGAGCATTTTTTAATCCGAAAGGGAGTCTTACGAATTCATATTTTCCGTTGTTGATGGAAAATGAAGTTTTTTCAATGTCATCCCCGTGTAGAGGTATTTGATGGAAACCACTCTTAAGGTCAAGAACTGAAAACCATTTATTTTCTCCTAATTGAGATAATACTTCATTTGTTTCCGGGATGGGGTAACGATCAGGTACCGTTACCGAATTCAGTTTTCTATAGTCAATTACCATGCGGTACTTTTTTTCACCGGAGGCGTCTGCCTTCTTCGGAACAATCCAAACCGGGGAATTGTATGGTGACCGTGAAGGTCTAATTATTCCGTCATTTAGTAACTGACTTATTTGCTTATCGATTTCTTGTTTTAGCGCCATTGGGTACGGGTAATATTTGGAATAAACGGGTTCTGTGGTAGTCGTACGGATTCTTCCTTTGACTGTAGTCGTAAATGTCAATTTTTCATTTGGTTCACAGAATAAACTGGGATATTTCATAGTTAGAGAATTGAGGGACAACTTTTGTTCTTCGGTCATATGATCTGTTCTGATATTTACATTATGAATTGTTTCGGAAGCTTGTTGTCTTAGTCTGATTTTGACGTTGTTGTTTACAAGCATATAGTTTTCCTTGGTGAAAATAACGGCAGATAATTCTTTTAGGCTGTCATTACCAAGAATTGCGTCAAATACCATCGCTTAGGTAATAGGAAGAATTTTATATTTGTATTTGGGTCGAACATGTTAATTATGGTATGGTGAGTTATTTCAATATTTCCGCAAACTGAGTTTGCGTAAAAGTTCTTTTGATTAGGTTTAGGATTTTGGACAAGGTGGGGTTGAATATAATTTTTATTCGATCCCTTATCTACCAATACTCGAAGAGTTGTGTTTTTATTCGTCCTACACTCAAAATAAGGTAAGGACGAATTCGTTAACCTAAAAAATGTACATCAACAAAATCTGTACAAGCTTCAGTTTCATAATTGTTCTGTAGGTCTAAATATTCAGTAAATGTTTGGTTACTATTTGATTGGTTATTCATGTCAGAGATCGTTGCAGTATAATTATTTATTTCTATCTGAGGATCGACTGTGTTATAAACTTCTGGTGTGTGTGCCTGGTAATCAGGCTGAAGCCCGATTGTAGATGTTTCTATATTAAAATTCCTTTGCATCTTATTTGGGGGTATAAACTGTTGTTGGGGACTATTGGTCGTATGGGAGCAGGTGGCCAGTTTTTACCTAGTGGTGTCGGCCTATAACCAACAGGTTTCTGTTGGAAGTTATTATTATGTTGAAGATTTCGTTGGACATTAAATGGATTATTAGTTTGGATACTATTCATTGGAATTGGTTGCTGTTGAAAGTAGTGTTGAGGACGTGGAGGAGGACGTGGTGGAAGGTTCATTGGGCGTTGTGGCAGATATGCCAATTGAGGGTGAAATGGTTGATTATTATTATTCCGTGTAGGAATAGGTGGATCTGGTGGTGGAGGTTTTCGCATTCCTCCTATATTATGATTTGCATAATTCGACCTGAATTGTTGGTTTTCCAACTTTTGACATAGATTGAGCGCAGTGGGTAGATCCGCTGGTTCACGCATTGCTAGTAATCTGGGCAGATCTCCTTTGAGACCTCTTATAAAGGTATCTTATGCCTTCGCTCTGTACGATTCAGATAAATGATGCAGTGCGTCGGGTGGCAGTTCCATGCTCGAAATCTTATTTTGTATAAGAGAAAGATGGCTATATACTGTTGTCGTCATCTGGTATTCCAGGGTACCAATATCACGTCTATCCGTACAGTGCAACGTTAAGCACTTTGAAATATACTCCCAGTTTAGAGGAGTGTTATAGGATTCTAGTATAGGATCAGCATTTTCTATAATCTTGTTACGAATTACGTTAAGTATGCCAAAATATTTTGGCGTGCCCCTAGTATGTTGGTAGATATTCAGTATTCTCTCGACGCTTTTGCGCCAGGAACTGAATTCACCTGGTGTTCCGGCGAACTCCCTGAGACCTTTGACAACGTCTGGAACTTTGTCCAGGTCTGTTAAATTATTCCTATGCTGTTCGGTTATAGTCTCATCAATTGCTCTTTGAAGATGTGCATTAGGGTTTATTATTGCGTTGACTACATTCCTACATTCAGAAATACAAATTCTACTTGCAATACCTGGAATCAGAGCCTCTAATTCGGGTGTAGCATTAATTACTATATTCTGTGATGGTTGTCTTGAAGCTGAGGGAACGGGATTCGGATTTTCAGGGTTTAGAATGGAAGGGCGAATAATTGGTTCGGTTATTTTGAAAAAGGTTATTAGAAATGTTATTTAAATTTTTAAACTTATTTTCTAATAAATTTATCTTTTTTCTACTTGTTCGATAGTTTCACTTTGTTCAATTGTATCTTGTACTTCTTTTTTTTTTTAAATTGATTTAAACTTATTTCCTAATAATTTTATCTCTTTTCTACTTATTTGATAGTTTCACTTTGTTAAATTGTATCACGTATTAAATTGATTAGAACTTATTTCCTAAAAAACGTATGTTTGTATTTTTCTTAACTTCTATCCTTACAGAACTATTCTTACAGAACGCTGGTGAATTCTATAGGTTCCTTTTTGCGTCTGCAACTTGGGTATCTCCTTCACACTCCCTCGTGGTTTCTTTGGTCTAACGACTTCTAGAGATGTCACCTTAAGGCACCTAGTACAAGGACACTAGTGTTTTTTTTGTTTAAAGTTCACTTATTTAGTCACTCGGCGAGCTATTTTAGGTCGACTTATGAGAATACACTATTTTCGCGATTGCACTAGTTATGTCGCTTTTCGTCACGGCGAGCTATTTTCACGTCGACTTAAGTGCTGAAAAAACAAAATTAAACTTCGGCACGGCGAGCTACTATAGGTCGGCTTAAGCGCTTTAAAACAAAATTTAATTCGCGACGTAAAAATCATCGTACTAGGCCCCACGTTGGGCGCCAATTAAACTCTTCAAAGTTTTATTATTTTAAAAAAATATATTTTTATTGCTACTGTCCGCTTCTGCGGTTACTTAAAAACTAAACTAAAAATATTTCAATACCTTACATCTAAACTAAAGTATGTCTGCATAATGCCGACGTCGGCTTCGTTCCCACGATGCACCTCTTGTTGTTCCAGGTAATTGAATTCGTCTGATTTGCGGACGACATTTCTACCACTGATGCGCGTGTCGTTGGTCGGTGTTGGGTTGCGCGTGTGTTACTTGTTTGTAACATGATTGACGTTAACTTGTACAATAGGGCTGTTCGCGAAATATGTAAACGTCAGTGAGAAAAAAAGAAAAAAAAAAGTTTCAGCTTAAACGTCGGAGGGAAAATATAAGTGGGAAGAATATTCCGGCGGGAAGTATTCGTAAGTTGAAATGCATTTAAAAGTTTTATAAAGTGATAATAATTGTTGTTACAGACAAAATTTAATATTAAAAAGTGTTTTAGTGTTAATGTAACCAAATCGAAAAATCAGTGCCGCGGATTGTTCTAAGGATATGTAAATAAATGGTAAAATTCACGGAAAAATTGTGGCGGCAAGTTGGTTATTGAATGTTTTGTTTGAATTATAATTTATAGTGAAAATTAATACATTTACAAAATAAAGAAACCATTAAGTGATATTCAATGTATTCAATGCAGTAATGTAAAAAGACTTTTTGAATTGGTGTTTTTTTTTTGGTGAAAGTAGTGCACATTGAACATAGCACCTGTTGGCGATTGCAGATTAAAGTTTTATTCTTTAAAGATTACGGTTTAAAATTATTATACATATTTCCATAAAACTATTAAATTTATGAATTAAATAATCTAGTACCTTCTTGCCAAACAATATTACGTTTTCTTACGTTGCATTACGCTTATATATACTTTTTCCTTATATGATAACCTTATATGTAATTGTAATACTGAAGAAAAATAAAAACACCGAACACTTATAACGTTGAGACGTGCGTTTCTTTTTGGGTAATAGGGTGTAAAATTTATAACTTAACTGAGTGAAGGAAATTGTGAAATTCAACACAACACGACACAAAACATTGGTCCTTCGAGAGGAAAAAACAAATTAAAGTGTAAAATTAAATTAAATTAAAAAAATAAAAACTAAAAGTGATTAATTGTGGTACATTGGATAAAGAACAAAGACAGACTTATTATATATATAAAAAAACAAAGGCGGACTTACATTATATATTTGGAAAGAACAAAGACGCCGAATATATACTTGAATACTTTGAAAAAAGCAAGTGAAATATTAATTTTACAATTCAATATAAAACAGAATTAAATAAGAACATTAAATTGTGAGTTTTGTGCTAATCGGATTCCCGCGTCGCGAATTATGATTGTTGTGAGGTACTGATATAAGGGTTATAATTTGTATTTGGGCTGTTGTTTGAAACGGAACTAAGATTTGTGTTATGAAATTGAGAATCGTGATGGTTATTGCGATATATGTGCAAAAGTGAGTGGTGTCGTTGCTTGCAAAAATGACAGCAAACTCTGCTTGGGCACTGTGGTGTTGTATGGCTATATGCAAGACAATTGTCACATAA
This sequence comes from Ferdinandea cuprea, assembly GCA_963576555.1. NCBI lineage: Eukaryota > Metazoa > Arthropoda > Insecta > Diptera > Syrphidae > Ferdinandea > Ferdinandea cuprea. The sequence continues at coordinate 89,656,124 of OY754958.1, read as the reverse complement.
GCTAAAACGTCTTACTACATTACAACGCTCTGTCGGTGACATTCCCAAAAACTTATTGCAATTTCGTAGCGAATGCTGGGTTTTATTACAGACCTTGCAGTTATACTGTTGTTTGGGTTTTTGTGGACGAGTGTGGAGAGAGTACTTGGTTAATTGCCTGCCTTGTACCTTTGCCTTGACTCCGGGTTTTTGTTTTTGCTGATCAACAGCCTCTAATGTACGAAATCTAGCTTCTAAGAATTCTTTAAAATCCGTAAAGGTTGGCAACTCTTTACCTGATCCTAACCTTTCTTCCCATAGTTGCTGAGTTAGCACTGGTAATTTTTGGATCAAAACGAATATGATGATAATATCCCAGTCACCAATTTTCACGCCTAGATTTTTCAGTGCATGGAGGCACTCAGTAGAAGTGTCTAATAACCTTTTCAAAGTGATTGACCCCTCAACGCTAACCGATGGTTGACCAAAGAATAATTTTAATTGGGTGTTTACTAATACTCTTTTGTGATCATACCAATTTTTTAAAATTGTCCAAGCCTCCTCATAGTTTCCCACATCGATTGGCAAATGTTGCAGAAGGCGTTCAGCTTCACCAGCGATACTCGATTTCAAATAGTGAAATTTCTGTATCTCAGACAATGACGTGTTGTTGTGAATCAATGACAGGAACGTGTCATGAAATGATCTCCAGGTTTCATAGCTACCAGAGAAAGTTGGCAAATTAATTATTGGAAGTCGGACATCGGACTTTCACTGTTCGTGGGTCCCTTTTCAATGATCGTTGATGACCTTAGGATCTTATCAAGATGGTTCAATAACTTTGACTTATACGAAACGTAGGATTCCCTGATATTGTCGAATAAATCGTTTATGTCAGTACAGCGTTTAGGTCTGCGCAAAAAAAGGACATGCGTTGAAGTATCTGGGTTGGGGATGGTCAGCAGCGGAGCAAGCCATAGCTACGTAGACCTGTCCTTCTTATCTTTTCATTCCATGTATGAAGGACACACTAGGGCCTTAGTATTTAAATCCCTGACTGGGCTTCTTCCGACCAATCAGATTGACTTCAGCAAATGAAACCATTTGCGAGGTCTTCCCTTAGCAGATCCATCCTTCCACACTCCTGCAGCAGTTGATTTGTTGCTGGGATGCGACGTTTATGCTGAAATTCTTTTACCAGAAGTAATTAAGGGCGAAGGGAATAATGTACCAGTAGCACAAAGCACCCACTTAGGATGGATTCTAATGGGTAAGGCGCCGATATATACACCGAAGAGAGTCAGAAGCTTCGTCCAGTCATCCAACCTTGACGCGCAGCTTCGAAACGAGCCCTTTGAGAAGTACGTCACAGAGGAACACCAGGCATGTGAAAGGCATTTCCTTACCAACACCAAACGTTTAGCCAATGGTAGGTTTCAGGTCTCGCTTCCCTTTAAGCTTGAATCTTATCCAGATCTTGGCTCATCATATCATGGCGCCCTGAAGAGGATTTATTCTCTGGAAAGGAAATTTCTAATTAATAGCATTCTTGGCAATGAATACTCTAAATGTTTGGAAGAATACTTACTGCTAGGGCATATGAATGAGGTTACAAATGTAGCAGAAATAATGTCAACGTTCCATTATTTTATCCCCCATCATGCGGTCTTCAAAGAATCCTCTACTACAACGAAGTTGCGAGTCGTTTTTGACGCAACCTTCAAAACATCTTTTGGCTCTTCACTGAATGATCACTTGATGGTGGGTCCTAAGACACAAAATAACGTTATTGACATAATTCTAAGATGGAGAAAATTTAGCTTTACATTTACCGCCGATATGGAAAAAATGTATCGTCAAATTCGCATGAGTGAACGAGATTCATACTACCAGCTCATATTTTGGCGAAGTAGTTTGGAGCAAGCTGTGAAAATATATCGCCTTAACACCGTCACTTTTGGCACAGCTTCGGCTCCATATCTCGCTATTCGAGTTCTCCAAAAATTATCTCATGACGAAGTTGAGAGATTTCCGTTAGCAGCTTCGATCCTACGTGATGATACCTATGTCGATGATGTCATTACGGGCGCTGATACTCTCGAACAAGCCTTTGAAAAAAGATTGCAGATTCAAGAACTTTTAGCTTCAGCTGGATTCAAACTAAGGAAATGGATCAGCAACACGGAAGATTTGCTATACCAGATACCACTTGAAGATCGTGAGATTGATTTCTCCTTGCCCTTTGATGAGTCCAATCAGGTAAAAACGCTGGGGATGAAGTGGTTACCAGTCTGCTATGCCTTTACATTTCAGGTAGCATCCTTAGATAGTTTGGAGACCACCAAGCGAACAATATTGTCCTCAATAGCGAAGCTGTTTGATCCGATGGGTTGGATATCACCATGCATTGTGAAATCCAAAATAATAATGCAACGCCTCTGGGAACGAGGTTTGGATTGGGATAAACCCATCCCTCCGGAACTACAGCAAGAATAGATCTTGTTTCGCCAACAATTATCTGAAATCGAAAAATTTCGCATTCCACGATGGATACACACTACAGCCGATGATAGCAAGTTGGAGCTGCATGGATTTTGCGACGCCTCAGAAAAGGCTTATGCGGCAGCCACCTATCTTCGAATACTAACCCCAAACAACAACGTCATAGTCAACCTTCTAATGTCCAAGACAAAGGTAGCTCCCTTAAAATCCATTACGTTGCCCCGCCTAGAGCTGTGTGGAGCTGTTTTATTGGCGAAACTGCTTACCGAAACAACGCGAGCCTTAAACCTGCAAAAGGCAGTTAAATATGCTTGGACGGATTCAGAAATTGCACTATGTTGGATTAAATCATATCCATCTAGATGGGAAACTTTTGTCTGCAACCGAGTAGCAGAAATTCAAAGTTGGTGAAAACTGGAGGCATGTTCAATCAGAACAGGCATGTTCAATCAGAACATAACCCAGCAGACTTAGCTTCAAGAGGTGTCTTTCCTTCACAGCTGCTAGATAACACCCTTTGGTGGAATGGACCACAATTTCTACTAGACAGGTGGGATTTTACATATCCAAATCAACCAGCCTGTTGCGACACAGAGGAGGGAAGACATACAAGGAGATCATACTATACAAGAAACAAGGAAAATGCTATAAATATGGTCATTGCAAAATATTCAGCGTTATCAAAACTGATCCGAGTAGTTGCCTTTTGTAAACGATTTATTTTTAACTTAAAGACTTTGTGTCATTGCAGAGAAAGAGGTCCACTTTCAGTATTTGAACTTCAATCTGCCACGAAATCTATCGTTCGGAATGTCCAAGAAAATTTGATTGCCGATCTAAGGAAAACTAAAGGCAAAATAAGAGGCTTCAAGTGTCTCAATCCTACTATGGATGAACGAGGTATTCTTAGAGTTGGGGGAAGACTTCAACACTCGACACTTAATTTCGACCAACAACATCCAATCATCTTACCCACATCTCATCACTTCACGAAATTGTTAATAAGAGACGCTCATCAAAAAACATTTCACGGAGGAGTTCAAAAAATGGTAGCATACATACGCCAAAGGTATTGGATTTTTAACATTAAAAGCGTGATAAAACAATGTATTCATTCCTGTAACATATGCTTCAGATTTCGAGCAAAACCGATGAAGCAGCTTATGGGTAGTTTACCGGCACCCCGTGTCACCATGTCAAGACCATTTAAGCATACTGGTGTGGATTATGCTGGTCCCTTCGACATTAAATCCTGGAAGGGGAGGAATGCCAAAACATTGAAGGGATATTTTGCTATATTCATGTGTATGGCTACAAAGGCTGTGCACATCGAAGTCGTAAGCGATCTTACCACACAAGCCTTTTTGGCTGCCTTCCGACGCTTCACTTCAAGAAGAGGTTTATGTTCGGAAATGTACAGCGACCGCGGCACTAATTTCGTAGGCGCAAACACAGAATTGAAAAAACTTTTAATTGCAGCTCAATTTGATTTTGATGCTTGCCTCGAATCTCTGGCAAATGATGGCATTAAATGGAATTTTAATCCACCAGCTTCTCCGCACTTCGGAGGTTTATGGGAAGCAGGCGTTAAGTCGATTAAGTTCCATTTAAAGAGAGTCGCTGGAAATCAGACACTCACATACGGGGAACTCAACACACTTTTAACACAAGTAGAAGCGTGTCTAAATTCGAGACCTCTGTGCCCGATTACAGAGGAAATAGATGACCTTCAAGTCCTTACACCAGGCCATTTCTTAATAGGAGAATCAATTATAGCATAGAAAATAAACATAGAAAACATCACTTACCTTGATAGATGGAAGAAAGTCCAAGGTTTGTTGCAGTCATTCTGGAAGAGATGGAGCACCGAATACCTCACCCGCCTACAGCAGCGACCGAAATGGATACAAACGGAATCACAAACACTCAAGGAAGGGGATTTGGTTCTTTTGAGGGATGAGAGATTACCGCCAACCAAATGGAGTTTAGCAAGAATTCGAAAAATACATAGCGGAGCCGATAACTTATCCAGAATAGTCACAGTCATAACAGCGAACCGAAGGGAATTCAAAACACCGATCACTAAAGTTTGTTCACTACCAAGCAACTCACCATCTGGAAACCCAATTATTTAAAATTTCTCAAAACACAAATAACAATTGAAGAACCAAAATAAAAAAAAAAAAAAAAAAAATATATATATATACATACATATATGGATGGCTTGCTTACATTTACTATTATTTTATTTTCAAGTAAACACATCACTAATTTATATATACTAATAGGAAAGAGGCCAACGCAACGTAATGAAATGCTCTACATACATACATTACTCTACATACATACATGCCATGTATAAAAAATTATTCACCCGACAGTACACTTACACAAAACAATTTTTTATTCGTAACACATGCGATAATATCGCGATCACCAAATTCACATCAACTAAAACACTGCATTTTGATATATATCATGTCATGTTTCTCATGCACATCAAGCACAGCTTAGAAATTACACTTATCCTTCACACTCTCTGAAACCACGCACAATCACAATATGTATCAATGAAACGGTTACTACGCCGCGAAACCTTTCATTGACAAAAACTACCGAAATTACGAACATATGATGCACTTTCTCACAATAAAAAAAAAATAAATCCTAAATGGTACCCGAATACGAATCAACCGCATAAAATCCTACATGGTAACCGAAAAAATCACAAAAAAACTTACCCATAATTATACACATACCGCGCATTCAATAAAACAATAAACATAACCCGATCAAATCAAAAATACAATTAATTAAACAACATGATTATGTATATCCACCGGCACCATACGTCATTGATAACTACTAATATCAAATTCTAACAATAACAAAAATGCATCACTACACAACAACAATACCGAGATCAAGCCTTTGCTATGATGTCAACGCACATACACACAGCGAATTGTATGTCTCTCAATTAATTCAGCTTTAGCGTACATACCTCATTCAGCCACTACACTGCTCACTTATAAAAAAAAAAAAAAAAAACACACCAGTTTGTGTTTGTTTACGTATTGTCCGTTCTCTGTGTTCCACTAACGCCTTTATTATTTCATTGATAGATCAAGGAAACAGTAAATCCAAACAGTAGAGATGATCAATTTAAGAAGTAGAGTGGAATGAAGGATGACAAAATACACTACAGGGTGCATCACAACAAAACTTGTTGCGGCCGGGGAGAATGTTGGCGATTGCAGATTAAAGTTTTATTCTTTAAAGATTACGATTTAAAATTATTATACATATTTCCATAAAACTATTAAATTTATGAATTAAATAATCTAGTACCTTCTTGCCAAACAATATTACGTTTTAGTTCAAGGTTCAATATACGTACTTTGACGGAAATTAAAAAAAATTCTTCAGACTTGAACTAAAACTCGTGAAACTTTTGAACTACTCATCCGATCATCATCTATATCATCATCTGGTTTATTTATATTTTTAATAAGAACAATGTTTTACAATTTGGGTGCTATGTTCAATGTGCACTACTTTCACCAAAAAAAAAAAACACCGATTCAAAAAGTCTTTTTACTTTACTGCATTGAATACATTGAACATCACTTAATGGTTTCTTTATTTTGTAAATATATTATATCAAATGTTCACTTAATATTGGAAGTTACACATTTTCTCAATTTGCACTATAAATTATTAGTGACACAAAAAATTCAATAACCAACATGCCGCCACAATTTTTCCCCTGAATTTTACCATTTATTCATATATCCTCAACAATCCGCAGCACTGATTGCTTAATAAATAAAATAATTTTTTCTGTACCTTTAATTTTTAAAATATTTAATAAATTTATAAACTGATTCTCAAATACTCCCGCCATATACATAGTGATTTTAAAATTTGTAATGCAAATGTATGCCCATATAAACTAAAAATAAAGGATATTCAACGAACAAGAAAAAAGACTTAAGCAAGTGACAAAGTGGTAAAATAGAGTGTGAAAGCAGATCAAAATAGGAAAAAGTTAAAATCTCACCCTCAAAATCTTTATAAATACTGATGAAATTGGCGAATAACATACATATTTCAGTTACGAGAACATATATAATTTATTTTTAAGGCAATCCATTTTAATACATTATTACTATTTACTTGTAATATTGTAGACATGGAGCTGTCATCACGTACGCAAAAGGGCTCGATGCGTTGTCTAAACTCCGGTATATATCGAAAATCGAGAAAGTTGGGAAAGATCCTTATATAGTCTCGTACTCAAAGGAACTACCAACAAATGTTAAAGTGACTTCTATATTCGATTATATGATAAAAACAAAATCGATTTATACTGGGAATGAATGTAATAATAGCCAGAGTATCTCTAAAGCCCAAGATCTTTTTGACGCTGGATGCTGGACTTTTTGTAAATTCCATGAAGATAATATTTTTAATAACTATGTTCATATGTTTAGGTGCTTCATTCCCAGCGTTTAAATGAAAAGCCCCTTGAGAACTGGGTTTTAGTAAATTTTAATGGTGAAATTGAATGTGGCCACTGTAAATGTAAAGCGGGCCTTTTTGAAACATGTTCACATATTGGAATTGTTCTATTTGGACTTGAAAGTGTCTATAGAGGCTTTACTAACAATCCAGTGAGAATTTTTTAAATATCATTATTAATACCTATATAAATTCACACATATGTTTATGTAAGCAGATGTATTTTTCGTTGTGTATGAACTATGTATTTCATATTGTTTTCTAGATTTCGGTAACAGATGTAGCTTGCTATTGGCGCAAAGCTCCTGTTAAAAATCAACTTCATGCCGACATTCAAAAGTTGGATTTTAATATTAAAAGGCCAACATCAAATTCAAAACATTGTCGGCCAGAAATTGTTTGCAAGATAGATGTCAACAAGAAAATGGAAATTCTTCGAACATTAAAAAACGTTGTCAACCCCGCAGCTATTACGCTATGTGATGAATTTATAGTAGATAATAGCTGTAGGAATGAGTTCCTTAAAGACGTTTATCTGGGAAATTTGTTCAAAGAAGAGTACATACACTCTTCCATACAATATTTAGAAGGAATATGGCGAAGTTTGAATTTGACTATGCACAAAGACATTGTCAACAAAGTTGAATCTTTAACGAGATTACAGAGTCGGTCACCTAACCAAGTTTGGCAAAAAGTTAGGATTGGAAGAGTCACTGCTTCCATTTTCAAGGAAGTAGCACACACGCATAAAAGTATTCCTTCCATGAGTTTATTAAAAAAAATTTGCAAACCAAAAATGTTTTCCACTGCTGCAACAGTTTATGAAAGAAAAACTGAAAAGCAAGCAGTAAAGTTTGTGAAAACATTTTTGAAGAAAAAACATCAAAATTGCAGAATGAATTCATGTGGCATTTTCATCAGTGAAGAAAAGTGTTTTTATGCTGCTTCACCAGATGCAATTTTTGAATGCGAGTGCTGTGGTCGTGCTCCTGTAGAAGTAAAGTGCCCATTTAATTTAAGAAATGGGAAGGATGTTGAACAATTACTTCAAAACAAAAACGCATGCATTCTTAAAATAAACGATTAGGAATACCATATGAATACAAATCATTCATACTATTTCCAAATGCAATTGCAAATTTATTTAACAAATTCCAACTTCGGTTATTTTTGCATTTATTCCCCTCTACGAAATTGTAATTAAAGTTGCACTCAACGTTAGTTTTTTAAAAAAAAATTTGAAGTTTATGATAATTATTTTTTCCAAATATTGATTCCTGAACTATTAGCTTCTCATTTTAGTTCCAAAGAAATACAGTAGAATTTTAATACTAGTTTCTTACCTTTATTTTGTTTCTCTTCTTAAACACAATACTTATAGCAACAAAACTGTTCCAAATACTCTTAGTAACCTTTGTATATATATTATTAATATTGAATGTATTCCTTGCTGAAGTCAAATTAATGCTCTTAATTTTTTAACACTTACTTTTTTGTGATATTTTATTTCGTTTATTATACTAACACTTTAATATTTTGTATAATATTTACATGTACATATCTTAAAAATTAACCAATGTTCCGAACCTATTTTTTGATCTCACCTAGTGCAATCTTTTTGTTTGTTTATTTTAGTGCAATGTTTTTGTTTTTTAACTTATAAATAAAATAAATACTATTTATTAAACTTTTTATTTATATTGCTAAAAAGAAATTTGAAATAAATGATTACTAAAAAATAACAATTGTCTTTCATTTTAACTTAAAGATAGGTCCAAACTTTTAATCTTCCGTTTCCAAAGTTGAAGGTACAACTGACGGACTTAAATTGACCAATGAACATCAAGTTCGAACTATTGCGTCTATATACATTTCGTCGGAATCCATTTTTTTTAAACGCATGTTATTGGTTGTGTGTTGGTAAGTATAAGGTACTTCTGTCGTAACGTACCAATAACGCGTTCCACATCAATACTCAGGTGAGCCAAATTCTTCGATTCTTCAACGGAAAAGGGATCGAGTTGAAGTCTACCTTCAAGAAATGCTGGCATCTTTAGTTCCGCTCCTTTCAAACGGACTGCTTTCTGAATTAAAAATCCTCTGTCAGATAAAACGATGTCTTCGGGTTGTAAGTAGTTTAGCAAATCGGAGTTCCCTGCAATGAACTTATCACTACTTCTGCCACCATATCCTTTGGAGGTATATATTATAGCTCCACTCGGAGCTATTCCAATGAGATATTGTATAGTCTCTGTACTTTTGTACGATGAAAACGTAGCTGCTCTTGCAACAGGTTGTCCTGCAAAAAATATGTGTTTACAAGTTATACATTGTCAATCAAATAAATTACTTTATCAATTATAACTTCATCTTGCCTGATTTCTCCATTCGAATTTCATAGCAGTCTATAATTACAGCTAGTCTATTTCCAAAAACACGTTTGAAGTAGTCCGGTGTAAAATTCGTTTATACTGGGCCAAGAAATAAAAGAGGTGAGTTCCGAGCCTAAAACAAGAACACAATCGTGGAATTTTTTAGATGCTGTCCGAGTAGAAATTCCAAACATAAAGCCCAGGAGTATGAACGGAAGATCGAGCCGGAACTTCATAAGCGTGAGCACAAGAACTTGAAATTTGTTTAAGCCTTTTCTAAAACAGTTTAGAATATTTTCTTCAATGGACTTATATATGGTAAATAATGTAAGATAGTGTGACAAGCCCGTAAAATACCGAGTCTTAACATCACTATCTTCAAAGAATTCTTTTCCCATTTTTGACTTATTTTATTTATTTTTATTACCGAATGATATCCTAGACGGCTCTTGCATTTCATGAGCTTGGGTACCTACAAATACATTAAAAAAATGTGTCAAAATGTATATTAATTAATAATGCACATTTACTACCTACCAATTGATTTTTGCAGTGGCTCTTCTCTATCAGTTTTGGTACCTGTTAATATATTTTAAAATGTATTTGCAAGCCCTACCAATAAATCATTTATATTTTTTACCGACTAATATGTGGGAGATTTCTGGTAGTTCATTTATTTCTTCCAAATATTTCTTTTTCATGAACAAATCAAAAGCATCAATAGAATTAAAAGCTGCAGTTTGTTCATGTTGTGGAATGTCCAGTAAAATAATAGAAATTAATGTGTATTGTTTTTAAGAACAGAAAAAGAAGAATATACTTACCATTGGTTTCCATAGCACAAACTGGAAGTTCTCTAAGAACTCTGTTCGAAGTAGGATTTGATAGCGTAGAATTGATTTCACAGGGGTACTCCATATGCAAGCTTGGGACCCAATCAGGATTCATATGATCAGACAGACTTGCTCTTTTACCTTAAAATAATAGATATTTTTCAATGCTTTGATTTAATGCTGTAAATGGGTTTACATACCTGAAATAAAATGCCTACAGCACACACGAGCTATTTTGATATTCAGTTCCTTCCGGTTTATAGCTGCTAACCATTTGTTTTGTCTCTCTACAGACAAAGCTCGCAATTTCGGTTTCACACGAATTTGAGGAAACAAATAAAACTTTTTGTCCCAGTTTTTGAGTGCATTGGATCTACAACCCTTGACGCAGCAATTACGTGGCAATTTGGCTTATTTATTTGTTCGTGATTAGTCTACACACGGCAATGCAATTTTAAATTAATTATTTTGAAAATATAAAATTTTCCCGCCACAATAAAGTTTAGTTTAGAGTTAATCGGCCCTAGCGAGGTATCCGTCGGAACGGAAAATTCTCCGATTTCCTACGATTCGGAGGATTTTTGCTTCGTGGTATTCTTCGGAACATCTGTTTGGAACATTGTTCCGACAGCAAAAAACGTACAACTAATGATCTGCGTTGCAGTGCGATGAATGCATTAGCAGTGACATTTATGACAGTTGCACACCATTTTTTGTCCGATCTACTCCGACAGCAAGTGGTCGCGGAATTTTTTCCGATTTCCGGACAAGCAGTTAACACATGTAAGCAAGTATAAATAAAAAAATTAAAAAAAAGTATTAAGTATGAAAGTACTGCAAATACAAATATGAGCGACATATATCGGTACATTTTATACATCTCTATCAGAATCTAACATTTGTCGCATGTCAGATTAATGCGTCGTCGCATTTTAATTATTCTTTTCCGAAATCGGATACCTCGAATGTAATTAGGGTCTCCGATAGAGTATGCGTTGCGGAGAATTTTCCGTTCCGACGGATACCTCGCTAGGGCCATATGTTTGTTTCAAATTAAAATTAATTTTTCAACTAAAACAGAACTATACTAGTATTTATACCCTATCCTAAGGGTATATTAACTTTGACACATAGTTTGTAACACCCCTTAATATTCGTCGTAGACCCATAAAAGTATATATATTTATGATCAGGACCAAATCCTAAGACTGTTTAGCAATGTCCGTCCGTCCGTCCGTCCGTCCGTCCGTATCAACTTTTGGGGCCTTTAAATGTATGAACCTTCACAAGATAATTAGGCTCTGCCCTCCTTTATAAGTCTGTCATATAAATTTTTTTGCCACACCTACATTTTGTAGGCGTTTTTCACTAAAATGCTGTTTTCTTCAAAAATTTTCATGGAAAGCGATAAAAAATGTTTAATAAGATATTTAGCCATTTTTTTTACCCCACATATCGCCCATACAAAGTTTTTAGCCACGCCCACTTTTTGGAGGCGTTTTTTCAAAAAATATTTTTATTTTAAATCTAAAAGAATGAAATAAAATACATATAGGGATATGGATAGGGTATCATACTGTTCGCCCTAAGCGGACCTTTCTTTATGTTTTTTTATTATTATCGGTATATGTTTTTACCTATATATTTAAACGATTTATTCTAACTTAACATAAAATTATAATACTGAACGCATTACAAAAAAAATCAGAATATTTTTTTGATCTGGCAGTATTGACAGAGATGAAACCGACAGCTGCAATCGCCGATGAAAACAAAAAACACAACAGTCAAAGTTCCAACGGATTCAATGGGACGGCCCATGCGTTAATTTTAAAATCTTAACGCACGTACGCCGGCTACGGATTCTATGGGTCGGGCCCATTAGTTTAATTATCGGCAAATAAAATATGGTTCTCCTTATTTTATGTTTAACTTGCGTAACAGCCAACATGTTTACGAAGCTGCTTAAAAATGTTTTCCCAAAAATATGTTTGTTATGTAAAACAAAAATAATACATAACAATTAAAAACATTCAACGTAATTTTATTGTTTTGCAAATTCACCATAAATTGTCGCATGTTATTAGGATGTTATTAGACACAGCCCAGTTTGACTTTTAATATGTAAACATGAGATTTTTTCAAAAATCTATTCTAAGGCGCAAAACAGCTATTGCGTGCGTGAGCTGGCTCAATTTAATTTGCGTGTTAACACATATACGAACACACTACTACGCTTTTTTGAAGCAAATAAAAGTCACCAAGACATATTGCCATGTGTCAAGATGATAGATAGAAAGAATAAGAACAAATTTAATTGAAATTTATGTTTAATTAAAGAAAGATTGCTTTATAATAATTTTGTAATTAGAGAAAAGGCAAACGGTGAATAATTGATATTTAATGTCGTTTCTCATTTAACAGGAAAAACTCAATATTGTTCTTTTTTCGTACCATCTTAAGCGAATCTATATAAAATTATCTTATATACAGACAGTCAACTCAGCATACCCCCGTCCCCTTGAATCCACAAAATAATTTTAAAAAGGATCGTAAAATCCTCTCTTAAATTTCCTATCTGTGAATACGTATGAGCCATACGTATGAGCCAGCCACAAAAGTAGGGAGGGCGTTAGTGTGTCAAAAATATGAAAGTTATGCAAAAATACCAAATGGCAACAAACAACAACTGGTTATGATGTTGGGAAGTAACGTAATTTAATTAATTTTTTTTTATAATTTTTTTATCAATTTTTTTTTGTAATGCAAATGTTATATAATAAGTATAAAAGTTTTGCAATTAAATGCCAATATTTTTTATGTTATAATAAAGGGTGATTTTTTAAGAGGCTTAGAACTTTTTTTAAAAAAAAAACACAAAAAATTCGAAAAAATGAATGAAATATTTATTTGAATCGATAGTTTGAACCTTGCAATTTAATGTTTAAAGATAATTTCATGCAAATGTTGACCGCGGCTGCGTCTTAGGTAGCCCATCCGCTGAGTCCAATTTTGGCATACTCTTTCACACATATCGGCCGGTATCTCACGAATGAATGCATGGATGTTGGCTTCCAGTGCGTCAATCGAAGCGGGCTTGTCCCTATAAACATTAGCCTTGGCATACCACCACAAAAAATAATGTAATGGTGTCAAATCGCACGATCTAGGCGGCCAATTGACCGGCCCGAAACGTGAAATTAACTGTTCACCAAACTCGCCTCGCAATTGCGCCATTGTTTCGCGTGCTGTGTGGCATGTGGCACCGTCTTGTTGAAACCACATATCATGCAAGTCAAGAACTTCCATTTCGGGCAAAAAAAAGTTTGTTATCATCGCTCGGTAGCGTTCACCATTGACAGTAACGTTGCGATTCGCATCATCTTTGAAGAAATATGGCCCAATAATGCCGCCGGCCCATAAACCGCACCAAACAGTGGCTTTTTCGGGATGCATTGGTAGCTGTTGCAATGCTTCTGGCTGATCTTCACTCCAAATGCGGCAATTTTGCTTATTTACGTACCCATTCAACCAAAAATGAGCCTCATCGCTGAACACAATTTTTCGATAAAAAAGCGGATCCTCGGCCAGCTTTCCAAGAGCCCATTCACCAAAAATTCGGCGTTGTGGTAGGTCGGCTGGCTTTAGTTCTTGCACCAGCTGTATCTTAAAAGGCTTTACGCCCAAATCCTTCCGCAAAATTTTCCACGTAGTGCTGTAACAAAGGCCTAACTGCTGGGAACGGCGCCGAATCGACATTTCGCGGTCTTCTGTCAGACTAGCTGATACGGCCGCAATATTTTCTTCAATACGCACAGTACGTAAACGTGTTGGTGGTTTAATGTCCAACAAAGTAAATTTGGTGCGAAATTTGGTCACAATCTTCCGAATAGACTGCTCAGAAGGTCGAGAATGCCGATCATAAAATGGAAGCAGCGCGCGATGAACATTTCGAACCGAGCACGAATTTTGATAGTAAAATTCAATAATTTGCAAGCGTTGTTCATTTGTAAGACGATCCATGGTTAAATTGCAAACCAAACTGAAGCTGTTTGACAGTGACACAAGGTACTAAACACACGTCAGCTGTCAAAACCAGTGTTGCCAAAACCAAACCAGCTAAAAAATCACCCTTTATATAGTTATCAATTTATCTGATTTTAAATTAAAATGTAGATATACCTACTTGGATTAATATATTTTATTGTATAATTGCATATATATTACTAAACAAAATATATATTGTAAATAGTTTTGAATTGGTTTTTTGCATGTATATATTAAATTCTTTGATGGTTTTATTATGTTTTTATTCAACATATTTTTTTTCCGGGGGTAGGTGGAAAACCTTCCATGAGACACTATGAAGACCGGCCGCGCGTGCTCCTGAGATTCTTACTCAAAAACAAAAAACAACTCCCATCAAAACGTATTCATACTACAACTATGCTCATGCCTATCAAGCAGTTCTAATTTAAATTATTTAATAACGTTTGGCAGGAAACATGCCCGTGCTTACGCGTGAAATTTCGTATTTCCTCGTCCACGCTAGATCTCTATGGATACCACGTAGCAGTTACGATTTGTCTAAGAACTTTATTTTGGAAATTTGGAAAATTTTAACATAACTTGGTTTGGTACAACCCCAAAGTTTTATACCATACGTCCAAACAGGTTTTAGCACTTGCTTGTATAAAAGCACCTTGTTTTGCATGCTGAGCCTGGAGAATTTACCAATCACTCAATGCATTTGATTAAATGTGGTAACGAGCTCCTCGCGTTTCTTCTTAACATGCGAGTTCCATTTTAATTTCGCATCCAACGTCATTCAGAAATGTCAATTAAAATAGGTAAATTACTTACATTTCTGTAGGTAAAATTAATGTGCGTAGATTTTGACTCGTCGAGAATAATGCGCCAAGTTTTTGTCCAAGCGCATATGTTGTCGATAGCTCGTATGTCCCGGGCCGAATCGAATCGTCTACGGCTAATATGGACGAATCATCTCCGAACGGTGCTACGATAGTGATATTTTCTTGCGGTATATCACGAATGTATAAAAGAAATAAAATCGGGCCAAGAGCACTTCCTTGTAGAACTCCCACCTCGATTTCTTTAAATTCAGAATACTCATTCCCGTGTTTAACATTAAAGAGTCTGTCCGCTGTCGGGGATCTCATATAATTGTTTTGGGAGAGTTTTTTAAGTTTATATTTCAATCCCTTATGCCATCGAAAGCTTATCGAAAGCCTGAGATACGTCTAGAAAAACAGTAGAACAAATTTTTTCCTCATCAAGTGCCTTTTCAATTTCGTTGGTTATTCTATATACCTGGTGAATGGAAGAGTGCTTCGTTCTAAGCTCGAATTGGTGATCCGGTTTCGGCTAATCGGCGTTCTTCAATAATCGGGAGCAATCGCTTAAATATAAGTTTTTCAAATATCGTCGACATTTGTAGATTTTCCTAGCTTAGGAACCACTACAACCTCAGATATCTTCCATTTTTGAGGAATGTACAATAACCTAATCGAAGCCTTTATGAGATAAACAAATTAAAAAGTGCTTTTCTGGACAACACTTTAAGAACCTGTCCCGTAATATGATCATATCCAGGAGCCTTGTTTAATTTGAGTTTTCGTATTTCATGACACAGTTCGAACAGCGATACTTTTCTTCAAACAAGCATCTTCAACTGAAGCTTGACCTTCAAACGTCGCTTCAAAGTATTCCGCGAATATTTCGGCCTTTTCTATATCGCCCATATTTTGCCCATTCGCCATTGTTTTTCCTGATAGATGGCATCTGCAAGTTTGGTTTTTTCAAGCCTTTCATAGCTTTCCAGGGCGAATAATTTGAAATTCGTTACTCCGATAAGCTTTCAAGATACGTAGAGACTTCACGATTTTTAAAATCCCGAATATCGCTTTTCAGTTTGTTGCAAAGATTATTTAAAATTGTTTTATGCTGCGGAGCACGATATTGTTGCCATCTTTTTCTCGCTCTTCGTTTTTCCTTTACTAATTCAGTAATTTCGGGGGAAATTTAATTTCGCTCTTTTTTATCACTCTCTTTTTATGAGGAGTATTGTTCCACGCTGAACTTTGTGAAGCTTCAACAAATTGATCTACTTCGTCTTCAAGTTCGTATGATGTTCTTCGAGATACCTTCAGATCGATTTTATGTATGTAGTCTTTTTTGCCATGTCCGAAGGCCAATATGTCGGTTTGCCAGACTAGTAAATGTCGACCCCAAACTCCATACACGTTTTGCTCGATCTCCGCTTAGTGAACTAATCACGCGGCAGCTCTCCTCGTCAGTAGAAAAATTGCAACTGACTGAGCGGCTTATTTCGTCTTCGGCTTTGTCTTGGAGTTGAGACTCCCTAAGTGATCGGTTTTTTATTTTTTATTAGATCTAGGCTTTTCTTTAGTTCTTCGTAGAGCTGTTCTATTTTATTAAGCTATGCACGGAGTTCAATATTTTCGTCCTCGAAGCTTTTTAATTGAGTTGAATCCCGAGTAACGCGCGCTAGTGCATACGGCATCGTTGGGTCGCTTTAGGGGTTTAAGGGCTCTCCCCGGACTCAGTAGAGCCCTCCTCATATGTTTATGTTTAACTTTCAACATATGAAAGTTTAATGTTTAATGTATGTATTAAACATATTCGAAACGTCCATATGAGAGCGAGCCGAAATAACTTTTAATGCATATTCAAACACAAAATGTAAACTTTATTATTCCAATTCCAAGATAATTAATAAGCAGTAGGTAAAGCGGTCGGTAAAATAATTTTTAAACGGAAGTGCGATAAATGTTTTTGGCACTGAATTAATGAAATACTCTGTTAAAATTTTTAAATAGACAGCTAAGTGATACGCCTTACTCAATAATTTCATTCATTGAGCATTTATTTATTTTACCTACAATTTCAATAATTTTGTAGAAAATTTCATTAATTCACTTTTCAAATATTGCGCGAACGTTACCGCACGTTTAAAAAAAATTATTTTATGTTTATTGCTTCACTGGGCAGCAAAACTAGAATAATACATAAAAGTTGAAAACATTCAATTTAATATTATTCTTTTACAAATACATGACATTTTTTTCCCAAATGGATTCTTTGGCGCAGAACTGCTATTATGTGCGTGAGCTGGCTCAATTTGATTTGCATGTAAACTTATGCATATATAGTTCTACGCCTTTTTGAAGCAAATAAAAAAGGATAGGCGAGAGCCAAAAATCACCTTCGTCGACTATCTGTAGAATTACTCATCTGTGGTCTGCAGGCAAGATTAGATTGCATGCCAATTGGTTAAATAATGACCATTTCCGAATTGTGCAAGAGAAAACTGTCAGAAGTACTATGACCTTGATGTAGAACTGAATTGCTATGTGCAGATGGATCCTTTTTATACATGATTTATGTTGAAGCAGCAAATCTGCATACCATTTCCTATTTTAATACATTGGACCTTACAAATAATCAGACACAAATGTCGACTACTAACTAATTGCAAGGTTAAAGTATAGTAGTGAGCTTTATTGTAATCCTACTAATAATCGATTTCACCTATTCATTATTATTGTCGCTCCGTCTACTGGCAATGAACGTTGGAATCGGAGGGAATCGCTTTGAATATAACCAAATGTAAAGCGTACAATGAGGCAGTGTTCATTCTCTGTAAAGTGTACATTAAATTACATTATACAAATTATTAAAATTGTTGCTTACTCTTTTTAGCAGATTCCTCGGCTCAGGTTCCGATTCTAAGACAAATGGTTTTATGGCGCGTTTTTAAATTAATTGCGCGCTACGTTTGACAGCTATCAATGTGTCAGATTGACAGCTGGCTACGTTTGTTTTGGAATCGGCACCTGATCATCGGTTACATTTCAGTTTACTTAAAATCTACGACATCCCACCCCCATGAGGCGCTCCGAATCAAAAGCCTCACCAACTTCTAGAACAGCAATCTTTACATCAGGCCGGCGAAAAATTCCTGTGCTTGTCTTCACCTCCGCCACGCGAATCTGTCCGTCATGACCATAAAAACCCCTTATTATTCGTCCACGAATCCATTGGCTTATTGGTACTTTGGCATCGCAGACAAGACATAAGTCTACCACCCTGAGCGGCTCTACACGCTGGAACCACTTGCACCTTCTGGTTAGAATCGGCAAATATTCTCGAATCCACCTCCTCCAGAAGCGATCCTTGAGTTGCTGACTAATGCGCCACTGTTTCCTGAGATAAAGGGCTCGTTCATCGATCTTGCCTGGAGAATGGGTCCTCATCATCGGCTGAGATAGGCAGGTGCGTAAGTGGACTCCGTTTATAATATTTTCGGCCTCTATTAAGGCGCTCTGCAACGTCTCAAATCTCGGTGCAATCTCGTTATGGGCAGTTAAACGACCACTCGATGTCTTTCGACGAAAGTTCAGCTCCCCTTTTGCCCCGATGAAATTGGTACCGTTGTCGCATCTAATACGTTTCGGAATCCCACGGCGGTTGACAAAGTTGCGAATACATAGCACGCAGGCATCTGAAGAAAGACATGCAGCAATTTCGAGGTGCACAGCTCGCACCGTCATGCACGTGAAAAGTGCGACCCACCTCTTCTCTCTCCGTCGTCCAATAGTGATGTACATTGGGCCGAAATAGTCGAGTCCCGTATATGTAAAAGGCCTTACGAATGATGTGAGACGTTCTTTCGATTTTGGCTTAGACGGTCAATATCATGGGCGAAGGCTTCTCTTTGGGTCCGTTGGCACACAATTAATTCGGCGGCTTCGAGCTCTTCAACGCATAGTCCTCCAATTTCTATTTGCTTACGCAAACAAGCATCCTTAAATCGCAATACCCATGCTACGCACCTCAGCAATTTCGAAAACTTCGAGAATCTAGATATGGCAAAAATATTGCTACTTCCTGCATTTGCATGCAGCAAAAATCTTGGTCGCACCTCGTCCTCGCACAACTGACCGTTTACATCTGGTTGTAGAGGCCAATCCTTTTGAGACAGCTGGAGAAACTTTGGACCTCTTATCCACTTACTCTCAATATCCAGCTTCCGCGGGTATCGCGCTCGCGTTGCCTTATCAGCCGGGTTCAGTCTTAAAGGAACCCAAAGCAATTGACTAACCTGGCTACTCTCCAAGATTTCGGCAATCCGGAACCCCGAATGTTTATATCGTCGGGCCTCCGATCCAATCCAGCTGAGGACATTTCTTAAATCGGTCCAAAAGATTCTGTCATTGAACATCAAGTCATGGCTCTCTACAATGGCATTACAAAGTCATATTCCCAAAATCGCTGCGTATAATTCCAGGCTTTTTAGGAGCACATTTGGTTTTGCCACAGATAAATGATACTCGAACACTTCCACCATACTTGATTCGAAGAAATGAAACTGCACTAAACGCCTCTTCACTGGCATTGACGAAGTATGAAGAACAATGTTGCTTGCGAACGTCAGGCGAGGATCATGGCATCTCGGCATCTTGAATTGAGTTAACGACGGAAGCTCGGTCTTACACTGCTTCCACCGATCGAAAACTGCTTGGGGAATTGGCTCGTCCCATTCAACTGCATGTGCCCAGACTGAACGTAACAACAGCTTCAAGTTGTAATGGAGGCGGTGTTTAAGATTGGGAGAGGATTGTCCACCAGGGACTATAACTACAAAATTGGAGGGAATAGAGACAAGGGTATGGGACAGAGGAAAGGACTGGAAAGAAAGTATCATTGGCAACTCTGACACGGGGCGCATGCCTTATTGTTCTCAGCGTAAGCTCGTCGGAGGGTGGGATCTTGCATCCAAGCTACCAAATTATCACCATTGCATGCTAAGATATCGATACAGAGAAACGATATTGATAAAGAAAAAAGAAATAAGAGAACAAAAACTGAAAAAAGGGGGAAAAAAGGTCTCTAACATTACCTGCGCGAGGAGCAGATGGTCGTCCTCAATGCGAGTCTATACCCTCCCTACCGTGTACCAGTGGCCGCAGAAATATTTACCGGCACCCAAACGAAAGCCATTTGCTTTCACATCGTCGGACCACTTAACTACACCATCGAAATGAGACACCAAAATTTGAATCTTAAGCGAACATAGTTAAATAATTTATTAACTCATTTAACAATGTCAAATGCAATTTTGTTTGATTGGGGAATTAGATATACGGATACAATACGTTTTAAGGGGCATGGATAGTATTTAAAAGTAAAGATAAAAAAGAAACTTATAGGCAGTATTGTAATTATAATCTATAAGATAGATTCATACAGATTTGAAATTTAATATGAACTTTTATTTATACTAAGCAATTCAATATTATAAAAAAAAATCCAATGGTTCGTTAAATTAAAAAAAAAAAACAAATAAAAAGAAAAAAAAAATCCACAATTGAGTTCGGAAATAGTAGTAAAATAATTGAAAATCTATGGCAGATCTGAATGTTTAATACTCTTCGTGAATGCGTGCGTTTTGTTAAGGATTGACTTAAACGAAAGAAAAAAAAATATATGCATACGGTATATTTGCTGGGCATCCGCGTCGTCAGGCCTGTCGAAGTGGATTCCATGCTGTTAAGAAAAATTTACAGTTCATAAGGCGCCCACTGATTTGACACACACATACACACAACTATATTTACAAGTGGCGACTATATATAAAAATAGGTTGGTGGGTAGTGGTACGCGGACAGATTGGCTACTTCAGCTCGTCGGGATATTAACACATTGAACTTCTTTACTTTTTTTTTTTTTTTGAGCGAGAAATTGACTTTAGCACACACGTGACTTTTAATTTGCAATATGCGAATAATTCGTGAGAAAAAGTAAACAAGTACATAGATTATCTTTTGTTATATCGGTCGCGCACAGCACTATTGATTTAAATGGGTTCTCTTTTTTTGTTTGTCCACTTTCTTTATTTTTGTTTTTATGAACTATGTGGTATTTTATTTTATGGTTCTCGTATCCTGTTAGGAATTAATGTGTTGTGTAGATTTTTTTTGTTTCACTCCGATATTAACAACAAAAGAACTGGGGCGCATCTCTTGAGATGTCGACTACCGATCGAGCTGAAGACAAGTACCACACTGACTCCCCATCAACCTCTTTGATTTTTATTTTTAAATTGAGTAAGCTCGTCACTCAACGTGGTATATGCTCGCGAAAACTGAACTTGACACTCTTTTCCCCATGAGGTGACATATCCGCTATTTAGCTAAGCATGAATAGAGCGTGGCTTAGCGGAATTTCCAATCAAGTTATGTACTGTGGGTAGTAAGTGAGTGTAATGAGTGCCGGCTTCCCTTTTCCGCCTCGTATCATTCATATCACAAGCCACAGCACTAGGAGAGGGACGGGTCCCAGCACATGTCAAGGATATTTTCTGTCGCTGCTTCGATGTTCAAGTCGATCATCCCGTCTTGCTGTTTCTCGGTCTCTTGACAGGAGATACTTTGCATCACTTCTTTGGAGTTCGACGAAAGGTTTCGTAGCTCGAAACCGCCTTCCTTATGAATTGAAATCACGTCGTTGGTCACTTCGATTGCGTCAGCTTCGCTATCAAAGCTGTCGACGTAATCGTCAACACAATGATTGCTCTTGCAGCTCTGGGATGAATGCTTAGATACCTCGAGGCATTGAGATTTTTTACATAATTGGCTGAACACGGCGAGCAACTAGCACCAAATATCATCGATGTAATCAGGTAAACGTCGATCGGCTTTTCTTTGTGGTCTCTCCATAGGAAGCGCTGCGAATTTCGGTCCTCTGGATGAATACGAATCTGATGAAACATTTCTCTAATGTATCCAGACACGGCTATAGCTCTTAAGCGAAAGTTAAACAGGATCATCATCATGGGCTTCAGCTCGTCAGGACCCTTTAGCAGAAAGGAGTTGCGAGAGACGTCGTTCACTTTGGCTGCCGCATCAAACACTAACCTCAATTTGTTTGGCTTATTCGGATTCCTCACACCGAAATGAGGGAGGTACTAAGTCTTTAATGACTTATGATTTGCTTCAGCTATCGTCAATTTTCTGGTGTACCCCTTTTCAACGCAGCTATTCATAATATTTTTATACGTCTTGGCATATTCAGGATCCTTCTCCAATCTACATTCCAGGTTCCAAAACCTTCGCTTGGGCATCTCATAACTATCTGGAGCATCAGGGCTGTCTTCTTTCCAGAGCAGACCCGGCTAGTAACGACCATTGGATTCCTTTATTGTAGTTAACAATATTTCTATCGCTCTATTATCAGCAGAAGAGATCAGCTGTTCCGTCGGCTTCTTAACTCCGAAATTTTCCAAAGCGAAGTAATCCTCCACTTGCATCCTGTACCTCTTGGCACATTCTCTATCTGCACTTATGTCCGAATCCATAATGAACGATTCCGTTGCAATAGTCTCCTTTCCAAACCATTGGAGCTTCAATTTATTTTGTCGGCCAATCAAACGCAATCGTCTGGCCAGATCTACACTCATTATAGTGACTGAGGAAACTTCATCTAACAGCGCATATGTTGATAAAACGATGTTATCACCATAGATTTTAACAGGTGGCACACGAAACAGAATCTTGGCTTTGGAATGAACGTGACAACTAAGCAAGGGTCTTGAACATCCGACGTCGACTGGTGCATCCGTGTCAACTATTGACTTCGACGGCTCGTGTAGTAATGGATGATGCATTTTATCACAATCATCAATTCCACACTTCCTCCTGGATCTGCATGAACGAACACTATGACCGTACTTTAGACAGTTAAAGCACAGTCTGTTTTGTTTGACGAAATCCCACCTTTCTGGGACATCCAGTTTAATGAAAAGATCGCACTCCGCAACTGGGTGCTGTATTTTCTCGCAGTGGCGGCATTTGCTTCTGGCGGAAGCGTCTGGTCCAGATACATGGAGGATCTTCTTGAGTCCCGACTTTTGCTCTACATGGGCTGGTGGCAATAAAGAAGTCGATGTAACCAAACAGCCAAATCTCGCTACCTCGGTCACCCACTCAGCGAAATGTTTGCCAGTTGGATATGGCACAATACTGATGCTCCTTTGAGCCCATTTTAGTCGCTTGCTCGTAGGCAGCTTAGTTACTAATTCGTCGATCAGCATTTGGTTGATGTTGATGCAAACCACTAGCATCCAAAAATGTCGAAAGATTTTGCACCACTGTGGCAAAGGGCCCCAGCATTTCGAGTTTTCCTTCCGAAATTTGTGAAATCGCCCTGACTTACTGGCTTCGCAATAGGCATTCGGGACGTCCAAATCTAAACTCAAGGGCAGCCATTACCTGATCCACACTATTAGGGTGGATGAGCAATGATTCAGTAACTGTTCGAGCTTCGTGTTTAATCGATTTCTGTAGACGAAACAGATTTTCCACCTTTGAGCAATTGTACATCGCAGTAGATTCCCGAAATGCAGTTGAGAACATGGGCCATTCCTCAGGTCTGCCTGTGAACTGGGGTAAATCTTGTAGAACCTTGAGAGGAACAACTTGGTTGCAAAATCGGAGGTGGCGTGAAGTTTTGCGTTGGCGTAAACTGCTGGCTGATGCATGACTGGGATGCACTAATCGGCGGCAAAAATGTTGGCAGTGCATGTGTATACGATGTGCATGCCGCTGTTGTTGCAGTTCGAAAGGTCTGCGATGGCTGCTATACCGAAAAAGGCATTGTGTACCCGCCGGTGTACAGCCGGTACACTCACCATTGTTTTCTCAGGCAAACTGACACTGGTTGATGGAATGTAAGCAGTGGCTGCGGCTACGGATGTTGTTGTTGATGGCATCTTCGACGTGTGAGCAACCATTGGCAAAATGGAATTAGTTGTTGCAGCTGCTGTAGATGTTGAGATGTTTGTAACTTGACTACAAAGCTCCTGCAGGCGGATGCGTTCAGTTTTTTCTGCTGCGGCATTGGAGGTGACTACCTCCAGTTGTGAACGCATTTCACATATCTGCTCCAATAATTCTTCCATTGTACTTGCTGTTGCCGGCTCTTCCATGTTGGGTGTATCGACGATAGTATTGTTCAATTCTGAATCGCTATCTGATTCAGATCGTTCTGGAACGGTATGAAGCTGCACTTCGCTTGGGTCTAACGGCAATTTTCCTGCTGTTGTGCCTGGACTTTGTCTTGGCTGGCTGCTGCTCGGCATAAGTATACGTAGGTATATGCACGAGTTGTCTGCGACGATGGCTTTGGCTGTGTTTTCAAAAGAGCAATATAATTTCTCCTGGCTGGGGTTTGTTGCAGGCGGCAACTGAACTACGCTGTCGGCGCAAGATATTCTTCTTAAATGGACATTCCAAATAAAAAGAAGAATAAAGATATTGTCGCTCCGTCCACTGCCAATGATCGTTGGAATCGGAGGAATCGCTTTGAATATAACCAAATGTAAAGCGTACAATGAGGCAGTATTTATTCTTTAGTGTACATTAAATTACATTATATAAATTATTAAAATTGTTGCTTACTCTTTTTAGCAGATTCCTCGGTTCAGGTTCCGATTCCAAGACAAAGGAAAGTAATTTTGGTTTTATGGCGCGTTTTTAAATTAATTGCGCTCTACGTTTGACAGCTTTCAATGTGTCAGATTGACAGCTGGCTACGTTTGTTTTGGAATTGGCACCTGACCCTCGGTTACATTTCAGTTTACTTAAAATCTACGACAATTATGATGACACTTTCAGTACATTTGTATACTAAAATACCTGCTTTAGGTACCATTGTATTGTACAACAGGCAACACAATGCTTCAAAATGCCAATTTATACTTGTAGAGTAACGACTTAACGTAGGATTAGATTGCATGCCAATTGGTCAAATAATGAGCATTTCGCTGTCAAATAATCTTATTTTGCAAACTAAAACTATCACAAATGGCAATTATATAACTATTTAGCATGCAGTCTCATCTTACCTTTAGAGCCTGGCTACACGTTCATGGAATTGATAGTCATTCGCATGAACGACGTGGCTACACACACAAAAAAGTCTCATAAGGATGAAAGAAATTTGAATGACGTGGAACACTGAAATCTGAAACAATACAAAATTTCTCTTGGGAAATCGAATAACTTTGGGCTCTCTAGTACCTGTATTCGGTCTTCACTCTTTCAACGCAAATCTCAAATGACGATTTCTGTCCAAAGTGATATGGTTTGGAACCGAAACGTTCATGCTCACACCGAGAATTCAACTTAAAAGTGGATTTCTATTCCAGAAATTTCTCATTGGTCAATTCTTTTTAAATGTAAAAATTCCTTATTCCCCTATGCAAGGTCCGGTTGCTGGAGTATTTTGCATAGGCTTCACGAAACGGGAAAGGGATTTGGTGACAGATTTAATTATGTCATGAATCAAAAATGCACAACCACTTAAATTGTGTTAAAAAATGTTTATTAAGTGATGCGTAACCTAAACGGCAAAATTTGCGTTTAGAGGCTGTGTAAAGGATCATTCATATGAGAGCAAATTCCGAACTGCGAACAAGGGAATATTCGTAAATTCTTACATTTCTTTCACATGGCAACTTATTTTTGTTTACAGGTAACCGCAAATCTGATTTGTAAATGTTTGCAGCTAGATGTGTTAATTTTAAGGTTATGTTCGAGGGAAATTTTCAGTCGTGGATTTGTAGATCGCGTCTGTATTATGTGGATTGTGAATAAGGAGTGACAGTTCGCGGCAAGAATTTTTTAATTCTTCGGAAAATCTTTGTAATTGTAAATATTGCTATTTAAATCAATTTAGACTCAGTTTTTTTTCGGTTGGATGTTAGATCAATTAAATATATTGCTTTTGTGGTTGAAGCAATAGACATTTTCTGTTCATAAATACATTAAAATTGTTTCTTCGCGATTCGCCTATTTGCAATTAGCTCTCATGTAAATAGTCCTTCCCATTGGCAAATAATCCCTTGTTTGCAGTTCGCGATTTGCTCTCATGTAAATGACCCTTGAGGTATGTGTAAAATTTGGTTTTGATTGCAAATGTCATTTTCATATTTTCATTAAAATAAAAAAGTTGTAAAAATTTATAAAGTTGTAAAAAGCTTTTGTGAAGGATATGGATTTAATTAACTTCTTCAGCCAACAAAGTAACCCAAGACAATACAAATCATATACCCAATTGATTATATATATATATGTGTGCATTTGTAACATATTTCATAAAAAAATTGTTGTTCCTTATCACTGGATTCCCAATTTTTCGACCTTTTGCTTTTATTTTAGGAGTCCATCATGCTGTTGTGACCCAGTTGTGGCACAAACGCATTTCTTCGTTCGTTCAACCTGCAAAGACATTGCACTATGTTGAAGCGATAATGCTACGCTCTAACTTGTTGAATCATCAAAACCAATGTACTGGCAATGTTATTGCCCGCTAACGCAGCAATATCCTTTCAGCTTCGCAACAGCAGGTCAACCAATCGTTTTTGCTTTCAGGAAACCAACAATGCTACCCAAAATATTTCTATATAATATAAACAAATAAAAAACAGAAGAAAAGGCAGATGCAGACTGTACCGCTTGGGGCGAACAGTATGATACCTTATCCATATCCCTATATGATGGATAGCATTTTTATCAATTTTTTTATGACATACCTATAAAGGAGGGCAGTGGCTACATATCTTGAGAAGGTTGTAACACTCTATCTCTCTAAGTATGGCTTTAAAACGTTTTTTCTAAATTGTGGGCGTGGCAGTGGGAGCTCCATTTCGGAGCTCTAGGGAATATGTTGTCCAAATTTCCTAGCTTAATTATAAGCCTAAAAATTGCGTACGTTTATTGTAGGTGCAGTGGCTTAGTGGTTAAGTGCGTTGGACCACTATCCAGACCTGTAGCACATGAAAGTTTTTATTCGCTGCCCCACGCGAAAGTCTGAAAAACATCCAAGAGTAAGAAATGTCATGAGAAACTTCTCAAAAATAAATTGCCGTTCGGAATCGGCATTAAACTGAAGGTCCCGCCATTCGTGTAAAAATAAAACTTCGCACACACAATGGTTGGAGAAGTTAGACTTTAGGTCCTGTATGTGCCGTTTACGCCTAATATTTATTTATTTTTAAAAAATTGCGTACGGAAGAACGGACGGACATTGCTAAATAGTCTTCGGATTTGATAATAAATATATATACTTTTATGGATCTACGACGAATATTAAGGGGTGTTACAAACTATGTGACAAAATTAATATACCCTTAGGATAGGGTATAATGATCTGCCAAAGGCATCTGAGTTTCTGCACCCTTGAAGCAAAATGTAGTAGAACCTTATGTTGTTGGTACTAGTTTGGTAAGTGTCCTTACTTATTAACACACAAACCTCGTTTAGTTAAAACACAGGAAAATCGAATTTCAGCAAAGTTGCATAAAGTTTGCATAAATATTTACGCGATGTTTAACTGAGCAACCTCTGAGAGGTGTTTGAAAGAAATCAAATAAATACGGCTAATGTATAAGCAAAACATAGATAAAAAAGTACCAATATGGTTCTACTTTATGTCGATTTTTATTCACCTAATTCGCCATGTTTGAACAGTACTCGCAAAATAGCTAGAACAGCACTGTCAGCAGTTGGAACAGTTCTTGAAATCAATTGGAAAAGTACTTGACAGCAGTTGGAACAGTTCGAACATTTAGTTTGTTAATGTGGCATTAACAAATGTTTTTGTTTTATTGAGTCGATTGATGATTTGCACTTTATTTCCACTTTAAATTCATTACAAACCGATCGCACACTTCGCGCCGCAAATTCTTTTCACTTCTGTTACCCGATGAATTACAATCTGTCACTTTCTGCTATGTTTTTTTTTGTTTTTCGCAGCCGGCACTGATGTTTTGATTTTTCGGGAACGGTTGTGAAACTGACGACCAATGAACGGATATAGCGAATTATCAACACAATGGGAAACGAGGGTGCGGAATTATGATGTAGCCACAGCCTAAGGAAAGAAAACATACTGAAGTTATATTTACGTTTACATGTGGCTATATTTTTCAAATAAATATTTCAATTCGTCAATTTTTTGGAAATAGTAATAAAATGCAGTGTTTTTTGTGTAAAAAACAGACCGATAGCTACCGAAAGCTCGATGCGAACGGTTTTAGGATTAAATTTATGAGAAAAGCACACCCTTCATTCAATGTATGAACATATTATTATTATTATATCATTACGTCTCATCATTTTGTTTCAAATTTGTTTCTTTATAGGATACATCTCTTTTGTGTTTGCCATGCTTTAATAAATTCGAAGGTTGGTTCCAAAAAAATAAAAAAATTAAAGGAAATTCTACAATTGTTTCAGCTGTACGTAGTGCCACCGTCGTCTCTACTTCTACATCTAGTAGTAAAAGTTTTCTAACAGTATCTTCAAAAGAGAACACTCAGTCGAATGTTGGCAATGCAATTGAATTTAATATAAATTCCATCACATGCAGCTCGAATGATTCCATTGACTCTACTGATAGGCTTGTCCACAAAGCGACAGAAATTTCATCGTTGCAAGATTTTTCTCGTATTACTCGACATCCAGATATTATAATAGCTCAGGAAGCCAGCTGGCCGGCTGAGAGGAGTGCGTTACGTCGCAAAAGAACGCGGGAGGAAGCTACGCCATCGGATACCCCAACGGGACGTACAGTTTTGCATGTAATTGACGATAACGATGAAGCTGCAATAATACCTTTAAGCGATTTGATACATGTGCGGCCGGTCGTTAAAAGTTGGTTATGTCAATTCGCTCCAATGAATTCTAAAATTATTTTTTTTCTTGGAATTCTAGAACGTAAGGAACCGGTAGTACATGTGAACCAGGACGTAATGGACATCTACTTGGCGAAAACATCTGGTGGTTAATAACTGTGTTGTAATGTTTAATTCTTTTCATAGATAATTTTATTATTAAATATAATTTATTATAAAACTTAGTTCTTAAGCAATATATACTCGTATAACGATTGTCAAAGATCGATATAATTTATATTCTATAATATTGTATAAGATACAATTTATCAAGCAATCGAAAGATTGATATGAGTGCCAATTGATAAATTTTACTTATTCTGAATACTGCTTAAAGGAAGCACTGACGAATAACATGAACAAATTTTCAAACGAACTTGGTTTATGTAGGACCATTTTAAATAGTTGAAAAATTATCCATTTAGGACATAGGCGCCGTGCTACTTAGTACTTCTTT
This sequence comes from Ferdinandea cuprea, assembly GCA_963576555.1. Lineage (NCBI taxonomy): Eukaryota > Metazoa > Arthropoda > Insecta > Diptera > Syrphidae > Ferdinandea > Ferdinandea cuprea. The sequence continues at coordinate 89,626,679 of OY754958.1, read as the reverse complement.
ATGAACGACCGAAATTGTTGGCTTCCCCATGCCAATTTTGTAATCGTTTTCAACGCTCAGTTGATAACTTCCTTGTACTTAAAACCGTAAGCAGCTGTTAATGCCGGTTTGTATTGCTGTCTTTTTAAAGGCTTTAGTTAGCAACCAAAAAATATTGAGTGCTCGAGTAAAAAAAAAACAAATACAACGTCCCAAATTAAAGTATCACTTCTCGACTTATGATGTCTCTGAGATATCTTGGCAATCGATAGCCGACCTCCATAAAAATTTCGTAGTTGTAGGCCTACTTTTGAGAAAACGATTTTATTACATTCAAATTATATCCAACAAAAACCTAACTTAGTCGTTTGTGATGTTTTATCCGGAAATATTAAAATTTCCTTGTGTCACAAAACAAGATGTAATTTTGTTTTCTTGCATCGCAAAATAAGTGGTGTTTGTTATGATTATGCACGGAAGCTGACTTAACAACACACCGACACTTAATGGTATGTTTTTATGCGGATTTTCTATACCACAGAGTATTTTAGAAACAACTCGTGGCTCGTAAAGATCTATTTTTTGGGAAAGAATTACAATTATATTTTTTTATAATATATAATCGCGATTGCTTCTACTTTTAGCTCAAAAATTGTATCTTAGAAGTGACGGCAACTGAATAATTCCGTTTTCGTTTGTTAATCCTGGAGACTTCCGGACTCTTCTGAAAGTGTTCGTTTAGTACTTAAATTAAACTTCCTTCTCAATACATATACACAAATACAACGCCAAATACACTTCAAATTTAAATGCAATGTGTTGCTTGTTCGATTGGCATCCCGTACCGGAGAGCTCTTCCGGATTACCAAACGAAAACAAAATTAATAAAATTTGCTTGCATATTTACAGTTCAACGGCTTTTTGAAGCAAATAAAAAAAGGAGGGCGAGAGAGCCAAAAATCATCTCAGTTGACTATCTGTATGATAACTCATCTGTGGTTTGAAGTTAAAGAAATATGTCGCTTCTCTGATCGCTTACTCATGTTCGCTAAAAATTGACTATACTTCGATGAAATACATTCAATTGCCAACTGAATGACACAAATCAGATCACAGATGTGAGATGAATTACAATGATATAAGGACTCAACATCCAGTACCATTTCAGTTACCCTGGCACTAAACTGCTCTCTCAAATGCGGAAAATATTTTACACTTCCTTTTCTCTCTTAAATCCTTATATCTTATTGGATAACATTACTTAAAGTTAGGTGGTACATGAGGGCAAGGCGCTCCTTTTTTAAATTCAGGTTCATTAGATTTAGTCATATAAGTTTGTCTATTTCATTACACCCTATCTCATCTGTGCACACACATAAATGACCCTGCACTTCTGCAGCTGTACCGTTCAAAAATATTTTCATTATGAGGTTATGTATCAACATAGTTTGTATGTTTAACTTCAAAAACATAACTGTCATCAAAAATTACCAAATCCGTTGGTTATACCAATAGGTATAATTTTTCAAATCAAGTTATTGCCAAAAAAACGAAAATCGCTCCCCCGTAAAACTACGTTTTCTGACTTATAATCTTTAGATTTGGGACCGTTGATAACGTCAGAAGAACCTGCGTATGAAAAACGGCACACTTGTTTTTCTGACTTATAATCTTTAGATTTGGGACCGTTGATAACGTCAGAAGAACCTGCGTATGAAAAACGGCACACTTGTTTTTAGAAATAAGATCTGCATATTTTTAATGACCGAAAAAAATGAATGTATTGCTTCAGCCGAATTTAATAATAGCTTTCTAATTGCTTTGTTGTTACAGGTTATATTTTCAAACAGTTGGCAATTTGTTCTTCCTTCATTTATTGGTTAAAACCAAAAAGTTTGCAAGTTTGATATTAATTTATCACCAAATTAAACTCAAATTTTGTCCAAACTTGAATGTGAGAAAAGGCAGGAAATTTCATGTTCCCATTACCCTCGGAATTTATGAGGCCACTCAAGTACATTACATTTCATTCGTGTTCTTTTTTTCCGCATCAGATTCATTAGTGAGAGGGAGTGAAAGAGTTTACACAGATCAAATATTTGATATTAATTTTTTGAATTTGTTTTCCGTGTAAATGGGCGCGCATTATATAGTTATGCTCCTAAGTTTCCGGCAATTACATACCATATGTTCCTTATTATCCAATTTTCTTAATTCTAATAAAATCGATGAGTCTCTCTGTAAACCTTCCTTGCCTATTATTGGTTCATAACATAAAGTAAACAAAACGACATCTATCATTTTTTTGAGGAAAGAGATCATGTAGTAGTACAGCAGTTAAAAGTAACACAATTTTTTATAAATACAAAACCCAACAAGAAATTCCTGCTGCATCTATTAACATTTGCATTCTTGTGGGTCAACGTACTCCAAAGTAGGTACACTTTAAACCCTCGGCGAATGGGGTAATTTGTCTATAAAATACTCATTTGTCTATAAAATACTTACCTATATACAAATATATGGTAATATATGTTTCTTAATAAAAGCCTGGTAAATGCGTAATGCTTTGATATTACAGAATGCTAACATAATAATTCTTCTGCGCGCGAAATTTAAAAGAAATTAATTACGATATTTCGATAAAATAATCATAAGTTATTTTGTAATAGAAGTCTCATTTTCGCCTAGTTGTGTTATATAATAGGGACATACATTTTAAAAATAAAATTTTGGGGATACTATACACCCCTATCAATTAATCCGCCGGGTGGAACATATCCACGAAATTCAAAAATTTGTATCATTAAAAAAAAATCCGCAGTGAACATGTTCACGGCGGTTATATATATTAATTTTTCACTTGATCATTAAAAACGAGGGGATCGAATTTCTCCATGTAAATTTTGACATTTCTGATCCGAGGGAAAATAGTAGCGGATTCGTGTTGGTTTCTGTACTGTAATAGTGTAATTTTATAAAAAGTTCTTAACACTTTTGATGGGGGAAGCCCTTCAGTAAGCACTGCCAGCACGTAACTAAACGCGGATTTATTAAGACGAAGGTTTTTAATAAAACAGAAATTAAAATTCATTACACAGAAATAAAAAGATACTAAGAACAGAATTGTCTTACGACGCATCTGAGAGATACATCATATCAGCACACAATCTTATAGAGAGATCATCTAAACTAGGCGAAAACAAGAATATTCTTATATAAACTTGTAAATATTTCATTGAGATCTATTAAGATGCATGTTCAAATCTTGTCGCCTCGGAATCTTTAGTTCCCTCAGCTTAGTTGTAATGTAATCTTAATGTGAAATTAAAATAAATTCAAAACAAAAAATGAATTTGCATTTTTATTTTGACAATTTTTAAAACTATAAGCTGTCATTATAGTAATCCCTGGCGCTTCAAGTCCTCATACGTCTTTCTGTTGACAACATTTCCAAGTGAATCTTCAAACTCTTCTTCCTGATCAGCAATCCAACGCTCGCTTTGCTTTTGCGACTTCAGTTTTTCCCACACTATAAACATATATATATATACGGATTTTTTCAACGTCGTAGCAATTTTGTTTTATTCATTATTAACTTACATGTAATAGCATCCTCAATCTGTGTTACATTTGCGAAATGGGCTGTATTTGGTATTCCCAAGCAACGCATGCCGTGAGCATGTCTCCACTCAGCAAAATGACGTTGAAATGCCTTCGGCCCCTTATATGTAAAGTTGCCACATATCTCACAGTTGTAATTTATGTTCAATCCGTGCAGTTTGTATAGCCAGTAGGGAATTGGTTTGCCATCCCATCCCAGCGGCAGGTTCTTAGGGTTGTAGGGAACGTCATCAGCATCGTCATCATCATTCTCGCTTTCGCTGGCCTCCGCATCACTGTCATCTCGTTCGCCCCCAGTTCTTGCTTGTTTTCTTTGCACATTTTCTTTAGTAGCACTACGCTGTTCAGACACAAACTCGACACATCGGTATAGTATGGCCTCAAGTAGCGCAATTTCTTTTTGACGAAAATGTTCCCTAGCACTGAATTTTCCACTCGTCTTTTTGGCCATTAAGGATGGATCGAGATTCTCTTTACCTTTCGTTGAGAATAACCTTTGCGCACGTTCCTCTAATGTGCCGCCACACTTGAGACCTAATGCCATTAAAGCAGACTTCAGACGATCTAGTCCCAATGATGCTAATTCCTCCCAACTGGAAAAAGCCGACAAATCCAAATGAGCTCCAGTATTAGCCAACACCGATTCGGTTTCCTTAGGCCAGCCGGGGAATACCCCGTTTGACCACTGCCTCTGAAAATCTGCATCTAATTTTGCTAATTCAGCATCGATGTCCAAAAGCGGCTGAATGCGAACTACATAACTATAAAGGTAATCGTTCAAGCTCTCCAAATATTTCTTGTACTCCATGTTTTTGCGTTCTTTGGGGATGTCAAAGACTTGATCGAACGTCATAAGGTATGTAATATAATCCACTTTCTCAATTCCACGGATATTTATATAATTTTCGTAGCATTCGTTTAAATCAAGGTAACGACCACCGCCCTCCTCGTCGCTGAACTCAACCAGGCCAGTCATTTCATCGGGATTGCTGTACGATTTATTCAGATCATCGAATTCAATTGAAAGTGGGACACTTATTTCATTTGGATGCTTCTTGTAGAATTCCTTGATTTGCTTGAGGCGGGCATAAAATTCATTGAATTCATTTGGGCCAGAGAGGGCTTGAACTTCAGCCTTACGTTCATTGTCTTTATCTTCGTACAGTTCCTTCAATTTGTGGGTAGCATTAAGATGGAGCTGGAAACCAATAATTTGCCAATATGTCTATGGAATTCATATGATAATACTATTACCTCTAACAAGTACTTGAGGCGATGTTCCGAGTAAATTTTCTCTTTATCCTGTAAATAATGTATTTTTTTAACATATGCTAATAGAATTAAACGCAGACTCACCCCAGGCTTCCTGTTCGCATACTCGTCGACCATCAATTTGATGAGTCTTTCACGCTCTTCATGATATCGACGCTGTTGTTCGAGTATAGTTTCCATTCCTTTTAATTATCTTATCTTAAACTTTCTTGCTATTTACTGAACAATTTCTTCACAATGTAGAAAAACCAGATAACATATAAACGTTTTCGCTCGACAGCTATAGCAGCCAATCACAGATTACAATGACATACCTTTAGACAGCTGACAGTTGGCTGAGAAAAAAAAACGGTGTGGTGCCCAAACAAACAATTTGTTAGCAGTATTGACGTATGAAGTGTGGCGACTTCAGCAGAACAATTTTCGACCGCAAAACAACTAAGTAGTGACACATAGATGTCGCTCAAAACTCTTGTGAGATCTTTTTCAAACACGATTTTTTAGTTCGATCTTTTCGGGCATAAATTAGAATTTTTTAATAAAGTATTATTTTCATAAAAGTAATTATTACTGTTTTTATCACACACACAGTGTCCATATTGGTGACCCCGATGTGATAAATATATCACAACCAGCAAAATACAATCAAATAGACATATTAGTGGCATAGCCGAAAAAGCGCATTTGCGTCGCAAAAATGCGCCACCCGACAGAGATAATCCAAATTATAATCAAAATTATATCCAGGTTCACGGAAAGCAAGGAAAGGCAACTAAACAGCTTAATGACGTCCCTGAAGTTAAGCGATAGGCATCTCCGGAGGGAGATGCGACGACTGGCAGGACAAAAAGTTCCCGACGACATGTTGTTGACCCTTTGGATGGCACGAATGCCTAGTCACGTGCGTGGAATTCTTTCCGCGTGCCACGGCATTGAACTGACTGCCATGTCTGAAATTGTAGACCAAATCGTCGACAACACCTCCCCCCGTGTCATTTTCTCAACTGATATCCGCGAAGGCCTTGAAATCCAACCCATCAACGCTGACGTAAATCAACGCCTCAACACCATCGAGTCTACCCTGGCATCTGTTATGACCCTACTGCAAACAATAACAGCTAATAAAAACCGAAGTAGATCTCGACCAAAGTCCAGAAGCAACACTTCGAGATCAGCCACGCCTCAAACAGATCAAATTTGCTATTTTCATAGAAAATTCGGCGCCAAAGCTCGCAACTGTACACCACCTCATGTTCCGATCTGCCACCCGACGCGTGCACACGCATTTTTAACTCACTCCGCGGTCGGTTTAAACACACAAAAAACAAAACCAAAAAACTTCTGTGCTGAAGAAAAAACGCTAATCGCGCGCGCGCTGTGCATAAACAAAAACTGTTTAGTGTATAGTGCAGTGAAAAAAAAAAAAAGTGTATTGTGTTTGGGCACTCCATCTGGTCCCACTCCCTATCGTTTGCTGCTGCTTTGCTTAGCTATAGCAAGTGCCGTATGTTTTTGCATGCACTTGCTATGGCTGGGTAGAGTATCATTTGGCGAATAGCGGGTCGCTTTGTGTAGATTTTGTTGGCAGACCAAAGCAATTCATTGTATGGGCATAACACCTGCAGTGATTTGTTTTGGAAAGCTAACGTCAGGATCTGCACGGTACGGCCCAGCTTAGTCAGCGTCGGAGTTGAGTTTTTTGTGTTTGTTTTTTTGTTATGCGTAGGAATTTTAGAGTGGACGTGAGTAATATTCGTGGGTTGAGATCGAATTTTTTTTCATTGTACGCCCATGCGATTCACAATAAACCAGCTGTTTTGGCACTAAGTGAAACACAGGTCAACATTGATTCCGATTTAACGGAGTTTAGTTTGCCTGGATATAGCTTGGTGCCATTATTTTTTTCCCATCGTGGTATCGCCGTTTATATACGTAGTGATGTAACCTACCAACTTCTACCTCAATATGGCCAATGTTCCAATCCGGAATTTAATTTTATTTGGCTAAAGTTCCATGCCCGTAGGCAATTAATTCACTACTGTTTTATTTACAGAAGCCCTAACCAGGACAGGCATTCAACTTATAATGAGTTTGATGCACTGTCTGATCCATCACCAGAATTGTTACCCATTATCCTCGTACTGAAATCGTCATTGCGGGCGATTTCAATATACACAATTGAAGTTGGCTTCGACATTCTGGACAGACAACACCCGAAGGAAAGTATGTTGAGATCTTTGCTGAGGTTAATAAGTTAACCCAGATTGTAAATGAGCCGACACGGATACCGGACGTTAGCGATCAAAACGCCAACACTCTGGACTTGTTTCTTACCTCTCACCCTGATAAATACACTTTAAATGTATTATCGCCTCTAGGTTCGTCAGACCATTGCATCATATCGGCGAATTTCTCGTACTCCAGCCACACAGTTAAAGAACAAGATCCTAAAAGAACCGTATGGCAATACGAGAAAGCCAATTGGGAAGCATTAAACGGTTTTTTTAGGAGTTTTAATTGGTCGTTGTGCTTCCTCAACAACGACGTGGATGCCGCTGCCGATATGATTACAAATTTAATTCACCTGGGTATGAAACGCTTTATCTCTAACAGGATAAAGTGTATCAGACCTAAGGAAAACGCGTGGTGTGACTTGAGCTGTAAAGAAGCTATCAGGGCTAAAGAGGTAACTTTTCGGTCATTTAAGGCCAACCCAACTGAGGAAAACCGAAAAAAGTTCAAACGAGCCAGAAATGACTGCAATGCCCATATTAATCGTGTTAAATTCTCCTACGACCAAAAGTTGAGGCAAAAAATACTACAAAGTCCCTCCGGTAGTAAAAACTTTTGGTCGTTTGTTAAGAATATTAAAAATTCGGCCTCATCATCTATCCCGACACTCATTTGCAATGACACTTCAGCTGTCAGCTCTTTGGATAAAGCCAATCTGCTTGCTGCTCATTTTGCAGCTAGCTCAACGCTCTCAGATTGTACCTCATCTCCCCCAGTACTCGAGCGCGTAGAACACTCCATGGGACAAATCCACTTCCGCACCCGTACTGTGGCAAGAGTACTTCAGGATCTCAACATTCACAAATCCGCTGGCCCAGATGGTATTTCCCCTATAGTTCTGAAGAGGTGTTCTTCCACGCTGGCAAAACCACTGCGTAAGCTTTTCTATCTGTCCTATTCTTCAGGGCTCTTTCCGAGAAGATGGAAAACAGCATTTGTCCAGCCCGTCCCCAAAAAGGCGAATCTTCCTCTCCCTCCTCTTACCGACTAATTGCACTTACGTCCCTTCTTTCCAAGGTCATGGAAACGCTGATAAACATATCTAACCGAAAAGTGGAAATCGATGTTACCCTTCTTCAATGGATTAGAAATTACCTTTCGGACCGTTCAATACAAGTTGTTTTGGACGGTTTAAAGTCTGCAACTCACCAAATAAATGCATTCTTAAATGGGGTAAAACCAACAGAGTGGAATTTAATGCTTCCAAAACGCAATGCTGTCTGCTGTCATTGAAGCGAACCCCTAATTCTCTGCCATTATCTATGAATGGCACTTGCATCGCTGAAACCGAACGACTTTCCATTCTCGGTATGTGTGTTAATGACAACCTTCGTTGGAATGACCATATATTTAATGTCGCCAAGAACGCTGCGAAATGTCTAGGCTTCCTTAAGCGATGCAAGAAATATTTCACCCCTTCTGATCTGGCTAGAATCTACAAGGCGTTCATTCGTCCAAAACTTGAGTACAACGCTCATATCTGGTCTGGTGCACCAATAACATATTTGGAGCTACTTGACAGGATCCAAAAACGTGCGGTAAAACTTATTGGCGATCGAGACATTGCGAAATCACTTGAATCTCTTAGTCATCGTCGTAATGTCTCCTGCTGTCATTGTTTTATCGGTATTTCCACCACAAGTGCTCAAAGGAAATAGCCAGTTGCATTCCACCGCTACAGCAATTCAACCGCAATACTCGCCATGCTAGGAATGCACATCAGTTTACCCTTAAGCCTGTTTTCGGACGTACTGTGAAATATAAAGATTCTTTCTCAACCGTACAATACGAATGTGGAATGCTCTAGCACGCTCTGTTTTTCCTTTGCATTATAATTTACAAATATTTAAAACCAACGTGCATCGGTTTCTTCCTTTCTCTTATTCTTCATTTCCCTAATGCCCGCACTGTGTCACTTCATTATAAGGGTATCCAAAGTCCCTTTAGTGCGCGTACATTATAAAAAAAAAAAAAAATCCTTGTAGCTTTAAACCAAAAAACTACACCCGCTGTTGTCCACTCAGGCGGTTGACAACAGCCGAAAAATCGACAAAGAATACCACCTTTACGTCTTTGACCGCGCCAGGCGAGATTCATGCCACTGAGTCGTCAAAACTCCTAACTATCAGTGGCCCTGAACCTTACATGAATCTCGTCAATGACTTCATTCTGGCAGCCAACAACAATCCTGGTTCCAGCCTAAAATCCGATTCCGTGCAACACTGCATTGTTACTTCCGGCCAGTCAATTGCCGAACGACCACTTCGACTTGCCGGTGATAAGCTAAAGCAGGCCAAGTTTGACTTTGAGTCTTTTCATCTGGTCCCAATTCATCTGTTGAAAAGAAAACTGCCGGTTGGAGATGCTGCGGCGACTACCGTCGGCTGAATGCCAAAACCGAACCAGACAGTTATCCGATTCCGCATATAATGGATTTCACCGAACAACTTCACAACTAAAGTTGGTTTTCAATCCTGGATTTGGACAAGGCATAATACCAGATTCCTATGAAGACTGAGGACATCCAGAAAAAAGCTGTTACAACGCCTTTTGGTTTATTCGAGTTTGTGGGCATGCCATTCGGGCTCAAAAATGCAACTTCCAAAGGCACATGGATATGGTCCTACGCGGATTTGACTTTGCCTTTTGCTATGTGGACGACATCCTCATAGCCTCTGACTCGGAAGAGATACATCGGCAACACGTTCGTCAAATTTTACAGCGAACATGGATTAATCATCAATATCAATAAATGCGTCTTTGGAAAACCTGAAGTCACTTACCTCGGACATACAATCAACCAAGAAGTATGCAGACCACCTGAAGCGAGAGTTGAGGCCATTTTTAATTACTCGAAACCATCTGTAATAATGGCACTACGTCGTTTCCTTGGAGTCGTAAATAATTACCGCCGACACATCCAAGCACCATTGAACGGACTCATCAACTACGACGGGGACGTCGCTAATGCTCCCGAGCTCCTTTGTTTTAGTACCGCGATAGGGGGGAGGGATCAAATTGATACGGACACGCAATTCACCGAATACTGGTGGCTTGCGGAGGGTACATTGGAAGAGGTAGACATACCTTTCCAGGTCGGTGCGTTACCTTAAGGTAACTCCTCTTAGTTTTAAGTAGTTTTAAGTTGTAAGTAGGTTTGCTGTGCTGGGCATGTCGACTGCAAGGCGTGGTGTTCTTGAGAGTCGATTGATGCATTTCGGTGTCAGTCGGCTCTCTGTGGCGCATGTGTGCTTTGTTGGCGGCTGCTGGGTGCTGCTAACGGTGTTGCAGCACCCAGCAGCCGATTATAATTAGTAATAGTTTTTTGTATAATTGGTTTTAAGTTTTTAGTTGTTTGTTTGTTTGTCCCCTACTCCGAGCGTCGAACTTGCCGAGTTGTAGGGGCTGAGTAGGGTCAATGATTCTCGAGAAGTTTTTCTCTAGATGAGTCCTGAAACCAAAGGACGTTCTTCCCCTGTGTCCTCCCTGTGTTTCCCCCCCCCCCCTTTTCTCTTCCTCTTCCTCTCCTTTCCCTTTCCTTCCAGTTTTCATCCTCTTCCCTGGGCCGGACGATGGTGTCATACGACCCGTGCCGAGCGTCAACCTGGCTGGGGGCCCAGTCAAAAAGCCCAGTCGCTAACGGAGTGTCCGGATACCTGGCGCCCTCCGGATTTTGCTAGCCTTGTCTGTATATTGCGGATCTCTGTACAGATCGACCTCCTTTCTCCGCCACTCGTGGGTCCTAACATGAACAACAATAACAAAAATCAAATAAAAAAACCTAATCCAATTTTTAAGACCGGTATCCCTTCCAAACCGGGCGGTAGTACGGTGATTAAACTGTCTACCGGTACAGCTCCTGCTACGCCGAGCGGTGGTACGACTGTGGCTACTCGTGGTCCACCCCGTATTGGCAACAGCAGCTATCCTCATGAGCAAAAGGAAGGTATCCTCCCTAGCAGTGGTAGGATTGTGGCACTTCATGGCCCTTCCACTGCTGGTACTAACACCCCTAGTACGTCTCGTAGTGGAAGTTCGCGACAACGCACTCCCTCGAGGTCGTACTATAAACAACGACGTGAGGCAATACGGACTCTGAAGGTCTTTGGAGCTATTCTGGAGACCAACAGAACTCCTAAACAGGTTGCCAAGCTGAAATGGGCCGAAAATTTTATGACCAAGGACAAGGAGACCAGCGGTGACTTTACGTCTAAGCGCCAGAGGTCAGTGGAAGAAACCGCTCCGGTTTCAAAACGCCCCAAGGTGCATAACACCAGCACCTCCGCCGTTAAACCTCTCAGGTCCTTCAGCGATGTCCTCAAAGACAAAATCGTGGTTGCTGTCATTGATCGTAGCGACATAGACGGCACGATATCTCCCGAACGGTGGCAAACGGTCAAGCTGAAGCTCTTAAGTAGCTTTCTACCCTTCATCAGGGCAACCCCTGGACCGCCACCGAATACTCAAGATGCTGGTTGGCATCAAGGACACGTCAAGCTAATCGCTTGCGCGGACATAAGATCTGTCGATCTCTATAAGTCGGCTGTAAGCAGTCTAGGAGAGGTTTGGCCGGGTGCTAAGCTCGAAGTCGTAGCAAAGGAGAACATCCCTAGCAGACCTAGGACTCGCACCTGGATCCCCATCGAACCACCATCCGCGGATGAAGTCCTGGAAGTCATCCAGCGCTGCAATCCCTCATTACCCACCCATGACTGGAAGGTCGCTAAGCTGGAAGAGCAAAGGGGTGCCTATAGATCTGCTATTATAGTAATCAACCAGGAATCCCTTGCTCCTTTGGCGCAGACCAACGGCATGATAAGTTTTGGTTGGGAGAAAATCACTCTGCGCGTCTACAAAAAGGATGAGTTAGAGACTGGCAAACTGCCTCCTCACCCCTTAGACTCCGATTCCGCAGCCCCTGACCCGGGTACATCCGTATCCTTTCCTCACATGGAAGACGATGTCTCCGCAGACCAGGCTACCCCAACCAGGCCCACTGCCTCTATTACTGACACGTTGTCGGACATGGAGACGGAGGACTGCCTAAACAAGGTTCTTCTTCTTAGTGAGGATGAACTTCTTGGTTCATCTTCGGAATCAGAGGGCCTAGATAAGACCGTGGTGGAAGTAGTTCTGCCTAATTGTAGCAATTGATGCTGCAGTTAGTACAGATAAACCTCCAACACTCCAAAAAGGCTTCGGCCTCCTTGCTTCTCCGTCTTTCTCAAGATAGAGAAGATATCGTCCTGATCCAAGAACCATGGATTGTCAACAACCTGGTTTGCGGACTCAGGACTCCGGGATACTACGCACTTTATGTATCAGACAAAGGTAACCCTAGATCCTGCATATTAGTGAAAAGTAGTCTTAATGTATTTTTACTACCTAATTTCAGCGGACGAGACATAACCACAGCGAGGCTAGAGACGGCCAAAGGCACGTACTGGCTGACTTCGGCCTATCTCGCCCATGATATCGTGGGAGATCTCCCAGGTAAGACCCTGGAGGATCTTGTAAAAGAAGCTGAAAAACACAACACTGGACTCATAATTGGATGTGATGCCAACGCTCATCATTCAGTATGGGGCAGTTCCGATACAAACTACAGAGGTGAGTCACTTTTTGATTATATTTTACACACAAATCTCATTGTTTGCAACAGAGGTAGTGAACCTACTTTTATAACCAGAAGTCGACAAGAGGTCTTAGACATAACTCTCGTCTCTGATTTCATCATTGAATTGATTGGTAATTGGAAAGTCTCGTCTGATCACTCGTTTTCGGACCACAGGTACATTCAATTCAGTCTAAATGATGACCCTCCCCGCCAATCAACCTTCCGGAACTACCGCAAGACAAATTGGCTCCTGTACAGAGATTCACTATGGCATTCAGTGAGCTCTATGCTATTATGTCCCCCTCATGACACCAATGAGCTTGATAATAAAGTCAGGGAACTCACTATGGCTCTAAATAAAGCATTGTCCTCCTCATGTCCTCTCACTAGACCGAGAGGCAAGCGTTAGCCGCATGGGTGGACATCGGAATTGAGCCCACTTAAGAATGTCTGCAGGAAACTGTTCAATAAAGCCAAGGCCACACGAACAGATTCTGACTGGGATGCCTACAAAGTATCCCTCAATTCCTATAAAAAAGTATTGAGGAAAGCCAAAAGAATATCGTGGCGACTCTTCTGTAGCAAAATAGAGGATACCTCCGAAGGTTCTAGGCTAAGGAAAATCCTCTCTACAAATCCAACGATGCCCAGCTGTCTCAAAAAATCGGATGGCTCTTGGACTACGTCTAGCGAGGAATCGCTTAATCTGCTATTAGATACCCACTTCCCAGGCAGCTCCCATGTTATAAGTAGTACGAACCCAAACAGGGCAAGGACTCACATAACCAACATTAATGATCTAATCACCAGGGATAGGCTACTTTGGGCGCTACACAGCTTCAAACCATATAAATCGGCGGGACCAGACGGCATTATACCAGCCGAATTACAAAAAACATCAGATATTATTCTTCCGGTGTTGGAGTTAATTCTGAAAAGTTGTATTGAACTGGTCCACATTCCGCTGTTATGGAGAGAAGTGAAAGTGGTTTTCATACCCAAAGCTGGCAAATATTCCCATGTCACTCCGAAAGATCTCAGACCCATCAGTCTATCATCATTTCTCCTAAAAACTCTAGAAAGATTGATAGATATCCATATTCGTACCAACATTGACAAAAGGCTGCTGTCTACCTCCCAACATGCCTATTGCAAAGGCAGATCTGTAGAAACAGCCCTACACTCGTTAGTACGTTCAATTGAATATTCCCTTCACCATAAGGAGTATACAATGGTAACCTTCCTCGATATAGAAGGCGCCTTTAACAACGTCAATACATCCGCGATCTCAACTGCACTGTCGGATCTAAAAGTGGATAACACACTTAGCGAGTTCATTAATCAACTACTAACCAGTAGGATTATTAACTCAAAGCTGGGTATGACCTCCGCCAGAAGATCTGTCAGCAGGGGAACCCCGCAAGGAGGAGTCCTATCCCCACTTCTTTGGAATCTTGTGGTGAACAAACTGCTTGTTATCCTGGAAGGAGAGGGCTGCAAAGTGATTGCCTATGCAGATGACGTTGCTATTGCCGTATCGGGGAAGCACCTTAACACCTTAAAAGAACTCCTACAAAATGCTCTTAACAAGCTAATAAGATGGGCTGACGGTTGTGGTCTGGGCGTCAATCCCCACAAAACCGAACTTGTCCTCTTTACTAGGAAATACAAAATCCCACGAGTTGACCCCCCTTCAATCAGGGGTACCAGCTTAGTCTTCTCTGACGAGGCCAAATACTTAGGTCTCATCCTGGATAGGAAGCTCAACTGGAAATCTAATATACAAGAAAGAGTCCGGAAAGCTACGGTGGCACTCTTTTCTTGCAAAAAAGCTATTGGAAACAAGTGGGGACTACAACCCCGAATTACTCACTGGCTATATATCTCGGTTGTAAGACCGATACTAACGTATGGAACAATTGTCTGGTGGACTGCCTTAGAGAAAGCGATAAATCGCGATAAACTGGGCAAAGTCCAGAGATCAGCATGTTTATGCATAGGCGGAGCGCTTCGCACCACTCCCTCAGCTGCACTCGACATTCTGTTCCATTTGATACCCCTTGACATCTTTAGCAGACAGACGGCTGCTACCACGGCCACTCGCCTCAAAGCAACTTCTCAATGGGCCGATAGTGAAATCGGCCACTCTGCAATTCTGAACATACTCAGAATCCCTTCTAGGAATATAGACTACACCACACCCCAACTGCTGTTCGACAAAAACTTCCAGATATCCATCCCCCCTAGATCCTTTTGGGAGGATGCCTTGCTGGAAGAAGAATCAATCCATTTTTACACGGACGGTTCAAAAACAAATGATGGAGTGGGTGGAGGTGTCTTTTCAGACAGGCTCAATCTCAGTCTCTCCTTCCGTCTTCCTAATCATTGTAGTGTTTTCCAGGCGGAAGTTATGGCGATAAAGGAAGTCTTGTCCTGGCTAAGAAAGAATGTGGTATCCGTAAAGGATATTCGAATCTTTTCGGACAGTCAGGCCGCCATCAAGTGTCTGGACTCTGTCTCTATTAACTCTTTAGTAGCCCTAGATTGCCGTTCATCTCTAAAGGAGATGGCTGAGCAGTTCAACATTCACCTTTGTTGGGTGCCGGGGCATAGGGACATTCCGGGTAACTGCAAGGCCGACGAACTCGCCAAACTTGGAACTACCCTCTCAATCTTGCCTGAAAAGGGCTCCTTAGGCACACCAGTTTCCACGTGCAAGCTCTGGTTTAAACTGGATGCATTAGAAAAAACTAATCACAGATGGACAAATGGTACTACTTGTCTGACAACGAAGCAGATTTGGCCTAGGCTGGATCCAAGACGCTCAAGGAGCTTGATTACCCTTAATCGATCGCACATTGGTGCTACAATTGGTGTCATAACTGGACACTGTTTGTTAGGCAGGCATGCAGCAAGGCTTGGTGCCTATTACAACGACTTCTGTAGGAGCTGTTTGGACGAGGAAGAGGAGGAGACTACCCTACACCTTCTCTGCGCATGCCCTGCTCTCTCTCGAAAGCGAAACCTCCATATGGGGGCCTTCTTCTATAATGATCTTAATGATCTAAACTCAACCGACCCAAAATGTCTCTCACGCTTTATTAGCTCCTCAAAATGGTTCAACGTGTAGGCAGAAACTTCAGATCCACGTGGTATCACAATGGACCTATATTGGTCTAAGTGAGTCAGACTTCTATCTGACTGCCACTTCAACCTAACCTAACCTAACCTTGTTTGTTTGTCTATATGTATAGCTTTAAATAGTAGTTTTATGTATTTTAAGAAAAAAATATTTATAAAGTTTGCCAGTTTTTAAAAATTTTCTGGCGAAAACCATAGTTACGAAATAAAAAGTATTAATAATTTAGGTTAAGTTTAGAGCGTCCGCATGAGGACCAGTAACCTAGAATAAGTATCCTGTTAATTTTAAGTTCGCTTTAATCATTTTTGTCTAGTATGTAAGATCTTTTGGAAATAATAAAAATGAATTTAAAATTGAAAATTGAACGGACTCATCAACAGACTCAAAGAAAAAGGACCAACGACCCGTTCCCTGGACTCCTCAAGCGGAAGAAGCCTTCGAAATTTGTAAAAATAGCATCGAGCAGGCAACATTGCTTACGCACATAGATCCAAAATAACAAACTGATATGACAAATATATGTTTACGCATTTCACACTTTATTTAACTGATTTGTATGTGTGGTCTACCACTTCAATTTATTCAAATTACTCATATATTTGAAAATATTGTAATATCAGTTTGTTACTTTTATTACAAAACGTTGGTGAGTTCAATATAGTTAATTTTAATAAAGTGTATTAATTATTATGTTTATAATTGCATTTTAGAGGATGTAAAATTCAGAAAACAGGAAGACTACTCTAGGATTGCAATTTCTATTAAAAATAAGAACTGAATATTACATTCGTAACTACACTTTTTGCATTAGCTTATTTAATCCTTTTTTATATGAAAAAAAAATATGTACTAACTTCTTTAATTATCAATGTATAAATTCATAAATTTACAACAGACATATAGCTTCACTGTACGCTTTCAATTGTTTCATAAACAGCTTCACTGCATTACTTTTCATTCATTTACTTTCAAGTCACAAACATTATTTTTACTCATTTGTCAGCAATATATTTTTTGTTCTTAAATTACACTGGAACTCAAGCCCATCTGGCATAATATATAATATATATATATATATAGTATCTTAAGAAATAAAGTATGAACATTCACAGTTCAAACGTTGGCTATTGATTGTTCCTGAAGTTCTGATTTGGTTCATGTTTTCCCCCACCAGTGGTAAGAGACATTGATTCAAATAAGAATATATTAACGTGCGCAAAAGTCATACTTGGAGATATTCTGGTGCTTCACTTGAATCATCTCCTGTCGTCAGAGTGAAACACTTTGGTCGACAAGGTACGACAGAAATCGTACATTTTTTGGTGACCCCGACGTGATTTGAATACGCCAGAACAATTAATAAGCCGTGAACAGCAGTGCGTTACTAGGGCATTTATACTGGTTAATTTTACAAACACTATTCAAGTGAAAAAGCGTCACCAGGGCTTTCAAACACTGGTGGAACACAATACACACTAAAAACCGGCAAGTCAACACCACATGCTCATCGCCACAATGGACGAACTTAAGGTGTTCAGCATCGTTGCAAGGCAGAAAGCCATCTCGGATGATCTTCTGAGACTAAAAGTGAACATCAAAAAGGACGTACCCGATCGAAAAACAAACGAATACAAATTGCAGGCATTGGAAGCTTTGTGGTTAGAATTCCATAATAACCACGAGAGCATCAAGAATGTCGTGAAGACAGATACTCCATATGTGCAATCAAACACATATGAAAAGGTTAAAAACTTATGCAACGAAATAAGGCACACTCTTCAAGCTATTCTCCCAGAAGAAGAGGCTGAACCTTTAGGAGCAGCTGGTGGTGCAAAACAGCCAGAAACGGGTAGAAGCGTGGACTCAAACCTTCTGCAGTGTGAAACTGACCACACTTCATAAGCATTGGGCGGAAGTGGATGAAGCCCATCGGTTGGTGTACGAGCTATCTGAAGACCCAGCTGAGCTTGGATACAACTCGGGAGAGTATTTTGAACTGGAGGATAAAGTCCAAGATTATACGATCCAGCTCACAACCAAATTGAACGAAGCCGCAAGCCAAAGCCGCAAGTTCAAACGCCATCAAAACCCTTCACGATACTACACAGGAATGCCTGTTAAGTCTTAAAGGTCTCCAGATAGACACTTATGATTGGGATCCGTTGTTACTGAGTATTCTGCTCAAAAAACTGGATAGAAACACCTTAACGCTTTGGGAACAGTCACTACAGCAGCCAAGGGCACTTCCGTCTCTGATTGATTTCCTAGCCTTCCTAGAGGTACGGTTTCAGTCCTTAGAGACACTTGGAAGCAGACGTAATACAGACGAACAATGGCGCAGACGCACTGCAAAATTCTTGACGTCGATGGCAGCAGCCAAACCCACAAAACAAATATGCCCCTTCTGTAATAGCAAAGAACATAAGCTATACTCATGCACAAGGTTTCTACGAATTACCTTAGAAAATAGACTAACAGCTGCACTAAAGCTCCACCTTTGCATAAATTGCCTAAATCCTGGGCACACATCACCCCAGTTTACTGCACGAAGTTGCACAAAGTGCTTGGAAAGGCACAACACTCTCTTATACACAGACAAGAAGGTGGGATCAAAAACACCATTCACAGGAGTGGCTCCAATCACCTCAGCCGCAGCAGTAGTTCCGAGGAACAAAGGGTATGTGTTTCTCAGCACTGTCACAGTAAGCATAGAAGACTGTAAAGGAACACTCTTGAACTGCCGAGCATTGCTTAATTCTGGATCGCAACTTAACTTTATAACAGAAAAGCTATCAAGAAGACTAAACATTCCCGGGGCCGAATTAACGCATCAGTTAACGAGTGAGTAACTTCTATACGTTACTGAATTATCTCGGTTTGGCATTACTGCTTCAGTTATCGAACATGGTATCGAGTATCGAGTTTTATTGTTTGACATTTACTAGTCAGTTATCGTGTGTTTTTTCATTCGTCAGTTCTGGAAGTGTCGTATGGTGGTAAAATGGCAGAAAAAGTGTAAGTTAAATTATTTTTTGTAAAAATGTTCTAAAAATACAAATTTAAATTATTACAGAATAAATTTGAACAAAATAAATGCTAGCCAGAAAAGTGTTATGGCTGATTTTATGGCGGTGTACCCCGATTTGGCCAAAAACGTATTGCCAAACTCTGCTCAAGGAAAAACAACATGCAACAGATTTTGGGAAGAATCGGACGACGAAAATAAAAATAACATATCTATTTAATAAAATTTATAAAGTTTTTAACCGTTTTTATTCAAAGCACAACTCACAGTTTCGCATAAAAAAGCGAATGACAGAACACAAAGTGACAGTATACTGGTGCAAAATTTAATGTACTAGAGTTTTCCTAGTATAACCACAAACTGCGCTCGATACGTGATGCTTCGTATGACATAATCCCAATGTGCTTATTTGATAGTTCAGGAACGTATAGAAGTTACTCACTCATTAACTGATGCGGTTAGTCGGCCCCCGGATTCACCGAAACAATGCGAATTCTTGGGATAGAAGAGGGATCCAAACAAGCAAATAAAAGGGTTAATCTGACATTAAAATCCCGAACATCCGAATTTACCATCAACATGGAAGCGTTTGTCTTACGACAAATTACTCCAAGCCAGCCAACTCAGAGAATCAACATTTCTTCCTGGCACATTCCAACCGACTTAAAAATGGCCGATCCACACTTCAATGAACCAGGATAGATCGACATCTTGCTTGGAGCAGAACTTTACCATCAATTCCTTACAGTGGGAAAAAATAAGTTAGTAGCAGGACATTTCGCCGAAAACACAACCAGAGATCTGCAAGGACGATTCATAGTTCGACTCCCATTCAAGGCAGCTCAAAAAACATTGGGAATATCAAAGGGTCTTGATCTTCGAAGATTCTACGCTCTGGAAAAAAGACTAGCAAAAAAAGCAATTTAAAAGAGCAATACTCAAACTTCATGGCAGAATTCATCCGATTTGGACACATGGAAAAGATTGACATTAACCAAATTCACGGAACTCTGACAGGATCTAATAGCTGACAGGATCTATTAGCTTAGCTCAAAGCATTGAAATTCGAGATCAACTAAACACTTGTTAAAAACCGCTGGTTTCACACTACGGAAATGGTGTGCCAATGATCAAGGACTATTGTAGAACATTCTTGTAGATGACGTTGCACTTCAACTTGACCTGGATATTGATAACACAACTCAAATCAAAACTCTTGGTCAAGGATGGGTTCCCAAATCAGATACTTTTGTAGTGCGCATTCAGCCGAAGAAAACCGAAAGGATTAGCAAGCGAATGGCCCTGTCAGACATAGCACAGTTATACGATCCTCTTGGGTTCCTAGGATCAGTCATCATTACCGCAAAAATGTTCCTACAAAATCTCAGGACACATGGTTTCGTCTGGGACAAACCCCTCCCAAAGAACTGGAAACAGAATGGGTAAATTATCAGGGGAATTTAAATCACTTACGCAACATAAAGATCGATCGTCACATATTTGCACACCGGAACCCAAATTCTGTGCAGGTGCACGCGTTTGCTGGTGCATCCGAGAAGGCCTATAGAGCAGCCATATACATAAGAGCAGTCAACAAAGACAAGACTATTACAGTCAGATTGCTATGTGCCAAATCAAGGGTAGCTCCACTAAAAAGGCTGACCATTCCGCGCCTAGAATTATGCGGTGCAACACTGGCCACTGAGCTCGTTCATCGCATCAGGAAGGATTTACATTTAGAGACATGTCCGACGTTACTGTGGACAGATTCTGAAATCGTGCTAAGTTGGATCAGCTCCTCCTCATCATCGTTTCACACATTCGTTGCAAACAGAATTTCGTCAATACAAAAGATTACTTCAATTCGAGATTCGCGACACGTCCGCTCAAGAGACAACCCCGCCGATTTGCTGTCCCGTGGAATGGCAGCGAATAAATTACCATCACGTAATTTATGGTTTTATGGGCCCTTCTTTCTTCATGGCGCGGAATCATCATGGCCTCCACCATACACAAATAAAGAAGAATGCGACCATGAAAAACGAACTAGCAAACTTGCATTATCAACTTTAGAACAACCATCCAGCTTCATTTATTCAATTGAGCACAACAACAACTTCAGAAAATTGGAGCGGATTGTGGCATACGTCTTTCGATATTACTATAATCTGAGAGCTGCTAAGAATAAAGAACTCATCAAAAAATCCGGCCCTCTCAAGCCAACAGAACTCTATAAGGCTCTCATTTGCATTGTAAAAAAAATGCAAGAAGAAGAATTCAATCAAGATATAAAACATCTGCAACGCTTTTCCGAAACACAAAAGGGGAGTTCCATCACCAGCTTAACCCCATTTATCGATGAAGAAGGAGCCATAAGAGTTGGTGGTCGGCTTGATGCATCATCACTCACATACGAAGCATAGCATCCCCTTCTTCTTCCGTATTCTCATCCATTCAGAAGACTGTTAATGGAAGCCTATCACAAAGAAAATCTCCATTGTGGGCCCCAAGCATTATTAGCCATAATGAAGCAACGGTTTTGGCCCATCAAAGGAAAAACTATCGCAAGATCCGTCATTCAACAATGCGTCAGATGTACAAAGGCGAAACCCAAATTGTTAGCCCAAATAATGGGAAACCTTTCAGTTCACAGAGTGCAGTCGGCACGCCCATTTATTAACTCTGGGGTTGATTTCTGCGGACCCATCAAGACACACTACAAGGTAAGAGGAAAACATCCACAGAAAACCTACATAGCTGTGTTTTGTTGCTTTTCCACAAAGGCGGTTCATTTCGAACTAATCACAGACCTATCTACCAATGGTCGTATCGCCGCTATGAAAAGATTTATCGGAAGACGAGGTAATTGTCAACACATTTATTGTGACAACGCCACAAATTTCGTTGGTGCCAACAACCAACTACAAGATTTAAAAAGCCATATATACTGCCAGGGGGCACAAGATAAAATCCAAAATACGTTCTCATCAATAGGAATCGAATTTCATTTTATTCCTCCTAGAGCACCTCATTTTGAAGGCCTTTGGGAAGCTGCCGTGAAGTCAGAAAAACATATAATGCTGTTTAGGATCAGCCTCGTTGACGTACGAAGAGTTAGAGACTGTTATGATAGAAATCAAGGCAGTTCTCAATTCACGACCGATTACTACGATGTCAAACGATCCCAATGATATGACAGCACTTACCCCATGGCATTTTATTGTAGGAGAGCCACTGACCAACCCAACCGATCCAAAATCCGAAGTGCTAAAAATAAACGTTCCCGAAAAACTTAAACATGGCACATGGAATATCTTACTGAACTCCAGCAAAGGCACAAATGGCAACATAAATGCGACAATCTACTGCCAGGAACAATGGTTATCATCAAAGAAGACAACTGTCCTGTCATGAAATGGCCCCTAGGAAGAGTGATTCAGACTTATCCTGGTACAGATGGAGTTGTAAGAGTTGCTGAGATTCAGACAGCCACCACCATCTTGCAACGACCAATACACAGATTGGCTCCCTTGGCAATCCAGGTGGAAGAGCCAGTAAGTAATACAGACCAGGAGACATCAACACTCATTGCGACATCCTCAAAACAAAGAGGCGAAGAAACAATCCCTTCAGGATGTGTAGTACATTATTTGTAGCCATACTATTATTACTACCTATGGTTATGTGCCAGGAATCTATTTTGAAAATTTTGGAACATCTGCCTTCAGCTCCAGCAGTAAGGACATAATTGCTTATTATGATATGAGTACAAATTAGGCGGAGCATCAGGCGATCGGAAACTACACCGAGAAACTTGTCAATATCTGCCATTTGTTACCTAACAAAAACGAGACAAGCAAGAAAACCATCTCCCAAATCTGTCTACTCAATGAAGACCTGAAAAAAAGAAATGATTTACTGTCAGCCACTTCAAGCCGCCGGAGTTCGTCGCGCAGCATTTAATTTCGTGGGCAATATAGCCAATGCACTATTTGGAGTTCTTGACTCGGAATATGCCGATAAAATGTCGGAATCAATTACCAAAGTACAACAGGATGAAGGCCACTTCCTACATCTTATTCAATACCAGACATCAATTATTGATGCCACCATAAACATAATAGGGCGTTCAGAACAAGAGACAACCTCTCGCTTCCAGGAAATTGATAAGAACCTCCAAGACTTTGCTACGCTCATTGATGGAATTAGACAAAAATACCATGAGGATCAATTGCGTCAGCTTTTCAACTCCATAGCACTGCAGTTAATCCTGGCATTATCACAAGTACAAAGGACACAGAACGCCTTGATTGATGTAATGATCGACACTCATCACGAAAAGATAACTCCACAACTCATCTCACCGGATCAACTTCGACAAGAATTTCTCCGCATCAAGGCAAGCCTGCCTTTATCACTGAGGCTACTGTTACACAAAATGATATAATTAAATTATATCACCTCATGAGCATTCATGGCAGGGCGCTTGAAGATCATATAATTTTAAGCTCACTTTACCGCTAACCAGTCTTGATGAATTTGAGCTATTCAAGGTCACACCAGTTGCAGTACTTGTGGACGAAGCGTTCTTTACCATAAATCCATCTACAAAGTACATCATGGTAACTTTGCACCGCGACCAATATTACCCTCTATAAGAATCGGAGTTCCAGTAGTGCTTTTCCCTAACTACAGAGAGACACCTGTGCAATCAACATCATCCAATCTATAGACAAGGATCAGACACTAGTTCCTGTGAATTCAACTACTTAAGCCATGGTCACCAGTCTCCATCATGCAAAATAATTGCTGCCAATGATGGGCCTCACTGGATACAACTATGCAATCCAAATGAATGGATCTACGCTTTGAAAGGTTGAACTACGTCAAATATTGTCTGCAATGGCACTGTCACACAAACCATTTTGGAAGGATCAGGAAAACTAAACATTTAGCCTAGCTGTGTGATCAAGAATGATCTAATAACTTTACGTGGACATTTAATCTCTCACCGTTTTTAAAGATGTCTCTTTCTCCGCAAGCAAATCTTTCCGATTTAGCTATCCCGGATAGAGTGGATACAGCAGCTCATCTACCTCTTCTTTACAAAAATCATTCGCGGGAACTAGAATCACTCAAAGAGCAGCTACACAATCTCACGATGACCTTACCTTCAACAACCTACCAGCATAATGATATTCACCAATTCACTGTTGGTTACCTTGGATTACTGGCATCACTTATGATACTTATTTGCATCCTTTGGAAGCTTTACCGCAAACACTTCAGGGTAAAGACGAAAAACATCAAGGCCGGTGAAGACAACAGCAACCAGAGTTCCGAGAGCCAGGACCCTTAGAACATAACATTTCCGATAATCCCATAATTTTGAAAATAATTCAACCCAGGGAGCATGTATAAATTCACCATGTATTAATTCATAGATTCACAACAGACATATAGCTTCACTGTATGCTTTTAATTATTTCATAAACAGCTTCACTGTATTACTTTTCATTCATTACCTTTACTTTCAAGTCACAAACATTATTTCTACTCATTTGTCAGCAATATATTTTTTGTTCTTAAATTACACTGGAACTCAAGCCAATCTGGCATAATATAATTTGGTGGCAAGTGCAAAGTTATTTTTAGTTGTATAAATATTTAGTATCGTAAGAAATAAAGTATGAACATTCACAGTTCAAACGTTGGCTACTGATTGTTCCTGAAGTTCTGATTTGGTTCATGTTTTCCTTCACCAGTGGTAAGAGAGATTGATTCAAATAAGAACATATTAACGTGCCCAAAAGTCATACTTGGAGATATTCTGGTGCTTCACTTGAATCAGCTCTTGTCGTCAGAGTGAAACAATTTGGTCGACAAGGTACGACAGAAATCGTACAATCAAATATAAGAAACAATTTGGGGCATGCTTTCCTCCATCCAAACTTGATTGATGATCTGGTGAATGCGCCCTACCAAAACGTCGCCTCCGTATTTGAAGAGCTCTGTTGTTGTTGCAGCATTGTTGTTTTTAAACTTTTTGATAGCCAAGCCAACTTCTTCTCTACTGGGTGGCAGTACTGGTTCTTCATTGACTGGACGTGGGTTCTCTTCTTGCCCCATCACTCTCTCTACATGATGCCCGTTTAGCAGCAGCTGGAAATGCATACATCTACTATTCTCTAAGCATCGGTGACTAGGTGACTGCGTACACTCTTTTCTTCCTACGCATGATCTTTTTCTCATGCTGATGTCAGAAAACTTCTTTTTCACACGGGATGCCCACTTGAGGATAATTTTACGTCAGGATGTCATCCGGATGACCAATTTGGATAACCTTCTGTCGCAGCTTTAGCTCGGTACCCTTTCCTTGCTGCTCTTGTTTTCCGCTGCAGCGTTCTAATGTGTGCATCTTCTGTCACCTTTTTCCGGTATACGCATACATAATTATACCACGGGCTTTTCCTCTGATGTGGGTGGTAACCTAGGGTGGTTTCGGCTACCTAATGGATGATGTCGCGATACTGGAACCACTGGCAGGGAATGCATACCGGTGTTTTCGCTGAAAAAGGGGCTTTCAGATAAAATACTTATAAAGCAAAAAAAAAAAAACCAAGCAGCAGCAAAAACGTATCACTAATCATTTAACAATATAAAACAACGTTGTTATTCTTCTGACTGGATCTACGGAACGAATGAATGATGGATTTTAGTATTTTTATGATTAGATACTCTCAAGAAGCAGGTTCGTGCATTTAAAAATATTTAGTTTTGAGTTTGAAAGACCAAGTAATAATTAGAATTTGAACAAAAAAAAAAAAGTAACTTCTCCTTCGCCTTATTCCATAAAATAAATTTGAGTCCTTAGAGCCTTGAAATACGCATATTTCAAGTCCAACACCATACTTTTACATGCCTTAAATGCTTAGCAACTTTAGTAAACTCCTAAAAAAACTCCTCTTTTTTAGTTATATGTTAATTGACCAAGATTTGCAAATCGATCTCAGTGATGTAACGCCTTTATCAACTCCAAAAGAAAATGGGCAGCGCTCAGTACATTTTCGTTTTTATAGATATTTATTAGTGTTTCGTACTTTTTTATTTTTCGTCCAATAAAGAATAAAATCAGACTTAAGCTGAAAAAGGGCCCATTTTGATAATATTTGAAAAAGTGGGAGCCAAGGGTCCCGAGCCTTAAAAAGGGACAATTTGGTCCCTAAAGGGGCCAAACGGCAGCGCTGATGCACACTGGAGAGTCTCTTACTCAGGCGCTCTTTGTAGTCTTATGGCTACTCCAGGTGTGCTAAGGCGTCCAACATTGAATTTCTTCTTTTGGGCACTTCGCAGCTTCTTCTCGTTGGACAGTCGAGCTCTGAATCTAGCTGCAACAAGAAAATGGTCAAAGTCGACGTTTGCCCCTCCGTAGGTTAGGCTAGGTTATATGAAAGAATAGTTTCTTTCCTGCCACACTTAGGTCCTTGTGGACCCATTGTGATACTCTTCATTGGGGGATACGCCGGTGTTTTGACCTTCTTTAAGGTTCTTTCCCTCCGCTCGCGGTTACTCTATTTTATCAAGCCATCCCGATGGCTCCAGAAACCTGCAAGGATTAGAGAGTGAGACGTCTGACAATTCCTCAAAGCCTTGGGAGACGAAACTTCCAAATGTTCTGTTCCTCAAGTGACAGTGACCCGGTCAGGGAGGGAGCTAGTGAGGGGTGTCCTCGGGGGGCTTTTCATCGCCGCAGACTCTACTAAAGTCATCATTATTGAGATTTAGTTTCATCATGTTGCTTCTCAGATAATTACGACCAGTTAGAGCACCAACCAGCTTGGACAGCTACGTTTTTTCGTACTGTAGAAGTTTTTTGGTTGGGCTTTTATAATATTCTGGCCATAGTTTCCGTGATATCTCGCAGGTGGTTAGAGATTTCCACCTATTGTTTGCTTTCATACTGATCTTGTATTTCACTCTTTCTCTTAAGGACTGCTCACATGAGAGTGAACTGCGAATAGGCGAATCGCGAACAAATCAATTTTAATGTATTTATGAATAGAAAATTTCTATTCCTTCTACCACAAAAGCTTCATATTTAATTGATCGAATATCCTATTTAAAAAAACCTGAGTCTAAATTGATTTAAATAGCAATATTTACAAATCCAAAAATTTTTCACGCGAATTGAAAAATTCTTGCCGCGAATGGTTACTTTTTATTCACAATGCGCTTAATGCAGACGTAATAGTTCCGCTGAGAAAAGACCGGCGCGGCGCCTGTTCCATAATCCATCTTCGATCCATCTGTGTATAGGATACAGATTTCATTTTCGTGGGTTTATTCGTTTTCCATTCCTTCCTGCTCGGAAATGAGCAGTTGTATGGTTTGTCAAAATCCATGTAGGGAATCATGTAGTCGGAGCTAACGTTGTTTCCTACATACAGTTTTAGAATCAGTGCGTGCCTCGCGAGACCTCGATTCCAGCAAACTATTTGGCTGATCCTCATGGCGCTCTTGGCAGCTGATTCGTGCAAGTATAGATCCAAGGGTAGACAATTTAGAATCACTTCCAAACCACCGATTGGCAACAGACTATACTGCCATAAGTGAGTATCGGTCGCACAATTGCTGTGTACATTCACAGAAGTATTTTGGGTTTTGGTCCCCATCGTCTGCCGAAGACGCGGTTGCATGCATAAAATGCATTTGCTGCCTTCCTTACTCGTTCATTGACATTCAACCTCCAGTTAAGTTTCCTGTCAAGGATAACACCTAGATTCTACGCACTCTCCGCCACCTTTAGAAGGATCCCCTCAATAGCTGGTGCTTCGAATTGTGGTATGTTCCTTTTATTTGTGAACAGCACGAACAGTTCTGTCTTCTGGGGATTTATCCTAAGACCGCATTTTTTTGTCCTCTGGTTAAGTGTCCGTAGTGAGTTTTCTAACAGTTCACTTACATTTAGTTTAGTATTTTATTGATGACGTTAGCAAATATATTCCCTTCGCTTTGTAGATTAATGATCACGTTAGTGATAGTACCATCAACGTTGGAATCTTGCAATGTTCTATTTATTGCGCACATTGTTGAATGCTCCTTCGATGTCTAAAAACGCTGCTAGTGTTGACGTTTAATGATTTCTCTCTAGTCCTGACTACTTCATGGAGTGCAGTTTTCACACCTCTGCATTTAATGTATGCATGCTGAGATGTAGAAAGTGCACTGTTATCAAGTCTTTTACGAATATAGATATCCATTAATTTTTCAAGGATTTTGAGGACGAATGATGTTAGACTTATGGGTCGGAAGTCCTTAGCATTGGTGTGAATAGGTTTTCCTGCCTGGGGAATGTAGACAACCTCCACTTTACGCCGGCCTTTAGAATGTAGCTTAGTTCAACGCTCTTCATGAATAGTCTTTTGAGAATCGGTAAAATTATGGCCTTCGATTCCATTCCTGTAGCATAATTGGAAATATCTCGTCACCTCCAGGGTATTTGAAGGGATTGAAGCTATCTATTTCCCAGATTAGCTTTTCTTCCATAATAGCACCTTCCGGGACTGGGAATGCAGCTAACGAGGCGCTATCCGTAGCCTGGTTACTACTTTCATTCGGTATACATCCCGGGAAGTGGGTTTCTTGGACAGCATTTTTCTGAGCCTTGCTGATTCCCGTAGTGCTTTCAATATCACTGTAGAACGTTCGCCGGGATAAATGTTTAGCACTGGCTATCGCGCTCTTGAACCTACGCTGATTAGCCTTGTAAATGTCCCAGTCTAAATGGGAGTTTAAAATTTTTGCAGCATTAAAAGAGGTTATTGCTTTCTTTCTCATTTCAAGAAGGCTTTTGTGGAGACTTCTTGCCTTTAATTGTCCGTAGAGGATACCAGCTAACCCGCCAAAGATGTTTTCCTTTCCGACTTTAGCATTGAAGTCCCCGAGTACAATTTTGACATCGTACTCCTGATAGGCTCCATAGGCTCCGTCTAGGAGGTAATAGAATTCCTCCTTGATAGGGTCTTCAGTCTCGTCGGTAGGGGCGTGTACACATATTAGGATAATATTTTGGAATGTAGCTCTAATGCGGATTACAGCCAGGCGATCACTTATTGGCTTGAAGTCAATAACTTTTGATCACAGATGAGTTATTATACAGATAGTCGACTCAGCATACATATACAGTTGGGAGGCGTTGCAGCGCGTTGGTGTGGCAAAAATATGTCATTAGCGCATAGAGTTTTACAAAAATTCGAAATAGCAACTAAAAACAGCGGATTATAGTGGATGTGTTAGAGAAGTGCTGCGAAGTATTGACTTAACGTAGTTCTAGTTAACAGAAATGTTTATGAAAAAAAAAAAAATATGATAAATTAACTATTATGCGAATATTTTCTGTGTTTATATTAAAGGGTGATTTTTTAGCTGGCTTGGTTTTGGCAACACTGGTTTTGACAGCTGACGTGTGTTTAGTACCTTGTGTCACTGTCAAACAGCTTCAGTTTGGTTTGCAATTTAACCATGGATCGTCTTACAAATGAACAACGCTTGCAAATTATTGAATTTTACTATCAAAATTCGTGCTCGGTTCGAAATGTTCATCGCGCGCTGCTTCCATTTTATGATCGGCATTCTCGACCTTCTGAGCAGTCTATTCGGAAGATTGTGACCAAATTCCGCACCAAATTTACTTTGTTGGACATTAAACCACCAACACGTTTACGTACTGTGCGTATTGAAGAAAATATTGCGGCCGTATCAGCTAGTGTGACAGAAGACCGCGAAATGTCGATTCGGCGCCGTTCCCAGCAGTTAGGCCTTTGTTACAGCACTACGTGGAAAATTTTGCGGAAGGATTTGGGCGTAAAGCCTTTTAAGATACAGCTGGTGCAAGAACTAAAGCCAGGCGACCTACCACAACGCCGAATTTTTGGTGAATGGGCTTGGAAAGCTGGCCGAGGATCCGCTTTTTTATCGAAAAATTGTGTTCAGCGATGAGGCTCATTTTTGGTTGAATGGGTACGTAAATAAGCAAAATTGCCGCATTTGGAGGGAAGATCAGCCAGAAGCATTGCAATAGCTACCAATGCATCCCGAAAAAGCCACTGTTTGGTGCGGTTTATGGGCCAGCGGCATTATTGGGCCATATTTCTTCAAAGATGATGCGAATCGCAGCGTTACTGTCAATGGTGAACGCTACCGAGCGATGATAACAAACTTTTTTTTGTCCGAAATGGAAGTTCTTGACTTGCATGATATGTGGTTTCAACAAGACGGTGCCACATGCCACACAGCACGCGAAACAATGGCGCAATTGCGAGGCGAGTTTGGTGAACAGTTAATTTCACGTTTCGGGCCGGTCAATTGGCCGCCTAGATCGTGCGATTTGACACCATTAGATTATTTTTTGTGGGGATATGCCAAGGCTAATGTGTATAGGGACAAGCCCGCTTCGATTGACACACTGGAAGCCAACATCCATGCATTCATTCGTGAGATACCGGCCGATATGTGTGAAAGAGTATGCCAAAATTGGACTCAGCGGATGGGCTACCTGAGACGCAGCCGCGGTCAACATTTGCATGAAATTATCTTGAAACATTAAATTGCAAGGTTCAAACTATCGATTCAAATAAATATTTCATTCATTTTTTCGAATATTTTGTGTTTTTTTTTAAAAAAAGTTCTAAACCTCTTAAAAAATCACCCTTTATAACCAAATTGAGGAAATGTATTAATACGCGAAATGAATTAAACTAATGATTAATTATTACAGTGTTGTAAGATTTCATAAAATAAGTCAGGTACATATTCTTAGTGAATTTTTAAATTTCGACATAATTAATCATTAGTTTAATTCATTTCGCGTATTAATACATTTCCTCAATTTGGTTATAGATACATTTAAAGGTACTAAATTTCTGAAAATTCGTATCCCATACTGCAAATAAATTAGTAATATGACCTTCAGACCAATATTTTCTTTTACTGATTTTCATCTTTGAAAATAGTAAAAGTTCTATTGATCGTAAATGCACTTAATCTTCGAAAATACACTGCACAGATGTACAAAAATAATTTTTGCTTCGCTTTAACTTCAGAATTGTTATAATAATATTATATTTCATATTTTATGTATTTATTTTATAACTTTATATTTTTAATATTTCTATTATAGTTTTGTTAACGTTGTTGCCTAAATTGTTAACTTTTCTATTTCTCTTTTATCATTTTAATGTACGCATTTGTAACCAAATTCAATATAAATTTATCGTTCATGCTAACCTAAATCAAATTTTAAAATTTAATATTTAATTGTAATAGATAAATAAATCATTCATGATAACATTTACGTCATTATAGATACTTCATTGTTATCTTTGTAAATGTTATAAACTAAATAAATTAATATCAAATATCCAAATTCTGCGGGAAAAATATGAAACCAAAAATCATTTTGAGAAAATTATAGTTGTTGTTTTATTTAATTAGAGCTCATAAACTAATGCTTTCACTTTTCCCAGGCGTTCAGAAACTCTTTGAAATAATTCGTATTATTTAATTTTCCTTTTTAAAATTTTATTATCAATCAATCAATTTAAAAAAAAACCTTGGCATAAAAATTCCGGCTTTTTTTTCTCCTTAGGCGAAAAGAGAAAGCGGATATTCTAAAAAAAGAATGCTTTGCGACCTGCCTTATTCCATCTTCAATTATAGAATTCACATCAGTGATTGTATGAAACTGGTTTCTTTACATTTTCGGTGAAGATTTATATTATTTTAGGATGAAAAAAAGTATTCCCTCAGTTATTTGTTTGAATATCGCCTAAAAATATATGTATTATTTTTTAATACAGCAATTATTATATCTAGTTATTTGTTGGCAGCAACCATTATACATTTTTTTTATTGCTGGTACCTCAATAATTTTTGAAATTGTGTTATTTTATTTGTGTAACTCAAATTTAGTTCTCATTTTCTTAAGTTTTGTTTTATTATTTAATAAATCAAAGCAATCGAAAATATTTCAATATTGTTTTACAGTTTAAGTTCTTTATTTTATACCTAGTATCTGCTGAACGAGTTTCTACTTTCCAGTGCATTTGCTAGATGCATTCTATCTGTGGTGTAAGTTTCATTTTGGCCATTTCCGTGTTGGATTAGATTCTATTTCCGGCATCTTCGTTTTTGGTTTGATGGCGAGGTCGGTGAGGCGGCGGGGGAAAAAGTGGTGGATTGACGAAGAAATGGTGGTGAATTGACGAATTTACCCATACTTGTTTAAAAATATGATAGTATGGGTAAATTCGTCAATTTTCTGGAATTTTTCTGGAATTCAGCTTGTAGGCAGAGTGTTTTCCACTGGAAAGTTTGGTATCTCTTTGCTTCTATCATCTCTGACAGATGCGAAAATTGAAAGAGGATTTTGCGGCCGTTATTAAATATTTTTTGCGGGTTGAAAGTGATAAAAGATTGCAGAGTTGACTATTTGGTTAATTCCTCATCTGTGCACCTAGGTGGAAGTGTTTTAAGTAAAAACAAAGAAGAAAAATTAAAAGTCACACAATAGTGGGCAATTCTATAAGTTAAAATTAAAAGTCCCACGGTAGTGAACAAATAAAAAAATATAAAACGAAAAAAGTCCTTTAAAGTAAAAAAGTTTTTTTTTGTGTTAAAGTCCGTTGGGTAAGTGACAATATATATAATTTTGTTTGTAGTGTTAAAAAAATTTCTTTTTTTTTGTTAGGCTTAATATAATTTGAAAAATTGGCGGTCACCGACAGTAATATAGTCGTGACCACCCAATATAAAAATTAATGGCGGGAAAAGTCCCCATTGATATTTAAAATCTTGGATTGGATTGGACTGGTCATACATATAAATATCTACAAACCATCGTTCATGGTGCAGAGGCGGTAACCAGCCCATTCACCTCCTCCTTATACGCGACAGATAGACGTACTCAAAATTCGTTATAATTTTTTTGTTTAAACGTTAGTTTTAAATCCTATTTCATAATTTATTATCTATCTTCATGTATTTAAGGTATATTTACTCTGAATAGTATATAAGTTAATTTGTGGTATATCAACATTTAAGTTTTGTATTCAATTCGTATATTTTTATACCCTATCCTAAGGGTATATTAGTTTTGACACATAGTTTGTAACACCCCTTAATATTCGTCGTAGGCCCGTAAAAGTATATACATTTATGATCAAGACCAAATCCTAAGACTATTTAGCAATATCCGTCTCTCCGTTCGTATCAACTTTTGAGGTCTTTAAGTTTATGCTAGGAAGCTGAAATTTAGAGCATATACTCCCTAGGGTCCCGAAATGGTAAAGTGTTAAAAGTTTTTAAATACGCCCACAATTTAGAAAAATCCGTTTTAAGGCTAAAGTTAGAGAGATAGAGTGTTAGAACCTTCACAAGATATGTAGGCACTGCCCTTTTTTATAAGTCTGTCATATAATATTTTTTGTGGGCTCTTTTCACTAAAATGCTGTTTCATAGAAACTAAAAAAAAAAAGATATTTAGCAAATGTTTTTTCTAATATATCGCCCATACAAAGTTTTTAACCACGCCCACTTTTTGGGGGCTTTGTTTCACAAAATATTTTTTTTATAAATTTCATAGAATGAAATAAAATCATATCCATCACCTTCTTAATGCTTTTTTTCTTTGGGGCATATAGGGATATGGATAGGGTATCGTACTGTTCGCTCCAAGCGGACTGTAGCCTTTCCTTATGTTTTTTGAATTAATTTCTTTTGTAAAAGGTGAGGTTTTCGCACACCGCTTAGATTTGCTAAGGTTAGGGAAACTGTGGTATTTTATTTTAAGGTAAATAGGTTTAAGGGTTACCAGCGAGGTAGGCGGAAAGGGTAAAACCTAGCTTACTTGTTGTGAAGTTTTTTTTGTTGTTTATATTTTTTTTAAGGTGATCTATTTATTTATTGAGTAATTTTTATATTTCTTTATTGTTATTCATTTATACACATATACATATTTATACCGTATCCTAAGGGTATATTAATTTTGACACATAGTTTGTAACACCCCTTAATATTCGTCGCAGACCCCTAAAAGTATATATATTTATGATCAGGACCAAAATATAAGACTATTTAGCAATGTCCGTCCGTCCGTCCGTCCGTCCGTCCGTATCAACTTTTGAGGCCTTTAAAATTAAGCTAGGAAGCTGAAATTTAGAACATATACTCCCTAGGGTTCCGAAATAGTAAAGTGTTAAAATTTTCAAAATACGCCCACTGCCACGCCCACAATTTAGAAAAAACCGTTTTAAGGCTTAAGTTAGAGAGATAAAGTTGTACAACCTTCACAAGATATGTAGGTACTGCCCACCTTTATTAATTTGTCATATAAAGTTTTTTGCCACGCCTACTTTTTGTGGGCGTTTTTCACTTAAATGCTGTTTTCTTCGAAAATTTTCATAGAAATCGAAAAAAAAGGTTTAACAATATATTAAGCCAATATTTTTCTCAATATATCGCCCATACAAAGTTTTTGGACACGCCCACTTTTTGGGGGCGTTTTTTGAAAAAAATATTTTTTTTCCTATAAATTTCATAGAATGAAATAAAATGCTATCCATCATCTTCCTAATGCTTTTTTTTCTTTGGGGTACATAGGGATAAGGATAGGGTATCATACTGTTCGCCCCAAGCGGTCTGTAGCCTTTCCTTATGTTTTTAACGCTTGCTTGTTTTTTATACCCTATCCTATGGGTATATTAATTTGACACATAGTTTGTAACACCCCTTAATATTCGTCGCAGACCCATAAAAGTATACATATATATTTATGATTAGTACCAAATCCTAAGACTATTTAGCAATGTCCGTCTGTCCGTCCGTCCGTATCAACTTTTGAGGCTTTTATATTTATGGTAGGAAGCTGAAATTTAGAGCATATACTCCCTAGGGTCCCGGAATGGTAAAGTGTTAAAAGTTTTTACGTACGCCCACTGCCATGCCAACAATTTAGAAAAAAACATTTTAAGGCTAAAGTTAGAGAGATAGAGTGTTAGAACCTGCAAAAGATATGTAGGCTCTGCCCTCCTTTATAAGTCTTTCATAAAACATTTTTTGCCACGCCTACTTTTTGTGGGCTTTTTTCACTAAAATGCTGTTTTCAGCGAACATTTTCGTAGAAACTGAAAAAAAAATGTTTTTTATTTTCATTTATTCATTTATACACATATATATATATTTCTTTGGCTTATTTTTTTTATGTCATTTATTTATTAATTTTTCTTTTTGTTAATAAATGTTTAAGTTATATATTAATTGTTGAGTGTCATAAATTTTTTGCGCATGGTAATTAGGGTCATGGTTGGGTGTTGAGCGATTTTTTTCAGGGGGTGCGGTAGGGCAGGCTAAAACGCATTCGGTGATCATGGTCTGATCAAGGGCAACGATGCCATCGTCGGGGAGATTAACTGGCCGGAATTTCCAGGTTGGGAGGGTATGGCCATGCTGCGTGTGGTGGATGTTCGTCCGCTTTTGGTGATTTTTTTTTAAAGTAAGTACCTTGGCATGATATATGTTTTGTTGTAGGCTAGGTTGAGTGAGTGGGCAAGAACCACCCCATTTCCGGCGAGTGCAAGACGTGCATCGCAAGCCTGCCACGTCCCTCGCACTCAACCATTCTCTATAACCACTCTATTCCCATTCCCATCCTAAAGTCCCGTCGTCGTCATCGTTTCCTACCATTTTTCAAAACCCTAGCTCCCTCCACATCCTCAATATAGGCATATTTTAAGGTACGGTATGGGGTGGTTTATGGTCAAGCCGTCAACCAAGGGCAAGGAAGGGAAGACCCCCCAAAGATTTTGGATGTTCTGCAGGTATATCTGCACCACAGTAGGGCAGCGATGGCCTCTCTGGTGGAATATATCACCTAACAGGACGTAACAGCCATACTCGTAAAAGAGCCCTGCATCAATAAGAACAACGAGATCCAGGGACTCCGGCAAAAGAACTAAACGTTGTTTTACAAGGCAGAAGGTAAAATCAAGACTTGTATCCTAATTAGAAACCAAATAAAGGAATTTCTTTTGAATAGTTACAGCACAGGTGCCCTGACCGTGGCAACATGCGAGAGGGAATGTGGTAAACTACTTCGTTTGACCTCTGCCTATATCCCATACGACTCTGTGGTAGTTATCTCAGAGAAGCTAATGGACATGGCAAGTCAGAAAAATCGGCTGCGACGCAAACGCCTATCATACACAATGGGGAAGTAGTGATATCAATACAAGAGGTGAGTGTTTGTATGATTTAATTATTTTTTCCAATCTAAATAAATATTTATAACAGAGGAAATTCACCCACTGTTGAAAGAGATTAGACAACTGTACATTAGGGCGAATTTTCTTGGAAGTTATAGCATATGGAGTAAGTACTATAAAAGTAAGAAACCACTTCAAGTACTTAGTAAGGAAGTCAAAAAGGGCTTCATGGCAGAAGTTCTGCGAGCCATTTAAGGTAACAGATGAAGCTTCGAGGTTACGCAGAATGCTCTCCAAAGAGGTTAACGTTCCCAGTTACCTCAGGAAAAATGACGGAACCTGGGCTGAAAATAGCCAAGAAGTTCTGATGATATTAATGAAAACCAACTCTCCTGGATTCACATTATCAGATGATTCTGGCTCACTAAGGAATATAGAAAACATGAATCTCTCTCTCTGAAGAGGAAACATGTTCTCTCATAACTAGGGAAAAATTACGGTGGGCAATTCAGTCCTTTAAGCCGTACAAATTTCCAGGTCTGGATAGCATTCTACCGATTATGCTACAAGAAACACCAGAGGAAATTATGGAAATTTGGTTTGGTTTTTGTAGATTTTGAGCTTAATATTAGTATCGGCAACTCTATGATTCCAGTTTTTCCTAATTCAATTTTCCATTTAGGTTTATCTATGGAATTTGAGTTTTATGAGTATTGTAGACCGGGTCCCTGTGTTACTAATTTTAATTTTAGGTATGATTTTGCTAAAGCTAAATTCATTAATATATCCAATTATTTAGAAGGAATTGATTGGATTGCCTTTTAAAAATAACAGCAATCTGAATTATGCTTTAAACGTATTTATTAATACTGTCAAAGTCGCAATCGATATGTTTACGCCTAAAGTTAAGATTGTATCGTCAGCTAAATCTATTTGGTTTAACAATAGGATCGTTAATGTAAACAATAGGAAAAATAAGATGTATAAGCTTTTCCGAAAAAGGAACGATCCTGAATTTTTGTTGGTTTATAGAAGATTAAAAAAGAATTTGATGTATTAAACAAATTTCTGTGTAAACAATATGTTTTTTCTGTTGAATCAATATTAAAAACCAACAGCAAGCTTTTTTGGAGCTTTATCAATAACAAAAACCAATCTAATGGTGTTCGTAGTTGTATGCGTCATAATAATGTATCGTCTTCCGACCTTTTAACCATTAATAATATATTTGCTTACCACAGTCCAGCGGTTCTCTCCCACTTTTAAATGAAATTGATAATTTAGTCCCAAACAATTTTTTTAAATGTTGGTAGCCTAGGGATCTCCATACAGGAAGTTCAAATTGCTCTTTCTTAATTGAATTTAGATAAAAAGTCCTGACTTTGAGGGCATCCCACAAATTTTACCTTCTCTGTGCCTCTATGTTTGGTGTTTAATTTGTCACTGCAGACTGGTCAGTTTTTGTAGGTTTGGAAGAATTCATTTTTAACACCCATTTTTAAATCCGGATCGAGGCATGAAATTTCTAATTATCGTCCAATTTGCATAACTAATTTATGAGAAACTTACTCCTCTCTTAAAAGGATGCATCTCTCTGTTTCAACATGGATTTGTGGCTGGTAGGTCTACCACTACAAATCTCTGAATATTTTGTCACACGGTCTTGAATGTCTTAAGGGTTTTGACAGCATAAGGCACGTCTTACTAATTTCCAAACTTAATAGGTTTGGATTTCATTCCAATGTTCTTGAATTGATTCGCTCTTATCTTATCGTATTCAATATGTTCGCATTAAGGACGTACTGTCCTTGTTACGTCTGGAGTCCCACAGGGAAGTCATCTGGGTCCTTTGCTTTTTCTTCTGTTTATTAATGAAATTCCTGATCTATTTGTGAACTCCCATTGTTTAATGTTTGCCGATGATTTGAAAGTGTTCTGACCTATTCAGTCTGAGTATGGTTGCATCATTTTACAGGAAGATCTTGGAAGACTTTTTATGTGGTGTCAGAATAATGACCTTCGACTCAATGTTTCTAAGTGTCAAAGCCTTTCATTTTTTCGCAACCTCACCCCAGTTTCATTTGCGTATGTGATCAATAACTCTCCTTTATCCATTATCTTCTCATAAAAAGACCTGGGAGCAATATTTGACAAAAAACTTGACTTCTGTGAGCATATTGACTTTTAGGTTGCTAAAGGCAATTCAATGTTGGGTTTTATATTGCAGATTTCTAAGGACTTTCAGGATCCTCATACTCTTTAATGTCTGCTCTTTGCATTTGTCAGGTATAATCTTGAATATTGTAGTATAGTACAGAATCCTTGTTATGAGGTACATTCTATTAGAATTGAAAAGATCCAAAAGCGTTTTACTAAGGTTGCATTTCGGAAACTCCGCTGGAATATTTAATTGCCTACGTATGAGACAAGATGCAAACTATTTTGCATCTTACCTCTTTTTAACGTAGACAATATTTGTCGCTTATGTTTATTCGGGATTTAATTAATAATCATATCGATTGCCCTCTACTTTTATCGTTAATTGGTTTCCATGCTCCTTCAAGATTACTTAGAAATCGGTTACTATTTTATGTTCCTTATCATAGGGTTATTTATGGTTGTAATGAACCAATTTCCAGGTGCATAAAAGAGTGAAATAAGTTCAGCAGTCTACTTGAGTTTGATTTTAGCAGGAACTCGTGTAAAAATAAACTTATTTTGACGTTAGGCCTTGGTGGTAGAACTTAAGTATTAAAATTTTGTTATTAGGTAATCTATTGAGAATAGTGAATGTTCTCATTTGATGAAATGAAACAAATAAATAAATACAACAGCAAAAAATGTCAGACCGATAAGTCTGTCATCTTTTATACTTAAAACCCTGGAGCGATTGTTGGAAATCCAGGAATAGATGCAGCAATGGCTTTTTGATTGAGTCACAGAATGCAAACATAAAATGCAAATCTGTGGAAACCGGCCTGCACGAAGTGATGGGAAAAATAGAAAAAAGTCTCGGTGAGTTAACATTGGCAGCTTTTCTGGAGATAGAAGGAGCTTTCAACAATATGGAGTATAGCGCCAGTAAAAGCGCCTTAGCAGACGCCAAAATCGAACAGGGCATTACAAATAGGTTTTGCAACATGCTTGCAAGGAGGAAAATAAACTGTTCCATTGGAACCACCCAGAGGAAGTCATATCACCGCTCATGTGAGCCGTGGTTGTTAATCACATCCTCAAAAAGCTTAAGAAAATGGGTATAAGTGCGCCGGCATATACAGATGACGTGATCAAAATAAAGCAGGGAAAATATTTATACACCTTAACTGAAGATATGGAGGTCGCTTTCAGGCCAATCAGCAACTGGGCAAAAAGCTGTGGTCTCAATGCAAACCCTTCCAAAACGGAACTGGTTCTTTTTACCACAAGATACCGCAATTTAAGCTCTAATTCTAATTCTGGACAAGAAACTGAATTGGAATCTTTATGTATCGTAAAGAATAAAAAAAGGGTATAATGCTCTTTTTATCTGCAAAAGAACAGTGGGAAAGACTTGGGGCTTAAAACCTGCTATGGTTCACTGGCTATATGCGGTGGTCGTTAGGCCCGTACTTACATACGGCTCACTAGTATGGTGGAAACCAACCAAAATGATATACGGAAAACTAGCGGCGCTCCGAACAACCCCAACGGCATCTCTGCATCTTATACCGCTCGATTTACAGATCAAAAAACTTACTGGTAACAGTCCTATACGAGTCACTAATTTGAGACTCTTCAGGAGTAATAGTTTTGGACATTATCCTATCGGAGCTATTTTCAGGCAATCCAATTATAACGGATGAAAACCCTTCCTTTGTCGACCTTGACATTCTATATGACATTACATATCCGGAGAGAAAGGACTGGAAAAGAAACGCAATAACCAGATCGAACGAAATAGCGATTTTTACTGATGGTTCGAAAACAGCGTAAGGAACAGGTTCTGGTATCTTCTCAAAAGATCCAATGCGGGAGTGTCTATACGACTACTGGACATAAGCAGAGCCTTCCACAAGGCGGATTTCGTTTTCACCACACTCCTGTTTAACCCAACCTATCCCTGTCTCTGTCATAACTATACTTTTTTACATGGTCGGGAAGTGAGTGTCGTATATTCATACGTGCACTTGTTATGGTTGAGTTTAGCAGCATCTGGCAAAAAGCGGGTCGCATTGCGTAGATTTTGTTGGTAGACCAGAGCAATACATAACACCTACAGTGATTTGTTTTGGAAAACTGACGTCAGGATCTACACTGTGCGGCCTTGCTTAGTCAGCGTCGGAGTTGAGTTTTTTGTGTTTGTTTGTTAACGTGAATCTAAACAAATCAGCTGTTTTGGCACTTGATTTAACGCCGGGTGTTTATATTCGTAGTCATGTAGCCTACCAACTTCTACCTCAATATGGCCAATGTGCCAATCAGGAATTTAATTTAATTTGGTTAAAATTACATGTCCGTAGGCAATTATTTCACTACTGTTTTATTTACAGAAGGCCTAACCAGGACAGGGATTCAACTTATAATAAGTTTGATGCACTGTCTGATTCCATCACCGGAATTGTAATCTATTATCCTCGTTCTGGCAGCTGTTAGGTGGAACAAGTGATCTCCATCTATGAGCTGCTTCGACTTTTTTGAAGCCCAGGTCTATAGGGATATTCAACACTAACCCAGGGTAATGGAAAAGATCTGGTGGCGGATGAGCCCTTGATGGGTCAACGGCAGTACTCACATCCCCGAAGTGGGTTACTGGCACCGGAATTACCGGCCTACTGTCCTAGGGTCAAGAACAGGGCCTGGCCCTCCAGGTTGGGGGTTGTGCCGTCGGGGTAACTTCCCGACGACGTCAAAAACATCTAGTTATGTTAGCCTCGGATATAAATGTACCTCAAAGGCAAACTAGACCCGGAACGTTAACGGACATGTGAGTGTGTACCTGGAATGTGCGGACACTCTACACTCCAGGTGCTACTCAAAACCTTGAGTCTGTCCTCTCGCGGTATAAGGCCGACATTACCGCGATCCTGAAGATACGATGGATAGGATCAGGAACTATGAAAAGACAAAATTGCGACACATATTACAGTTGTAACAAAAGATTCCACGTGTTAGGAAATCGGCTTGGATTCAAAGTAATGGACTTCAAGCCGATACGAGATCGCCTGGCTGTGATCCGCATCAGAGCTACATTCCAAAACATTAGCCTTATATGTGCACACGCCCCTACCGACGAGGCTGAGGACCCTATCAAGGAGGAATTCTATGACCTCTTGGACGGAGCCTACGAAGCCTGTCCGGAGTACAATGTCAAAATTGTACTCGGAGACTTCAATGCTAAAGTCGGCAAGGAAAACATCTTCGGCAGATTAGTTGGTAAGCACTGCCTCCACGAAACGACAACATATAAGGGCTACAGACTAATTGACCTTGCAGCAGCTTGTAACACGGTAGAAAAGTAGTAGATCTACACAGCAACCTGGCTCTCTCCAGACGGTCGAACCGCAAACCAAATCGATCATGTGCCGCATCGATATGCGGGGCACGTATCCAACACCTTGAACGTGCACACTTACCGAAGGGCAAACGTCGACTCTGACCAATTTCTTGTTGCAGCTAGATTCAGAGCCCGACTGTCCAACGAGAAGAAGTTGCGAACTGCCCAAAAGAAGAAATTCGACGTTGGACGCCTAAGCACATCTGGAGTCGCCAGAGCCTACAAAGAGCGCCTCAGGTCATCAAAAAGGAGGTAGACGAAACCACCCTAGGATACCAGCCACCCCAGAGAAAAAGCCCGTAGTATGATGATGTATGCGTATACCGGAAAAAGGATGCGGGACAGAAGATGCACACATTAGAACGCTGCAGAGGAAAACAAGGGCAGCAAGGGATTAGTACCGAGCCAGGAGAAGGGAGGAGAGGAGGAGATCCTGTGTAGAAAGAAAAGAGAGCAAGCAGTCTCCCAGCTCAAGGAGATCGAAGAGTCTTGCGACCGAAACAACAACTGGAAGTTCTATAAGAAAGCCAAGCAGCTGGCTTTAAGACCGGAACGCAGGCTCTTCGTACCAGCGATGGAAACCTAGTCACCGACGCGCAGGGAATAGAAGATGTATTTAAGCAGCATTTTCAGCAACTGCTAAACGGACAAAATTTAGAGAGAGTGATGGGGCAAGAAGAGAACCCACGTCCAGTCAATGAAGAACCAGTCCCTCCGCCCAGTATAGAAGAGGTTGGCTTAGCTATTAAAAAGCTAAAGAACAACAAGGCCGCCGGCTTTGATGGTCTTCCTGCAGAGCTTTTCAAATACGGAGGTGATGTTATGGTAGGGCGCATGCAATAAATCATCAACCAAGTTTGGGTGGAGGAAAGCATGCCCAATGACTGGACCAACAGCTTCATATGTCCCATCTACAAGAAAGGCGATCCTATGTCTTGCAAGAACTATCGAGGCATATCCCTGCTTAATGTCGCATATAAAATCCTGTCTAACGTACTGTGGAGGATGTTCGAATCCCAGCTCCCAGGTTCAAGCCAATCGGGAAGCTTTAAACGGTTTCTTTAGGAGTTTTAACTGGTCGTTGTGCTTCCTCGACAACGACGAAATAAATGCTGGTGTTCCTCAAGGCTCCGTTTAACTGAAACTAATTCTCTTTTTATACCCTATTCTAAGGGTATATTGATTTTGACACATTGTTTGTAACACCCCTTTATATTCGTCGTAGACCCATAAAAGTCTATATATTTATGATCAGGACCAAATCCTAAGTCTATTTAACAATGTCTGTCCGTCCGTACAAAATGTTTAGGCCTTTAACATTAAGCTAGGAAGTTGAAATTTGGACCACATACTAGGGCTCCAAAATGGTTTATTGCAAACATTTTTTGAATACGCCCACTGCCACTCGCACAATTTAGAAAAAAACATTTTAAAGCTAAAGCTAGAGAGATATAGTATTATAAGTTATTTTTATAAGTTTTTTGCCGCGCCTACTTTTTGAGGGCGTATTTCACTAAAATGCTGTTTTCTTCGAAAATTTATATATTAAAATTAAATTAATATTTTTCCCCTTACGAAGTTTTTGGCCACGCCCACATTTTGGGGACGTTTTTTTAAAAAAAAATTGTTTAAACATTTAATAAAATGATATATAATGCTATCCATCATCTTCTTAATGCTTTTTTCTTTGTGGCATATAGAGATCTTGATAGGGTATCATACTGTTCGCCCCAAGCGGACTGTAGCCTTCCCTTATTTTTTTTGTAATTTGTTTATAATAAACGCGCACTAAAGGGACTTTGTATACTATTATAATTATGTAACACAGTGCGGGCATTAGGGAAAAGAAGGATTAGGAAAATTGAGATACCGATGCATGTTGGTTTTAAATGTCTAATAACTGTAATGTGACTGTAATGTGTGTCTGTAAACAGAGCTTGGTACAGCATTTGACGTTCGTACTGTACGGTTAAGAAAGGAATCTTTATATTTCACAATACATACGAATATATGTAGGCTCGAGGGTAAACTGATGTGCATTCCTAGCATGACGAGTATTGCGGTTGAATTTTAGACGGATCAGAAGGGGTGAAATATTTCTTGCATCGCCTGAGGAAGCCTAGACATTACGCAGCGTTCTTGGCGACGCCAAATATGTGGATTCCAACTA
Organism: Ferdinandea cuprea; assembly: GCA_963576555.1. Taxonomy (NCBI): domain Eukaryota; kingdom Metazoa; phylum Arthropoda; class Insecta; order Diptera; family Syrphidae; genus Ferdinandea; species Ferdinandea cuprea. The sequence goes on along the minus strand of OY754958.1, from coordinate 89,582,767 downwards.
TATTCGTCATCAACGCACATACCGGGAATGGAAAGCCTTTCGGTTTCAAGTGCCATCCATGCATAAGTGCAGGGTATTGGTGTTTCGCTTTAATGACAGACGGTATTGACAGTAACGACAGTAACGGTACGAAAGGTAATTTCGTTCTCCAAAACCCATAGTGTTCCGCGCTGCGACGAGCGGGAATTAAGGCTTGTAATTTGAAAGTCGGCAAGTGGTTTAAATTTCGTTCAGTTAGGCGAACTGAACAAAGAATAAGAAACTGAAAAGTGAGAAATAAAAATCTTCCTTTTTAAATATTTTACTTTATTGGCGGGCTGTTAATTGGCGAGTGATTTAACATCTTCAAGTTTCCTCTATTGAAGGTTCTGATGACCTGTGTATTACCCAGCTGATTCGGTTATAGGTCATTCACCCTGACCTATTTACAAATTTCTCAGCGAAAAGTGCACGATCTGTAGTAGTGTGGTCATCTTGTAATATGTGTGTGGTTAGTCTTCAACAATGCCCCACATCTTCGGAGTGTGTGTTAGAGCGATCAGGTGCATCTTTCTCACATCCAATTCGGCCATCATGGATTTTCCGTGCTGTTGGTCAGAGGTTTCGACTATCTCCTTTAACCTCGTGTGACACATGCTGAAGCGAGATCAACCCATCTGTGCCATATGTGCATTTACGTGTGATCAACGTGAATGTTGGGTGATTTTGACGGTTGTCAGTTTTTCTTTTTGGCATGTGGTTTTGGTCTGTGCGCGATGTTTTTTATATTGATTGTTTGTTGATTTTTTTTATTATTTTGTTGTTTAATTTGAGTGGTGTGCTTAAAATTAACATCTCGTGATGATTGGTAATTGATTTCATCCGAGTTGTTCGTTTCCTTCACGCCCACAATTCATCCTTGTCCGCGCGTGTTATTTTTGTTGTTGGGAAGCAACATGCCCCCGGCCTAGACATGAGGAGCCCCATATTGGTACCAACTGTTGCATGTGGTGTTTCCTTTGTGTCGTTCGGAATCTCGGAATCGGAACCCTCTTGTTTCATCGTCTTGTCGTAGATCAACTCCTCTGTGTTCCTCGGTCAGGTTGTGATGTTTACAAGTGTTTTTGTGTGACCGAGAAAGATAAAAAATGTGTATTAGTTCTTTTATTTACAAACATGTGCAGAAAAAATATAAATAATATTTAGCTAATTTCTTTTCATACATTTTATTTATTTACAATGTCTTTGAATGCGAATCGTTCGATAGATTAGTTACCGGCAAGGGGGATAGTTTCGCGATCAGCCGTTTAAGGTCTCCTTTCTCTGCCCTTATGGTCACCACGCGCGTTAGACCATCTGCTCCGGGATGCAGCTCGATTACGCGCGCGAGTAGCCACGACGATGGTAAGAGATATTCTCCTTGATCAGGACTATGTCTCCGGTTTTAATGTTCGGTTCTTGTTGAAGCCATTTGGGTCGATGTTGAAGCAGCCTTAGGTTTTCCCAAAACACCTGTGTTAGTTGTTGTATGTATCTCCACCTGTCGAGATGGGTTATGTTTGTGTTCATCAGGTTCCATTCAGGCAGTGTGATTAATTATGCTCCGATTAAGAAATGTCCTGGAGTAAGAACAGCAAGATCATTAGGGTCCAAGTTCATTGGGCATAACGGCCTTGAATTAAGGCATGCCTCGATTTGTGCGAGCAAGGTTGCATACCACTCAAAGGTTAGCCGAGATGCCCCAATTCTTCTTTTGAGGTGGTGTTTAATGGATTTAACACCAGCCTCCCAAAGCCCTCCAAAATGTGGTGCCGCTGGTGCGTTGAAATGCCATTTGGTATTTTGCTTTGCCAGGCTTGCAACTACTTCAGCTGAATACTCAATTGAAATATTTTTTCTGTCCTTGTTCAACTCAGTAGTGGCCCCCTTGAAATTTGTGCCGCAATCGCTGTACATGTTAGCGCAGATTCCTCTTCATGCCACAAATCTTCTAAAGGCTGATATAAATGCAGCTGGCATGGATAAAAGGAAGCCCAGCAATTCGCACAACGTTATTGGCTAATCGAGTTAGCGAAATCCAGACTTTAACCGAAACCAATAAATGGCAACTTGTTGGCACCAAAGACAACCCAGCAGACATAGGCTCACGAGGAATGTTACCACATGAGCTTATCAACAGTGATATGTGGTGGCACGGGCTACAATTCCTTACGAAGTTTTCTCTGAGCGTTGCCCAGCGTTGACTATATGCGATACAGAACTGGGACCTAAAAAACAAAGTAAAAAGGGAAAAATAAACTCATTGTTTTATAAATTACATGTAAGCTTTGCACAAGTAGTATATCACTGCGTAATCTTCAAAGAGAAATACTTTCAACGGTATTCTGAGCACAGCAGTACAGCAGTATGGCGAAGATATTTCGAATACCTTAAATACAAAGGGAACAGAAGATCACTACAGAGTCATCCAATTGCAGCAGATGAATTAGATGCATCCCAAAGGCAGCTCATTAGACTCGTTCAAGGTGAACTATTCTCCGTAGAAATATCATCACTAAAAGAAAAGGGAAACAGTAGCAAGGGACTCTCAAGAAATTTTACTCGTCGGCGGGCGCTTAATAAACTCCACCATTCCATTCAGCCAAAAACACCCAATAATCTTAAAAGATTCTCATAATTTTGCCAGGTTGATCGTCCATGATGCTCATCAACGCACACATCATGGCGCACAGCAGCTGATGATGACAGAAATCAGATGCCAATACTGGATCACAAATCTGAAGCGACTAACCAAATCCACCGTCCAAAACTGCATACGATGTCATCGATACAATGCAAAAATGAACCAGCAACTAATGGGAAGTCTTCCAACAGAACGGGTGTCAATTGCAAGGCCATTCACCAACAAGAGTGTGGACTACGCGGACACTATAGAGCTTAAGATGTGGAAAGGCAGATGCAATAAGATGTCAAAGGGATACATTGCTGTCTTCATATGTTTATCAACAAAGGCGATACACATTGCAGTAGTTAGCGACCTCACTGCAGCTGGCATGGATAAAAGCGCTATTGTGGAGCCTGACCATGCAAACGTTTCAACATTTTGAAACTGCATAGCTGTCTTCAGACGAAGTTAGAGTTTCGCTAATAAGAGTGCTGCGGAAAGCTTTAGTCGTGATATAGATATGCATCTTACAGCCTTTGGAGTAACTCTTGCTTTCGCCGCTAATAGATGAATATGCTCATTGCCTTCGTTTATGATGCGAGCATATATTAATGCGGCATAAGCCTTTTCTGAGGCGTCGCTGAACCCGTGAAGCTGCACCTCTGATAAATTTCTGAAATCGATCCACCGAGGTATTTCGAGCTCTTGAAGAGTTGTTAGTCCCCTACGCAGTTCAATACACTCATTTTTAATTTCTGGTGAAATTGGTGAATCCCACGAATGTTTCCTTGAGCCCCAGCTGCTGAAGCATCGATTTGGCCCTTATGACACATGGGACGATCAAATAGACGCGCTATATCTGCGAGAACGGACCTCTGGTAATTTGATTGTAAAGGCGAATGTATCTTTCGCAGGGTGCCATTGAATTCCTTGCATTTTTATGGCATCTGGAGATTCAAAATTTAGAGGAAGATTTATTTCCCTTTCACTTTCAGGAATCTGCTCTAATAGCCTCGTGGAATTACTGTCCCATTTTCTTAGCGGGAACCCGGCTGATTTAAGGACTTTCATAATATCCTTTCGTAAAGCGGTGGCCTCGTTTTCGTTAGCCGTGCCGTAGATGAGGTCGTCCACATAAAATCCCTCAGTAAGTATCGTAGTAACGTAAGCATATTGGTGTTCAACATCTGATTCCAGCTGATGTAAAGCCTGCACAGCTAAGTACGGCGCCGATGCCGTTCCAAAAGTGACCGTGTTGAGGGCATATGTTTTTATTGGCTCATCCTGGGTGTACGTCCATAATATCAGTTGATATGGAGTATCTTCTTTTGACATCCATATCTACCGATACATCATACTTATATCTGCTACAAATGCTACCTTAAACTTTCTCCACTTCGTGAAGAGATCGATTATATCTGATTGCAATCGTGGGCCTATCATTAGGCAGTCATTGAGCGACAATCCATTGGACGTTTTGCATAAAGCATCGAAGACCACACGTAATTTTGTGGTGCTGCTTGATTCTTTCAATACCGCGTGATGAGGCAAGTAGTAGTGTTCGCCTATTTCCATGGATGTACATCATCTCCTTCATCTGACCTAATGTGAAATACTCATGGATGCACTTGGTGTACTCTTCCTGTAACATTTGGTTCGCTGAAAGCTTTCTTTCTATTTGAAAGAATTGAGATTGAGAATCTGAGAGGCATTGTCAGTAATAAATAGGCTACATTTGAACCTGTATCTATAAACGCCCTAACAGTGCACTGCTTGCCATTTGATGATAGACTTTGACGAGTGCCGTTGCTAGCAATGTTTTTGACTGCATCTGATTAAAGTGTGAACTAAATTGGTGAGAAGTGCTTGGATGATTAGTTGGAATAAATGGAAAAGGTCCACTTATCGGATATTGGATATAATAGGATTAGGGATTGTATAGGTTTGAGTTTTGATAGTTTAGTTGGGGATGTTGTTGTTGGTTTTGTGCGTTGGTTACATTTTGTCACACATGTGGCTCAAAGTGGAGCAATGTATGGTGCTTGTAACCGCATTTTTGGCACCTGTTGCTGCTGTTGCAAACGGCGGCATGATTGTCATACCCTAAACAATTCCCACAAACACCATTTTTCTTCATGACGTCAGCTCTGGTTTTGACGTCCATAGTAAGGAATTCCTAGCAATGCCTCATCCCATGAGAAGGCTTGCACGGTGGACATCGAAATAGTTTTGTTTGTTGCGGGGAACTTACTTGGTAGGTCACGGAAGTGGTTTTTCGAAACGAATTTGAATGCATCGTTGGTTTTAGCTGAGCATTTAGTTGGGAAATATTTTTCAACGAACTAAATCGACCTTCGATGAACAACATGAATGTTCTCCAATCCGGAAGGGTCTTGGAGGTACTTAGCCTTTCCTCCCAATCTCGTTGAGTCTGCGGTGGCAGTTTATTGAAAATTAAGTAAATGAGAATGGGGTCCCATGTTTCAACAGCAAGTTCGAGGTTACAAAGAACATGAACGCATTCGATGCTGGTATCATGCAGCGACTTCATACCAGCAGCAGATTCACTGAAATGTTAACTCTGCTCTATTGGCCTTCTAAGCTAAGTATTCACTAGTTTGCGCTTGTTCTGGTACTGATCTGTGAGAATTGTCCACGCTGAGGCGAAACTCTTGGACTCGATTGGAAGATGCTGGATTGATCGAGCAGGATTTATGTCAATTCTTTGAAGGCGTACGTCAGTACTAACAGATATCGTATTGTTTAACCGAGACATGTCTACCAGTCTCATCGTGCACTGTCCACTAAACGTGTATTAAATTCTCTTGATTTTCGAGAATATTTCATCTTGAATGTATTTTTCCTTCTGTGGATCAGCAGCATTTCGGACTATATTCGAATATTCCTTTTTCGCCCGTTTGAAACTTTTCATCGATATCGGATAAACACGCGGAAAAACACCGCCTTAACTTTCGCGATTCATCATCTTTTTAAAATTGTTCATAATCCCGACTTATTTCATTTAAAATGTCTTCTTGACATTCTATTGATTTTGCTAGTTTAGACATTATAAAATTATATCACCACACTTGTATATATTTTTTTTAATTTTAATATTGTTCGCTTGGTTTTGTTTTAAAATTAATTATTTTATTATTTTTTTTTAAATATATAGCGGGTGATCCAAAAGAGATACTTTTTTCAATAGCCTTTTTTGACAGATCACGTGTGAGTCGGGTCATGCTGTCATGTTATTTTTGTTTAGTATTGTTTGGCATTTCATAATGGAAAGACTTACGCGTGAACAACGTTTACAAATTGTTCAACTTTATTATGAAAACTCACGTTCTGTGAGGAATGTGTTTCGTGCACTTCGCTCAACTTATGGTCAACATAATCGGCCTACTGAGCGTACTATTCGCAACACCATCACCCATTTTGAGACCCAGCATTCATTATTGGATAATATTCGACCGAATAGACCACGTCCAGCACGCTGTGAAGAAAATATAGCGGCCGTAGCTGAGAGTGTACACGAAGACCGTAGAGAGTCGATTCCGCGCCGTTCGCAGCAACTCGGACTGACGTATGGAACGACTTGGCGCATTTTACGTCAAGATCTTAAATTGAAAGCGTACAAAATACAGCTTGTGCAACAACTGAAGCCGCTCGACCTTCCCAAGCGACATCGCTTCGCTCTTGGGTTCTTGAAAAGTTCCAAGAAGATCCGAAGTTTTCGAGGCAAATTTTGTTTAGCGATGAGGCCCATTTCTGGCTCAATGGGTATGTAAACAAAAAAATTGCCAAATTTGGGACGAAGAGCAACCTGAAGAGATTGAAGAACTGCCACTTCATCGGAATCATCGGTCCATATTTCTTTAAAAATTATGCCGGTGCGAACGTAACCGTCAATGGCGACCGTTATCGTGCCATGATAACCGACTATTTGATGCCTGAAATTGAAGCTTGTGATCTCGGCGACATTTGGTTTCAGCAAGACGGCGCCACTTCCCACGCATCGCATCAATCAATGGACTTATTGAGAGAACATTTCGGTGAGCACATCATTTCACGTTTTGGGCCGGTCGATTGGCCACCAAGATCGTGTGATATCACACCGTTAGACTTTTTCCTGTGGGGATATGTAAAGTCAAAAGCTTATGCCGACAAACCCGCTTCGATTCAGGCCTTGGAGGAAAACATCACGCGTGTCATTCACCAGTTACCAGTCGAAATGCTCGAACGAGTGGTCGAAAATTGGACTCAACGGATGGACCATCTGCGACGTAGCAACGGCCAACATTTGATAGACATAATCTTAAAAAAATAAATGCCAAAGAATGTTCTTTCAAATGATAATAAACATTCTCCATTAAATTTTAATTTTCTGTGTTTTTTTCTTTAAAAAAGAAGGGAACCTCGAAATGGATCACCCTTTATTATATATATTATTTATAAGATAGAAGTAAGGAAACGTTCCCACCTTTGTTCTTTTATTTTGTTGTTGGATGTTGCTTCCACCGCTGATGGGCGGTTTTTTGCAGAAAGGTTATTCCGTTGCACTCCGTTGGAATAGCTTCACCGTTGGGTGCTGTGAACGAAAGACTGTCTGTCTAATACCGGAAACGTATATTTGCACTGGTAATTGCTCAGTTATACTTAGTTCACAGCACGCTTTATAAAAAATTGTTGGGTACTGTAGCCGATTGACTGTCCGTCGGAAATCGGAAATTTATATTTGCACTGGATATATTATACAGCTATACTTAGCCCACAGTACACTTTATAAGAAAAACGTTGGGTACTGTGGCCGATTAACTGATCGTCGGAAATCGGAAATGAATATTTGCACTGGATATATTATCCAGCTATGCTTAGCCCACAGTACACTTTATTATATAAACTTTTTTGTTTTTGAAAAAAAGGGGAAAAAAACCGGGAATTAAAAAGTTAGGCTTGGAATTAGAAAGTTCGCAAAGAATAAAAAACTGAAAACTGAGAAATAAAAATCTTCCTTTTCAAATATTTTACTTTTTTGGCGGGCTGTTAATTGGCTTGTGATTTAACATCTTCAAATTTCCTTTCTTGAATGTTCTGATGACTTATGTATTACCCAGCTGATTCGGTTGTAGGTCATTCACCCTGACCTATTTAAAAATTTCTCAGCGAAATGTGCAAGATCTGTAATAGTGTGGTCATCTTGTAATATGCATGTGCTTAGTCTTCAACAATGCCCCACATCTTCGGAGTGTGTGTTAGAGCGATCAGGTGCATCTCTCTCACACCCAATTCGGCCATCATGGATTTTCCGTGCTGTTGGTCAGAGGTTTCGACTATCTCCTTCAAACTTGCATGACACATGCTGAAGCGAGATCAACCCATCTGTGCATTTACGTGTGACCAACGTGAATGTTGGGTGATTTTGACAGTTGTCGGTTTTTCTTCTTGGCGTGTGGTTTTGGTCTGTGCGCGATGTTTTTTTCTATTGACCCATTTGTTTGTTGGTTTTTTTTTATTATTTTGTTGTTTAACCAGCTCGTGATGATTGGTAATTGATTTCATCCGAGTTGTTCGTTTCCTGCACGCCCACAATTCATCCTTGTCCGCGCGTGTTGTTTTTGTTGTTGGGAAGCAACATATATTGTCACTGCCTGTTTCGTTCGCTGCTGCTGCAACATCTTCATCATCATCATCAACATGATCGTTGATGTTCATCATCGCTATATCTGTCAACCAATTGTCAACTGCTTTGAGTAACTTGTGGAATGTATTAAAAGGTGCGTTTGCGTTGACAACCTTACCAGATTCTGAGGAGGTTTCATCGAAACCTCATACAATATCGAGGTTTGGAAATCTCGAAAATGTATGGTTTCGATGGAGGTTTCATGAGTTTTGGCGAAACCTCAGATTTCGATGCGGGGTGAAAAGGTCATAATAATTTTTGGTGATTTTAATTTGCCTAACGTTGATTGGGTTTATGCCTAACATTTAGTTGCATTTAATGTATAATTGGATTACGAAATGGAGGTCATTGACTCATTATTTTGAAACGATCTAGTCCAGGTCAATTATTGTAAAAACGTTTTAAATCGCTTGCTAGATTTAGTTTTTGTCGATAGGGAATTAAATATATCCGTTACTAATTCAATTTCTCCTATTGCTCTGAATTTAATACTCCACAAAGTTTTATCCAATTGTTTTAATGTAAATGAATATTTGTAAAATTTTATTTGTAAAAAAATGAATGTACCACAAGGGTAATTTTCAAGGCAATTCGATTGGAATTCTCATCTCAATCATTCTGAATTATCTGTTTCTTAAGGGCTTTTTACTGACTCGTTAAAAAGTGCAATTAATAAGTTCGTGCCTAAGGTACCTATTAAATATAATTCGGAACCTCCATGGTTTAATAAAAGGCTTTGTAATCTAAGCAATAAAAAGAATAAAGCTTATAAGCTATACCGAAATTCAATAGATAATTCTTGTCTTAAAGTCATTGGATAAGAATTCAATGTTCGAAATAAGTTTCTGTATAATAATTATATGCATTCAATAGAAATGGATTTGAAAACAAATAGCAGATATTTTTGGTCTTTTATAAATAATCTTTAATTATTTATAAAATAACTATGCAATATTTGGGCAACACATACTCCAATATTCCATCTAGTGACACATCTCCTAAGCGTCTTCCTTTACAATCAATCAATTTTGAAACTCCATTAAGCATTGGAAGTTCTTCTAAATGGAAATTTCTCTCAGAGTTGAAGAACTCCTTTATTACACGTATTCACAAATCAGGTTCAAAACAATATATATCAAACTATCGCCCGATCTGCAAACTTTCAACAATTCCTAAACTCTTAGAAGAAATTGCTTACGAAAAGTTAACATTTTTGTTAAAAAAAATAATAATGCCTTACCAACATGGGTTTGTTGCTGGAAAATCCACCTCCACCTTGTCTTGATGTCTGTATAATGCATATGTCAGATCTATTTAAGAATATGGCTGTGTTATATGGAATCCATGTTACAACACTCATTCACTTCGAATTTTTACTAGGTTACGCGGAAGCTTGGTCGGAACATTGACATGCCCTCCTATATAACTAGGACACTCCTATATAACTAACTTATTAGTATTCAGTCACTTGTAAACCGTCGAAAAATGTACTTCGTAATATTTATAAGTGATATTTTGTCTTATCGTATTAATTGTTCTTCTCTTCTGTGATTAACAAATTTGTATGCTCCAAGTCGCCATCTGAGAAATAGATTTTTATTTCTTATAAACGATCATAGAACTAATTACGCCCTTACTAACTAATGGGGAAACTAATCGTATTGCCTATGTTATTGATTTTAACTTTCAAAAGCATTTTTTAATTAATTTTGAATTTAAGTATGTAAATATATACGCTTGTTAAATTAATTTTTTATTAATAGTAGTCTATAAGATAATTTTTGTCTGATTGATGAATACATAAATAAATGAAACCACGTCCCTAATTTTCGGGCGTGGAGCTAGAAGGGCAACGTATGTTAAGCTCATTAAATTCTGACTTGACCGCATTTTTAAGTGGGGTAAAGCATTTTCGGCATCGCCGAAAGCGAAAGACTTTCCATCCTCGGTATGTGCGTTAACGATAAACTTCGATGGAATGACCACATATTCGATGTCCCCAAGTACGCTACGAAATGTCTAAGCTTCCTAAAGCGATGCGAGAAATATTTTACCCCTTCTGATCTGGCTAGAATATATTAGGCGTTTATTCCCCAAAAACTTGAGTACAACGTTCATATCTAGTCTAGTGCACCAATAATATATTTGGATCTACTTGACAGGATTCGAACGTGGGTACAACTTATTTGCGATCGAGACATCGCTTGACTCTCTTAGTCAACGTCGGAATTTCTCCTGCCTGTCATTGTTTTATCGGTATTTCCAATACAAGTGCTCAAACAAAATAACCAGGTGCGTTCCACCCCTACAGCAATTTAACCGCAATACTCGCGATGCTAGGAATACACATCACCCATTATAGTTTACAGACATTTAAAACCAACGTGCATTGGTATTCGTTTTCGTTTTCCTAATCCTTCACTTCCCTAATGCCCGCACTGTGTTACTTTATTAAGTGAATCGCAATGCCTTACAATTTCATGCGAGTAGATGTCGCAGTCCGAGATGTTACACGCTTCTTTAGGTCATTGGTGCGCAAGTAAGGATTTAATTTCCATTACAGCAGAATTCGATTCAAAATGTATGTTACTTGGCCAGGAATCCCCAGAAAAAAGAACATACCGAAACTGAGAAGGCTGCTTATATATGAACCGATGGAAAGCAACGAAGGTATGCTGAAAAGTACCCGGCTATATAACTTATCGATGCAAAAGTCCGGCGTGGATTGCTAAAGATGCTTCATCAAAACATTTTTCTATCCGGTGGTTCAACATTGGTTAAAGGTTTCGGTGATAGTGTCGATAAAGAAACGTACTTCGGACGATCTGAAAATTCAGGTAGTCATCATTAAATTATTAATCATATGAGTTTTCCTTATTCACCTTTATTTATTCGATTTTAGATTGCTGTTTCGCAAGAGTGTCTTACTCAACATCGATGGGTGGACCGACTCTAGTTTCTCTGAATATACTCAAGAAAATGTGGATCTCAAAGGGAGAGTACACAGAAGAGGGCAAACGGATGTTCATAGAATTCTGTATTTTAACGGGTGATCCAAGTAGAGATACTTTTTTCAATAGCCTTTTTTGACAGATCACGTGTGAATCGTGTCATGCTGTCATGTTATTTTTGTTTAGTATTGTTTGGCATTTCATAATGGAAAGACTTACGCGTGAACAACGTTTACAAATTGTTCAACTTTATTATGAAAACTCACGTTCTGTGAGGAATGTGTTTCGTGCACTTCGCTCAACTTATGGTCAACATAATCGGCCTACTGAGCGTACTATTCGCAACACCATCACCCATTTTGAGACCCAGCATTCATTATTGGATAATATTCGACCGAATAGACCACGTCCAGCACGCTGTGAAGAAAATATAGCGGCCGTAGCTGAGAGTGTACACGAAGACCGTAGAGAGTCGATTCCGCGCCGTTCGCAGCAACTCGGACTGACGTATGGAACGACTTGGCGCATTTTACGTCAAGATCTTAAATTGAAAGCGTACAAAATACAGCTTGTGCAACAACTGAAGCCGCTCGACCTTCCCAAGCGACATCGCTTCGCTCTTGGGTTCTTGAAAAGTTCCAAGAAGATCCGACGTTTTCGAGGCAAATTTTGTTTAGCAATGAGGCCCATTTCTGGCTCAATGGGTATGTAAACAAAAAAATTGCCAAATTTGGGACGAAGAGCAACCTGAAGAGATTGAAGAACTGCCACTTCATCGGAATCATCGGTCCATATTTCTTTAAAAATTATGCCGGTGCGAACGTAACCGTCAATGGCGACCGTTATCGTGCCATGATAACCGACTATTTGATGCCTGAAATTGAAGCTTGTGATCTCGGCGACATTTGGTTTCAGCAAGACGGCGCCACTTCCCACGCATCGCATCAATCAATGGACTTATTGAGAGAACATTTCGGTGAGCACATCATTTCACGTTTTGGGCCGGTCGATTGGCCACCAAGATCGTGTGATATCACACCGTTAGACTTTTTCCTGTGGGGATATGTAAAGTCAAAAGCTTATGCCGACAAACCCGCTTCGATTCAGGCCTTGGAGGAAAACATCACGCGTGTCATTCACCAGTTACCAGTCGAAATGCTCGAACGAGTGGTCGAAAATTGGACTCAACGGATGGACCATCTGCGACGTAGCAACGGCCAACATTTGATAGACATAATCTTAAAAAAATAAATGCCAAAGAATGTTCTTTCAAATGATAATAAACATTCTCCATTAAATTTTAATTTTCTGTGTTTTTTTCTTTAAAAAAGTAGGGAACATCGAAATGGATCACCTTTTACAACCGCCTGGTTTATAGGCTGAATTCCAAAATGTCAAAAAAATGCGCATTGTGAATGCACACTTCTTTTCTAATACCAGGTTATGAATGCTTTTGCGCTGCTTTGCGTTTGTTATGCATCATAATCATATTCACGATGCTCAGTTTGCTTCTGTTTGCGCAGTAGATGCGTTCGCAATGCATTTTAGAAAAGTATATAAAAGTATATTGCATCATAGTAAGCAGTTTGCATTTTAGAATGCTTGACTAAGCAGTAATGCTGAAGTACTGCGTTTTGCAATTCAGCCATATCCTCTTGTCATTATTTAATTTCATATTTGTCTTAAACGCTGGGTTACAGACATGTACATATATATTTGGGTGTTACCTTCTCCATGAACAACAATTTAATTAAATAAAAGTACTATATTAAAAGTCGGCTTTCCCTGCTGTTTGAGAATTTAATTTAGCATTAGGTATTTATAATAATTCAAGAAAAAGTCCGCTTATTAGCTCTATTTTTAATTAGTACAGTAAAGTCGGCGCCGTTATTGGTAAATGTCAGATTATAATTATGTACAGGCTATATTCTACGGCTAGAACGGCCAGTCTAATTATTTCACTCGTTGCGTTATAATCATCTCTCCATTTACCTCGAAAATAAAGCCACATAATTTTATCAATAAAGGATGTGAGTTTTAATTTTAATTACATTGTTCCTGCAGCACTATAGTTTCGCATTTCCTACTCGATAACTCAAGAGTAGAAACGAGTGAAAATAAAATTAAAACTCTTTTCTTTTACAAACACTGTCACATAACATATGCAGCACAATTTTGAACAATGAAAATTAAAACATTTAATGTATTTCGCAATCTACTTTTCACTTTTGTTGCACAAATTTCACAAGGTAAACAAACCGATCGACCGGAACATATGTTTTGTTTAACTTAAATTGAAATGGTGACCATATTTGCTTCGAATAAATGAAAGGGAACAACTTTTTAATTTTGGTTTTATTTGTCCTTGTTTGGATTTAATTGTGGTTACATTATGCAATATAAAAGTATAATACTGCATGCAATTTTTTTTAGTAAAAGTTTTAATAAGATTTGCATGAAAATGTGTACCGAAAGGACATTAACAAAGTTATTAACAACGAACAATTTAGTTTTAATCAAAGATTTATTGATGTCTGCGTGATGGTACACTTGAGAATGGTTTTCTTCGGTCTGGTCATCACAAATGAAACCTTCCATCCATCGGTCCTTGGTATTTCATCTGGTCATTGACCCTGGTTTGCGGGTCCTCCAAACTGCTAATTGCACTGCCGTCTATTCAAGCGATCGATATAAAAAACACGCTGAACTGCTACCTCCTAGCCGGCGCGTATTGTTATCGTTGCATCATGCTCAGCTGGTATAGACGAACGCATAGACAAAAGCATAAGCGGTGTTTAGCTATGATGCATATGTGTGTGACAAGTTTTTTTGCCAGTGGGAGGATCTTTGGCCGGAAAACACCAGCACGAGGAGTCAAGTGTCGTTGTCATCTACTACCATCTTTCATTTTCTTTCAAGACTATGTTGCTTGTTGATTGTCGACAGATGATGTGTCGATTGAAGTCACCACTGTTTGGTATATGAAATGTAAAAAAGAAGGTGTGATGAATGATGTGTGGCTTGATAGGTTATATTAGTTTAGTTCATTTTAGTTTAGTTAGAAAATTTATTATTTTATAAGTAAATGTTGAGTGTGTGTGCATGGTTCGAGTACGCCCTTATCTATTCATTTGCTATTGGCAACAGGCAAAGTCCCTCTTTTCGACGCTTTAACGTTGTGGTTGCCGTCTTAACTGTTACAACCCGAATCTTCCCATCCGCTCCAGAATGAGTTGCCAAAGGGTAGGAGGCATTTGATCGTCAGGCAGGAATATCAATTATTCTTCTTTGAGTTGCAGATTTGTAGAAAGCCATTTTGGACGCTGTTGGAGCCGAGCTTCGCTTTTCCATTTGCTCCAGAAATCTTGCTGGATTTTCTGCATAAGCTGCCATCTATCAAAGCCGGTTGCCTTGATGTTGCTCACATCCATTCCGGGTGGGCTATTCAGTGGCATGGATTAAAAAATGTCTTGGTGTCAAAATAGACATGTCCTCAGGATTTTCGTTTAATGCACAAAGAGGTTCAAGCATGCCTCCACTTGCACTAGAACGGTTGTGTACTCCTCAAAGGTTAAAGTGTAGTGTCCGTTGGCTCGTTTTTAATGATGCTTCATTGACTTTACACCTGCCTCTCATAGTCCCCCGAAATGGGGGGCTGCTGAAAGGTTAAAATGCCATTTAGTACCATTTGCTCGTAATTGGGTTGCGATATCTTCAGTCCACTGTATTGCCCATTGAGACTTTTCCAACTCGATGATTCTTGCAGCTCATTGGAAATTAGTTCTTGCAATCGCTGTAACTATTTGTGCAGATGCCCCGGCGTACTTTAATCGCTTACAAGCTCCAGATGGCGAAATGAACGCAGAGCTGAAAAATATTTTTAAAGGGGTACCCAGATCAGTCATTTTTTATCCATGAAACCTTCCAGATCTCCTGCATGGCCATTTAATATTTTCCCAACGATGACACAGGGGGAAATCCAGCATCATGGATCATACAGCCTAGCGATATCTGATAAAATCGTTCGTTTCGTTGTCCTTTTAACATCCTGAAGACTGATCCTGATTTTAAAGATGTCCTTGGCGGATGCCACTGTATTCCCAACGTTTTGAAGGTGTTACCTTTATCGAATGAGAATGGTAGTTTTCCATGTCCCTATTCCTTTTGAAACTGCTGCCAATAGTTTTTCGCTGTTACTAGGCCATTTACGTAATGGGAAGCCTCCATGACTCAACGTTGTAATAAGTTTGCGTTGCATTTCCACACCTTCCTCTTCTGAGTCTGCCCCCATGTATGACATCGTCCACGTAGAAGTTCTTCCTAGCAATTTCAGATGCAACTGGGTCCTATCGCTCATCTGCGGCCAGTTGGTGAAGAGTGCGGATCGCTAAATATGGTGCCGGAGACTCAGAGATGAAAGTAGCCTCTGATCCAGGATCAAGGAGCGCCTGCAGCAACAATGGTTGAGCATCGGTTGTGAAAACCTTTACGAGCGCTGTAGCCAAAAGAACAGTTTGGATGTTACCATTTTCTGCTATGAACGCATTGTGTGCTGACGCTGTTCTGATGAAAGAGGTTGGGTTATCTGATTGGTCAGAAACTAGAACTTGATCAGAAGAGGAAGGTGGTTGAGTAAGGGGTTGAATAGCTGTCGCTGAAGTTGATTCATTGCCATGCATTGCATTAGCTGCGATGTATAAATGCAGGAATGTATGATGCCTTTGTTGGCACTCTGAGTACGTAAAAGTGCTTGTGCAATTTTGAGTGAGATGTATGTTTGACAAACAGTTGACACACAACTAATTCTTTTTAACAGTATCCTGTCCTTTCTTTGGTTTAAGTGCCTTAATCTTAAAGCACTTTCTAATTGGATGCATGCCCTGACACATTGACCATTTTGAATTGTAGTTGTAGTTGTGTGACCGAACTGTGCTCGTCGTAACTCTTCGAATTTGCTTTAGACAAGGTTGATGAGGACTGTTTCAGGACATCTAAAGTTCTCGATCTCATTAGCAGAAAATCTTCAAGGATGCCGTATGTCGGATAATCCGCATAAGCCGAAATGTGCGATCCCCACTGACCCCGAGTACTAAGCGGAAGTTTCTGTACCGTATGATACATTAAAACGTCTTCCCATGAATCGACAGGTACTCCAATTGTCAAGAGACTGCTTGGCTTCAATCGAGGTATCTAGCAATAATTTTATTTCATCGGAGGACTCTTGAGACAACTTCGGTTGTTCGAAGAGTAATTTAAATTGATTAGATTTTGAAATCGCTTCACTAACGTCGCCCAAGCTGTCTCAAAATTCCCATCGCTGATTGAAGTGTTTCCTTGTAAACGCACAGCTTCACCAGATAGATTGGCCTTAAGATAATGCAAATTTTGCACATAGGATATGGAAGAGTTTTTGGTAACTAAACTCTCAAACAAACTGCTAAACTAAAGTTTGATATGACCCAGAGGAAGCCTTAATTCAACAGACGGGACCTTAGTTAGTAGTAGTATAACACTTTCAATTTGTGAAAAGTTAGCACATCCATATATTTGACCTTTGCTTCTTCATTTGGAGCCGATAAAATCTTTTGATGAAGAGATCTTGCTTGTTTATCAAGTTTCGAGAATGCCTCGTAATTAGCATCAAGCTCGTGAGAAATCGACTGAATCGAATCGATGAAATTAGAAATATTCGTTTTACTCACAGTGAATCGAAACCGAAGAAATTATTGAAGAACACACAACACACGATATAATAAATATTATTGGGTTAGATCAACGAGTATCAATAAATTAATATATTATAGAAATAATTGCCGCACACCTGTTGTTAAATATTGCTCCCTTGCAGCACCAGTTTCTCTAATCCAAATCAGGAAAAAAAAAATAAAAAATCCGAAGGCATCGAATTTACGTTGTGCAATTGTATCACGGACAATTGCAGTTGAATAGTATGACACGCACTATGATGGGTACTATTCGATAGACACCTTTATTGATAATTTTATTATTTTTTCGATAGACACTTTTATTGATAAATTTATTATTTTTTGCACTAAAATTGCCTAGATCCTTTATATCCCTAAAATCCGTTTCGAAGGACCATTATGTTGCGAAAAGGCATTAACAAAATTACTTAGCACAAGGTGCAAGTTCAACTTAAAGAAAAAAATTTACAGCAAACTATATAGGTATCACTAATAACCCACAGTGCCGGTCTAAGCCCGATTGAAGGAGGGGGTGTTGGAGGCAACGGCTTTCAACCTATCCTCTGTAATATAATCCGTTAGTGTACTCTAACCTACAGGAGTAGTAGTTAAAACTCAAAATATTGATGAATGAACAACCTTAAGGATATTAACACTTCAGGTGGTACTGGCAATAGCCTAAACCCACCCATGGTCTTCTCGACTGCGGCTGGGGCTCGGATTCTGAAGGCCCCTACATTCATAGAACCTACGACTACTAGAGCCACCTCTTGACCCATAATATCTCTACGGTTCAACGGGCTCCCGAAGTGGCTGGCTTTGAGGTGCACCTAAGGGGCAGCGGAACAGGAAAAGGAAGCAGTTGAGCGATCAGCGGCGCAAAGAAGAAAACCTTTGAATGGATTAGCAGTATGATGCAGAGAATTCCTTCGCTTAGGACTCCATCTTTTGAGGTCTACAAACCTCCCAAGCTTAGGCGGGCTGACTATTGGATCCCGGGGAAACTAGGGAAATCGGCGGATGTGTCAAAGCGTTTGCAAACCCAGGATTGTGAATCCAAAAGATTAGGTCTTGACTTGTGCTGCGATGCTAATGCTCAAACACTGTTTGGGGCAGTAGCAAATGCAACTTAAGGGGGGATCGACTCTTGGACTTCATTTTATCGTCTGATGTTACCATCAACAATGTAGGTCATCAACCTACCTTTGTTACAGCCAGAAGACAGCAAGTAATTGACGTTACCCTGTCTAACAGGCATTTGAAGCCTATCATAAATTGGAAGGTATAGCCAGATAGCACCTTATCAGATCACAGATACAACGAATTTCAAATCTACTGCGAACTTTCACCTTCGCAAGAGAGGAGAAATCCGAGAAAAATGAGCTGGCCTCGGTTTAGAGAGGAGCTTGCCAACTCTGTCAAAGTTCCACTCGAACTTAGATCAAGTCAGGGTGGGGAGAGGTCTGCTCAGTATCTGAACAACGTCCTCACCCGCTGCTTTGAACTTTCGTATCACTCTTCGATCACATCCTTTCTCTGAGATGCAACATGCCTATCAGCGCGGAAAAGCCTGCGAGACTGCGCTTCAAAACCTTCTTGGTGGGATTGATAGTGCTCTTGACCGGAAGGAGTACGCGTTGGGCATTTTCATCGATATTGGGGGTGCTTTTGATAATGCGAGCTTTGACAGTATGTGTGACTCTGTCAGACAGCAAGGTGTAGACGAAACTTTGGTGTTTAAACCAATGCTAATGTTCAGGACGTTGGTAGCCGATGCAGATGGTGGCAAGTACGTCATAACCGGGGTAAATAGGGGCTGCCCGCAAGGTGGTGTTCTGTCTCCCCTCTTATGGTGTATGGTGGTAGACTATTTGCTTATGGCTCTCAATTTTCCTGGAAACTACGCTCAAGCTTATGCGGATGATGTCGCCGTTCTTTCTGTCGGTTCAAATGTCGGTCATTCTCTTTACGAGAAGGCGAATCGTCACTGGTCTGTCCCATCTCGTGCTTAAAGGTGTCACCATCCCTATATCCGATGAAGACAAATATCTGGGTGTAATCCTCGATAAAAAAACTTCTATGGTCCAAACGTGTCGAATCTTATAAAGCACTGTCGGCTTTCTAGCAGTGTAAAGGCGCTTTTGGTAAGACATGGGGCTTGTCTCCGAAACGGGTCCTTTGGATCTATATGGGCATGATTAGATCGCTACTTTCATACGCATCGGTTGTTTGGTTGAAAAGGCTTTCGCGGAAACGTGTTACTGCTTCTTTTGCCAAACTCCAAAGAACGACATGTCTCGGCTGCACAGGGACCTTCCCTAGCACCCCGGGATCTGCTTTAGATGCTTTAATGCATCTTCCCCAAATTGGCATCTTTCACTAAAAGAGAGGTGGATTTTGGTACCATGCGAAGATCTTGCTCGGGAATTATCCTGTCTGATGCAATAACACCAGAAATGCTTCTGCAAAAAAATTTCCACAGGTAACGGAATGGCTTCGGACAGAATCTGAACCATACATTCAATGCCATTGTATTTTCACGGATGGCTCCAAAACCGCAAAGAGTTCTGGTGCTGGAGTCTTTTGTGGAGCGCGATGACATACTTTACTACCCCTTGGGTAAGCATGCATCTGTTTTACAAGCGGAGGTTTTTGCCATCCTAATGGCTATGCGCTATATTGTGTACAACAGGTGGAGGGCTAGAGGCATTTGCAGTTATAGCCAAGCGCTGCTAAACCCTTTTACCACATCCAAGTTAGTGCTAAAACTCAAGCTTTCCCTGAATTTGGGCGGAAGACATCCAGACATCCAAGACTCTCGCATCCAGGGAAATGAGATCTCGGATGAGCTTGCTATGCAAGGTTCAGAAGAAGTTTTCTCAGGACCCGAACCTGTGTTGGGTCGGCCTACATCTTTAGTCATGTCTTCCATTGATTCTTGGGTTTCTCGTGAACACAAGATTCGGTGGCGCGATTGCGGTGAATGTAGACAGACCAAACTACTGCGGCTGGGCATTTGCAAAAGGTCAGCTGCTTTTCTTCTATCTCTGAGGAGAATCGACTGTAGGCTGCTTGTAGGCCTCCTTTCGGGCCACCAAGCTTTTGCTAAACACTTAAATGTGTTGGGGTTAAGCGACACCACCACCCGTCCTGCTTGCAGTGAGGAGGATGACACAGCAGAACACTTTCTCTGCAGTTGTCCGGCCTATGCTCGCTTCAGGTGGCGGATTTTCGGTTCTTCGAAAGACAGAAAAACTAAGTACATTAATGTAAGGGGTCTGAATGGTAGTACAATGGACCTGTAGTTGTGTCTGAGCGCTCCATCGGATAGTAGCAGCCTCCGACAAGAAAAACACACAGTACGAGAAGACAAATTAAAACAACAAGGAACAATTTAGTGTTAATCAAAGATTTATTGCTGCCTACATGATGGTATATTTGAGAACGGTTTTTTCGGCCTGGTCATCTCAAATGAAACCTTTCTCCAAACTGCTAATTGCATTGCCGTTTATTCAAACGATCGATATAAAAAAAAATCTGAACTGCTGCCCTCTAGCCGTCGTGTATTGTTGTGGACGCATCATGCTCAGCTTGTACAGACGAACGCATAAACGAAAGCATATGACGCATGTGTGTGTTACAAGTTTTTTTTTCCAGTGGGAGGAGCTTTGGCGGGAAAACGTAGAATTTTTCTTTATGGAATTTCGCTGCTTTCTCATTGTCATCTTTGTGCTTTTGGCACTGTTGTTGTTGCTGTCCACCAGCTGATTTTGGCCATTTGCTCCTTAGTTGCAAATGCGTTTTGCCGTCCGTACCTTGATTTGATCGCAAGATCAGTGAAATGAATTTTCATTTGCCGACGGCAAATGGTATGCCGGTAGTGGGTGGTTTGTTGCACTTATTGTTCCATAATCGGAATCCACAGATAGCTCTTAACGCCCTCAGTCTGTATGCGGCCGCCAGTTTTATCTAAGTCTCTTTTGTGACGATTGTCCGCCCAAATCGGGGCAGCGTATAAGAGGACTGAGCTGACTACTCTAGATAGGTGAATTTCCAGAAGTTGCCGTATCTGCTCGTATAGCTGCGAAATTGATTCAATTGCCATCTCACTTATCGCAGACATATCGCTGCTTTCAATGCTTTTCCGTTCCGGTTTTGATGTAAAAGTCTGTCGATGACAAAGTCGTCAAAGCCGTTTGTAATTGCACATTCATCATCATTTCATTTCATTTTCCCGATCGAATCGATCGAAGGATAGCCACTGTACTAAACTTAAAGGGTCAGCGTCACCTTCAGGATCAGCAAGATACCGGGCGTCAGATGTACTTACCGGAGTAAGCCACTTACGTAGTCGGTTCAATTCAACCACGCCATCATACGGCATCTAGATTATTTAGCAACCCCCTATATCTTTCAAAATAGACCGATAATTCGGCAGCTTCTTGTGTATGACATAAGGGGCTTTGTACTTAAGAATGCATTTTTAATTCTCCCCTGCGGTGATATCGATATTTTTCACAACTTTAAAGTCTCCCACCTCAAAGGTTTTCGACGGCGAGCTGTGCCTAAGAAAGTACTTTATATTAATTTTTCAATGTTTTTTATGGCTTCCAAACGAATCTTATCTAAATATCTAACCCCAACTGATATATTCTCATCCAGATATTCAGTTAGTTCATCGACGATTTTACCTCGTTGTTCAATACCAACAGTGCACACGGAGATTCTCTTGTTGTAGAATGAACTGTATCATTATTATCGAATTCAACGTCTAATAACCGGTTAGTCCAATCGGAGTAACTTTTCGGCTCTGTAATCTTGGGCAATATAGCATTTAAAACCACACTCACGTTTCCGACCTGCGCGTTTACTTGAGGGGAAGCTACTGCGTCTTTAAAATGTTTAATGTTATTTTTCGTTGTGAATTCAGAAAAGTCGTAAAGCATGTTTCCCTATCACTAAAAATTCATCTTGGACGACTGAAATTGTCGAAGTACTCCTGTAAAGAGGCACAGAGCACATTTGAACTAGTTTTCTTTACTACATATAACTATAATATAAAGCAAAGTCATCAACTACTACTAGCAAATGCTTCCTGACTGAACGAAATGAAGGCAAAGACCCGAAGTGGTCGATGTGAATCGTGTCGTACGGTATTGGTTTTCTCCGAATATTATATAGGTTATGTTCGTTAGATCTAGCAGGGGTGAATAAACAATTCATTTGACGCAGTTACTAATTTCCTTTATACTGTTTTCTCAGCTTTGGAAACCAATCATTTTTCTTAATCTGATTTACCGTTTTATATACTTCAAATGTCCAATTTTCTCATGAATGATCCTGATTATGGTACCTTTCATTTCAACTGGTACGTAGAGCTGAAGGCGATTTGTTTTTGTATTCTTCCTTAACACCAAGTTAAAATTCACTAGTTTACTCCTAAGTAACATGATAACTGCATTCCTGTTTTGAGTTATTTGTACATTTAAGTCAACATCATTTCAGTCATCGGAACTTATTTGAAAGCACCGCTTAATCCACATGTCCCATGGATGTTCCTGGTCGGTTCTCCAATTTGTAGTCATAGTTTTTAAAGCTGAAAACCCACCTACGTTGATTCACATGCTTTTTGCACTGTTGTGGTAATATATGGTTGTTATGGTGCGCTCAGTGCCACACAGTACTTTTCGTACAGAAATCCCCCTTATATCATATATATTTTTTTTAATATTTTCTATTTTCTGCACAAATTTTTTCAAACTTTTCAAGATATTTTTCATGAATCACACATGTCATTTTATAGAGCGGTAATGCCCTTAAAAAGAGTCGAGCAAATAACAAGGTTCCTCAAATTTGATGACGCGTGCACTAGACTAAGTCGGCAGCAAGAAGATAAGTTAGCCGCGCTTCGCTATGCCTTGGGGATTGTTTAAGAATAATCTGACTTTATTTTTCCGACCATCCAACAATTTGACCATTGACGAGCAGTTGGTAACGACACGTGGAAGATGCAGTTTCCGACAGTATATACCCAGTAAACCAGGAACATATGGGATAAAGATATTTTGGATTGCAGACTCTGTGACAAACTGTCCTCTGATTGGGGAATTATATTTAGGTACGCAGCCGAAGAACAACAGCGATAGTGAGCAGTCTGCGATTTATGTAACACCGCTACATGTTCCAGGCATTACATACGGATATGTGAACGTTCTTATGTTGCAAATTCAGTGGATGAGGATAGGGAATTTGGTATGGACCTGTCACCAGGGCCATCTACCTCTTCTGGACTGCCACTGTCGAAACGTTCCAAAACACATTCTCTAGTTTAAATACTCAGTACTTAGTTTTTGATGATTTTTTTTTATAAACAAAGTTTTTCTCTGTTCACCTCTCCTATATGTATATATTTTGTATGAAAATAGTAAGGAGCACAAAGTCCCCCTAAACACGATAAACAAAAGTTTCAACAAATACGGATTAAGGGTTTACTCTGTTCTAAATCGCTCGAGGGCATAATAGAGTGTTAAATGCTTCAGTGCACTTTGAATAAAAAGTAAATGGTGTATCTTTTTAAATAAACAAGTTAAGGGGTTCGCAATAGCGGAAAATTACGAAACAAACCTTCGAAAGTAAGAAACTAAGTCCAAACATTGTTGTAACTGCTTATAATTCTGTGGTGGAGGAAAACTTCTGATTGCTTCGATATGCGTATCACTTGGCCCGAAACCCTATGAACAATATTTTTAACATTTTTATATCTGAATAGCCGAATTTGCACTTGCTCAGTTTTAGTTCTAAGCCTTTCTTGCGTAAACGTCTAAGAACTTCGGTTACTATTTCGAATTAACGTCTATAGTGGCAAGAGTAATATCATCCATGAAGACAACTATTTTGCCAGTGACTAGTGTGTTGAGTTGATCAAATCCTTTAAAATCACACAAATGAATCAGTAGGAGTTAGGTCGATTGAGGCTGGGAATTTTGCGTTAGAGTGAGAGGGAATGGGGGTGATTGTTGTTGGCGTAGCATTCGGTTTGGTGTTATGTTTATTTTATTTTTTGTTTTTGCTTTGCTGTGTCGGTTTGGATGTTATCAGTTTAGTGTGTTTGTTTTATTTTTTGTTTGATAATGTGTGGTTAGTGTGTTGAGGGGAATTGTGTTGAGATGCGTCAGTGAGTGTTGTGTGTGTGTTTGTTTCATGGAGCATTGGTCATTTGTGATGTGTTATGAATGTTGGGTATGATGACGATGATGTTGATAATGATGATGGTTAATGTTAAAGTGATTGAGAAGCTGCTTGGTCTTTTGAGGGTGTAAGTGGTGGTGGTCTGTTGAGGGCGGAAGTGTGAGAGCAGTTTGCTGTCTATGGTGAGCGATGTGCTGCTGCTTAGGAATTGATAAGTTAAAGGTATGGTTCCTATGGATTAGACAGTTTCTTTATCCGTCCCATGGCAGCCAAGCTGCCGCATCAGCTAAATGCGCAGACTTCCAGCGAGTCCAGTATCTGGTACAATGCCAATGCCTTTGAAATCCAACGGCCCAGCACAATCGTCGTTCCCAAAACAGCCGAGAGGGCGATATGAGGAACAGGAGTTTTATAGGATTCTTGTTATCTCATTGATCATATTGTCGCGTATTTCTTTTTGATTATTGAATACAAACTGTGAAATTTTAGAAGGGGATTCCTTGTACAAAGACCCAGTGTAAGAATTAAGAATTATCAGTTTTGCGTTAAGCTAAAAGTTTGAAAGACTAAAGATAGATAGATGCCAAGTCGGGAGAACCTACATGGGGCTCTGGCGGTTCCTTATAGAGCCTATTGTTTTTTCCCTAGAGGGGTCCTAGAGTAAATGTTTGACTCCGGAGGAGGTCAGGAAGACGAGAATCTTCTCTGGATGCAGGGTAGCAAGGTAATTTGGTGATATGATTTCCTCACCAAGTATGTCTTTCCTGAGACCAAATAGAGCCATGAGTATGTGAAGAGAGGATTCGTCACTCTCTAAACAGAGTCTACATGTAGGGTCCGGTTGGAGGCCAATGCGGTGAAGGTGTTTTTTCAGGAGACAGTGACCACTGAATATTCCTGTCAAGATTTTTAGACTAATCCTGTCCAGGTTAGTTAGGAATTTGGATTTCCTTGGGAAGAAATGTTTGGTACAGTTCTGACCATGTGAATTGAGTCAGACTTCATTGGATTCGATCAGGGAAAAGCTTTTAACAAAGTTCCTGAAGTGATTTTTGCTGACACCACAGAATGGTTCAGGGCCGACAAGTGGTGTTGTTGCGCCGGCTTTAGCCAGTGAGTGAGCCGCTTCGTTGCCAGCAAAACAATGGGCTGGGATCGAGTGAAAAATGACTAAGTTTTTCGTAGCAAGTTCATAGATGTCCATGAAGCTTTCCAGAACAAGCTTTGATTTTATGACAGATGAGTCAAAAGCTTTGATGGCTGCTTGGCTATATGAAAAGATAAACCTCGTGTGTTAGAACTTAAGTTTATTCTAGCGCACTGGTTAATGGCAAAGACTTCATCTTGGAATATGGATGAGTTCTTACCAAGGCTGACTGAAAAGTTCGCTCGAGGCGACTCTCCATGGATTCCAGATCCAGTCCCTGACTCCATCTTGGATCCGTCCGTATACCAGACGAGATCATGTTTTGATGGTTTGGGTCTTATTTCTCCTCGACGACGATAGAGAAGTTTTTATGGAAGCCGTATTTTGGTAACATGTCGTCAAGAAGCATGCTGAATGAGCTTTCCGGCTCCATGGAGTCTAGCAAAGACAGATGACCTCCACGGTAGGAGTAAAGGCTTTATTCGAATGGAATAGTCGATGAATACTCAGCCTTGCCTCCATTGGAATGAGTGTTTTTATGGGTGTTAGACCCAATATGACATTGAGTTCTAAGGTAGGGGTGGAACGAATACAACCTGTCATACAGTTTCTAGCTATACACTGAATTCGTTCTAGCCTTTAACTGTGGTGACCTCGTTAGTCTTCGTCCACCAGACCAAAGCAGCATAGATCATAGCGGGTCGAACCACGAGCGAATAGAGCCAGTAAATCATCTTGGGTCTAAGACCCCAGTTATTACCGCAGACTCGTCGGCAGATCCATAAGGATGTAGTGGCTCTGTTTACGGGATGTTCTATTTGAGAATTCCAGGACAATTTACTGTCCAAGACAATTCCCAGGTACTTGGCTTCCCGTGAGAAATCGATTGCTTCGCCATACATAATGGGACGAATGAGAAGGTTAATTTTTCTCCTCTTTGCAAAAGGGACAATAGTCGTTTTTGGGTTTACAGAGTCCTTCTTTATTACACCATCTCTGTACTGTGGATAGTACGCATTGCATTACTTAAAAATAAACGGTGCTTTCAGATTTGCCCTTGACTTTACAGGGACTGAAGTAGGTCGTCTATAACGAGGGACCACAGGAGTTGCCAGAGAACGCCCCTTGTGGGCCCCACGAGTTGTTAGTGCTGATATTTCGACATCTTCGATGCGGGTCTGGATTATTCTTCCATTAAGCATCGACATTATCCATCTCCCTATGATTGGTGACAGATTCATGTTGTTGAGGGCCCTGTAGGTGGATTCAAAGGATGTGTAATTAAAAGCACCCTCAATATCCAGGAAAGCTACAAGATAGATTTCTTTTCGATTGATGGTGGATTCGATTTTGGTTACTAAGTCATTAAGTGCTGACTCAGTGGATTTACCCGCTGATAAGCATGTTGAGGCTTCCTAAGCGGAAAATAGGGTAGAGCTTTGTCTCTAATATGCCTATCAACCAACTTTTCCATGCTTTTAAGAATAAAGGACATGAGGCTGATAGGACGGAAGGATTTTGGACTTGAGTCCGCATTTCTTCCCGCCTTGGGTAGATATTTGACTGTTACTTTTTGCTAGGCCTTCGGTATGTAACCGTAGGCCAGACTGCAGCTTAACAGTTTTAACAGCACCCATTCTGCTCAAGCGAGATGGAGGTGATCCAGCCCAATAGAAATTCATTCGAATTGGCATTCCATGCCTCATCAGCGGAAGCAGAAGAAGAAGAAGAGGTGCAGTTTTTATATTCACAACCATTTATGTAAAATTTCATAAAAAAAATAAAAAACAATAGAACTTTTGAAATATGTGTCTGGCTGTTTTATTTATTATTAAACATTTTTTATTTGTTTGTTTTTGGTTTTGGTTTTCTTTGTTGTTGTTAGTGATTTCGTATTTATTTATCCATGAATTATGATCGTTTGAGAATCCAAGCCACTTTACATACACTTGATCAGCCTTTATTTTTTGTACCTTTTTCCACCAGAAATACAAGGTGGCGCAAAAGTAATCCTCCTATCAGAAAATGCTATAAATTTTGCGATTGGCCCCTAATGTCAGTTCTGTTTTGACATTTGTGTAGTAAACACATGCGAAATACACGATAATAAACAATGTTACGCTACACTGCTCCAGAACGCGGAATATTGGTGACAACCGATATGCTGAACGATGCATTTCACGGGCGCCTAATCTCCCGTTTTGGCGATTTGCACTGGCCAGCAAGATCACCTGATTTGACCGCTCTAGATTTCTATTTGTGGGGCTTTTTTTAAATTACAGCCAAAAAACATCGGAAGGTTATTTTTGCGCCACCTTGTATATCAGAGTGGATGGTTTCTTGAAGTTCCATTTCGTAGAAACTAACTTGGATGGATTGCCCTTGAAAGTCTTTCAATAAATATGTAACAGGTTAACTTTTCTTATTGTGAATACTTCGGTTGACCAGTTCGGTGTGTAACCTTTCTCAAATGCGTGTTAAAACTTGCTTATTCGAACTTGATCACCAAATTTAAATCTTCTCCGTGGAGCAATTTCAATGTGAGTGCAAACTGATGATAGGTCTGATGGTCTCATTTTTATTAATCTAGGAGTAGAGTTTTATATGCGTGGAGCAATCCTTTTAGAATAGGCACCCATTTATAGTTACCATTAAAACGGAATTCTTTCCACATTTTCTCCTTGAGTGTTCTATTGAATCGTTCAACAATTGATGCTTTCAATTAACTATACGCTTAGTAGTGATTAAATTTTTACTGTCTCATCAAATCTGGGAAGTTTTTATTAAAAACTCCTAACCATCATCAGTTTGCAGATTTTTTGGTACTAGCTGAAAACTATTTAAAATTGATTTCATAGCTTCTGTAGTGCATTTCGAAGTCTTATTTTTCAAAGGAACAAAGGTCAATTACAGTCAGTAAATAGTTATACATATTGTTATCGTTGTTGTAAGGTATCATTTCTACTAAATCTACTTGCCACAAGTCATCGAATCCCCTAATGACAACTCGACGTCTGACGAAATATCTTCGAGCAGTTTTGTGCAATTCCTCAACAACATCTCGTTTACTTATCCTATATAAAGGGTGGTCCGAGGTGGTGGGTGGTTTCGAGTGGGTGGGTGGTGAGTGGTTTCGAGGTTCCCTACTTTTTTAAAGAAAAAAACACAGAAAGTTCTAATTTAATATAGAATGTTTATTATCATTTGAAAGAACATTCGTTGGCATTTATTTTTTGAAGATTATGTCTATCAAATGTTGGCCGTTGCTACGTCGCAGATGGTCCATCCATTGAGTCCAATTTTCGATCACTCGTTCGAGCATTTCGACTGGTAACTGGTGAATGACACGCGTGATGTTTTCCTCCAAGGCCTGAATTGAAGCGGGTTTGTCGGCATAAGCTTTTGACTTTACATATCCCCACAGGAAAAAGTCTAACGGTGTGATATCACACGATCTTGGTGGCCAATCGACCGGCCCAAAACGTGAAATTATGTGCTCACCGAAATGTTCTCTCAATAAGTCGATTGATTGATGCGATGTGTGGGAAGTGGCGCCGTCTTGCTGAAACCAAATGTCGCCGAGATCACGAGCTTCAATTTCAGGCATCAAATAGTCGGTTATCATGGAACGATAACGGTCGCCATTGACGGTTACGTTCGCACCGGCATAATTTTTAAAGAAATATGGACCGATGATTCCGATGAAGTGGCAGTTCTTCAATCTCTTCATTGAGCCAGAAATGGGCCTCATCGCTAAACAAAATTTGCCTCGAAAACGTCGGATCTTCTTGGAACTTTTCAAGAGCCCATAGAGCGAAGCGATGTCGCTTGGGAAGGTCGAGCGGCTTCAGTTGTTGCTGTATTTTGTACTCTTTCAATTTAAGATCTTGACGTAAAATGCGCCAAGTCGTTCCATACGTCAGTCCGAGTTGCTGCAAACGGCGCCGAATCGACTCTCTACGGTCTTCGTGTACACTCTCAGCTACGGCCGCTATATTTTCTTCACAGCGTGCTGGACGTTGTCTATTCGGTCGAATATTATCCAATAATGAATGCTGGGTCTCAAAATGGGTGATGGTGTTGCGAATAGTACGCTCAGTAGGCCGATTATGTTGACTATAAGTTGAGCGAAGTGCACGAAACACATTCCTCACAGAACGTGAATTTTCATAATAAAGTTGAACAATTTCTAAACGTTGTTCACGCGCAAGTCTTTCCATTATGAAATGACAAACAATACTAAACAAAAATAACATGACAGCATGACACGACTCACACGTGATCTGTCAAAAAAGGCTATTGAAAAAAGTATCTCTACTTGGATCACCCTTTACTAACGAATTCAGACATAAAACTTTTTCTAATCTTCTTATAATCTGATTTTTTGTATTCTTTAATAATTCGAACACTACAATTCCTCTATCAACTTTGGTACTTTACAGTAGATTGCTCTCTCTGCTTAGGTTCTCCAATGATGATGATGATTTTTACAGAGATTTAATGACCTAGGGCATGCAAAGAAATGACATCCATTATTAGATGCGGTGCGGGATATGTTCTCAAAGTTTTTTAAAAAAGAAATGCACTGAAGTATCTCATTGTAGTGTTCAGCAAGTTGAATGTGTGGATAGGTTTTGAAAAAAATTAGGATTTAACCGAAAATCGTGCAGCTATTTACATTGGACATGCTTTTTAATTGAATTGCAAACTGTAACTATTTATTTTTTTTTTGTTTTTTTGAGTCTTATCGGACCCAATGTACATTTATTCGAAGACCAAGAGCAATTCAGGTAATGATTTCCATGAATAGATTCCAGACAAGCCACTTTTCAAATTTGCTTAGAAAGGAAATACATCTTAAAATTTCTTCGTCATGTTCCTCAAGTATATTGTGTTGGTTGTTCA
This sequence comes from Ferdinandea cuprea, assembly GCA_963576555.1. Taxonomy (NCBI): domain Eukaryota; kingdom Metazoa; phylum Arthropoda; class Insecta; order Diptera; family Syrphidae; genus Ferdinandea; species Ferdinandea cuprea. The sequence continues at coordinate 89,552,544 of OY754958.1, read as the reverse complement.
GTAAGAAATTTAAAATTTATTTCGATATCAAAGGCTTGACATGTAGTTTCAAACTGAATTTCAAATGTCCTTTAAATTGGTGGAAAGTTATTTCCGTTTTTAGTAAATTTCATACCGTTCTATTTAAGGTTTTCAATGTTCTCATTATATTTCTCTAATAGCTCTAGGAAGTAGTTTCTAAGCTTGTTCACAATTTCGAGTGTATTTAAGCTTTGTTCATCAATGTATGTGCGCAACATTTTATCATGTTTTTCAAGTTTTTCGTCCATACTTTGCATATTTTGCAGCATCATTCACATCGGTAGGATTATTTATATTTTTCAACATCATAGTAGCCATCTGAGTGTAACCTGAGACTCATTTTAGTTTCATAATTTATTGCGCTCACGAGAGATTCAAAATTATTATCAACATATTGTTAAAGATTAATTGTTGTTTTATTTTGAAAATCAATATCATCATCTACATATTCTTTGTTGGCTGCTTGGTATGATGTTCTAGGTTTTGCAACATTATTTAGATATTTTTCTTCTATATCAAAATCACCAGCAGATGACAGTTTAAATCCTTCTCCAGGAGGTCTTCGAGGTCGAGTTGTTGTTGTTGAATTGTGAATTCGATTGAAACTCCTTCCGAACTTGTCGACGTTAATTTAGCTTTTAACGAATTATCTGCTTATCATTGCTGTTAATATATGATGTTTGCTTCGCGTAGTTCTTCTATGATTGAATTTATCTCATTTTGAAGATTATTGTTGCCTGCCCTTTGAGATGCAATTAAAAGTTTTTATCCATCGACGAGATCATTGGTCTTATCAAGATTCGAATCTGATGGCGGTGATCGGTTAAATGAAGTAATTTATCAGGGTCGACGATATTAAAATTTGGAGGTGTTCTAAATGAAACATCTTTGACCATTAGTTGAATTGATTCAGTAGATGAAAGGTCAACATTTTTTCCTTTAGAGCGGGTTTGATTGCTTCTGGAGAACTGCAAACTTCGTCGTAGTCGATGCTTGCTTTATCGATTTCAGTACCAACATCAGCAGTCGTGTTTCGACTATAAACACTTTTGACATTCTTAATAATCTCTTAAGGGTTCAACTATTGAATAAAAAGTAGTTTCAATTTCCTTTTCTTTCATAATTTGCCCGGTTTTGAGAAATATGTATTTTCTCCTCAAATCTCTTTTTGTTTTTATAAGATCATTAAGAATATTTTCATTAACATCCATATTTAATTACTTTAAACAGCGGCTTTAAACAGCATCAATTACAAACAGGATCAGTTACAAACAGGACCAGTTATAAACAGTCTCAGTTACAAACAGGATCAGATACAAACTTGGGCTGTTACAACCTGGATATGATCATATAAACGGTTGATTAATGGCAGTAGCTTCATATAGATGCAATTTATTTAAATTTATGTGTGTTATTTAATAACTTTAAACTGCGATCTTAAACAGGATCGGTTACAAACAGGGCCAGTTACTAATAGGATCAGTTACAACAGGATCAGTTACAAACTGGGGCAGTTCCAATCTGAATGTAATCATATAAGCAGTTAAATAATGACTGAGTAGATTTATATAGATACAATTTCTTTAAATAATTTATTGTATTGTCCTTTATCTTTATTAATAGCCAAGAAACTGTATGCATCTTTCCAACATGTTGTACCCAAATCTTTGAATCTTTTGAAAGTCATATTTGAATTTATATGATCGTTCTATATAAGTTTCAGATTAAGTTCATCTTGCTTAAAAATAATGATATAGTTTGCATTGTCTCTAATCAAATGCTTTGGTATATGCGTATAAGATTGACACAGGTAGAAAGTATCTACATCGTTATGTCGTCCAATGCAGACATATTCTCGAATGCTGTTTTGTTTATCATAAGCTACATCATCAAATATAAATATTGAAGCTTTAGAAGGTGTGACGATTTCACAATTATTCGAAAATTCATTGTACCTCATTCCTTTGATTGATTTTATTATTTTTCTCAAGGTTGATGCAGAGACTTTGAATATGTGTAAAGGTTTTCAAACTTTAAACCGTTGGGGTCAAACAGAATACTGAACATAACATTAGTTTTTCCACAGTTTGATGGACCCACAATTATTCCTCGAATACTATTAGGAAATAATTGTCCACGTTTTGCATGTTTTCCATTTTCTTTAATTTTAGTATCAAAGTTCTTAACTTTAATACTACCTTGTTGTTGTTTTATGAACCTCATTCTACTACCATGAAGCTAATAATAATAAAAGGTGCTAGTAATAATAAAAGGAAGAAATTCATAAATGCTCAACGTGTGTAACAAGAAAGAGATACAAAATGATTGATTATAGTGTGAAAACTATCACTTAAAATTAGTAAATTCCTTAATCGATAATTTAACCTTTGAATTGCATCTTCCCTCGTATAATGTCTGCGGACCTGGAACTAATATTGAAAGAATGTCTTGCTAGAAGAGATCGAGGAGTTTACGAATATGATGAAAGCTAAAACAAAATTCGGTATGGGTTGCAAATCTAAACACAGGAGAGCAAGGAAACAAAAACTTAAAATAAATAAAAATTTATTTAAAAGAGCAGTTATGGAGGCTAGAAACGCTATTAGAAATCCAAAAAACGAAATTGCAATATCTGCTGTACAAGCTGCTAAAAAGATTACTAATAATAAACGAAAAAGCATTGCTATTTCTCATACCGCTACCAAAAAATGGGGGTTTCTTACCATTATTCCCTATCTTAGCTGGATTATCAGCGTTTGGATCCCTAACTGGGGGAGCTGCAGGACTTGTTAAGGCAATCAATGCTTCAAAGGTAGCCAAGCAACAGTTGGGGGAAAACAAGCGCCACAACCAAGCTAACGAAGTTGTTCAAATTCAGCAGGGCAAGGGACTTTATCTACAACCATACAAAAAAGGATTTGTACTTTTTCTGAAACCGAACGATACAAAAAACTTTTAAATTTACCACTTTAATTCGAAAAAGTCAATATACCCTATTTTCGTGGTGTTTACATGAGAAATAAATAACCAAAAAGATCGCTTGATAAAGAATGTGGTGTAATTAACTTAGACAAAGAGAGTGGACCAGGGACACATTGGGTAGCATATATTAGGAAAAAAAATATTGTAAAATACTTTCACAGGTTTGGTAATTTAAGACCGCCTATAGAGGTTGTAAAATATTTGGGTGAAAATATTCAATATAATTATAATAACTGTTTGAAGTTCCTATTCGATCAAAATGTAAATAAATAAATAGTACAGAATCAAAATGTGTTTCATTTCTATTCCAATAGCAATGTCGTTAACACTTACATTAAGTGGAAACAAATCTACGCTTACCGCCGATTGCTTTTCTCCATATAATCCTAAATACTGATTGCGTTTGCGGTTTAGTTGACTTCCAGACCTACAATTCTATACCTAATATGGATGGTATTTAATAACTCGTTTTATTTTGGTGATAACAATGAAATCAGTTGTTTCCGGTAGGTTCCTATGAAATTAAGGATGTTAATAATGTAATTCAGGAGGTTCTGAAGCTACACAACGAAGATAGAGCTGAAACAATTTTAATTAAATTAATCGATTTTTTTTATTGTCTTATTAATTTCTACAACATCTCGGGAATATTATCCCAAATTTTCAAGTTATTCCGAATAAAATTTTCGGAGATACAGCCTTGGGAAGGTGTGCACCCAATTAAATCACTACGTATGTTTGAGGTAGTCAAAACTTTAAACGCATTTTGCTCGAAACTGTGTATTCAAAGTCAGTTGTCAAAAGTTCTCGAAAACCACTCAACCGATCTTGATGAAGTTTTACACTGGTCTTCGTGGATACAATTCACGAGGACTTGGAGGAAGGATTTTTTTATTCAATCACAACTATTTAAAAAAAAAATGGTTAGCAAATTTTACGAAAATTAAAATTTTTTTGTAAAAAGGTTTGGCAAAAATTCAATTTTTTTATTTCCCTTCGTCCAAATTCTAGTTCATGGTCTTAACTAAAATATGAATTTTTTTTTCACTTCTGATGATCCTGTCACGAGTTCTACTGTCAACGCGGACGCATCTTTTTCCTAGGGATCGCCGGAAATGACGTCATAATGACGGAGTTTTGAATATTTTCCTTTGAAAATTTCAGAAATTCTTTTTCAAGCGTGTATCTTTAAGACATTAAAAAGCTTGAATAAAATATTTTATTTTTTATATCAAAAACAAATTTTTGAAAATAGAATTGTTTTCCCTGAACAAACTCATGTAACCCTTTAAAAGCCAATTATAATACTTTGAAATGTGAAGTTTACAGCAATATGGAAATTGATTTTTCTCATCATCGTACTATTGGCTTAGTCTTGGGATTCAGTAGGAAGAAACTTGTCCCCCATATTTGCATGAATCTGGCCTATATGTTGATATCAATAGAGTGAATATTGTGCGAATTGAATGTTATTTAACTGATAAAACATATGTAAACAATCGACCTGCTCATATACTGCATGAATATAATAGCAGGATATAAAATAGTTGAAGTTTCTTACAATGTCATCTTTCTGCCAGTGAGCGCTAAGAGGATAAGTTCTATAACATTGAATCTCTTAGAACAGGACGGAAATCTTATAAACTTTCGAAACGAAACGATAAAAATTGATTGGATCTAAAACCACAACAATGATAATATATGATAACTGATCTTACCCCTCAAATTATAAAAGAGTTAGGTGATATTACTAAATCTGTTAATATACTATCAGCTTTTGATAGGAAAACATCAGTACTAGCTGTACAAAATCGGCAAATTTCTATTATCACAAGGTTACAGATTAAAACTCTAAGTCAAAACACCTACACGACATGCTGAATATTTTTGAAGAACCGAAATTTGAGGAGAGGTTCTCAAAATTGGAATATCTTACGTACTCGTCATATTTGAATAATTTCGACAAAAATGACATCATTCAAATTTGTGTCCAACATCAAAATCTAAATATTTTGCCTTCAGAAACTTACATTTACATTGAGGGTACTGTGTCGAAACTGATGGATCAGCCGTTGCGAAAACAAAACTTGTAAATAATGGAGTAGCTTTCCTATTCGATGAAATTCGTTATGAATTAAATGGTGTGGAAATTGATAGCAATCGAAGTGTCGGCATTACGTTAACCATTAAAAACTATCTGTCTTTAAATAAAAATTAAAGTGATATGCTTTTGAATGTATCCTGGTCACATAATTCTTCAATCAATGTTAATGGATTGTATTTTAACTATTGCATGCCACGAAATAAATTACTTTGATTTGCTGAAGACTATGAGAAAATTATGCCAAATGGTCGTCATGATTTAATTTTAATTCGCGCACGCACAGACGTTAATTCATTAATTGCTAACGAGGATGAGAATGCAGAGATAAACTTGCTTAAAGTACAAAGGAAAATTCCACACATAACACTCCCCGATACTTACAAATTAAAACTATACAAACATATTAATAATGGACAAACTATGAAGCTGGCTTTCGCAACTGGGATCTATACGAATATCCTGTATTACCCAGCGTCAATCATCATATTTGGAATGTAAAACCAGCATCTCAAATGGAGAAGCCACGCTACATTATACTTGCTCTGCAAACTAACATATGTAATTTACTGAAAGGAAATGTAACAAATTTTGATCAATGTGATATTTAAAATATAAAGGCTTATCTAAATTCTGATGCTTATCCATGTGAAGATCTAAATTTGGCATTTGATAAAAATAACTATAGTTTATTATATAGTATGTATATTGCGATATTCAAAAAAACCTACTATTATCGCCTTTTTGCTGAACCACTCTTATCAAGACATGCTTTTAAATCTCAAGCAATAATTTTCGTAATTGATTCCCGGCACCAGAGCGAAATAATTAAAAACGGTCCAATTGATATTCGTATTGACATCAAAACAGCAACAACAAAAATAATACCTGCTAATACATCTGTCTAGTGTTTAATGTTACACGATTGCATTATAAACTACAATCCATTGAGTCAGACAGTTTCACGAGAAATATACATAGGTCCTCAGTTTAATGCTGGCTTTTATCGCAAACACACGTCCTGTTTTTATTTTTTTATTTTTTATTTTAACACTGCAAACACACGCGCGCGCACTTGTAAAAATGTATTTTGTTATCGACCTGCAGGGATTCAAAGGACCAGTTTATTGCAAAGGAAATAGCTGTATTGCACAGTGGTCATCATCATCATTTCATCGTAAAGCCGCCATTCAGCTCTGACCAGTTAACACCCACATTAAAAAGACAAGCCGATTGGTTGTACGTCAAAGGAACTGAAAAAGCTCAATGTATGAAGGAAATACTAGAAGAAGAAAATGTTGAAGTAATGGACATTGAAGATATTGGCTGTCCGAACTTTAAAGAACTAAAGCGTCTTTATCCCAATGAGCAAAAATGTTCCTTCCACGGTCAATGCTGCGCCCTGCAAAATGCTTACCTGTTAAACAAATTTATAACTGGAAACTAAGTGAAAATAAAAAAAACATTTTTGATTCTCTTAATGAAATAATGAAATTGGTGTTTTTATTTCTGTATTATTTGAGTCTTTTATAGCCATATGCTAAGGAACTGTGGTCACCAATTTTGTTTTTATTTCTTTTTTATTTGAGTCTTTTACAGCCATATGCTAAGGAACTGTGGTCACCAAGAATCTACGTTTTTCTGGTCTGGGTTTATTTCCGCAACAGTAATTATTTAATGTTCTCGCGTCCGACGAATATTATTCGAAATAATCTTTATATCATCAGTGTTCTCAGCATTAAGTACAGCTTTATATAATCTGCAATACATACATTTACAGTTGATAATGTATCTGCTGCCTCTTCTTTATACAACCAAGTTACTACAATATTTTCCTCATTTATAGGGAGAATATGACAGACTAGTACAGTTGGATTCGTAAGCATATGATATAATTCAGACGGACTATTAACTATTGATGTTTTCTGCTGGTTTTCTCTTTGTCGAAATTTACCCCAAAACGAATTCAGTATCACTTTAGCAAAATATCTTTTTTCAGGGTTGTTGCAAATTTCTGCAAAGTCTAGTTTGTTTTTCTCCTCCTCTGTTGCACATTTATTCAGCCATCCCGATGCTTCCTGTTTTATTTTATTGAATTTATTCATCATTTAAGTGAAGAGGCCATCTGATTTCGCAATTTTCAATATTCCCATATTTCGAAAATATATATCCCCTTTCTCTATTGTTTTTAAAACAACATGTTCCGTGTAGAGCTCTTTCATTGACAATTGAGACAATTGTTCACTGCATGTCATACACAATGTAAGCATTAGTTTATTATTTTGCTTTACAGGTAATACCGGATGCAGCAATTGATCTGGAGGAATTATTTTTCATTTTATAACTCCATTGATGCTCTGTAAATCCACTTGAGAACAATCGGTGGTGTGAACTTTGGGGTGATTCAATGGAAATTTCCCGTATTTACAAACCCAAGGGTATAGGGAACTTGCATCTATGTATTGGATTTTTTCCCCCTCTTTACATTTGCAATAGTTGTATGTGTTGCCTGTACGCACTCCGTAAAATGCATCGCGAGGATTTAATGGAGCAAGGATATGCTTTTAAATAGCGTGAATTTAAAGCGTCGTACTGGTCATTGCTTAAGGACTTATCACGATTATTTCTTAAACACATGTGCCCATCATAATAGCAGCCATGAAACTTAAACACCTCTTTGGTTTCCTTACAAAAACCGTCAACTCTTACGCCTGCTACTACGGCTTCTCGTTGCTTGGCTGCATACTAAATGATACAATTTCACCTCTTTTTTCCCAAATGAGCCACTCAATTGCTTGGCGTGATTGATTATCAGCTTCTCTGAATCGATTTCTAGGTATTAAGCCAATAGTGTTTGGTTGTAGAAAATTAAGGCGATATACCAGGTTACATGGGGGTGCTATAGTTACAGACTCTAAAAACGGTTCCACATTGCACTGATCAAGGAACAAATTTCTAAATTTAATACACCCATCAAATAGGATCTGTACATCGCTGATGCAGTATTCAAGAAGGTCACGTTGCATATTAAATTCTATATGCTTATTTTCTTGATACCACTTCAAGAATACAGTTTGATCATTACTTTCCATAGCATCCGGATTGTAACTCTACAGGCGGCAATGGACTAATATAATTTTAATTTTCTTTGGTATTGAAGAAATACGGAAAATAACCCTTTTTTAGTGATTGTTTTAGATCGAAAGCTCGCGGAAGAACTGCTTAAGCCATTGGAAAATAATTCAGTGAATCCATGAATTATACAATACTTAGGGAACTGCTTTTAATTTTGGGGTCTAGTGTCTGGCTGCATATAACTCAAGTGTTCTTGAGAGACGTGTTGATCGAATTTATTGCAATAGAACGCCTGTCAAGTATGTCCTCTATTTGCTCCATATGTTTTAAGGCAATCAGCGCATCATTTAAGAGTTTGACAAATCGCTCGGTTTCCTGTTGATGCTGAAGCCTTGTGGTTATCAAAACAATTCTGTCCTCTAAAACTTCTGCTGCACTCTTTACATAGAATTCCGGGGAGGTTCGTAGGACATCTAGGTGCTTGTCGACATTATGGATATGCCTTTGCACATCTATGTACGGCTTTTGTATTGTACGGTATGTTGCAATTTTCACAAAAGTAAACACAGCAAAAGGCTGCCGTCAAAGATGATACGACATTGAAGTGACCATTGAAATAGAGTAAATTTAGTCTTTTACTACTGGTATTGTTGGCGTCTTCAAATAGTACAGTCCATCCTTTTCAGGTATCGGGCATATTCCGGAAAGTGATCTTGAAAGCTGCAAAGCTTTGGAATACCACAACCTTCGGTCGGTATATTGACACCGCTCATGCTAATTAAATTGGCAGTTCGAATATCCTACAGTTTACCGGTATTTCGTCGGATTTTCACGTATTCCGAATCATTGTTTACGAGAGTAAATGCTACAACCAATGCACGAGGTAAGCATAGATTATCCTTGTTTAATATAGCTATTATTCCTCTCCGTCTTGCAGATTTTTCATCAAAAGAATCATATTTCTGCGTTTGTTCATTTCCTTGCTCAGTAGGAAGCATTACCGATGTGACATTTATGCGAATAGTATCTGTACTTATGCCTTAAGAATTGCTCTGGAATATTTTCGTGATTAATTCCCAGACATCACTCCAATTCAATTCGGACGCCTTCTTCTTCCAACCAGGACCACGATGTTCGAAATTCGTATCTGTAAACGTTATCCTCACCATATCTAAATATTACAGATCTTCAACAATAAGCTCAAACACACCCTTCACTGCGTTTTAACCCAATTTGTTGGTTCAGCGTTGTCTGTCACATCCTTAATTCGAAATTCAATCCTTCGACCACGTAAGTTGAATCTATTGACGAATGTTGCCTGATCCTTGACCATCTCAAAACGCTAAATAGACAAAAAAAAAATTAAGGAGTTCATCTACTTCGGGTAAACATCAATTCCACAAATGATATCTTAGTGGAGATCCGTCGAAGAATTACCCCAGGAAACTGCTGCTACTTCGGTTTGGCAAAACAAAGAGGTTCAAAACTCCTGACTCGAAGGATAAAGTGCATGCTCTACACAACCCTTATCCTGCCAGTTCTGCTTTACAGCGCCGAGTACTGGACGATAAGCAGGTAAGGAGAGTTAATACTGGGATCCTTTGAAAGAAAAAAACCTACGACGGATATTTGGTCCTGTGTGCGAGGAGGGCGAATGGAGGAGAAGATGTGGTAATATTGATGCACCTGATTTGCTGTCTTCAATTGACTTTTACTTACGTGGAGCTGCTCACAACTTACGATGTGTGAATTTGTTTTTCAGCCCTTATCATAGGACGAAACATGGCAGAAATGTAGCTATTAGTCGCATGAGTAGAATTTATACTTTAAATGGCAAACATATGACCCTTTATGGACATATGTATATTAAAAAAAATATAACAGACATATAAGTATAAAGATCTAAAACAAATAAAACTGACTAAGATGATAGAACATGAGCACGCAGAATATTTTTAAGTTTTAAGCTTACTAACATGCAGATCAATCACATTTATTGATGTTTAGAGCTTTTAGAGGTATAGAAAATTGTTTTAATGTCCATCAATTTGGCTTTATTGGAAGGATAATTTTATGCCATTAATGTTTAAATATGATTTCGGGCATGTGGCCGCCGCGGCTGGTTTTTTATTGTTTTTTTTTTTTATGAAATGTTACATAAATGGTTGTGATAATAAAAACTTCACCTACCCTTGTTCTGCTTCCGCTGATGAAGAATGCCAATTCGAAGAAGTTACCATCGGGCCAGATCACCATGATGTCAAACCGCGCCGGTATAAACTCCTTGCTCTTCTCCAGCTCCCCTAAAAAATCCTGCACCCGTATTAAGTCTGACATCTTGTACCTTTCAGGATACGGTACTTCGTTTTAAGCTTTATAGCCCTCAGACTCCCGAAGACGGCTCTCAATTGATTTAAAAATATTAGTTAGTTAGTCTTTCACACTTTTAGCTTAAAGTAAAACTAATACTTCCTAATTCTTAGACTTGGCCTTTATACAAGGAATCCCCTCCTAAAATTTCACAGTTTGTATTCAATAATAAGAACGAAATACGCGATAATATGATCAATGAGATAACATGAATCCTATAAAACTACTGTACTCCTTCCATGGGCTATTCACCCAATCCCAATCAACCATCATATACCATTATGAGTCGAAATCATAACAAACATTGTGGCTGGCGTGGGAACGACGATTATGCGGTTCCGTTGAATTTCAAGGGCATGGGCATTGTACCAGATACGGGACTCGCTGGATTTCTGGTCATTTGGCAGACGCTGCAGCTTGGCTGCCATGGGATGGACGATGGATACAAAATATATTATCCATAGCAACCCTCGGCTTTCCAGGTATGCGTCCTCTGCTGGCCGTGACTACAGCCTTACTCGTTGCCTTGCGAAGACCTTGTTGTGACTTCGTTGGCAATCGTTTCCCTGGCCCACTCTTGCGATTCAAGCTCTTTCTTAGTGAGAGAAAGCTGACTGCCAGAGAAATATCCTGGATCCTGTTGAACAAATTCTTTCACATCCGCCCATGGGTTGTCCCCTTTGTTTTGGCCTCCTTATTGTTGACGGAGTTCCTGTCAGACCTGTCGAATTTTTCAGCTAGTAACTCCTCCCGTTCCTTCGAAATCTCCTCGTCCGTTAGACCGCCTTCAAGGGCATCGTCTAGGTTGCATGGATCCACCGATAGGGTCTCGTCCATGCGGTCGGAACACTGCGTGCCCTTCTATTGCTTCGAAATCTCGATCCCACGAGTACGTCAGGAATTACGGTCCATCCTGGCAGAGCCGACTAACTGGGATAAGGCACACCTTGCAGGAACGATTTATCATAAGCCGATCTTCTTTACTTCGAGGAGTATTGCGTTATTATGAACCCCTTGGCAGAAGCATTAGACCACCTACAGTAAGAAAAAGACATAATTTTTGGAGATCTGATACCAACTTTAGTAACCTAACAGATAATATTTAAGAAACTAAAATCATCTAGCGATAATAACATTGCAGAAGGGAGTAGTTGGAGTTCAAGGGTCTAATTAAAAGATTTAAGATATATTTTTTATTTAAAACCGGAAGGAAATAACGCCATAATTGCTGCTGTATTATAGCATGCATTTAAATTAAAGTGGCATAATTGTCTCAAGGGTATTCCTCATGATTACCATTTTTTTCTTTTTTTTACGAAGGTAGGTGGAAATCTTCCATGAGATATTATGAGAACCGGCCGAACGTGCTCAAATAGTGCGAGATTCTTACTCACTAAAAACACTTTCCTTCAGAATACTTTTTTACTACAACTAAAGGGTCCGCCAAATAACTTTTTTTTTTTGAAAATGCTATAAAAAAAAATACTAAATATTTTTTCAAATTTCTTTTTTTATTTGAAAGTACAATCCTTCCGGTTAATAATGGAAAATAATTTCATTCAAATGGCTGCCTCGGCTCGCCATGCAGTAGCCTACATGATCGGTCCAATTTTTAAGCACATTATCGATTGTGTGCAGCTGTATTTCACCAATGGCTTCACGAATATTGTCCTTTAAAGCGTCAATTGTCTCTGGCATGTCGGCGTAACACTTATCTTTAACAGCAACCCACAAATAATAGTCCAACGGTGTCAAATCGCAGCTCCGCAGTGGCCAAACGACATCAGCTCTGCGGCTGATAATACGATCTTCAAAAACAGGGCGCAAAACATCGAGTGTAGCTTCGGCTGTGTGGCACGTAGCGCCGTCCTGTTGAAACCAAATGTAGCCAATATCCTCCTCTTAAATTTTTAACAAAAATTCGTTCAACATAGCCCGATAACGATCGCCATTGACTGTAACGGCCACTCCTTGCTTATTTTCGAAGAAAAATAGCCCAATTATGCCTCTGGACCAAAATCCGCACCAAACAGTGACTCGTTTTGGGTATATCGGCTTTTCAATGTATGCTTACGGGTTTTCTGCGTGCGGTGCGACAATTTTGCTTGTTTACATACCCGCCAAGATCAAAATGAGCTTCATCTGTTTTTGCTGGAAATTCGACCAAGCAGCCAATACATTTGATTATATTTTATAACGAGCTTCACATTTTTGTTTCGCATCTAATGTTATCTCCAAATATTTAGCTTCATTTGCGTACGGACGTCAAGAAAAACAGTAGAACATGTTTTTTTTCTCTAGGGTTTTTCCTATTTCATTGGTTAAATGATTGTTCTAATAATACTATGAACATCAGTAAATTAGTCCGGAATTATGATAAAAAACTTGCTCGCAATATAAGTATACAAATGGATTACACCGAAGAAAAACAGTTAAATAACGATTGAAGAGCAAACTTTTACGACTTTAATATTTATATATGTACAATGTAAGTTATTTTGTAGGCATTATCCTTATATTGCGGATCTCTGTACAGATCGTATTGGTAAAAGCAGCTGTCTTGAGCAAAAATAAAGCACTCTTCCCAGCAGTGGTAGGATTGTGCCACTTCATGGCCCTTCCTCTGCTGGCACTAACCACTCTAGTATGTTCCAGGGTAGAGGTTCGCGACATCGCACTCCATCTATGTCGTATTACAAACAACGACCGGAGGCAATCCGGACTCTGAAGGTCTTTGGAGCTATTCTGGAGACCAACAGAACTCCGAAGCAGGTTGCTAAGCTGAAATGGGCCGAAGGCTTCATGACTAAGGACAAGGAGACCAGCGGTGACTTTACGTCTAAGCGCCAGAGGTCGGTGGAAGAAACCGCTCCGGTTTCAAAACGCCCCAAAGTGCATAACACCAGCACCTCCACCGTTACACCTCTCAGGTCTTTCAGCGAGGTCCTTAAAGATAAAATCGCGCTCGATGCTATTGATCGCAGCAAAAAAGACGGCACGATATCTCCTGAACAGTGGCAAACGGTCAAATTAAAGCTCTTAAGCAGCTTCTTACACTTTATGAGGGCAACTCCTGGACCGCCACCGAACACTCAAATAGCTGATCGCTTGCGCTGACACAAGATCTGTCGATATCTACAAGCTGGCTGTAAGCAGCCTAGGAGAGATTTGGCCGGGTGCTAAGCTCGAGGTCGTAACAAAGGAGAACATCCCTAGCAGACCTAGGACTCGCACCTGGATCCCCATCAAACCACCGTCCGCGGATGAAGTCCTAGAAGTCATCCAGCTCTGCAATCCCACACTACCCACTCATGACTGGAAGGTCGCAAAGCTGTGATAGTAATGATAGTAATCAATCAGGAATCCCTTGCTCCTTTGGCGAAGTCTTACGGCATGATATGTTTTGGTTGGGATAAAATAACCTAACGTGAGACTGGCAAACTGCCTCCTCACCCCTTAGACTCCGTTTCCGCAGCCTCGGACCCTGGAACATCGGTATCGTACCTTGTATGGATGACGAGGTTTTCACAGACCAAATGGCTCCAGCCAAGTCCACTGACTCTATCGCGGACACCTTGTCTGATATGGCGATGGATGAATGTATAAACCAGGTCCTTCTCAGTAAGGAAGAACTTCTTGGTTAATATTCAGAATCGGAGGACCTAAGTAAGACCGTGGTGGAAGTTTCTCTGCCTAATTGTAGCAATTGATGCTGCAGTTAGTACAGTTAGTACAGCACTCCAAAAAGGCTTCGGCCTCCTTGCTTTTCCGTCTTTCTAAAGATTCTGGTTTGCGGACTCAAGACTGCGGGATGCAACGCACTGTATGTATCAGATAAATGTAACTCTAGATCCTGCATACTAGTGAAAAGTAGTCTTAATGTATTTTTACTCCCTAATTTAGCGACCGTAATATAACCACAGGGAGACTGGAAACGGCCAAAGGCACGTACTGGCTGGCTTCGGCCTATCTCCCTTACGATATCATGGGAGATCCTTCTGGAAACACCCTGGAGTATCTCGTAAAGGAAGCTGGAAAACGAAACACTGGACTCATAATTGGGTGCGATGCCAACGCTCATCACTCAGTATGGGGCAGTTCCGACATTAACAATAGAAGTTGTTGTTTGCTACAAAGGTAGTAAACCTACCTTCATAACCAAAAGTCAACAAGAGGTCTTAGACATAACTCTCGTCTCTGATTTTATCACTGAATTGATCGACAATTAGAAAGTCTCGTTTGTTCGCTCTTTTTCAGACCACCGATACATTCAATTCAATCTAAATGATGACCCTGCCCGCCAATTAACCTTTAGAAACTACCGTAAAACTAATTGGCTCATGTACAGAGATTTACTATTCCGTTCAGTGAACTCTATGCTTTTATGTTCCCCTCATGATACTAACGAACTCGATCATCAGGTAAGGGAACTCACTCTGGCTCTAAATAAAGCACTTAAAGTATCCCTCCCGTGCATGGAGCGACACCTTGGCGTGGTGTGCGGGCTTAAGCCGACTCGAAACCTTTTGTCCGGATCAACACTGCCAGGAGTATGCTGTAATTGAAGCTTACCACTGGCAGGGCTACCCCAGACTATTGGATTATGAGACGGGCGACTAAGTCCTCAAAAACTCTTAGTTAGAGTGCAGCGGAGTAAACGGAGTAAACCCGTAGAATAAAATCCCACTTTGAAGCCCCATGAACGCAACTGTGAGCCGGGGTGACCGATACAGCGAAGTGACAAGGAATCCGCTGCAGCTAGCTGTAGTGGACTCTAAGAAGCCGAGTGGACAGTACACTTCGGAATGTGGCAAGAAGATAGAGCAGGCCTTAGGGGCAGCCATCGTCAGTAACATTCTGAAGGGCACTGGGGCGAGCGCCCCGGCCTACGGGAAAATGAGATGCTCCAAAGGCATCACCTGCATCGACTGCAAGGACCAGGCCTCGAACGACTTTGCAAGAACGGAAGTGGACGGACTGGCGCTGTGGGAAGGGGCTTCACTCAAAGCTCTTCCAATAGACCAAGTTCCAAAGACGGCAAAGGGAAGACTGTCAATCCCAGATATGGGAATTGACAAAAGCAACATCCTCCGTGTGCTACAAGCGAAAAATTCCCAGATTCCAACGCAGGATTGGGAGATTGTCAGCGAGGAAGAGCTGAAGAATGGCAACAGGGGCTACATCATCATCTTCGATGAATCCTATGAAAGCCTACAACTGTCACTTTCGTTCGCAGCGAGTGAGGTCAGCATCAAGCTCCTCAAACGGATTGCCGACGATGAAGGTAGTCCAGATAAACCTTCATCACAGTAGGGTTGTCTCGGACAACCTGAGGCTGCTCCTCGAAAAGGAGCAGCTGGATCTAGTCCTAATTCAAGAAGGATTGGAGCTGTAGAACTATTGTACTTTTTACAATAGTAACAAAGGGAAGGTGAGAACTTGTATCATAGCGAAGAATAACCTTCAAATACTAATGTTATCTTACTTCAGTACAGGAGAGCTGACGGTGGTAGAAATCAGAGGGGTGGAAGAGAGCTACACCGTGGCGTCGGTCTATATGCCCTTCGACGACGGTACCTCGGTCCCCCTGGACTCTGGAGGTCGCTAGTGACAGCGTCTGAGAGAAAAACTTAGTCTTAAGTTGTGATGTTAATGCCCTTCATACCATATGGGGCAGCTCTGTAATCAACACTAGGGGTGAGACTTTGATTGATTTTGTCCTCTGCTCCCAACTTCTCGTCTCGGAGGTTTTGCACGTAAACTTTGTATCCCAAAATAGTCTTGTTCAAGTCGCTAACTCGAGGGTATCTAGCAGGGCATCTCTATCAGATCACTTCTGGATGCTCTTTGACCTACTGGTCGGCTTTCAGGACAGGAAAGTTTTCAGAAGAAGAAGAGCGAACTGGGAAAGGTTCAAAAAAGAACTTAAGAGAACTGAAATCCCCTGCCCTAGCAGAGATCTCACCACCGAGCAAGAAGTCGACGACACAGTCGAATACCTTACTGCACTGCATAACGTAGTATCAGTGGTAGAAAAATCCTTAGATCAAAAGGAATATACCACGTGCGTATTCCTAGACATAGAAGGAGCGTTTAACAGCATTAATGCAGATGCAATCATGCACAGCTTGAGAAACGCTCATCTGGATAGCAGTCTATGCGACTGGATCGGGATCATGCTACATGCACGTCAGATTAAAAGTTACCTAGGTGACACATGTATCGTACGGGAGGTTGGTAGGGGAACACCACAAGGAGGTGTCCATGCGCTTCTAAAGCAACTAGAGAAGGAAGGCTTCATCGTGAATGCATACGCAGACGACGTAGCAATCCTGGTCCCAGGCAGATTTCCCTCAATTCTCAGCGAACGACTCAGCTATGCGCTCTATATTGTTGGTAATTGGGTCGTGGACCGAGGGCTGGGGGTCAATCCATCCAAGACAGAAGTCCTGCTGTTTACTAGGAAAAGGATCATTCCAACATTCAATGCACCAAGAATGATCTAAAAATGCATCTAAAGGCATCTTCTGTGAATCCCTAGGATTAAGCAAATCCTTCAGAATAAACGACGACTGTAGCGTTTTTCAGGCGGAGATAGCTGCCATTATCCAGGCTGTAACCGAACTGAGAAGGCACTGAATTGCCAACAGGACGATCACCATCTACTCTGATAGTCAAGCGGCCATAAAAATCAGATGTGGTGAAGTCAAGGGCTGTGAGCCAATGCAGGAAGTCGTTAGACGAGTTATCAGCTGTCAACACAGTAACCATATGCTGGGTGCCAGGACACACTGATATCCCGGAAAACGAGGAAGCGGAAGATCAAGCTTGCAAGATCACGAAATGAATGCATCACTGGCACTTGACTCAGTAAGAACACCACTTAGCACCATCGCACGCAAAATCGATACCGAGTCCTTGAGTAGAACTAACCTTCGTTACGTACAGACATACAAAAGAGCTATGGCCAGCTGTCAACAAAATAAGATCAAAATTCATGATCCGGTTAAACCGCAAGGATATCCGAGTACTTACAGGAGTCCTTACTGGTTACTGCACTGGGGGTCTGAATGCGGAAAGGTTGGGCATACTGCACAATGACTACTGCAGAAGCTGCAGGGTCGTTGAAGAAATAGAGTCTGTTCGGCACCTGCTTTGCGAATAACCAGCCTTAAACAGTATAAGGCTTACGACCCTAGGCAGATATTTTTATGATGAGCTGGAGAATGTGGGCAAAGCCGAGCTAAAAGACCTACTCAGATTTGTATTCAAATCTGCTTCTTTGCCTGTGGAGGCTAAGGATCAAAAAATCTGCAGGAGCTGTGTATACGAGGAGGAGGAAGAGACAACCTTAGACCTTCTTTGCGCATGCCCTGCTCTCTCCCGGAAACGAAACTTCCATCTCGAAGTTTACTTCTACAATGATCTGAACGTCTCTCGCGCTTTATAAAAAGCTCAAATTGGTTCAACGAGTAGGCAGATATTTAGATCATACCACGTGGACCTAACTTAGGTGTAAATCGAGTCCTTACTTAGGTGTAAGTGAGTCCTTACTTAGGTGTAGGTGAGTCCTTACTTAGGTGTAAGTGAGCCCTTACTTAGGTGTAAGTGAGTCAATCTACATTTCGACTACCACTTCAATCTTACCTAACCTGAGTTCTTTTGTAAGAGTCCGTTTTTATTTAAAACCAAATTTTTTTACAGCTTGTGATGCCTCCACAGGCTACAAGGAATATGGACCCAAATAAAAATTAGGAATGGCCCAAAAAATTTTTATGGAAATTAACAACACGAAAATTTCTGTGATATGAGGCCATTTTCATATTTTTGGGTCCATATTTTACTTTGTTTGGGGCCATTTTTATACCCTATCCTAAGGGTATATTAATTTTGACACATAGTTTGTAACACCCCTTAATATTCGTCGTAGACCCATAAAAGTATATATATTTATGATCAGGACCAAATCCTAAGACTTTTTGGCAATGTCCGTCCGATCGTCCGTCCGTCCGTCCGTATCAACTTTTGAGGCCTTTAAAATTATGCTAGGAAGCTGAAATTTGGAACATATACTCCCTAGGGTTCCGAAATGATAAAGTGTTAAAATTTTCAAAATACGCCCACTGCCACGCCCACAATTTAGAAAAAACCGTTTTAAGGCTTAAGTTAAAGAGAGAAAGTTGTACAACCTTTACAAGATATGTAGGTACTGCCCACCTTTTTTAATTTGTCATATAAAGTTTTTTGCCACGCCTACTTTTTGTGGGCGTTTTTCACTAAAATGCTGTTTTCTTCGAAAATTTTCATAAAAATGGAAAAAAAATGTTTAACAATATATTATGCCAATATTTTTCTCAATATATCGCCCATACAAAGTTTTTGGCAACGCCCACTTTTTGAAAAAAAAAATTTTTTTTTCTATGAATTTCATTAAATGAAATAAAATGCTATCCATCATCTTCCTAATGCTTTTTTTCTTTGGGGTACATAGGGATAAGGATAGGGTATCATACTGTTCGCCTCAAGCGGACTGTAGCCTTTCCTTACGTTTATAATTAAATTTGACCAGAAACTAAAAAATTACAAATGAAACTCAACAAAATTAAATATTACCCCAAATGAAAAATGGCCCTAAATCACAGAAATTTTCATGTTGTTGTTTCCCATATAAATTTTTGGGGCCATTTTGGACACATTTATGGGGCCTTTTTTCATTTTGTTTGAGGCCATTTTTCATTTAAAATTGGGGCCAATTTTCATTATGAAAAATATATGTAATTTTTGGGGCCATTTTTCGTGGGCCCATATTTCATGTAGCCGCCTACAAAAGTCAGCCAACTAAAGTTTTTCTTTCTGTGTCAGCCTGTGTGGAAAATGAATATTATTCATACACTTTCCAATTTACATAGAAACTAATAAAGTTCAATACTTGACGTGATCAGGACTTGTGGAACGAATGTTTTCTTTTGCGGGATTAATAAACACTCGAAAACTTAGCGCGCTTTTGAACTAAAGGCGAATTCAGCACTTGTTAATTCGGTGACAACTTGACTCATTTTTTAGCATGGGTTGTTATGAGAGCCATCTGCAGCATTTGTACATGCAATTAAAATTATCGTAATCATCATAATTAAATTTACAGTTAATACCATAATACCCAAGGGAATTTTGCGAGTAGTGTTCCTGGACTCTGGTATCTCGTTGCCAATGCTGATTGGAGGAGACTTATTTAAACAATTTAATATTTTGTTAATGTCAAGAAAACGACCAACGACCAGTTAAAACCAGTCAAAACTCCTAAGACTCCTAAAGAAACCGTTTATAGCTTACCAATTGGCTTTCTCGTACTGCCATACGGTTCTTTTAGGAGCTCGTTCTTTAGCTGTGTGGTTGGAGTACAAAAATTCGCCGATATTATACAATGGTCTGACGAACCTACAGGCGATAAAACATTTATCGTAGTGTATTTATCAGGGTGGGAGGTAAGAAACAAGTCCAAGTGTTGGCGTTTTGACCGCTAATGTCCGGTATCCGTGTCGGCTCATTTACAAGCCGGGTCAAATTATTAAACTCAGCGAAGATACCTTCCTTCGGGTGTTGTCTGTCCAGACACACATTGTCGACGTGTGATGGTTGAAATGGCTACGTTCGCGTTAGTTGGTTGTTCGTGGATTGTGTAAATAGGGAAGCGAACAGAATTCTTGCTTAATTGCAAGAATTGGATTGTGTTCGTGGATTGTGTTAATAGGGAAGCGAACAGAATTCTTGCTTAATTGCTCTTATCATAATGCCCAAATAGTTTCTTGGGACCTAGGCGTCAGCCAAATGACCAAACCCCCCAGTGAGTCCAGTATCTGGTACAATGCCCATGCCCTTGAAATCCAGCGGCACAGCACAATAGTCGTTCCCAAGACATCCGAAAGGCGATATGAGGCTCTGGTATGCGACACATTGTTGTTTGTTATGATTTCGACACATTATGACATCTGATGGTTGATTGGGATTGGGTGAATAGCCCATGGAAGGGGCACAGGAATTTTATGGGATTCTTGTTATCTCATTGATCATATTGTCGCCTATTTCTTTTTAATTATTGAATACAAACTGTGACATTTAAGAAGGTGATTCTTTGTATAAAGACCTTGTGTAAGAATTATAAAGTATCAGTTTTACTTTAAGCTGAAAGTCTGAAAGACTAACTAACTAACTAAAATGGAATTTTTAAACCAAATGGGAGCAGTCAAGCCTTTGGAGAGTACCGAAGTATCGAATGCTGAATGGTACAAAATGCCAAACTAAATGCGCGTCCAGGATTTTGGTGGAGCTGGAGAAGAGCAAGGTGTTCCTACCTGTGGTCTAGCCCAATGGAAACTCCTTCGAATTGGCTTTCCATTCCTCATCAGCGGAAGCAGAAGAGGAATAGGTGCAGTTTTTATTATCACAACCATTTATGTAAAATTTCATAAAAATATAAAAAAAATATGCATATTGAAAATTATTTGTGTTTTTTTTTTATTTGTCTATTCAGCGTTTTGAGTTGGTCAAGGATCAGGCAACATTCGTCAAGAGAATCAACTTATGTGGTCGAAGGATTGAATTTCGAATTAAGGATGTGACAGACACATCGGTAATGCTTCCTACTGAGCAAGGAAATGAACGAAGGCAGATATATAATTCTTTTGATGAAGAATCTGCAAGACGGACAGGAATAATAGTTATATTAAACAAGGATAACCTATGCTTACCTCGTGCATTGGTTGTAGCATGTACTATCGTAAACAACGATTCGGAATACGGCGAAATACTGGTAAACTGCAGGATGTTCGAACTGCCAATTTAATTAGCATGAGCGGTGTTAATATACCGACCAAAGGTTGTGGTATTCCAGAGGTTCTCAGCTTTTAAGGTCACTTCCCGGAATATGCCTACGAGTATGCCCGAAGACGCCAACAATAACAGTGGTAAAAGACTAAATTTACTCTATTTCAATGGTCACTTCAATGTCATATCATTTTTGACGGCAGCCTTTTGCTGTGTTTACTATTGTGAAAATTGCAACATACCGTACAATACAAAAGCCGAACATAGATGTGCAAAGGTATGTCCACAATGTCAGCAAGCACCTAGATGTCCTACGAACATATGGAGCAAATAGAGGACATACTTGTTCTATTGCAATAAATGCGATCAACACGTCGCTCAAGAACACTTGTGTTATATTCAGCCAGGCACTAAAAACCGTAAAATTAAAAGATGTTCTCTACGTATTCTATGATTTGGAGAGTCGTCAAGAGAAGGTTATTGATGAAAAGGTGATAAACGATTATAAATTCAATTCAATAAAACTTCACGAGCTAAATTTGTGTGTTTTCCAGCAAAGATGTGACCATTGTTTGGGTGAAAATGACCTACAATTTTGCCAAAAATGTAAATTCAGACTTAATGTGAAATAAGGTCCGAATGTTATAGCCGAGTTCCAACAACGCCTTCTTAATGTTCGCAAATATTTTAAAAAGGTTATTGTTATAGCGCATAACGGTCAGGCATACGATCATCAATTTAATCTAAACTATATCCTACAAAATACCAGATTTCAATCAGGAATGATTATGAGAGGAACTAAAATAATACTAATGGAATTGGAAAATGTGAAATACATGGATTCACTGAAAGGAGAGCAAAGCATGCAAAAGCCAAAAAGCAGCATCGCAAAAGCAACACAAACTGACCCAGTCCGAAAAAATTCAGCTGAAAGACTAGTCTCCCGCCATCAAGCCCTCTAAAGAAACTAGTGGAAAAGAAAACAAAAACTAATGAAACTGACCTCACCTGTTGTGAGCAAGAAAGCTACGCTGAAGCTCTCAAGAAGAAAAACCCTATGGCTGTCGCGCCAGACAAACTCGCCCAGAGGGTCAGACCTAGGGACAAACCCAAAGAAAGGGCGAGGGAAAACAAAAAGAAGGAAAAGAAGATGAAAGAGAAGAACAAACGGAGACCTCGACCTGAGGCTATTCTCATTAAGCCAAAGGAATCAGAGAAATTCACCGATATCCTGAAGGAAATCCGGAGTAAGGCGAATCCAGACGACACCGAAACTATCGTCAAAACTCTTCGGCAAACGAAAACTGGAGACGTACTTCTAGAACTCGGATTTAAGACAAAGAACAAGACAGCTTTCGGAGAGTCTCTAAGAGCTATTCTAGGGGATAAGGCAACGGTTCGCAGTCTTGAACCGAAAATGTCCCTAGAGATCAGGGACTTGGACGAACTGACTACAGCCGAAGAAGTCCAAGAAGCAGTCAAGAAAAAGGCAGCTGTCTTCATCTCTTATATACAGGTGTCAGTCACAGCGAAAACAAGAAATTCCCTCAAGACGGCAATAGTGCATATGAACGCCCGAGCAGCCTACGAATTGTTGAAGAGCCCAACAATTAGAATCGGATGGGTCCAGTGTCGCATTCGTCGCAGAACAGAGGTCGCGCGGTGCTATAAATGCTTTGGATATGGCCACCAACAAGCAACATGCAGCGGCGTAGATAGAAAGGGGCTAGGGCTGTGTTTTAACTGCGGAGA
Source organism: Ferdinandea cuprea (assembly GCA_963576555.1). NCBI lineage: Eukaryota > Metazoa > Arthropoda > Insecta > Diptera > Syrphidae > Ferdinandea > Ferdinandea cuprea. The sequence continues at coordinate 89,529,422 of OY754958.1, read as the reverse complement.
AAAGGGCCACAAGAAGATCGACTGCCAAAATCCACCAAAATGCTGTCTTTGCGCGAATCTCCAAGTCCAACCAACCGCTCTGGACCATTTCCCGGGTTCAGGAAAGTGCCTTGTCTTCCGAGAGGCTCTCGAAAAAGGAAAGGGCCTCACAATGACCAGAATCCTGCAGGGAAATATGCACAGGAGTCAAACGGCGGACAACCTGCTTATTAAACTACTAGATGAAATGAAAGTAGATGCCGCCATCATCAGCGAGCAATATATGAATAAAGAGATAAACTGGGTAGCGGACTCACTTGGCACTGCTGCAATCTGGAATAAAGAGATAAACTGGGTAGCGGACTCACTTGGCACTGCTGCAATCTGGGTCTTGGATACCAAAAAATTCCCCATGAAAAGTATAGGCACACAAAGAGGCTTCACGTGGGTAAAGTACGACGAACTCACGGTCGTGAGCGTCTACCTGAGCCCAAACGACCGAATTGACGCGTTCCGGCAAAAACTGGACGACCTGGAGATCTTGGTAGCAGGTGACTTTAACGCCAAAGCACAAGAGTGGGGAATGCCGACTACTGACTCTCGAGGAAGGCAAATACTCGAGATGGCCGCCAGACGTGGACTTTACGTAGTCAACGCAGGAGACACCCCCACCTTCAGGAGACCCGGACACAGAGGAACTATCCCAGACGTAACCTTCGCAACGAACACCACATTCGTAAGAATCAAAAACTGGAGAGTAATCGAGGACTACACAGGTAGCGACCATCAGTATATCGTCTTTGATCTGGAGTGTAACCAACGAGTCCTGAACCATCGTTACCACCCACGGGCTCTGAGATGGAACTTGAACAGGTTCGACGCAGATCTTTTTAAGGGCGTGATCGAGGAAGGTGCAGACGCCGTAGTCCAGGTACAAGGACCTGCTGAAACGAAAGCTGAAGCCACGATGCAACTAATTCGGCGCGCTTGCGACTCCTCAATGCCGAGAACGAGCGGTGCCAACAGAAAAAGAGACCCAGTGAACTGGTGGACCGAGGATATAGCTACGCTACGTCGGAGATGCCTACAAATACGACGCACCGTCACCAGGGTAAGAGGAAGAGGAAATACTGAAGCTATGGAAGATGCTCTAGCGGAATTCAGAACTCGAAGATCTGAGCTCAAGAGGGCTATCAACTTGAGCAAAAAACAGAAGTGGGAGGATCTTCGCCGAGACGTCAACAGGGACCCATGGGGACTAGGCTACAAAATCGTGACGCGGAAACTCGGAGCTCAGATGGCCACCCATCCTCAGTGAAGGAAAGATGGAACACATCGTGGACGCACTGTTTCCAACTCATCCGGTCAGTCAACCCGACATCACACCGGTCCAACGAGAGGAAGTTCCAGCCTTTAGCGAAGAAGAGTTGAACATAGCGGTACAGTCCCTGAAAACCAGAAGAGCCCCCGGCCCCGACCGAATTCCTACAGAAGCACTGAAAGTGACCTCCTATACGTGTCCGCACTTGCTGCTGAACATGTTTAACAGCCTCCTGGAGGAAGGCATCTTTCCCAAGAGCTGGAAGAGACAACGCTTGGTGCTCATCAGCAAAGGCATAGGAGATCCAGACTCCCCATCGGCATACAGACCTCTGTGCATGTTAGATACCGCGGGGAAGCTCTTCGAAAAGCTTATTAAGCCACGTCTTATAGCGGCAGTGCAAACGTCAGGCGACCTGTCAGAGAGGCAGTATGGTTTCCGGAGAGGCCGCTCTACGATTGGAGCCGTAAAGGAAGTTGTGAACGCCGCGCAAATCGCCCACCAGGGAAACCACTACTCAAGGAACATCGTCTTGTTGGCAACCCTGGACGTACGGAATGCCTTCAACTCAGCCAGGTGGAGCGATATACTGAACGCACTTGAACGGAGGTTCTACATACCAGCATATCTCCTGCGGACTGTAAAGGACTGTCTCAGGGATCGAGAGCTGTTTTACGAGACCACAGAAGGCCCGAGAAGAATGGAAATGACATCGGGCGCAGCGCAGGGATCGATCTTAGGACCAGACCTCTGGAACATTTCCTACGACGACATCCTTGGCATGGAAATGCCCGAGGGTGCCTTTCTGGTCGGGTACGCAGACGACATCGCGGCGGTGATCTAGGCACGAGACACCGATAACCCGTAAAGGAAGCTGAACCAGGTCATGCGACGGGCAAATTCGTGGATGGAAGAGCACGGACTCAGCCTTGCGACGGAGAAAACTGAGATAGTCCTTCTTACGAAGAAGAGGATCCCCACACAAATTGACTTCCAAATCGGGGCCGGAGTAATAAGAAGCAGTGCCGCGGTGAAATACCTGGGACTGAGGCTCGACACAAAGCTATCCTACTGGCAACATATAAACGTAACAGCGGAAAGAGCCTCTAAAACAACTGCATCACTGAGCAGACTGATGGCAAATGTAGGTGGTCCAGCGGCCAGTAAGCGAAAGTTATTACCGGAAACAGATGGCGGCAGTCCAAAAATGCGGAGCTCTACGGGTGGTAAGTTCCTACCGAACGGTGTCAGAAGCAGCCGCACTTGTAGTCGCAGGAGTGACTCCCATCGATCTCCTAGCGGCAGAGAGGAAGTACGTCTACGACAACAAGGCGAAAATCGGAGTGGAAACGGCAACCGTGCAGGCCAAGCAACTTACCAAACAGATGTGGCAAGAGCGTTGGAACTCGGACAGCAGAGGAAGATGGACAGCAAAGCTGATCAGGAACGTGGCTGAATGGAAGGACTGAAAACATGGGGAGGTGAACTACTACATCACACAGTTCCTCACCGGACACGGATATTTCAATGTTTTCCTTCATAAGATCTGTAAAAAGAATACCCCAGCCTGCTAGTACGGAGACTCCGAAGAAGACGACGTTCAACATACCTTCTTCGCTTGCAGCAGATCGGAAAATGAAAGAGCTGAACTGGAGAGAAATATCGGTATCATCACTCCAGACAACATAGTCGAAAAGATGCTGGCCAGCGAACAGAACTGGAACGACATCTGCGTCTACACCCAACGAATTCTCAGAAGAAAGGAAAGAGAAGAAGAGCAATTCCGCGACGAGACAGAGTAAGCCCGAAAGGGCGAATGATTACAACCCCCCTGAAGTAATGCGAACAGCGGTCCCGGGGGGGCGGGTCAGAAACCGAGTGGTGGGAGGAGTTTTAGTTTACGTATACCCCCCTGAAGTAATGCGAACAGCGGTCCCGGGGGGGCGGGTCAGAAACCGAGGGGTGGGAGGAGTTTTAGTTTACGTATACCTTGAAAAAGGGGAGTCGGACACAAGGGGAAGGTCAACGCCAACACGGCCTCCTTATGGTGCATCAAGCATTCTCCTCCACCCAACAGGAAAAAAAAAAAAAATCGTCATCATCATCATCATCATCATCATCATCATCATCATCATCATCATCATCATCATCATCATCATCATCATCATCATCATCATCATCATCATCATCATCATCATCATCATCATCATCATCATCATCATCATCATCATCATCATCATCATCATCATCATCATCATCATCATCATCATCATCATCATCATCATCATCATCATCATCATCATCATCATCATCATCATCATCATCATCATCATCATCATCATCATCATCATCATCATCATCATCATCATCATCATCATCATCATCATCATCATCATCATCATCATCATCATCATCATCATCATCATCATCATCATCATCATCATCATCATCATCATCATCATCATCATCATCATCATCATCATCATCATCATCATCATCATCATCATCATCATCATCATCATCATCATCATCATCATCATCATCATCATCATCATCATCATCATCATCATCATCATCATCATCATCATCATCATCATCATCATCATCATCATCATCATCATCATCATCATCATCATCATCATCATCATCATCATCATCATCATCATCATCATCATCATCATCATCATCATCATCATCATCATCATCATCATCATCATCATCATCATCATCATCATCATCATCATCATCATCATCATCATCATCATCATCATCATCATCATCATCATCATCATCATCATCATCATCATCATCATCATCATCATCATCATCATCATCATCATCATCATCATCATCATCATCATCATCATCATCATCATCATCATCATCATCATCATCATCATCATCATCATCATCATCATCATCATCATCATCATCATCATCATCATCATCATCATCATCATCATCATCATCATCATCATCATCATCATCATCATCATCATCATCATCATCATCATCATCATCATCATCATCATCATCATCATCATCATCATCATCATCATCATCATCATCATCATCATCATCATCATCATCATCATCATCATCATCATCATCATCATCATCATCATCATCATCATCATCATCATCATCATCATCATCATCATCATCATCATCATCATCATCATCATCATCATCATCATCATCATCATCATCATCATCATCATCATCATCATCATCATCATCATCATCATCATCATCATCATCATCATCATCATCATCATCATCATCATCATCATCATCATCATCATCATCATCATCATCATCATCATCATCATCATCATCATCATCATCATCATCATCATCATCATCATCATCATCATCATCATCATCATCATCATCATCATCATCATCATCATCATCATCATCATCATCATCATCATCATCATCATCATCATCATCATCATCATCATCATCATCATCATCATCATCATCATCATCATCATCATCATCATCATCATCATCATCATCATCATCATCATCATCATCATCATCATCATCATCATCATCATCATCATCATCATCATCATCATCATCATCATCATCATCATCATCATCATCATCATCATCATCATCATCATCATCATCATCATCATCATCATCATCATCATCATCATCATCATCATCATCATCATCATCATCATCATCATCATCATCATCATCATCATCATCATCATCATCATCATCATCATCATCATCATCATCATCATCATCATCATCATCATCATCATCATCATCATCATCATCATCATCATCATCATCATCATCATCATCATCATCATCATCATCATCATCATCATCATCATCATCATCATCATCATCATCATCATCATCATCATCATCATCATCATCATCATCATCATCATCATCATCATCATCATCATCATCATCATCATCATCATCATCATCATCATCATCATCATCATCATCATCATCATCATCATCATCATCATCATCATCATCATCATCATCATCATCATCATCATCATCATCATCATCATCATCATCATCATCATCATCATCATCATCATCATCATCATCATCATCATCATCATCATCATCATCATCATCATCATCATCATCATCATCATCATCATCATCATCATCATCATCATCATCATCATCATCATCATCATCATCATCATCATCATCATCATCATCATCATCATCATCATCATCATCATCATCATCATCATCATCATCATCATCATCATCATCATCATCGTCATCATCATCGTCATCATCATCATCATCATCATCATCATCATCATCATCATCATCATCATCATCATCATCATCATCATCGTCATCATCATCATCATCATCATCATCATCATCATCATCATCATCATCATCATCATCATCATCATCATCATCATCATCATCATCATCATCATCATCATCATCATCATCATCATCATCATCATCATCATCATCAACTACTCCTAGAACAATAAAAATAAGCAACTGCTCAGTCGACATACGATATAGATATCATCGGTCGATCCCAGCCACGTGATAGAGGCTTTCACGGCTATTGAAGAACTGGCGAAACTAGTTGGCCTTGAAGTGAATGAGGACAAGACTAAATATATGCTATCAACAAACAAACAATCATCTGTCCACCGACTAGGACAAAATGTCACTGTTGATAGCAGCAACTCCGAGGTAATTAAGGAGTTCATGAGATCCGTCGAAGACGCTGCTACTTCGGTTTGGCACAACAAATGGGTTCAAAACTCCTAACTCGAAGGTCAAAGTGCATGCTCTACAGAACCCTTATCCTGCCAGTTCTGCTATACGGCGAGGAGTGCTGGACGATAAGCAGGAAAGGAGAGTTAATACTGAAGTCCTTTGAAAGAATAATCCTGCGACGGATATTTGGTCGTGTGTGCGAGGAGGGCGAATGGAGAAGAAGATACAACCGCGAACTCTATGAGCTGTACCCAGATGTGGATGTAGTCCGAATAGCCAAAACTCGTCGACTACTCGCTCAGGCCCAAGGCTGAGCTCAGGCTACTGGGAGGTTCACAGGTGGCGGATGGTGATCGGAGATATGCAGGTTAGATGTAAATAAACAATAAAAAGACCCCGACCAAGAGCTGCTGAAAAGGCCACAGGAACCCCTAAGAACTTTTTGCGACAAGACGAGTCGGCACCGTCTTCAACTGTGTGCTTACCCACCTCCTAGCGCTAGGTTCAGGAGGTAGCATCGCTATGGATACCATAGAAATGTGAATCCATCACCGCCTTTCTAGGCATTACGACTGAGCCCACGACTGAGGTCGTAATTATGGCATACTGGAAACAGCGATGTAGAATGATTGTCATATGGGCTAACGTTTGCAGTATTCTGTTACCTGAGTAAGCAGGAGTGAAATTCTGCTTAAATGACTTTCAGACTAATGCTCGCCCCGTCTCGTCAAAACCCTGGCAGGCCTCAAAGTACGTTCAATGCTTCGTCACCATTAAGTTGGTGGTGTAGGTCCAAATGGAACATTCCTGGTTAGCACCGATTCGGCTCTGGCACATAACCCCATAAGGGCCTGTGTCAACCCCTGCGTGGCCTCACTGCATTCATAGATAACCATGGGATCGGACATTGATCGCGGCCTTGAGTGGGGACCCAATAAAAAGAACACAGCTAAACAAAACCAAGAGAACGAGATCAACGGATAGAACCCATTCCGGAAGAGCCGGATGGTGAGCCGATCTCCGGCTAGCAAGCCGCCAACGCCCCAGAGGAATCCTGATGGAAAAGCGGGGCCTCATAGTAGAACGTGGATGGTGCTGGATCCAAATAACCATTCCTCAGTGTTTTAAAAGCGATCAATTCACTAGCCAATGCGCGATGCAATAGAAAGCATCAAAACGCTCTATGAGCTCGCGGCGAACGAAATGCATGATAACAAGCCCAAGGATGTTATCAGAAAAAACAACGCCTCCCAAACATCCCCATGGCTGATTTCGGGGCCCAAACGAAGGGTGGAGTCTGTAGAGTCACCGAGCTCGAGCCGGCTGAAGTCGCCGCCCATAGGTGAAGCGAAGAAGGCATCACGTGGTGAAGTGGTGTCCCAAACACAAAACAACGACGGAAATAGCAAGAAGGCCTATCCCAAGAAGCCCGCTAAACCGAAAATAAATGAGCAGGCCACAAAGGGTCAAATAACAGCTAGGATTGTATGTAAAGAAAAAGCTAAGGGCGACAGCAGCCTCTGGTTGAAGGTTCCCAAAAAGAAGATAAGTAAGTCCACGCTGGAAAAAGCGCGACCAGACACGCAGATCGCGACAATAGACCTACCGGCAGAGATGGCGAACAAGTTACTGGAATCCGGCAAAATCAAAGTCGGCTGGGTAAATTGCCGTATTCGTGTTCGGAAGGCCCTCATTAAATGCTTCAGGTGTCTGGAGTTTGGCCAAACGGCGCGCTAATGTAAGAGCGAGCACGACCGGTCCAAGCAATGCAGAAACTGTGGAGCAGAAGGTCACATAGCCAAAGAATGCAAAAACGACGCATTATGCTTCTGGTGTAAGATTGTTACGCCAGGAAACGCTGTACACGTAGCTGGTAGCAGCAAGTTCCCGGTACTCAAGAAGGCACTGGCCAAATTAGAAGTGGTTCAGATCGACCTAGCGGACCTGCGGGAACCATGCTCTGCAGTCAGCCGGCCATTCAGCTGTTGGACGAAATTGTAGCCGACGCAGAACCACAAACGAAAGAGCTCTTCTTGAATCCTTCGCAAGACTAGATATATGTCTGGCCAACGAAGGTGGAACCGATACATTCCGGAAAGCAGGCAGAGGGTCTATCATCGACATCACTTATACTATTACATATTCCAAAGACGTGCCAGATGATGTTAATGTTGACGCACTGGTGTGGCGTTCCCACCATATGTCTCATCGGACACATCCGTGGTTAGATTTTTGGCCGAAGAATAATCGAGATAACCTCTTAACCCAAAGAAAAATCCGCAGGTCCGCACGACGCGCTAGTAGATCGTCTGCGTCGCGTTTACGTCGTGGCATTGACAGAAGGACGGCCTTCCCAAGTATCCACACACCATTCGAATTCAAATAAATTCACTTTTGTTTGACATATATGTATTTCATAAAAACTATGATTAAATATTTTAAACTACTATTAAAATTCAGTGGATACCCGTGTTGCGATGGTTACTGCACCTATCCGTAATATTACAATTATATGGGCTGCTTTTGCTGCTCTTAATGTAAAAAGGAATAAAAAAAATATGGCCTTTTCTTTCCCGCTGACACTTGCACTCACTACACCACTACATCCTTTCATTATTATTCTTACTTTAAAAATTAAAAAAAAAAAGAAAAATCAAAAAAAAAAAATTAAAAAAATAACAAACGAATTATTACACCACAGCTAAGAGATCTAATTTAAACAGTAAGCGAACTTATACTAAAAAAAAGTCACTGAATTCACTTGAATGCTGGTTGCTTTATGTGCAGTTAGACTGCAGGGAGGAATATGCCCTTGACTATGTTTGGTCAGCGGAGCCCCGGGCTGCTGAGTCACTTAATTTGACCTTAGTCTTTGAGTGGTGGTCTGGGGCTCCGATTGCAGACGTACTGTGCCAACAGTTATATGCGTCGATGCACGTACATATCGGCTGCTCAAGGTCCCCGGACAAAGGACCCAAGCAAAGGTGAGGGTCGTTTCTGCCCCAACTTCACTACCTCTAATAGGAAATTAAGTTAATAGTTTATTCATTTTCTTTTTATTTTCTGTTTGTCCTTAACCGTTCTAATTTAATTTCTTTTTAAATTCTAGTAGTTGTCTTTCGCGAGAATTGATATCGCAACTTTATAGGATAATCAATCATTCTTTTTAATTTCGTGGACACAAAACGGTCTTTGTGACAACACTTTTTGACTACAACTCTTTGTTTTAATTTGTAGACCAAGAGTAATGACGCGGTTACTACCGTTTATGGTCATCTAAACCGAATTTGGTGTATACAAGTGTATGTGAGCCGTTTACCAATACGCTTCGTCTCTGCCTATCTCTGCTGTAGACTCCCTCCCTTGCGGCCTGTCTATCACTCGCAACATGTTGACCACTTCTTCCTATTCCCCTGTTGAGTCAGGCTGGTGACTAGATATTTACATATATACATATTGTAAATACCTAGTCTAATGTAAATATATTTTTATTGCTCTAAACCTCGATAAATAACTAACCTTAACCTATATTACACTCTTAATTAATTTTTATCTAGGATCTTATCACAAAATTTATTTTTAAAATCTACCTGCCTAGAAGTCTATCTGCTATAATTGCATCTAAACATAATTGCTCTCGACGCCAACTCTACAAAGTTTGGTAGCCCTTTGCGCGTGCGAGCGGACGAGCAATATTGTGCCCACGGTGCAACGACTAGTGAATGCACTGAAGTGCAACTGACATTTTAAATAATTTTGTTTACAACTCGTGCTTTGGTGGTTTCTCTTGGTAAGTATATTTTATTCTATTTATTTTATATATATTTTGTGCTTAGGTTGCTCTACGATATGGTCTGGGGCATCCCATCAGGGTGGTGGATTTAGGGTTGGGAAAACCCACCCCGACACCATGCGTTCGCGGTAGCGCGTATGCATTAATTTTTCATTCTGCATTTGCAACAAGTAAGTACCATTTTTTTTTTGGTTGCTGTATCTTTAATTTGCATTTACCTGTCCAGTGCAGTTGCAATAAGTCCTTGACCAAGTAAATCATTTTTTGAGGTATAATTTGTGTTTCTTTGGTTATTGACCTTCACTTTTTTTTGCAGGTACTTAATGGCAGTATAATGAGTTCACTGACCTGGAGCAGGTATCTTCTTCGCCTGCTGATAGGAATCAGGTTACCCACCAGGTAACCAGAGAGCTTTGACAAAACACAAAAGGTAACAAATTTAAGATAGCCGTACAAAGAAGAAGAAATGCTCAGGAAATTCGTTCCCCGAAGTTTATTAACAACAATGAAGAAGTCACCGACATAACAGTCGAAGAAGATGGGAAGGCTGTTCTAAAAAAAATGGGAGATATCGGGGTCAGATGGCTCATAACTCATATCTTCAAACTCATGAGAGGTGATCCAATGCCCAATCAGTGGCAGGAAAGTTATCTTCCTCCTTTGTACAGATGATCATGGATATGTCCGAGGGAGCGAATGAAAAAGTCAGATGTCTCGCAAGAGTCACCGATGAATTTCCAATAAAAGTCGGTGTTCACCAGGGAAGTGTCTTAAGTCCTTTGCTCTTTATTACGATCCTAGATTATCTGCTTGAGGAAAAGTGACGGACCCTAAAGTTCATCAGTTATTCTTTGCTGACGATGGAGCCATCATAAGTGATGATCAGACTTCCCTGCAACGAGCACTTGATGTTTGGGAAGATGTTTTAGGTATTAGCCTAAAACAGACAGAGTATCTCTACTGCCCATTCTCTGACCCAAGCCAACCCATTCCAGACTTTTTTTTTAATAGGGTGGTGGTTCCCAAGTGTCAAAAGTTCAAATATCTGGGATCAATGATGAACATCGAAGCAACCGTTGATGACGACTTCAATCATCGTGCAAGCGTAGGGTGGATGAAGTGGCAGGAAAACTCTGCCATCTTCTGTGACCGAAAAATGTCCCCTAAGCTGAAAGGAAGGCTTTACACCGCAGTAGTGCATCCGGCGCTCAAATACGGTTGACAATGCTGGACAATGTACAAAAAGTATGAAGGCAAGTTGACTGCAGCTGAGATGAAGATGCTTCGCATGACAGCAGGATCTATATCAATACCTATTCTTCAATACTAATATTGCTATAATCTTACTACTAATGAATCACAAAAATAACAGATAATAATAGTAAATTAACAGTTAATCTAAATAAACAAGTAATCTAAAACTTAATAATCATACAACGACAGCTTGAGTGCATCAATTCTGTTTGGAATAATGGTGCGTGGATGTCTTTTGGGCTTGAGACTGCTACCTTTTCGCCTTTTTGGTTCCCTATTTCGTATAGCGTTGTCTATTGATTTAGTACAATATATTTTTGAAATTTAGGTCCTAATTTTGCGTTGTAGTAATAGGGTTGGCTACTCTGCTTGAAGTTGCGAAGGTAAACGACTTGTCCTATTGAATATTTTATATCTTTACTTCCAGTGTTATACACTTTGGTAGCCTTGTGGTGTCCTCAAGTTGTCAAAGATCTTATTCCTAACTAGGCCTTACCTATAAGTCTAATTTGTGATTCGTGTTCCAGTGTCCTTTAGCATTTGTAATCTGCGTAAGATTTCAAATGCGATTGCATGTTGAACCATCGAGACGCCGAACACGGCGTAATAAGGTTCTACGCCAGTGGCGTCGTGTTATAGACTTCTCAAAGCGAACGCTACGTTGCTGACATGCAAGTCCCAGTTGCTTTGATCGCCATCTATATAGGAGTGTACTTTGGTAAGCAGTGATCGATTGACTCTCTCTGCAGCATTGCCCTGGGGCGAATAAAATGCGGTTCTTATGTGTCTAACTCCATACTTCTTACGGAAGCTGGAGAACATTTCTGAAACAAATTGTTTCCCGTTGTCAAAATGGACGAAGTCTGGTACACCAAACACATGAAAGACGCTTTCTTCTAAAGATTTTACTACTTCAGCTGCCGTTGCTTTGCGGATAGGCCGCAATAACACATACTTACTGAAGTGGTCTAACAGGATGAAGATGTGGGTATGCTCTGTTTTAGTTGGTGGATAGGGTCCCAAAAAGTTTATATATAGGCGTTGAAAGGGTCGCTCGGTGATTGTTTGTTGCCCCATTGGTGGTCTAGACACTAAATTGAGCGGTTTACTGCATTTGCATGTATCGCATGACAATACGTATGTCTGCTTGGACATCGGCGGCCATTCCTTGCTAGAAATATTTTTGTTTTAGTTTAACAAGTGACTTGTTTACCATGTCCTGCTGTTGGAGAGTCGTGTGCAGTTATCAAAAGATTCCCACGCAACTCCTTCGGAATACAAAGTGTCCAAGCCCTGTCTTCCTGTAATTCATCTCCAATACGTATGTCTAATGTAGCCGTCGGAAATACAGACGTCAGATGGTCTGTCTTGGTTCTCTTCTCATATTCTTCTGAGGAAAAGTATGGAGAGCTGAGATCGAATTATAAGGGAACAGTGTCAGGCTGGAGCTCATCCATGTGGACGCGTGAGAGAGTATCCGGGATTACATTTTGGACGCCATTGCTATGATCTATCACCAAATCAAACGCTTGTAGCTTTAGACTCCATCTAGCCAACCGGCCAGACAAGTCTTTCTGGGTCATAAGCCACTTGAGACTTGCGTGATCTGTGATGATCGTAAAAGGTAATCTTTCCACATAGGCTCACAACTTCTTCACAGACAATACAGCCGCCTAGCACCCAAGTTCCCTTACGCTATAGGTTCGTTGTGCGGAATTAATCTTCTGGGATATGAATGCTATTGGTCGCTCGTTTTTCTCCGCATCCTGTGAAGGGCGTCTTCTCTCTTGATCCCTTCTCCAGAGGAATGTGCCAGAAAGCGTCTTTCAGGTCTATTCCTGAAATGTATCGAGTATTTGGTAATCGACTTAACAGACCCTCAATATGGGAAGTGGGTATGCGTTCTTCTTAGTAACCGCATTCACTTTCCTTGAGTCAAGACAGTCTGTTTTTTCTTGACTTTCTCACCAACACTACCGGGGAGCTCCAGGGGCTATTGCCTTCCTCGATCACACCTAACGAAAGCATCCCATCGAGTTCCTCAAACAGCAACTTCTGTATCGCAGGCGAGATCAGGTAATACCTCTGTTATAAAGTCTTTTGCTCCTTTTCCTAGGCAAATTATTGAAGGTCCACTATCTAAGAGGCCTAAAATTTCCTCATCTTCTATTTTAACTATTGCGTAAGGCGTACTGTGTTTAAGACTGTGGCTTCTTTTTTACTCTTTCGTTGCTAAAAATTGCACATTTCTCCCTTAGCCTCGATATCTTCTTAAAATTCCTTTTTTTCTAAGGTCGCGTCAATTTTTCTCTAATTATCCTTTTGTTATTCCTCTTTAAGATTTGGCCTGGTCGGTGCCCTTCTGTGTGCGGGATGATACAGGTGGTTTATTTTCAACTTTGCCAAACTATGGAAACTTGATGTGCATGTTCCCAGAGTTTGTGACGCGTCCCCAGCTCCACCTTCCTTCTCCCTAATCGGTTGCGTAGATTTGTGCAAGTTAGTGTAGTTTGGCTGTCTATTCGTCCTTTTTTGCTGAAGCGCCGATTTCTCTCGCAATTCGCTAATCGTAAGAATGTTACAGCCGAATATTAGGTTAGCTACCTTATCCTTCAATTTTTGCCAACAAATCCTTTTCGTTCGGTCTCTGTCTCATTTGTAATGTTAGCGTTCGTATGTCACTGTAAAATTCGTCAAAAGTTTTCAGATCATAGTAGTTGAGAAGTATGTTCCCTGCGTCCTCCATGTATTGCTAATTCCAACACTCTGGCGGACCTGTCATCAAATGGTGGAAATTGGCGAACACTTGGCCGTTCGTTAGTCCACTCTGGCGTTGAAGAGTCTCAACTCTGAAAATGAAACTTTCTATCGACATACTTTTATTCGTGCCGTCGAACTTAATTCCCTTAATTTGTGGAGGTCTACCCTTCTCCCACGTCGAATTGGATTGGTGTGGATCTTGATCTTGGTCTAATGGCCTAAGTCAAGGAGCAGCCTATCCGAAGGCGAGCCGGGCGGACGGCCTGGAGACTCCCAACGGACCAGCGAGTCAAATCGGACGGACCGTCCGCAACGACTAAATGCCAACCAAGGTAAGATGCAAAATGAGGACGGACGGTCTAAATGGAATAGGGTAACACAAAACACTCCAACATAATAGTAACGTGTGTGGGCGGACGGCCCGAGTCATAAATAAAACACCCATACCTAATTATGAATGCCCGAGAGGCACATACCAGCAATTGTGAAGCACGGTGGACGGCCCAGAAAAAAGAAGATCCAACGACAATTGCCCAGAACTACCACCAACACTGTAGGGAGTCAGGTTCGATGAGGGAAGGTGAGACGATCCCTTCTGTCCAACCCCACCATGGGGAGCACCGGAGAAGCCGAAACATTGCGCACCCTTAAAACACTTAGAAGCAGCAATGGGTGACACTTTATCCACCACCCGCCCCAACTATCAAATGGGGCAGAACAAAGCACCGGACATAGCTGTCAACTTGAAAATAGATGTCGGTTTTCTACCAATACGAGTGGCCTGGCAAGAAGACACCACTCCAACGACAACAAAACCCAGAAAGGCCGAGAGCCCAATATACATTGATTTTTGTAAGGTAAGGTAAAATTCCACCAAACCTTAAGTTACGCGTTTATATTATTAAACTTTGGTTCCTTATCCTTCTTCTATAGCTGGGGTATAACTCACCACATTTGGCGAGCAGGGGGTAATTGCCCTCACCAGTCTGTTCATTGGTTTTCCCTATACTTTGGCCACCACTTAGTGGGTGATTTCTTTTTGTTAATTTAATTGCGTCCAGTGGGGACATTAGCACGAAGCTAACTTTTCATGGAAATTTACTTATCGCTTTTTGTCATAAATCGGTTAAACTAATCAGAATTGATTGGAATGTTAGTTCGTAATGATATTGATGAAAATGCCGCCCGTTGGTTCGCTAGTATGAATGTGTGGGTAGTGGAATATATGGCGGAAAACCACCCACACAGAGGTGGAAGTCCATAGCACGCCATACGTGAGATTCCACTGCCAATGTATGTATGTGAGTGCGAATGTTCAACTCTGGAACAAAGGAACCTGGGAAACCACTTCTTGGTTGACCGGCAAAGTATTCAGACGAATTTTTTTTGAAGTTGGTAAATTTTTGTTAGAAGTTTTTTTCACTTGAAGAGTAGAGTAGAGTAAATTTAAAGAAAAAACGTGATAAAAAAATAAGGGAGAACACGGGAATCAGGAGCGATGCAGGAGTATTGAACGACGAAAAAACGAAGGAAGCAAAAAAAAAATAAAAAATAGATTAGTAGAGTGCATAGCGTTTTTGTTTATTTGAGTCTCAATTTGTTTGGTAGGGTTTTGCTTCGTATTTTGTGATTTCCCGAGAAAAGACGGGACGCGCGAGTTCATTAAATTAGTTTTCTTATTCTTAATTCGGGATAAAGTGACAGCGGGTCACCCCAACACCCACAGATATTTATACACATGTATATACCTATCCTTATTAACCCTTCTAAATAAAGTGACCGTTCTCCAACGGAGAATTATAACGTATTAAGAAAAAAATACTGTTCGTTTTCGCCGCTATTTACATAAATTTCAGATTTTCGATCGGGTCGAAATTTCTAAATTTTTCTTTCAGGATTGATCATCGGTCGTTTTCTGTCTTTTTCTTTAATTCTTTTTCAGGTTTCACAATTTTCCCCAATTAAAATTATTCCACCTGTAGAATAAGAAATACGTTTCCCCATCATATCCAGGAGAATACGTCAAACGTTAATTCTCCTCTAGGCACTTAGTGACCAAATCATATTGAACCCGACCCTAGCGCTTGTTGTTGCTGAACGTTGCACTTAGGTATAGGACCAGTCACTTAATATTTCCAATTATCCGATATTTTTTCTTCCGTGCGGTGGCGGGTAAATAATTTAAAAGAAAAGAAAATCTAATTTTTAGTGCAACAGAACTTATATTCGCCCTTGTGCCTCTTCGGGATCTTCTTGTGTACTTTTGCGCTTTTTCGTGCCTGTTTGTTAAACCGTGGCTATTCTTGTTTCCTGGCCCTTCAGCGTTGTCCCCTACATCTGCAACATTCAAAGAAAGAGAAAATAGTCTGAAAGGAAAGAGAAAATAGAAGAAACCCAACAAACCGTCGCCCTACTCGGGAGAGATGCAGTCAATAAAAACCCTAACTATCCTATATTAAAACTATACTAACCTAAACCGTAAGCTAAATCCTACTAACTAGTCCTACTCTAAAAAAATCTATATGATTTTAGCCCCTTTGCATCAACTGCTTTCCACGGTCGCTCCTAGGGTTCGCCTCGTTCCAGAGAAGTGCTAGATCATGTTGGCACTGGCTTGGCCTTCCCACCCCACGTCTCATCGCACACATCCGTGGTTATCTCTTTGGCGGAAGAATACCCGAGATAACCCCTTAACAAAAAAAAATCCAGCCACTCGTCAGTCTGTTTTCATGGTTGAGAAGAGTCTGTATATTGTCAGGTCCTCACGTCGCGTTAGTAGGTCGTCTGCGTCGCGTTTACGTCATGGCATTGACAGAAGGACGGCCTTCCCAAGTATCCACACCCCATATCACACCTTAACCTACTACATTAAAATTCAAATAAATTCACTTTTGTTTGACATATATGTATTTCATAAAAACTACGATTACAAATTTTAAACTACTATTAAAATTCAGTGGATACCCGTGTTGCGGTGGTTAGTGCACCTATCCTTAATATTACAATTATACTGGCGGATTTTTTTTGCCCTTAATGTAAAAAGGAATAAAAAAACTTATGGTTTTCTATGCGTCGTCCCTCGTCGTCCTGCCGGCTGCACTTGGAGCGATTAAATCTGTAAAATATGGCCGTTTTTTTCCCGCTGACACTTCCACTCACTACACCACTATATCCTTACAATATTATTCTTATTTTAAAAATTAAAAAAAAAGAAAAATCCGAAAAAAAATCACAAAAAAAATTATTACTTAAAGCTAAAAGATCTAATTTTATTAGTAAGGGAACTAATACTAAAAGAAAAACATAAGGAAAGGCTACAGTCCGCTTGGGGCGAACAGTATGATACCCTATTCGCATCCCTATATGCCCCAAAGAAGTTGATGGTTAGCATTTTATTTAATTCTATTAAATTTAAAAAGACAAAATATATTTTTTTGAAAAAACGTCCCCCAAAAGTGGGCTTGGCCAAAAACTTTGTATGGGCGATATATTAGAAAAAATAGTGGCTAAATATATTGCTAAACATTTTTTTTCCGTTTCTATGAAAATGTTCGAAAAGAACAGCATTCTACTGAAAAACGCCCACAAAAAGTAGGCGTGCAAAAAACTTTGTGTGGCAAACTTATAAAGGTGGGCACTGTCCACATATTTTCTGAAGGTTGTAATACCTTATTCCTCTAACTTTAGCTTTTAAACGTTTGTTTCTAAAATTTTGGGCGTGGCGAGGCAGTGGGTGTATTTAAAAAAATTTTACGCTTAGCCATTTCGGAACCCTCCGGGCTGCTGAGTCCCTTAATTTGACCTTAGTCCGCGTATATATCGGCTCCTCAAGGTCCACGGAGAAAGGAACCAGGCAGAGGTGAGGGTCGTTTCTTGCCTCAACCCCACTACCTCTAATAGGAAATTTTGTTGAGCACAACTAAATCGCTTATCTAAATACATTAAGGGTTTTGCCTCTGCTCCTGTTATGTTATGTTAATTTATTCACTTTCGTTTTATTTTCTGTTTGTCCTTACCCGTTAAATTCTACTAGTAGTCCTTTGCGAAAATTGATATCGCAAATTTATAGGATAGTCAATCTTTCTTTTAAAATTCGTGGACACTAAACGGTCTTGGTGACAACACTTTTTGTCTACAACTCTTTGTTTTAATTTGTAGACCAAGGGTATTGCCCTGATTATTACCATTTATGGTCATCTAAACCGAATTTTGTGTATACAAGTTCGTGTGAGCCGTCTAGCAATATCGGCAATTAATTTTTGGATGTCTCTACCTACCTCTGGTGTAGATTCTGACATTTTAAACAATTTTGTTTGGTGGATTCTCTTGGTAAGTATATTTTTTTCTATTTAGAATAAATAGATATGTACTTGTTATATTTTATATATATTTGGTCTTTAGGTTGCTCTACGATATGCACTGGGTCATCCCATCAGGGTAGTGGACTTAGGGTTGGGAAAACCCACATTTACACCATGCGTTCGCGGTAGCAAAAATGCATTAATATTTCATTCAATGGAGGTAAGTACCAATTTTTTTTTATTGTATCTTTAACTTGCATTTACCTATCCAGTGCAATTGCAATAAGTCAATTGCTTGGCCAGGTAAATAATTTTTTAAGAGTATAATTTGGCTTCAAATGAGTGTTGGAGAAAGTTATCATCAGCTCACAGGCTCATAAACATTCTCGCGGATGAGATGAAGAGGGTGTATCTTAGGCGACCCAAGAGGATTAAGGAAGAAGAAAGAGCAATACCCACAATGCTGTGGCAATATAGGTGGGACCGCTCCACAAAAGGCAGGTGGACCCACAAGCTCATTCCCGTCATAGAAATATAGACAAAGAGCCCCAACTGTAACTACCACATCACACAGTTCCTGCCTGGGCACGGCGGCTGCCGGAAATATCTCAATAGGTTTGGACACGTTAGTTCGTCCCAGTGACAAGAATGTCAAAATGAGGAAGAGGACGCGCTGCATGCAGTGCTCTACTATGGACGCTTTACGGAAAACGAGTAAATTTGCCAAGTCCAGAAAACCTCATAGGATAGAGAGGTGTTCATTTATAGTACGCGTGCAGTACGCGCTTCAAAGAGCAGTAGCCCTAAGAAGAGCTCAAGAGGTGGCTTCGGAGAATAGAGCATACTTGCTAACCAGTCCCGCGAAGTTATACCTAGCCTCAGTTCCGCGAGGAGAGTGGTTTAATGACGTAGTGGGGTAGATTAGTACGTAGGCGCACTCCTGGCATCATCATCATCATCAAGCAGAGAGAGCAATCTGCTGTTAAGTATCAAAAGTTGAAAGAGGAAATGTAATGGTAGAACTATTAAAGAATAAAAAGGAAAAACAGATTATTAAAAAAGAAAAAGTTTTTCTTAATTCATTAGTATATAGGATGAGTAAACATAAATATAAAGATAACTAAATAGAATAACTCTAGTCATATAACAATAAAAATGGGAAAAATGCTGATAATCTACTATCATCAGTTTACACTCGCATTAAAATTGCTCCACGGAGAAAATTGAAATTTGGTGATCAAGTTCGAATAAGCAAGTTTAAACATGCCTTTGAGAAAGGTTATACACCCAACTGGTCAACCGAAGTATTCACAATAACAAAAGTTAACCTGACTAATCCTTGGACATATTTATTGAAAGACTTTCAAGGGAAAGTGATCCAAAGTTGTTTCTACGAAATGAAACTACAAAAACCACAACAGAACGTCGCTCACCATAGCCAGCAAACTTATCTGACAGAAGTGCCCTCAAAAGACCACCCCTCAAAGGACTAAGTGCTTCTCAAGCAATCATCATCAACATCATCATCATCATCATCATCATCATCATCATCATCATCATCATCATCATCATCATCATCATCATCATCATCATCATCATCATCATCATCATCATCATCATCATCATCATCATCATCATCATCATCATCATCATCATCATCATCATCATCATCATCATCATCATCATCATCATCATCATCATCATCATCATCATCATCATCATCATCATCATCATCATCATCATCATCATCATCATCATCATCATCATCATCATCATCATCATCATCATCATCATCATCATCATCATCATCATCATCATCATCATCATCATCATCATCATCATCATCATCATCATCATCATCATCATCATCATCATCATCATCATCATCATCATCATCATCATCATCATCATCATCATCATCATCATCATCATCATCATCATCATCATCATCATCATCATCATCATCATCATCATCATCATCATCATCATCATCATCATCATCATCATCATCATCATCATCATCATCATCATCATCATCATCATCATCATCATCATCATCATCATCATCATCATCATCATCATCATCATCATCATCATCATCATCATCATCATCATCATCATCATCATCATCATCATCATCATCATCATCATCATCATCATCATCATCATCATCATCATCATCATCATCATCATCATCATCATCATCATCATCATCATCATCATCATCATCATCATCATCATCATCATCATCATCATCATCATCATCATCATCATCATCATCATCATCATCATCATCATCATCATCATCATCATCATCATCATCATCATCATCATCATCATCATCATCATCATCATCATCATCATCATCATCATCATCATCATCATCATCATCATCATCATCATCATCATCATCATCATCATCATCATCATCATCATCATCATCATCATCATCATCATCATCATCATCATCATCATCATCATCATCATCATCATCATCATCATCATCATCATCATCATCATCATCATCATCATCATCATCATCATCATCATCATCATCATCATCATCATCATCATCATCATCATCATCATCATCATCATCATCAAAAGCAGCGCCTCAAAGTAGTACTTGGATGGTGCTGGATCCAAATAACCAGTCCTCGGTGTTTCAAAAACTAGGGGAACAAATAAAAGCCCTAGTAGAAAGGTTGGAGGATGGTAAAAGGCGATCAAATCACCAGCCAATGCGCGATGCTATAGAAAGCATCAAAACGCTCTATGAGCTCTCGGCGAACGAAATGCATGATACCAAGCCCAAGGAAGTTATCAGAAAAAACAACGCCTCCCAAACATCTCCATGGCTGAAGGTGATTCCGGGCCCAAACGGAGTCTGTGGAGTCGCCAAGCTCGGAACGCCGGCTGAAGCCGCCGCCCATAGGTGAAGCAAAGAAGGCATCACGTGGTGAAGTGGTGCCCCAAACACAAAACAACGCCGCAAAGAGCAAGAAGGCCCATCCGAAGAAGACCGCCAAACCGACAATAAATGAGCAGGCCACAAAGAAAACCAAATGGCAAGTCAGTGAAGAATATAGCCATAGTGAAGAAGCCCGCCAAACCGACAATAAATGAGCAGGCCACAAAGAAAACCAAATGGCAAGTCAGTGAAGAATATAGCCATAGTGATCACCAGGTTAATTTATTTAAGGTCGGCAAAGAGAAACACAGACTGTGGCCCACCCTTACAGGGCCAAAATGGAAGGACACGATGCTCGACGAAGATATGAAATGTTAAACACCGGCGCAACAACAAACAGCTAATCCAGATCATCACTGCAGCGTACAACGCATCAATGCCCAGAAGGTTTGTCAGTAAAAGAGGCGTGCCCTGCTACTGGTGGATCACCGAGATAAAACGGCTCAGAGCGAAGTGCCGGCAAGCAAGACAAAGATCTCAGAGATCCGGAGGAAGACAATATTTCCAAGAACGGCTAAACACTTTTAAATTGGCGAGACGGGAACTGGAAAGTGCCATTAAAGAGAGTAAGTCAAAGAGTATTAAACGGCTCTGCGACGAGGCTGACCTCGATCCCTGGGGCTTAGCATATAGAGTGGTGATGAAGAAGCTTAAAGGCAACAGTTGCGCACAACTTACCTGTCCTGCAATGCTAAGGACTATCGTAGAACACTTATGCCTCCAAAGACCGACTACTATGGTCACCATCGCAAGGGAAATCAATATCGAAGATATCCCGGCCATCACATCGAAAGAACTTTTTGTGGCATGCAAAAAAATTGGAGACACAAGGGCACCTGCACCGGATGGCATCCCGAACAGGGCACTAAAGATGGCTATTAAGACGAGACCGGACATCTTTTTAGCGACGATGCAAAGGTGCATAGAGGAGGGGATATTCCTACGCCATGGAAACTACAGCACTTAGTTCTGCTTTCAAAGGGCAACAAGCCACCTAGAGAACCATCATCGTATCGTCCGATATGTCTGCTGGATACTCTAGGTAAGATCGTCGAGCGTATTATATACGACAGACTGCTTGCGGTAGCGGAGAAAAATGGAGCTCTGTCAGATCACCAGTGCGGCTTCACAAAATTCCGTTCTACCATCGATACAATAAAGGCGGTAGTAGATATAGCAACTGATGCTATACAAGGAGAAAGATGGAGATGGGGAACTAAAAGATACTGCGCAGTAGTAAAGCTCGACGTAAAAAACGCCTTAAACTCTGCGAGGTGGTCCTTTATTAGAAGATCCCTGTCCAGGCTGGACACACCGTACTATCTTCTGAGGATAGTCACGGACTACTGACGACGATGGTGGCAATTACTACAGTGTTTCCGCGGGAGTCCCGCAAGGGTCGGTCCTCAGACCCCTCGTGTGCAAAATTATGTACGATGGAGTTCTGCGACTAAACCCACCCGAGAGAGTCAAGTTTATTGGCTTCGCTAACGACATAGCAGTGGTCAAAGTAGCCAAACACATTCACGAAGAGAAGTCTGCTACGGATGAGACAGTTGTAATGATAAATGAACGGCTGGAGTCTACGGGCCTGGAACTAGCTGCGCAGAAGACTGAAGCTGTCCTATTTACCAGCCGCAAGGCGGTGGAATACGCCAACTTCCGCATTGGAAACAAGACAAAAATGTCAAAAGAATGTTTAAGGTACGTTGGAGTCATGATCGACAATCGACTGCGCTTTAAAACCCACGTCGATTATTTGAGCAGGAAAGCATCGCTGATGCAGGCGGCGCTCTCCCGAATACTACCGAACATCCAGAGTGCTCAGCTCGGTACTTTTATACGCGGTTCCCATATGGGCGCGGGCATTGGCGACAAATGAGTGTAGGACAGAGTTAGCATCAGCTCACAGGCTCTGTGCAATCAGAGTGATCAGCGGTTTCCGTACAATCTCCGATGATGCAGCCTGGTTTTAGCTGGAATGATCCCCATAGACATCCTCGCGGATGAGATGACCTTAGGCGACCGTCGAACCAGCAAGAGGCAAGGAGGATTAAAAAAGAATACGAGCAGCATCCACCATAGAAACATGGACAAAGAGACCATGGGGGAAGAGACCATGGCGGCTGCCGGAAATACCTCTATAGGTTTAGAAACGATAGTTCGCCCCAGTGCCCAGAATGTCAAAATGAGGAAGAGGACGCGCTGCATGCAGTGTTCTACTGCGGACGCTTTTCGGAAGAACGAGTTAATCTGTCAAGTCCAGAAAACGCAGTCGGAGGACAAGTGGATAGAGGTCTGTTCATTTATAGTACGCGTGAAATATGCGCTGCGAAGAGCAGAAGCCCTAAGAGGAGCTCAAGAGGCGGCTCCGGCGAATATAGTATAATTGCTAACCAGCCCCACGAAGTAATACCTAACGGCAGTTCCGCGGGAAGAGCGGTTGAAGGACGCATCTTTAGAAGATTACCACATCCATTGGCGCATCCAAGAAAAACAAAAAAAAAACACTGTGACACACACAAGGCTAAGCTCAGGCTACTGTGGGGGTCACAGGTGGCGGATGGTGATCGGCCTATACACGTGCAGGTTAGCTGTGAATAACCAATAAAGAGTCCCCGACCAAGAGCGGCAGAGAAGGAGGGCGCGACTTAAGAGGCCACAGGAATCCCTGAGAACTTTCTGTGACAAGACGAGTCGGCACCGTCTTCAAAGTAAGTGCTCCCCACCCTATTCGGGGGCTACGGGGGACACACGCACGAAACATTAGCGATACCTTGGCGATACCTGCATGTACGATGGTGAACCACGCAGCTTTTCTATTTTGGGAATTATAGCTGCTTACATACATATACTTATGTATATACTGTTTGTGTAAGTACAAACGGTCTTATTTGATGGCCCGAGCCCAGTAAGATTTTGATTATGGTATACTGGAAATATATTGGAATTAAAGCTATGTGCGCCGACGTTTGTAGTATTCTCTTATCTGAGTAGGAAGGAGTGAAATGCGGTTGAAATGGCTTTCAGGCTAATGCTGCAAACGCCCCCGTCCCGTTAAAACCTTGGCAGGACTCAAAGAGCGCTCGATGTCTCGTCGCCCTTAAGTTGGTGGTGTAGGTCAAGATGTAACATGCCTTGTTAAAACCGATTTGGCTCTGGCACAACACCTCATAAGGGTTTGTGTCAACCCTTGCATGGCCTCACTGCTTGCAAAGATAACCATGAAATCCCTAGGTTACTACATACTCGGACATCGATAACGGCTTTGAGTGGGGACCCAATCGAAATGAACACAACAAAAAAATAAATCAATGGAGGGTGGATGAGAAACGTAGTGGATGAGAAACGTAATGAGGAAAATCCCTTTCAAAGAATTTCAAGGATGCTAAGGTCACCAGACACCGCATCAGCACCCTAAGGGAGAAGCACTGAAAGCACTGTGATTTTTCTGCGACAAAAGAGATGGCATTTGAACCAATCTCGCAACTACAAATTAGGTGAGCAGATACGTCAACTGGATGAAGATGGGAACTGCTAGAAGCTGGGAAAAGGCGTTCAATACACCAACCTATGAGAGATGCAATTGAAAGCATTAGATCCCTATATGAGCTTTTTGCTATTCAACTGCAGGATGAAAAAGCAAAAGAGGTGATAAAGAAAAACAACTCGTCACAAACCTCTCCCTGGCAGAGAAACGCTCAAAGACTTAAGAAAAGGCAGGGTCATAATGGCGAAACCCCGGAGCTAAAGAGGAATAAAAATCCCAGGCGGTAGAGTCGAAACTAAAAGAAAATAATACTGGAAGCACAACTCCAAGGATCAAGGAGAACAACACCGTCATTCCGACAAAGCAGAAGCCAAGCGATGGCTGGCAGTCGAGAAAAACAAAGAAGGAGACTAACCAAAGAAAGGTAGAGGTGAAAAGAAGTAAACCGGACGCGTTCGTCATCGAAGCAAGTGAAGTACTTTCGTACGCGGAAGCTATTGGAAAGCGGTATCCAGGATAAGAAGGACCCAGACAGGAGGAGCTCCTAATACAGCTCAAGGAAACTGGAAATAAGACAGAAGAGTTTAAAACTGTCATTGGCGAGGTTTTAGGAGAACGAGCGAGTGGAAGTACACTCACACATCGCACTACCATCGAGCTGAAAGACATTGACGAAGTCACCGGAAAGGAGGACATTTGCGAGGCAATAAGGACTCAACTCGGGGTTGTTATACAACCAGCAGACATATTATCCTTGCGAAAATCGTACGGTGGAACCCAAACAGCAACGATTGGTCTTTCCGTCGGATTTGCAAAGAAATTGTTGGATGCACAAGGTATGGATTAGTACATAGACGCACTCCTGGCATCGAATATTCGGGTGTTGCGATTCGTGCATGTTGGTGGCACGGGCTACCGCATCTTTGGAAGATTACCACATCCATTGGCGCAACCAAGAAAAAAAGTTCAGGCTTTTAGAGGGTCACAGGGGGCGGATGGTGATCCGACTGCAAACGTGGTTAACTGTGTCCCCGACCAAGATCGGGAGAGAAGGACGGCGCGGCTAAAAGGCCACAGGAACCCCTGAGAACTTTCTGTGACAAGACCTGAAGTGCCTGAAGACGGCACCGTCCTCAAAGTGAGTGTCCCCACCCCCTTCGGTGGAACGGGTTCGATTATTGACATCACGTTCGTAAGAAACTCCGTCCGCGAGTCAGCGAGGAATACATGCACAGTGACCACCAAGCAGTACATTTTAAGACGAAGCAACAACTCGTCCGTGTCCTCGTCATACTAGAGGAGGAACACCATGCTACTGGTGGAATGAAGAAATAAAAAAAGCAAGACGCAACCTAAAAAGGGCAGTCAAGAAGAGCAAGACAAGATGTTTTAAACAGCTTTGTGAAGAAGCCGAAATAAACCCTTGGGATACACAGCAGCTCGCCGCAAATTACTTGTCCAGCAATCCTAAGCTTTTCCCCCGAAATACATCTACTATGTGCAACATCATAAGGGAGACCAATACGGAGGACATCCCAACATTCACAGTGGATAAACTCATAAGCGCATGCAAGATGGTAGGCGACAGTAATGCGCCCGGACCTGATGGCATACCAAATAAAGCACTGAAAGCAGCTATTCATAAGAGGCCAGGCGTGTTTATGAAAATAATCCAAAAATGTCTTGAAGAAGGAGTTTTCCCGGTTGCTTGGAAACTACAATACATAGTCCTGCTTCCAAAGGGAAACAAGCCACCTGGGGAACCGTCCTCGTATCGCCCAATGTGTTTTCTAGACACAATGGAAAAGATATAGAAGAGAGAGGAGCACTATCAGACTATCAGTTTGGGTTCAGAAAATCGCGGACTACTGTTCAAGCCGTAAAAACTGTGGTCGACATTGCGGCCGAATCGATACAAGGAGAAAGATGGCAGGATGGTACAAAAAAATACTGTGTAGTGGTGACTTTGGACATCAAAAATGCCGCTAACTTGGCAAACTGGGCGTTCATCAGAAGATCATTAGTCAGGAGGGATATGCCATATTACATGCTGATGATAGTAGAAAACTACTCTACCAGCAGAAAACTGATGAAGGGTTAAAATACTACAGTGTTTCAGCTGGGGTTCCACAAGGATTAGTACAAGGCCCTCTCCTATGGAACATTATGTATAGTGTTAAGGCTTATGTCGCCGCAAGGAGTTCAAGTAGTCGGATTTGCAGACGACATCGCCGTCGTTACGGTGGCAAAACAAATAAAGGAGATAGAGTCAGCATCAAAGAATGGTTAGTATCCTCCGGGCTAGAATTAGCGGGCCACAAAACGGAAGCCGTCTAAGTTACCAGTAGAAGAATTGTGGAATACGTCAATATACGGGTGGGACATCAAATAGTCCGTTTAGTTAGTGCAAGGAGCACTTTCTAGAATACTACCAAACATTGGTGGACCTGGATATGCTAGGAGGATTCTCCTATCTAGAGTAGTCAGCTCAGTCCTCTTATACGCTGCTCCGGTTTGGCCGGGGACACTTGCCATAAAAGCAAACAAGAGGAAACTTTCGTCCATACAGACGCATACAGACTCTGTCTATTAAGAGTGATCTGTGGATTTCGAACAATCTCGGATGAATGAATGGTTCCGATCGACATTCTCGTGGACCAGATGTTGAGAATTTATAATAGAAGAACTCCAGGGTGACAAGATGCAGGTGAAATTGCAAGAATAAAAGGAGAGGGGTGACCGGCTTCAGCAGCACTCTGGCCAGCCAGGTGGGATAATAGTTCAAAAGGCAGATGGGCCTATAAGTTGATCCCGAATATCGGGACCCTAACAAAACGAGCACATGGTAATAACAACTATTACCTTACGCAGGTCCTATCTGCTCACGGCGGCTATCGCAAATACCTTCACCGATTCGGACACGATAGCTCCCCTTTGTACCCCGAATGCTCAAACGAGGAGGAAGATACGGAACACGCAATATTGCATTGCCGGCGTTTTTCGCAGTGGAGAATCAACCTGCCCAATCCAACACTACTCATAGACCAATTGTTGCAGTCGGAGGAAAATTGGAAGGAAATTGGCACACTTATGTTAATGGTGCAAAACGTGCTTAGACGAATAGAAGGAATTAGACTGAGCTGAAGAAGCATGCACAAGAAGCATAGCATAAATTGCTAACCAGCCCCGCGAAGTAATACCTAACGGCAGTCCTGCGGGGAGAGTGGTTGACGGACGTATTCTGGTGTTGCGATAATGCATGTTGGTGGCACGGGATACCGCATCTTTAGAAGATTACCACATCCATTGGTGCAGTGCTTACCCACCTCCTAGCCCTCGGTACTGGCATACTGGAAACAACGTTGTAGAATGATTGTGATATGGGCTGACGTGTGCAGTATTCCGTAACCTGAGCAAGCAGGAGTGAAATTCTGTTAAAATGGCTTTCAGGCTAATGCTGTGAACGCACCCGTCCCGTTAAAACCGTGGCAGGCCTCAAAGTACGTTCAATGCTCCGTCACCATTAAGTTGTTGGTGTAGGTCCAGATGGAACATTCCTGGCACATAACCCCATAAGGGCCTGTGTCAACCCATGCCTCACTGCATGCATAGATAACCATGGGATCCCTAAGAAGGGCTACGGTGGCACGCAGATCGCGACAGTAGGCCTCCCGGGATAGAGGCAAAAAAGTTACTCGAATGCGGCAAAATCAAAGTCGGATGGGTAAGTTGCCGTATTCGTGTTTGGAAGGACCTCATTAAATGCTTCAGGTGTTAGGAGTTTGGCCACACGGCCGATCCAAGCAATGCAGGAAGACAAGTTTTCCAAAAACGGCTAACCACTTTTAAATTGGCGAGACGGGAACTGGTGAGTGCCATTAAAGAGAGGAAGCCAAATAGTTTTAACGGCTCTGCGACTAGGCTGACCTAGACCCCTGGGGCTTATCGTATAGAAGGTGATGAAGAAGCTTAAAGGTAACAGGTGCCCACAACTAACCTGTCCTACAATGATAAGGACTATAGTAGAGCACCTATTCCCGCAAAAACCCACTATTTTGGGCACCATCACAAGGGAAATCATTATCAAAGATATCTGGGCCATCACATCGGAACAATTTTTTTTTGCATGCAAAAAAATTGGAGACACCAAGGCACCTGGACCGGACGGCATCCCGACTAGGGCATTAGAGATGGCTATTAAAACAAGACCGGACATCTTTTTAGTCACGATGCAAAGGTGCCTAGAGGAGGGGGTATTCCCTACGCCATGGAAACTACAGCAGCTAGTTCTATTCCAAACGGCAATAAGCCACCTGGAGAAACATCATCGTATAGCCTGACATGTCTGCTGGACACTCTAGGTAAGATCCTAGAGCGTATTATATACGGCAGACTGCTTGCGGTGGCGGAGGAAAATGGAGCTCTGTCAGATCACCAGTATGGCTTCAGAAAATCTCGTCCTACCGTCGATGCAATAAAGGCGGTAGAAGATATTGCAATTCATGCTTTACAAGGAGAAAGATGGAGATGGGGAACTAAAACTTACTGTGCAGTAGTAACGCTAGAAGTTAAAAACGCGTTCAACTCAACCCTGCGAGGTGGTCGTTTATTAGGAGATACCTGTCCAGGATGGATACACCATACTATCTTCTGAGGATAGTCACGGACTACTTTAGTAACAGGAGATCAAGGTATCATACTGACGATTGGAACTTGAACTGACCTTGGAACTCTCCTATGAAACATTATGTACGATGGAGTTGTGCGACTAACTCTGTCTGAGGAAGTCAAGGTTATTGGCTTCGCTGAGGACATAGCAGTGGCCACAGTACCCAAGCACAATCACGAGGTGGAGCGCAAGGCGGTGAAATACGCCAACTTCCAAAGAATTATTTACCCTAGAAAGATAAACTTATTTTTTAGTACTGAAAAGATAAACATGCGCCTGCGAGGCACACAATTAAAAAACATTTATTTTATTTCAAAATTGAGGAGATTCTCTTTTTTTTTATTATTTCGTTTCATTGTTACAATACTTAAAATTATGTAAAACATAAATAAATAACAAAATATATAACGGGTGATCCAAGTAGAGATACTTTTTTCAATAGCCTTTTTTGACAGATCACGTGTGAGTCGTGTCATGCTGTCATGTTATTTTTGTTTAGTATTGTTTGGCATTTCATAATGGAAAGAAAGACAAATTGTTCAACTTTATTATGAAAATTCACGTTCTGTGAGGAATGTGTTTTGTGCACTTCGCTCAACTTATGGTCAACATAATCGGCCTACTGAGCGTACGATTCGCAACACCATCACCCATTTTAAGACCCTGCATTCATTATTGGATAATATTCGACCGA
The DNA here is from genome assembly GCA_963576555.1 of Ferdinandea cuprea. Classification (NCBI taxonomy): domain Eukaryota; kingdom Metazoa; phylum Arthropoda; class Insecta; order Diptera; family Syrphidae; genus Ferdinandea; species Ferdinandea cuprea. The sequence continues at coordinate 89,499,441 of OY754958.1, read as the reverse complement.
ATAGACCACGTCCAGCACGCTGTGAAGAAAATATAGCGGCCGTAGCTGAGAGTGTACACGAAGACCGTAGAGAGTCGATTCGGCGCCGTTCGCAGCAACTCGGACTGACGTATGGAACGACTTGGCGCATTTTACGTCAAGATCTTAAATTGAAAGCGTACAAAATACAGCTTGTGCAACAACTGAAGCCGCTCGACCTTCCCAAGCGTCATCGCTTCGCTCTATGGGCTCTTGAAAAGTTCCAAGAAGATCCGAAGTTTTCGAGGCAAATTTTGTTTAGCGATGAGGCCCATTTCTGGCTCAATGGGTATGTAAACAAACAAAATTGCCGGATTTGGGACGAAGAGCAACCTGAAGAGATTGAAGAACTGCCACTTCATCCAGAAAAAACAACGTCAATGGCGATCGTTATCGTGCCATGATAACCGACTATCTGATGCCTGAAATTGAAGCTCGTGATCTCAGCGACATTTGGTTTCAGCAAGACGGCGCCACTTCCCACAGATCGCAACAATCAATGGACTTATTGAGAGATCATTTCGGTGAGCACATAATTTCACGTTTTGGGCCGGTCGATTGGCCACCAAGATCGTGTGATATCACACCGTTAGACTTTTTCCTGCGGGGATATGTAAAGTCAAAAGCTTATGCCGATAAACCCGCTTCGATTCAGGCCTTGGAGGAAAACATCACGCGTGTCATTCGCCAGTTACCAGTCGAAATGCTCGAACGAGTGATCGAAAATTGGACTCAACGGATGGACCATCTGCGACGTAGCAACGGCCAACATTTGATAGACATAATCTACAAAAAATAAATGCCAAAGAATGTTCTTTCCAATGATAATAAACATTCTCCATTAAATTTTAATTTTCTTTGTTTTTTTCTTTAAAAAAATAGGGAACCTCGAAATGGATCACCCTTTATAAATGGGTTAGAAATTAAAGTTAGTACGAACGACGTTTAAAAGAAGAAAGCAAAAAAAATATAATTTGCGGGCGCCTCCGAGCCGCAGATCATCTTTCTAGGCTTAAAGTACATTGGAGTCATGATCGACAATCGACTGCGCTTCAAAACCCACGTCGAGTATTCGAGCAAGAAAGCATCGCTGTTGCAGGCGGCGCTCTCCCGAATGTTACCGAACATCGGTGGACCCGGATACGCCAGAACGATCATGCTGTCCAGAGTGGTCAGCTCGGTACTCCGATGATGCAGCCTACGTTTTAGCTGGAATGATACCCATAGACATCCTCGCGGATGAGATGAAGAGGGTGTATCTTAGGCGACCCCCGAACTGGTGGGACCGCTCCACAAAAGGCAGGTGGACCCACTAGCTCATTCCCATCATAGAAACATGGACGAAGAGACCAAGGGGGAACTGTAACTATCATATTACATCACACAGTTCCTGTCTGGTCATGGCGACTACCGGAAATGCCGCCATAGGTTTGGACACGATAGTTCGCCCCCAGTGTCCAGAATGTCAAAATGAGGAAGAGGACGCGTTGCATGCAGTGTCCTAGTGCGGACCCTTTACAGAAGTAATTGTAAATCTGCCCAGAAAACCTCATAAGTCACATGACGCAGTCGGAGGACAAGTAGTTAGAGATCTGTTCATTATAAAAAAAATGTGCAGTACGTGCTGCGAAGAGCAGAAGCCCTAAAACGAGCTCAAAAGGCGGCTTCGGAGAATAGAGCATAATTGCTATCCAGCCCCGCGGAGTATTACCTATGGGCTGTCCTGCGGGGAGAGTGGTTGAAGGTTGTAGTGGTATGGATTAGTACGTAGGCGCACTCCTGGAATCGAAAATTCGGGTGATGCGAATCGTGCATGTTGGTAGCACGGGCTACTGCATCTTTAGAATATTACCACATCTATTGGCGCAACCAAGAAAAAAAAAACACCGCGCACTGACGCATCTGAACAGAATCCCCCCCAACACACTAATCACACATTAGCAAATAAAGCAAAAACGAAAACTAAAACAAACATACTAAATTTATAACTAACATGACGACACACACCAAACCCATGTCACGCCAACAACAATCACCCTCATTCAAGGCTCATATCTGCCGACGACACAACAAAGCAAAAACGAAATATAAAACAAACACACTAAACAAACATGACGACACACACCAAACCCATGCCACCCCAACAACAATTATCCTCATTCAAAACTCACGCCTTCCCTCTCACTCTAACGCAGAATCCCTTTTTTCGGATATATGTAATAGTTTACGGCATTCATACAATTTAGTAAGAACTTGTAGGCGATCACTTACTTCATTGAACATGTCCGCATACAACTACGATGTTATGCGTTAAGTCGTTTGCCGGCCGAACTTCGCATTGACTATCTTCGTAAGCGTGGAAATGACGACCCAATGAAAGTTGAAGGGAGAGAAGTAAATTGTGTACTGAACGGAGAAGGAGACGTACTGTTGAAGAGTAGAAGTTGAGTGTAAGGAAGAGTTTTCTCTGTGTTAGAAAAGGTCACTGTTCCAAGAAATAATAAGTTTAATGGAAAGCATCTTCCTGCAATGTGCGATCAGGCATTCAAGAAATACAAACACACAACCAAAGAGAAACAAGACGGAAGAAGTAACGTTACCTTGAATTTATATAATACTAACGGCACCTTTTCGATTGTCTAGACGGCTAGATGTATTTTTCGGTGCCGAGTACGATAAGCGGACGGTTGATATAGTAGCATTGGCAGTCCCAAGAATATGTGTCGATGTGCTAATTTAGTTGGTTCAGATTTCTATTGGAGCGTAGTGATTGGTCAGCATATTAAAATCACCAAACGTATGAGAACGAGAATGGACGAAATTGCGCATTATATTTGTTGCTTTTGCTTTCAGCGATAACTTTCCCTGAGATACCTAGTGAGTTCTGGAAAATGATGGGAGACATCGGGCTCAGATGGCTTATGATTCCTATCTCTAAACTCATGAGAGGTGATCCAATGCCCAACCAGGGAAGGGAAAGTTATCTTCTTCCTTTGCACAAAGGAAAGGGAGATACGGGAAACTGTGATAATTACCGTTTAATCAAGTTGATGTCACACACCATGAAGATCGTTGAGCGGGTATTAGATAGTCGCCTAAGACAAATAATACGGCTCTCTGATAGCCAGTGCGGGTTTGTCGTGGGTAAATCAACCATAAATGCAATCCAAAGTATAAGGATCATAATGGAAAAGCATTGTGATTCCTTAAAGGATCTGCATATGATTCTGGTTGATTTTGAAAAAGCATTCGATAGACAACCAAGAGTTCTAATGTGGGTAGCGCTAAGACAACGAGGAGTTACTGAAACCTACCTACAGCTGATCATGGACATGAACGAGAGAGCGAAGACAAAAGTTAGATGTCCCGCAGGAGTCGCCGATGAATTTCCAATAAGGGTCGGTGTTCACTAGGGAAGTGTCTTAAGTCCTTTTCTTTATTACGGTCCTTGATTATCTGCTTGAGGGAAAAGTGAAGGACCCAAAGTGCATCAGGAATTCTTTGCTGACGATGGAGCCATCATATGATGATCACACTTCCCTGCAACGAGCACTTGATGTTTGATTAGATGCTTTAGAGGGGAATTGGTATCGTATTAGCCTAAAAAAGACAGAGTATCTGTACTGCCCATTCTCTTACCCAAGCCAAACTATTACAGACATATATCTGAATGGGGTGATGGTTCCCAAGTGTGAAAAGTTCAAATATCTGGGATCAATGATCAACAGCGAGCAACCGTTGATGACGACATCAATCATCGTGTAAGCGTAGGGTGGTTGAAGTGCCAGGAAAACTCTGCCATCTTCTGTGACCGAAAAATGTCCCTTTAGCTGAAAGGAAGGCTCTACACCGCAGTTGTGCATCCGGCGCTCACATACGGTTCACAATACTGGACAGTGTACAAAAAGTATGAGGGCAAATTGACAGCAGCTGAGATAAAGATGCTTTGCATGACAGCAGGAGTAACAATGCTCGATCGAATTAGAAGTTCCAGAATTCGAGGAAGCCTTCACGTCAAAGAACCCTTCTCGAAAAAATTAGGCACGACAGACTCAGTTGGTATTGCCATGTTCAAAGAAGGTATCCTACGAACCCCGTCAAAAAGGCAATGGCAATCAGCGTTCCCTTACAATCGTGTAAGAGAGGCAGGCCTAAAACATCCTGGATCACACAAATGCAAAAACCATCAGCATTTGATTGGCCTCAATGATGAAGTGATCCAAAATCGGGATGCCTGCAGATATCTTTTGAGGTCGAATCGGCGAACCCCACAGGCGGACCAGTAGGAATGCAGTGAACTGGAAGGGGTAATGATCCCTGTAATCCTGATCATAATCTCGTCGTTAAATGGAGAGAACAAGGCAAGAGGAAGAGCGAGATATTACAACAGGCCATTTCAATGCAAGGGTTGAATTTGAACAGTTTCTTAATAACGCTTCATTTTCGACACACAACCAATTTGTCTTTTCTGAACAATAACAACCACAAGCAAGTAATTTTTCACAGTTATATGTTCCATCAACAAATTCACTTTGCAAAATAGAAAAGTGGCCTTTATCGTACCATGGCTTAAACAATGTTCACGCCTTCCCATTTAAGTTAAAACCCTTAAGGAACTGCTCAGTGTAGCTGGGATTATGTTCTAGCGAACTTTCATTTGCTGGTTAAGGGTAAAGCGCAATCATGGTTTTGGTTTTTTTAGCAAAACCCTGGTGCATCGTACGAAAACCTAAAGAGTGCCTCAATTAAAGAGTTTAGCAATATTGGAAACGATCATGAGCAGATTTTGCGTCAAGGTCACAAAAACAATTTTGATGACCTTTACACAGATTTGCTAAGAATGAATGCTCGTCTGAGAGAACTGTTAAATTAGATGAAAAGATAGATAGAATTGATTAGAAAAACTCAAAGGAAAGATTAGGACCACTGTTGTTTCCATACCAAGTCAACAGTTTGGATCATATACGAGATGTTGCAAGACAAGCTGAGATATTTCTCAGTCATCAGATGTCAAAGATTTTCCAACTATAGATGAGCTGTGAACAGAATTGAAGGATCAGTTCTCTATGAGGCTAAACATCAAGTGAATGTCCAGAAGTAGCCGTCTATTCAAATAAGTTCGATCATGCAAGACATTCTGTAGATACCACCAAGTTTACGTGTTGGAATTGTGACCAACTTGGACACTCATTTTATGGTCAAGTGGAATCAAGAAGGCTTTTGTGTTATAGGTGTAGCGAAAAGAGTGTGATAACACCAAAACGTCATAAAAAGCATTCGTTAAACAAGACGGTGAGCAAGATGGCAGCCGGAGACTTTCGTTCAAATGCCCAACCCCCGAGCCAATAAAACCCATTCAAATATCTTCAGATAGTCATAGACCGTCTGAAGATATAAATTTAAATCCTGATTTGTCCCTAAATGAAGTACCATCGAACGGAAAAGTATCAACTTTAAAACGAGTGTCTCGAAGTGTAGATGTGTCTATTCAAACAAATAAATATTCGCCAATGTAATTTCACGAGAGAGTTACAAGATACAAAAATACAAGAAACCATTATTTTGTAATTCAAACAACTTTAAAGTGTCGAAGAAATTGAAAAGTGTAGAATTCGCTACGCCTATCGAAGACACAATAGAAAAGTCTCAGAGTCAGCCTTAATTGATAACGCTAACGACATTAGACCATTTTTAAATATAAAGCTTGGAAGTGAGAAGGTTTACGCTTTACTTGATTCAGGGGCGTCAGTTAGTGCGCTCGGAAGGGATAACAGTGCATTTTAACAACAGCACAAAAACGATAGATTTTTATGTAGAATCAATGCTGCAACAACGTGTATACCTAGAAATAATTTTTGGAATAGTTTAATTATCGTTCCAAAGATAGTTCAAGATATATCTGCACTTAAAACGGATACACCTGATGCTAAAATTCATGAAATCTCTCCCATGCAAAAGTATACTACAGAGGAAGTGAGGTGTGTCCTCATGGACCTCTTCGTCTCCGCAACCTCTACAAATATCGTCGTCCTTGAGATTTAGTTTCCTCATGTGATTTCTTAAGAAGTTATGACCCGTTAGAGCCCCTACCAGCTTAGACTGCGATGGCCTGTGAAACTGTAGAAGTTTGAATGTTCGGCCGTTGTCATATGCTGGCCATAGCTTCCGAGATACTTCACAGGTAGTTAGTGCTTTCCACCTGTTATTGGTTTTCATACGTATCTTGTTTTCCACTCGTTCTCTGAGATTACATAGTGGAGGCTTGATCGACTGTAGTGCTCTATCTTTATCCATTGCGGACCCCTTTCACGCCAGTTCATCAGCAATCTCATTGCCGGCTTCGTCACTATGTCCAGGGACCCAGCAGAGATTCGTGGAGTGCTGCGAGCAAAGAACCTGAAGCTCTTCGCGACAGCAGTGAACTAGCTTCGATTTAATTTCTATAGTAGAAATTGCTCTTATAGCCGTCTGGCTATCAATGAAAATGGTAATATCATTACGTGGTAGTGCCAGCAATGACAACATTCGGGCCGCTTCCGCGATTGCCAGAATCTTTGCTTGGAAGACACTACTGCTATCAGGAAGCCTGATGGAGAAGTGTATATTAAATTCCTCACGGAATATACCAGCACCGGTTCCACATTCCATCTTTGATCCATCTGTATAGATGGATACCGATTTCCGCTTTGTGGGTTCATCTGTTCATCATTCATCTCTGCTCGGAAAGGAGTAGGTGAAAAGTCTATCAAAGTTCAGTTGGGGAGACATGTAGTCAGAAGTGATAGTATACTGGTTTTTTACGACAACCAGATTGCTTGTTGGTAATCATTGAGTTGGCCGTGAGATAAGACCGGTTTTTTTTTTTGCAAAATATTTTCAAAGACTTTAGACAAAAAAGGCAATACCGAAATTTGTCTAAAGTGGTATGATTTTAGCTGCCTTCAATAAGTCCGGATATATTCCAGACATCAGAATAGTATTAAAAGCAAAGAAAATGTAAGGCAGAAAGTATGGTACAATCATACACAGAAAATAGGGGTGAATATCATCTGGCCCAACTGCCTTTGATTTAATGGAAAGCAAACTTTCGACAACATCACCACTATCAACTGCAGAAAAACCAAAATCAGGGTCGTCACGATTGCACTGATCAGTAAATGTAAAGGGGCTTCGTCGCGGAGCGATGGGTCCTGTTTCAATGGATCAGAATCAAATGTTTCATTGAGGGCATTAGGATCGATGTCTGATTCTTGGCTTACCAATGCCAATGTTATGTAAGTTTTTCCACAACTGTCGGCAGTTTAAAGATGCGTTGAGTTGATGAGAAAAGTGTTGTGACTTGGCTGTACGTATTTCTGATACAACTTTATTCCGAAGTGAACAATACGCACGACGCAACTCATTCAAACGGTAACGTTTCCAAGTGTTATAGGCTTCATCTCTTTGTCGTATTAGTGATCTTATATTGCGAGTAAAATATTCTATACTGCTATCAGCATCGGATGAAAGTTTAAGTTTGCATTTAATAGTTCTCTTAACTCAAATTGCCACGCCTCCCCCAACATGATGCTTTCTATTAAGGCGAAAAACACGATAACCCTCTAGGCAACAAACCTCGTCACTTAACTCATCACTCAACCGAGTTTCCGTAACACAAATAACATCTAAATCAGAATCAACGAAGGTATTGCGAAATTCATCAATTTTCGGAAGCAAGATTTGCGCATTAATGTGACAAACCTGGAGCTCGCATTTCTCTTGCTCAGAACTCTTACTATTGAACGCAATACGCTGTAATTAAACATTGTTAACTGCAACAAGTAGAAGGATATGAAAATAAAGCAACAATATAAACAAAAGTTAATAGAAATGTAAAATATAAGAAAGAAAATGATTTAAAGAAGAAGATACAGAGAAAAATTTGATTTAATTGGTATAAAAAATTTAGAAATAAAATGCAATAATATTAATTTATAACTGATGATCTGGCAACGTCTTCGAGACCATCGAAATTAGTATAGCTATGTCACCCGCTTTACTTCTGACATAAACAACTCCTCGTGAAGAGTATACATTAAAAAAAACTTAGTTAAAAGAAATTAAAAAAATATTTTTTTATCGAGGAGAAGCCTCTATTTATTTGCTCAAAGTAATTATAAAAACTGAATCTTAAATCTAACATGGATTTACTTATTACCTAGGTTCTCTTATCTCTACGTGCAAGAATGTGGGAATTTGGATTGGGAATGGGAAAGGTGTCGTTTTCGGTTGCACCAGACGCTGGCTCAGCAACATGCATGTGGAGCATGGGTACTCATGTTGCTGATATGTTGTTGTCAGGTGTGATGCGATGCTGCTTCATGATTTTGAATGTGTGTGGTGTTAACTCTTCCCTTCTAAGAATCAAACGTCCTCGTTTGACCTTAAATCAAAAGAACGGTATTTGGCTTATTCGTGTAGGCTTATGTGTTGAAACTTTTTCTTGAGCCTCGCTGATTTCTTGACAGGGAGTTGTTATAGGTCTATTTTCTTCCATCTCAATTTGGATTTCTGTATCAGGTCGGTGGTTTAAGTTGATATGAATTGGGCGCTTTTTCCATACTGTTTTTGCCATGAAGGCTAGTGTAAAGGTTGCTATGGCTGTAATGAGTATAAGATTTATGGCTTTTATGGTGTTATGTTTTGCGTCTAGTGTCCTTATTTCTTCAGTGTTGCTGTTATGTAGTTCCTTTATCATTTCCAGTGATAGCATTTCTTCGGTGTCCTACACTGTAGAGAATTGAGCGATTGCAGGTAATGGCTTTAATATGGATATTACGCTGTCAGATGAGTAGGTTTTATTTTCGATGGTAATTGTTGAGTTTTGAAATTTAACTATAAATGTGCCGGTCAATGGTAATGAGTTGTTGTAATCGTTGTCTTGCCGCATTGTGCCGTTGAACCGATTGAGGAAAATAACTCCTGGGGAGATTTCGTCTACTGTAGGGATGTGTTGATTGTTTATTCGTGTGCAATTAGCTTTAATGTTAAGGAGTAGGTTGGGAATACAGGATGTGCTACTAAGATCTAATACATTACGATAAGGATATATTGACAAGTTATTATATGACTTACAATCTAATTTCAAAATTTTCTTTTCACATTTCAAAATTTTTTCGCATTCTAATTTATTTATAAAATTAGCTTTTTTAACAGGTTTAAGTAAGAGTTTATTGTAAGTATTTGACTCTAAACTTGGTATACTTATAATATAAACTACTAAATTTCTGTCTGTGGCAACTTTTACTTCGGCGAAGTTTAGTGCTTCGTCAATATTGCCGTAAGGAATAAAGGGTGATTTTTTAGCTGGTTTGGTTTTGGCAACACTGGTTTTGACAGCTGACGTGTGTTTAGTACCTTGTGTCACTGTCAAACAGCTTCAGTTTGGTTTGCAATTTAACCATGGATCGTCTTACAAATGAACAACGCTTGCAAATTATTGAATTTTACTATCAAAATTCTTGCTCGGTTCGAAATGTTCATCGCGCGCTGCTTCCATTTTATGATCGGCATTCTCGACCTTCTGAGCAGTCTATTCGGAAGATTGTGACCAAATTTCGCACCAAATTTACTTTGTTGGACATTAAACCACCAACACGTTTACGTACTGTGCGTATTGAAAAAAATATTGCGGCCGTATCAGCTAGTGTGACAGAAGACCGCGAAATGTCGATTCGGCGCCGTTCCCAGCAGTTAGGCCTTTGTTACAGCACTACGTGGAAAATTTTGCGGAAGGATTTGGGCGTAAAGCCTTTTAAGATACAGCTGGTGTAAGAACTAAAGCCAGGCGACCTACCACAACGCCGAATTTTTGGTGAATGGGCTCTTGGAAAGCTGGCCGAGGATCCGCTTTTTTATCGAAAAATTGTGTTCAGCGATGAGGCTCATTTTTGGTTGAATGGGTACGTAAATAAGCAAAATTGCCGCATTTGGAGTGAAGATCAGCCAGATGCATTGCAACAGCTACCAATGCATCCCGAAAAAGCCACTGTTTGGTGCGGTTTATGGGCCGGCGGCATTATTGGGCCATATTTCTTCAAAGATGATGCGAATCGCAGCGTTACTGTCAATGGTGAACGCTACCGAGCGATGATAACAAACTTTTTTTTGCCCGAAATGGAAGTTCTTGACTTGCATGATATGTGGTTTCAACAAGACGGTGCCACATGCCACACAGCACGCGAAACAATGGCGCAATTGCGAGGCGAGTTTGGTGAACAGTTAATTTCACGTTTCGGGCCGGTCAATTGGCCGCCTAGATCGTGCGATTTGACACCATTAGATTATTTTTTGTGGGGGTATGCCAAGGCTAATGTGTATAGGGACAAGCCCGCTTCGATTGACGCACTGGAAGCCAACATCCATGCATTCATTCGTGAGATACCGGCCGATATGTGTGAAAGAGTATGCCAAAATTGGACTCAGCGGATGGGCTACCTGAGACGCAGCCGCGGTCAACATTTGCATGAAATTATCTTGAAACATTAAATTGCAAGGTTCAAACTATCGATTCAAATAAATATTTCATTCATTTTTTCGAATATTTTGTGTTTTTTTTTTAAAAAAAGTTCTAAACCTCTTAAAAAATCACCCTTTATTTTCTTTATTTATAATTTGTTCGGCTATATTGATTTCTTTAATTGACAATATGTAGGAATTTATGATTCCTTTATTTGCCCAAAGTATGGCATATTCTATGTTAACTAGTTCTTCCTTAAGTAATTTAATTTTGTGTTGAGTAACAGATATAATATTATTCATAAATAGGTCATGTTTTTCATTTTCGTTAAAACTTCATTTGTTTTTTTTGTAATTTCATTGATATTATTAATTACATCTCTGTTAATAAGGACTTGTTTATTGTTATTTCTTAGTACATTATTTATTTTATTTTTAATAATTCGGAATTCGTCATGGTCAGGGCTTCCGGCTATCCACTTCCATGCGCTTCCAAGGAAATTGAGTGATCTTTTGTTTTTAGATTTAAGTCTATTAAGTATTTGTTCTATTTCCGAAAGATCGTGAGAAAGGAAAGGATAGGAAGGATGGTTCTTGCTTATGCCATGTTCTATTGTATATCGGATGTTGGTTATTATGCTTTCGCATGGTCCCAAATCTATGATATGGATCATTTTAAAACTGCCATTTTGGATCAACGCTGTCCCAGTTTCTATCGCCACAAGTTCACTGGATGAATAGTCCAGAATCTGGATATCGGCCATAGATATGGTTAACATTAATCTGTTGGGAAGAGTTAGGTCAGTTTCTTATACGATGTTTATATATAATTTTGCCGCTTTCTGTAACGACGCTAGTGTTTCTATTTTCCTTGACTATTTCTTCTTTGTATCTACTGGAAAGTTTTGTTCCTAACATTTTGTTTTGTTTTACATAAATTGTTTGTCCTGCTGTATATTGTTTTGGTTCTTGTTTTCTTTTATTATGGTATGCTAAGTCGGTTTCTTGTTTTTGTCGTAACCTCTCTAGATTTGACCGTCGCGTCTTCTCGTAGTCTTCGGGGCCAAAGGTAACATTACGACCAAAGAAAAGGTCAACTGGTTTTTTGTTTGTGGTGGAATGAATACTATGGTTGTATTCATTCACGGATCTTTCAATCAGTTCCTCGAAATTTCGATGTAGGTCATCTTTTTTAAGGCATCTCATTAACTCTGCTAGAGTCGAATGGAAGCGTTCTATTTGCCCATTAGCTTCGCTTCTATAAGGTGGTGTCGTGTAGACATTAATTCTTAGCTCATCCTTCATCAAGAAGATAATTGTGGATGAATTAAGAGAAGGTTCATTATCAATGACAACTTGTGATAGAATAGCTAGGTGGGAAATAAAAATTCGAGATGGAGATTGACCTGAATCCCTTGGCAGCTGTAGGTACGCTTGCGATCGCACGGCGTTAGCTCGACGGTGGGGTGGGATCTTGCTGCCTTCCTATTCACACATGTTTTTCGTGCCTGTTTCTATTTGTTTTGAGGTTTGTGAAAAAAAGAGGGTTGGGAGAGAAAAGCTAAAGAGAGGAGTGTTCAAGAGAGAACTATTTAAAATTTGCAAAAGGAACAGTGCTATATGAAAGCGAACATTGTTGATGTTGTTTCGGATGTTAAGAAACTTATGGACTTGCCCTCCCCTTTGCACTCGGTGGGAACCGCATGCACCGTGACTACCCCTGTTCCATGTTTATTTCAAGGGATAGTCCCTAACTATACCCTTGCGCGTATTTAGACGATCATGACCTTAAAAGCGGTAAATTTTAGTCGCAAATGAAATGCATAATTAATTTATTCACAGATCATGTGTATAGTATAATTTGGTAAAATTCATGTTTATATATATTATCATTATCATTACTATTTAATGGTTATGAATAGGGAATAATAATTCTTAGGCATAGAGCCTTGGTACTAAACACAAGAACTTAAATTACTAAATTAATAAACGTAATTGCAAGTATAAATTATAAATGTAATAAAAAAAAGGTAATATATGTTGCCAAAGAAATTATTGTGAGGTACAATTGTACTTACAGTTTTCCCGTGTCGCTGAAATTTGTGGCCACAAGTTTCCTTTTGAAGACGATGATGATGATGTGCTAGTCTTTTTCTTTTAGGTATTTAAGGTAAAAAAAAAACAATTTCTAAGGCAATACAACGACTTTAACACAGAAAGATATTTAGTTTACGTAAGTATTTAGTAATTAATAGGCAAATTAGAATAATAATTTTGGGCAATCACTGAACTGTCACTGCACTTGTGGATTATTTTATGTAGGTAATGATGATGAATAATGATGATATGATAGTTTTTTTTTTTTTTTTTTTTGGAATTTCTCGCATATCAGCACTTGTGACCGCGTGCAGTGAGTTGTCTCACAAGTACTTTTTGTTTGTGCACGGACGTAGATGAAGTTGCACGAGATCCACTTTCTTTAACCGCATGAACTTGGCGACTGGAGCAGCTTCGTCATGCGTAGGTCTTTGGCCCTATGAGAAAATTTATTTATGTGCGTAAACCTTTTGTTGCGGACGCTCCAACTCGACTATTGATAAGTAAGTGAGCTTTTGATTGGAGACGTCCGCAAGTTCTGTGGACACGAATGAAAGAGGTTAGCATAACTAAAAAAAGTAACCTAATATGTACCTACCTTATTTAGAGGTGATTTTTTTTTCCTATTTGGAAGATATTCTCCAGTACATGGATAGAGCGTGTATTTGCTTTAATTTTTGATTTCCTTTGCGTGGGGTATTTTTATGTGGTATTTTTTTTGGTTGTTTTGTTTTGAACTATTTGTTCCTTTGAAATGAGGCCTCTCTATTAATCAGGTAAGAAATCAGAATAAAAAAAAACCAATCTAGTGGTTTCTTACCTTCTGCCTATGGATTCCCTTTAAATGTTATTCTCGGGGTCTTGGAAGATTGAAGATGGGTTAGGGAAAACACCATACCACGATCACGGTCTGCACGCTAAAGAAAGTGGGTGGCGATCGGAAATTGTAAGGTCGGAAATTTTTGCTAAGCCATAGTTCAGTGGCGAAATAAAGAATTCATATTACCTAAGGGGATGCGTTGGTTATACATATGTCCGGTTTGACATATACTTATGAGGAGTCAAACGTTGAATTTGAAACTTAACGAAAGTAATGAATAATAATATGCTTTTCAGTTTGAGGTGTTTGCCACAAAATCGTGAATTTCGACACCCCATTTTGGTTTCGGAAAGACATGAAAAGATAGCCTTAAACTTTAAAACTAAACTGTATGGTCTACGGACATGTTTTTAGATGCGCCAATCTTTGGCGTCATAGATGCCAATTGTTTTTCCGTTTAAGTTTTCCACCTCGTAAATGGAATTTCCAATTTGTTTCACGATTCTGTATTTGATAAATTTGTCGCAGAGCTTAGCGTTTAGATCTTTTGACGCATCACTTAGGATGAAATTTCGCCTATACACTTCGTCTCCTGGCAGAAAAATCCGCTTAGAGCTTCTTAGGTTATACGACTTTTCATTCTTTGCGAATGCTACCTTTAGATTATTTTTAACCTGTTCTCGTATAATATCTAGCTTATCATGGTTTGGTAAACAACTCAGTTCACTGTCATTCAAAGCCTTCAAATTACGAAGCAAACCATACATACTGGCATGGGTTACCATATGACGACCAAAAAGAGAAAAGTAGGGCGTCAGACCTGTTGACTGGTGAACAGAAGTCCAGAGGGCCTGTTGTATTTCAAAGAGATGCTTATCCCATTCTCTTTGTCTGTCTTGCTTTATATAACTTCGAATTGCTGGTAGAATTGACTGATTAACCCTCTCCGAAGCATTTGCTTGTGGAGAGTATACGGCATTACGGATATGTTTGCATCCATGTCTTGCCAGGAAGTTCTGGAAATCTTTGGAAACAAACTGCTTTCCGTTGTCACTATGTACACTCTCAGGTACACCATATTGGGTAAAAACAGTTTGCTCCAAAAACTCGATTACTAACCTTGCGTTCGCTTTGTGTAATGCTTGTAAAAAGACGCATTTCGAAAAACCATCCACGACAACGAAGATAAAGGCTTTGCCACGTTTTGTTCTAGGTTAAGGACCCATAAAATCTATATAGATTTTTTGAAATGGCCTATCTAGTTCTTGTTTTGCTATCATAGGAGGTCTCAATGTCTTGTTTACCGATTTGGTTTCTTTACATACAGTACAACTTTGCACAAAGGAACGAATCTGGCACGTCATGTTCGGCCAATAAAAATACCGTTTGACTCGGTCTAACGTCTTCATCATACCGCCATGCGCACAATTAGGAGGATTGTGTGAATTTTCCATGAGAAACTGTGTCAACCCTTTAGGTATCCACAGTTTCCATTCGTATTCCGTAGTCACGAAATCACCCTTTGAAAAATCGCGCTTGTATATAAATTTATTTTCTACTACTTTTAAATCTGGAAAATTTGATGGGTTGCTCGAGATGGTTGCAATTAGATTCAGGTAATCCTGAGATTTAAATTCGGGAGAATCCAAATCCAAAAAAGAATAAGGAGAGGAGTTCAAACAGCCAACTTCTTCAGCGAATGCTCGCGACAATGCATCGGGTACTATATTTTGGGAACCCTTTTTGTGCTGTATATCGAAGGTAAAAGCTTGAAGCTTTAGCGACCACCGTGCCAGCCTACCGCTTAGGTCTTTTAGGCCCATTAACCATTTTAAGCTTGCATGGTCGGTAACTATGGTGAAAGCTAATCCCTCGATATAAGGCCGAAATTTCTTCAACGCTTGTACAGCCGCGTAACACTCCTGCTCAGTGACGCTGTAGTTTCTTTGGCAGGAGTTAAATTTCTCAGAGAAAAAGGCGATGGGTTTCTCGTTATTTTCTTCATCATACTGGTATAGTACACCTCCTATGCCATAACTAGAAGCATCGCATTGTATAACGAATGCTTTACTAAAGTCAGGGTTGCTCAAGAGTGGTGCTGAGATCAGTGCTGTCTTTAGTGCTTCAAAAGAGGAGAGGGCATCAGGAGTCATCACAAACATCTTGCCCTTTTTGAGGGTATCCCTTAGAGGGCTTGCTATTGAAGCGAAATTCCTAATAAATCTTCTGTACCATCCACACAATCCAAGAAAACGGCGGACTTGTTTCTGTGAAGATGGCACAGGAAAATCTTTAATAGACGCAACTTTGCCTGGATCTGGTTTTATGTGACCCTGACCAACGATGTAGCCCAAGTATCTCAACTCTTTGAAGCAAAAATACGACTTTTCAACGTTAGTCGTCAAATTCGCTTCTCGCAAGCATTCTGCAACCTTTCCTAAAATTGTTAAATGCGAATCGAAGTCTTTAGATATTATGAGAAGATCATCCAGGTACACGAAGACTTGTTCTCTCAATGCACTGGGGATCACTTTATCCATTAACCTGCACATCCTTTGGGCTGCATTACACAGTCCAAAAGGCATGACGGTGAATTGATAAAGTGGTCGTCCTGGCACAGTGAATGCCGTCTTCTCCCTAGACTTCTCCTCCAAGGGTATTTGCCAGAATGCATCCTTAAGATCAACACTACTAATGTAGTGCGTCTCCTGCAAACGGCTCAGTAGCCCCTCAATATGCGGAAGAGGATACGCATCCCTCTTTGTGAGTGAGTTCACTTTCCGAGAATCCAAGCATAACCTGTTTTTACCAGGTTTTCTTATTAAAACTACGGGTGAACTCCATGAACTTGAACTCTCCTCAATCACTCCCAAAGAAAGCATGCGATCCAGTTCCTTATATAAAAATTATATAAAAATATATTAAATCCTGAATTGGTGGCGAGACAGGATAATGCCTTTGCTTCACAGGCTCAGCATCGTTGGTGTCAATTCGATGCATTTCCACACTCGTCTTACCAAGGCCAAGTTGAGAGAATGATGGAAATTTGCCTACCACCTCATGTAATTTGGCTTTTTCCTCTTCGCTTACAGAATGCATTTCCGGCTTACTTTTAGTACTTTCACAATTTATTATTTCTGTTAACTCGCTTACAATATTCGGTGCAATTTTAAATTTTAGCCAGAAATCAATCCCTAAGTATAATGGCTGTGAAAGACTGGAAATAAGGTACAAATCAACGTTTTCACTTTTACCATCATACGCTACCTCGACTCTTATTCGACCCACGATCGGTTGAGGTTTACCATCTGCTGTTGTGATGCATGAAGAAAAGTCGATTACAGGTATGTTAAGAGTCTGAATAAATTCCATGCAGTTGCTTCCTAGACAAGAAATGGTAGCACCACTATCTAAGAGTCCAGTAATTTCCTTCTTCATAATTTCAATTGTAGCATATGGTCGATGATCATTACCAGAGTGAAGAACACAGCTGCTGATCATGAACTTAAAAAATTTGCGCTTTTTATGTCGATGGCGAAGTTTACTTAAGTTCTTTGAATTGTCGGAAAAATTAATTTCACTTACACTAATAATCTTTGACCGCAGGTCAGCGTATTGTCTCACTCTTTCTTCGTATGAAAGCTTGCGGAATTCATGAGCTTTGTAATTGTTTAATTTTAATGAAATCATTTTTTTAAAGTTTAATCCAGTGTCATGATGAGGCTTTATTATTAATGGAATGTCGGGATCTGTGTTTGTAGATGCGTCTAATTTGGTAATTCCGGGAGCGTCTGCGTCGAACGAGACTCCCCGGATTTGGCCAAGTTCGTTCTCGAGTTTTCCCGACTTGGGTTGCAATTCTGGCAGTTCAACACTGTTACCTCATCTGTACCACAACGATAGCAGAATAATCGATTAATCGGCGAACGGCAACTTATGAACAGGTGGCCAAACTTTTTGCAATTGAAGCATTTGAGAGACTTCGATGGGTTGTGGCTCAATACTAGCGGTGCTGGTGCAGGAGAAATGGCTGCAATGTTGTACCCATCATCATCGATCTCAAACGCCTCGCCCATAGCATCTAGTTCGTGTACCGATCTGTACGGAAGGTAACGGTTTTGAATCGGAAACCTCGAGATTAACATCCGTTCTACACGCCTGCATTCATCCCTAAACTGGTCTAAGGTATTAATTCTCATCGGGTAAATGAAATGCATTAATTTAGTATTAATGTTAGTTCTGCGTATGGTTATTAAGTCTATATCAGTCATCGGATGTCTTAGCTGGCTTTTGAGGTCTAATATGGTATTAAAATAATCTTCGAAATATTCCTGAGGCATTTGTTTGCGGTCCATTATTTGTTTGATAATTTCGAAGTCATTTTCATGGTTTCGAAATTGTTTGAATAACGCTTGGCGGAGCGTTGACCAATCGCTCCTGGGATTGTTACGAAGG
This sequence comes from Ferdinandea cuprea, assembly GCA_963576555.1. NCBI lineage: Eukaryota > Metazoa > Arthropoda > Insecta > Diptera > Syrphidae > Ferdinandea > Ferdinandea cuprea. The sequence goes on along the minus strand of OY754958.1, from coordinate 89,481,554 downwards.
TATTGCCAGTACCAATCCTGTGCAGCACCTGATAGGAGATGGTGATTTTTTATCACATCTCTCCAGCTAGAGTCTTGGTTTGTTTTCATCACTCCCACTCGGAAAACAAAATCTTCAACAGACATCCCTTTCGATGTACCATCGAATTTTATTCCCCATCTGTCAAGCGGAAGTGATTGGACTTCATTTAACCTACTATTCCTATTCTCGTTAACGGGAACCCTTCTATCGTCGAAACTGTAGATGGAATATGCATCGATACCTCGATGTCGATTTTCAAAATGTTGGTGTTGCGTACCATTAGGTAAAAAATAATCCAACTTCAGACATAGCTTTTTGCACGTTCAACTTGATCATGTCTGGAATCAAATCACCCAAGGTATTGGTAACAACATCTTTAATATGCTCATCGAGTTGTTTCATCCTCGATGAGTTACTATTAATGAATTGTGCCGAATAGCCATGTTGAATGATGGGATGAACTGGTATGTTGTTTGCGGAACTTCTAATATTTGCCTTTTCAGCAACATTTGTAAAATTATCAGCATTAGGAATAGGTAGCGAAAAGTCATTAACAACATTGTGACTTGCCGTTTCAATTGCACTCCCAATCAGCGTAGAAACAATAGGATGAGTGACACTCGTCACTGTAGTTGTCGTAGTTGATCTAACTGCAGCAGTTGTAAACGCAATACTCTGCTGTTGCGAGAGAGTCACTATAGTGGTACTTTTGGCACTGCCAAGATTCTCACTTAATCTGCGATTAGGAAAATTAAGAGAGTTTTCAGGGTTTATTGATGATTCATCAATTTGTAAAATGGGTATGGGTGAGTGTCGCACTGGCTGTGAACTAATGTCCAAGTCAGAGATGCGATGATGACGTAAATCGTAGGCATTTTGTGTGCGTGAAATTGGAGTTCTGCTTTGATTGACCTTTTTCTTCGGAATAGTTCCGTTGAAGCTGCTATTGTTTTGCTTGCTCATTATAGAGGAAACAGAGTTGGGTATTGTAAAAGATTTAAGAGGAATTATGTATTATATATAATTTAATGTTATGTAACTCGCGATAAGGTGTGATCGGTCTATACTTGCAAGGGAACATCAGCTGTTCGTTCATGATATTGGGAAATTAAGACAATGATAGGAAAGAAAAAGAAGCGGGTAAACTGAATTGATGTATATATGAATCTCTGGACTATGCAACTTCTTATAAAGTAAATTGAGTAGGTTGATGACTCAGAGTATCGTGTGTTGTAGGCGACTTCTATGGTAATATAATCTTTGTACATGCATTAATTAATTAATACGATGTATGTATTCACAGAAGTTCTGCGTACACATAGTCAATGCAAATAAAATTATCAAGTGCAACGATGCGTAATTTATATATTTAGGGTTAGCTATCGGACTCCTTGATGATTCTATTAATTTGTTTACTAGCTGGTGGGATAGAGAAAAGTAAAGTTGGAATTAAGCTGACGCAAGAAAGCTTTTGAAGCAAAATATATTTGGGGTATTAGTTCTTAGGTGGAAATAGTACTGCTTCAGGTATTTTGCATATATTTCTGACCAAAGTGTGGACAAAACAATCCAACTTGATTAAGCTGGACGTGACTATGAATGTTTCTTAGACGAAGCACACCAAGGTCCTTCGGCCCCACGTTGGGCGCCAATGTGATAGAATAGCTAGGTGGGAAATAAAAATTCGAGATGGAGATTGACCTGAATCCCTTGGCAGCTGTAGGCACGCTTGCGATCGCACGGCGTTAGCTCGACGGTGGGGTGGGATCTTGCTGCCTTCCTATTCACACATGTTTTTCGTGCCTGTTTCTATTTGTATTGAGTTTGTGAAAAAAAAGAGGGTTGGGAGAGAAAAGCTAAAGAGAGGAGTGTTCAAGAGAGAACTATTTAAAATTTGCAAAAGGAACAGTGCTATATGAAAGCGAACATTGTTGATGTTGTTTCGGATGTTAAGAAACTTATGGACTTGCCCTCCCCTTTGCACTCGGTGGGAACCGCATGCACCGTGACTACCCCTGTTCCATGTTTATTTCAAGGGATAGTCCCTAACTATACCCTTGCGCGTAATTAGACGATCATGACCTTAAAAGCGGTAAATTTTAGTCGCAAATGAAATGCATAATTAATTTATTCACAGATCATGTGTATAGTATAATTTGGTAAAATTCATGTTTATATATATTATCATTATCATTACTATTTAATGGTTATGAATAGGGAATAATAATTCTTAGGCATAGAGCCTTGGTACTAAACACAAGAACTTAAATTACTAAATTAATAAACGTAATTGCAAGTATAAATTATAAATGTAATAAAAAAAAGGTAATATATGTTGCCAAAGAAATTATTGTGAGGTACAATTGTACTTACAGTTTTCCCGTGTCGCTGAAATTTGTGGCCACAAGTTTCCTTTTGAAGACGATGATGATGATGTGCTAGTCTTTTTCTTTTAGGTATTTAAGGTAAAAAAAAACAATTTCTAAGGCAATACAACGACTTTAACACAGAAAGATATTTAGTTTACGTAAGTATTTAGTAATTAATAGGCAAATTAGAGTAATAATTTTGGGCAATCACTGAACTGTCACTGCACTTGTAGATTATTTTATGTAGGTAATGATGATGAATAATGATGATATGATAGTTTTTTTTTTTTTTTTTTTTTGGAATTTCTCGCATATCAGCACTTGTGACCGCGTGCAGTGAGTTGTCTCACAAGTACTTTTTGTTTGTGCACGGACGTAGATGAAGTTGCACGAGATCCACTTTCTTTAACCGCATGAACTTGGCGACTGGAGCAGCTTCGTCATGCGTAGGTCTTTGGCCCTATGAGAAAATTTATTTATGTGCGTAAACCTTTTGTTGCGGACGCTCCAACTCGACTATTGATAAGTAAGTGAGCTTTTGATTGGAGACGTCCGCAAGTTCTGTGGACACGAATGAAAGAGGTTAGCATAACTAAAAAAAGTAACCTAATATGTACCTACCTTATTTAGAGGTGATTTTTTTTTCCTATTTGGAAGATATTCTCCAGTACATGGATAGAGCGTGTATTTGCTTTAATTTTTGATTTCCTTTGCGTGGGGTATTTTTATGTGGTATTTTTTTTGGTTGTTTTGTTTTGAACTATTTGTTCCTTTGAAATGAGGCCTCTCTATTAATCAGGTAAGAAATCAGAATAAAAAAAAACCAATCTAGTGGTTTCTTACCTTCTGCCTATGGATTCCCTTTAAATGTTATTCTCGGGGTCTTGGAAGATTGAAGATGGGTTAGGGAAAACACCATACCACGAACACGGTCTGCAAGCTAAAGAAAGTGGGTGGCGATCGGAAATTGTAAGGTCGGAAATTTTTGAATATATCGAGGTGAACTGTGTGCCCTGGGTAGTTTGGTAACGGTGTTTCATTTAGCTTTGGTTGGTTAGGATGTCTTTCATATTTATTCTTTTTGCATACAGAGCAAATATTGGTTATACGTTTTATCTTTCTCATCATGGAAGGGAAATAATAATTTTCTAAAATTTGAAGTCTGTTTTCGACGGCGTTTCTGTGAGCACGATTATGAGTATCTATTATTATAGTCTCTTGGTCATGCTCGCTTAGAATATCCTCTACTTGCTTTTGTGTGAATCTAATTTTAAATGTTTTGAAATAAAGGGGATACAATTCCTGTATCAAACCCATTACTGGCTCTTGTGTCTTGATACAATTTATTACTGAAGGATTTAATTTTCATCGCTGTGCACCGTAGGAGTTAATGAATTGATATTACTCTCTTGTGTAGGTCTGGAAAGTGCATCTGCAACAATGTTGCTTTTTCCAGGTTTGTACTGGAGTTCGTAATTGTACTCCTCCAGAATGGCCTTCCAACGATTCATCTTCGCATTGTTATTCTTGTTGCTCAATGCGTAGGTTAGTGGTTGGCGGTCCGTATATATTTTGACTTTCGCAGAACCGTAAAGGTAGTTTCTAAGGGCATTCAGGGCCCAAATTATGGCTAACATCTCCATCTCGGTGGTAGCATAGTGTTCTTCACTCTTTATCCAATGTTCGTGAAATAAAAGTTATTGGTCGATCTTTCTGTGATAACACAGCACCAATAGCATAATTTGATGCATCAGTTGTTAATTGGAAATCTTCATTGAAGTGATTTCTTTTGAAACAAAAGCGTGCTTTATTTTATCGAAAGCTTCGGTGGCCTCCTCATCAAAAGTTACCATTTGCTTGCTGGAGGCGTTCTTTGAGACTCGTCCTTTTTCACCTCTCAAAAGGCTTGTAAGTGGCTTGGCGATTTTTGCATAATCTCGCACAAAACGTCGGTAGTAGCCCGATAATCCTAAAAAGGATCGAAGATCTTTGAGAGTTTTTGGGCGTGGGAATTTTAAAATTGATTCGACGTTTGCGGGGTTTGTCTTTATTCCGGTCGGAGATACAATAAAACCCAGGAATTCTACTTCAGTTTTGTAGAACTCACACTTGTCCAGTTGGACTTTCATGTTGGCCTCTTCTAGTGTTTTAAAGATTGTTCGGATATTTTTAGCATGTGTCTCTTCATCGTTTCCCAGTATAATGATATCATCTATATAGATGTGACATATTTTTCCGATATGTTCACGAAGAATGTCATCAAGAGCTCTCTGGAATATTGATGGGGCATTTTTCAGCCCGAAGGGGAGTCTAGTAAATTCGTATTTACCATTGTTGACGGAGAAGGCAGTCTTCTCAATGTCTGACTCTTTTAGAGGTATTTGATGAAATCCGCTTTTTAAGTCCAAAACTGTGAACCATTTGTTTTTTCCCAATTGCGCCAGTACTTCGTTTATTTCTGGTATGGGGTAACGGTCGGCAATGGTCACTGTATTAAGTTTCCTATAGTCAATAACTAGGCGAAATTTTTTTTCACCAGAGGCGTCGGATTTTTTCGGTACAATCCAGACGGGTGAATTATAAGGGGAGCGTGATGGTCTTATTATATCGTTATTTAATAATTCCTGGATCTGTTTTTCAACTTCACCTTTTAAAGCCATCGGATAGGGGTAATATTTTGACTAAACTGGGTCTTCATTGTTCGTACGAATTTCACCTACTACTTTAGTCGTATAAGTAAGTTTTTCGTTAGGTTCGTCAAAAAGTCGAGGGTGGCTTGCTATTAAAGAGTTAATTATACTTTGTTGTTTTGGATTCATGTGGTCGGTTCTGATATTTATAGAATTAACATCCTGAGTAGCTTGGTACTTGATGCGGACATTGACTCTGTTTTGGATTGACATAAAATCTTGGTTTGTGTGTATTATGGCTGACAATTCTGTCAAACTGTCATGACCTAAAATACCGTGAAAAGACTTGAGGGTAGGTAATAAAAAAAATTTAATTTTTGTTTCTAAGCCAAAGAGAGTAAGATATGTATGCTGTGTGACTTCGATGCTTCCTGCGACAGAATTTGCGTAAAAACATTGGTTATTTGCTATTGATTTTCTTACGAGAGAGGGCTGTATGTAGTTCTTGTTAGAACCGGTATCAATTAAAAATTTTAGCATTTGTCCGCTCTTCGTGCGACACTCGAAATATGGCAGCGAAGAGCTAGTTAATCTAAAAAATGGACGTCTGTACAATCAGTGGTTTCTACAGTATAATTTGTTTCGGGAAAATGTTGAGCAAATTCTTCGAGGTTTTACTCATAGGAGTTATCATCTGAAACCATGGCCTCATTGTATCCATTCGTTTCTGCCATAGCTGGTGTAATATGAAAATTTCATTGAGGAGGATGGGGTTGTTGAAAGTTTTGTTGTGGGTAGAGTCTTGTCATTCTTTGATTTTCGTTATATTGTTGTCTATTTTGGTGATTTATCTGCCCGACTTGTGCAGAAGGTCCTTGAGTTGTATTTTCAGCTTTGATTTGTGGTCTTGAAGGAAATTGGCTATGTTGTCGATTAAGGTTTTGGGTATATTGGTTCTGTCCATAATTTTGCTGCATTGGCCTAGGATTGTTGTAGACTGGTCTGGGGTGTGCTTGATGTACAAAATTGTTATATACTGGTCTTGGTTGTGCAAAAAGTACAGGATTTGCCTGAGGATAGTGGACTGGTCTATTCATTTGATTTTGCATAAGAGGTGCGCCTTGTCTTTGTTGTGCAAATGAGAAAGATGGGTAATTTGGTTTCTTTTGATTATTAGAAGCATAGTTTGCGCGGAAATTTTGATTTTCTAATTTCAGGCAAAGATGTAGTGCCTGCGGAAGATCTACTGGCTCTCGTATACCGAGAAGTCTAGGCAGATCTCCTTTTAGACCCCTAATAAACGTATCTAGGGCCTTATCCCTATAAGTTTGAGTTAATAGGTTCATGGATTCAGAGCTTATTTCTATGCAAGACAGCTTATTAAGGATCGATGTTAAATGTGAATAAACTGCCTGATAATATTCTTGGATGCGTCTGTTACCTTGGACAAGCGACGTCATTTGGTATTCTAATGTCGTTATATCGCGTTTATCTGCGTAATGCATTGATAAACACTGACAGATGCTTTCCCAATTTAAGGGTGTGTTATATGATTCTAACGCAGCATCCGCTTGTCCAACTATTTTGTTCCTAATCACATTGAGAATCCCATAGTACTTGGGTGTTCCCTTAATGTGTTCGTAGATGTGTAAGACGCGATCTACGCTTTTCTTCCAAGAAGAAAAATGATTTTCTTATCCAGAAAAATCTCTAAGACATCTTACGACGTCCGGTACTTTATCTAGATCTTCTAATCTGTGTCTCTGTTCTGGTTCTATTGTCTGGTCGATGCCAGGAAAACGTTGTGCATTAGGATTTAGAACACTTTGGACTAGGTTTCGACCTTGCTGATCGAGGATTCGGCAAACTATCAAAGAGATGAGAGAATCTAAAGCTGGTGTTGTCCCTACTTCTGGTGGTGTATCTGCTTGCGAAGCAGTCGATAAAAATGAACTATTCGGGTTTAGCGTGTTTCTTGGTTGATCAGTATTATAAATTTGGGAATTTCTGTTTGCGGGGTTTGGAGGATTTGATGGATTTGTTGGGTTAATTTCAGAAAGGTTAGCACTCGCGGTGCTATTGGAAGTGGTAGTACCTGATCGTAGGTCTGGCATGATGAAATTAATTAAATATTTAAATATTTATGTAACGTAATAGATCAAGTAATCGCTTAAGTATTTACTATGTATGTAACGTAATTGATTAAGGGTAATTCACTTTTAGTTATATTCTTATATCTAATATGTTCTTAGTATTTTAATTCTTTTTGTAACGATCTCTTAGTTTTCTTTCACTTGATATTTACTTAATTCTAATTCACTTAGTTAAACTCTAATTCACTTAGTTATTATTTTTTTTATAATCTTAAACTTATGCTTACGCTAACGACAATTTCAGCAACAGCTCCATTTGTCTTCTTTTGGTGATGCGGCTGGAACGTTTAGTATCCTCCTTTTCCTCCCAAAGGGTTACTCAGGGGCCCTTGTGGTGCTTCTGGAACGATTTGTTTTTATCGTCTTTGGCACTTTCACCACACTAAAATAATGTTCTTTCGTTTGAAACCGGTATTATTCGCGTGTTTAAATTATGAGGTTCAGTTTCGCGATCGCACTGGAGCTACTTAAGGTCACGGGCAAAATCTCGCGAGAGCACGGGAGCTACTTGAGGCCTCTGGCTCATTAACTTACGCACAAAAATACGACTTTTAAATACCGGTCCCTGCTCGGGCGCCAATTAAAAAAAAACTTAGTTAAAAGAAATTAAAAAAATATTTTTTTATCGAGGAAAATCTAACATGGATTTACTTATTACCTATGTTCTCTTATCTCTACGTGCAAGAATGTGGGAATTTGGATTGGGAATGGGAAAGGTGTCGTTTTCGGTTGCACCAGACGCTGGCTCAGCAACATGCATGTGGAGCATGGGTACTCATGTTGCTGTTATGTTGTTGTCAGGTGTGATGCGATGCTGCTTTATGATTTTGAATGTGTGTGGTGTTAACTTATACAGTTGATATTTGTTTACATTTCCTTAATTCTAGTGCACTTTGCATTATATATTTATTTTTCTGTGTTAAACTCTTGCGTATATGTATAGCAGAACAAGACGTAGAGGAAGTGTTATCAATAGCGAAGTGTTGAATATCATCTAGGCAAAGCTGTTAATTGTTTACTTTTCGGTAGTTTGCAATAGAAGTTAAAACATTGTTTTTATCGTACGGAGTATTAAATTTGATTTTAATGATGGTGAGCTATTTTTCGGGCTAGTGCGAAATATGTTATTTAAAGTCGGTGGCTTAATATTAATGGTGTCGCAAATTAAGTTCAAGGTGGATTTTAGATTTTAATTAGGAAAAAACGGAATGCCAAAGATAAAGGCATCTCTCGCGATTATTTGATTTTCGTAAGTGTTCATGGAGTGTTTTAATTTATTTAATTCATCGATGGTAAATCAAGGTTGTTGTTTGCATTTGAAAGTTCACCAGTTTTTTCAGTCAACATAACTTTAGAGTTCTTACACTCCGATGTAACATTAGGGAGTGACGTTTAAAGCTGTTTTATTTCAGTGTTTATTGAACTTATATCAGAATTCATATCAGAGTTACAAGATTCTAATTGAACAACACGATTGTTTATATCACTTGTTACTGATTTTAATGTCTTTGATTTCACGGCCTAACTCCTCAGTGATTCTCCTTTCAGATTCATCTAATTCACTTTGTTGGCGAAGTTTTTCATCAATCCAGTTTTTATTATCGAGCCCCATGGTCAGAATCCATGGGAGATAATGTGCTACGTGGTGAGTCAAAGACAGGGATAGAGCTTTTAATGCGGGAAGAGGCGCTGCGCATGAGTACTTGTATTTATATTGGTATAACGTAATAAAGCGATCGTGAAAGTGCGGTTAATGGGAGAGTTAATTTAAGTTTAACAGGTTGTGTGGGTGGAGAGAGCCGGTAAAAAAACTCACTCAATTTATTTACTTGAACAAAGCCAAACTTTAACAATGAAAATTTGAATATCACTTTGATTTATCTTCTATTAAGTAAAAATATCACAATTTTGGATCAAACAGAACAACTAACTAGTAACCGACAAGTAAATGGCTATACGCACAATAATATTTTTTAAGTATGATTGCGTATTCGCTCAGGAAAAATAAAATTAAAAGTCACCAGAATCAAGCACGTCTACTAAGTCAGCAGCTTATTAGAGAGAATTATCATCATTTATAACATTAATACAATACAATGATCATACGTGGCCGCTCTGATCACCAAATGAAAGAATATGGCGATATTTATTAAAACAATTTATTTCTTATTATAGCTGAACCGTCACAAAAGTAATATAAGTGAATTGGTTGACCAGCAAATAATTTTCCTAGACAAAATATTTCAAGCATACATTTTAGCTTCTCTATGTTTTGATTCCTGCTGAACTAATTTGTGCGATGGAAGTTTTTACTTCATCAGAAAAGTGAGTTGACATGATCAGTAATTTTGAAAAGCTTTTTAACGGAACATACATTTGAAAAAAAATTAAAGCAGTTGTCAAACATGCATGAATTTGAGTCCATCGGAAGTGCGTTGTTAAATCCGGCATGGTGTAAAAAATAAAATCAAGCATCTATAGATTTCAAATTGAATTTAAATAGTTTTTAAGTGTTGCTAAAAATTCAGCCAACACAGAACTTTTTAAATCATGTGCAGTAGTAATATCAAATACATGGTTTTAACAACAAAACCAAACTATTTCAGATTCCCTTGGGTAAAATAAATCAGAAACTTGGAATGCCTTAAAACATATATCAAACGCAGCTATGAATGAAGACCATTTTTTAAAGAGTTTTCCCAATTACTACATAATATTCTTTTAAATTAGTGAGCTCCTTTCCAACAACTATCAGATATGGTTGAATTGTACCTTTTATTTCTATTTGGCTTCAGGACTGTATTGAGAAGCAGAATGAAAATTGCGTCTTTTGAATTTGCAAACAAAGGAACAATTATGTATATTTATATATATATATTTCTGTTTATAAACCAATAGATATATTTAAAATTACGCATTCTTTAAGTTGTCATACAACTGTTTATACTGCTTGTCTTTCAAGGCTTGACCGGCTCTTGATGATTTCAATATTTCACGAACATGCTAGTAACAGAAAAAAAAATAAAATAACTAATCAATATTAAATATATATAATATTCTGGGATCTGATTCATTGACCATATTATTAAACCAAACCCGACCATTCTGTACATTGCTTTTCCAATTCACAATAACACAAAAATGTTAAACGTAAAAGAGTATTAAGTTATCAATAAAAGAAAAAATACACCTCGTATTATTCGAATGCGAAGGGCCAGCAGCATCAAAACTGCTAATACTACAAAGTAAATCAGTCACTTTAGATTTGCAGCTGCAGCTTATTGTACTTAGAACCTTTTGGTTTATTTGGAAACTTTTTTTCATATGTAAAAGAAAAGCGTTTGTAAAAAAAATTATATTTGCGTTAATTTATGCATAGTTACATTTCTTAATTTCTATGAAAATAATTTGTGTCTGAACTCGACCTGGAGGCCTATATTCTCTCTTTCAGGAAAAATCTGTTCTATCTAAAAATTTTATATTTTCAAAATTAACTCCACTTTCTATTAAAAAAAGTAAGAGCGATTTGAATATTGCTTACTGTAGCGTAGATAGTCTAAACACTGAACATTCTGTTCATCACATATTTCAATAGGTTTCGCAATCCTTGCATTGGTCAATACAGAAGAATAAATCTGGGCTTTTTACATCTGTACTATTGGCGGCGGTGGGGCACTGAAGGCAAAAATTGTCATAACATTATTGTTGTTTTTTAATTCATTTGAGGCCAGACGTATGATTAATTAACATTCCGCCGAAAAACAATAAAGCAGCTATATAGCTATGTTAAATTACTTTAATTTCATCTTTTTCACTTTTGACTCCTGATTCACTTAGTGTTTTTTAATTTACAGTTGTATAATATTGCATTTTATTTCTGTGTGTTTAGGCGTCTGTTTTAAATATCAACTAACTCTTCATATGACAATTTTTGAGTTGGTTGCCCCACCACAAAAATATTACGTATTATTTTATAATTTGAATTTAAATTAAAAAGTATACACATTTACCTACCTTCCAAATCTTTTAACGTTTTTTCTAAAATGCACTCCGTTAGAAGGGGTTTTAATTTGTTTTCGATTTTCTCTAAATAAAGAATTCACCTCTTCTTCCGATAGCACAACACAATCACTATAATTAATAATGAACTCATAATTTTTATTTTTATTTACAACACTTTTGTTTAAATATTCCATTTTACCACGTGTATGCACCAAATATTTAAAATTGCATTTGCGTCGTCTGGATATCGAGAAACTTTTGTGCACATATGAGTAATTATACAGATAGTCGACTCAGCAGTCCTTTTGAACCCGCAAAAAATTATTAAATTTATTTCATCTTGCTGAACAAAATTAATAACGTTATTATCTTTAAATTGGAATAGTGCATAGCGGTGAATAAAATTTTATTCATTGAGCTTTTATTTATTTTACCTACAATTTTAGTAATTTTACGGAATATTTCATTAATTCACTGCTCAAATATTAATCGCACCTTCCATTTAAAATATATTAAATTTTAATTATTTTACTCGACATTCGACAAATCAACCAACAGAATTTATTTTATTACTGACAATTTAAAACTGCTAAATTAGTTAAGCTACCGGCAAACAAATTATGAAAATCCTTATTTTATGTTTAACTTGCGCAACTACCAAAATGTTTACGAAACTGCGTATAAAAGTTTACCCAAAAAATATGTTTGGTAGGTAAATGCAAAATATGTTTGTTAGGTAAAACTAAAATAATACATAATAATGCCCTGAGATAGCATATTTTTGTTTACTACATAAGAAGAAGGTTTTTCAATAACCTTATGCAGTATAAAACTTGGTTTAACTATTCAGCTCTAAAATTATTTGAAATATTGAAATAATAATTTGAATGCTAAAAACTAAAGAAACAAAATCAATTATGGATTATCAAAACTAATTGAATATAAAGTTTACATTCTTACACTTCAAATATTTAATATAATAAAAAAAATATAGGTATAACGTTTTGTATTTTTTTAATTTTTGTTCGTCAAAAGATATTGAAACGCGATATTTTTAAATTGAAACATCAGAGTTTTATATCAATTTTATGAAAATATTTCCATATAAAACAAATTAATTTAAAATATCAAATGAGTTTTATTATCAAAATGACTTTGCTACAATTATTACATACCTACATATTAAGTTTTAGACAACATAATGTTTCATATCAATACACCACTAAGAATATTAAATTTTACAAAACCATGTAACATTAATATTAAATTTTGTTATTCTAGCAGTATGAAATATAAAATAAATTTTGATATTGAAAATTAATATAACAATGCTAAAATCGAGCTTATTAAACAGCATTTTTAATTTCAAGAAAATACTTATACTATTGGCATAATATTTTTTTACATTTATTTACTATGTTTTTTGATCAATTTAATATGAAAATTCCAAAATGTGTAATTAACATTAAAAAAATTTTATTTTGATATTGTTTTTTTTTTCTGTGTAGAGTTTTAAAACAGGGGCTTAAGATTCGATAACCAGCATATCAGTGTTGATGATTTCATTTTTATTTTAAACCGTTTAAAAGAATGTTATGCAGCTTCGTGGGAAGACATTATCCTGCACTTCCATCTATTTGTATCTGGCCAACCGCCGATTGGCGCACGCTTCAGATTGCGCTCATAGAGCAATATCGGAATAGAATATTCGAGCGGCGGCAAGGTGACAAAGAAAGTTTCGATGATTTCTTCAACTCAATTTCTTTGATGAACACAAGTCTTCATCGTCCCAAAACACATAGAGAGCTGATCGACTTTATCAAACAAAATGTGAAGCGACGAGTTGGCGAACTTTTGGTAACGTACAACGAACTAGAAGCTTACCTTTGATGTAGATGCTTGAAAGTATCTCACACCAAACGAGACCCGAGCTCATATATTTGCCTTAATTTTTTTTTTATAATGTACGCGCACTAAAGGGACTTTGGATACGCTTATAATGAAGTGACACAGTGCGGGCATTAGGGAAATGAAGGATTAGAGAAAGGGAGAAACCAATGTACGTTGGTTTTAAATGTTTGTAAACTAGAATGCAGAGGAAAAACAGAGCGTGATAGAGCATTCCACATTCGTATTGTACGGTTGAGAAAGGAATCTTTATATTTCACAGTACGTCCGAAAACAGGCTTGAGGGTAAACTGATGTGCATTCCTAGCATGGCGAGTATTGCGGTTGAAATGCTGTAGAGATGGAATGCAACTGGCTACTTCATTTGAGCACTTGTGGTGGAAATACTGATAAAACAATGATAGACAGGAGACGTTACGACGATGACTAAGAGAGTCGCGATGTCTCGATCGCCAATAAGTTTTACCGCACGTTTTTGAATCCTGTCAAGTAGCTCCAAATATGTTCTTGGTGCACCAGCATTTATTTGGTGAGTTGCAGACTTGAAATCGCCCAAAACAACTTGTATTGAACGGTCCGAAAGGTAATTTCTAATCCATTGAAGAAGGGTAACATCGCTCCCAAATGCACGCATTTTCGACAGGAGAGCTTGATGCCAAACTCTGTCAAATGCCTTTAAAATATAAAGCGCAACGACCTTGCTTTCACCACCATGGTGAATAGATTGGTTCCACTTTTCGGTTAGATATGTCATCAAATCACCATTGGACCTGTTGCTGTGAAAACCGTACTGCCGGAGATTAAGAAGTTTTCGGGATTCGAGATATTTCATAAGCTGACGGTTTATCAGCGTTTCCATGACCTTGGAAAGAAGGGACGTAAGTGCAATTGGTCGGTAGGAGGAGGGAGAGGAAGATTCGCCTTTTTTGGGGACGGGCTGGACAAATGCTGTTTTCCATCTTCTCGGAAAGAGCCCTGAAGAATAGGACAGATAGAAAAGCTTACGCAGTGGTTTTGCAGCGTGGAAGAACACCTCTTCAGAACTATAGGGGAAATACCATCTGGGCCAGCGGATTTGTGAATGTTGAGATCTTGAAGTACTCTTGCCACAGTACGGGTGCGGAAGTGGATTTGTCCCATGGAGTGTTCTACGCGCTCGAGTACTGGGGGAGATAAACCACAATCTGGGAGCGTTGAGCTAGCTGCAAAATGAGCAGCAAGCAGATTGGCTTTATCCGAAGAGTTGACAGCTGGAGTGTCATTGCAAATGAGTGTCGGGATAGATGACGAGGCCGAATTTTTAATATTCTTAACAAACGACCAAAAGTTTTTACTACCGGAATGACTTTGTAGTATTTTTTGCCTCAACTTTTGGTCGTAGGAGAATTTGACAAGATTAATTAGGTGAATTAATTTATTTAAATATTTCGGCAGCGGCATCCACGTCGTTGTTGAGGAATCACAACGACCAGTTAAAACTTTAAAACTCCTAACGAAACCGTTTAGAGCTTCCCAATTGGCTTTCTCGTATTGCCATACGATTCTTTTAGGAGCTTGTTCTTTAACTGTGTGGCTGGAGTACGAGATATTCGCCGATATGATATAATGGTCTGACGACTAAAGGCAATAATACATCTAAAATGTATTTAACAGGGTGAGAGGTAAGAAACAAGTCCAGAATGTTGGCTTTTTGACCGCTAATGTAGGGTATCCGTGTCGGCTCATTTACAATCTGGGTTAAATTATTAACCTCAGCAAAGACGATTTCAGTACGAGGATAATGGGTTACAATTCTGGTGATGGAATCGGACAAAGCATCAAACTCATTATAAGTTGAATGCCTGTCCTGGTTAAGGCTTCTGGACATAAAACAGTAGTGAATTAATTGCCTACGGACATGAAATTTTAGCCAAATAAAATTAAATTCCGGATTGGAACAATGGCCATGTTGAGATAGAAGCTGTTAGGCTACATCACTACGTATATAAACGGCGATACCAGCAGCTATCTACAATAATGCAAGCAAAACCTCATATAATCAGTTCACCTGACATTACAATTACACATGATATAACCAATTTACCTGATATGACATACACTTCTGATATAACAATTAAAAATGACATTACTTCGAAAATTTAAGTAATTAAAAGATCGATAAACACTAGTAGTGATTCATCCTTACCAAATAAACCAATGTCTCTTCACGAGCGAGTGATTAATTATGATAATTTCTGCAGTCGCATTTTCAAATGCAAGGCTCCAAATCACATTTTGAAGCTTCGCGAACGCTTTAAAGAGAAGAAAGAAGTTTACCAAACCATATCATCTCCACGATTTCATAGTGCAGAAGACCCAAGACCTTTTGCGAAAGTAACGATTTTCGGTAAGCAATTACTTGGTGTATTGGATAGCGGTGCAAGTATCACATGCTTATGTTCAGGATGTTTAGAGATGTTGAAAAGTGGAAACATTTCGTTCAAAATCCTTTACATCAAACACTAAAACCGCTTGCGGACAACCCCAATCGATCATAGGAGAATTGAGAACATCACATATAAAAGCCTTTCGAAAGAAATAACTATATTTTTAGTCCCTTCATTGGAACAAATTCTGTATCTAGGAGTTAATTTTTGGAAGCTCTTTGGAATAGCTAGCCAAGTGCTTTCAGAATTTTCCTTAATATCAGTACAAAACTTGGCAGATTCACGGGATTCAGACGTGCATAATTTAACGATGGAACAGTTGAAGAAACTTAAATGTGTTACGAGTTTGTTTTCGTCTTATGCCAAATTCGGGCTTGGTCGAACAACTCTTGAAGAACACTATATTGATGCATGTAATGCCGAAGCCATAAAGCAAAGACACTACCCTGTTTCTCCAGCGGTACAAACCCTTGTATATGAGGAGCTAAATAGGATGCTCGAGCTGGGCGTTATTGAAGAGAGCAGTACTGCCTGGAACTTTCCAGTAGTCTTGGTGCGAAAACCAGGAAAAAACCGCCTGTGCCTTGACTCGAGAAAAGTTAACCAGGTTCCTCATATAGAGGGGTTGCTGAGTCGTCTTTCTGAGACACATTTTATTTCTAGTGTGGATCTGAAGGATGCCTTTTGGCAGATACCTCTGAAGTCTTCGCGGGAAAAGACTGCGTTTACGGTACCCGGCAGAACCCTGTACCAGTTTACGGTAATGCCCTTTGGCCTCTGCAATGCGGCGCAACGCATGTGTAGACTCATGGACAAAGTGGTTCTGCATAAGCTGAAACAAAATATATTTGTCTACTTGGACGATCTATTAATTATCTCACGCACGTTTGAAGAACATTTGTATCTGCTACGACAAGTTGCTTCTCAACTTACGTCACCAGGACTTACCATAAATCTTTCGAAATCCAAATTTTGCGTTAAGCAACTTTAATATCTTGGCTACATCGTAGGAGGAGCTTGCCTTCAAACTGACCCTGATAATGTCTTGGCGATTAAAGAGTTCCTTATTTCAAAAACTCAGCGACAAGTTCGTAGGTTTTATGGTTTATCAGGATGGTACAGAAGATTCGTTGAGAACTATTCAACTCTTGCTACCCCCACCACCGACACATTAAAAAAGCCTAAGTCATTTGTTTTTTCCAGATGCTGTTCAAGCATCTGTTAACCCTGCTCCTATCCTTTTTAACCCTGACTTTACCAAATAGTTCAAAATTTTGTGTGATGCCTTAACATTCGGTGTTGGATGCGTCTTATGCCAGAAAGATGTAGATTTTCTTGGTCTATATCCGCGATCAAAAGCTGGCAATGTATATATGATCGGTTGTCTCGACCAACTTACCACATTTGTCCCTGTCGCAGCATTAAAAAAAGCGACAGGTGAAGCGGCCATTAAATTCCTCGAAGAACAAGTCTTCATAACATTTGGAGTACCTGAGTCTGTTTTATCCGACAATGGGAAACAGTTTACGGGAAAAGAATTCGCAAAATTTCTTCTTAACTATTGTGTCAGGCATATCAAAAGCGCGGCCTACTCACCTCAAGCTAATGCAAGCTAACGGGTCAACCGCTCAAAATTGTAAGCTATCAGATCATATGTCGGGGGACATCAAGAAAGTTGGGATAAATATCTTCCCCAAATTGTATCTGCCTTACATTCAACTATACACTCAGCGATTGGTATGTCACCCCATGAAGCATTATTTGGACAATCAAAAATAGAATATGGTACTGATTATTGGCTGCTTAAAAAGCTGAAAGCGTTGAATAATTCAGAATTGGGTATGCTACCGAAAGCTGCAAAAATGAACATTATACCTACGAATATAATAAAATCTTTTGCCAAAGCGCGTGCTTCTTATTAACGCACCTACAACACCCGAAGCAAGACCCTTAAATATCAGATAGGACAAGTAGTTTAAAGGGAAATTTTGTGCTAAGCGATGCCCTCAAGAAATCTACTTAAATCCGCCGACAACAATCAATCAGTCCTTTCAAGTTTTGTTCTCGGCGATGGTGTTACTGTCCATTCAAAATCATTTTTACAGATTCTGTGACTCATAAGTATATGTACTAACATAGCTTACACCTTCAGAAATATCAGCACATATAAATAGTTACATTTATAATAAAAAGTGTGCATAATTGAAATGTGCAGTCTCAAATTTATTTCCCGCGTTCCTCCTTTCATGAGAAATTAATGAAAACTCCACCAACCATCCCACGTGTCAACGATAACCACCACCGGTAGGTACCATCCATTTTTAGCTCGCCGGACCTATTTTATTTGTCAATCCCCTCCAAAGCCCGCGAAGCTATTCCAAAGCCAATTTCGTATTGCATAAATACGGGTTTGAACAACAGCCTGAGACTAGGTTTATTGAGTCTAACCTCAATAATTGATCGGAAGTTGCTTCCACAGGCCGAAATTGCTTCAAATTCTGTCAGCATCCAATCGATCGACCAAGTCACTAACGTAATGTGAAGATCGCCCACGAGATTAACCTAAACGAAATACCCGTCTTTCCCGTCTTTAGATTCAAGCGACAACCTGCGCTAAAATTTATCGGACACGCGGTCCACTTGACGATCAGTATCCATCTTTAATCTATCACCAGTCCACCCGTCGATTACAATTAATTTATGATGAACCATCCATGTGCTGTGATCCAGTGAATATCAGATCGAATTGCCCTTAAACGTTCAACTTAATGGCAGCATCACGACTCATAAGCGATTGTCTTCCGTTCACAATTAGATAGAACGAAGAAATCAAATCCGCGCTTCTATTGACCCCTATTGTCGCTTTAAAACCCGTTTTTACCGTAAACAAATCATTTCCGGCGTAAGTTAGAAATTGATTTTCCGATTTCGTCCGAAGATTTCATATGGCAGCCCTTTCCCTACAAAGGTGCTAACAATCCTTCTCGATAAGAAAGTTATGACGAGACCCTGAATCTACCAGCATCGGAACTATACGAAATCCAATAAATCAATTAATTATCTCCCCCATTTCAACTTCAAGATCTTCCCCTCAGATATTTTAAGACAATTGTGTTCCTGAAATTTGTCAAACTTATCAACAGTAGTGTCATCACTCTTTTCTTCGACCATAAAACGAACCTTTGAAGTCTGGATCCAGCGCTGTCTTGCATTTGTATTATAAAATTCGATTTATTAGCTTTTATTGGCCTTAGTTTTGCATTTTAACGCAAAATGCCCTATAAAATTGAACTTGTTGCATTTAGCGTTTTCAGCAGGGCAAATTTGGCTACTTGCTAAATGCTTGCATTCTCCTGTGAACTCATTTTCACCATTGAAAACACGGTACATGCTCATGGACGTTTTTACCGTAAACAAATCATTTCCGGCGTAAGTTAGAAATTGATTTTCCGATTTCGTCCGAAGATTTCATATGGCAGCCCTTTCCCTACAAAGGTGCTCCCAATCCTTCTCGATAAGAAAGTTATGACGAGACCCTGAATCTACCAGCATCGGAAATATACGACCTCCAATAAATCAATTAATTATCTCCCCCATTTCAACTTCAAGATCTTCCCCTCAGATATTTTGAAACAATTGTGTTCCTGAAATTTGTCAAACTTGTTATTGAAACTATGTACGTATTATATATAAGTATATTGAAATAACTAAATGTTTATGTTACCATAATAAAAGGGGCATGTTATATGTACAATATACACACATAAATTATACTATATATATCTCTTTCTAATATAGACATGCATACACATATTTATATTGATACTCATACTAAAATGAATATATATGAAATTGAATTTGTTAGTTTTAGTTAATAAATTCATCTCGACAAAGCAACAAGTCTTTTACTTCAAACTAACATCAAATATAACATGGTGTCAGATGTTAATATAGTATAATCTATTAAAAGTAAAAGAAAAAGTCTAACGCATGCGACAAAAATAAAACAAAAAAAAAAAAATAAATAAAAAAACAAAAAAAAACTGTCACCAGCTCAATACACACAATCAATCGCGATAACCTAAATGTCAAAAGCACATGTGCATTAAATAGTCAAGCTGGATAAAGACGTCAGAAATTCCGTAGCTGATTCAGGAATATCATTTGATTCCTACTTAAAAGAAGAGGAGGAAATTCTGGAGCTTTCACTGGAGCAACAGAACAGCTTTCAAAGTCCCTCATCACCGCCACAGCCAACGCCATCGCCACCGCCACCGCCACCGCCATCAGCATCGAATTCATCGAACAACCAAACTACACAATCCAAAATGGAGTTTTCTTTGGTGCAAAAGAAAGAAATGAACTTTAATCAACCAAATTTGAGTGCTGCCTGAAAGTTCTGGATACAAAAGCTAGAAATTTTTCTGGATCTAGTGGGTATAAAAGAAGATGCAAGGAAGGTCACTGCTAATCTTTCATATATCGGAGATGATGGCCTACGCATATATAACACATTTCCCAAAAATCTTAAGTTCGACGAAGTAGTGCAGAAATTTGGGAGTCATTGCGATCCAAGAACAAATATTGTATTCGAGCGCTATAAGTTCTTGTCTGCAAGACAAAAGTCAGCAGAAACAATAGATCAGTTCCTCACCCATTTAAAGGAATTAGTTCTTGCATGTGACTATGACACGCTTCAAGACAGTATGGTCAGAGATGTCTTCATAATTGGCCTAAATGATGACAAATTAAGGCGTTTATTACTCGACACAGATGATCTAAATCTGGAAACAGCAGAAAAACGTGCGAAATCATATATCCTAAGTCAGTCGCAGTCGCAAGAGATGTCCACATTCGCAGTCCATTCTGAAAGCAGTATAAATTATATACAACAACCCAGCAACAGCAGTTCCAGACAACAAACATCCAAAAATATCAGCAAGCAGCAACAGTACAAGCAGAGGAATAGCAGTAGTAATGTAAATAAAGATAATGATTTTTTTATAGGCACACTAAATTTAAAACAGTTATTTAAATCTAATCAAAGTGGAAGTAAAATTAACATAAATTTTACAGAGCTCATTAAAATTAGTGACAAGATAATTAAAGTAGAGCTGGACACGGGTGCAGAAGCAAATGTGATGTCTCTACGCACATTTAATTTGATCAATTATAACAATAAATTGATTCTTAACAAATGTCTTGGAAACTTAAGAGCTTTTGGAGGATCTACGGTCAATGTTTTGGGTCAGTGTTCCGTCAACGCATTTTTGGGCCAGAAAAAGGAGAAAAGCAAAAAAATAGATTTTCTGATCGTTAAAGAAAATGTCGCCACAGTGCTAGGAAAATTTGATTGCGTCAGATTAGGATTAGTGCATCGTAACTCAGTAGGAATTATCAATCAATTAAAAAATGATTCGAGTGTAATCATCAAAAGCATACCACCCAAAATTTGATATTTTGTTCAAGGGGTTGGGTTGCTTAGAAGGAGAATTTAATTTGAAAGTTGACCCTCAGGTGAATCCCGTTATTGATGCTCCTAGAAAAATTCCTTTTAAGCTACATGCGAAGCTTAAGAATGAGTTAGATAGAATGGAACAAAACGAAGTCATTGCTAGAGTTAATAGTCCAACGTCATGGGTCAGCTCAATAGTTTTGGTTGAGAAGGCAGATGGTTCACTACGATATTGCTTAGATCCGCGAAATCTCAACAAAGCCCTTCAGCGCGAGCATTACCCCATTCCCAGTATTGAGTTTATTAAGTCCAAACTATATGGGTCAAAATATTACTCCACTTTGGATGCTAGTAAAGCCTATTGGATGTTAAAGCTGAACAATAATAGCTCTGAACTGTGCACCTTTAATACACCTTATGGAAGGTACCGATTCCTTAGAATGCGGTGTGAAAGTAGCGCAAGAAATTTTCCATCGTGTCATGACGGAAATGTTTATTGATATGAATGTTATTGTGTACATAGACGACATACTAGTCTATGGCAGTAGTATTCAGGAACATAATGAAAAACTAATAAGGGTGCTGGAACGAATGGATAAATTCGGTCTTAAGCTAAATAAAGACAAATGTAGGTTTGGCTTAACAGAAGTCAAATACTTTGGTCATGTCTTCAATGAACTCGGTGTTCATACAGATCCACAAAAAGTCGAAGCGATCTTGAACATGCCGTCTCCCACCTGTGTGAAAGATGTTCACAGATTTTTGGGCATGATAACATATTTCGGATCTTTTATTCAAAATCTGTCAAACGAAACGGAGCCCTTGAGACAATTACTCAAGAAAAATGTAGTCTTTCAATGGAATGAATCATTGGAAAAAGCCTTCTCGAAACTCAAGTCTTTAGTCACAGAACCACCTGTGCTAGCTTATTTTGACACGGCAAAGCCAATAGTAATATCAGCTGATGCCTCGCAATTTGCAGTAGGTGGATGTATCTTACAAGATAACCGTCCTTTAGCCTTCGCATCTAAGACTCTAACCGAGTGTCAGAGAAACTATGCACAGATAGAGAAGGAATTATATGCGATCCTCTTTAGCTGCGAAAAGTACCATCAATTCATTTATGGGCAAAAAACATTGGTCGAAACCGACCACAAACCGCTGATTCCGCTATTCAAGAAGGCATTAGTTCATGTACCGGCCAGATTGCAAAGGATGATGCTTCGCTTACAATCCTACGATCTTGAGGTGGTATATAAGACTGGAAGGAAGTTGTTAGTTGCCGATATGCTGTCGCGGGCACCACTATGTCACAAAGAAGAAAGTCGGTTGGATACAGAAATTAAAATCCACGTCGGATTAATGAAGTCCAATCTTGCAATATCACAACCAATGCTGAAACAAATTGTTGATGAAACAGCGCAAGATACAACAATGCAGCAGGTGCGATTTTTTTATCAAAGGTCAGTGGCCTGAAACTAAGAAGAAGCTAAAACCGGAAATTTAAGTCTTGTGGAACTATCGAAATGAATTATCAGTAATTGATGAAATGATATTTAAAGGCCAAGCACTGATGATTCCATCAAAACTGGTCGATATGATTTTAGCGAAATTATTGTAAATCTCAATATTTGCACGACATGGAATACCATCCCAACTCATGTCCGATAATGGTCCACCCTTCAATTCCACAGAATTCAAGAATTTCGCAAGCGAGTGGAAATTTGATCACACGACAAGCAGCCCGTACTATCCAAAATCGAACGGATTAGTTGAGAGGTCTATACAAACATGCAAAAAGCTTCTCACAAAATGCCATGAAACAAACACAGACCCATACCTAGGACTTCTCAACCTCCGAACAACGCAACATCTTATGTATTCTCCGTCACAGTTACTGATGTCACGAAGGCTGCGAACTAGAATCCCTTTGAACAAATTGGAGCTAAAACCATCGTTCATAGATGACACACTATATAGACAGCACACTCAAGAGTACCAAAGTAAAATGAAATTAGCACATGACAAGCATGCCAGAGAACGTCCTGCAATAATGGAAGGGGCAGCAATATACTTCAAACAATTCCCTAAAGAACTGTGGAAAAAAGGGAATGTAGTGGAGATCAGCGAGATGCCAAGATCTGTTATAGTGGAGTACACAGACGGAAAGCAATATCGACGCAATCAAAGAGACATAATTATTGATAGAACAAACGATACTACGAGTAATAACAATAAGTACCAAACAACACTAGAATCCGAACAACCCAAAGACACATTGACATTGCGATCCGGTAAACAAATCTTAAAAAAATGAATTACTTTTATTTTTGTTTCTGCTCTCGAATCCAGATATTAAATCTCGAATTCTTATGAAGGAATTGTTATTGAAACTATGTACGTATTATATATAAGTATATTGAAATAACTAAAAGTTTATGTTACCATAATAAAAGGGTTAGTTTAATAAACTCATCTCGACAAAGCAACAAGTCTTTTACTTCAAACTAACATCAAATATAACAAAACTTACCAACAGTAGTGTCATCACTCTTTTCTTCGACCATAAAACGAACCTTTGAAGTCTGGATCCAGCGCTGTCTTGCATTTGTATTATAAAATTCGATTTATTAGCTTTTATTGGCCTTAGTTTTGCATTTTAACGCAAAATGCCCTATAAAATTGAACTTGTTGCATTTAGCGTTTTCAGCAGGGCAAATTTGGCTACTTGCTAAATGCTTGCATTCTCCTGTGAACTCATTTTTACCATTGAAAAAAACACGGTACATGCTCATGGAAGTAGTGCGCAGTATCATGGACTCCGACTCGTTGTTAATCTCTTCATATACATGACACATTTCGATGATCTCTGTTATTGTATGCTCTTTTTCTAATAGACGTTTTTATCTTGAAGTATATATTGCCTCCTCAAGTTGTGTACCACCCAAATGTAGTAATTTGTTGTTCTTCTTTGTTGGATCAGTGATCTGTTCTGCTTCCAGCACTTTTCCTGCTCCGACCGAATCAAGGCTTTCTCGATAACCTCGCAGAGAAATGGTGCATATCCTGAGCCACTCATTTCAACACTAATTACACATTTTTATTCGCAATTTGATGCCTGACAATCTAATGTTTCACCCCTTCCGGTTACTTCGCGAAATTCAATGCTTGACAGGTATTTTTTTTTACTCCCAATTAAATGCACCAATGGACTGGCTCTATTTTTTTCCAAAGTTATATTGGCTGTAATATTTACTTATTTCTATATATATGTACATACATTATACAGATACATAAATTTACACTACTCTAAAGTTTAAAAGCATTTAATTTATTTATTATATTTTTATATACATTTTTCTGACACAAACCTTCTTCGTCTCTGATCGACTGAGCCCCAGCAAGTGTGTGCATGGCAAGTTCATTTTTTTTCTATCGTGCGCCAATGGATGTGGTAATCTTCTAATGATGCGGAAGCCCGTGCCACCAACATGCACGATTCGCAACACCCGAATATTCGATGGCAGGAGTGCGCCTACGTACTAATCCACACCACTACAACCTTCAACCACTCTCCCCGCGGGACTGCCGTTAGGTATTACTTGGCGGGGCTGGTTAGCAATTTATGCTTATTTATTCTTGTACTTGCTTCTTCAGCTCGTCTAATTCTTTCTATTCTTCTAAGCTCGTTTTGCACAATTATCATAAATGTGCCGATTCCCATCCACTTTTCCTCCGACTGCAACATACGGTCTATGAGTAGTGTTGGCTTGGCAGGTTCTCCGCTGCGAAAAACGGCGTGCTCGGTATCTTTCTCCTCGTTTGAGCATTCTGGGCACAAAGGGGAACTATCGTGCCCGAATCGGTGGAGGCGATAGCCGCCATGACCAGATAGGACCTTCGTAAGGTAGTAGTTGTGATTCCCATGTACTCTTTATCCAGGTCCCGATATTCGGGATCAACTTCAACCTTTACATCGGCGATGTCGTCTGCAAATCCGACTACTTGAACTCCTTGCGGAAACATAAGCCTTAACACTCCGTCATACATAATGTTCCATAGGAGTTGACCAAAAACCGCAGCTGAAACGCTGTAGTATTTCAACCATTAATCAATTACATACCCCAGTTTTCTGCTGGTAAAGTAGTTTTCTACTATCCTCAGACGTATCCATCCTGGCAAGTGATCTTCTGATGAACGCCCAGTTTGCCGAGTTAAGGGCATTCTTGATGTCCAAAGTCACCACTACACAGTATTTGCTGTACCATACCGCCATCTTGTAAAGCAAAAACTTTCTCCTTGTATTGCTTCGGCCGCAATGTCGTTCACAGTTTTTGCTGCCCTTTATCATAGTCATGACGATCCTGTATGCTGTACCCCAAGGGCTTATGTCGGTTTCTTCACAAATTTTTTAAAACATCTTGTCTTGCTCTCCTTGATTGCCCTTTTTAGGTCTCCTCTTGCTATTTTAAAACCACCAAGGTGTACCTCAAAGCAATATCTTCCCCTAGAGCTTTGGATTTTGCGTCGGGCTTTTCAGCACTTTGTGCTCTAAGCTTTTTTATTTCCTCATTCCACCAGTAGCATCGTGTTCCTCCTCTAGTACCCGTTCTTTTGGGCATTGATGCATCGTACGCAATAGTGCATACAGGCTTCAGTTGTTCCGATTCGAATTTATCATTTCGTTGAACGCGTCCAGATCGAAATGTGTGTCCTTCCATTTTGGGCCCGTTCGTTTCGCGCGTTGCACGGTATTCTTCTCCTTCATCTCAAACATTTTTGCTGTGCGTGTATTCCTCCCCGACTCGCCATTTTATATTTCGCAAGAGGGAGTTGCTATGAACATAATGTCAATAATCGAGCCCGTTCCTGCCTTACGATATGTATTTGCACGAAGTTGGTTTGCAATGCCTATGTTAAGAGCTGCAAAACTTTCTAGCAGACTACGTCCTCTGTCGTTTGTACGTCTGCTACCCCACTCAGTTGCCCATGCATTAAAGTCGCCGCCGATAATCAAGATAACATCCGATTTTTTTCTCTAGCCGTTTGTGTCAGGATATCCTGTGCAATTATACATCTGTATTATCTTCATGTTTGTTTTCCTAAAAACCAGACACTTGCTGCCTTCCGGCTACATACTTCGAATCTTTTGGGTGTTCTTTTCTATAGAACATGCATGATAGCTCCTTATCGCAATTCTTTGCTATGTGGCCTTCTGTTTCACACCTTCTACAAAGCTTGGAGCGGTCCTCGCTACTTTTGCAATGCTTCGCTATTTGCCCGAATTCAAAATATTTGAAGCATTTTGGGAGAAGCGTTCGCTCCCAAATGCGACAAATGACCCATCCAATTTTTACCTTTCCTGCATCTAACAATTTCCTTGCGAATCCGACGGAAAGACCAATCGTTGCTGTTTGGGTTCCACCATACGCTTTTCGCAAGGCTAATATGTCTGCTGGTTGTAAATATATAAACCCCGAGTTGAGTCCTTATTGCCTCGCAGATATCTTCCTTTCTGGTGACTTCGTTGATGTCTTTCAGCTCCATGGTAGTACGATGTGTTAGTGGCCTTACAGTCGCTCGTTCTCCTGAAACTTCGCCAATGACACTTCTAAACTCTTCAGTCTTATTTCCAGTTTCCTTGAGCTGTATTAGGAGCTCTCCTTTCTGTGTCCTTCTTATCCAGTATACCGCTTTTCCAATATCTTCCAGGTTGGGTCCTTTACTTGCTTTGTTGACGAACGCTTCCGGCTTACGTCTTTTCGCCTCTACCTTCCTTTGGTTAGTCTTCTTCTTAGTTTTTTTCAACTGCCCGCCATCGTTTGACTTCTGCCTTTCCTTAGGTTCTTGAGCGTTTCTCAGCCAGGGAGAGGTTTGTGACGAGTTGTTTTTTCTTATCACCTCTTTTGCTTTTTCATACTGCATTTGAATAGCAGAAAGCTCATATAGGGATCTAATGCTTTCAATTGCATCTCTCATAGGTTGGTGTATTGGGGGCGTTTGCAGCATTAGCCTGAAAGCCTTTTCAACCGGATTCCACTCCTGCCTACTCAGGTAACATTATACTACAAACGTCAGCCCACATAGCCTTAGTTCCAATCTATTTCCAGTATACCATAATGGGCTCGGTTTTGATGACAAAGTCATCAAATAAGACCGTTTGTACTTGTATATTCGTAAGTATATGTATGTAGGCAGCTATAATTCCCCAAATAGGGAAGTTGCAAGATCCACCATCGTACAAGGAGGTATCGCCAATGTTTCGTGCGTATGTCCCCCGTAGCCTAAGAATGAGGAGAGGAGCACTTACTTTGAAGACGGTGCCGACTCGTCTTGTCACAGAAAGTTCACCGGGGTTCCTGTGGGATAATGGTAACTCTTACAAATAAGCGCAATAGCAGTTTTGAAAGCCAGGAATTCGTTCTTTCTTTTTTTAAATTCAGTTATTTTAATGAATAGATTTTGAATAAATGACCATCAAACTCAAAATTTTTAAAGAAAAATTAAAAATAAATATTGAAGGCTGGTTTTTCCGGAATCGGAGCAAGATGACCCACCGCCCCCCCTCCCATACAAAAAAATTCTATGTGTTTTTTTCAGAGGTATAGAACTTCGAATTGAAATAAAACACAAGAATATCGTTTTAATGTTCATAAATTTGGCTTTATTGGAAGGATAATTTTATGCCATTAATGTTTAAATATGACTTCACGCATGTGGCCGCCGCGGCTAGTTCGAATAAAGACAAGTCTAGAGGTCTAATTTTCAACCACTTTTTCAAGCATTTGGGGTTGTATGTCGGCAATAACGCCATGAATGTTGGCTTCCAAGTCCCCTAACGTTTCTGGTTTCTTGGCGTAGGCGAGCGACTTCACATATCCCCAAATAAAATAATCCAATGGTGTCAAATCACACGATCTTGGTCCATTCCGCGAAATTATGCGCTCATCGAACGTTTCCTTCAATAAATCGATTGTGACATGCGCTGTGTGGCATGTAGCGCCGTCTTGTTGAAACCACATCTCATCCACATTCATGCCATCCAATTCGGGAACATAATAGTCGGTTATCATGGCTCTACACCGGTCTCCATTAACGGTAACTGACTCGTCAGCATCATTTCGGAAAAAGCCCATAGAGCACACCAAACAGACAGTTTTTGTGAATGTAATGGCGTTAAAGGGTCTCATGTGGATTCTCTTCACTCCAAATGCGGCAATTTTGCTTGTTGACGAAGCCCACGAAGCGGTAAACTTCGCGAATTGAACCACTACTTTTGAAATAAATTTACCCGATTTGCAAGCGTTGTTCATTTGTCAACCTGTTTATGATGAAATGGCAAACCAAACTGAATATAAATGACATTAGAGTTGCCAGATTTGACCACAAAATGTCAGCTTTATCTCTATTCGAAAAACCAACCTCTAAAAAAAACACCCTTTATTTAACCCCTCTACCAAAAACAGTTTTCAATTTTTGGCGCCAAAGTTATCGTACTCTCCCTTTTGGAAGCATTTGAATGTTATCCAAAAAATGTTTTGATTTAGGTGTTGTGCAAGAAAGTAATGATTGTAATGGTTCATGTAGATAATATAATTTTGGTAATCGAACTTTTCCAGAAGCACAACACATTCAAGAAGTTTCAATTCCAAATTTGAATGCATTACAATATTGACATACTTTGTTCATTGTGCCAATAACCACAAATTTATGAAAACTATAATCAATTGCATTATTGTATCGAAATCCAGCACCATTCAAAGCAACATAAAAATTTATTCGTTCAGCTATTTTTTTTCTTTGTACATTTACGTTAACATTTCTTGCTCTGCGATCGCATTCTTAATCTATCTTCCTCATTACATTGTTCAGATGAATGACCTGAACGTGATCTTGTCCTACGATCCCTTTGAATTCGATTTCTAATATCACTTCTTGGCATTTTCGACACAATCTAAAAATTTACTATAACATAACTTGTTTTGCATAACAAAATGACCAAGAAAAATTAACCCTTTTTTTTATCAACTTTCGATGACGCTCCCAATGGAAAATAATAACTCATATTGTAATGACATCAAAAAGACGGCAACAAATCAATATGCTTCATACTATGTAGCGCATACTACTTAAATTCATAGGTTTTTTCACGCATGCACAACACAAACATACTCGAAGATCCTCTCGAAATTCATAATTTTATTTTTCGATTAATTGAACGTCCAATAAAAAATTAAATACACAAGATCAACGTTATAATTTCCTATATTTGCCTAATGCTTACCCGACAGTGGTTGAGGTGCAAGTGAAGAATAGAAATGATTTACATTAGGCGATGACAAACAAAAAACCAGTATTTTTGGTGTAGCGGCGATGGTGCAAAGAGAGAGTAATGTTATATTACTTATATAATAAGTAATGCGTCCAAGTGGCCATTTGCTAGATGGGTATCTTTAATTTCACGTGATATTACTTATATAATAAGTAATGCGTCCAAGTGGCCATTTGCTAGATGGGTATCTTTAATTTCACGATCACTAGGTCACCAACTTCAACATTTTCTTCGTAGAGGTCCAGTTTGGGCGCTATTGTTGTTTGTCGAAAAGTGTTGTTGCATTTGCTGGACTAGCCGCCATCGGTGCAAGGGGGATATTTTGGTGTTTAGCATACTGCTCCGGAAGAGTATTAGATGAGAAAATGGGCGGGAGTCAACACGTCTAAGTCGTTGGGATTGTCTGACATAGTGCAAGGCGGCCTGGAATTAAATCTAGATTCAATATGTGACAACAATATATAAAGTTCCTCGAACGTAAGGACTTAGACCACCGAAGTGCGGTAAGGAAGGGGGATTAAAGTGCCATTGTGTGCCTTCCCTAGACACCATTGATTGGATATAGGCGATTCGCACCAACAAAGTTGGTACCGCAATTGCTATAGAAATCACTGCCAATACCACGTCTACTTACGAACCGTCGAAGTATGGCCAAATGTATTTCTTTTGTGCACAGACATATAAAGACGCAAATATACCCTTTAAACGTCTTGGCGGATCGTCCTTTAGCGGTTCCCAGGTCAATAGGTCCGGCAAAATCCACTCCACTGTGTCGAAATGGTTGAGAAGGAGTTGCTATAGGAGAAGATCTGTGAAGACATTTTAGTGTTAAATCTTATACAACGAATGCAGTTGTGCAGGTATTTGCGAGCTATGTTGCGAACGTTTAAAATCCAGTATGTCGTAAATATGCCATCCGGAAATTCAACACGACAGTAAACAAGAGCTGCATAAGCAACAGTGGAGCTATCACAAAATCCATGTAATTCAATTGTGCACAGCAAATCAGAACTAAAAGTGTTCTCCCACCTTGGTGAATACGTTCTGCAACTTACACAAATTTTTTCGAAACTGTATCCAATCATTTTCTAGATGGGATCGGAGATAGTCATCCCAAGAAATACCTGCTAGCTAAGCTTTCTGAAGCATGAGTTTTGCCACAACGACAACGGGCGACAACCATCCCAATGGATCAAACAGTTTCGCAGTATCCGATAAAAGAAATCGTTTAGTTGGACGAAAACAAAAATGGTCCGTTGCTGGGGATCAGAATAATCCCAGTGCTTTAATTGTGGCTTCCTCATCAAAGCGAAGTTCTTCAGTTTGTTCCTGATCGTTAATAGAAATATGCCGCAATAACTCGGATAAGTTTAAGGACCACTTTCGTAAGTGGAAACCACCTGCAAGAAGCAGTTAACTCAACTCTTTTTGCATAACAACAGCCTCTGCAATCGAATCACAGCCGGAAATATTACCATCGACATAAGTGTCTTGATAAAAATGTTTGATGCCATTTTTAAAAGTGCTCTTTTCATCTTCTGCGCTGCACAGGTAGTGCGATTTGTTACAGTTTTAAGCGATTGGCTCATCTGATGAACTCCTTCATAGAATGTCTTGATACTTTGTATCTGACTGATGAACACCGATATGTCGAAAAAAAATTTCTATATCAGAAGAAAAGCAAATATTGTGTTAACACCATCGCAGTTATGTAAAAGATAGGTCATTTTGAAGGGCGGGACCAGCATATAAACAGTCGATAATGGACACTCCATTAGAGGTCTAACAAGCACCATTAAAAACAAAAAAAAGTATATGATTTCGCTTAATATCTTATAAGAATGAAACAAATTCCATGTGACCTAGTACCTCGTACTCTTTCATGAATTTACTGTATTCAGATATAAGTTCAGGACGCTTTGAACATGTATTGTTTCATTGACTTAGACCAGCTAAAGCGTTTGGCAATGAATCACCATAATTAGGAATTGAATTGCAAAGCAAATATTCTCTGAAAGGTAGAGAAACTACATACCGTCCAGAAGGTTCAAGTGTAGTAGTTTTGACAAAATAATTTTCGCCTTTTCTTCAGGTGTGCCTTCTTCTATCTCTCAAAATTGTCGAAGGAGGTTGTTAACATCCGCGTTATCAGGCAAATAGTATAGAACTTGAGACTTAGGAGAGTCATTCGCAACACCGGAGATAATCCAATCAAATTCCGTATTTTGAAGCAAGAACCCGTTTTTCAACTTTACAATTTGGTTCAATAGAATTTTACAATACATGTCTGCACCCAGCAAAATATCAACTGGACCAGTTTTATTGAATTCCTGGTCGCCTAATTTGTAATTATTAAAGTGCAAACGATCTATGGGGATATTTACTGCAGACAAAGTATTGGTAATTGTCTTAAGAATTACTAATTAACAAGAGAGTGCAAATTGTGGTTGAATATAGGATTGCAATATCACGTTCATAAATCCTGTACTAGAGGACCTACTCGAATTTATACCACCAATTGGTAAATTAAAGTCTTGTATACGCAGTTCAAATCTATCCACAAAATTTTCGCTGATAAATGAAACTTGAGAACCTTGATCCAAAAGGGATTGGAAATTCACCTTTAGGAGTTATAACTTTTACAATGGCTGAAATGAAGGACAACTCAATGTGCTACATGCGCTTACTAATGGAAATGGATGTATTCTCAGCATTATATACCCCTGGAACCTCTGTAGCATATTCAGGCGTGGATTTGAAATGCAAGATAGTGTGATGACGACCATTACATTCTTGGCAACGCGATTTTGATTTGCAGCTATTAGAAAAATTACCAGGCGTCAAACAATTTAAACAAATTGCGTTTCATGATTTCATTCTGTATATCCCTAGAGAGATTTTTAAAGGAAGAACACTGATAAAGAAAGTGTTGTTGAGAACAAGCAGCGCAACGAGAGTAGGTTGTAGTAACAAAACTTTTAGGTGGCTTAACGGTATTACGGAATGTCTTGAACTGGATACAGACAAAGCCTCAAGTGCTCGAAATCTTTAAAAAAAATGTGGAGTTGGTAGTAATATTGTGTTTTTTTTAATTGTTTTCTGAAATAAATATATATATATATATAATGTAAGTATGTGGTTTTTTTTTGTGGAGCGGGGGGGGGGGGGGGGCGGGGGTTGATTAATTACAAATGATGTCCTCTGTTGTAGTTTGATCTATATGGACATCCAACCCTAAGGGTTATCATACGACAATTTTCTTTATTTTGTTAAGGGTATACATTTAAGAATTCAATAGAGAAAGAGAGAGATTACGTTAACTTAAAATATTTAAGGCGAATTCAAAACTATATTAAATATGGCGAATGGTATCAAAGAAGCGCCAAATTTTAAAATTTAATGTTTACTAGATATATACTATACCTGAAATACACCAAGGATAAAGTAACTACATTCAAATAATATGCATGATGACGATGATATAAGGTGAAGGATGCCGATCATGACGGTGATGACTATGATGACTATGATTAAGTGAGGAACATGATTAAGTGACAACGAGTGATGATAATTCTGCCCCAACATTCCGCCCCCTTTCACAGTCCTTGACTTAAAGACGCAACTGCTGCAAGTTTGTACCAAGTTTGTCGGAATTATCCTCGTGGTGGTTTTACATCGACGACTCTGACACGACCATCTGGGCCTTCGACGACCTTAGTGATTCTCCCAATGAGCCATTTTTGGGGAGGTAAGTTGTCCTCGTGCCAACAGCAACATTTGGACTGAAAAATGTCCACTTTGTACGACCTTGAAGCTGGATGTACTCTGTTGCCCACCGTTTCCAAAAATGGGTTTTGACGACATTTATTGGCTGCCATCTTTGAATAAATATGATTTCCGCAACCCCTACTTCTGGTTCAGGAACTGCCTTCAACGATGACCCAATGAGCAGGTGTCCTTGCGTAAGTGCTTCCAAATCGTTAGGATCCACGGTCATCGGGAATGATTGGCCTTGAGTTCATGCTTGCTTCGATCTCCACCAGTGCTGTCGACAACTCCTCGAATGTTAGCTTTGCACCTCTCAGGCTGCAAAACAGATGACCCTTGCAATTTGAATGGCCGCCTTCCAAATCCCACCTATGTGGGTTGACCTGGGGGGTACAAAATGAAAATTTGTGGTGGGATTAGTACAAAAGTTTATAAGGGATTGTTGATTGACTGTTTTAAACAATATATAACAAGTTTTGACTGTGTGCCAACAAAATTTGTTGGATCATCGCAATGGCCTCCAGCCAGCAATCAACGACTGCAACATAGGTTTTTTACGGAGCTTTGCCACGAATTTTTAAATGTGTGTAGACCGCAGATAACTAGCGATGGATCAATATTTCAGCAGGTATGTCTCCCATCGACTGTTCAAATTACTTTGGTGAATATCTGACATAATGTGGACACTCTCCGAATGATTTTGCAGTGAGTGCAGGTCCACCAGAAACTGACGCCATTCGGTATAGATGGTTTGTGGGATGGATGCATTCCAATCCATTTTTTCGACCCACATATTTTGTAGGATAATTTTTGTTTGTATAATGATTGGAATAAGTAAGCCCACTGGATCAAAGAGCGAAGACGAAAGTTTGAGTTTGGAGTAATTGCGGTTGGACTAAATTTATCATCGGCGACGATGTGTTCAAGTGGTACGTTTGTACCGTGCTTTGCGGACTTGCTTTCAATAATATAAGCTGTAACCTTCTATGCGATGGATGTAAATGATTGGAATAAGTAAGCCCATTGGATCAAAGACCAAAGACGAAAGCGGTTTGAGTTTGGAGTAATTGCGGTTGGACTTGAAGGAAAAACTAAATTTATCATCGGCGACGATGACATACCGTATGCTATTGTGTTCAATTGGTGCGGTTGTACCGGGGTTTGCGGACTTGTTTTCAATAATATTAGCTGTAATCTCCTATGCGATGGATACGCTATCGGGTCCGAATTAATCCGGTTAATAATAATCAAGCCTTGGATTGGATCTGTGGCAAAAGACATGTGACCTAACAATTCATATTCATTTAAGAAGCCGATGTACTCTGTTTTCAACGCTAAAAGCAATATCGTAGGAAACTCCAAGGCAACTGGGATCCTTTTTGAGGGGTAACTGAATCATAAGACGTGCATTAGGGAGACTGCATCTCACAGTCCTTCTGCTCTTCTGACCATGTTCCTGTATTTCTTCTAGTTCCCCGAACTTCTCGTACGCATTGATCCAGTGAATCCTCTATTGCATTAATGCAGCACAATTTCTTCTTTTCGCAAAGTAGAGTTTTGTATCTTCCTGATACAATTCATCTAAGTGTAGTTCTTTGATAAAGGGCCTTCACCAAGTTAAACCTGACCTTCTTCCAGAAAATCGAAGAATGCTGCAGCACCTTATAACAAATTAATTCGAGAAAACTGATTGAAGTGGTCATCAGCGAGATCAAGATTCTTAGGAAGATTCCAACCAGATTCATAATCCACTAGATTAATGAATGAATTTATAAAATGTTCATAGTCTGAGCATCTTCTACTAAATCTAGGTAAACATTGTATTGGGAGATGACTAATTGTATGTGGAAAAGCTAATGTCATATCTGCAACACTACTGCGCCTACCAGTTGTCAAAAGCGAAATAATTTTTGTTTTGACAGTAATCAGTTGGTAGTAATCCTTCTACCTTAGTCTGGTATACTAAGATTTGTTTGAAATATGACTCCTGAATTCCTAGACGACACTCAAGCCCTGTTGCTGTGAATGTATTAGAATACAACATTATTTATATGCTACCTTTAGTGGAAGCACGTTGTTGTTTCAATTCCTCAATAGTCCGTTAAATCGCCATTTTGAGAGGCAAATACGAAATTTTAGATAAAAGATTTTCATATAAAATAATATTTTTATTTTGTTTTGTAGTTAATAGTTATCCACAACTGAAAAATGTCCACTTTGTACGACCTTGAAGCTGGATGTACTCTGTTGCCCACCGTTTCCAAAAATGGGTTTTGACGACATTTATTGGCTGCCATCTTTGAATAAATATGATTTCCGCAACCCCTACTTCTGGTTCAGGAACTGCCTTCAACGATGACCCAATGAGCAGGTGTCCTTGCGTAAGTGCTTCCAAATCGTTAGGATCCACGGTCATCGGGAATGATTGGCCTTGAGTTCATGCTTGCTTCGATCTCCACCAGTGCTGTCGACAACTCCTCGAATGTTAGCTTTGCACCTCTCAGGCTGCAAAACAGATGACCCTTGCAATTTGAATGGCCGCCTTCCAAATCCCACCTATGTGGGTTGACCTGGGGGGTACAAAATGAAAATTTGTGGTGGGATTAGTACAAAAGTTTATAAGGGATTGTTGATTGACTGTTTTAAACAATATATAACAAGTTTTGACTGTGTGCCAACAAAATTTGTTGGATCATCGCAATGGCCTCCAGCCAGCAATCAACGACTGCAACATAGGTTTTTTACGGAGCTTTGCCACGAATTTTTAAATGTGTGTAGACCGCAGATAACTAGCGATGGATCAATATTTCAGCAGGTATGTCTCCCATCGACTGTTCAAATTACTTTGGTGAATATCTGACATAATGTGGACACTCTCCGAATGATTTTGCAGTGAGTGCAGGTCCACCAGAAACTGACGCCATTCGGTATAGATGGTTTGTGGGATGGATGCATTCCAATCCATTTTTTCGACCCACATATTTTGTAGGATAATTTTTGTTTGTATAATGATTGGAATAAGTAAGCCCACTGGATCAAAGAGCGAAGACGTTTGTTTTGTAGTTAATAGTTATCCACAACTGAAGCGACAAAATTCCACTAAATAGCTCTATTGAATTCAAAAGCTTATTTAAAACGACACCAAATATGTATACAAAGTTGGCAGCACCAGATCAAAAAACAATGTTTCCAAAGTAACAAATTACTTCGGCAAAAGAATCCAAAATTAAGTCCAGATGATTATACATATAACTACTATCTAAATACGGCTTTACACAATATAATATGAATGTATAGGACAAACCTCATAGAAAATATTTTTTCGAATATATACAATTGATTGCAGTTTAGCATAAAATTGGCGAAATGATTAAGAATGCCTATAATTCTCCTTAAATGCCTTTCTTTCAGGGCAATGATCGTGCAGATTTCCCGCAACAATGACAAGAGCGTAGATGAGCGATGATGTATGTGCGAAATGAAGATCGATGCACTGAAATCGAGTGTGTATGCAGTAACTGTGATTGCGGATTTTGGGTTGCATAGCATGCGAGCGTACAAGCGAATAGGAAACGAAAGCGACGACGAAAAAAATGTGCTGTTGTTGGATGGGGGTGCAGTGTAGCGGGAAGAAATTTCGAAATCAAATTTGAGACGAAAGCTTTTCAACGGGTAAAATATATATGTATATGTGAAATATAATAAACGCAAAGGTGGAACTTAATGCATTTTAATGCTTTTATGCATTTTATAGGGAAGTTGTTATTAATGATAGACCAATATATCAAAGAATATAAAATGATCAAGAAGTCGCATCCTATACAAATGTTCGTACTGAAAATTTGTATATGTCGGGTTCCAACGTTGAAACCCGCTCTCAAAGCTTTTGCTATTGCTTTGCCTTATCAAGAACTTTCAAATCCTTTGCTCAGAGAACTTCAAAAGCCAGTCCAACACTCACAGGGGCGCAGCCATCCACACAGCACGGCGAGCGAAGGGGAAATCTCTTAGTGCCTGGCTACACGTTCATGGGAATGATCGTCATGTCGCACGAGACAGGTAGATTTTATGGGAGTTAAAAAGAAAAGGGTAGATTGCACCAAAAATCCTTTTTCGATTTGAATTCTCGGCGTGGGCATGAACTTTTCGGTTCAAAACCATATCACTTTTGACAGAAATCCTCATATGTGTTGGAAGAGTGAAGACAGGTAATAGAGAGCACAAAAGTATTCGATTTTCCAAGAGAAATTTTGTTTTGTTTCAGATTTCAGCGTTCCCCGCCATTCAAATTACTTTCATTCTTATGAGACTTTTTTGTGTGTGTAGCCACGACGTTCATGGGAATGACTTTCATTCCCACGAACGTGAAGCCAAGTACTTCTTGCGAAAATATATATCTGGCGCCAAAGAACAATGAAGATTTTCTTTGAAATTGGTATAGATTGTATTTTATTACCTAATATGATGAAATGCGAAATATGTTGTTCTTGAATATTAATATTAAGTTTCATGGAGCATATATTTATATTTATTAATTTCATAGAATGAAATAAAATGCTATCCATCATCTTCTTAATGCTTTTTCTTTGGGGCATATAGGGATATGGATCGACCCTAGCGGACTGTAGCCTTTCCTTATGTTTTTTTCCGAAACATCAAAAAAGGCCCTTGAATTTTTAAAAAAATCACGTATCAAATTGCTATGCATTTTTACTCAAAGGTCCTTGGAACATCGAAAAGGGTTCTTGAATCCTTTAAAAAGGATATTTCTTAATTTATTTAATGCCCATATTATGTGTGGGAGGAAAAAGCATGGAACAATTTGCAATTGATGATGACGTCACACAACAACACAACCACAAGAGTAAGAAAAAAGTTTAATAATGATAATGTCCTTTCGCCACGAGAAAAAAATCCAAATTGGAGCACCGATATCATATTAAATGCTGCGTCATTTGCGTAGGAAAATGGCACAGCTGAAATTTCATACCTTGTCATTTTTTAGAGGCTGCCATTTAAATGACACAATAGCCAAGAGGTTAGTCATTTGTGATCACACGGCCATTTGTTTCCGTCATTTAAATAGCACCAAATGCATGTCATTTGGTCCGAAATTTTCCTAGTCATTTCCTAGTCACTGCTTTTTTACGTGATTTTTACGTTACAGCGTCATTTAAATGACTCGCAACAACGGCCGTGTAATCGTTCCTTAAGATAAAAATATTGCGTTGACGGGTAGGAGTCGATGTAGGATGTAGTCGATGGTAGGAGTCGATGAAGCCTACGAGCTGTGCATTGACCTGCTCAAAATTGCGCATTTGGCTAAGCCATGTAGAACGAATGAACACCGACGTTCCAGCGCGCAGAATCTTCGACTCCATTGCTCATCATAGGTGGAGCGTACCAATTGAAGGTGACCTTAAACAACTTAGATTGCGAAACTGAAGGCAGTTAACCAAATACCGCGCTAGTTGGAAAGGCTTATTGGTTGATGCCCACCCGGACTGCAGCGCAGCCTAAGTAAGTGAATGAATGCCTAAATGAAGGAAAATTACTTTATAGAGTACTGACATTAAATTTTCATTCATTCGATATTCATAAGTAATCGCCTAAAGAAAAGTGTAAACTGAACTGGCAACGATAAGTCAAGGCATCTGAGACTGAAGTAGAATTCTTCAAACTGCTAATGTCTTTTCATTTGTTTCGTGTTGGAGGAACGGCAAAACTGGACTGATGGTTTGAGGTTTGAGCATGTTTGGAACAAACACAAAGAATCAATAGGGGCAGTAAATTTGGTGTCAATGTATATATTTACATACATATTTCTTTGTAAAAATTTAAGTTTTATTGGAATTTTACTATTAAGAGGACTTAATTTTAAAACAAAATGAAAGACCGGCTTTTGGAACTGCTATATTCCCTATTCGAAAGTGTAGCCGTTGTGTATTAATACACTCTTAAAATGTTAAGACTTGATATTAATTTCCCCTCCAGCTTAAACGGGGCATGATAGACCACTCCCTCCATAATACATCTTTTACTCCTCTACAAAAAACGCTTGCAATTTTCTGCGCCAAAGTTATCGCACTCTCCCCATGGTCGGATATCACAGCAACGAATTGGAGTAAATGACATAACAGAATTCATCTTGCACGGACGGATTTAATTTTCAATCAATAACATTTTGTGCCCATTCGTATGATACTTATGGCAGTGGGCAATATACTCACGCTACGCTACAAACTCTATTTATTTATTATTCGAGTACCATCGACGACAGTTATTCTGCCACTTTACACATCTAAGATCTTATTGTTGCAGGCGTGTGTATTTAAATGGATAAGTATTTGTATGAGACTGCGCACTGTGATTTTCCAACATTTTTCTTACCCACCGAAGAAAAACGAACAAACAGATATATCTACTGGCGCCTGACAGCAGTGTTCGCATGTCTTCGAACTGATTTTTCCCTTTTGATATCCACAATGATATATTTAAATAATTGTAAATTAAAACCGATTTTTTTTAAAAAAAGGTTTATTAAAACGGAATAAACAAAGAAGTATTAAAAAATATTAAACTCAGTGATAATTTTTTAATGAAATCACAGCGGTACAATTCATGAATAAACAAATAAGCGGTAAATCAAAATTCAAAAGAACACAAAGTGGGGGTGACAAAACATTTTTAAAGGTGAATTGTTGCGAAGGACAGACACATTTTGTTATGAATAAAACAACAACATTTTCGCCAAAAGCTGATTTCTTCTGAATTGTTGTCGCACATTTGAACATTTCGGAAAGTATCATATCTTCCCCTTTATAACAGAAATATGATTGAGTAAAAATCAATATTGTGGAATAGCCGCTGTCGGAACTTTATTTACGTTAGAATTATATTAAAGACATTATGTCTTCCAATATGAAATCTCGTAAGGTGACTAATAGAGGCAGATACTCTAATTCAAATTACTGGAGGCCTCTCAAAGCCTACCAGTTAGTGATAATGATACTGATGTGATTGCGAAAAAACGCCGATGGAACATGTGAAAGTGCCGTCAATTAGTGTGCACAAACTCTTGAGTGAAAATTAAATTTTGTCTTATTATATCAAGAAAATATTAATAGGAATTAAAATAAACTGTGATAATATTGAAACGCATCAAAACGTGTGTGCTCTTATGAAGACCATAATATGATAACGCATTAGAAATTTGATTAAATGCACATACATATAAGGTTAAAAGATGATAAAAATTGTTTGGGCAAATGGAAATTCCCACAAAATTGCATTTCAAAACTACTTTTGCCCTTTTTCCCACGAATCGATTTTTTACTATCATTATTACAACAAAAGGTAAATTTCAACCGACTTATAACACTGCCTGGTAGTTATTTGGGGGAATCTTTCAAACATGATAGATAGATAGATGATAGCAGCGGTCACTCGTTATTGTTCTTATATCTTTCCATTCTTGATCGTTTTCTTTCATATTCACAATTAACGCTTATGCGTTTGTTACTCATAGATTTTCTCGCAAATGAGCACAAACTTGCCAGTATATAGAGAAGAGAACTATCTGATTGTGGGGAAAATATAATGTCAACATCCACACAGCGTTACCAGTAAACATTTTTGAAAGGTCGCAAAATAGTCGCTATATGAAAAATAATGTCAAAAGTAGCATACTCAGCAGTACATACAGTGGTGGTCACGAAAATAGAGCCACACTATGTAATGCTTAATATCCTTCCAGAAGATACAATTTAAGAACATAAATTAGGAACATAGTTGTTACGATGGCGTAGTATATTTCATTGGTGCTTAAACAGAATGTAAATTATTTATGAAAAAAATTAACAAAAATTGAGTACTACGCGTAAAATCAGTCGGCCACTGAAATAGAGCCACTTGGCTTCTTTGTTTCAAAAACTCGCAAAACATGGTAAAAACATTAAAAAAAATTACGTCATTTAAGCTGTGAGAGCTAATACTCAGTTGCATATCCATTATTTCTGGAAAAATTTGTTGTCCTTCACTGAGGTATGCTGTGGTTCATTGTCCTGTTGGAATATCCTTCTTAAGGGCAAATGATCCTCGGCAAACGGCACCATAACGTTGCCAAGAATATTTACATATTCGTGTTTGTCCATACTTTGTTTTATCCCGTACATTGGACCAACACCATACGAAGAAAATGAGGCCCACGTTTCACGGTTTTCTTGGTATACATTGAAGAAAATTCTTGTTTTCTAAGCTGTACGTAAGACACCCACAAAACCAAGAATTTTCTTCAATGTATACCAAGAAAACCATGAAATGTGGGCCTCATTTTCTTGGTATGGTGTGGGTCCAATGTACTGGATAAAACAAAATATGGACAAACACGAATATGTAAATATTCTTGACAACGTTATGGTGCCGTTTGCCGAGGATCATTTGTCCTTAAGAAGGATATTCCAACAGGACAATGAACCACAGCATACCTCAGTGAAGGACAACAAATTTTTCCAGAAATAATGGATATGCAACTGAGTATTAGCTCTCACAGCTTAAATGACATAATTTTTTTTAATGTGATAATACGCATCCGCAGAGATGTCGAACAGTGCGCCCCGAAGAAACAATTGCCGCTGTAGAGCAAAGTGTTAAAGAGGACCCGAATGAATCGATTCGCCACCGTGCACAGCAATTGGAGCTTTGTCCATCAACTTTATGGAAGATTTTGGGCAAAGATCTCTTCTTACGGCGTTACAAGATCCAGCTTGTGCAAGAATTAAAGCCGCAAGACCATGCAATGCGTCGTGATTTTGGTGTATGGGGCGAAAATGAGATTGATATCGATGCTGATTTTAATCGCAAAATTTTGTTCAGTGATGACGCTCATTTTGAGTTGAATGCCTACGTCAACAAGCTAAATTACCGCATTTGGAGTGAAGAGAATCCACATGAGACCCTTGAAACGCCATTACATCCACAAAAACTGACTGTTTGGTGTGCTCTATGTGTGCTTCATACTTCTTCCGAAATGATGCTGGAGGGTCAGTTACCGTTAATGGAGACCGGTATAGAGCCATGATAACCGACTATTTTGTTCCCGAATTGGATGGCATGAATGTGGATGAGATGTGGCTTTAAAAAGACGGCGCTACATGCCACACAGCGCACGTCACAATCGATTTATTGAAGGAAACATCGCGCATAATTTCAAGATCGTGTGATTTGACACCATTGGATTATTTGCTTTGGGGATATGTGAAGTTGCTCGCCTACTCCAATAAACGAGAAACGTTAGGGGACTTAGAAGCCAACATTTGTGGCGTTATTGCCGACATACAGCCCCAAATGCTTGAAAAAGTGGTTGAAATTTGGACCTCTAGACTTGTCTTTATTCGAACCAGCCGCGGCGGCCACATGCCCGAATTCATATTTAAACATTAATGGCATAAAATTATCCTTCCAATAAAGTCAAATTGATGGACATTATTGTGTTTCATTTCAATTTGAAGTTCTATACCTCTATAATAAACTATACACTGTATAATAAGTAATAGGAATGTAAGGATATGGTCCGTGCCTACAGGAAAAAATAAACCAAATCATCGGACTTCACAATTTTAATTCAAATAATTTTAAATAACCCATGCAAATTAAGCATGAATATAAGCCGTCAATGCCTAACTTTTCGAAATTTAATGAGTGCAAAATTGATATATCTTCCTCGAATTAAATAGTATGTACATACGTAAAACCTAGAACTTTTAAATTTTTTTTGGTGGAAAATTAATATCTTTTACACAAATTGAATATACCTACAAGTATATGCCATGACAAAACTATGCCTTTTGATTTTAGATCCGCTTAATACAAAAGAAAAAGTCGTATATGCAGTAAAGTTCAATAAAAATACAATAAAATATAAATTTAAAACGTGTTTCATTTAAGCTGAATTATTAATTGGAAAAGATTGCAGTCTTAAATTATAATGACTAAGTGTGATTTATATATTGTGATTTTGAAATAAGGCAAAGAAAAAAGTATTATATAACATTATAAAAGATACCCAACAAATAGTGGGTTAATGAAAGACAAATTTTTATTGCGATACAAAAATAATTTTATAATTGGTCGCTTGTATTTATTAGAGAGTTGCTTGATGGTTTTGCAGGA
This sequence comes from Ferdinandea cuprea, assembly GCA_963576555.1. NCBI lineage: Eukaryota > Metazoa > Arthropoda > Insecta > Diptera > Syrphidae > Ferdinandea > Ferdinandea cuprea. The sequence continues at coordinate 89,438,320 of OY754958.1, read as the reverse complement.
AAAAACGGTGCCAAGTAGCGACTTTAGTCGTTCATATTTAGCGTTGGCTCTACATTGTGTCTTCCAGCGTCGGTAAATCAGTCGCCAACTGGCTTTAAGATCGTTTCAGACGCATCGATCTATTATTGTATCTATATCGAGCGCGTTTTTTTTTGTTTTTCAGTCTCTTTTTTTGTGCAGTTTCTTTCCTGTTTCATACTGTGCATCTTTTTCATACTTATATGTTGATACGTATTTTTTTTCGTGTGTCTTGTTTACTTTAAGCGTTCCTACAGTTTACAGAAAAAATATTTAAGTATGCGTTTGTCATTTGATCTTTTTACTACACCACATTCAATTATTACATTCTCCGCTTGGATTAGTTTTACATATATTTTTTTTAAGAACACTTACAGAATGTGATGTTTAACGAAATCTCACAATTATAATTATTTAATAAAATGTTATTTTTATTGCTTTACGCACACGTTATAAGACTTGTTAATTATGTTGGTTTTTATTACCTTGACGCTAAAATACGTTACCCGTCTGTGATAATAATGCATAAACCATTTCGTGGCTTTTGGGTGACAGTGGCTATATGTACATACAAGAAATATATTAAAACGAAGTGTGAATACCGATTTAATTACTATCACTAAGACAAAGTCCAAGTAAGATTTGCCATAAAGTCTATAATGATATCATAAATCATTAAAATACATACATATGTTTATATATGATATCTCATACGTAATTTAAAAGCCATGCACACTAAATCGTATGTGCATTGCGAATGTATAGATTTTGAAGTCATGTAATGCGATTTGTCATCACTGAATTCTTTGGAGTTTCAAAAATGTTTATTATACTTATGGGTTGTTTCACAATCTGAAGGTAGGTTAGTGGATGCCCTTGTGGCGGTTGTCACGGCTCAGTTATACCTTCAAATTGGGTCCATTGCACAGTGCTTGGGCTTGCACGGGCGCGGTCATAAATACTTCTGGTTGTGATATCATTATGAAATTTTCTCAAAAAATCTAGAAAAATATTTTAAATATATAATAAAGAACTGGCCACATCGTACGACTTTATCCTATAGCTCCCATATCACAGTAGTTGCGTTTATATGGCGATGGTGGGCAAAAATTCTTGCATTAGAGTTACAGTGATCCATTTCGAGGTTCCCTACTTTTTTAAAGAAAAGAACACAGAAAATTTAAATTAAAGGAGAATGTTTATTATCATTTGAAAGAACATTCTTTGGCATTTATTTTTTGAAAATTATGTCTGATGTTGGCCGTTGCTACGTCGCAGATGGTCCATCCGTTGAGTCCAATTTTCGATCACTCGTTCGAGCATTTCGACTTGCGACTGGCGACTGGCGAATGACACGCGTGATGTTTTCCTCCAAGGCCTGAATCGAAGCGGGTTTTTCGGCATAAGCTTTTCACTTTACATATCCCCACAGGAAAAAGTCTAACGGTGTGATATCACACGATCTTGGTGGCCAATCGACCGGCCCAAAACGTGAAATTATGCGCTTACCGAAATGTTCTCTCAATAAGTCCATTGATTGATGCGATGTGGGAAGTGGCGCCGTCTTGCTGAAACCAAATGTCGCCGAGATCACGAGCTTCCATTTCAGGCATAAAATAGTCGGTTATCATGGCACGATAACGGTCGCCATTGACGGTTACGTTCACATCGGCATAATTTTTAAAGAAATATGGACCGATGATTCCACCGGCCCACAAACCACACCAAACCGTTGTTTTTTCTGTATGAAGTGGCAGTTCTTCAATCTCTTCAGGTTGCTCTTCGTCCCAAATGCGGCAATTTTGTTTGTTTACATACCCATTGAGCCAGAACTGGGCCTCATTGTAAACAAAATTTGCCTCGAAAACGTCGGATCTTCTTGGAACTTTTCAAGAGCCCATAGAGCGAAGCGATGTCGCTTGGGAAGGTCGAGCGGCTTCAGTTGTTGCACAAGCTGTATTTTGTACGCTTTCAATTTAAGATCTTGCCGTAAAATGCGGCAAGTCGTTCCATACGTCAGTCCGAGTTGCTGCCGCTCAGCTACGGCCGCTATATTTTCTTCACAGCGTGCAAAATGGGTGATGATGTTGCGAATAGTACGCTCAGTAGGCCGATTATATTGACCATAAGTTAAGCGAAGTGAACGAAACATATTCCTTACAGAACGTGAATTTTCATAATAAAGTTGAACAATTTGTAAACGTTGTTCACGCGTAAGTCTTTCCATTATGAAATGCCAAACAATACTAAACAAAAATAACATGACAGCATGACACGACTCACACGTGATCTGTCAAAAAAGGCTATTGAAAAAAGTATCTCTACTTGGATCACCCGTTATTTAGATTATATTCTGTAGAAATTGTTGAGAGTATAACTCCCCTCCCCCTCACCACCAGCGATTAAAAATATAAAAAAGAGAGTTGCTCTAGTTTTTACAAGAATAATAAGAATAAACGTATTTTAATTATTAAAAATTAAAATGAATGCAATTTTAGGTTTAAGAAATATCTTCAGTATAATAGTTTTCTTTCTGTTTAGCCAATCGTATTGATATTGTACAACTGAACTCTTAGTACGTTTGTATTTAGCCCAATAAACAATTATTTTCTTGCAAATGTAATTAATTTATTAAGTTTACTCAACTCGACTGCGTAGCCCTTGTTTGTAGTACTTAGTTCTACCAAATTATTCACACTCCGATTTTTTTCTACATTAGTGCTCTCTTCTATGCACCAAAAATCAAAGATATGCATGCGTGAGAACACGCAGTTATAAGAAGCGCTTATAAGAACAAGATGACATAAAAATGTTAGAAAAAAAATTGGCATTGAAAAAAAGTAAGACGGCTTTGGTTTATTCATGAATATACCCAAATCTACACTTAACATTTATATACCTTAAAACATTGACAAACACATTGATAACACTCTCAGTAGGGGAATCCTAAAACCCCAAATAAAAGGACGTTCACAGAATACACAAAAGAGGTTTAATTAATCAAACATACACAAAAAAGGATTTAATCAATCAAACTTATTTCAGAAGAAGAGTTCATTAAAGCATAAACCTTCAACTTCAAAATTCATTTTGAAGAATTAAATTCGGAGAGCTCTGCGGACTTTTTGAAATCCAACTTTGTTTTGACGCCGCTGCGCTGCAAAATTGAACACGTGTGCGCGCTTTGCATTCTATTTTTAGAAAGTCCCGTTAGATTTCCGGAATAAACTGATTTGCCGACAATAAATTTTGATAATTTAGAGACGATTTGTTTACATTTTGACTTAATATTTTGAGATGGGTTTTTTGATTTTTGGCTTTCACTGTGCATTGCTTCCTTTGGGTACCTTCCTTGCATAAAACAAAAATACCTGAAAGTGTAAAAATGAAGAAACCGCTCTCAGTGGTCAAAGCGTCGCTCTCTCAGAACCATCCTGATTTGAATACAAATCTGAGCAGGTCTTTTAGCTCGACTTTGCTTATATCCTCCGGCTCATCAAAGAAGTATTTGTCGAGGGTTCACAATTTCAAAGTTAAGTTCTGATTAGACATCAACAAAGTAAGATCTCCCATAATGTACGCAATGAACATAGTGTTTCACATTCATTAGTTATAATTTATTGTGTTAGATAATTATTCGAAGCTTTACCTTTGACATTACACAATATTCCACTATATTATTTATTTAAATATATAACATTGAATAATCTAGTACATGATGAATGGTTTTTAACTCTCTCTGCTGCCTGTAACTGAAGTTGCTGCTCATGTAAATTCATTGCTCCTCTGGGAGCAGTCATGACCATTTTCCAAAAAAGATGTGTGCCGCAAAAATATTACCTTTTTTCACTAACCAGCCATGTAAATTCTTAATCTGTTACATGAACCGCAGGGTTGTAAAATAAGATGTTTTATTCGATTTTTTTTAAAGAAAAATCATTTTGCCACTATTAGTTAGTAGGTTTGTCATTAGCAGTCGCACTGTGTTAAATCCAACTACATCTCCAAATGTCAACAGCTGGTCACGGCGGATGTGTTAGGAAGTGCTGCGAAGTGTTGAATTCAACTTTAATAAACATTCCAAAGGCGTGGACCTGCAACTGAACTGTGAGTTTCTGCAGAAACCAGATGAGTGGCTAGATGTAGTGCAAAAAATCGACATGCCATTTAAAAACGAAAGGTCTGGGGAAAAATTTTATACCGGTTTCCTAACGAACTGTCTTAAAGTACTCCTGAGACCATCGGCAGGCCAGATCAATAATAGAAGAAAAGTGATCACTCGCACCGATTTGAAGAAACATTTAGAAGAAGAGAACGCTAATTTTCAACAGCGATGAAGCATCTTTCAGCCTTGCACTAAAACCCGAGAACGTTATTGGGCCTAAAAGCGTATTGGAAATTTTTTTACGTCAAATAATATGACGGTTCTCCTGGTTTTCAGTGCAAGTGGTGAAACATTGCCTCCTGTGGTTGCTTTTACCATATCAAAAAATACATTCAAAAATTATAAATACAATGCCCGTCGATTGGGTTCTGGGTTGTTCGGAGACTTTGTTAAAGAGAACCGAAGCATTTTATAAGTGGCTAAGTAGTTAAGTGCATTGGAGAACTGATGTTTTAGGTCATTGAATTAGAATGAGAATTAATTAATTTAAAATATATTTCTACCTCAATGCCAGTATTTTTTGCAGCTTGTTTTTTTTTTATATATGCATATTAAATTCTTTGATTGTTTCATATTTTTTTATTCAACATATAAAAGTTTAACGAATATTCGGGTTCTGTGCATCGACAAAAAAACATGTATCTTTAATCATTTTTGAAGTATTTTATGTTACCAACTTTGTACGTTTAGTCATTGAATTGTCTTAGCTTCTTTCAATTTATAGTAAGTGATTGACAGAAGTTAATCCGAAAAACGAAGACAACAACAAAAAGCAAAACGAAGCGCACCTTTTCGCGTTCAAATTACGACTCGCCGTTTAACAAATCACCATTCAAATAGGCATACACATTTAGTTACATTGTAGTTATATTTTGAATTAATTAGCTACTCTTTCCAATAGACTACTTTATTAGTCAAGTTGTAAAGTTTTATAATTCTTTGTTATTTTTTTTTATGAAAATAAACAAAACAATTTACTACTATTACTCCTCATACATAAGTGATTGCAAATGTTGTTAAAAAATGCTTTTTATATACCAACAATAATATTTGTTAGAATTTGGTCCATGTTATATTAATAAACGTTTTAAACCAGTGCTCAATTGTGTAAAAGTTTAAAAAACCACCCATTACTTATTATATATTTCATATAATTCCATTCATGTGTGTTCCCATTTGATTTGATTTGATTTGCATGTTTGTGGGCGTAGCAGTGGGCGCATTTAAAAAAGGTTTACACTTACCCATTTCAGAGCCCTAAGGAATATGTGGTCCAAATTTCGCCTTTCTAGCTTAATTTTAAAGGCCTAAAAATTGCGTACTATCATAAATATATATACTTTTATGGGTCTACAACGAATGCTAAGGGGTGTTACAAACTATACGTCAAAATTAATATACCCTTAGGATAGGGTATAAATAATAACATACTGTTTATTTGGCTGGGTGAATATTTAGTGTTATACTCTGTCCAAAATAAATTTGCAGTACACGTCTTATGGGGAAGCTTTTCGTGTCATATTTTTCTACCATACTAAATTGAAAAAAAAAACCCTTCATAAAGTGTTTACCCTCCAATTGCATCTGATGTAGAACTACCACGTCCTATTCAGCGCACATGTGAATGTGCACTGGCCTGTGGCTGGTGCTATTCAAGGCTTATTTAATTGATGTTCATTCAGAGTTACCACTGTACGTTTGGTAACTCGTACAGCTTATTTTTCTTGGGTTTCTGTTGAGGAGCTTTAGGTTTTGTTTTGATCTTTGACATTTCTTTTAATGTGTGGAGAATATGTTAAAGTGCAGTTACAAATATGTAAAATTTTCATTAAGGACAAATATTATTTGCGTTTGTTTTGTTTGTTAGAAATGGCTTTAAATTCATCCAAAGACTTAAGTGCCGAAAAAAAAGAAATTGTTGACGCGACAAAAAAAAAATCAAAATTTGAAAAAAAAACAGTAACTGCGAATCAAGTAGGTGATATTTTTTCTGGGTAAACGAACAGTTTATAGACTTCTGAACGAAAACAGGCCACAACTCGCCACCAATGAAGAAAAACCAAACTAATGTAGAAGAAAACTAGATGATTTCAATAAGTGTGCCATCAGGGAAATTGTGCACTTACGACGCTGGATAAAATACTGCATAAGGTAGGACGCAATGCAAACGGTTTTAAAAATTAAACTGAGTTTTTAATTTGTCCATCGTCAGCGAAAGAGTGTTCTTTTGGAAAGAACTGCCATCAAAACATAAATATAAATTTGTATTATTTTTTATAAATAAAACAATTAAAATGAAAATTTCAATCTAAAAAAAGCAAGGTAACCCAACATAATATTCTTTCAGGTTTTTGCTGATTTAAAATCCTTAGTACGGAAATCCTGTAAGAGCTTTTTTTCGAATAGCACCTGTAGTGGCAATTTATATTTGACAGAGTATAGTGGTCAGACGTCTGATTTTTGTTTTTTTTTGTTTCTCTCCTTCGTCGTGTGCGTGCAGAATATTGCAGATCGTCGTATAAATTAAAGAAATTTAAATTATTTGATCATAAAAAAAACTTTATTTAAACTGGCAGCGATTCTGCCTTCGTAAGAACTGAACAACTTTTGCTTAAAAACTAGAGCTTAAATACTATTCCTAATGCTAACGGCGGCGACAAATGTTCCCACCGGTTCTCATTCATTACCTTCCGTACGTGTTGGAATGCACTGACTGGGCAGGTGTCCGGTGTCGGTCTGGCTGGATGTTGAATGATGTTCTGGTTGGATGTTGAATGATGTTAAATGTTGCGCGTGCAGGTTTCATATGTCGGTACCCGGTCCGCGCTGGATGGCATATGGGAATATAACATTATCTGCTGTTAACTCCTCCCTTCTTAAATCAAACGTCCTCGTTTGACCTTTAATTCAAAAGAATGGAATTTGGCTAATTCGCGATACTTTGGGTGGTGCTATTTGTTTCGCAATATGTGGAGATTGTGGCATAGCGGCTGTTAAAGTTGCTTCCGGTGATTCTATTGGCGGTGTTGCCGATGGCATGTCTTCTGTCCTTTCGTCAAGTACTATGACAGTGTTATTTGATGTTGATCTGGTACGACAATACCGAATGACCACAGCTATGAGGAAAACTGTTATGATTCCTGTTAGTCCAAAACAAGTAACTATGTATGGCTGGTTCTCCTGCTTTAGTAGCTCGATGGTTTCGATATTTTTAATGTTTAGGTCCTTAAGCATTTCTAATGAAAGAAACTCTTCAACATTTCTGACGGCGGCTGCTGGCTGTGCTACTGCGGGTAACGGCTTATATCTGGAGACCGTGTTGGATACATAAGCTCTGTTTCCGATGTTGACTGTAGCGTTTTCAAATTTTAATAGAAATGTGCCTGTTAGATGGGTTGTTTCGTTGTTGATGATCACTGATCCATTGTATTGATTAAGGAATATGATTCCCAGTGAGATTTCTTCAACTGTGGGTAGGTGCTGGCTGTTGACTATGGTGCAATTTGAAGGAATACTCCTTAATAAGTTTGGGATACATGTGCTGCCGCTAATATCTACTAAATTATTATTGCTACAAATCCTTAAGTTATTATAGTTCTTACATTCTGACTTAATACCATATATATTGTTTAAACATTCTACTATTTCCTTATATTCTATTTTAGATGTTACATTTCTCATTTTTACTGGCTTAATCAAAATACTATTACATATTTCCTTTGTAGTGTTAGGTATACTTATTATATAGATAATTGTGTCTGCGTTTATCGCAATCTTTAATTCTGCGAAGTCTAATGCTTCTTCCAAGTTATTATATTTGATATTTTCTTTTTCTAATATGTTTTTAATTTCATTTATTTCGGTTATAGATAAAATGTAGGAATTTATTATACCCTTTTTTGCCCAATGTACGGCGTATTCAATATTCGTCAATTCTTCTTTTATTAATCTTATGTTATATTGGGTGCTTAATGCTAAATTATCTTTAACGGAATTACTGCTTTTAAGTCTCTTAAATATTTCATTTGTTACGTTACTAATTTTACTTATTCTCTCTATAGTTTTCCTGTTAATTACTACTTGTTGGTTATTGTTTTTTAAGACTTTATTAATTTTTTTCTTAATTACTTCGAAGTCATCGTGGTCTGGATTTCCTGCTATCCATTTCCACGTGCTTCCAATAAAATTAAGAGACCTTTTGCTTCGTATCGGCGTGAGTTTTAGGAGTAGGTTTTGGAGTTGGGATACCTCGTGGGACAGGAAGGGATAAATTGAATGGGTATTACTTATGTTGTTGTGCACCGTTTCTGCGATGTCATCGACCAATTTCCGATATGCTCCAAGATCGATATCGTGGATTAATTTAATATTGCCGGTTTGCACTTTGGCCATTCCAGTTTTGATGGATACGGATTGGGAGTTTGTATAATCCAATATTTGGACATCGGCTAGGCAGCCTATGGCGTGCAGCCTAAATGAGGAGAGAGAAAAAAAAATGGAAATTCAGTTTGGAACGGTTTCCTGTTTTAATTTCGTATATGGCTTTTATGTACTATTCGACCACTTTCTGTCAAAATGGTAGTGTGGATAATATCTCCTGGGGAGTAATTTTTTATGGGTTGACGGTCTTTATTATGATTTGCTAGGTCTATATCTTGTTTGCGTTTTATTCGTTCTATGTTTTTGATCCTATTTTGCTCGAGTTCTGCTGGATTACTACTAACCCTGTTCCCGAAGAAAGCGTCTATGGGTTTTTGTCCTGTGACAGAATGAATGGATGAGTTATACTCATGTACAGATTTAATTAAGAGCTCTGCGAACGGTATTTGAGTATTTTCGGCCTTAATGCATCTCATTATTTCGATAAGAGTGGAGTGGAAGCGTTCCACTTGGCCGTTTACCGTGCTAGTATAGGGAGGCGTCGTAAAAACCTTTACTCCCATTTCGTCTTCTATCATGAAGTTGATTGCAACGGAGTTAAAAGACTTTTCGTTGTCTATGACTATTGATTTGGGAAGTCCGAAAGAATATAGTGTTTCTCTAAGAGGGAGTTTCACGTCCTCTATCGCCTTAGATTTTAGGATCTGGGCGCGGGCATATTTGGAGAATTTATCAACTGCGGTGAGAACTAGTTTCCCAGCTGTGGAAAAGATGTCTATGTGGACTAACTGTCCTGGGTGTTCAGGGATTTCTGTTGGTTGGAGTTCAGGCTTATTCGGGTGTCTGTCGTACTTGTTTTCCTTACAAATGTTACAGTTTCGTATAATTTTCTTTATTTTGTTTGACATTCCTGGAAAGTAAAATTTTTCTAGAATTTGGGCTTTATTTTCTTTTTCATTTCTATGTGCGCGTCTGTGTGTTTCGATTATTATGTTATCCTGTCTACCTAAGTCTGTAATATCCTCAACTTGCTTTTGTGTGAATCTAATTTTAAATGTTTTGAAATGAAGGGGATACAATTCCTGTATCAAACCCATTACTGGCTCTTGTGTCTTGATACAATTTATTACTGAAGGATTTAGGATTTTCTTAAGGATTTGTAAAAGATTTTCTTTGTTGTAGTTTGTTTCAGTTATGTTGTGCCGATGATATCCGGGAAACACTATTTCGAATTCATGGTTTTTCCTTTCACCTGTGTAAAGAAAGATTTGACTTTTGAAGACATTGATAGGTGCTTCTACATTGAAGATGAGTTCTTGTGAAGAGCTGTCATCGCTGTGCACCGTAGGAGTTAATGAATTTATATTACTCTCTTGTGGAGGTCTGGAAAGCGCATCTGCAACAATCTTGCTTTTTCCAGGTTTGTACAGGAGCTCGTAATTGTACTCCTCCAGAATGGCCTTCCAACGTTTCATCTTCGCATTGTTATTCTTGTTGCTCAATGCGTAGGTTAGTGGTTGGTGGTCCGTATATATTTTGACTTTCGCAGAACCGTAAAGGTAGTTTCTAAGGGCATTCAGGGCCCAAATTATGGCTAACATCTCCTTCTCGTTGGTAGCATAGTGTTCTTCACTTTTATCCAATGTTCGTGAAATAAAAGTTATTGGTCGATCTTTCTGTGATAACACAGCACCAATAGCATAATTTGATGCATCAGTTGTTAATTGGAAATCTTCATTGAAATCGGGATACATTAAAGTGATTTCTCTTGAAACAAGAGCGTGCTTTATTTTATCGAAAGCTTCGGTGGCCTCCTCATCAAAAGTTACCATTTGCTTGCTGGAGGCGTTCTTTGAGACTCGTCCTTTTTCACCTCTCAAAAGGCTTGTAAGTGGCTTGGCGATTTTTGCATAATCTCGCACAAAACGTCGGTAGTAGCCCGATAATCCTAAAAAGGATCGAAGATCTTTGAGAGTTTTTGGGCGTGGGAATTTTAAAATTGATTCGACGTTTGCGGGGTTTGTCTTTATTCCGGTCGGAGATACAATAAAACCCAGGAATTCTACTTCAGTTTTGTAGAACTCACACTTGTCCAGTTGGACTTTCATGTTGGCCTCTTCTAGTGTTTTAAAGATTGTTCGGATATTTTTAGCATGTGTCTCTTCATCGTTTCCCAGTATAATGATATCATCTATATAGATGTGACATATTTTTCCGATATGTTCACGAAGAATGTCATCAAGAGCTCTCTGGAATATTGATGGGGCATTTTTCAGCCCGAAGGGGAGTCTAGTAAATTCGTATTTACCATTGTTGACGGAGAAGGCAGTCTTCTCAATGTCTGACTCTTTTAGAGGTATTTGATGAAATCCGCTTTTTAAGTCCAAAACTGTGAACCATTTGTTTTTTCCCAATTGCGCCAGTACTTCGTTTATTTCTGGTATGGGGTAACGGTCGGCAATGGTCACTGTATTAAGTTTCCTATAGTCAATAACTAGGCGAAATTTTTTTTCACCAGAGGCGTCGGATTTTTTCGGTACAATCCAGACGGGTGAATTATAAGGGGAGCGTGATGGTCTTATTATATCGTTATTTAATAATTCCTGGATCTGTTTTTCAACTTCACCTTTTAAAGCCATCGGATAGGGGTAATATTTTGACTAAACTGGGTCTTCATTGTTCGTACGAATTTCACCTACTACTTTAGTCGTATAAGTAAGTTTTTCGTTAGGTTCGTCAAAAAGTCGAGGGTGGCTTGCTATTAAAGAGTTAATTATACTTTGTTGTTTTGGATTCATGTGGTCGGTTCTGATATTTATAGAATTAACATCCTGAGTAGCTTGGTACTTGATGCGGACATTGACTCTGTTTTGGATTGACATAAAATCTTGGTTTGTGTGTATTATGGCTGACAATTCTTTCAAACTGTCATGACCTAAGATACCGTGAAAAGACTTGAGGGTAGGTAATAAAAAAAATTTAATTTTTGTTTCTAAGCCAAAGAGAGTAAGATATGTATGTTGTGTGACTTCGATGCTTCCTGCGACAGAATTTGCGTAAAAACATTGGTTATTTGCTATTGATTTTCTTACGAGAGAGGGCTGTATGTAGTTCTTGTTAGAACCGGTATCAATTAAAAATTTTAGCATATCTCCGCTCTTGGTGCGACACTCGAAATATGGCAGCGAAGAGCTAGTTAATCTAAAAAATGGACGTCTGTACAATCAGTGGTTTCTACAGTATAATTTGTTTCGGGAAAATTTTGAGCAAATTCTTCGAGGTTTTGTTCATAGGAGTTATCCTCCGAAACCATGGCCTCATTGTATCCATTCGTTTCTTCCATAGTTGGTGTAATATGAAAATTTCGTTGAGGAGGATGGGGTTGTTGAAAGTTTTGTTGTGGGTAGAGTCTTGTCATTCTTTGATTTTCGTTATACTGTTGTCTATTTTGGTGATTTATCTGCCCGACTTGTGCAGAAGGTCCTTGAGTTGTATTTTCAGCTTTGATTTGTGGTCTTGAAGGAAATTGGCTATGTTGTCGATTAAGGTTTTGGGTATGTTGGTTCTGTCCATAATTTTGCTGCATTGGCCTAGGATTGTTGTAGACTGGTCTTGGGTGTGCTTGATGTACAAAATTGTTATATACTGGTCTTGGTTGTGCAAAAAGTACAGGATTTGCCTGAGGATAGTGGACTGGTCTATTCATTTGATTTTGCATAAGAGGTGCACCTTGTCTTTGTTGTGCAAATGAGGAAGATGGGTAATTTGGTTTCTTTTGATTATTAGAAGCATAATTTGCGCGGGAATTTTGATTTTCTAATTTCAGGCAAAGATGTAGTGCCTGCGGAAGATCTACTGGCTCTCGTATACCGAGAAGTCTAGGCAGATCTCCTTTTAGACCCCTAATAAACGTATCTAGGGCCTTATCCCTATAAGTTTGAGTCAATAGGTTCATGGATTCAGCGCTTATTTCTATGCAAGACAGCTTATTAAGGATCGATGTTAAGTGTGAATAAACTGCCTGATAATATTCTTGGATGCTTCTGTTACCTTGGACAAGTGACGTCATTTGGTATTCTAATGTCGTTATATCGCGTTTATCTGCGTAATGCATTGATAAACACTGACAGATGCTTTCCCAATTTAAGGGTGTGTTATATGATTCTAACAAGCATCCGCTTGTCCAACTATTTTGTTCCTAATCACATTGAGAATCCCATAGTACTCGGGTGTTCCCTTAATGTGTTCGTAGATGTGTAAGACGCGATCTTTTTTTGCGATCTAAATCATTTTGTTGTCCAGAAAAATCTCTAAGACATCTTACGACGTCCGGTACTTTATCTAGATCTTCTAATCTGTGTCTATGTTTTGGTTCTATTGTCTGGTCGATGCCAGGAAAGCGTTGTGCATTAGGATTTAGAACACTTTGGACTAGGTTTCGACCTTGCTGATCGAGGATTCGGCAAACTATCGAAGAGATGAGAGAATCTAAAGCTGGTGTTGTCCCTACTTCTGCTGGTGTATCTGCTTGCGAAGCAGTCGATAAAAATGAACTATTCGGGTTTAGCGTGTTTCTTGGTTGATCAGTATTAAAAATTTGGGAATTTCTGTTTGCGGGGTTTGGAGGATTTGATGGATTTGTTGGGTTAATTTCAGAAAGGTTAGCACTCGCGGTGCTATTGGAAGTGGTAGTAGATCTGATTGGAAGTGGACTGATCGTAGATCTGGCATGATGAAATTAATTAAATATTTAAATATGTATTTAACGGAATAGATCAAGTAATCACTTAAGTATTTACTATGTATGTAACGTAATAGATCAAGGGTAATTCACTTATAGTTATATTCTTATATATCTAATATGTACTTAGTATTTTAATTTTTTAGTAACGATCTCTTAGTTTTCTTTCACTTGATATTTACTTAATTCTAATTCACTTAGTTAAACTCTAATTCACTTTGTTATTTTTTTTATAATCTTAAACTTATGCTTACGCTAACGACAATTTCAGCAACAGCTCCATTTGTCTTCTTTTGGTGATGCGGCTGGAACGTTTAGTATCCTCCGTTTCCTCCCAAAGGGTTACTCAGGGGCCCTTGTGCTGCTTCTGGAACGATTTGTTTTTATCGTCTTTGGCACTTTCACCACACTAAAATAATGTTCTTTCGTTTGGAACCGGTATTATTCGCTTGTTTAAATTATGCGGTTCAGTTTCGCGATCGCACTGGAGCTACTTAAGGTCACGGGCAAAATCTCGCGAGAGCACGGGAGCTACTTGAGGCCTCTGGCTCATTAACTTACGCACAAAAATACGACTTTTAAATACCGGTCCCTGCTCGGGCGCCAATTAAAGAAATTTAAATTATTTGATCATAAAAAAAACTTTATTTAAACTGGCAGCGATTCTGCCTTCGTAAGAACTGAACAACTTTTGCTTAAAAACTAGAGCTTAAATACTATTCCTAATGCTAACGGCGGCGACAAATGTTCCCACCGGTTCTCATTCATTACCTTCCGTACGTGTTGGAATGCACTGACTGGGCAGGTGTCCGGTGTCGGTCTGGCTGGATGTTGAATGATGTTCTGGTTGGATGTTGAATGATGTTAAATGTTGCGCGTGCAGGTTTCATATGTCGGTACCCGGTCCGCGCTGGATGGCATATGGGAATATAACATTATCTGCTGTTAACTTATATTGTGACCCCATAAGCGACAGCTTTGCGCATATCTACCCGTAAAGTTATTGCTCTACGGTTGTGTTATCCTCCCAATGTGAATACACGCGTCAAGGAATTGACCTTGGGAAAGGTAAAGGGAAAATATTTTTTTTTTCTTTTTTCTCTCCGTCGTTCGTGTATGTGCAGAATATCGCAGATCGTTGTATATTGTTGTCCCAAAAGTGACAGCCGTGCGCATAGCTACCAGTGATGTGATTGCTCTGCGGATGTGTTATTCTCCCTAAGTGAATACACGCGTCTGGGAATTGAGGAATAGGGTTTGAATAGAAGTGCCATAGAAAATACATACTCTGCTAAGTTATTACCGTTGGATTATCTGGGTGAGCTGTTTTATTCTTATTTCGTTTTAAGGGGCCAGTTATAGCTATCATTGAAATCCATGATTGAACATTTTGTTTTCGTATTTTAAGACGACTAAACAAACCATATTGGCTATAAGCGGTATCAAAATAAAGCTAGTCACTTATAGAATTTTTCTACAAACGAAATAACTTAATTCTGATTAAAACTTTTCTATAAATCTATTTTTATTATTTCACTAATAGAAATCTATTTCAATGAACACAATTCATCTACAATTTGGAACACAATAATTCCACTGATGTGTTCGATTCTCAGCTGTCAGTTTTGCTTCCAATGATCAACTCTAACCTTAAAACCTATACTAGTGGCCTTCCACTGACAGACATTTTTCATGATTGCTATAACCGACTTGTCAAAAAAATGAAAAAAACTATTCCACTGATTTTTTCCAATGATGCATTTCAATGATAGCTATAACTGGCCCCTAAGCAATGATGTTTGAGGGAAGCGTCGAAGATGCAGATGGATAAGCAGGTGGTAACGAACAACAGCTTTTAATAACGGGTGACGCAATCAACACTATATTGAAGGCGTCACAACAGCACGCAAAGGAAGAATCAATCGGTTTCCCTTTCTTTGACCCTGACCACTCAAGAGTGGATGTCGGTAGATGGTGTACTGACATTCAAGCTATGGTAGATAGAGATTGTCTGTGCGACTATGACATTATTCCTAGAGTTAGGGCTCCATTGCTAGGAAGGGGAAAAGTTTGGTATGAAGAAAATGGGTACCAAATTTACAACCGGGTGGATCTGAAAGCATCTTTCGTGCATAATTTTTCCAGTGTTTCAAATATAATTGACCCGCTACATATTGAAGTAAATATAGAGAGCGAATAATTTTCATCATACGCCGATTTTGTCATGGAAAAAGTGGCACAAGTGAATCGTTTGTCCTCCAATGTACCAGAGGAAAAAATAGTAAGGATTGTCATGGGGTGTATTTCTGACATTATTTTAAGAAATTCACTCACATTCGTTATGCCAAAAACTATCGAAGACTTAATCGAACATTTGTCATCGATTCGTGAACGACCAAGAAAGAAAATTCCAATCATCGACTCGGGAAGATAGTTAGACAAAGTCGGCGCAGGCGCAGTAAACACTCTCAAAAGCTCTCGTCTTGAAAATGACAAACGATGTTACGGTTGTGGGATATGTGGTCACTTAAGAGACGAGGTTTGTTGGCAAAACAAAAAGTAAAGAATAAAAAGGTTGGCTTGTGCACCGACAACGTTATACCTTATAATACAACTTCGATTTTCATTGATGGACATTTCTATCGCTGTCTCTTGGACACGGGATCTGATCTGTTCTATCATAAGGTCTATGCAAAATGCTACAGCTATAGCAAATGCTATAGCTTCATCAAAAATCAAACATCATATTCCTGTTCAAGGTATCGCAAAAAATCCAATTATTTTAACTGAAAAAATGATTTCCCTTGTTTCCTTTGCCACGGTCAATGTGGAGGTATCATTTCATTTAATTTATAATGTCTATCTAAAAAATTAAATTGTGATTGGTCGTGATGTTCTCTAGAAATTCGAATGGATATTGGTGGTTCAACACTTCCGAGAAAACCGATTTCTAATTAACGGCGAACATTTTAGAAATCAAACTTTCGTCGGATAACCAGATAATGCTGAGCAAAATTTTGGATAAGTACTCAAAATATTTCATTGATGGTTATCCAAGTGAAGAAGTAAAAACAGAATCACTTAAAATTCGATTGGAAAAGGAGGCTGTAGTCAATTATAGACCATACCGTTTGGCGTTATCAGAAAGAAATACTGTTAAAGACATAATCAGTGACTTAAAAGCTGACAATATTATAAGAGATAGTAGCTCTTCTTTTGCTAGCCCGTTTGTTTTAATTTTTTTTGTGTTATTAGATGTGAAAGTCTCGAAAGACACAATGGGGTTAGAAACCCAGAGTAGTGTGCGACTCTAACGCCACTAAAAACACTCCTAAGTCATGACCCATCAAAGAAAGACGGATAAATGATTTTATTTTCAACGTTCAGTTACGTTTGAGAAGGTATTATAATTTAAATACTGGTTTCATATCGTTTATTTTTGTTTTATTTTTTGTTTGGATTATAAGGTCATGAGGTTTGGTTCTTCTTTATGTACGAATATTATATCGTACATTTAAGACGTCTTCTATTTCAGATTTAATATGTATCTGCAGACCCTCATTATGACGAATTGCGTATTTTTTAATTACGTCCGTTACAAGATCAATCTGTAAATCACGACGCAAGTCATTGTTTCGAATATACCATCGGGCATTTACTTTTCCCCTGAGGAGTTTGTTTTGGAATGTTTGAATTATTTGTACATTTGTTTTCTTTCCAAACAGGTTTTAGTATCTGATTATATAAAACAATTTTATTCTCAGTGGACATTTCCGAATTATGTCCTAGCAACCAATAAAGTTTTCTATATTTAATATTTAACTCTTCTACTTTCTTTTTCACACGTTTCCTCCATTTCAGCTTAGCATCTAAGTTCATACCCAGATACTTAGTTGTATTAGAATAAGAAACTACTCGTCTATTGATAACCACAGGAACATTCGTTATTTTCTTATTGGTAAAATTGATATGGGTGGACTTTGATTAATTTGGTTTGATTCGTCATCTTTGTAGTTTTGCTGGTGCGTTAGCCACGCATTTATCAGTTGATAGAAGGGCAGTGTCGTCTGCGAATGTGGCTATCATCATTCAAATGAGGTATGTCTCTCGTATACAATAAATACAGGGTTGGTCCCAGAAAACTTTCCTGTGGAACTATTGCTTGTAACTCTTTGAGTTCAGAATACGCTGAACCATAGCGAACTCTAAAGAATCTATTTGAAATATACGATTTAAGTATTTCATAGTACTGTCTAGGTAGATCCACATGAAGTTTATATTCTAAGCCCTCATGCCAGTCCTTATCAAAAGCCTGTGCAACGTCTAAGAATAATGTAGAACAAATATGTTTTTCTTCTAATGATTTCTCTATGATATAAGTTATACGATGTACTTGGTCAATTGCAGAATGCTTATTTTTAAACCCGAACTGATGAGTTGGAATAAGAATCTTCCAGTGATGTGGAACATATCTAAGTTTGAAGCAAGCATTTATTAAAAACTTTAGTTTAAGCAGTGCTCTGAAGGGTAGTTCCTTCAAAATTTGGGCAGTTATTAGATCATGACCTGGTGATTTTCTATTAGATAGCTCACATATGCTGATCTCTTTTAGTGAAACATAAGCGATTACAAATTTAAAACAATTAATTTGTAATCACTTATGTTTCATTAAAGAAAACCAGTCAACACAGAATGTGCGTCGACTATCGTACTCTTAACCGGATTACTGTAAAAGGCAGATACCCTTTGCCGAGGATAGAGGACCATCTTAATCAACTTTCCGAAATTACTATTTTCACTTCGTTAGATATGAATTCAGGCTTCCATTAAATCCCAATAGCAAAGAACTCAGTACACAAAACAGCATTTGTCACACCAGATGGGCAGTACGAATACTAACGTATGCCTTTCGGACTTGCTAATGCCCCTTCAGTATGTCAGCGTGCCATTAATAAAGCACTTGGCTCTCTGAAGGACACAATAGCATTAGTGTTTGTTATACGACGTACTTATACCTTCAGTTAGCTAGACAAAGTTTTGTTTGCATTAACAGAAAGCGGGTTTACGTTGAACATGAATAAATGTAAATTTCTTCAGACCCATATTAAATATCTTGGACGAGAAATTTCAGCTGATGGCATACGGCCTGGTAAATCAAAAATCAGTTCACTGGAAAAGTCACCTATACCTAATAATATGAAAGAAGTTCATGGGACTTGCTAGTTATTCTAGAAAGTTTGTTTCAGAATTTGCGGCCAAAAAAAAAAAATGCATGACCACACTACCTAAAAAAGATGTCCGATTTCAATGGACTAAAGAGTGTGAAGAAACTAGGCAACACATAATAAGCCAACTAATACAGAGACCATTGCTAATAATTTTTCGGACCAGACTTGCCCACTGAACTGCACACTGATGCAAGTGCGATTGGATGTGGAGCTATTCTCTTCCAACGAAAGTTAATAAACTACATTTAGTCGCTTATTATAGCCAAGCAACCAAACCTTATGAGACCAAGTACCACAGCTTCGAGCTGCAAACTCTAGCCGTGCTCAATGCAGTAAAACATTTCAGAACATACTTACAATTCAATTCAATTCACCTTGGTTCACTGCTACTCTATTAAAGCCACTAAAGACAAATAAGATTTGCTGCCACAAATTGCCAGATGGTGGATTTATTTGCAAGACTTCAACTTTACAATATTGAAAGAAAAGGAAATTCTATGCAACACGTAGACTACTTTAGCCGAAATATACCAGTAAGGACATGCAACCATCTTAACAGTCTATCTGAAAATTGAATGCAAATTGAACAGTCCATATATCCCGATATTTGCCGAAATTATTGATAAGTTAAATGAAAAGGGTTAGAGTATTATATGTAATTTTGTGATTAAAAACAATCTAGTTATCGTAAGACGAATGATGGTGTAAAGCTTTTTGTTCCAAAGCGATGCCGATGAGGCGTTTCCATGATGATAATATTCACATAGGATGGGATAAAACACTTACGAAAATGCGTACACATTTTTGGATGCCATCCATGAATTTGTAGAGTCGTGTGTCATCTGCTTAGTAGCCAAAAGACAATCAGGGAAAATACAATGCGAGTTGCATCCAATTGACAAAAAGCCACTTCCATTTCATACTATCCACGTTGACTGTATGGGACCATTTCATGCTAAGGACAATGAAGATAGTCGCTACCTCTTGGTCATAGTGGATGCTTTTACAAAATTCTTAATGCTCTTGCCATGTAAAACTTTAAGAGTCGACGAAACCGTTCATCATTTGCATGATTTCATAATGCTATTGCGAGTACCGTACAGGATAATTAGTGATAAAGGAAAAAATTTCGTAACATTTGTAAATCATATGGCATTGAAGTCGAGCAAACGGTCAAGTGAATCGTTATGTTGATACCATCGCTAGTTTACTAAGAACGAACCTCGAAGTAAACATTGAGCGGACGAGTTATGTTATTCGTGTTCAACTCGCATTAAATCCAATAAAAAATAAAAAATAAAACAACTGGCTTATCACCACTCAAAATTTTAACTGGTATGGATGGAAGAACACCGGGAGTCCTTGCTTTGCTCTCTCAATTAAACATAGAACTTGAATATGAGGACCTTAATTCTATACGTTCTTTGGTGGATGAACGAATCCGAGAAAATGCAGGTAGGATGAAAACAAGGTATGACAAAGGCAAATTCCCTCCAACGCGATTGGAAATCGGAACGAAGGTTTTCACAATTCCGTAAATCTAAGTTGGAATCACATTTTCGAGGACCATATGGGGTTGTGTGTATATTTCCGAACGATCGATTCAAATTAAAACGGAAAGAGAGTCGAGCTGGTATCATTGCTGCCAGAGAGGTTATTCGAACAATTTTGCAAGAAGCGGAAGCATCCGATAATAACATAAAACAATAAAAAAATTAGTAAACAAAAAAAAAAGCATGAAACTTTATATTTTTGCTTTGAATTATTTACAAGCTCCATATTGCCTTTGAGCTATGGAGTTTAATTTGTTTTGAATCATAAACAAGCATAAGATTGCCTCTGAGCTATGGAGTTGAATTTGTTTTAAATCATAAACAAGCATAAGATTGCCTCTGAGCTATGGAGTTGAATTTGTTTTGAATCATAGACAAGCAAAAGATTGCCTCTGAGCCATGGAGTTGAATTTGTTTTTAATCATAGACAAGCATAAGATTGCCTCTAAGCTGTGGAGTTTAATTTGTTTTGAAGCATAGACAAGCATAAGATTGCCTCTAAACTTTGTAGTTTAATTTGTAAGAAACATAGATAAGTTTAAGTTTATGACATTATAGTTACATTTTCACTTATTTGTAGCCAGAATGATTTGGACAATAGGAAATAATGACCTATATTTTCAACAGGATTATAAAAGGCCAGATGAGTGATCTGGTTGAGGCAGACATCTAAGACTAGAACAAAGACTGCAAAATAAGGATGGGAACCATGCTGAAATTAAGCTGAGACAAAACGAATTTAAGTGTTAGTTATCAATGGTTTTGTATTACTTTGTACTAAATAAATCAATGAATTTTAATTGATAATGGTCAAGCTTTTAATTCATCAAGAGTGATGAACTTGCAGGATGGCCGTGTTGGAAAAACCAATATAATGACTGGTTAAATTAAATTAAGAGAAGTATTTCTGCAAAAGGAAAAGTATTTCTGCACAATGGGAAGCATTCCTGCAGAAAGAGAAGTATTTCCACCACAATAAGAATGAATGGTGAATATAAAAAGGATCTGCGATCGCACTTCGAATTGTAAGTTCGTGGCGATGTGTTGTGTGAGCGATACACCGCAGGCAATCTTATAGTATTGTTCAGTTAATTATCATACATATACATATGTTCACACCACACTATTCTGTCAAATCAATCCTGCTGCACAGATGTTTTTCTAATAAAAAAAAATCATTTTAACTTCATCAGGCAACTATTAAACGGCCTTTCTGAGCCACAGATGATGTAGAATGACGTAGTCAACTTCCATGCCCAACCGGCCACCAAATTTGGCGGAACATGCCCTGATGTCCGCGGTAAAGACGAATTTGTGCTGTCTTAGTGTTAACTTTATCGTAATAAACCAAACTGAATACTGGGCTTTGTTAAGAGGTGGTCTTAAGAATTTGACGACCCCTATATTACTCAGTCCTTGAACAATTGCTTTATCCGGCCGTATATAGAATATGCTTCACAATTTTGGACCACGTACATAATATTCACTCAAATTGAATAGAAACAATTTAACATTACTTTATTCGATTTGACTTCCATGCGATGATTAACAAAATCTTCCTTCAAATGACACCTCTATCTCAAGGTAGCCTCAGTGGTGATATGGTATTTTACAGCAGGTCAAATAAATGCCATAATCTGTTGCCTAACATTTAACTTCCAAGCAGGTGCTCACAACTTACGTAGTCCGAATCTTTTATTTAGCGCTTACTACAGGAATTGAGTTAACTACTTGTGTGAACAGAATTTATATCTTTTATAATCATGTGATTGACTTACAAGTTGTGACGATTATAAATATAAAAAATCATTGTCTCCAGTTTTGCGCAAACTGTCATAGTTGTGGACGAGTAAATGAAAATTGGCATTAGTAAATTTAATCCGAAAATGTGTTTGCGTAATAATGTTCTGGTGTTTTAGATCATTTTATATCTTTTGTGTTTGGATTATCAATGTATGTTTGGAGCAATTTTTGTGGCTGAAAATTTCTGCTCGTGACAGCGGCTTTCAATAAGCACTCCACGACGTAGATCTGATAGTGTCTATAATTCCTATCAAAAGGGTTAAATGACTTACGACCAATATCGCTGAATGACCCATGGCAAGCGATCCGAAGTTCAGCAGAGGCACTTTTAGATCTGAGTAACCAGATGGTGCGGTAAGAACATATTTGTTCGAGCGATGTATAGCCATTAAGAAATTATGTGTGTTCGAAGTTGAAATCAAATGTCAAATTAAAGTTGAAATGAAATTGTAATAAAGATGAATTCATCTAATTATTGTATTGCAAACATACCTTTAATTCCAAATGTAAAAAAAAAACAAAATTAATTTTACATGTAATTCAAACGTCATTCCAACATAAACCCTCAATAAACCAATAAGTAAAACCCGAATTTTTTTTGGTCTTTTATTCGAAAACGAAATCTACACTTTTTTCGGAAATTTCTGCAAAGTAATCAACGCAAATATAAAATAAAAAAATATAAAGTAAGTATCTGAACATTTGGTCCAATCCGGTTCGAATTTTGTATGTGCAGAGCAGTGCAACTGTTAAATCAAAGTACGTATATATATTTATATATATATATATATATGTATATATTTTAAATAAAGAAAATACTTTGTACTTTTTCTCTAAAATTAAAAAGTGCTTAAAACTATAAACTTCACAAACATAAACTTAATATACAGTCCACTTAATTTAATTATTTGTGGAAATCGGTATTCCGCGCCGCGCAAATCACCATTTTTTACACCTTTCGAGGCACAGCAACGTATTACGTATCTTTTTTCGTCCTTTTTTTATTCATCGGTAAAATAAAGTCGCACAATGTCTGTTGGGGAGCCCCAGAAGGATATTTTAGCGCAAATTGAGCGCGAAATGCAGCGTTTTGGTGATATGGCAGAGGGTCAGGGCACCATAAATCATTGAATATCTTTTGATGTTGGAAGACAAATTTCTCAACAGCTACATGGTATATGCTATATGAAGAAATTATGAGCAGGAGCAAGCTACAAAAGGGTACTTTAAAGGAGGAATTAGTTGGGGTATATCGACAAGTTCATGAAGTTTACTTCGATTATCGTAGCGATCTGCTGGATGCTATTGATAAATGTACGCCTGCAACAAGACTGTCTTCTGAATCTCATAATTCTTCTTCTGTTGGACATCCTGGTAGTGGCATAGATCTTAGGTTGCCGTCTATATAAATTCCCATGTTCTCTGGTTCATATAAAAAATGGTGTTCGTACCATGACGTTTTTGTTTCAATGGTCTGCACGAATGAGTAATATCCAGAAAATTCATCATTGTCTTGCTGGTGACGCTGAACCCCTTCTGCAACATGTTGATCTAGAAGCAGAAAACTATATTAAGGCATGGAATTTACTAAAAGCGCAATACGACCACAAACGTATCTTAGTAAATGCTCAATTAAAGCTCCTTTTTAGATAGGCATCGTTGGTAAAAGAAACTGTAGATGGTATTCAGTCGATCCTAGACACATCGCAGGATTGCATTCATTCCCTGCACAATATAGGACTGTCCGCTCAGCACTGGGATGCAATTTTAATTTTGTCGTGTTTCAAATCTTCTGTGTTCTACGCAGCAGCTGTGAGAAGAAAAGTTAGGTAGTTCGACGAACGTGCCGATGATGGGGCAGTTCAGCGAGTTCCTGGAGACCAGTTTCCGTACGCTACAGGTGGTGCAGCTGCAGCCAGCGATAACGAATTTTAAGGCCGCATCAAAATCGAATCGAAAGCGTTTCCAATGTGTTATCTAGGGCAACATTCGTTAAGGAAGTGCAGAAAGTTTCTGAGTTTTGACTTAGCAGCCAAGTTGCAGACAGTTCGAAAGGTCAAGTTGTGTGAGAACTGCCTCGACTATAGCCACCTAACACGTGAATGTCCCAGTTCTAGAAACTCCTACTTCTGCCATCGACGACATCATTCCTTACTACACCCAACGACGAATGTACACAATGAAAAAAAAACGACGCAACAACACACAATCATATCTGCGACAAACTCACACAACACTAAACAGCAGGTCCCCCATTTTATTGGAAATAGTCATGGTCAGGTGACCATCAACCCAAATGCGCCATCGTATCATCCCATGGGAGAACAACCGTCCACCAGGTAGTCACGCGCCATTTTCATGCAGCGCAACATGAAAGCACCAAAGTGTTGGTGGCTACCGCAATATTCAAAGCAAGGTCCGCAGATAGAAATTACATCGAACTTCGTGCCTTCAAAACATAGGATGCTTGTCGAAGTGTCAGGGTTAGGGAAAGTCAGCAGCGGCGCATGCAAGCATTATATCGACATGATGTTTACGTCACAGCATTCGACGTTTGAAAGCTCTACCAAAGCCTTTATTTTTAAGTCGCTGACTTGCCTTCACATTCAAGGTTTACAGTTAGCGGATCCAGCATTTAATATCCCAGCGCCGATTGATTTACTTCTTGGAAGCAATGTATATTCTAAGATTATTCTTTCAGAAATCGTCAGAAAGACACAGTTGGGCTAGATCGTCTTAGGAAAAATTCCAGATGGAGGGCAGCGAAGCCTTCAAAGTTTTTTTCAGTTGGTAGATTTCGACATGGGGATGCGACGATTTTGGCAGATAGAAGGGGCTCTATTCAAAACGCAGCCATCAGAAGAGGACGTCGCCTATGAAAACCACTTCATCTCTAATACTAAGAGGCTGCCAAGTGGGAGATACGAGGTGGCGCTTCCGTTCATGGGAGAAAGATACCCAGCACTCGGGGACAGCAGAAGATTTGTTGAATTGGAGCGCGTTTCGAGCGCGATGAAAAGTTCTGGGCAGGATGCAGCAAGTGCATCCAGGAGTATTTGACTCTTGGCCACATGGAAGAAATTGGTTTGGAGAAAGACGCAACCATCTTTTCACCATACCACTTTTTCCTTCCACACCACGCGGTTTTTAAAGAAGCTAGCTCCACGACCAAGCTCAGGGTCGTGTTTGATGCAGCTGCCAAAACAACAGATGGGACTTCACTTCATGAGCATTTACTATTAGGTCCAACACTCCAAAAAAATATTTCCAATGTCATTTTAAGATGGAGAATGCATCGGTACACTTTTACAGCTGATATTGAAAAAAATGGACCGTCAAGTCTCCGTTCTTCCCGATAGATAGATAGATATCAAACAATTTTCTGCATGTGCGCCGTTTTTGTCCATTTGAGTACTTAACAAGGTCGCTGAGGATAAAGCTCACAACTACCGAATTGGAGCAAGAGCCGTTCAGGAGGACATGTATATTGATGACCTAATAAGCCGAGCAAACACCATCGACGAAGCATTACAGAAACGCGATGAGGTTTGTCAACTACTGGCATCAGCAAGACTCAACCTTCGGTTAATACAAAATATAAGAATACCCAGGTGGGTCAGCTCCCATAACACCTGTCAGGATGTTGAACTCCGTGGTTTAAGCGAGCCTCAACAATGACTTATGAAACAGCAGTATATTTGAGTGGATTGGACAGCAAATACACTATACGTATGCACCTGTTGATGTCGAAGACTAAAGTGGCTTTTCTTAAAACAGTAGTCCTTCCACGTTTGGAGCTATGTGGTATACTCGTCCTGACATTCCTGATGAGCTACAACGTAGAGGCTTACCAGCCGCCAAGTTGTTTGCATGGTCAGACTCTACCATAGCCTTAACTTGGATCCGGGCAAAACCTTCGAGATGGACTTCGTTTGTAAGCAATCAGGTAACGAAAATCAAACGCCTTACCAACACAAATGTATGAAAACATGTACCTACAGATCACAACCTAGCTGATTTAGCATCACGCGGAATTTTGCCATCGGCGCTAGAAGTATAGGATTTGTGGTGGAAATTGTCCCACCTTTCTTAGAAATCAGTGGCATTTCCAATTACCAGACTAACCAACTCTAATTGAAATAGAAGAGGAGAAGCGCAGTGTTAAAACGCATTGTGTGACAAACAATACATCTAAGGACGATGACGTCAGCATCGTCATACATCGCTTTTCAAAACTTTTCCGAATCTTAGCATATTGCATACGTCTGGGGAAAAACTGCTTAAGTCCTGTAAACTCAAGGCCACTAGGCATACTTGAACCTGAAGAACCTTAGGCGGCGACACAGGTTGGCATTAAATCGGCACAAAAGAAAATGTTTCCTGCTGAGTTACCCGAGCTAAAAGAAAAGTTTACCACCTCTAAAAACTTGAAATTCCTAAATGCGTTCTTCGACGCACACGGGATTATACGCGTAGGAGGTCGACTACAAAATTCCCTTTTAGAATATAACCAAAAACATCCGGTTATACTTCGACACAACCATCATTTCGCAACCCTGTTGATTCGGTATGCCCAAGATTAAACCAATCATGGTGGCATCCAACAAATGGTGGCGTATATTCGAACATCATACTGGAAATTCAACCTTAAAATGTCAATTAAAAACACATTCATCAATGCGTCAAATGCTTTCCACAAAACTCGCAAAACATGCAGCACTCATGGGAAGCTGACTAGCACCATGAGTTCGTATGGCCAGGGCTTTCAGCAACACCAGAGTTACCTACGCTGGACCGATCGAGGTAAAAACATGGAAAGGACGTGGTGCAAAAAGCTTCAAGGGTTACTTCGCATTTTTTTATTTGTTTAGCCACCAAAGCTATTCACCTGGAAGCAGTGTCCGACATGACGACGCAGGCTGTTTTAGGTGCTCCACGACTCGCCGAGGTTTATGCTCCCCTGTTTACAGCTACTGCGGAACAAATTTCGTTGGAGCGAATGCGGAACTACATCGAATGCTGAGAGACGCAAACCACGATGGGCAAGAAGTCACCTATACACTAGACACTAGCGAATCAAGGTACTAAATGGGACTTTATTCCTCCCGCTTCCCCGCACTTCGGAGGACTATGGGAAGCAGAGACGAGAGACTTACTTACTTTGGGGAAATCTGCACGCTTTTTAGATAGTATCATTGCACACTTGTATGCACAATAACGCACTCACTTTTGAGCAAATGTGTATACTCGATCGCGAAAAAAATCGAAACGCCGCGAAATGAACAATATGAAATGAAGCATCAGTCAACATACAAACGTGAGCGTCAAAAAAAGTTTGCAGCTCTTTGTTTCATGTTGAAAATTAAATCATAATTTTTATTTAAAGTTTACCTTACAATTGATCCAGTTAAACATGTTCGTTTATATTTTAATTCTTAATCGAACGACATTAACATAAAAATATCAATAACAAAATTTTATAAACAAAAATACTTAAAATTTTAGGCGTAAAAAGAAAGTTTACAGCCTGTGAATTGTGATTTGCGAAACGCGAAAAATGCCGTTACGTGTATTTTTCCTCTTTTCGTTGTTTATTTGGTGGATTCCTATGACAAAGGCTGTCTTTCAATTTTATTAATTGTTTCTTTGTTTGTAAAAGAAGTACCGTTAGCGTTTTACAATTAAAGTGTTGTTAAAATGGTTAAGCAAACGACTATTGAAACCCGAAAACTTGTGTTGATATTTAAAGAAGAAGGAAAGTCTTTAAGACAAATAGCAAAAATCATTGACAGAACCCCTCAAGGAGTTAAAAAAATTATTGAAACATATATAATTTTTAAGCAAGTTGAAGATCGTCCACGGACTGGTAGACCGAAGCTTCTTTCCAAATCTGAACAAAGATCCATTGTGCGAGAAGTGAAGAAAAATGCATCTGCTAGTGCTCTTAAAATATCAGAAGACATTCAAAAAGAGTCTTAAAATCAAACGGTCAAATATGGGGGAGGATCGGTTATGGTCTGGAGATGTATAGCGGCAACAGGTGTGGGTAGCTTGGTGTTTATTGAGTCTACCATGAATAAAATTGACTATTTAAATATTTTGAGGGAAAACTTAGAACCTAGCGTCGCAAAATTGAGTTTGGATCAAGCATGGATATTCCAACAGGACAATGACCCCAAAAAAACGGCTAAAATTTTGAAAGAATGGTTATTTTATCGCACGCCGAAGCTGTTGGATTATCCTCCACAAACCCCAGATCTTGACTCCCATTTGTGGAAGTATCTTGACAAGCAAGTTCAAAAAAGGGTCATAACTAGTGCAGATTCACTAAAGTCCGTATTATTGGAAGAGTGGGAAAAAATTCCACCCGTTGGTGACATCCATACCCAGGAGGTTGAAGGCCGTTATAAAGGCAAAAGGTAAACAAACAAAGTATTAAATTTAGGGCTTATTGCCAATTTTCGTTATTTTCTTTGTACTGTAAACTTTCTCTTGACGCCTAAAATTTGATTAATTTTTTGTTTTTTGGTTTATAAAATTATTATTATTGATTTTTTTTTTAATTTCAATACGTCGTTCGATTAAGAATTAAAATATACATATTTTGCCTGAGATACGCAGCCTTTCATTCTCTTCGATCCCGAGCACGCTGCTTACAGTTTTCCAGACCAAGCGCAAAGTTCTTTTTTTTCGAAGGATCCCAGTATTAACTCAACTTTCCTGCTTATCGTCCAGCACTCGGCGCCGTATAGCAGAACTGACAGTATAAGGGTTCTGTAGAGCATGTACTCTGTCCTTCGAGTTAGGAGTTTTGAACCCATTCGTTTTGCCAAACCGAAGTAGCAGCGGTTTCCTAGGGTAATTCTTCGACGGATCTCCACTACCCAGAGGTAGATGAACTCCTTAACTAACTCGAAGTGTTGCTATCAACAGTGACATTTTGTCATAGTCGGTGGACAGATGATTTTTTGTTTGTTGATAGCATATATTTAGTCTTGTCCTCATTCACTTCAAGGCCAAACTAGTTTCGCCTGTTCTTCAATAGCCGTGAAAGCCTCTATCACGGCACGCTGGGATCGACCGATAATATCTATGTCATCCGCATACCCCTGTAGTTGGACTGATCTCTTGAAGATAGTGCCTTCTGTGTTGACACCTGCCCTGCACACTGTTCACTCAAGCACATGATTGAAGAAATCACCTGACAGCGCATCTCCTTGCCAGCTGCTGCCAAACTGCACATTGCATCGCGTGTTATCTAGTGTCATGCGACACATCTGGATCAGTTTTGACGGGATCGTATATCATATGCGGCTTTAAAGTCGATGAAGAGATGGTGTCTCGACTTGAAACTCGTTGGTCTTTTCCAGGATTTGCCTTAGTGAGAAGATTTGGTCTACAGTTGATCTGCCGGGCCGAAAGCCACACTGGTACGTGCCTATTAGTGTGTTGTAGAAAGGTTTGAGATGTTCACACAGTACGTTGGATAGGATCTTATATGCGACATTAAGCAGGGATATGCCTCGATAGTTCTTGCGAGCCATTGGATCGCCTTTTTTGTAGATGAAGCTGATGGTCCCGTCATCGGGCAAGCTTTCCTTCACCCAAACTTGGTTGATGATTTGGTGCATGCGCCCTACCATAACATAACCTCCGTATTTGAAAAGCTTTGCAGGTAGACCGTTTAGCTTTTTTATAGCTAAGCCAACCTCTTCTATACTGGGCGGAGGGATTGGTTCTTCATTGTCTGGACGTGGGTTCTCTTCTTGCCCCTTCACTCTCTCTACATTTTTCTGTATCGGTGACTAAGTTTCCATCGCTGTTACGAAGAGCCTGCGTTGCGGTCTTAAAGCCAGCAGCCAGTTGCTTGGCTTTCTTATATAACTTCCGGATGTTGTTTCGATCTCCTTGAGCTGGGAGATTGCGTGCTCTCTTTTCTTTCTACACAGAATCTTCTTCTTCAGAGTCGACGTTTGCCCTTCGGTAAGTGTGCACGTTGAAGATATTGAATGCGTGCCTCGCATCGATTAGCACATGGTTGATTTGGTTGGCGGTTCGACCATCTGCAGAGCGCTATGTTGCTGTGTGGATCCTTAGTCGCGGAAAACTAGTGCTACTTATCACCGTATTACAAGCTGCTGTAAAGTCAATTAGTCGGTAGCCGTTATCTGTTGTCGTTTCGTGGAGGCTGTGCTTACCTATTAATCCGCCGAAGATGTTTTCCTTGCCGACTTTAGCATTGAAGTCCCCGAGTACAATTTTGACATCATACTCATAGGTCATAGAATTCCTCCTTGAAAGGGTCATCAGCCTCGTCGGTAGGGGCGTTTGCATATATTAGGCTAATGTTTTGAAATGTAGCTCTGATGCGGATCACAGCCAGGCGATCACTTATCGGCTTGAAATCCATTACTTTGGATCTAAGCCGATTTCCCACGACGAATCCGCATCCTAACACGTCCAATCTTTTGTTACAACTTAAATAAATGTCGCAATTTCGTCTAGTCATAGTTCCTGATCCTATGGATCGTATCTCCTAGATCGCGGTAATGTCGGCCTTGCACCGCGAGAGGACAGACTCAAGTTTTTGAGTAGCACCTGGAGTGTAGAGTGCCCGCACATTCCAGGTACACACTCGCATGTCCGTTAACGTTCCGGGTCTATTTTGCCTTTGAGGTACATTTATATCCGAGGCTGCCATAGTCTCTCCGATAACTATATATTTTTGACGTGGTCGGGAAGTTACCCCGACGGCACCAACTCTTTTCCAACGCCCTGGCTTAGTGTTGGATATCCCTATAGACTTGGGCTTCAAATAAGTCGAAGCAGCTCAGATAGGGAGATCACTTGTTCCACCTAGCTGGAACTGTGGACGCCGCCGTTGATCCATCCCTAGAATTCGTCCTCCACAACTTACCACATTGTTACATATTAATCCGACAAAAAACACGCGCAAACTTGAAAAATCCAATTTAATTTTCCCGACATGATTACCACCATTCACCACGCTAAAATTACTATGGCTTTAGTACTCAATGAGTTAAAAAAGACACGTATTGCAGCAGTTTGAGTAATGCACCGAAGGACAACAAGCTGTGACTCGACGATCAATTATCACTCCTAAATGTTTCATGTCTATATAATTTGTGTTTTCTCTTTTTTAAATATAATGTACTAATTATGTTTTTATTTGCATGTTCCACTTATGTTATGAAATTTAAATGAAAAAGCAAATTTTGTTTTTCTTAATTGATTTTTATTATTAAGTAGTTTTAAAATAAGTATACTTTTTTTCATTTCTAATTTTATTAATTAAAAGATATAAACAGTATGGGAATAGTATGATACCCTACCCATATCCCCCAAAGGAATAAGTTTAAAGAACATGATGGACCACATTTTATTTGATTTTCTATGATGTTTATTAAAATAAATAAAATATTGCCTTAAAAAAGTAGGCTTGGCCAAAATCTTTGTATGGTTTATATATTAGGAAAATATTGGCTTAATATCGTGTTACACATTTTTAATTTTTTCTATGAAAAATTTTAAGGAAACTAACATTTTAGTGAAAACCCTTAGAATTTTTTTTACACTCTTTTCCTAGTTTTTACACTGAAAGTTGAAAAATATAAAAGAATTAATTTTTCTAACCTCTTCAGCTACAATTATTCATCCAAATGAAATAACTTTTTCCATTTCTATAGCTCCAAATATTTGTTATTTCAGTAAAAGCAAAATCTATGCATTATAAAACCCCCCGAAAAATAAATTTCACAAGTACTTTTCATAAACGGTCCGCGTATATCGAAGCTTCTTCAATACGCCCCGTCCATACAAACAGGCAACGAACTAAATAAAAATCTTCATTCTCGATTACAGCATTTGTCTTTATTGGGTTTGAAATTAGGTGTTAGAGGTGGCGGCTATGGCAAGAGTTCCTCGATTGCCCGCTTTGCGGTATTCAGGCATTTCAACTCTCTTTCTACAGGCGGCAGGTTACCGAATCAAGATGAACCAATATGTGGTTGCGTGTAGTGGAAGTCTTACAACGAGTTTTAGTTTGGCACCTAGCCGATGTATGCTATTTACTGGAGACTATGGTATAAATTTATAATAAAATACATGTTATTTACAATTAGTTCAATTACATAACAATGACAAGATAAAGTTAAGTAAAAGCAATACAAGCATCAGTAATTGGTTATGTTTTGCATAACTATGATATGGAACATTGAACTGTAAAAAGTTGCTATCTCTTGGTCGCAAACTACGAGAAGGTGCATAAATATTGTACATCGATAGTACAATCGGACAGTCAATAATAGAATATAGGATATAGAAAGCAAAAAGAGCAGACTATAATTTTGTTCCAAACATTAACGAGATTTCATTAAATGAAACAATAAATACTCCAGCAAAAGTCTAACAGGGGAAAAATAAAGAGTTTTTTGGAAATACAATGGTCGATTTGAAATGAAGAACTCAGTTTAGAGTCAGAGTTTTCTCTCCAAGGTCTTTTTGACTCATTAATCTTTGCAAAAATTGATTATCAATTTTGTAATCACAACATATAGGATTAAGTATTGTAGAATATTTAACAACACTACATTTATTAGCGTTAAACTGTAATCCATTTAGGTTAGACCAGTGAACTATAGTGTTAAGATCAATTTGAATTTTATTTGCATCTATGGTGACCTTAAACAAATAAAAATCTTGAAATCATCGCCATACACATGATACTTTGATACTTTGAAAACGAAATATGATGAGTTAAATCAATAATAAAAAGATTAAAAAGGAATGGTCGGAGGTGGCTATCCTGAGTCACACAGGAAAACATTTCAATTTCTAACACATTGCAGATTTTGAGGTATTGTTTTCGTCCAACTAAATATCTTTTACTCCATTTAAGGAGTACAGAGTGAAATCTAAGTAGCTCGGGTTTTTTACAACAACATTATGTTAAACACGATCGAAAGCCTTGGACAAATCTGTATGGATAACATCGACTTGCAAAGTGTTTTCCAAACTATCAAGACAATATTTCGTTTAATAATAAATTAGCGGTTGTCGATCTTCTACTATAAAGTAGGTGCTCAGAAATATGATTTCGAACTATACTATAAAGTTTGTTTTTCTCTATTGCTACAAATATTTAAGGGATCAGTTGAAGCTTAGCAGTTAGTCTTTACTTAAATTTAAATTAACACATAAGGAAAGGCAACAGTCCGTTTGAGGCGAACATTATGATATACTATCCATATTCCTATATGCCGCTAAGAAAAAAGCCTTAAGAACATGATGGCATTTTATTTCATTCTATGAAATTTATGGAACAAAACATATTTTTTGAAAAAATACCTCCAAAAAGTTGGAGTGGCCAAAAACTTTGTATGGGCGATATATTTGAAAAATATTGGCTGAATATCTTGTTTAACATTTTTTTTTCGGTTTCTATGAACATTTTCGAGGAAAACAGCAGTTTAGCGAAAACCGCTTACAAAAAGTAGGCGTGGCTAAAAACTTCATATGACAAACATATGTAAAACCTTATCTTGTAAAGCTTGTAACACTCTATCTCTCTAACTTTAATAACTTAACTTTAAAACTTCAAAACGGTTTTTTCTAAATTGTGGGTGTGGATGTGGACGTATCAAAAACTTTACACTTAACCATTTCGGAACCCAAATTTCAATTCAATTTCAAATTTCAGCTTCCTAGCTTGATTTAAAAGGCCTAAAAATTGCTTACGGATGGACGGATGGACTGCTAAATAGCCTTAGGTTTTGGTCCTGATCATAAATATGTATTTCTTAGTTTAGGGGTCTACGACGAATATTAAGGGGTGATACAAACTATGTTTCAAAATTAATATAGCCTTAGAATATGGTATACAAATTAAGCAAATTTGTTACAAATTTTATTAATATTTTGAGATGAGACTCATTTATAAGATACGTTAGGTGGTATCCTGAGCGATTTTCGTTTTGTGTTTATAAATGACCAAAAACATTTAGAGTTATTTTTAATCTTTGATGCTAAAGACCAAATGTATTGCTTTTACGTAAACCTTTTCTGAAATTCTGAAATTGTCCTCCGGACAAAAATGATTTTCCATGTTCAGCAATGCCAAGAGAATTTGCGAATTTGCGTCAAGGAAACCCTACGCTTTTTCAGAGCAGCACTTCTATCAACGAAAGTTTGAAACCGTTTGATATAATCAATAAGTAGAGTAGCACGAGTAGAATCACGAATATCCCAAATAGTCTTAAATGTAAGTTTATTAGTGGTAGATGCCTTAGAAGTTGAAAGCTGAGAAGCAGAATTATTGTTTCACATTTAAGAATGTTTAGAGTGTTCCCATTTTTATACCCTATCCTAAGGGAATATTAATTTTAGCACATAGTTTGTAACACCCCTTAATATTCGTCGTAGACTACTTAAAGTATAAGTATTAATAATCAGGACAAAAACCGTCCGTCAATGTCCGTTCGTCTGTACGCAATTTTTAGTTCTTTAAATTCAAGGTAGGATGCTGAAATTTGGACCTTTAATTCCCTAGAGATCAGAAATGGTTAAGTGAAAAAGGATTTGTATATGCCCACTGCCACTGCCACGCCCATAGTTTTTAAAAAACCGTTTTAAAGGTAAAGTTATTGAGATATAGTGTAGTATTGAGAAAAGTTAGTTTTATTATCTATTTTGAAACTTCTGCGACCATGTCGTTACCTTATGCGATAATCGCTAACTTAATCATTCCCACGCACCTGAGAGTGGTTTCGGATGGCCAGACGATCGGTGACCAGGAATGTGCTTGATCAACGGAAGGTTAACCAAGCTCGGGTGAGTGGGGTTTCAGTGACGAGCAGCTAGACTGGTCGTGGGTACTTATGGCTATGTTTGTACCGGTGCATATTACGATATAACATATGCTACCCCTCTATTTGTCGGAAGAATGAATTTGTTGTAAGAAAATTTATTCTTAATCTTATTTTTACATTTTATTTTTCATAACATTATTTTTTTTCTTTGGTTTGGATTAGTTTAACATTTTTTTTATTTATTGGTTTTAATGAAACGTATTCTAAAATTTATTTATACACCTTTTTTTGTTTACAGATACTATCGAATTTATGTCCTACTTGTTTAACTAAAACTAAATCTCCTATTGCTATGTCTATGCTATAACTATGCCTATTATTTAAAAGTTTTTCCTTATGTATTTTATTTTCTATAATGTCTACGGCTCTTCTATGAGCTGTTTGTAATCGGAATCTGACTGCTTTTTCGTAAGCATCTACATTATAGATGGGATCTATTTGTGCATTTGAGAGAAATGGTAGTTATTTGGGAACTAAACAAACACTAATTCGAATGGGCCACAGTCGTGTACTATTGATTGTGTAGTATTGTAGCAATACGGGAAGTATTTAAGCCACTCAGTCATCCAGGCTGTTTTGTGAAGAGTCCCTGCCTGAGACACGGCAGCCTTCAATCCTCTTCGATCCCGGGCACGCTGCTTCTAGTTGTCCAGACCAAGCGCGATGGCTTGGTCTTTAAAACGGAGGTTCGGTCATCCTTGTCGTCTCGAACCTGGAGGCTGGGATTCGAAAATCCTCTTGGCTGGAGCGTTGTTGTCCATTCGCTCGATGTGGCCAAACCAATGTAGTCGACGAGTTTCGGATTTTTGGACTACATCCACATCTTGGTACAGCTCATAGAGTTCGCGGTTGAATCTTCTTCTCCATTCGCCCTCCACGCACACAGGATCAAATATCCGTCAAAGGTCTTTTCTTTCGAAGGATCCCAGTATTAACTCTCCTTTCCTGCTTATCGTCCAGCACTCGGCGCCGTATAGCAGAACTGACTGGATAAGGGTTCTGTAGAGCATGCACTTTGTCCTTCGAGTTAGGAGTTTTGAACCCATTTGTTTTGCCAAACCGAAGTAGCAGCCGTTTCCTAGGGTAATTCTTCGACGGATCTCCACTAAGATGTCATTTGTGGAGTTGATGTTTCCCCCAAGGTAGATGAACTCCTTAACTACCTCGAAGTTGCTGCTATCAACAGTGACATTTTGTCCTAGTCGGTGGACAGATGATTGTTTGTTTGCTGATAGCATATATTTAGTCTTGTCCTCATTCACTTCAAGGCCAAATGAAGATAGTGCCTTTCGTGTTGACACCTACCCTGCGTACTATCTGCTCAAGAACAAGTTTGAAGAAATCACACGACAGCGCATCTTCTTGCCGAAATCAGGTGCATGTTTGAAAGAGCTCAGATGAGCTGCTGCCAAACTGCACATTGCATCGCGTGTTATCTAGTGTCATGCGACACATCTGGATCAGTTTTGATGGGATCCCGAATTCGGCCATCGCCACAAAAAGCTCCTGACGATGAATGCTGTCATGTGCGGCTTTAAAGTCGATGAAGAGATGGTGTGTCTCGACTTGAAACTCGTTGGTCTTTTCCAGGATTTGCCTTAGTGTGAAGATTTGGTCTACAATTGATCTGCCGGAAGCCGATTAGTGTATTGTAAAAAGATTTCAGACGTTCACACAGTACGTCGGATGGGATCTTGTATGGGACATTAAGCAGGGATATGCCTCGATAGTTCTTGTAAGACATAGGATCTTGTAGCTCATAGTCCTGTTATCGGTCATGCTTTCCTCCACCCAAACTTGGTTGATGATTTTGTGCATGCGCCCTACCATAACATTTTACGTGGGATTATTGAGTCATAATCTCAGATAAAACAAGTAGATGTGGAGTAGAAGAACAATTACGATACATCGCTGCATATTTCTGTAATGAACAAACAAAACATATCTGAATGCCAAAGAACATGTCTGAAAATGGCTTTTGATTTTCAAAAGATTCTAAATTAAAGCTATATTGTCCTGATGCTGCAAAAGGGTTTACTTTAAAAGTAGGTTATAAAAATGAAGATTTCTGAATTTAAGTTTTAAGAGCTAATTTTAGATAAAAGACTTGTTTGTCGTAAAGAAAAAAACGCTTTCAAAACGAAGTAATATTAGTTATACACATGCGGTGTTAAGATAGGCTAAGTCACAATATTTGTGTATAATGTTACTTGAAATCAAGCAGTGGACCAGAAATAGAGTTATCACGCACAAGCGATCCATGGATCAAATTAAATGACCAAGTGTCTGCTCCCATGCTCGTTTAATTATGTACATAGAGATACAAAGCTGCATAGACAGTAGACAAAATGTTGAAAAGAAAATTTGTCTTAATTCTATTTTCGGACAATAAAGTCATTTAAATTCATAGATATCGTAGTTTTTGTAGTTACCTGAACATTTGGCGACCGTGACAGGACACTTAAAGTAAAAATTAGTGTTTCAGTGAGTGTTTGTTTTTAGTATTTGTTTTAAAGTAATTAAAATCAAAACTATGTCAGATAGTAAAAATTGTGATTTGGCGAACTACACCAGGAAGCGGGAGATTGTGGGCGAGGAAATAATGAGAAAGGCTTCATCACACGGATACCATCATAAGGGAAGAGTTTTAGCGGCAATAGGAGCATCAAGAAGGATTATTTTGAAGGTGTAAGAAAGTACAATGCGTACAATTAGGAAGACTCGGTAGATATTGGTGCGGGAGGCGAAGCAACTAAGACAGGTACAATTCCAAAGATTTCAACCGCAACGCTGAAGCATGTGACAGTGAGGAAATGTGCAGAAAACCAGCCAAAGTTAGCACCAGAAACAATGGGCGCAAAGGAAAGTTTCGACCGCGCAAGTTAGTAAGCCATTAACGACAGTGCTGATAGATCAGTAGGTTCGCCATCAACCAGTGCCACGGTAGCTGGGCATACGACAAAAAGACGTCATGTGTATCTTGCTACGGCTTTTGTCAATGTCAATTCCTTATATGGTACACGAGTGCCTCGTCGAGTACTTTTGGATTCCGGATCGCAACTGCATCTTATAACAACAGCATTCGCGCAAGAATTGGGGATAAAGAAACGTCGGATGAATATTCCAATTAGCAGAATAGATGCACAAGATTGCAAAGCTGAGTTAACTGCCGCAATTACATTTTGATCCAGAATTTGGTCATGCAGAGCAAAAACAGTTGCCGGTGTCATATATCGATTCAAGCGATTACCAACCAAGCCATGAGGTAGACATACCTCCTTGGAATATACCATCTGTCATTAAACTGGCCGATCCTGCCTTTACATAGACTCCTCGTATATACGTATATGCTGTTAGGAGCGGTCACATTTTTTGAGTTACTTTGAACTTAAACTATCTAATGATCTGCCGATATTGCCCAATACTAGTTTGGGTTGGATTTCAGCTGTCAGCGTCCCGGAATCCAAGTCGAACAATGGAACATCACTTTCGTATTCCCATTTTGCAACCAAGACGTCACTATGCATTGGACAAACTAATTCCAAGTTTTTGGGAAACAGAAGAACTGACACTCGCATTAACACTATGAGCGAAAAAGATCATGAGTGCGAAGAGCACTTTAAAAACAACGCGACAATTAGTGAAAATGAACAATTCGTGGTAGAATTGTGATTCAAAGGTTAGCCAGGATCACTTCTAGGTGATTCCCGCGAAATAGCAAGAAAGCAATTTCTCTCACTTGAAAAAAGGTTGGATAAAAATAAACAGCTGAATGAGTTGTACATTGCGCCATATATATCTAATATCTGAAAACATGAAACCTGATGTTCACTAAATTCTTCCTTTTCATTGCGCCATGAAACTTGAAAGCTCAACTACAAAGCTTAGGGTTGTATTCGATGCTTCGGCCAAAAGTACATCTGGTCGGTCCCGTAATGGCATTTTAATGGTAGGTCCAAGAATCCAACCAGATTTATTTTCTATCATTGCAGATTTCCAAATGCACGGATACGCATTCACCGGAGACATAAGTAAGATGTATCGACAAGCCTTAGTAAGTCCTGAGGATAGACCGCTTCAGATGATATTATGGAGGTCGTAACACGATTATCCATTATAGACGTACCAGCTGAATACACTCACTAATGGTACAGCTTCCGCAATCCTATTTGGCCACAAAATGTCTTCAGAAGTATGATGATAATATGACACTGTATAGTAAAGCCTCTAAAGTAATTAAAACGTTTATATGAATGGCATCCAGTACGACTGGCCACCTTATATGTTATGGCAACACAAGAGGTATAGCCATTAGTGGTAATGGGCTACTGGAGCTCCGGAAATCCTGCGTGTTAAAATTGCCAAAGACAATTATTAATAGCAGAATAACACATAACACTACATTTAACAATGCATTATTCCGAGTGCTACCATTCCCGACTGGATATTCAGCAAAAATAAAGCATCTACACCTTACGTACCAGTCAAGAGTCATGGCATTGACAATAAACAGTTTGATGATATCAAAAGCAGGATCGACGAGGAAAGCGAACAAACCAAAGCGTTGCTAGCACCTTCGACAATAAACGCACTTGACTATCACCACTACGGACTGATATATTTACTATTGGCGGGCATGATTGGAATGGCCGGTATCTGGTCTTATCGTTGAAGAAAACCTAAGCCGGCACCTATACGAAGAAAATCGCAGTTAATTGAGGTTAATGTATACAAATTTAGAAGAAAGTGCGTTCTTTTTGGCGGTTCGAGGAGTTTTTGGCAATCAACTGCTGATCATAATCCACCATATATGATATAAGAGAAGTTTTTGACAATCAACTGATGATCATAATCCACCATATATGATATATGGGTGAAATGTCTTTAGCCTTGTGAACGTCTCTTGATTTTAAATTCAAACTTGGATTTATTAAAAACGTGTTTCTTTTTGCTTTGACAACTAATCTCTTACAAAGACAAGTGTTTGGAACCTTGTTACAAATACATCTCCGAGGCATTACCTTCTGATGGTGCCAAATATATTCAACTTAATTCTAGTTCATTACAGTTCAGCCTTTCTGACCAGTCAATCGACCTCGATTGCATAACTTAAAGCTATAGATAAATGATTCCTTTCGAATCCGTCTTTTTACTGTACCACTTTTACTACACTCGACCCTTTTTTTTAGTCTACTTGAATCTAAAATGCCACATCACATAACGGTCATTATCTAGTTTCTTCTTTATTACATATGGACCGCGATACTTGGGTATTAATTTCTTATTAGTTCCAACCGAAGTGTCCACATTCTTGATCACTACAAATTCGCCGACGCTAAACTGCTTGGGCGAGGTGTGGTCCTCATTGAAATAGTTCAGATTGTACAGCTGGGACTTTCGGATTGCTTTGGAGGCTTGATATCGCAGCCTGTTGCAGGTTCGGGCCATTTCGCAATATTATATATATACATAGGTTTCGCTCAGCATTTCGCATATGGTAAATACACTTAAGACAATTCCTGATAAACCGATTCACTTTTTTCTTTACATTCGAGATCCAATAATGCTTCTGTATTTGACTTGCGCATTTGTCAATACCCAGATGCCCACATTTCTCGTGGGTGGCACGCATGACGTTTTCTTCTAGTTCCTTAGGAACACAAAGATGGAGTCTGTTCTGCGGACCGAAACGAAAAACTAACCCATCTTCTACCACACAACCGGGTACTTCTTCGGCTTCTAATTTTTCTCAGATAGACTGTATGTTCTCATCGCGCGTCTGGGACATTTGGATATTCCGATCCAAGTCTTCACTTGTTATTACCCCGATGGTGGGCACACGGCTAAGCGCATCAACATGAACCATTCTTTCACCTTTCCGATGTTCAACTTGATAAGGGCGGATCCCATCTGCACTTATCCGATAACCAAAGTAATCTATTTCGTTAAGTGCGAACTTACTCTTCTTCATATTAAGTTCCAAGCCGGCTTCTTTTAGTACGCGGTGAGAATTTCAACATGCGTCTCCATGTCGATGGTTGCAATTGCCTTTGTCAATCAACGGTTTCAACGTTAAGTAAATATATATCTGAAAGACATATCCTTCTTAAGACCGATGGATATATAAACGTATTCAAATTGTCCAAAAGGGGTTACGAACGCGGTATATTTGACCGATTCCTCAGACACTTTTGTATGATGAAAACCTACCCTCAAATCTAGCGTGGTAAAAATCTTTTTGTTTGCGAAATTTGGTTATTCAACCGGTACTAAAATTTTCCTAATGTAAATTAAGCTTACAAAGGTGTATGTTGAATTTTAACAAAATATTGCAGCTGTACAAAAGTTTCATCATCTGTAATTATAATAAACGAATAAGCTACGGTTTTATCCCGGAATTTAATTTTGCAATCTACGGTGCCATACGTACTTAAGAACTAGTTTCCCATCTCTCTGAACCACGTTGGTATCTTTTTCCCATAAATAAACGGGACTAGCGACTTTCTAAAAAAGCTTCTTGGGCTGCCGGAATCAAATAGACAAAAATAGGATTTTTCCTCAGTGCATTTGTTATGACGATTGTCAAAGGCAACACTTACCATCTGGAATGACTTCATTTTCTCAGCTATCTCCTCAAAATCCCTCATCTTCTCTGCCGTCTCCTCAAATCCTTCAATGGCCTCACAGTCGCGTGCATTTCTGCCTTCGGGGTGCTGCTGAACTGCGGCAACGGCGGTTTTTTTCTTGCGGCAATTTTGATGGAAATGCCCCATCTCGTGACACTTTAAACTGGCGTTCAGAGGTCGCTTCGGCGTCAGGCACTGGGTCTGATAGTGGCCAAACTGAGAACAATTATAGTACCTCACTTGCTCTTCGGTGCCGACTGCGCTGGCTGCGGTCCTCGGTTTCTGTCCAGGAGGGTTTTCATCTGACTCATACTGGTTGCCTCCATAAGGGCGACGGCACTGTTGCTGCGGTCGTTCAATCCGTCGACAATAACCTCGATGACATCGGCCTCCGGTATGTTGGCGTTGGAGGCAATCTCCTGCATCTTCTGCATCTCCAGTAAATATCTCTTCAAGGAATCGTTCGCTTTTAATTTCCACGATTTCAACTGCTGGAAAAGACAAGTGTTTGGAACCTTGTAACAAATTCACCCCTGAGGCATTGCCTTTTGGTGGTGCCAAATTTAGTCAACTTAATTCTAGTGACTTAAGGTCACGAAGTCACTTTATACAAATTAATTAAAAACATAAGGAAAGGCTACAGTCCGCTTAGGGCGAACAGCATTAAGAAGATGATGGATAGCATTTTATTTCATTCTATGATATTTATAGAAAAACCCACAAAAAGTGGGCGTTGCTAAAAACTTTATATGGGCGATATATTGGAAAAAATATTGGGTAAATTTTTATGAAAATTTTCGAAGGAAACAGCATTTCAGTGAAAAACGTCCACAAAAAGTTGGCGTGGCAAAAAACTGTATATGACAAATTCATAAAGGTGGGCAGTACCAACATATCTTGTGAGGGTTGTAAAACGTTGTCTCTCTAACTTAAGCTTTAAAACGTTTTTTCTAAATTGTGGGCGTGGAAGTGGGCGTATTTCAAAAATTTTAACGCTTTACCATTTCGGAACCCTAGAAAGTGTATGTTACGAATTTCATCTTCCTAGCATAAATTTAAAGGCCTCAGAACTTGATACGGACGGACGGACATTGCTAAATAGTCTTAGGATTTGGTCCTGGTCATAAATATATATACTTTTAGGGGGCCTACGATGGATATAAAGGGGTGTTACAAACTATGCGTCAAAATGAATATACCCCTATAGGGTATAAAGAGGTGTCAGATTCGTATTGCTGCGCAGTGGAGCATTTGGAACCCTATTCAAAAAATTAATTTTATATTAACACGTTCCCGTACCGCAATGGTCTTTTAAAAATGGGTAATTGTTTTGTTTTTATTGTATACCCAATGAATTCTATAATATTTTCCGCTTAAAAATTGATGAGCATATTCAATTACAAGCCCACTTGTTAAGTGCAATGCACCGTATTAACATTAAGAAGAGTAATAAACACCACAACAACCTTTGCAAACTTTCGCTTGTACTACTTTCTTCAAAAAACAAAAGGAAAGGCTACATTCCGTTTAGGCGAATGATACTGTTCGTCATAACTTTTTTCTACGCCTATAAAATCACACGATGGTAATAACATTTTTTGCGAAGTTAAATTAGGTCTACAAAATATA
Source organism: Ferdinandea cuprea (assembly GCA_963576555.1). Classification (NCBI taxonomy): domain Eukaryota; kingdom Metazoa; phylum Arthropoda; class Insecta; order Diptera; family Syrphidae; genus Ferdinandea; species Ferdinandea cuprea. The sequence goes on along the minus strand of OY754958.1, from coordinate 89,395,290 downwards.
TCAAGTGGTTTTTCTAGCTATATCTAATATTTCTGAAGTTATATCATTTAGAGTAGTTATACCTCAAAAAAGTAAATATTCATTTTATTTTTTATTTTTAAACGCCCACTGCCACGCGCACGAGTAAGAAAAAACTGTTTTAAGCCTAAAGTTTTTGAAATAAAGCACTAAGGCAATCACAAAATATATAGACCGTGACCTACTTAACAAATATGCAATATAAAGTTTTTTGCCACGCCAACGTTTTGGTGGCAATTTTTAACAAAATATAAGTTTCTTGGAACATTTTTATAGAAAAAAAAAAGTTTGACATAATATTTAGACAATGCAATTCGCAAAATACTACCCATATAAAGTTTGCAGCCGCGCCCTCTTTTTGGGGGCGTTTTTTTTTAAACAGACATTTTTGGTAACATAATATTTGGAGAATATTCTTCTCAACAATCAAAGTTTACAACATTTGCGGCGAATCCCACTTTTTGAGGGCTTTATTTTGTCAAAAAATATAAATATAAAGCCTTTTATTAATTTATTTTGTTTTTTGATACGCCCATTGCCACGCCCACAATTAAGAAAATATTGTTTTAAGCCTAAAGTTCACAGAATAATGCACTAAGACCTTCACAAAATATGTAGACCCTGACCACCTTAACAAATTTGCCATACAAGTAAAGGAACGCCCCCAAAAAGTAGGCGTGAAAAAAACTTTATATTGCAAATTTGTTAACGAAGTCACCGGGTACATATTGTGTGAAGGGCTTAGTGCTTTAATCGATCAAGTAAGTGGGCTTACTAGTCTAGCAAGTAAGTGGGCTTCCTAGCTTTAATTTGAAGGCTTTAAAATTGGTGACGGACGCACTAAACTGTGGGCGTGGCAGTGGGCGTATTAAACAAAATTTACACTCCACTATTTTGGTACATATGACGGACGGGCATTGCTTTTATTGAACATTTTGCTTTTGTCATCCTTTTGTAAGGAGGATTAAACTAGGCAGAGCTTTGTACGATTTCGATAATTGAAAGACTTCGTCTTCAAGTTCTTATGGTGTTTGAAGCTATATGTTAAGATCGATTTAATTTGCACAGCCTTTCTTTTCTTAACTGGGATTAGTTTTCAAGCTAGTTAGTCTGGGTGGAGCATCGCTTTCCCGTAGGCACCCGCTAATAGTCACAATGACGAGTGGTCAGAGGAGAGATCGAAACTTTGCTTAAATTTAACAGAGGTGTCAGACACACCCGTTTGCGATATAAAAATCTGTAAGGTCTGCAGTTTCGACGAATCCAACGGTCGGTTTAATTGTCGAGAAAAACCCTATCCCGAATTCCATATCGGCTTCGTACAGGACTCTTCCTTTTGATGTAATATATCTAGAACCCCAGTGCGTGTGGTTTGTATTAAAATCGCCACCTATAATGAAATTTAGACCAAATCAGTCAAATATACTTCCAACAATCATTTTTCTAGCTTTTTCCTTGGAGGAATATAAATAGCATATATTTTTTTTCACGTGAACAGTTGTTAATTCCATGTGCTCCAACTCATTTTTTTTACTTAGTTAATGTTTTATGGTGTCTTTTATAAGCAGAGACGCTTTGGCTCTAGCCCTTTCCGAAGGGCTTTATTTCGTCAGTCAATATTGTCAATATTGTTTGTGCGAATGAACACCTATAGCTCTTTCATCTGTTGCAGAAGGCTGTTCGCATTCCATGTTTGTATTTATAATTTGGTTGCGTCTATCATATTTAAGTTGTAAATACGATGCGTTCCTCTAAATTTGTGTTCGAGCTCGTCAAACTTTTCAAACATGCGTTTATTTAACTGACTTTGTTTTTCCAGTTGGACGAGATTCGGTGAGTGATCAGCCGAGTGACTGGATCAGCCATTATATCATTTCGTTGATTCGCGTGCAACGCGGCCTCGGCATTATATCTGTGGTCGAGTATTTAACGACTTTTAATTACTAATTTTCTTTTTACTTGGCTGTTTGGAAAATTCCTTAGCCTTTGGTCCAGAATTCGATGATGTTGCTTTAAGATGTCTCTCTTTCTATTGTCTGGACAATTTCATAACCTTTTTCCGTAGTGCAGTTATTTTAGCGACGGGTGAAGATCTTTTCTTTAATACTTCTCGTCTGTTTTGTAGGTACTTCGCAGCCGGGATAGTTCCTTTGCAATTTATGCAAATTTATGGCCAATCATTTCTATTCAGACCGCGCTCTTTCGACAAGTGTTTACCAGCTTATTTACGCAACGCGGTTCTTTTGGCAATACGCGGTAGTTGGATTGTAACCTTGTCAACGCTTACACTGAGGGACGAGTCGTGTCCTTTGTATTCTTAATGTTGTAATTTTGTTCAATATTTGACGACGTTTCAAAGCTAATCATGAAAAGCGGAAGTCCACAATTTTCTCATTTCGCTCGTTTTTTTACTTTTAATTTTTAATAAGATGTACAGCATCGATAGTTTTGAAGCCTTTCATTTGAAGATCTTGGAAAAAAATTTATTTGAAAGACGAAGAATGCAGACTTCGAATTATTACTCGATGCTTGCTTCAGACATGTTTTCATACGTGTATTTTCTCAGCATTAAGCTTTTAAGAAATTGCGCAGTAGCTTTTGGGAACGGCAATGTTAATTTTCCACGCAGTATTATTCATGGATGTTACTTAGAATTCGCCTTTTAAAATTTCTGTGACAAAACTCTATAATTATATATTATAATCCGCGATTCTGACAACGTTTTTTGGAGGCCGAATATACCCTAATGCAAGACTTTTTCTCGTGGAATTCATATTCCTGGTGAGGAACTGACTTTTCTTTTTTTGTTTGGTAGCTATTTTTTATTTGGATCTATTTCTTGCGCTACCTTAAATTCATTATCAATAATATCAAAGGTGTGTTTGAAAAATTTTTATTGAAGCGATTTATTTTCCGATTGTCGAAGAGTGCCGATTGATACCCGATCATCAATTCGTGCCTAGAGACAATTACTCCACAATCGACCAGGTTAATAGAATAACTAATGAAACAGAAAAAGCCCTATAAAGTATGGCATACATGAAAGAAGCATAAGTTTAAATTTGCCTTTTCAAGGCAATTACATAAGATACTATGTTTTTATGTAGCGGACAGATTCTTGCGTGTTAAGCACGGAAACGAATATTGCGAATTCAAAGAAATGGCGGCAGAAGTTCCACAAGGATGCGTTCTGGGTCCGACTTTATTTTTAATCTATACTCGAGGTATTCCGCAGGAACAAGGCACAACAAGGTTTGCTGATGATACAGCTATATTGGCCGTAAGTAATTCGATTGAAACAGCAACGAACAAGCTCCAACGGGAAATTGACAGCGTTTTTGAGTTTCAAAAAACTTGGCGTATTGCGCCTAATGAAACCAAATCCACGCAAGTTAATTAAGGCACGGTAAGTTCTTTAGCAACTTTGGCACTACACCCTTATTTCAGGTCATTTTGACACCCCTTCGCTTACAACAAAGCTAGAGATATAAAATGCTTAAAATTGTGAAAATTGGAGCTCTATGCACATGTGTTCTATATATATACGTATATACAAATTTCAAATTGGATAAATTGCAAAGTATAAAAATATAAATACTACTTTTAAAATCTGTAATAATTAAAATACAACCTTGGCGTTAATTTTTAGATCTTAGTGCTTTCTGTGACTTACTTGTAAGGCAAAAGCGATTTTTATACAAGAGAACTTGGCTATTCTTTAACTTTTATGATTATAGCCAAGGTGTGATTTTACTTACAGAAATGAAAATACGCTTCCCATATTTATAGACTCTGTGCAAATTCCGTACGCAAATGTAGCTAAATATGTAAGAATGACATTACATAGATGCGAAATTAAAATCAAAATCGCACGTAAAAAAAAAACAACGGACAAAGCTCGCTATTAAATATAATCAAATCCATTGGCTGCCAAAAAAGCTGCTTTTATACAAGGAAGTTCTAAAACCGGATTCGACGTATGGTATAATTTAAACTTTTAAATTTTTGTTTAATTTAAGCAAAATATTTGACATGGTCTTAAATCTTTATTGCTGAATTGTGGAAGTGGATGATTATGATTCCATTAAGTTTTATAATCTCTTCACTTATTTTGACGGGTCCCAAGAGTTGATTTAGGAACAGAATACTTGGTGTTACTTCTGCCAATAATGGAATATGCTGGTTGTTTATCTCCGTACTGTTCGCTTGCGGCTTTTGAGTAAATTTGGAATACATAAGGTTTCACTAATGTCTACTAAATTACTTGTAGAACATAGAGATGGCATATAATACATGTTACCTGGAGTCTTAATTCCATAAATTTAGTCCTTACATTCTAAAATACAATTGTTGTGTTTGCAACAGCAAGTTTTTAATGATAGTCTTCGTTCAATTTAATTCGAGTACGTAATTTTATTTCACAAGTTAGTGTACAAAGAAATATAGGGATGACCTATTAGCCGGAAAGCTGAATTCAAAAAAAGAAAGACGTAACCATGAGGCAAATTAAAAAAGCAGAAAAACATAGATACATAGACTAATAGAGAGAAAAAATGTCACAAGTAGAAAGTAAACAAGAGTTTCCATTTTGCAATCCAGTTGCTGATGCTACAGCATCTAATTTACGGATGATATTTAACCCGGTTGAAACGTAAATGGTCAGATCTTCTGGTAGTTTCTGAACTTGGAATTGTCTTCTGACTGGAGGCGTTCACTTCTTGGCTTGTAGACGCTAATGAAGAAGTTAAATCCACGGGTCTTGCAGCAGTGGGACTCTACAATATGAGTGAATTATTTTCATGAATTGTTCGTGGTGAATTTAGATGATTATTTTCTGCAATTAGATTTGGCAAATTATTATTAACTAAATAATTACACTCGACATGCTGACACCCGATGATTTTTTCGAGCCCGAAGCCGATTCTTTTGTAATTGCCAGCATCAGCGTGCACGATGTACATCTTAAGACCAAGCTTTTTCATTATTACAACAGGTTTCCACTTCTTTTTCTTAAGGTATTGACGTATGACTACTGGTTGTTGCAGCGAGAATTTAGTATTACTCCCACCTGGTTTCGTAGCAAGGAGCTTGTCTGGAACCATGGCCACTAGAACTGTTCGATAGATTCGACGATGCAACTTTTCAGCTGGTGAAACTCTTGCGCTGTCTGGGTGTCGAGCGATATGTTGCCAAGAAAATGGCCAACACAGAATCATCTTGAACTGAACTCTCTACGATTTTAGACAAAGACGTCTAAGATTCGCGTTTCTTTTGCAAAATTCAGCAAAACTCCTTGGACGTAAATTGCAGCCCATTATCGGAAACCAGAGTCTTTGGTAAATCCTCCAAAGCAAAAATAGATTGCAATGCGTCTGTGGTTGCCAGTGTCGTAGCTGATGTCATCTTAATTACGAAAGGAAATTTGGATTTAGAGTCGACTACGATAAGCCACATGCTCTTCTTGAATGGCCCAGTACGTCGTCTATTAGATGAACATTATCTTCCTCTGACTTGTCGAAGTCCTCGTCTGGTCCAAGGGGTAAACGGGACAGCAATCCCCATTTCCATGTGATTTCGAAGGTCTGTAGTGAATAGGGTATGTGTAGCCCTAAGTGTAATAGCCCATCTTTGTAAGCGATTAATGGTCATGACAGGCAGTTTTTTATTCGGGCTGAAAACGGTGACCAAAGGTTGATGGTCCATAATTAACACGAACTGTCGGCTGTATAGATATCAATGAAACTTTTTTACGCCATAAATGATGGACAGCGCCTCTTTCTATATAAGGTTATACCCTTTTTGCGTTTCTGTAAGCGTTTTTGAAGCAAAGGCAATGGGCTTCTCTGTTCCATCGGGATAATGATGGGAGATCACAGCTCCAACGTCATGCGATGAAGCGTCTGTGGCTAGAGAAAAGGGCAAATCGTTTTGAAAATGTACCAAGCTCAAAACCTTCATGATTCTCTCCTTAAAATCATCGAAGGATTTCCAGTGTAGGATTTTTTTTCTGTGTAGCTGCATTGCGAACTGCGTCATTTGGAGTAAGAAACACTATCATATCGCGTATCATCATACCTGCTTACGACTGGCTACAACCTTCATTACCGCCAACAAAAGCTACTCACATATGACTGGTTAGAAGACATTTTTGTGCGGAGGAATTTACATCGTGAAGCCAAAATATGTAATTAGATGAAAATTTTGTTTAATTATTCAATTGTTTTTCTTAAGTCTAGGGTAAGTCTAATAATCTGCGGGACTGATGGAGCTCTGCGTTGTGCAAATGTTGTTCTATTATTGCATTTTTATTTAAAAAATTATTTATGAAATTAATTTACATTCTTTATTGATTATTCACGTACAGCGTGAGTGGCGCCGACGGTCATTGGTGTGGTTTGTTGGGGTGGGTTGGAGATTTAGTTCGTTGGCTTGGATTCTTCTTGGTGTTAGATGGCATATCTGTGTTTTCATTGCTTTCCGGCAGATTGTCAACCACGGTTGTATCGCGTTCCAGCAATCACGTAGAAGTCTTCGAATGAATCTTCTTGGACTATTCCTAGATCTGGTTCAATTAAAGCCATCACGTGGGGATAGTAATCCTTTATTGATGGAGTCTCTGAAATTTAATGTATCCAAGGGTTGGGATGGGATAGGATATTGCGCGTCATTTTCGTTAAAAGCGAGCACAGATATTGGTCAATGGGGATAAGATTTGCGGCTTCATATAGGACTTCTGTTCTATAATAGTGGTTGTTGTGAAGGTTTCGGTAGAGCAAAAAACAGTGACGAAGCACTTTTCGCTCGAAGATATGTAACTTTTTCATGTAAGTGGGACTGATAGTGTACCAGATAGGAAAGTAGTAGGTTGTGATTGGACGTATCAACTGCTTGTAGAGAAGAAGTGTGGGCCTTGTTTCGAGTCCACCTCTTATTCGCATAAGTGGCAGGACTAATGATAAGGCAAAGTTTGTCTTTTGAAGGGTAAGGGCTACGTGAGGGTTGAACTCCTAAATATTTGACCTGTTGTTTTGGCAATATTGTGGAGCTGTCAGGCAGGGTAAGAATAAGCTTTTTACATTTCTCTATAGTGTTGTTGCGAGCAGGGCCGTTGGGATTTCGAAATGATATAAGCTCCGTTTTAGCGGAGTTTATTTTGATTCTCCATTTTTGGTAGTATTCCCAAAGTTTGAGGATGTGTGACTTGAATCTACGTAATACAATTTTAGAGCACGGGTAAGAAGAGTAGGTTCTTTATCTGCGTAAAGAAGGGTCTCTGTTCGAGAATCATTTTGTGGTTGAGCGTGAGCCCCGGGCAACCCTTGCTTTGATATCCCTGATACTGGATTTGGAGTTTCCTATCTTTACGAAGAACTTACGGTTGGTCAGAAAGCTGTGAATGATTCTAAGACTAAGCCTTTAATCCAAACGGAATCAAATGCCTTTTCAATGTCAAGTAGACAAGCAACGGTGGTCTATATCTTATATTTATAACCCAATAATAACATCGGCGTGCTGCTTCAGCAGTGGGTGAAACGTCGAGTGATTGGACTTAAATCCGAACTGGTTATTTTGCGCTACATCTAGTTCGGTGCCGACCGAGTTGATTTTGTTTAAAATCAACAATTCTAGAAGTTTGCGTATGTTTGAGAGCAGATAGATGGGTCTAAATTTTGAAATGCAATTAGCAGACAATTTTTTTTGGATTGGGAGAACTTCCGCAATTTTCCATTTAGTTGGAAAATAGCAGTTGTTAATACAATTATTGAGAATAATTGTGAGAAAAATTATTGCTGATAGAGTCTTTTTCGTTAGCGGTATACATTTTTGTCGATAGGTTAGTGGGCCTTTTGAAAGGCTCCTCAACTAGAGTGTAGACTGATGAGTTTGTTTCTGAAAACTGGGTAATTGGGCTGGGAATTTCAGCCGTTAGTCCAGTTACTTCACTTCGAACGTTGTTCAAAAACTCCGAAAGATTGTATGGGGGACTAAGTTAAAAATTATTTTTAAAATGCTCTGAAAATGCATTTGATTTTTAGGCATCCGATAAAACCAATGAACCGTTTGATAGAAGTGGTTCAGTGACTAGGGGCTTTTTTCCAATTTGGTTTATATTCTTAAAGGTGTCTGGGCAGATCAACTTTGAAAGAACAGTCTGATAGTCAGCGCAGTGTGTATTAAGCGTGCAGCGGAATATTCGATGCAGAATTTTCAGAAGGTTTTTCCTTTGTTTATACATATTCTGAATGTGTACAGGAAGGTCTTTGTATTTGGACGGAATGTTATCGGGAGTTGGTTGCTCTGCGATGCTTTCAGAAATTGAGTTTTAAATTTTTAAGATTGCAGAGTCAATTTGGTGGTTACTCAAATTTGAGGTAGACATTGGGATGTTGTCTATTGAAACGTTTCCCAGTTAATTTTGTTCAGATTAGTGAAATGGTCATTGGGTGCAATTAAGGCCCGAATACTGGTTCTTTATCTGGATATTCAGATTAACGGAAAAATGGTCAGAATCTGATAAAATGGTCTCACATCTATAATTCGCAAGATGTGGAGTTTTACAGACAAGACTAGAGGAACATATAAAAAAGTCAATAAGTGAGGGGATGCGAGGGAACGTGAAACCAGGCTGAGAGACTATCTCGAAAGAGTGTTGGTGGGAGTTGGCTTGGAGCCAGATCGCTATAGCCATATCAGGTGGTGATATTTGTGAGTCCATCCCCAAGGGGTGCGGGAATTAAAATTACCACCAATTATAAATTGGGTGTAGTTTCAGCAGAAGTGGTGCAGAACGTCAAGGTCATCTTTAATGTCTGAGTTAGTAGTCGCACATTTCTTGTAGAGAGATATTAACCTACGATATAACGTTTAGATTTCTTACTGTCTTAGACATAACTTTAAGAAGAATTCGAGGCAGAGGTGTTTTTTGCCGATATCATCGGGGAAAGGAAGGAAAGATGAGATCTTTGACATGAGCGACAAGAAATCGCAGCCAAAGAATTTCTGGCAATCACCCAGGAAGGAGCAGTTTGTGGATTTGAAACCACTTGCTGCCTTGGGGACTTTTGTAGGGCTTACGGCTTTTGGGGCTATAATTATTTGTTTGTTTTGGGATTTGGTCTTAGGAGTGGTATGGGTGGTTTTATTTTCATTATATCAGAAAATTACTTACCCGGAATAATAACCATGGACTTGATTGCTGCGGTGTTGACATCTTTCTTCTTAATGCGTTGGTCTTCCTACTCCCGCTACGAAGCTGGGACTATTTTATATACTGGGCATCCTCGGTAGTTCGCTTGGTTACCTTCTGTCTTGCAAAGTACGCAGTACGGCTTTCTTCCTTATCATCTATACGTTTGCACTGACCGGGCTCATGCCATTCCTTGCATTTGGTGTACATCTGCTTCAAGTCGCAGATGATGCTGCCATGGCCAAAGCTTTGGCAATTCCGGCATTGTGTATCTTCGTTGGGGAGAAGTCTTTCCCATATGACTGCTTCGCCAAGCAAGTTCTTTGTTTTGACGACCTCCATTACACTAGTCCCCTTCTCGAACTCGATAACGAAGGCATTATATATATAGTAATCTTCTAAATATGCGGTAACCCGTGCCATCAACATGCACGATTCGCAACACCCGATTATTCGATGCCAGGAGCGCGCCTACATACTAATCCACGCCACTACGTTCTTCAACCGCGGTACTGCCTTAAGGTATATTGTACTTGATTCTTCAGCTCGTCTAATTCTTTCTATTCTTCTAAGCTCGTTTTGCACAATTATCACAAGTGTGCCGATTTCCATCCAATTTTCCTCCGACTGCAACATTCGGTCTATAATTAGTATTGGATTGGGCAGATTAATTCTCCATTGCGAAAAACGCCGGCAATGAAATATGGCGTGCTCCGTATCTTCCTCCTCATTTGAGCATTCTGGGCACAAAGGGGAGCTATCGTATCCAAATCGGTGCAAATATTTTCAATAACCGCCGTGACCAGACAGGAACTGCGTAAGGTGGTAGTTATTATTCCCATGTGCTCGTTTTGTCCAGGTCCCGATATTCGGGATTAACTTACAGGTCCATCTGCTTTTTGTACTATTATCCCACCTGGCTTCCCAGAGGGCTGCTAAAGCCGCTCGCTCCTCTCCTTTTATTATCGCAATTTCACCTGCATCCTGTCGCCCTGGGGTTCTTATATTATACATTCTCAACATCTCGTCCGCGAGAATGTCGATCGGAACCATTCCTGCTATCACCAAGGCTGCTTCATCCGAAATTGTTCTAAATCCACAGATCGCTCTTAATGCAGTGAGTCTGTATGTGGACGACAGTTTTCTCTAATTTGCTTTTATGGCCAGCGCCCCCGCCCAAACCGTAGCAGCGTATAAGAGGACTGAGCTGACTACTCTAGATAGGAGAATCCTCCTCGCATATCCAGGTCCACCAATGTTTGGTAGTATCCTCGAAAGTGCTCATTGCAGCATTAGAGCCCTATTACTGGAGTACTCTATATGCGCTTTGAACTGTTGTCTGTTATCAAGTACTACTCCCAGGTATTTGATCGATTTTTTCGATCGGACTATTTCATGTCCCACCCGTATATTGGCGTATTCCACAATTTATCTACTGGCGATTAAGACGGTTTCCGTTTTGTGGTCCGCTAATTCTAGCCCGGCGGATACTAACCACTTATTAATGGGAATAATTGCTTCATGTGTAGCTGACTCTATCTCCTTTACTTCTTTTGCCACCGTTACGACGGCGATGTCGTCTGCAAATCCGACTACTTGAACTCCTTGCGGCAACATAAGCCTTAACACTCCGTCATACATAATGTTCCACAGGAGTGGGCCGAGTACTGATCCTTGTGGAACCCCAGCTGAAACCCTGTAGCATCCGGGAAAACTCCTTCTTGAAGACATTTTTGAATTATTTCCATAAACATGTCTGGCCTCTTGTGGATAGCTGCTTTCAGTTCTTTATTTGGAATGCCATCAGGTCCGGGCGCTTTACTGTCGCCTATCTTCTTGCATGTACTTATAAGTTCATCCGCTGTGACTATTGGGATGTCCTCCGTATTGGTCTCCCTAATGATGTTGCACATAGTAGATGTACTTCGGACGAAAAGGTGCTCTACTATGGAGGATTGCTGGTAAAGTTATTTGCGGCGACCTGCTGCCTTTTATCTTACAATTAGTCATGACGATCCTATATGCTGTACCCCAGGGGTTTATTTCGGCTTCTTCACAAAGTTTTTTAAAACAGCTTGTCTTGCTCTCTTTGATTGCCTTTTTAAGGACGCGTCTTGATATTTTACTACTTCACCACTAAGGTGTTCCTGAAAGCAATCTCTGCCCCTAAATCTTTGGGCTTTGCGTCGGGCTTTTAAGGACTTTGCTCTAAGCTTTTTTATTTCCTCATTCCACCAGTAGCATGGTGATCCTCCTCTAGTACCCGTTCTTTTGGGCATTGATGCATGGCACGCAAAATGCGGACAAGGTGTTGCATACAGGCTTCAGCTGTTCCGCTTCGAATTATGTTACCGGTATTTATAATTTCATTGAACGCGTCCAGATCGAAATGCGTGTCCTTCCATTTTGGGCCCGTTCGTGTAGCGCGTTGCACGGTTTTTTCTCCTTCGTCTCTATTTTATTACGAGCTTACGAGCGTGATGTCAATAATCGAGCCCGTTCCTGACTTACGATATGTATTTGCACAAGCTTGGTTTGCAATGCCTATGTTAAGAGCTGCAAAACTTTCTCGCAGACAGAGGACGTAGTCTTTTGTACGTCTGCTACCCCACTCTGTTGTCCATGCATTCAAGTCGCCGCTGATAACCACTGGGGCTCTACCACGAACATCGGGGGATAGGTTGTCTAGCATTGCCTTGTACTCGTTCATGGTCCAGCTTGGACGTGCATAGCAGCTGTAGAAATGTATGCCATTTATTTTGGCCCGTACAAAGCCCTCTGAAAGTCCGTTGGTTTCTTGAAAGGCATGCCTTCCGCATATCCATATGGCAGCATGTTTTGTCCTATCGCAGATCCATATATTGCTCTCAAGAATTTTATACGGTTCACTTATTTAGATAACGTCCGATTTTTCTTCTCTAGCCATTTGTGTCAGGATATCCTGTGCAATTCTACAGTGATTTAAGTTAATCTGTATTATCTTTATCTTTTTTTGCTGGTGATGCCCTTTCTAAAAACCAGGCTCTTGCTGCTTCCGGCTACATGCTTCGAATCTTTTGGGTGTTCTTTTCTACAGAACATTCATGATGGCTCCTTATCGCAGTTCTTTGCTATGTGGCCTTCTGTTCCACACCATCTACATAGCTTTGAGCGGTCCTCGTTACTTTTGCAATGCTTGGCTATATGCCCGAAATCAAGACATTTGAATCATTTTTGGAGAAGCGTTCGCTCTCGAATGCGACAAATGACACATCCCCTTTTTACCTTTCCTGCATCCAACAGTTTCTTTGCAAATCCGACGGAAAGACCAATCGTTGGTGTTTGGGTTCCACCGTACGCTTTTCGCAAGGATAATATGTCTGCTGGTTGTATATCAACCCCGAGTTGAGTCCTTATTGCCTCTCAAATGTCCTCCTTTCCGGTGACTTCGTCGATGTCTTTCAGCTCGATAATAGTGCGATGTGTAAGTGTCCTTACACTCGCTTATTCTCCTGAAACCTCGCCAATGACAGTTTTAAACTCTTCTGTCTTATTTTCAGTCTCCTTGAGCTGTATTCTGGGTCGTTCTTATCCTGGATACCGCTTTTCCAATAGCTTCTAGTTTGGGGTCCTGCTTTTACGCTACGAAGAATCTCCGCATACGAAAGTTCTTCACTTGCTTGCTTTGATGACGAACGCGTCCGGCTTCCTTCTTTTCACCTTTACCTTTCATTGGTTAGTCTCCTTCTTTGTTTTTCTCGACTGCCCGCCATCGTTTTTGCTTTGTCGGAATGACTGTGTTTTTCTCCTTGATCCTTGGAGTTGTGCTTCCAGTATTATTTTCTTTTAGTTTCGACTCTACCGCCTGCGGTTTTTTTTTCCTCTTTGTTTCCGGGGTTGCGCCATTGTGACCCTGCCTTTTCTTAGGTTCTTGAGCGTTTCTTAGCCAGGGAAGGTTTGTGACGAGTTGTTTTTCATTATCACCTCTTTTGCATTTTTATAGTGCAGTTGTATAGCAGAAAGCTAATATAGGGATCTAATGCTTTCAAATGCATCTCTCATAGGTTGGTGTATTGAACGCCTTTTTCCATCTTCTAGCATTTCCACCAGTTGACGTATCTGCTCACCTAGTTTGTGGAAAGCAGATAGGCAAATTTTCCTCATTACCTTTCTCATCCACTAATATTCCCTCCATTGATTTGTTTTTTGTTGTATTCATTTTGATTGGGTCCCCACTCAAAGTTGATGTCCGAGTATGTAGTAACCTAGGTATTCCATGGTTGTCTTTGCAAGCAGTGAGGCCATGCAAGGGTTGTATACCATAATCAAAACTTTACTGAGCTCAGTTTTGAGGCAATAGTCTGTCGATGACAAAGTCATCAAATAAGACCGTTTGTACTTGCACAAAGAGTATATACATAAGTATATGTATGTAAGCAGCTATAATTCCGAAAACAGAGAAGCAGCGTGGTTCACCATCGTACATTCAGGTATCGCCAATGTTTCGCACGTGTGTGTCCCGTAGCCACCGAATGGGGTGGGGAGCACTTACTTTGAAGACGGTGCCGACTCGTCTTGTCACAGAAAGTTCTCAGGGGTTCCTGTGGCCTTCTAAGCCGCGCCCTCCTTCTCAGCCGCTCTTGGTCGGGGACTGTTTATTGGTTATTCACAGCTAACCTGCACGTGTGCAGGCCGATCACCTTCCGCCACCTGTGACCCCCCCCCCGTAGCCTGAGCTTAGCCTTGGGTCGCGGTAAATGTGTGGTGCTGGATTTGCTGACTCCTCAGGTAATCCCTTACAGCCAGGTGTTCTTTTCTGCGTACAGTCTTCACAATGGTTTTGGTTTTGTTGACGTTCACGATTCTGTATTTTATTTTGTTGTCCGTAGCTTTAAAGAACCTGTACATGGCTGGTGTAATCAGATTGAAACAGACTATTTGCGGCTGTACAGATTTATTTTCCTGAGCTACTTCAGATGTCGTCTTTGGTGTTGTCTTCGGTGTTGTCTTTGGATGAAATTCTTTCTCGGCGTCTTTCCTTTCGGTGCTGCTTTATCAATCCTCGTCGCCACAATGTTGTGTTTTCAACAGAAAGTTTTAAATGATGGTCTTTGTTCAATTTAACTCAAGTACGTAATTTTACTTCACAAATTAGTGTACAAAGAAATATATGGATAACCTCTTAGGCAGAAAGCTGAATTCAAAAAAAAAAAAATTAACCATAAGGTTATGTTGTCCTACAAGACTCGACATTTGTTGTTGGTAAACTTCGGATATATAATATTAAGGAGTTATTTGAGATAATTTTTACCTCAGCAAATTTTAATGCCTCTAAGTCGTTTACATACCGCATTTTTTCTTTACTGAAAATTTCTTCTATAGTATCTATTTCCATTTTTGAAAGCATATATAATTAAGTGTTTATTATATTGGCAATGGCCCAGTGTAATGCGTACTCAACATTTAAAATTTCTTCTTTTACAATTTGCAATTTAAATTTAATTTTTAATCAAAATTCGAATTGAACTTTTTCACTAGTATCTATTTTTTACTTATGGCATTTGATATATATGTCATTTCGTTTATCTTATTAACTTGCCTTAGAGAGTGATATTTTCTTGTTTATTTACAATATCCTTAACCTGTGATTGTGATGTGGTGTCGGTTTTTACACCTTTTGAAGATATTATGATATATTCGACTTCCTGTTTGAAGAAATGATATTTTTCAAGCTGTGCCTTTATATTCGCATCAAAGATTATTTTGAATAACTGCTCTATATGCTTGGCATGTTCGCTTTCTGTTTTGCTTGAAATAACTCTAACATCGATTTAGACTTAGCTAGTCTTATCTAAAAATGTGATCTCGGAGGATGTCAGCGAGTGTCCTCTGGATAGCGCGATTTTCAGGCAGAAAGGGAATCTTGTGCATTCAAATGTTCAGTACTTATGGAAAAACCAGCCAAATTCCTTCAAAGGTATCTACTGAAAACCACTTTTTAGATCGAGAACTGTAAAATATTTGTTCTCTTCGAGTTGCACTAAACCATCACCTGCTGCCGGTCTAGGGTTACGATGAGCTATAGTAACGCAGTTCAGCTTTCTATAGTCGATAACAATTCGATATTTTTTTAAACCTGCGGATTCTACCTTTTTAGGTACAACCAACACCGGTGAGTTGTAAGGTGACCTAGACGTTTTAAAAAGCTTTTGAATCTAAGCCTCGACTTCACCATTTAGTTACATGGGGAAAGGGTAGTATTGACTGTATAGGGTTGAGTCTGTGGAGGTCCGAATTTCTCCTAAAATTCTAGTTGTAAATAATAATTTCTCGTCTGGTTTCGAAATACAATTTGAAATCTATTTATCTATTTATTTATTGATGGGTTATTTCAGTAAAGTAAAATTGTTGATTCGATAAGGGTTTACTTACAAGGGATGGCTGAATAAAGTTTTTTTGATGAATTAATTAAACTAAGCATTAGAAAACTAAGCACATCACCACACTTCATCTTGAACCTACCCCAATGCCTCTGACTGCATCTAGACGGGGTTAACTAAAACCGTTCCCACATGTGTCTTTTTGAATTTTTATTGACGTGATATAGACGTGAAACGGTACATGTAGTGGTATTTGCCTCGTCGTTTTAATGCGTTTCGTTTGCAAGCAATGTCAGTTCAAAGCCAAAAGTGAAGGCGAAATAGGGATAATACTTTTTTGTTACCAATCACAATTTTTATTGAGGATATTTTTGCGTCTTCAGTTGTTAGATCAACATAAAAAAAATCCGGTGAGTGAACATATTTTTTATATATCACTATTGTTTCAGTACTTTTGTCAGGTATTTGCGCAATGTCAAATATGTCATGCGCCGAAGACACTGATGGTGACGATGATGATGACTATGTTCATCATCCAAATTTGATTTGGTCACAAGATGACTTGCTGACCGAGAACTGCTTTAACCATTCAAAAGGTATTGATGCAGTCTTTTTCAAGTTCTTTGGAACAAACTTTTAGCAAATCAACCGAGTGTTTATCACCATTACCATCGCTATCCAAGGCGGCTGATTGCATATACCCCTGAGCACAGATGAGGAATTAACCAGATAGTCAACTCTGCCATCCGCTATCACTTTCAACCCGCAAAAAATATTTAATGACGGCCGAAAAATCCTCTCTCAATTTTCTCATCTGTGAATACGTGGGAGCCAGATACATGAAGTTAGATCTAATTTGCTGGATTACCCGCCAAAAATAATTGTGGGGAGTTTTGCAACATACCAAATCGCAACAACAAAACAGCTGGTCACGGCGGATGTGTTGGGAAATGGGAAATGCTGCGAAGTGTTGACGTGATTCAACTTTTATAGCTATTTTAATGTTAATTTTTATAAAGAAACAAAAAATTAGTTACTCAATTAAGTTGTTACAATTTAATTGGAATATTTTTTGCGGTTATAAGAAATAGTTCACAATTTTTTTATCTGCCTTAAAATAAACATTCTTGGGCTGTTATACTTTTTCCATTTTGGTTAATAAAATGAAATCAAATGTATATTTTATTGTATTATTGCATAAATATTACTAAATTAGTAACGTTTAGGTGTAAAATGTTTGTGGTAAATAGTTTACAATAATTTTTTTTTCATACATTAAATTAAATTCGTTGATTGCTTTATTAGTTATTTATTATTTGATTATTTTTATTCAACATATGTAAGTTTAATGAATACATGTACATATTCGGGGTCTGTGCATCGATAAAATAAAATGGAAAAGAAGTATTTTTATTCCTTTTTATACCCTATCCTAAGGGTATATTAATTTTGACACATAGTTTGTAACACCCCTTAATATTCGTCGCAGATCCCTAAAAGTATATATATTTATCATCAGGACCAAAATCTAAGACTATTTAGCAATGTCCGTCCTTCCGTCCATCCGTATCAACTTTTGAGGCCTTTAAAATTTGCTAGGAAGCTGAAATTCGGAACATATACTCCCTAGGGTTCCGAAATGGTAAAATGCTAAAATTTTCAAAATACGCCCACTGTCACGCCCACAATTTAGAAAAAACCATTTTTAGGCTTCATTAAGAGAGATAAAGTTGTACAAACTTCACAAGATATGTAGGGTCTGCCCACCTTTATTTATTTGTCATATAAAATTTATAGTAAGTGATAGGCAGAAGGAGGACAGAAGGTAGCTGGACTGTACTGCATAAATATATTGTTGGGCCATTTTTCTATCGAAAATGCTTGGTATTTGAATACAACTCATAAATAAGCTTGATATGATACATATATATATTGAATTAATTAGTAACTCTTTTTTAAAGACGACTTTTTCTGTCAAGTTATAATGTTTTGTAATTTTAAAAAAAAAATTTTTTAAAAATAAACAAAACAATTTACTAGTACTACTACTAGTAAGTGATTACAAATGTTGTTAAAAAAGTGTTTTCATGTACCAAAAATAATATTTGTGAGGATTTGGGTCACGTTAAATTAAAAAGCGTTTTTAACCAGTGCCTAATTGTGTAACGCAAAGTTTCCACTGAGCACTAATCCGAGATTAAGGTTAATCTGCCCTTTAAATCTCAAGATTAGCCATACAAATTTTAATGCCATACACAAGATTGAAAATAAATCTAGGTAATCAACTTTTTGTTCTTAATATCGGTTTATTTTATGGTGAAAACGTTGCATAAAAGTACTTAAATGCTTTAATATAACCATCCATAACAAAAACCGTCTTTCTAAATTTATACTTCAATTTATTGTAAGACGAAATGTATGATGAACTTACTTATTATATATTAGTCACGTTAATCAATATTATTCTGATTATTTTTCATTAAAAATTAGAATAAATTGGTTAAAACAAAGCTTTATTCTCAATATTATAATATTTTATTATGTTACTAGTTGTGTGGTAAGCATGTTTTTATAAATCCATATTCACCGCATATTGTGCATGTTTATTTTACACACCCAAATTATGAGGTGTAATCTGCTGAAATTCATCAACTGTTCCCAACTTCTTGCTATAAAAAATGACATTTCATGGCTGCGGCCATTAGCCCCATATAATTCGATTCAGGTGTGCGTTATTCCCATTTGATTTGCATTTAAAAGCCCATATAAGTGCAAATTATGTGGGGCTTATCAGTTCGACTTAGCTTGTAGGCAAGGTGAGAGATTCGCTCTCGAGTTGACTATCTGGTTAATTCCTCATCTGTGCCCCTGAGGATGTCGACAAAAAATCGATGAGACGTAGGGTGGAATAATGAATAAAACTTGTTTTAATTGTATTTCAAAGAAATATACCATATAGCCAAATAAAAGACAATCTTAATATTTAAATAAATTGGTCGAAACAACACTAAAATACCATTTTCGTTTAAAGCTGACACCTACGTTTGTGTTTTTTCTTCCATACTGCAAAATGTATAAACTTCAACAAATTTAAAAGCTGACTTCATTATTTTTTTTCTATTGCGAATATTAGTCAATAATGATTTATTCATTTCGATAAAAAAATAAGGCATAAAAGGGTTAGTACGGTGTTGCGATCCAACAATACAGCTACACCCTATCGGCATTCTCTGCGGACAGAGCCAATAAGTCTCCACCGTTCTCGCCATCTTGGCCCCAGCTGTCAGTTTGCCTTTCCGTTCTGATTTTCTTCTTGTTCTCTGGACAGCGCCGGCGAACGACGTAAATTCACTTGTTTCCTTTTGATTAAATAAAATTAAGTTCGTTTAAGAAATAAAGGAAAAATTACCATCTTAGTTTTTCTAAGATTTGCATACCCGACTGGCCAACACAATGGATACATACGGTAAATTGAAAGAAGAGACATCCACAGAAGCGGAACCAGGCACAACCCCGCTGGCATCGGGCTCCAACTCAACCACTGTCCAGCCGCACATCTCGAGACTCTCTATTGCAGCGCGATCGCCAATCATTCTTCTATCGCCACCGGTGACCGACAAATTCAGTGTTGTGAAAGTCAGACTCATGCAAGTGTACGAGGAAATTAATTGTCAGACTTACCTTCCCAAGTGAGCGCTGTGCTTTCTGCGGCCACGGGCGACTTTAAAACTCTCGCTCAGATCGCCAACAAAGTAACTGTCAATTGTCACCCATCGGCCACGGTAGCGGCAATTCAAACATTACATTAAAACATAAAGGTCAAACCCAACTTCGGCCGTTAACAATGAGGTGCTGCTTGATATCCAACACAGACTAACTGCACTTGAAGGAGAATTAAGATCCCGCCACCAGTATAGAAGAAGAAGCTCAAACGCACGCTTACGTTCACCAAGCAGAGACAAATCGACGAACAACTGGATCTGTTAGTTTCATCAACGCTACGGCCCTCGTGCATGTAACTGCTCAACCTTGCACAAATACGCAGAGAAACGGCAACCAGCTACATTAGTGGAGGCATCTGCAGTTGCTGATAAGTCTTTTCGCCTCTTTATTATGGACAAAGTTACTGGTCATTCTTTTTAAGTTGACAGTGGGGCTGCAATTTCGGTTTTGGCTATCAAACGCAACAGTAAGTTACAAGAACAGCCGTATGCGTTGTATGCAGTCAATCGAACACATATTAGCACATATGGGGCAGTCACAATTGAGGTAGATTTAGGACTGGGGCGCTCATTAAGATGGACCTTTGTTCGTGTAGCTGTGTCAAAGTCCATTTTGGAAGCGGACTTTCTCCAACATTTCCGCATTGGACATCCATGGACGTCGCCTCATTGACCAAATAACAAATATCTATACCCCAGCAGCACGCATGTCCACTGACTACACTGTTGTAGACTCCATAGGCCATACCCATAAATACGCAGACCTTCTCAAGCAATACAGAGCAATAACTCTTCCATTTTCATCACAACGCGAACCTACTTACAATGTTCGCCACCATCTGGAAACCTCGGCACCGCTCTCCTGCCGTGCGAGGCCTATTCCGTCTAAGTTCTACGCCAGCGATGGCGAACCAATTGAGAAATCCGATTGCACCTTTGAGCGAGAGCTTAAAGAAATTTAAATGCAGCTCAACGAATTCCGGTCTAGTTCGATATGGACTCAAAATACGATGAAGAATGCCAATTCAAAATTAATGGAAACTTGAAATTTTGACACATATGATTGCTTGAAAAAATTGGCGTACAACCCTGATATAATGGCATATGTGGCATTAAGTTTGCAACAAAAAAAGCCACACTTAAATAGATCGTTCATTGCTTTTGTTTATTTCTCTATTTTTCGTTAATCTTAAGTTTGTTTCTTTTATTATAATGAATTCAGAACTGTTAATTTAAAAAAAATAATTGATATGTTTACAAATAAATTGCTGCACAGTGTAAAATTATTTATTTTCGTGTCTAATGACTACTAGAAAACTAGATCGAGACTTTATATTGAAGAAAAATATTTTCTAGAACCTTCCACTTGATATCAAAACGCAAGTTAATATATTTAATTTCGCGTTTATTTCTAATGAGTGCCGAATTAAGGCTGAGCTGCAGTTGCCATGCAGATCCACCATACCGCATGCGCCTCGGATCAGTTTTCCCGGTGGGAATGACTTCAGGTGTGAAGCGGATGCGCGTGTGCATCGTTAATATTTTTTGTAGATTGGGTCAAGATCCGTGAAAACTGATGGCACATCAAAGGCCCTTCAACAATTTTTTTTTAGATGGCACGATGCTCCAAAATGCTTCGCCATCTCTACGGTTCTACGCACTCACCAAAACCGAGTTTCAACGCATGCTGGATGTGGAAGTCAGTCGCCCGTCATGTAGCCCGTGGGCGAGTGCGCTGCACATCGTGGTAAAGATAAACGGTGACATACGTCCATGCGGTGACTATCGCCGCCTCAATTCCATCACCCTTCCGGACAGATACCCGCTGCCACGCCTGACGGACTTTCAAAACATTATGCCGGGCACGACAATATTCAGTAGGATAGATCTCGCCCGTACATACCATCAAATTTTGATAGCCTCCGGAGGTCATACCGAAGATAGCCATCACCACGCCTTTTGGGTTATACGAGTTTACTCGAATGATGTTCGAGCTACGCAATACTTCATCAATTCCGTGTTTGGCCATTTGAGTTACACTTTTACATACATTGACGATATGCTTATCGCATCAAAATCGCCGGAGGAACATCACAAATATCTAGAAGTAATCTTTAGTCGCCTTCAGACTAACGGCATCACCATCAACATATAAAAATGTGAGTTCGGCAAAAACGCAATTAAGTTCCCACAGCACAGCACCTGCATACGACCACCGCAGGACATCATCAAGGCTATCTCGGAGTTTGCACAACCAAACACCATTTGTGAACTCCGTTGATTTTTGGGAACGCTCAAGGACCTCAGTACTGTCTCATATGTGTATGTGCGCATCGACAGTACCCAGTGACAATTGCGGCCTCCGTACTCCGGCCCATATCCAGTTCTAGACCCCCAGCCACAAGCTTATAAACTAGCCATGCCTAGTAAGGACGCGTACGTCTCTATCCAACGACTGAAGCCAGCACTGACTTTTGTACCCGTACTTCCAGCAGACAGCACAGACGCATATACTGCAGTGATCACTAAGCGTTCGGCACGGATCATCAGAGCACCCATTCGCTTCACCACATCTTAAGGAGAGCACTGTTGCGATCCAACAATGCAGCTACACCCTATCGGCATTCTCTGCGGACAGAGCCAACAAATCTCCACCGTCTCGCCATCTTGGCCTCAGCTATCAGTTTGCTTTTCCGTTCTGATTTTCTTCTTCTTCTCTAGACAGAGCCGGCGAGCGACGTAAATTCGCATGTTTCCTTTTGATTAAATAAAATTAAGTTCGTTTAAGAAATAAAGATAAAATTACCATCTTAGTTTTTCTTTTCCTAACAATGGCAGCGAAAAGTCGTTTAGCCTAAAAAAATAATATCGCAGTGTTTTAGTTCTGGGGCTATGCCTTGGGCCCCTGAGATGGCTGTGTTTGATTGTCGACGTACTCGTCATATTCTGTTCCTGCGTCTTCAAGCGATAGTTTTGCTCGTTGATTTTGTGGCTGCTGGTATCGTGGCTGTTAACCCTGATAAGCATTGAACCTCTGTCGATTTTGTTGGTGGACATCTCCCGTTTCACTTGTTGATTCGGCTGGACATATCTGACCATATTAGGGTTTTGGTTTTGTCGAAATTGTTGTGGGTTATTCGGGTTGTACCCAGACCATTGATTACCATTATAACTAATAATTCATACTTTTGATCTGATCTAAACTTTTGGTTTTCCAACTTCAGGCGAAGGTTTAATGCCTGCGGAAGGACAACCGTTTCCTTTATGCAAAGGAGCCTGGGTAGATTACCCTTCTAACACAGAGATAAATGGAAGCAAATGGTTTGGTAAAAATCTTGAATACTCTTATTTCCTTGAATCAGGAATAACATTTGGTACTCAAGTGTTGTTCCATATTGGTATAATGCATAGACAAACACCTTGAAATGCTGTTCCAATGCTGGAGAGTTGTGCTGTATCGGCATTTGTGATTATTTTATTTCGCACAACGCTCAATATACCGAAGTAATTTGGCGAACCTATTCGTATTGTTCATAGATAATGAATGTATAATGCGGTTAACGCTCTGCCTCCAGCTGCTAAATTCATCTGTGTCACCATCTAAAGTCCGAAGGCAGCTAACGACATCGGGAATTCTATCCATATTCTCAAGTCTGTTTCTATACTTCATGGAAATATCCTTGTCCCTA
This sequence comes from Ferdinandea cuprea, assembly GCA_963576555.1. Lineage (NCBI taxonomy): Eukaryota > Metazoa > Arthropoda > Insecta > Diptera > Syrphidae > Ferdinandea > Ferdinandea cuprea. Next base: position 89,372,315 of record OY754958.1, on the reverse strand, counting down.
CCAGAGGATGTGGTAACAGTGACTGGGGTACAAAGTTTTCTATTTGAGTCCTTTGTGACACGTACACTTATATTGTCTAAGGGCACAAGCACATTTTTTATTTTCTGTTTTTTACATAGATTTTCGTTTTTAGGGAAAAATTACACCATCACTGTGTTTTTCGTTATTCGGAAAAATTTACACGGATTTTTCGTTTTTAGGGAAAAATTACACCGGCACTGTATTTTAGTTTTTGTTTTAAATTTCAACTGTTCGCGCACTGACTCTTACTTAAAAACTAAACTAATATACTTGTAATACTTAAAACCTAAGCTACTGCTGTTCAGCACTGTTCCCACGGTGCACTTACTAGATACTTGCTAGGCATTGGCACCGTTCCCACGCTGCACAATCGCAGGTATTGCACACTCAAATGAATGTGCTGACGACACGTCTACGCTCGCCACGTCCTGCCTGCCAAAGCCATATAAAAACGGAAATTGAAACTTCTACATAGGATATGACCTAGTATAAAGGATTTTGAAGGTAGGTGTGTTTATTGAGTACATGCGGTTGGTCCTCATAGTGTCTTATGGAAGACTTTCCACCTACCCTCGGAAAAAAAACTTAAATTGAAAACCAATATGACATATATAACAAACTTATGTGCCTATATATCTTGTAAAGGTTGAAACCCTCTATCTCTCCAACCTTAGCTTTAAAATGGTTTTATCTAAACTGTGAGCATGGCAGTGAGTTTATCAAACAATTCTTTTCACTTAAGCATTTCGGAACTCTAAGAAATATGTGGTTCAAATTTCAGCCTCCTATCTTGAATTTAAAGGCCTTACAATCGCGTACCGATGGATATTGCTAAATAGTCTTAGGTTTTGGCCCTAATCATAAATATATTTAATCTTAGGGGTGTACGACGAAAATTAAAGGATGTTATTAACTAAGTGTCGAAATTAATTAATTAAGTAGGATACCCTATCTATGTACATCCGTATATGCCCTAAAGAAAACAGCATTAAGAACATGATGAATAGCATTTTATTTAATTCTATGAAATTTGTAACAAAACAAAATTTAAAAAAAAAACCTCCCCAAAAAGTGGGCGTGGCCAAAAACTGTGTATGGGTGATATATAGGAAAACATATTGGCTAAATATCTTGTTAAAAAATGTTGCCAGTTTCTATGAAAATTTTCAAAGAAAATAGCATTTTAGTAAAAAACTACCACAAAAATTGGGCGTCCGAAAAACTTTATATGACAAAATTATGAAGAAGGGCAGTGCCTACATATCTTGTAATGGTAGACGGACGGACGGATATAGTCTTAGATTTTGATGCTGATCATAAATATGATATACTTTTACGATGAATATTAAGGGGTGTTACAAACTATGTGTCAGAATTAATATAACCTCAGGATAGGGTATGGAAACCGAACTTAATCGAGAAATAAAATGCGTGGGCTGTCCACATATTGCATAAATTCGTATTTTACTGTGCGCACCTTTCCCCTACTATGTATTATCATTTCTATGGTGTTTGATCAAAACGACACAAGTCTGTTTTTTGTGAAATTTAATTCAGATTAAATTTTTAGTTTGTATCACATCTTATATATTGTACTATTTTTGCATTACAATATGACTTTTATAAATATGTAAAACTAGATTTAGGACACACTATTGCATTTTCATATGCCATCATCTAAAAATTTCGATTTTGGACACATAGTGTTGGCCATAACTTAAGCACGAAATACGTTTTAGTATTCACTATTTCTAATTATATGAGCATATGCACTTAAAGTAGTTTCCGCATAGTATTAAACTTCAGTATATCGTTTCTCTTGATGTTATGACGAAAACATGACGTAAATGTTTAAAACATTGTTTGATAGCAAAGCCGACTTCGTGGTATAATTTTGTCTAAAACAAAACTATCTGAATTTTTGTTATTACAATTTTTATTTTGCTCGTTAAATAAAGTTTCCCAACTGGCCAAACTGGTTTTTTATTTAAATTTAATTTTTGATCTTGTCTAATATAAAAAAATAAATAAAATATTTTTTTTATTTCTAAGGAGCTTGTGCCCTTTATTCGATAACCACTTACGGACTAACATTTTAAATACCTTAATTCTATTCTACTTTTACTCTATACTGCAAGCTCAGCAGTGGATATTTCATTCGACATTCCCGTGGGAATGATCGGATTACTCTTACTGCACATCAGCGCATTTACAAGTGCACGTGTGCTTGTCACCTTGAAAGTGGGTGAAAAATATATGAAATATTATACTTTAATTTAGAAGGAGAAAATTGAGCGTGAACGCTTTATGGGATATGTAACCCTATAGTAGTTCCAAAGTTATAACGGGTGATCCAAGTAGAGATACTTTTTTCAGTAGCCATTTTTGACAGATCACGTGTAAGTCGTGTCATGCTGTCATGTTATTTTTGTTTAGTATTGTTTGGCATTTCATAATGGAAAGACTTACGCGTGAACAACGTTTACAAATTGTTCAACTTTATTATGAAAATTTACGTTCTGTGAGGAATGTGTTTCGTGCACTTCGCTCAACTTATGGTCAACATAATCGGCCTACTGAGCGTACTATTCGCAACACCATCACCCATTTTGAGACCCAGCATTCATTATTGGATAATATTCGACCGAATAGACCACGTCCAGCACGCTGGGGAGAAAATATAGCGGCCGTAGCTGAGAGTGTACACGAAGACCGTAGAGAGTCCATTCGGCACCGTTCGCAGCAACTCGGACTGACGTATGGAACGACTTGGCGCATTTTACGTCAAGATCTTAAATTGAAAGCGTACAAATACAGCTTGTGCAGCAACTGAAGATGCTCGACCTTCCCAAGCGACATCGCTTCGCTCTATGGGCTCTTGAAAAGTTCCAAGAAGATCCGACGTTTTCGAGGCAAATTTTGTTTAGCGATAAGGCCCATTTCTGGCTCAATGGGTATGTAAACAAACAAAATTGCCGCATTTGGGACGAAGAGCAACCTGAAGAGATTGAAGAACTGCCACTTCATCCAGAAAAAACAACGGTTTGGTGTGGTTTGTGGGCCGGTGGAGTCATCGGTCCATATTTCTTTAAAAATTATGCCGGTGCGAACGTAACCGTCAATGGCGACCGTTATCGTGCCATGATAACCGACTATTTGATGCCTGAAATTGAAGCTCGTGATCTCGGCGACATTTGGTTTCAGCAAGACGGCACCACTTCCCACACATCGCATCAATCAATGGACTTATTGAGAGAACATTTCGGTAAGCGCATAATTTCACGTTTTGGGCCGGTCGATTGGCCACCAAGATCGTGTGATATCACACCGTTAGACTTTTTCCTGTGGGGATATGTAAAGTCAAAAGCTTATGCCGAAAAACCCGCTTTGATTCAGGCCTTGGAGGAAAACATCACGCGTGTCATTCGCCAGTGATGAACCATCTGCGATGAACCATCTGCGACGTAGCAACGGCCAACATTTGATAGACATAATCTTCAAAAAATAAATGCCAAAGAATGTTCTTTCAAATGATAATAAACATTCTCCATTAAATTTGAATTTTCTGTGTTTTTTTTCTTTAAAAAAGTAGGGAACCTCGAAATGGATCACCCTTTTGTATTAAGAGTAGTTATACCTCGTTTTCACTTTGAAGGACTATAATTTGACTTGTGGTTAATGTGTGGTAAATATTTACAACAACTCAACTACAACACCATCATGTTTTCGTTATAACTTCAGGAAAAACGATATTTTTTTTTATAATGTAAGCGCACTAAATGGATTTTGGGTACCCTTATAACGAAGTGCGGGCATTAGGGAAGTGAAGGATTATGGAAAAGGAAATACCGGTGCATGTTGGTTTTAAATGTCTGTATGCACTAGCACAAAGCATCTAGGACAGATAGAAAAGCTTACGCATTGATTTTGCGTGGAAATACCATCTGGACCAGCGGATTTATGTATGTTGGGATCTCGAAGAACTGTTGGCACTGTACGAGTGCGAAATTGGATGGGTCCTATAGAATATTCTACGGGCTTGGTACAGTGGGAGATATATCACAATCTGCCAGTGTTGACCTAGCTGACCTAGCTGCGAAATGTGCAGCGAGCAGATTGGCTTTATCCGAAGAGCTGACAGCTGGGATGTCATTGCAAATGAGTGTCGGGATAGGTGACGAGGCCGAATTTTCAATATTCTTGACAAACGACCAACCGTTTTTACTTCCGGTGGGACTTTGTAGTACCTCAACTTTTGGTCGTAGGAGAATTTGACACGTTTAATGTGGGCATTCCAGTCATTTCTGGCTCATTTAAACTTTTTTCGGTTTTCCTCAGTTAGGTTGGCCTTAAATGACCGAAAACTTACCTCTTTAGCCCTGATAGCTTCTTTACAGCTTAAGCCACACCACACGTTTTCCTTAGGTTTGATACTCTTTATCATGTTAGGGAAAAAGCATTTCATACCCAGGTGAATTATATATGTAATCATATCAGCAGCGCTATCCACGCCGCAAAACGAACAGTTATAACCAACTGAAGTTTTGTCATTGCTCTTATGCACGATACAAAATTAATTTCAATTTTTTAAATTAACATTTCTCCTGGAAATTTTGTAAAAACAACTCAATTAATTTTTACTTCATTTATAAGCATAGCTCTAGGCTGGCGCAGGTACCGCGGTTGCTGTAGCCGGTGATCTATCTATAGTTAGCATATGGCAGATATATATAGGGTTATAGTTAGTATTAGTATCACGCTTGCAAAAGTGCTGTAGATAATCTTTGAAGATTTTTTATTGGCTTTCATATGCATGAGATACAAAAACGCTTCGCAGATTTGCGGTCAGTTTTAGAAGCAAAAAGGCAGAGGAACAATAATAAGGATTCAATACTAAGCAAGAATGTAATCGGTTTGAGTGGTAATGTAGCAGCATCCTTATGCACTAGCACAAAGCATCTTTCTCTATGCTTAAATAATATTTATTTCAGTGGTACTATTTTAAGGAAGCATTTAAATAATAATTTGTGTCTATGGGAGTGTATTCGTGAAGACGGAGATGCAGCAAAGTGCAACGAATTTTTGATCCTATCAAGTATCACGTTGGAATTTATGATAAATTGGATGTTCAATGGAATTACCAATGGATTACTTATACAAGCTGTATAGAATGGTAAGATAGTTTTAAATATTAATGTATAACGATATACCCATATGAACAGATGCCTATTTTAAATGTGTGACACGAGAAAATGGGCTTATTACTTATTGTAAAATTTACCACTTGTTGTTTGAATAACCACCTTACCTCTGGTGGGGGGAAAGCTATTCAAAGAGGCTATAGTTGTGTGGTGTTCAAAACGTAATCTGCCTTTATAGTTCAACGTATAAGCTATTTAATCAATATTTTTGCAATTACTTTAAGGTATATTCAATAAAAAATATGATACAATAAAAGTGCTTATTCTAACTTAACAATATAATGTCAGCAAAATGTGTTGTTCGGTATGCAGTGAGTATGTGCAATAATAATGTCTTGCACAGTGACTCTGTACATTAATTTTACATTCTGCCGGGCACTTCAAACTTTGAAATCGGCTGTGGTGAACTTTCTTTTCGAAGGTTTTGGATGATTTTGGAGTGTGATTTCTACTGTGCGTTCGATGTTCTCTTATAGTGCCGCCAGGCACTGAGTTCGATTATGATAATAAATAGACCTTCAAATAGCCCGTATATGATACTATGGTGCACGTAATGGGACCCTGAATCGTTGATTAGAACCTAGTTCTTCTTTAGATCCTCTCTTCCTTGACTAAATATCTTAAAGTCTACATCGTTAGTGTTAAAAGACATTTTTGGAATGATGAAAGGTTTGGAAGTATTGTGGGATGTATTCGATAACATTTCAGTTATGTTTGCCATTGGAATAAATGATGTATTGATAAGGCTAGGGACGCTGTTTTGCGATGAGATCGTCATAGTCTCTTGTTTGATTAAGCAGTTTGGCTCTAATGTTAATATTCCGTCACTTTGCAGCGTAGTCTCGATAACTCAAATTATGTAGGAAATATATCTCTTCTCCAGAACGTATATCCAGTTCTTCGGGTTGTGTAATTGGATCCATACGGGGAACGGATCCATGCTTCGTACTTTACAGAATGAAGATAGCATAGTTGTGTGAGTTAATAGGTCTAATTCACATCTGCTCACTTTGATCACTTTATATTCTTCTGGCAGTGCCAATCAAAAAATGACCTGGTGTTATGACACCTGCATCTATTTGTGCCATTAATGTTAATAGCTCTTCGTCGGTTAATTTGTGTTCTCCTATTGTCCGCTTTATGTGGTGTTTTAATAGTTTTACACAAGCTTCCCACAAGTCGCCAAAGTGGGAAAACTCTGAATTTTATTTAGACTCGCATTGATTCCAGCTTGGTATATTAATACTTTCTATGTTGTAGAGATTTTCCTTAAAGTGCATCCATTTATTTGATATGTCCTCTGGTAGCTTCTCGTCCCATTATTTTCCCGATGACCACAGCTCTTGTATAGGTGCCAGCCATCATAGCGGGTCGTAAAGTCTTCCAATTTTTGGGATAATAATTATCTTAGTAAGGTTTCGGCGATAGTGGATTTATAGTAATTCAAATACATCGGAGTCAGGTCTCCAGTATATTCCCAATGTTTTTATAGCTGCACATGCTGTTACTTCGAATCGTCCTTGTTTCTGGACTTCTCTTTTTATATCTTTTAGTTATGCTGTTCTATTAGATGACCATTTACGGAGTTTGAATCCTCCTTTTTGCATTAGCTGTGTAATCTGATGTTGGGCTCTTCTTGCTTGCTCCAATGTGTCCACTCCTGATAGTAGATCGTCTGCGTAGAAATCTTGTTGTGCTATCTTTGATGCAATCTTGAAGTTTCTCTCTTCGTCTACGGCTAGTTTTAATGCTTTAATGTTTTTATAGCCAGATATGGTACTTAAGATGTTCCGTATGTTACCGTTGTAAGGCGATATTTCTGTATATGCTCCGATGGATCTTCCCTCCAGAGGATCCTTTGAAAGTCCCTATCTTCTTCTGCAACCTGTATTTGGCGATACATTTTCCCAATATCTGCTCGGTAAGAGTAATTATGTCTTCTTCAACCTGTAAGCACTGTGTTATTTAAGCTTAATCCTAAGCTTGTTTTTGATGATGGGTCAAACACAATTTTTGTTTTGGTGGTCGAACTGTCTGGCTTTATTACTGCTGGATGTGGCATGTAGTAAACTGTCTCATTATTTACCGTCGAATTTACCGGCTTCATGTGTCCAAGTTCTAAGTATTCTTTCATAAAGTTCGTGTAGTTTTTGTGTAATTTGGTGTTTCCGCTTAAATTTTAACTCTGTTTGGAGAAAACGGGCTAATGCCCTGCCTCTTGATTTACCCAATTTGCGTGCTTGGTTTTTGAATGGAATGCGCACCGTGTATCTCCCAGATTTATCCCTTTTGTGTGTGGTTTTAAAGTGTTCTTCACATTGCATGTTATCATATGAGGTGTCTCTCTCTTCTTGGACCTCTTCCATTTCCCAAACGATTTGAGTTGGTTATTAATCCTTATCCTTAATTTAATGCAGTAATATTCAATTATTAGCAATCAGTAGCTCCAAACTTTGCTGTTGAAATTAATTAGAGGACGTATCTTTCGTAAATACTTAATTTTTCCTTTGTATACTTACTTTTTTATACAAAAGCGAGGGAAGGGGTTGCAACTGCAATTAATATTGGTTTTGTATTGTTTCACAGCCGACACTGCAAGGTGGAAAATTTCATAAGACACTATGAGGACCGACCGCATGTGTGAGATAAAGCGTGAGATTTTGGCTGCGAATTCCAAAACGTCAAAAATATGTGCAATATGAATGCACACTGCTTTTATGATGCCAGGTTATAAATTTATTTGCGATGCTTGACATTCGTTATGCATCATAATCATTCAAGTTGCTCTGTTTGCTTTTGTTTGCGCAGTAGATGCGTTCACAATGCGTTTTAGAAAAGTATGCATTACATCATAGTAAGCAGTTTTCATTTTGGAATGCTTGATTAAGCAGTAAGGCGAAGGAATCACATCTAGGCAATTTCAGGTGAGCCTAGCAATATATTTAACACCTTTAAACTGCCCCACAAGTGTGCATGCGAATCCGTGGGTTGACACGATTGGAGATCACCGGTGTCATAAAAGTAAGATCAACCAAGAACTTATATCAGGAGCATGTATTTGTTGAACGAACAAACTCGCTTAATAACCTAGCATTATGGCAATTCACGTTCAGAGAAACACTACCCCGTCAGGCACTTCTAATGCTATGCATGGTTGTGATCCTGGTACGAGCAGAAATGCACGGGTCAGAGCTATTCGGTTTCCGGGAGTCGCGACTTGGAAGTATAAGTGGTCGCAGCTACGAGCTGGAAGAGATGGTGGTAAGAAGGAGATTAGACATCTTGTGTGACCAATAAACGAAATGGCGAGTTTGTATCCGGAGTTGGAGGAGGTATCTTCGTCGCCTGCTGATAGCAACCAGGTAACCCACGAGCTTCGACAAAACACGCACAAGGGAACACAAATTTTTCAGATTGCCGGACAGAAAAGAAGAAATGCTCAGGAAATCCGTTCGCCGAAGTTCATTAACAATGCTCAAGGCCAAAAACTTGTGGACGACGAAAAAATTGTACCCAGGTAGCTAGAGTAGTGCGACTTTTAAACGAATAGTTTCCCGGCTATATTTTCCTGGAGCCACAGCCACCAATGAAGAAGTTTCCGATATAACAGTCGAAGAAGTTGGGAAAGCGGTCAAGAACTCCAAGAAGAGAAAAGGGGTTGGGCCGGATGAGATACGCAGTGAGTTCTGGAAAACGATGGGAGACATCGGGCTCAGATGGCTCATGATTCTTATCTTCAAACTCATGAGAAGTGATCCCATGCGCAATCAGTGGAGGAAAAGTTATCTTCTTCCTTTGCACAAAGGAGAGGAAGATACGCGAAACTGTGATAATTCCCGTTCAATTAAGTTGATGTCACACAATATTTAGATCGTTGAGCGGGTATTAGATGGTCGCCTGAGACGAATAGTACGGCTGTCTGACGACCAGTGTGGGTTTGTCGCAGGTAAATCAACTACAGCTGCAATCCAAAGTACAAGGATCATAATGCAAAAGCATCGTGGTTCCTTAAAGGATCTGCATATGATTCTGATTGATTTTAAAAAAGACTTTTTGACGGTGTCTTAAGTCCTTTGCTCCTTATTACGGTCCTAGATTATCTGCTTGAGGGAAAAGCGACGGACCCTTAAGTTCATCAGTTATTCCTTGCTTACGATGGAGCTATCATAGGTGATGATCAGACTTCCCTGCAACGAGCACTTGATGTTTGAGTAGATGTTTTAGAAGGGAATGGGTATCGTATTAGCCAAAAAAAGACAGAGTTTCTGTACTGCCCATTCTCTGACCCAAGCCAACCCATTCCAGATATTTATTTGAATGGGGTGGTACTTCCGAAGCGTGAAAAGTTTGAATATCTGGGATGTATGATCAACAGCTAAGCAACCGTTAATGACGCCATCAATCATCGTGTTAGCGTAGGGTAGATGAAGTGGCAGGAAAACTCTACCATCTTCTGTGACCGAAAAATGTCTCCTAAGCTGAAATGAAGGCTCTACACCGTAGGTCGCGTCCGGCGCTCACATACGGTTCACAATGCTAGACTATGTATAAAAAGTATGAGGGCAAGTTGACAGAAACTAAGATGAAGATGCTTCCCATGGCAGCAGGAGTAACAAAGCTTAATCGAATTAGAAGTTCCAGAATCCGAGGAAGCCTTCACGTCAAGGAACACATCTCGAAAAAATTGGAGCACGACTGACTCAGTTGGTATTGTCATGTTCAAAGGAGGGATCCTACGAAACCCGTCAAAAAGGCAATGACAATCAACGTTCCCTTAAAATCGTGTAAAAGAGGCAGGCCTAAAAATGCAGAAACATCAGCATCTGATTGGCCTCAAATGGTGATTCAAAATCGGGAGGTCTGCAGATATTTTTTGATGTCGAACCGGCAAACTCCAGTAGAAATGCAGTGAAGTGGAAGGGTAATGATCCCTATAATCATAATCTCGTCGTTAAATGGATACGTTTTGGAATTCAGCTTCTTACTCACTAAAAACACCTTCCTTTAAATTACTTTATATGGTATTTCCGATCTAGTAGTTTAGATTTAATAATTTATATTCGCGTTGTCCAGGCAGTTTCCCATCGGAGGCAACTATTTATACCACCAAATACACGCAGCTAAATTTTATGGCGCTAATTCAAATAGTTTTATTCGTTGAAGTCGGCGCACTAAATTCGTATCGTTCAAAATATATATCATTTCGTTATTGCAATGACCGCGAAGGCGAGTCTGCCGCTTAAGGGCAAATGATTTTATTTCATCTTCGATGGTTGCCACCAGCGGACGTTACCAATTCTTCTTAGCACTTTGTTTTGAAAAGTTTGTAAAATATTGATATTATTTGCTTTGGTACAACCCAAAGTTGTATACCATACGTCCAAACCGGTTTCGGTTTAAGTGCGACATTTACATTTCTGTAAGGAAAGTTAACGTGCGTAGATTTGTTTTATATGCCAAGTCTTTGTCCACTCAAAAACGCGGGTGATAGCCCTTTGAACCTAAATTGTTGCTGAATCAACCGTATAACTCATGCCCAATATAGCGGTATCATCCGCAAACGGGCCACAAAAGTACAGTGGTGCCTGCTTCCTGCGGAATATCACGATGTTCTGTATTTTAATCATCGAAGTGATCTCATAGTTGCACTTCGATTGTTTTTCACACAACTTGTCTACGTGGCATTCACTACATCTCGGACACACTCTTTCCTTTTTACACTCATTAGCATTATGTTTAAAACCCCAACCCCCTACAGCCCCTTACCCATATGTTAGTCAACACTTTACATGCATCCCACCAATAGTCAACACTACGATATTCACTATTTTCTTATAGGTATCAGAATTTACTTTAATCACAGCTTTAAACGAATCTTTACGCTTCCCCTCTTCTATACGCTTGCACTCAATGTTGCCTGGAATATCATTTTGAGATTTAATAGCTTCACATACTCCAATGTTTCCGACTGTTCATTCAAACCACACACAATAACACACGGGTCTCGCATCGACATTCACAACATAGTCATTGGCCGATTTTGTTTTCACTTCATTGTCAATTTTGTTTCTAGAATCAATGTCTGGAAATTCAATAGCAACTGCGCCATCTTTACGGTTTGACACACCCTGTACTCTTAACGACAAAGATCGCGGATCAATACAATTTTTTATTTCTTTTTTTGGTAGTTTCGCTTTTTTGTGCGACTTTGGGTTTTATGCTGTTTAAGCAACATTAGAATACGAGAGGTTCGGCACCTGTTGCTGCAACATGGAAAAACTCTTTTTTTATTTTCAGACACCACATTATATACTTTCTCACTTAGTCCTTCTAATTTCTTATCATGTTGATTTGCACACTGTTTACTCTCACTAACAATTTCACTGCTATGTTTTTGTAAAGCTGTTGTTATTTATTTTTTCATATATCACTTTCTAATGATTCCGTATTTTTTCTTATAAGTTCACTCATCATTTCATACAATTTTTCCGTATTTGATTTATTCTTTTCAAGAAGAGAATCATATTGTTTTTCGATTTTCTTGGTGTTATCTTTACATCCCTTGCATACATAGTTGATGTTCGGGTTTGCGTTTAAAAGTCGTATTCAGTCAGATGACCTTCGCAACAACCACGGTGAAATAATTTCTCACAAAACCCGTTGCATGGTAAAGTATGTCGATCTTCTCTACTAAATCTGCGGTCGCATTCTCCACAGAAAATATGTATCGAAATCACAGTGCCTCGCGGCAATTCGACACTACAACTAACGGGTTACTTTTAAAATTAAAAGATAATTTAAATGTTCTGAAATTCGCACGATTGATTAGTAGACAATATACGTCTATACACTTGAAACGTCAAACAAAATATGCGCAGATGGCAAAGGCAGGGCATTGCATTCCCAGCATCCAACATTGACGGCATCATTTCAATGCACCTGCACTTGCACTTGCTTTTCTAAGCTTTCCAGAGAATTATCAGCTATAAAATATCTGTCATTTTCACCCTAGGTTACGATTAAGTTACTGTTAGAATTTTAAGTTCGATTGTACACTTCATTGAATAAAGTTTTTTTTTTAAATAAAAATCTGGACTATGAAAATCAACCACTAGTGGCTCGAGCAGTATAATTGGGACAGTTCGTGAAACAAAAATTGTGACAATTTTCATATACTAAAATAAACTGTTGGGAGTACCTGTTCTTCCACGCTGGCAAAACCATCGCGTTAGCTTTTCTATCTGTCCTATTCCTCCGGGCTCTTTCCGAGAAGATGGAAAACAGAATTTGTCCAGCCTGTCCCAAAAAAGGCGAATCTTCATCTCCCTCCTCCTACCGACCAATTGCACTTACGTCCCTTCTTTCCAAGGTCATGCAAACGCCGATAAATCGTCAGCTTATGAAATGTCTTGAATCGCGGAAACTTCTAAATGACCGGCAGTACGGTTGTCGAGGCAACAGGTCCACTGGTGATTTGATGACATATCTAACCGAAAAGTGAAACCAATCTATTCACCGTGGTGGTGAAAGTAAGGTCGTTGCGCTTGATATTTCAAAGGCATTTGCCAGAGTTTGGCATTAGGCTTTTTTGTCGAAAATGCGTGCATTTGGAATCGATGATACCTTTCTTCATTGGATTAGAAATTATCTTTCGAACCGTTCAATTCAAGTTGTTTTGGAGGGTTTTAAGTCTGCAGCTTACTAAATAAATGCTGGTGTTCCCTAAGGCTCCCAACGCTGCGAAGTGTCTAGGCTTCCTAAAGCGATGAAAGAAATTGTATACCCCTTCTGATCTGGTTAGAATGCATAAGGCGTTTATTTGACCAAAACTTAATTACAACGCACATCTGGTCCGGTGCACCAATTACATAAAAAAACGTGCTATAAAATTTATTAGCGACCGAAATATTTCGAATAAGCGTGACCCTCTTAGTTATCGTCGTAATGCCTCCTGTCTATCGTTGTTCTACCGATACTACCATCACAATCAAACAAAAAATTTAAACCCCTCAAGCCAACCCACTTAACGCAAACCAACTCCAAGTGTATCCGGACCTACAAGCTCTTCTATCGTCCAAAGTAAATAGTGTTTTACAAGAAGAGGGAAGAGAGATTATCCAAAAGATCCTAAATCCAACCCAAGAACAGGGCTTTTATAGATCTAGATAAGGTCCCAGATGTGTTCAATATATTTCCTAGCGAAAGAGCGTTGTCATGATACTCGGTTTATATGCCCCATTAAGAGGAACTTCCAAATACTTTGCAATACTTAGTGCCATTCGAAACAAAATCGTAGGAAATGCGGATATCGCATTAGAAGTTAATAACACTCTCCTTAATTGGGACTGTATATCTCATTGTGTGGCTCTGCATTATGCAGACAAGCGATATCTAGGAATTCTAAAATATCAAATGACTGCTCTCGTACTGGGCAAGGATGAAGCTGGAAAACTAGAAGTAGAACTAATTATGTCATGCATAATCAAGGAGTTTTGTGGAAAATGGCTTCCCTTCCCCCGTGGCACCGTTACTCCCAGCACGACGACCCCAGCAAAATAATATATGAATCACAATCAAAGACCACCACCAAACACTAACTTTAATTCTTAAAAATATAAAAAATAAAAATTCTTCCTTATGTCACATCTAAAATCCTTTAATGGAGTCCTAGGAAATGATAATTTAAAAGAACTATCAGCGATCATATACCTACACTAAAAATAACTAAATGACTATTAATGATCAAATTAAAATCCGAATCAAACAATTCACTGGACAAGCAGTAAATCAAGTACAAAAACTTTCAGACATTCAAGATCACAGTACATTTCACCAGTGTGGATTGTTGCCAAAAAGTCGGACGCCTCCGGCAAAAATAAGTTTCGTTTGGTGATCGATTCTCGTAAACTAAACACCATTACGATTGCAGACAGGTATTTCATTCCGGGAATAAGAGAAGTGCTCGCCAAGTAAGGACAAAAGGAATTTTTCACAGTAATCGACTTAAAGAGCGGGTAGGCGGTGGCAATAAACTTTATATCACAAACTCATATAGGTGGGCAGTTCCTACATATCTTGTGAATGTTGTAAAACTTTATCTCTCCAACTTTAGCCCTCAAAAGGGGTTTCTTAAATTGTGGGCGTGGCAGTGGATAGGGTATAAACAAGTCAGTGACCTAAGATGTCATAATAATGAAAAAAGACACTCTTTAAAAGAATATTCACCCGGTGAAGTTATTTATGCTTAAAAAAACAAACGATTAGGATCCAAATTATCTCCCTATTTTAAGCAAGAAGTAGTGAGAGAATATTATATCAAAAGCCGTAATAACAGAATCTGGTACAGTAATACACAAGGCAAATGTTAAAAGTAACACCATTTCTCTTCATTTTCACGGGTACTGTATTCTTGCAATTAATGCAGAAGTAAAAATTCTCGATAGTTGTAACTCAGAGACTGAACACAGCACTGAAAAGGGAATAGCATAAACAGGAAATCTCAAAATCATCCACATCATGGAGATACATCCATACGAACCCCTTGTGAGAATCCCTCATGTATGATCATGTCCCAAAAACCAAAAAACGGAAAACCTAATGGAAACGGATTTCCATGGACTTTCACATTTTTGACAGAGCACGAATTTTGATAATAAATTCCAATAATTTGAAATCGTTGCTCGTTTGTAAATCTTTCCATGATTAAATGGCAGTGTATACTGAAAACTTTTCACTTTGACACATCACGTTTGGACGCTATTACTAACCAGTGCCGCCAACCAGAAAAATTTAACCCTTAAAATATCACCCGTTATAATAAAAATGGACAAAACTTTTAAAATGAATTAGTGTTAAGCCTAATTTATAAAACCAAATTAATAAAGGAAGAGTTAATAAACGCCATATATGCAATTGAATTAGGTAAAGTTAATATCGTAAGCTCCAATATATTTTCAAAATCTGAAATAGATGTTATAATAGATAATATAATAAAGATAAATTGAATGTGCCTTTGAAAAAAAAATTAACAGACAGTACAATTTCCCGAAGTTAAGGTTGCTATGAATCCATCTAATTTACTCTTCATTATAAGTATTCCAAAAACAAAATATATAATATACGAAAAACTAATTCTTAAACCATTAAAGAAAAACAAAAATGTTATTAATAAAATCGTATACAAAATTATTTTAAGAAAATATCATATCATATTTAGGATTTAAGGCAATTTCAAGACAACTAATGAATTATTTCTATGTAAGGAATCGAATCTGATAGATTTAAGTAACGATAAATGTATGGGAAACTTATTGGAAGGACGAAACGCGAAGTGAACAATGACAAACAGTCAACACATTCCAATGCAGTCGCTTGAACGTATCTTATAAGATTCTCCAACACTACTCTAACAATAAAGGGCAAAAGTTACACAGCTGAAGAAATATCCCAAATTCATGCGTTTCCACCTTCCACTTCCCTCCACTTCTCGATGGTATGGAATAGGAGAAATCTTATGTCTAGAACTTATGATATTCAAACTAAGAAAAACATTTCACTGTTCGTAAAAATATTATTAGCTTAACGCAAAAAAACCCATCTCGTAACATCATTAAGTGGGCAAATATCTCCGAAGCCTTATAATTACAACAGCAATATTTTTAATCCATACGTATGATTATGCGAGGACCGACCATCATTTTTAAATTTTGCAAAAATAAAAATAAAAACTTTAACATTAAATGTATTTGCGCTGTCGGTAGGATCCCGTTAATCATATACAAGTACAATATCTGTAACTGCTAGGATGATGGAACATAAGTCCCGTATAGTTAAAAGCAAATTAGTTAGAGGACATGATCCTTCCTGTTATCGGGAATAAAAAGTGGTCCCCAGAAAATTCAAAAAAATTTAATGCACAAATTAGGAGATTCAGCGAACTATTAACTTCTTAAAAACACCAACACTTTTTTTAAATTAAAATGGCTAACATTGACCAAACTGGCATTTTAACCAGATTAATGAATAAAAAAAGGAAGCTTGTACCTCGTCTTAATTATACACTTGCTAGTAATGAAATAATTGTTTTAAATAACTTTATTAATTAATCAGCCAAGCATTGTGATTGGTCAAAACATAAAATAATTTAAATAGTTCATATCACACACTAAGTAGAAATAGACAATTTAATGAGAATCACCACGGATCTCATCTAAACCCAATCATATCCAAAATAATAATTATAACCAAAGACATAATACCAATTCTATACCCAGACAAAAATGTAATCAGCAGACCTAAAATCGGCCTGATTATAATAATCAATGATATAATTTATGCACAAGTAAGAGAAAATAATGCACAAGACTAAAGAGCAAGAAATCCTAACAGCAACCATAGGTTTTGATGTAATAATTCTCACCAATACGATATCAACTGACAATTCTAGTAGATACCGGAACCTCAGTTTCATTATTAAAAACAGGTTAACTAAGCCATATTCCTAGAAATACATAAAAACCTAAGGAAAAGCTACAGTCTTTCTTTTGTATGAAATTTATGAAAAAACATAAGGATAGGCTACAGTCCGCTTGGGGCGAACAGTATGATACCCTATCCTTATCCCTATGTACCCCAAAGAAAAAAACCATTAGGAAGATGATGGATAGCATTTTATTTCATTCTATGAAATTTATAGAAATTTTTTTTTTTCCAAAAAACGCCCCCAAAAAGTGGGCGTGGCCAAAAACTTTGTATGGGCGATATATTGAGAAAAATATTGGCATAATATATTGTTAAACATTTTTTTTCGATTCCTATGAAAATTTTCGAAGAAAACAGCATTTTAGTGAAAAACGCCCACAAAAAGTAGGGGTGGCAAAAAACTTTATATGACAAATTAATAAAGGTGGGCAGTATCTACATATCTTGCGAAGGTTGTACAACTTTATCTCTCTAACTTAAGCCTTAAAACGGTTTTTTCTAAATTGTGGGCGTGGCAGTGGGCGTATTTTGAAAATTTTAACACTTTACCATTTCGGAACCCTAGGGAGTATATGTTCCAAATTTCAGCTTCCTAGCATAATTTTAAAGGCCTCTAAAGTTGATACGGACGGACATTGCTAAATAGTCTTAGATTTTGGTCCTGATGATAAATATATATACTTTTAGGGGTCTGCGACGAATATTAAGGGGTGTTACAAACTATGTGTCAAAATTAATATACCCTTAGGATAGGGTATAAATATTTTTTGAAAAAAAGACCAACAAGGGGGCGGGGCAAAAACTTTGTATGGGTGATATATTGGAAATAATTTTGTTAAAATTTTTTTTCGGTTGCTATTAAAATTTTCGTGGACAATAGCATTTTAGTGAAATACGTCGAAAAAGAGTAGGCGTGGCAAAAAGCTATATATGACAAACTTATGAAGGAGGGCAATGCCTACATATCTTGTACAGGTTGTAATACTCTATCTCTGTTAATTTAACTTTAAGCAGTTTTTTCTTAATTGTGTTCGTATCAAAAAAAAAATTTTACACCCGACCATTTCTGGAATCTAGCATGTACGTTCCAAATTTTAGCTTCCTAGCTTTAATTTAAATGTCCAAAAACGGTGGACGGGCGGACATTTTTTAATAGTCTTAGATGTTGATGCTGATCATAAATTACTTTTAGGGGTTCAATGATTAAATTTGACGAATATCTTATTTCCGAAGCTCAAATAATGTTTAAGTCAAATTATATAAATAAAAATAATAACAAATAATAATTTTGAAGTTTTGAAAAAAAAAAACAATATATGCCCATACAATTTGACACTACTATATTTTCTAAGGATGGAATCTTCCTTAATTCAAACTCGATGCCATGATGCGCTAGTTTACAATAATATATATTTACGCTACAGTTCATGAATTATAAATACATAATCAAATTATTTAAATGCTTTGGACGCAGTAACTCAGTTAAACAAGGTAAATCAGGTGATTATGAAAAGGCTACAGTCCGCTTAGGGCAGACAGTAATATACCCTAATCATATCCCTCGCCATGAAAAAGGCATAGAAAATACAAATGATGACATTTTAGTTGGTTCTGTTATTTCCTAAATATTATATTTAACATTTTTTTTTATTTAAAAAATAAGCCCCAAAAAGTGGACGTGGTTAAAAACTTTGTATAGGTGGAATTGTATTTTATAAATAATTGTTTTATATAATTTATTTTTTTGTTTTCTAAGGAAATTTTTGATGAAAACAGCATTTTGTTAAAAAATACGACACCAAAAATGTAGGCATGGGAAAGAACTTTGAGTGGAATTTTTTTTAAGGAGGTCAGGGTCTTCACTTAGTGCTTTATTTCGGCAACTTTAGGTTTAAAACAGTTTTTTCTTAAATCTATTTCGGGACTCTAGGGAGTATATGTTCAAAAATGCAGCTTCCTAGATTAAATTTAAAGGCCTAATAATTGGCAACGGATGGACATTGTTAAATCGTTTTAGGTCCTGATCATAATGAATGGGTATGAAACATTTTATCCCTAATAGGATTAAAGGTATCAAGCCCAAGGTGGACGCATGGTGTGACTTGAGCTGCAAAGAGGCTATCAGGTTAAAAAAGAGGAGCTTTCGGTCTTATAAGGTCAACCCAACTGAGGAAAACCGAATAAAGTTCAAACGAACCAGGAATGACTGCAAACTTTTGGTCGTTTGTTAAGAATATTAAGAATTTGGCCTCAACATCTATCCCGACACTCATTTGTAATAACATTCCAGTTGTCAGCTCTTTAGATAAAGCCAATCTGCGTGCTGCTCATTTTGCAGCTAGCCCAACGCTCCCAGATTGTGCTTTATCTACCCCTGTACTCGAGCGCGTAGAATATACTTTAAGACCAATTCATTTTCGCACTTTCGTATAGTGGCAAGAGTTCTTCGAGATCTCAACGTACATAAGTCCGCTGGTCCAGATGATATTTCCCTTGCGTTCTGAAGAGGTGTTCTTCCACGCTGGCAAAACCACTGCGTTAGCTTTTCTATCTGTCCTATTCTTCAGGGCTCTTTCCGAGAAGATGGAAAACAGAATTTGTCCAGCCTGTCCCAAAAAAGGCGAATCTTCATCTCCCTCCTCCTACCGACCAATTGCACTTACGTCCCTTCTTTCCAAGGTCATGCAAACGCCGATAAATCGTCAGCTTATGAAATGTCTTGAATCGCGGAAACTTCTAAATGACCGGCAGTACGGTTGTCGAGGCAACAGGTCCACTGGTGATTTGATGACATATCTAACCGAAAAGTGAAACCAATCTATTCACCGTGGTGGTGAAAGTAAGGTCGTTGCGCTTGATATTTCAAAGGCATTTGCCAGAGTTTGGCATTAGGCTTTTTTGTCGAAAATGCGTGCATTTGGAATCGATGATACCTTTCTTCATTGGATTAGAAATTATCTTTCGAACCGTTCAATTCAAGTTGTTTTGGAGGGTTTTAAGTCTGCAGCTTACTAAATAAATGCTGGTGTTCCCTAAGGCTCCCAACGCTGCGAAGTGTCTAGGCTTCCTAAAGCGATGAAAGAAATTGTATACCCCTTCTGATCTGGTTAGAATGCATAAGGCGTTTATTTGACCAAAACTTAATTACAACGCATATCTGGTCCGGTGCACCAATTACATAAAAAAACGTGCTATAAAATTTATTAGCGACCGAAATATTTCGAATAAGCGTGACCCTCTTAGTTATCGTCGTAATGCCTCCTGTCTATCGTTGTTCTACCGATACTACCATCACAATCAAACAAAAAATTTAAACCCCTCAAGCCAACCCACTTAACGCAAACCAACTCCAAGTGTATCCGGACCTACAAGCTCTTCTATCGTCCAAAGTAAATAGTGTTTTACAAGAAGAGGGAAGAGAGATTATCCAAAAGATCCTAAATCCAACCCAAGAACAGGGCTTTTATAGATCTAGATAAGGTCCCAGATGTGTTCAATATATTTCCTAGCGAAAGAGCGTTGTCATGATACTCGGTTTATATGCCCCATTAAGAGGAACTTCCAAATACTTTGCAATACTTAGTGCCATTCGAAACAAAATCGTAGGAAATGCGGATATCGCATTAGAAGTTAATAACACTCTCCTTAATTGGGACTGTATATCTCATTGTGTGGCTCTGCATTATGCAGACAAGCGATATCTAGGAATTCTAAAATATCAAATGACTGCTCTCGTACTGGGCAAGGATGAAGCTGGAAAACTAGAAGTAGAACTAATTATGTCATGCATAATCAAGGAGTTTTGTGGAAAATGGCTTCCCTTCCCCCGTGGCACCGTTACTCCCAGCACGACGACCCCAGCAAAATAATATATGAATCACAATCAAAGACCACCACCAAACACTAACTTTAATTCTTAAAAATATAAAAAATAAAAATTCTTCCTTATGTCACATCTAAAATCCTTTAATGGAGTCCTAGGAAATGATAATTTAAAAGAACTATCAGCGATCATATACCTACACTAAAAATAACTAAATGACTATTAATGATCAAATTAAAATCCGAATCAAACAATTCACTGGACAAGCAGTAAATCAAGTACAAAAACTTTCAGACATTCAAGATCACAGTACATTTCACCAGTGTGGATTGTTGCCAAAAAGTCGGACGCCTCCGGCAAAAAAAAGTTTCGTTTGGTGATCGATTCTCGTAAACTAAACACCATTACGATTGCAGACAGGTATTTCATTCCGGGAATAAGAGAAGTGCTCGCCAAGTAAGGACAAAAGGAATTTTTCACAGTAATCGACTTAAAGAGCGGGTAGGCGGTGGCAAAAAACTTTATATCACAAACTCATATAGGTGGGCAGTTCCTACATATCTTGTGAATGTTGTAAAACTTTATCTCTCCAACTTTAGCCCTCAAAAGGGGTTTCTTAAATTGTGGGCGTGGCAGTGGATAGGGTATAAACAAGTCAGTGACCTAAGATGTCATAATAATGAAAAAAGACACTCTTTAAAAGAATATTCACCCGGTGAAGTTATTTATGCTTAAAAAAACAAACGATTAGGATCCAAATTATCTCCCTATTTTAAGCAAGAAGTAGTGAGAGAATATTATATCAAAAGCCGTAATAACAGAATCTGGTACAGTAATACACAAGGCAAATGTTAAAAGTAACACCATTTCTCTTCATTTTCACGGGTACTGTATTCTTGCAATTAATGCAGAAGTAAAAATTCTCGATAGTTGTAACTCAGAGACTGAACACAGCACTGAAAAGGGAATAGCATAAACAGGAAATCTCAAAATCATCCACATCATGGAGATACATCCATACGAACCCCTTGTGAGAATCCCTCATGTATGATCATGTCCCAAAAACCAAAAAACGGAAAACCTAATGGAAACGGATTTCCATGGACTTTCACATTTTTGACAGAGCACGAATTTTGATAATAAATTCCAATAATTTGAAATCGTTGCTCGTTTGTAAATCTTTCCATGATTAAATGGCAGTGTATACTGAAAACTTTTCACTTTGACACATCACGTTTGGACGCTATTACTAACCAGTGCCGCCAACCAGAAAAATTTAACCCTTAAAATATCACCCGTTATAATAAAAATGGACAAAACTTTTAAAATGAATTAGTGTTAAGCCTAATTTATAAAACCAAATTAATAAAGGAAGAGTTAATAAACGCCATATATGCAATTGAATTAGGTAAAGTTAATATCGTAAGCTCCAATATATTTTCAAAATCTGAAATAGATGTTATAATAGATAATATAATAAAGATAAATTGAATGTGCCTTTGAAAAAAAAATTAACAGACAGTACAATTTCCCGAAGTTAAGGTTGCTATGAATCCATCTAATTTACTCTTCATTATAAGTATTCCAAAAACAAAATATATAATATACGAAAAACTAATTCTTAAACCATTAAAGAAAAACAAAAATGTTATTAATAAAATCGTATACAAAATTATTTTAAGAAAATATCATATCATATTTAGGATTTAAGGCAATTTCAAGACAACTAATGAATTATTTCTATGTAAGGAATCGAATCTGATAGATTTAAGTAACAATAAATGTATGGGAAACTTATTGGAAGGACGAAACGCGAAGTGAACAATGACAAACAGTCAACACATTCCAATGCAGTCGCTTGAACGTATCTTATAAGATTCTCCAACACTACTCTAACAATAAAGGGCAAAAGTTACACAGCTGAAGAAATATCCCAAATTCATGCGTTTCCACCTTCCACTTCCCTCCACTTCTCGATGGTATGGAATAGGAGAAATCTTATGTCTAGAACTTATGATATTCAAACTAAGAAAAACATTTCACTGTTCGTAAAAATATTATTAGCTTAACGCAAAAAAACCCATCTCGTAACATCATTAAGTGGGCAAATATCTCCGAAGCCTTATAATTACAACAGCAATATTTTTAATCCATACGTATGATTATGCGAGGACCGACCATCATTTTTAAATTTTGCAAAAATAAAAATAAAAACTTTAACATTAAATGTATTTGCGCTGTCGGTAGGATCCCGTTAATCATATACAAGTACAATATCTGTAACTGCTAGGATGATGGAACATAAGTCCCGTATAGTTAAAAGCAAATTAGTTAGAGGACATGATCCTTCCTGTTATCGGGAATAAAAAGTGGTCCCCAGAAAATTCAAAAAAATTTAATGCACAAATTAGGAGATTCAGCGAACTATTAACTTCTTAAAAACACCAACACTTTTTTTAAATTAAAATGGCTAACATTGACCAAACTGGCATTTTAACCAGATTAATGAATAAAAAAAGGAAGCTTGTACCTCGTCTTAATTATACACTTGCTAGTAATGAAATAATTGTTTTAAATAACTTTATTAATTAATCAGCCAAGCATTGTGATTGGTCAAAACATAAAATAATTTAAATAGTTCATATCACACACTAAGTAGAAATAGACAATTTAATGAGAATCACCACGGATCTCATCTAAACCCAATCATATCCAAAATAATAATTATAACCAAAGACATAATACCAATTCTATACCCAGACAAAAATGTAATCAGCAGACCTAAAATCGGCCTGATTATAATAATCAATGATATAATTTATGCACAAGTAAGAGAAAATAATGCACAAGACTAAAGAGCAAGAAATCCTAACAGCAACCATAGGTTTTGATGTAATAATTCTCACCAATACGATATCAACTGACAATTCTAGTAGATACCGGAACCTCAGTTTCATTATTAAAAACAGGTTAACTAAGCCATATTCCTAGAAATACATAAAAACCTAAGGAAAAGCTACAGTCTTTCTTTTGTATGAAATTTATGAAAAAACATAAGGAAAGGCTACAGTCCGCTTGGGGCGTACAGTATGATACCCTATCCATATCCCTATATGCCCCAAAGAAAAAAGCACTAAGAAAATGATGGATAGCATTTTATTTAGTTCGATTAATTAAAAAAAAAAAAGTTTTTTTGAAAAAACGCCCCCAAAAAGTGGGCGTGGCTACAAACTTTGTATGGGCGATATGTTGGAAAAAATATTGGGTAAATATTTTGTTAAACATTTTTTTTCTCTTTCTATCAAAATTTTCGAAGAAAACAGCATTTTAGTAAAAAACGCCCACAAAAAGTAGGCGTGGCAAAAAACTTTATATGACAAACTTATAAAGCAGGGCAGTGCCTACATATCTTGTGAAGGTTGTAACACTCTATCTCTCTAACTTTAGCTTTAAAACGGTTTTTTCTAAATTGTGGGCGTGGCAGTGGGCGTATTCAAAAACTTTTAACACTTTACCATTTCGGGACCCTAAGGAGTATATGCTCTAAATTTTAGCTTCCTAGCATAAATTTAAAGGCCTCAAAAGTTGATACGGACGGACGGACGGACGGACGGACGGACGGACGGACGGACGGACGGACATTGCTAAATAGTCTTAGGATTTGGTGCTGGTCATAAATATATATACTTTTATGGGTCTACGACGAATATTAAGGGGTGTTACAAACTATGTGTCAAAATTAATATACCCTTAGGATAGGGTATAAACATAAGGATAGGCTACAGTCCGCTTGGGGCGAACAGTATGATACCCTATCCTTATCCCTATGTACCCCAAAGAAAAAAACCATTAGGAAGATGATGGATAGCATTTTATTTCATTCTATGAAATTTATAGAAATTTTTTTTTTTCCAAAAAACGCCCCCAAAAAGTGGGCGTGGCCAAAAACTTTGTATGGGCGATATATTGAGAAAAATATTGGCATAATATATTGTTAGACATTTTTTTTGATTCCTATGAAAATTTTCGAAGAAAACAGCATTTTAGTGAAAAACGCCCACAAAAAGTAGGGGTGGCAAAAAACTTTATATGACAAATTAATAAAGGTGGGCAGTATCTACATATCTTGCGAAGGTTGTACAACTTTATCTCTCTAACTTAAGCCTTAAAACGGTTTTTTCTAAATTGTGGGCGTGGCAGTGGGCGTATTTTGAAAATTTTAACACTTTACCATTTCGGAACCCTAGGGAGTATATGTTCCAAATTTCAGCTTCCTAGCATAATTTTAAAGGCCTCTAAAGTTGATACGGACGGACATTGCTAAATAGTCTTAGATTTTGGTCCTGATGATAAATATATATACTTTTAGGGGTCTGCGACGAATATTAAGGGGTGTTACAAACTATGTGTCAAAATTAATATACCCTTAGGATAGGGTATAAATATTTTTTGAAAAAAAGACCAACAAGGGGGCGGGGCAAAAACTTTGTATGGGTGATATATTGGAAATAATTTTGTTAAAATTTTTTTTCGGTTGCTATTAAAATTTTCGTGGACAATAGCATTTTAGTGAAATACGTCGAAAAAGAGTAGGCGTGGCAAAAAGCTATATATGACAAACTTATGAAGGAGGGCAATGCCTACATATCTTGTACAGGTTGTAATACTCTATCTCTGTTAATTTAACTTTAAGCAGTTTTTTCTTAATTGTGTTCGTATCAAAAAAAAAATTTTACACCCGACCATTTCTGGAATCTAGCATGTACGTTCCAAATTTTAGCTTCCTAGCTTTAATTTAAATGTCCAAAAACGGTGGACGGGCGGACATTTTTTAATAGTCTTAGATGTTGATGCTGATCATAAATTACTTTTAGGGGTTCAATGATTAAATTTGACGAATATCTTATTTCCGAAGCTCAAATAATGTTTAAGTCAAATTATATAAATAAAAATAATAACAAATAATAATTTTGAAGTTTTGAAAAAAAAAACAATATATGCCCATACAATTTGACACTACTATATTTTCTAAGGATGGAATCTTCCTTAATTCAAACTCGATGCCATGATGCGCTAGTTTACAATAATATATATTTACGCTACAGTTCATGAATTATAAATACATAATCAAATTATTTAAATGCTTTGGACGCAGTAACTCAGTTAAACAAGGTAAATCAGGTGATTATGAAAAGGCTACAGTCCGCTTAGGGCAGACAGTAATATACCCTAATCATATCCCTCGCCATGAAAAAGGCATAGAAAATACAAATGATGACATTTTAGTTGGTTCTGTTATTTCCTAAATATTATATTTAACATTTTTTTTTATTTAAAAAATAAGCCCCAAAAAGTGGACGTGGTTAAAAACTTTGTATAGGTGGAATTGTATTTTATAAATAATTGTTTTATATAATTTATTTTTTTGTTTTCTAAGGAAATTTTTGATGAAAACAGCATTTTGTTAAAAAATACGACACCAAAAATGTAGGCATGGGAAAGAACTTTGAGTGGAATTTTTTTTAAGGAGGTCAGGGTCTTCACTTAGTGCTTTATTTCGGCAACTTTAGGTTTAAAACAGTTTTTTCTTAAATCTATTTCGGGACTCTAGGGAGTATATGTTCAAAAATGCAGCTTCCTAGATTAAATTTAAAGGCCTAATAATTGGCAACGGATGGACATTGTTAAATCGTTTTAGGTCCTGATCATAATGAATGGGTATGAAACATTTTATCCCTAATAGGATTAAAGGTATCAAGCCCAAGGTGGACGCATGGTGTGACTTGAGCTGCAAAGAGGCTATCAGGTTAAAAAAGAGGAGCTTTCGGTCTTATAAGGTCAACCCAACTGAGGAAAACCGAATAAAGTTCAAACGAACCAGGAATGACTGCAAACTTTTGGTCGTTTGTTAAGAATATTAAGAATTTGGCCTCAACATCTATCCCGACACTCATTTGTAATAACATTCCAGTTGTCAGCTCTTTAGATAAAGCCAATCTGCGTGCTGCTCATTTTGCAGCTAGCCCAACGCTCCCAGATTGTGCTTTATCTACCCCTGTACTCGAGCGCGTAGATTAAGACCAATTCATTTTCGCACTTTCGTATAGTGGCAAGAGTTCTTCGAGATCTCAACGTACATAAGTCCGCTGGTCCAGATGATATTTCCCTTGCGTTCTGAAGAGGTGTTCTTCCACGCTGGCAAAACCACTGCGTTAGCTTTTCTATCTGTCCTATTCTTCAGGGCTCTTTCCGAGAAGATGGAAAACAGAATTTGTCCAGCCTGTCCCAAAAAAGGCGAATCTTCATCTCCCTCCTCCTACCGACCAATTGCACTTACGCCCCTTCTTTCCAAGGTCATGCAAACGCTGATAAATCGTCAGCTTATGAAATATCTTGAATCGCGGAAATTTCTAAATGACCGGCAGAACGGTTTTCGCGGCATCAAGTCCACTGGTGATTTGGTGACATATCTAACCGAAAAGTGGAACCAATCTATTCACTGTGGTGGTGAAAGTAAGGTCATTGCGCTTGATATTTCAAAGGCATTTGACAGAGTTTGGCATCAAGCTCTTTTATTAAAAATGCGTGCATTTGGAATCGATGATACCTTTATTCAATGGATTAGAAATGACCTATCAATTCAAGTTGTTTTGGACGGTTTAAAGTCTGCAACTTACCAAATAAATGCTGGTGTTCTCCAAGGCTCCGTTTTGCCTCCGACTCTCTTTCTCATTTTTATATCTTTGTTACTTCTAATCCTATTCATTCCTTCGCCGATATCAGTACCCTTAGCTTTCGTTTCCTGGGCAATGCCCCTCATCATCGGGCATTGAACTGGAACGGCAACGTATGTTAATCTCATTAAATTCCGATCTTGATAACATTCTTGAGTGGGGTAAATCCAATAGAGTGGAATTTCATGCTTCCAAAACACAATGCTGTCTTCTGTCATTAAAGCGAAACCTCAATACTCTGCCATTATCCATGAATGGCACTTGCATCGCTGAATCCGAACGACTTTCCATTCTGGGTATGTGTGTTAATGACAACCTTCGTTGGAGTGACCACATATTCCACGTCGCCAAGAACGCTGCGAAGTGTCTAGGCTTCCGAAAGCGATGCAAGAAATATGTTACCCCTTCTGATCTGGCTGGAATCTACAAGGCGTTTCACCCAAAACTTAAGTACAACGCTCATATCTGGTCCGGTGCACCAATTACATATTTGGAGCTACTTTACAGAATTCAAAAACGTGAGATAAAACTTATTGGCGATCGAGACATCGCGAAATCACTTGACTCTCTTAGTCATCGTCGCAATGTATCCTGCATATCGTTGTTTCATCGGTACCTCCACCACAAGTGCTCAAATGAAATAGCCAGTTGCATTACATCCCTACAGCAATTCAACCGCAATACTCGCCATGCTAGGAATGCACATCAGTTCACTCTAAAGCCTGTATTAGCTCGAACTGTGAAATTTAAAGATTCGTTCCTCTGCCGTACAATACGAGTTTGGAATGCTCAAACATTTAAAATCAATGTGCATCGGTTTCTGAGTTTCTAATCCCTCATGTCCTTAACGCCCGTGGTGTGTTACTATAACATTATAAGGGTGCTAACAATCCCTTTTGCACGTGCAAATTATAAAAAAAAAATATATATACTTTTACGATGGGGTGTTCGATGTATATTAAGGGGTGTTACAAACTATGTGTCAAAATTAATATATAGATATAGATAGGATAGTGTACAAAATTGAAGCATCGTTATAGGCTACAGAAAGCTATACGAAGAAACCATAGAATATGAACACCCGATACCTCATATCGAGGAACTCTTAGATAATTTAAGGAAAGGTCAATATTTTAGCACGTTAGACATCATTCAAAGATCATTTAACAAACTTGGGTCTAAATGGTATTTAGACAAAATACAATTTAAAGATACAAATACATAAATGTCACTACCTTGGACAGGAAACCCAATTCCTTGGACACACAATTACATACAATGCCAAACTCCGATAAAATCAGTACCATACAAACAATTTAAATACCTAAACCTACGAAGCAAATTAAAAGCTTTATGGGACTTACTAAATATGAATAAATACTAAATGGGAAAAAACCGTTCCCATATAGAAATCTAAAAAAAAGGCAAAAATCGACGTAAGCGATTCTTAATATAGAAAAGCATTTAAGGAACTCAGAGATTCTTTAATAAATGAACCAATACTAGAATATCCCGACTTCACAATCGTCTTATCTCAATCACCCTATTAGCTTTATTTCTCGAACAGAACAAAAACTATTCCACAACAGAGAGAGAGTTGACGTTTTGACCTCAAAAGAAATCATCAGCCCATCAGAATGTTTAAAATTTAAAAACTTAAGCAGGGATATTTCCCCTCGACTACAACGATGCGTTAAGGATTTATAGAAGTTATTACCTATGTCTTAACTAAATTAAAAAAAAAATTAACACATTACATATTACATGTTATTCTTATATTTATTTTTTGATTATTATTATTGGTATTTCTTGAAAGTTATTCTGAAAAGGCAATATATTCCAGAAATCGAACTTGAGACCATTCGCGTACCAACACAACACGCATCCACTGGGTCGAGCAGATTGATACAAATTATAAATTGATACTATTTTATAATCCTAAACGTTGTAGATGTATGTCGTTATGTAGGATGTTACGAACTTGATAGCGACTATAATTTCATCTAGTGTGAAAAAGTATGTATGCTTGTTAGGAGTAATTTAAAACTGAACTATTAAATATCTATATTAGTATTTTTCGCCTTCAATACATATTTATTTGATATCTAAACCCAGTTTCAAGTACCCACTATTTTGATTGTATGCTTCTATTCACAAGCCTTATAAAGAAACTTGTTTTTGACAAGCTCTAAAGAAGCATTTATATTTTAGACTACAACCAATTAACTTTTAAAGGCCTTATCGCAATATTCCGTACAGCTTGTGAAATTGCTTCCTAAATGTTTTAAAGAAAGTATATCTTTCTTTTTTCCTGAAAGTATATCTTGAAAAGTAGTAAACATCCGTAAATAAGTTATTATATCTTATCCTCTTCAGACCATAAGTAAACATACTTGCATCTTTTATATATTCATTTTTTAAACATACTAAACGCCTTTTGACAATAATATGTATTTTAATGTCAAGTGTACGGGTTCATATCGCCACAATAATTTTTAGATGGTCCTAGGTTTTTTTTCTTAACTTTATTTCATATTTTAAATTACATTTGGTGAGCCCTCGCGCAGATTACAAACACAGATTTGATATACATATTACATTTTTTTACTGCACAATTATTTTAGACATTTTTAACAAAATATTGGGCAAAGATTTATTTCTTATTTAACTTTGAAGGACATATACATTAAAAACCTCCAATACATAAACAAAAGACATCTTAAATTAGTCAGGTACGTTGTGATAATAAATAATAAATAATAAATAATAAATAATAAATAATAAATAATAAATAATAAATAATAAATAATAAATAATAAATAATAAATAATAAATAATAAATAATAAATAATAAATAATAAATAATAAATAATAAATAATAAATAATAAATAATAAATAATAAATAATAAATAATAAATAATAAATAATAAATAATAAATAATAAATAATAAATAATAAATAATAAATAATAAATAATAAATAATAAATAATAAATAATAAATAATAAATAATAAATAATAAATAATAAATAATAAATAATAAATAATAAATAATAAATAATAAATAATAAATAATAAATAATAAATAATAAATAATAAATAATAAATAATAAATAATAAATAATAAATAATAAATAATAAATAATAAATAATAAATAATAAATAATAAATAATAAATAATAAATAATAAATAATAAATAATAAATAATAAATAATAAATAATAAATAATAAATAATAAATAATAAATAATAAATAATAAATAATAAATAATAAATAATAAATAATAAATAATAAATAATAAATAATAAATAATAAATAATAAATAATAAATAATAAATAATAAATAATAAATAATAAATAATAAATAATAAATAATAAATAATAAATAATAAATAATAAATAATAAATAATAAATAATAAATAATAAATAATAAATAATAAATAATAAATAATAAATAATATTATAATAAATAAATAAAATAATAAATAATAAATAATAAATAATAAATAATAAATAATAAATAATAAATAATAAATAATAAATAATAAATAATAAATAATAAATAATAAATAATAAATAATAAATAATAAATAATAAATAATAAATAATAAATAATAAATAATAAATAATAAATAATAAATAATAAATAATAAATAATAAATAATAAATAATAAATAATAAATAATAAATAATAAATAATAAATAATAAATAATAAATAATAAATAATAAATAATAAATAATAAATAATAAATAATAAATAATAAATAATAAATAATAAATAATAAATAATAAATAATAAATAATAAATAATAAATAATAAATAATAAATAATAAATAATAAATAATAAATAATAAATAATAAATAATAAATAATAAATAATAAATAATAAATAATAAATAATAAATAATAAATAATAAATAATAAATAATAAATAATAAATAATAAATAATAAATAATAAATAATAAATAATAAATAATAAATAATAAATAATAAATAATAAATAATAAATAATAAATAATAAATAATAAATAATAAATAATAAATAATAAATAATAAATAATAAATAATAAATAATAAATAATAAATAATAAATAATAAATAATAAATAATAAATAATAAATAATAAATAATAAATAATAAATAATAAATAATAAATAATAAATAATAAATAATAAATAATAAATAATAAATAATAAATAATAAATAATAAATAATAAATAATAAATAATAAATAATAAATAATAAATAATAAATAATAAATAATAAATAATAAATAATAAATAATAAATAATAAATAATAAATAATAAATAATAAATAAGTTAGCACCATTCAATATGTCACGCACCGGGTAACCTAACGCGAACAAACCTGTTCCCGCTGAATCAGCAGTCATTGGCCTAGCATGTGCATGCACCATTGTACTGTAGCCCACGGTACTTGCTGAGCCATCGCTTCCCATGATAAGCAATGGGGTGACACCCGAGATCAGCGGAATTGCGTGCAATTTGGAGAGTCAGCACTCCGAATGTGCAGGCCGACGCTACCTGTGGGGGAATTAGTTTTTAATAAATGAATTGTAATCTGGGTGCGGTATTGTTCAGTCGAGTAACTATAAGAATAATTATAACGAAGTAGGAAAATCGGAGTTTTATTCATACGAACGTTGTGGACCAACCTCAGGTTGGTGTTAGTTTTTTTTTTGGTAATCCTTAAAAGGAATTTCTAACTGGCGCCCGAGCAGGGACCGGCTTCCAAAAATCTCATCCTTAATCTGTGTGATAGTAGTGTCCTTTCATTCAGGACCAGAGATTACTACGCTCTATTGAGTGAAGATGCTGTTCCCATGGGAACACAGTATCTATTGTAATCTTGAAAACTACAACATTTGTCATATCCATGAGAACCTGACGAAGATCACTAGAGGATAAAAGGATGGGATTGTGAAGTCAATCGTGCCATTAGTAGGTCGCTTGCAATCATAAACGCTTACGACTAAACGGGAAAAACACGATCCTTCCGAAGTCGGTTCCTTAGATTAATTTTTTTTTCTTTTTAGATCGCGACGTATAATTGATTAGGAAATAACCGCGACGGAAAAAGATAATACACAAAAATTAAAAAAAACAAACCAGAATGATCTCCCAAATGTGAGTTCTAAGAAAAAAGACTGGGAGTATAAAGTGTTAAAAATAACTAAGAATAAGTGCTGTTAATGATAAAACTATAATAAAATAATTGTGAAAATTACGATTATAACAAATTTTTTTTCTCCTCCAAAGAATATTTAAAAGAAAATAACCGTGTGATTTGCAATAATAAAGAAATTATATATATTGTAAAGCTAGAAAAAGCAAAAAGAAAAAGCATAAGTTTTAAATTAAAGGCTAAAATAAATAAAATTAATTTATACTAATAATAAATACTTGTGAAAATAAAAAAAAAATAAAAAAATACCAAAAATATAGGAAAGCATAAGTGGGAACGTGAGTGGCATCAGAAAGTTAACCAAGCAAGTCAGATAAGTACCATATTTTTTTTCTCTTTTTTTTTTATTATTTTTCGACAATGATTGGCAGACAATCAAGCAATGTCTCTCGCTGCATTATGCAGACAAAAGAGACATGATGACCTTGGAGCATCAGCTGAATCAGTTATTCCAAAGGAATCTCAAACTCGAGGAATTTTATGCGGTGGTTAACCATCAGCTGTCGCTTATAAGCCTAGGACTCTCCCAGAAGCCTACTCGGCATGCTTGGAGATTCAAAATCTCAATTACCGCAACTACGCGATACACGCCCCGTCAACGTCTAATACTTACCGTATTACCGCACCGATTAATCAAACCTTTAAACAGGACACGAGGCCTGCCTTGCCGCGGCCAAGTTTCAACACTCCCTACCGCGAGAGTGGTATCCCTCCAAGACCAAGTGGCCCTAAGCCACACGAGAGAATGGAAGTGGATCAATCGGTTCACTCGCGTAATATAAATTACATGAATCGTCCACAAGGCAACAGACAATTCAAAAGGCGAGCCTGGTCAGATAACTACCCCCGGAAACAGCAGAGGATGTTTAATCTGCAAACCACGCCCGAATCACCGAATGAGATCGACGGATACGCCGAGGTAGCGAACGAAAATCTCGAAGACGAGGTAAATTTTATGGCAGGCGGACATCCAGCGTACCATATATAGGGTACTGCATGAGGGATGGAACCACACTGAAATTTCTTGTCGATACGGGGGCGAACAAGAATTTCAACAGGCCGTCCGTCTGCACTAAAACCACCCGCCTCCAGAAACCATTTTCAGTGCAATCAGCAGGTGGGAAAATTGATATTAAGGAATGCATTACCGGAAGATTCTTCGCACAAGTTGGCAGTAACACTCTTCTAACATTTTATGTCCTGCCGGGCCTGGTGTCATTTGACGGTATCATTGGGGACGATACGTTGAAGGAACTAGAGGCGGTAATTGAAAATTTTCAAATTCCCCTTAAGGAAGAGCTCTCAAAAGAATTCAACATTGTCCTTGACGAGAATCTACCGAACGAAACCCAGTCCCAGCTGCGTCACATAATCAAAAAATACAATTCCCTTTTTGGTCCCATTAGCAACCACGAAACGGTTCAAACCACAGTGCTTGCGGAGATAAGGACAAGCACCAGTGAACCTATATACACGAAAAGTTACCCTTACCCAGCACCCCTTAGACAAGAAGTTGATAAAGAGATCGCCGTACTCTTGAAGGATGGAATCATTAGACCTTCCAAGAGTCCTTACAACTCACAAGTATGGGTGGTACCCCAGAAACCCAAACCTTCAGGCGAAAAACAATACCGTATGGTTATTGATTATAAGCGCCTGAATGCTGTAATCATATCCGATGCGTACCCTATGATATAAATTCCACAATAGCGAGCCTTGGCAGAGCAGACATTCCTAAGACGGCATTTTCCACCATGAATGGAAAATATGAATTCCTCCGATTACCATTTGGTTTGAAAAACGCCCCCGCCATATTTCAGCGAATGATAGATGATGTTTTAAAGGAATTCATAGGTCAAATCTACTACGTTTACATAGATGATATCATCATATTCGGGGATAGCGAAGAAAGTCACTTAAAAAATATCGAAACTGTTTTGGCCAGACTACAGGAAGCCAACCTCAAGGTAAATTTGGAAAAAACCCACTTTATGGAAACGCAGGTTGACTTCCTGGGTTACATCATAACCCCGGATGGCATTCGACCGGATACAAAAAAGGTCTCAGCAATTCAAGAACTTCTGCCCCCTATAATTCTAAAAGAACTTAAGTCGTTTCTCGGCTCAGATCAAGGTAATCTTATTATAGGAAGTTCATTCGCGATTACGCTAATGCGGCCAAACCCCTAACCAATCTTATGAGAGGGGAAAATTCCCAAATTAAAGCTAATCAGTCCAAAAACATCCCCATAAATCTGAACGGGGAAGAAACAGAGGCCTTTAACAATCTCAAAACTTTGCTGACCTCATCAGAAGTATTGGCTTTCCCTGACTTCAGTAAACCCTTCAATCTTACAACCGATGCCACTGACTATGCGATAGGAGCAGTATTGTACCAGGGCGAATCTGGCAATGACGGACCAATTTCGTATATATCTCGGTCTCTTAACCAAACTGAAGAGAACTATGCAACAAACGAAAAAGAGATGCTGGCGATTGTCTGGGCTCTTGACAATTTACGTTCGTACCTTTACGGTGCAAAAAAAATTGAGTTTTTACCGACCATCAACCCTTAACATATGCCTTAGGAAACCGCAACTATAACGCCAAACTGAAGCGCTTGAAGGCGCGCATCGAGGAGTACAACTGCGAGTTGATCTACAAACCGGGTAAATCGAATTTCGTAGCAGATGCTCTCTCGAGACTCAAAACACAGATAAATCACTTGTCTGACACAGCTGGAACTGTGACAGCACCAAGTACAAACAATGTGGAGCGTGGCTCTGCGACTGATACGGCCAGCGAAAATAATTCACTCGCATTAGTCACCGTGGCCAGCGCAAGATCAAATTCCTCAACTAAGTCAGCCATGGAATCACAAGGTTCAACAGACTCGGCTAGCGAAACCATGCACAGTGCGGAGCAGGACGGTTCAGATTTGATCCCACATGACGAATCACCTCTTAATGTGTTCCGAATCAAATAATTGTGAGGGCAAGTAAGGGTCTTGACATATATGAGGAACCCCATCCCGGCTATTCCCGACACTACGTCGCTGAGTCAAGCTTAGATGAACCAAAACTGATACTAATTCTAAGGGAAAAACTTAGGCCAAACTTGATTAACGGCATTAAAATACCGGAGAAGTACATAGGCATGCTCCAGAGAATCTATTTAAACAACTTCGTTAGCTATAAAATTCGCATCACCCAGATAATAGTGGAGGATGTGAAAAACGAGGAAAGGGCATGGCAACTGATTAGCGAAAAGCATAGAAGGGCGCATAGAAATGCTAGGGAAAATAAGCTACAACTTCTTGAACGATATTACTTCCCTAGGATGCACAGTTTAATCGCAAAGTTTACCAGGACATGTGAAATCTGCTTGGCAAACAAATACGATAGGCACCCTACCAACCCCGAGCTGCAACCAACTCCGATACCATCATACCCATGTGAAATTCTTCATATGGATATTGTAGAGGTCCAAAACGAAAAATTTATTAGCTGCATCGACAAATTTTCGAAATTGGCGAAGCTTTTTCACATCAAGAATAAATCTTCCCTTTATCTACGGGACAAAGTGACAAAAAATTTGCACTACTTTACGGTCCCCAGAATATTAGTAATCGACAATAAGAGAAGCATTCTCAGTCCTATCATACAAAACTTCATTCAAATGTTGGGTATAAAACTCTATTTAACACCCGCTTACCGTAGTGAAGTAAATGGGCAAGTGGAACGACTACATTCCACGATTTTAGAGATTTACAGATGCCTGAAAGCAGAATATAGGGACCTGCGTACAAAGGAAATTGTGTACATAGCCGTAGGCAGATACAATAACACCGTACATTCTGTCACTATGAAGAAACCGGCCGATGTATTAATAGAACCGCGAGAATAAATTATCAGAAATTGGTTAACTTTCAGGCCAAAGTAAATCACGAGTTAAAGGGGGAAATTGAAAGAAAACAGAGGCTCAATAAAAAGAAGCTATCACCCCAAAAATTTAGAAAAGGGGATGTGGTATACACTGCATATAAAAAGGTACAAGGCAAAACTAAGCCTTGTAAAGAAATTGTGGCAAGAAATAATAAAGTGACGATCGTCACCTCTACTGGACGAAAGATCCATAAGAGCCACATCAAAAATGTAAAATTAAATCAATTTCTAATTATATCATAGACTTAAGAGAAAAATAAATCGATTCCTAATTATATCATAGACTTAAGACAAAATTAAAATGAAAAAATTGTTCATACACACGTATGTTGGGAAAATACTAGCACATTCTTTATAAAGAAAATTATAGTAATTAATCAACATTTGTATCCATTGGATTAAGATTTGCTTACTGATGACGACCGCCCAGAGTTTCCAAATCTACGAATACAAAGCACCAATAGTTCCCATAAAAGACGGAAAGGGTTGGAAAATAGACGGGTATTTCAAGCTGGTGCATGTAATTGATCTGGAAAAATTCGGGAACGTTCTAAACCTAATCACAGATGCGACAACGAACCTTACTACTCGAGGAGATAATAAATCAATCATTCAGCTTCACCTACGAAAATCAAAGGAGCGCATTGCCCTACTAAAAGGCAGATCCCCTAGGAGCGCTAGGTCCTTGATTGGATTGGCTCCGCCTGGAAATGGGTAGCAGGTAATCCTGATGCAACTGACTGGAGCAACATTCTTCGAAGCCAGGAAGGTATAATAGAGAGAAACAACCACCAATATAAAATCAACGATGAACTTTTCAGAAGCATGGATAATTTTACCCAAAAAATTAATCAGGTAGTCGATCGGGTAAACATGGGGATTAGAGACAAAATTGAAGGACACTACGAACAGGGCTTATTAAACGAGGTTTTGATTCTGAAAGAAGAAATAAACGAAATCGTACGGGCTTGCCTAATGGCAAAAAATGGCGTGGTCAATACGAACATTCTAGATGGAGAAGAAATCAGTAGAATAATTAACGAACTCGAAACCCTACCCTATGAGAATGAAGTCGAGGCCATAGAGCATGGAACACCATCTATCTACACTAATAATTCTATCCTATTATACGTTCTCTCAATCCCCAAGGTAAGAAACGAAGACTACCATTTGTTGCTGACGAGGTCATCGATTATTGAAGGAAAACAAGTCAATCTGGAATTTGACAGTATGCTTATCAACCACCGGGAAACGTATGGCCTAACTGGCAAGTGTTTATCCATAGGTAATTCGACGGTCTGCAAAGAAGAAGCACTAAAGAAAGTTGCAGAAGACGACTGCGTAGCTAGGCTACTAAAAGGTGGACAGGCAGCGTGTAAATTTCATTCAAACAACAACGAGGTCATCGAACTTATTAAAGATGACACTATATATCTAACTAACTTTAACGGTACCTTAGTTTCTAATAATACCTCAAGGTCTTTATCAGGTACCTAGATCATCCAATTAAGCAATGAGACAATCCAGCTCAAAGACAGGATGTTTACCAGCTCCATACTCAGCCACCTGCATGCTCTCCCTCTGGCGATGTCAAATATCACCACCAAAGGACATACGATTGATCTGGGATATGTGCATAGCCTAAGCGTCAAAAATATGGAGAGGCTAGGTAATTTAAATCATAAAGTGAACATTTCTCTAATTACAGATACGAGTATCTTCCTACTTATTCTAATCCTTGCCTGGAGGGCATTACGGAGTTTCAAGGTCGGGTCAAAAATCCCAAGAGTAAACCTTCATCTACAAGGCTCGCCTCCGGTCGACAACCAACATCCGGTCGTTGACCAGCAGTAGTTAAAAAGATCTACGGGAAGTAGATTTTCAGAGAGGGAGGAATTAGCACCATTCAATATGCCTCGCACCGGGTAACCTAACGCGAACAAACCTGTTCCCGCTGAATCAGCAGTCATTGGCCTAGCATGTGCATGCACCACTTTACTGTAGCCTACGGTACCTGCTGAGCCATCGCTTCCCATGATAAGCAATGGGGTGACACCCGAGATCAGCGGATACACGCGCTGCGAGCAATTTAAAGAGTCAGTACTTCGAATGTGCAGGCCGACGCTACCTGTGGAGAAATTAGTTTTTAATAAATCAATTGTAATCTGGGTGCGGTATTGTTCAGTCGATTAAATATAAGAATAATTATAACGAAGTAGGAAAATCGGAGTTTTATTCATACGAACGTTGTGGACCAACCACAGGTTGCTGTTCGGTTTTTTTTGGTAATCCTTAAAAGGATTTACTAACTAAATAATAAATAATAAATAATAAATAATAAATAATAAATAATAAATAATAAATAATAAATAATAAATAATAAATAATAAATAATAAATAATAAATAAAAAATAATATATAATAAATAATAAAGAACAAACAACAGAAAATATATAGTAAACAGTAGGTACATATATGTGGTTAGTAAATAACATATATATATAACAAAAAATATTAAATAATAAATATTACCAGAAGAAAACATGGTTAGGCATTTAATTGATTAATGAGTGGATTCGCGGAAATTTCACAATCTTGTAAAAACTTTGTGGATAGTTTTGCAATTCTATCACAAATTACATTAACATTTGCTCTGATATGTAGATCAGTGATTGAGTGATACGGAGGAAGATTAAGCATCATCTTCAAAATCTTATTTTGCAAAACTTGTAATTGTTGTATGTGACACTTTGCTAAAGTTCTCCAAAATCCATATAATAACATTTATTGAAAATTGCTTTAAAGATAATAATTTGATTGGCATTGTTTAATATGACTTCATGTTTATAAAGGGGTATAGCATATTCATCGCTATGCTCACTTTGCGCAGGGTTCTTGTGGTATGTTCCTTAAATATAAGTTTTGGATTAAGATGTATGCTCTTGAGATATAAACTGATCTCGTAAAGTTTCAATGTTTCAATGTTTTGCGCAATAAAGTTTCTGGTAACCTCACTAACGATTTCATTTGTTTCGGCGTCACCTAGATGTTGGGATACAAAATGATTTCTTACGAAACTAGAAGCAAATTGATTTATTTCTTACGATCTTAACGACGTTTCACAATGGCTTTGAGTTTTTATCTAAAGATGACAGCTTTGAGTTCTATTTAATATTTCGATGTTTTTTCAATTTCCCTAGAAATTACCTTGTTATAATATTTAAGATAATAGAATTTAATAGAACTTCGTATGTGTATAAATTCTAATATATATGATGGCATTTTAAAAAAGTTGTGTTTTTTCCTTTTTTTAGAAGTACATGATTCTTTTGTAATTTGGAGCAAACTGTTCGCATGTTTGAACGGATTTAAAGATTTTACAAAACAGTGGATAATGATCAGAACTAAATTCATGTACGGAAATCGGCTGCGAAAAAGTGTGGGGCATGTTTGAAATGAAGAAATTAATATCTGATGGCCGCCCCCTCGAACCAGACGGTACATATGACGGACTAAGCGGATACAGAACAGAAAACGGAAACAAGTTGGCAAAATTCGAAAGAATATTACCCTACGC
Source organism: Ferdinandea cuprea (assembly GCA_963576555.1). Taxonomy (NCBI): domain Eukaryota; kingdom Metazoa; phylum Arthropoda; class Insecta; order Diptera; family Syrphidae; genus Ferdinandea; species Ferdinandea cuprea. Next base: position 89,332,324 of record OY754958.1, on the reverse strand, counting down.
ATTTGCTCGATTACCTCCCCAATCGCAATGCCTACAATTATGATCACAACCAATTATATAATCATCACTTCTAACTAAAAGCGTACGCAAATCGCTTTTAAAGTTATTTCGTTTGACTGCACATGCTGCCTTGGCTGGGAAGTAAACACAGCCTACATTCATTTCGCTCCCATCACTCAACATAATCTTTATACCTACATTTTCTACACATTTAGTTCTAATAACCGAGAGTAATGAGTGGCTAATGGAACTGTTTACAAAAATCGCAACACCGCCACCTCTGTACCCGATAACATTTGAAATTCGAAGAAGGCAGTCTGGTCTTAGAGTTTAGCCATGTTTGCGTTACTAAAGTTACATCAATATTTATTGAGTTTAAGAAATTATTAAATTCAACGTATTTATGTTTTATGCTTCTGGCCTTCCAAGTTGCAATATTTAGATTATTAGTTATTATACTACTTAACATTAGCGTATAAGAATTTAGTGGCTAACTGCGCGATGGTATTAAATTGGTCTATATTAGTTTTACAACCGCTTATTTTCGAAATGGAAATTTAAGAAAAACAAGCAAATTGACTTTCTCCATAGAAAAAAGCTTACCACTGGCTGTGGTCGTTTTGTTGTTGCTGTTTGTGTTTATAATACATAGTTGGCTTTGCACATCATCTTGCACTCGTAGGCGTTCCCAGGCACTCGGCTGCTGGAGCTGGATATTGTTGTTGGTAGATTGCTTTGATACCTTATTAGAACGTTGGAGAGGCGGAAAATCGTCTGTTGGCAGTAGGGATTGTTGCTGTTGAACTTGGAATACAGCTACTGCTGAGAGTGGGATCGATTATTGTGGCTTAGACTGCAATTTGCTTATTTCAGTGTGTTTGTGTTGTTGCATTCCGCTGTTTTGTGGGTGGCTGCACAGATGGAACAATACGTTTACCAATGACCGTCGGCGCCACTCACGCTGTACGATAAATAATCAATAAGGATGTAAATAAATTTCATAAATAGTTTTTTAAATAAAAATGTAATAATAAAACAACATTTGCACAACGCAGAGCCCCATCAGTGCTCGCAGAATATTAGACTTATCCTAGACTTAAGAAAAACAATTGTATAAGTATTGTAAACAAACATTTTTTAAAAAAGATTAATAAATTGTAGATAGATAGATAGAAATCGAAGAAACTGGAACGATAGGGTTTAACATGACAATGTCTCTAACCACGACCAAACATCTGACAGTTTCTGCATTGTGTAAGGCGATTTTTATACCTTTTGCTAAGGGTATATTCATTTTGACACATAGCTTGTAACACCCCTTAATATTCGTCGTAGACCCATAAAAGTATATATATTTATGATCAGGACCAAATCCTTAGACTATATAGCAATGTCCGTCCGTCCGTACGCAATTTTTAGGCCCTTAGAATTAAGCTAGGAAGCTGAAATTCGGACCACATATTCTCTAGTGCTCCGAAATGGTTAAGAGTAAACATTTTTTTTAATACTCCCACTGTCACGCCCACAATTTAGAAAAAACAGTTTTAAAGCTAAAGTTAGAGAGATAGAGTGTTACAACCTTCACAAGATATGTAGGCACTGCCCTCCTTTATAAGTTTGTCACATAAAGTTTTTACCACGCCTACTTTTTGTGGGCGTTTTTTTACTAAAATGGTGTTTTCTTCATAAATTTTCATAAAAAGCGAAGAAAAATGTTTAACAAGATATTTACCCAATATTTTTTTCAACAAATCGGCTATACAAAGTTTTTGGACAGGCTCACTTTTTGGGGCGTTTTAATAGAATGAAGTAAAATGCTCTCCATCGTCTTCCAAATACTTTTTTCTTTGGGGCATATAGGGATATGGATAGGGTATCATACTGTTCGCCCCAAGCGGACTGTAGCCTTTCCTTATGTTTTTGTTTGCGTAGCTCCACCTCACTTGCGTATAAGAAATCGAACGAATATTTTATTTTGAGATCGACTAATTTTACCGAACCACTCCTAAACGATATAATGTAGAAGGTATCTGAAAAATGATCCAATTTCTTGGTGATCAGTTTACCTTCTTTACACTGTAGTCCAAGTTTGACAAATTAATTTTTTATTTTTGTTGTGTCTATCTCACTCAAACCGCTTTGAAAGCTTTTTCGCTTTTAAGTTCATATGTGAAATATTGACAATTGTCTTCACGTAATTTACTCAGCACAGTATTATAGGAGTTTAGGGATTCACTGACTGATTGTCCGACATTATTTTTATTGAGTAATTCATATATAATATTTATCCTCAGCAATTAATTCTAGAAGCAGGAGATGAATTAAAAATAAAACCTCCTTCGCGCAAAAAGACAATAATATTGGTGGGAATGGTAAAGAATGGTAATGAATTTGAAAAACTATTACTTGCTTCTTAAATTCGCGTAACATCTGTAGACAATTTAATTACTATAGGAAACCCATCAAGAAGAGTATAAGAAAACTTATATACCCTCAAACATAGTCAAAATTGTTTGCATGGGTATATATGAAACACTTTATTTATTTCACTTCAACATAAAATCCTAATTGAAGCCATGCGACTTTGTAAGAGAATTTAGCAGAAATAATAACATATCATAATAAACCTAATCTATTATTTGCAGACGGTGAGTTTCCAGCCCCATGTATTTCATTTTATTTAGAAGAATTAGGAATTCAAGATCACATTACTAAAGCTAACTCCCATAGTGAATTTGATATTGAGTCATTTCATAGAACTTTAAAACAAAACATTATACTCTCACAAAATAAAACCAATCCAAATAAAAATGAGATAAGGAATATAGTAAATATAATAAGACGATACATAGCGTCATAAAAACGACACCCTTTGAAGTAGCCACAAGATTTTTAATAGGGACAATAAAAAAGGGAAACCGAATAAAAGTCGAAACGAATTAGCTGCATTCAGAAAGAGTAGATCAACACGAGTGACAACAACATTAATAAAAGATACAAAATCAGTAAAAGAAAAATGGAAAACAAATCCTTCATTTCCGCCATGTTAATTGTGTGGTTTGGCGTGATTCGACCTTCCACCAGTACTTGCGATTATGTGGCCAACCGCCCGTACTCCTTTGATGCTCCTCCGCTGCTCTTTAAGATAGAGTTGGGATCGTCGCCCCTTCCCTCATCGAAGTTGACTCCCTACTGTGTTGGTGGATTTTTCGTTGGAACTAATTTAGTCTGAGCTCTCAGCCCGTGCTCCACAGTTACTGATATCTGCCTTTCGGGTATTGTTAAATACAATGACAAGGGCCATCTACCTACATAATTTTTATACTACGCTGGAGTGCCTTTTTTTGCACTCTGCTTCTTCAGACCGTCCGACATTCATTCCACTTTGCGTTGTTGGGTGACACTCGATTGTTGCGGACTGTCTGTCCGATTAGACTAGCTGGTCCGTTGGGAGTTGCCAGAATGTAAGCCCGACTCACCTTCATATAGGCTGCGAATCGGCATTAGCAATTAGACCGTTCTTTATATATTGCCTTCCTGCTAACACCTCGGCTTACCTGAAGAGGTTGCTTCGCCAAAGGTTCTAATAAAGTGGGCCATTGGCTGATGAGACTATGGCTGCCCTCCAACGATGATATATATTCATTAATAAGCTGCAAGAAGAGGCAGCAAGAGCACCAGATGCGACTTGGAACGTTATCAAACAGTGCCTTTACTTTGGAGTCAAAAAAACTTATGGGCAGATTCTTCTTCAGTATCTTCATACCTGATAGCCAGGTGCATTCCACCCCTACAGCATTTCAACCGCAATACTCTCCATACTATGAATGCATATCAGTTCACTCTTAAGCCTTTTTTCTAATCCTTCACTTCTCTAGTGCCCGCACTCTGTTACTTCATTATAAGGGTATCCAAAATCCCTTTAGTGTGAGTACACTTTTCAAGTACACTTCATAAAGACAGATCATAAAATAAGTTTAAAGGTACTATTAAACTGGGATATTTCTGGCATATAGATAAGCGAGTCTAATAGCCATATTTGGGATACTGCCAAATGATGGCAAACGAAATGGTAGGACATTGCAGCTGAGTTTGCCATATGAATATGGCAGGTACATGGCACAAAAATATGCCCGTCAAATGGGTGTGCCATTGTATTTGAGACAGCATGGCAGATATTTTATCGATATGCCACCAATATCACCGGGTCACAAAAACTGACAATACACGAATTCATGTATTATCTGGCGTATGGCAGATACAAAATTTTTTTTTGTTTTAAATATTGCACAGATGGATAGAAAAGGAATATGACTGAATATTAAGAAATACGATTTTGAGATAAATTTTTGGAGTTGAAGTGGATATACATACAAACATAATTATGTATGTATTTGTATAATGTTTATTTTGGTAATGTAAACTGGTGGATATTTTTGTAAAATAGTGTTTTAAGTACTCAAGGGGCGATTTTAAGGCTCAAAGGACCTATATGATTTAAAGGACCTTTATATGTTTCCAATGGTTTTTTGGTGAAACATCATGGTAACAGCAAAGCGTTAAGTGATTATGAGGACATTTGCTTAAAAGTCATTTTTATGCTCCAAGAACCTTTTTCAAGTTTTCAATAACCTCTGGGTAAAAATGCTTAGCAACAGTAAATAGTTGGGTGATTATAATGACATTTGCCGAAATGTCCTTTTTAAGGCTCCAAAGACCTTTTCAAGCTTTCAAAAACCTATGAGTAAAAAAGCAATTAGTCAGGTAATTCAAAGGACATCTTCCCAGTTTTTCACTTAATATTTTATTGGTATGGGCCATTTTATCGACAAATTATTATTCCAAGAAGTCCTTGCAATCCTATAAGTGTAAAGCATCTACAAGGTACCTAAGCCATATCGATGTGGCATGAACTCTCAAGGGGAAGCGTCTATCAAACACACTGCCATACCCGGTAAAATCAGCCTTGCCATAGTTTTGGGACCCATATTGTGAGCAAATTTTTCAGCATAATTCCCAACAAATTTACTGATGGCATGGCATAATACAGTCGCGAAAGCGGCAGGGTCGCGGAGTGCCGTCTTTTAAGCAGAAGAGGAAGGAGAGCTACAAATACTCCCAGAAGTACCTGAGGAAGATGAAGAAGTGCGACATGGCTAAGCTCTCTGACAGAGATAGAGCATTGGTGAGGAAGAACCACAAGCTAGTCAAACAGTACGAGAATCGTCTTGCCACCAAGACACATCTCGTGCACACGACTGGCGAGCATTCGGTCTCGCCAACATGTGAAGGTGCTCTGGAGGAAATCCTCATATCATCGACTTCTAAGGCGGTAGTTCCACCAGCTCTTTGACCGATGCAAGGTGACCGATGTAACAGGGACAACGAAAAACCCTGTCCCATCGACCTCAAAAGCAGCTTTCTCTGCTATCCCACCACCACAAGAGCCGGGCACTATTCGGAAGGAGGTCAATGCAAAGCAATCCTACCATCAGTCGGAAATGTCCAACGACTTGAAGGTCGCTGAAAAGGAAACAGCTAAGCAGGTCCCCAAAAGAATATGGTCAGCCGACGAGGTAACCAGGAACTCGGCAAAGAAAGCAAAGGTTTGGAGCAGTGAAGAAAGAACTTAATTGTAGAAAACCATTCGAAAAAAGGGGGTTAAAACCGAACATTGGGCACACCGCGATTGTAAGACCCATTCTGACCTACGGTTCAATTGTTTGGTGGAAAGCGGTTGAAACTAAATCTTACCTCAAAAACTTGAACAAGCTACAGACAATTGCTTGCCTGGGCATAACAGATACAATTAAATCCACGCCACAACTAGGTCTGGAGACTTTATTGTACCTGCAGCTCATTGAGCTATTCACTAAGAACGTGGTAGCCAATGCCGCTCTCAGATTAAGAGAGAACAAACTTTGGAGGCCTGACTAATGCAGACACTCGAGCATACTTGAAACCTTTGACAGGAAGGGGGTCATGTCACGTACCGATTACGAGAAACCCAGGGTTGTGAAAAAAGCGGATGAACTGGCCGGATACGGCTCTAATCTGAACCCACTTCTGGCGGACGGAGAGGTGCTTCCACCTTTTAACACCGTTAAGACTTTTATCGACGACGTCATCCTACAGCTGACTAAGGAACAATGGAGCAAAACCAGCGATTGCGTCATGGCCTATTGTCGACATCAAAAGATCAAAATCCCTAGTATCTCTTAACAGATGTCAAATTCGGATTTGACGAGGAGGAAATAGAGTCCATGGAACATCTCCTATGCCACTGCCCAGCTCTACAAGAACGCCGCTTATCCTGCATGGGAGCAGAGATCTTCAATAGCATGAACGACGTGGCTAGGGTACCTCTATCAGACCTAAATCTTTTTCTCAACAGATCAAAATGGTTTTGTTAGTTGAGAGGGTAGTAAAAGTGGGCCTTTACGACCTCCGAGTGAAATTTGCTTCTGATGCAAAACAGCCGTCCTAACGTTACCTAACCTAGCTTACAGTCGCAATTATTTTCTTCCCAGTGGCCTAATATTTCTGCCAAGGGCTTCATAATAACGCAATACTCTTCCAAGTATTGATGATCATTTACGGAAAACAGTCCTACCGACAACATATTGCATAATTCAGTTTATTTCAGTTCAATGCGGTAAGAGCCTGACAACTTCGTCATATGTAGAATTCCATCTTGTCACTACAGAAACAATTAGACCCCTTTTTAGAATAGATTCAATGTGTTCTGCTGATTTCAGGTATTTATTTTGTATCCAAAGCGTATTATACATTTTGAAAGCTTGAGTAATTGGCCCACGTGGTTTGAATCCAAATAACCTTTAAATGTCTTTTGTATAAACCTGGGTCACACTTTAAATGGTTAATACAGTCTGAAGTTGCTATTAAGTTCATAGTATGACTTACATACCGCACTTGTTTGGCAAAGCGTAGTATGAATACGCTTCAGAAAACTCTGGTATCTCAGCATCATCTACATCAGCAATTCCAAATTCCGTAAATGGCTTCACAAAGTTCCATCCATTATCTGTTATTGTGGTGACAATATTTAAGTAGTTAAGGCCGAACTCAGCATTAATTTCTGAAACTCCGATGAAATGCCGGACGTCTTCTTTGACACGTAGATTATATAAGCTGCATTCTGGATTGCTTTCCGCTCTATGTGGTATATAATTTAGACGAAGTTCTCCTCTGACCTTAAAAATTGTTGAAATAATTTTTACACTATTTTGATCTTGGAAATACTTTTGTTCTATATGTTGACTATTCGATAGGTACACCTGGTTTGACTCTGCTGTTATTAGAGTTATTCTACTTCATCTTACCGATAGATACCCCAAACTTCTGCAGCATAACACATAACTGAACGGACGGGCGCTTCAAACACTTAAAATTTTGTACTCGATGGATCTTTTGTTTGCCAAGTATCTCCTTACAATTGCAGTTAATTGCCCTTTTCGGTTCTTCAAGATGGTACTTGAAGATCTTGAAGATGGTACTTGAAGGAGACTGTAGATGTTAAGGTTACTCCAAGGACCTGTAAGTCTTAACAATCTCATCCAAAACCCGCAAGTTTTCTTGACTCTGTCTCTTCTGGTTTAACCTCGGACCAAACCTCCACTTTCAACCACTTTTTCAAGCATTTTTATTTATTTATTTTATTTATTTTTATTTCATGCATCTTAAATCTAGTACAATATTTTGTTCTCTTACCTGCGAAGCCAGATAGCTTATCTGCAGGAGGTTATTTTTCAGATTCAGTTAATATTTCTGGTATCATCAAAAAGATTGGTAATTTTAATTAAGTGCATTAACATGAATTTGATTGTAATATTTTTGATTAAAAAAAGTTTTTTAAAAACATTCATAAACATTTTAAAAAGACAGCTATGAACGGTAATTACATAAACATTACGTTATACTTTCTAGGAAATATTGCTTTAATCTCTTCTTTCTTACGTTCACATGATTTAAATTACGCAAATTATTAGGAAGATTATTTAGGATGTTTGGTATGGTGTACATCAGCTGACGCTTGCCGTACACATTGTTGAAGGATGGGAGTTGGTAAAGCCCTTCTGCTCGTCTTCTGGTGTTGAAGCCGTGATTGATTGGAGTTCGAAACCTTTCATCGTCATAGTACTCCAACGCTGCTGTCATGTTATATATCTGCTTCACTGTGAGAACTTTCACTCTACCGTCTACGCTGTTTCTTCCCGACAGCAATTTAATCGTTCTGTCTTGTATATTCTGAAGTTTAGAAATATGTGTATCTGCTGCACCTCCCCACGCTAGTATGCCGTATCTCAGTCGTGACTCGACAATAGCGTGGTACACTTGTTTTTGTACACAGCTTGAAGGCTTATACTTCAGGCAAGCCAATGCAAACAGGGATCCTTTCAGCTTCATTCGTAGATCATTTATGTGTGATTCCCATAGAAAATGGCTGTCGATCGTTACACCCAGATATTTGTACTTATCTACGACATCTATAACCTGGCAGTTGCTTGGATTGGTGCAGTTGTATGATTTAATGTTTATTTGTGACTCTGGGTACTGTGGGCTACGAATATGTAATAATTTTGTTTTTGCCGCATTTACTACGATCCCATTATCATGACACCATTTTCCTGCTTCGTCGAACTCTGCTTGCATCATCCTCGTTGCTTCTACGATTGATCTGTGGCAAACAACAATTGCTGTGTCGTCTGCATATGCGAAGGGATAGCTCATCTTAAAGGATTTTAATAATTCATTGGTGTATAGAATGAATAAGAGGGGACCAAGTTTAGAGCCTTGTGGGACTCCATACTGCACTGTATTGGCTTTACTGCAGTTGCTTTTGATTCCCACGCGAAAAGTCCTCATTCTGAGGACTGGCCAATCTGCCAGTTTTCCTCTAATTCCTATTCTCTCCAATGCATCGATGAGTTTGTTGTGGTCCAGGGTATCGAATGCTTTGCTAAAATCTAGAAAAAGTACTAACACGTGGTGATTTTTGTTAAGACTGGTGTTAACTAAATTTGCGAAATCACCGAGAAGCTGGTTGGTGCTTTTTCCCTTCTGGAACCCGTACTGATGCTTGCTTATTAGCTCATGCTTATCAATAAATTTCCATATTCGATCTGCTACGATTTGCTCTAAGATCTTTTCTATCACCGGCAATATTGCAATCGGACGATAGTTAGCTATCTCATGTTTGGCTCCTCCCTTGTAGATAGGTCTAACAAGTGCCTCTTTGAGCTTTTTTGGCACAGTGGACGTATTAAAACTCATATTGATAAAATTCATAATTATGGGCGCAAATATATGAGCGTTGGATTTTATGTCTATTGCTCTAATACCATTTGTCCCAGGTGCCTTTTGGATATTTAAGCGAGCTATAAGATTTCCTACCTCTACAGAGTCTGTATCTCCCAAATAAATTGTGTCCCGTAAACATATAGTTTGATGGCTTGAAGTTGTTGTATTACATACGTGGATTATTGATGCTGCTTGTTGGGAAAATAAATTCGAAAATGTATTAGCCAATCCAGCAATATTTGTATTGGGTGGAAAGTTTTTCACAATTGTTTCATCTAATGAAGGCTTCCTTCTTCCCAGTACTTCATTGATGAGTGCCCACGTTTTTTTGGGATCACACTTCACTTCCTCAAATTTAATTTTGTAGCATCAACTCTGTCATCAAAAGGAGATATTTAAAAACCCGTGTTGCTGCCTTAAAACGTTAAACCGTTAGACTCTAAACTATTTAAAAATAAAAGCTTAGTTTTTTTAAATAAATCTCAACTTAATAGTGATTTTAAAAAATGGATCCGAACAATAGAACGATTTAATAACGGGTGATCCAAGTAGAGATACTTTTTTCAGTAGCCATTTTTGACAGATCACGTGTAAGTCGTGTCATGCTGTCATGTTATTTTTGTTTAGTATTGTTTGGCATTTCATAATGGAAAGACTTACGCGTGAACAACGTTTACAAATTGTTCAACTTTATTATGAAAATTTACGTTCTGTGAGGAATGTGTTTCGAGCGAAGTGCACAACTTATGGTCAACATAATCGGCCTACTGAGCGTACTATTCGCAACACCATCACCCATTTTGAGACCCAGCATTCATTATTGGATAATATTCGACCGAATAGACCACGTCCAGCACGCTGGGAAGAAAATATAGCGGCCGTAGCTGAGAGTGTACACGAAGACCGTAGAGAGTCGATTCGGCGCCGTTCGCAGCAACTCGGACTGACGTATGCACCGACTTGGCGCATTTTACGTCAAGATCTTAAATTGAAAGCGTACAAATACAGCTTGTGCAACAACTGAAGACGCTCGACCTTCCCAAGCGACATCGCTTCGCTCTATGGGCTCTTGAAAAGTTCCAAGAAGATCCGACGTTTTCGAGGCAAATTTTGTTTAGCGATAAGGCCCATTTCTGGCTCAATGGGTATGTAAACAAACAAAATTGCCGCATTTGGGACGAAGAGCAACCTGAAGAGATTGAAGAACTGCCACTTCATCCAGAAAAAACAACGGTTTGGTGTGGTTTGTGGGCCGGTGGAATCATCAGTCCATATTTCTTTAAAAATTATGCCGGTGCGAACGTAACCGTCAATGGCGACCGTTATCGTGCCATGATAACCGATTATTTGATGCCTGAAATTGAAGCTCGTGATCTCCGCGACATTTGGTTTCAGCAAGACGGCGCCACTTCCCACACATCGCATCAATCAACGGACTTATTGAGAGAACATTTCGGTGAGCACATAATTTCACGTTTTGGGCCGGTCGATTGGCCACCAAGATCTTGTGATATCACACCGTTAGAGTTTTTCCCATGGGGATATGTAAAGTCAAAAGCTTATGCCGACAAACCCGCTTCGATTCAGGCCTTGGAGGAAAACATCACGCGTGTCATTCGCCAGTTATCAGTCGAAATGCTCGAACGAGTGATCGAAAATTGGACTCAACGGATGGACCATCTGCGACGTAGCAAATGATAATAAACATTCTCCATTAAATTTGAATTTTCTGTGTTTTTTTCTTTAAAAAAGTAGGGAACCTCGAAATGGATCACCCTTTATAGGAAAAAACAGTTTGTTCAGAAAGTCCTTAAAAAAAATACTGCATAGTGACTTGATTGAGAATGGTAGTGATCCAGAAAAAACTATCGACAATTTATATACCACAAACCAGCAATTTGGTTTACCGGTACTCTCATCATAATCATCAAATGGTGCAGAGAGCGAATCATTTTCGGCCACATATTATACGGCGAATCATTTGCCACCCAAAGCATTATCCCGCTATTGATTTGCTTCGCAAATCTTTCATGCTGACACATATTGTCATCTTAGCATCATAGCGTAATTCCTCAGTTCCAGTGCCTTCCCCGGGTCCGCTACATCGTGTTTTTTTCTTTGCATTGTCTTCAGTAGAGTGTTTATTGTGTTACTTAATTTAATTTAATTTACCACAAGTTAATATTAATCATATTTGTATTATTTGGTTTTGTATAAAAGCATAAATATATATATATTGAAGTGTAAAAAGAATTAAAATTATAAAAGTGCTCTTCAAAATAAATAAAAGGAGTCATTAACATGCATATATACTTAAGTGTATAATACAGTATTGCATACCCGTAAACGCAGCCAAGAACTCGTTGTCGGTCTGACAGCTCCCTGCTATCAATATTTTTTCCCTTTTTGGTTATGAGAGTTTTTGTAATGGTAAATAAAGAGAAAGACCACCCCAAATTTAGCGAGAGCGCAACATTGGTGTCAGAAGTGGGATTCTCGATTCGACATTTCGGAAGAATATAATCAGCATCTAGAGAAAATCTTCTCCAAGTTCAATCTTCTCACCCGAAGCTTGGAACAGCGCGTTACTAACTAATCTAGATTCAGCTGATTACAACAAGTTGGCTACAGATTAATAGCTAAGGTTTCTCTGTCAAGAGACATATTTTTCACTCTACTTTTCGTTCTAGGCGACGACGTCTAAGAGAAGATCTTGGTGCGTTTGCCGGTGACATACGGCGACTCACGGGCATTACGTTTAAAGACTGTCCATACGAAGCTCATGAGCTACGAATTGGTGGAGAACGCATTTCTCTGATTTCTGAAGGCTGCCACTCAGCCTCTAAGGGGGACTCGGCTGATGAAGCTATGCGGGTCGTGTTTCTCCGAACCGTAAATGAACTAACAATTTCTACTCTAGCTGAAACTTTTATCCCGACAACTGCATCTTGTTCATCTACACTCTTGGAAGGTGTTTTATCACTGATCGAAAGTATTTTGCCGAAGGGCATTATAATTGGCAAATCAATGAACAAACAACTGGATGGTAATGTATTCGTGCGAGTGGCTAATAACTCCGACCACTCGGTAGTATTCGGCCCTTGCGAGGAATCCGTCGGAATGAAAAATTTTCCGCAACGCATACTCTGTCGGAGACCCTTATTACATTGGATGTATCCGATTTCGGAAAAGAAAAAATAAAATGCGATGGCGTATTGATTTGACATGCAACAAATGTTAGATTATGATAGGGATGTACAAAATTTACCAATGTATCAAAAAGCCGATATATGTCGACGCATATTTGTATTACCAGTACTTTAAACTTATATATGATGTGAGGAGGGAGGCATTTCATACTTAATACAAGAAAGTATGCCAATAAACTTCTAACGTAAGTTAGAAACCAATTTTCGAGTTACCGATATTCACATTCAAAATATATTGAATCGCTAAATATCGATATTTTTCGAAATAGCCATCTCTATGTTTGAACATATGTTTTAAATAACCGAGTTGTCAAAAAAGTGCCAGAAATAAAACCTAGTGTTTTCAAAATCAACTAGAACGAGAAATTTATTAGATATCGCAGGTTTGTTTATGGAAGCAGAATCAAAAGCATTAAGGACGCAAAATCCTTAATAAGTCTGCATAAGCATAGGAAAAAGAATGACTAGCCTGAAACTTTAAATAAATAAAAAACGCAATTCAAAGCACTTATGTAGTTACTAAAAAAAGGAAATTCATCGTAAAATACAGCAACAGCTTCTGGTGTCTCCTACATTAAACTATCCTAAGGGTATATTAATTTTGACTCATAGCTTGTAACACCCCTTAATATTCGTATTAGACCCTTAAAGGTATATATATTTATGATCAGGACCAAATCTTAAGACTATTTAGCAATGTCCGTCCGTCCGTCCGTCACCAATTTATAGGTCCTTAAATTAAAGCTGGGAAGCTGAAATTTGGAACATATACTTCCTAGGGTCCCGAAATGGTAGAGTGTTTTTTTTATACGCCCACTGCCACGCCCACAATTTGTAAAAAAATTGTTTTAAATCTTAAGAGAGAGATAGAGTGTTACAATCTTTACAGGATATGTAGGCATTGACTTCCTTCATAAGTTTGTCAAATAAAGTTTTTTGCCACGCCTACTTTTTGTGGGCGTTTTTCCACTAAAATGCTGTTTTATTCGAAAATTTTCTTAGAGAGGGAAAAAAAATGTTTAACAAGATATTTAACAAATATTTTTCCTAACATATCGCCGATACAAAGTTTTTGTCCACACCCACTTTTTGGGGGCGTTTTTTAAAAAAATATTTTTATTTTTAACTTTTATATAATGAAATAAAATGCTATCCATCATCTTCTTAACGTTTTTTCCTTGGGGCATATAGGGATATGTATAGGGTATCATACTGTTCGCCCCAAGCGGACTGTAGCCTTTCCTTATGTTTTAATTTGCTCTTGCTCTGAAAACAAAGTCAAGCAATAAATGCAAAAAATTACTTTTTTAATTTTTTTACTTCTATTGTTTAAATTTTTTCACTAGTCAGCTGAAAATCGGAAGAAAATTCCGCAACCACTCGGAGGATATTGGACAAAAAATGCTGTGGAACTGTCATAAATGTAACAAAATGCACTTCATCGCACTGCAACGTAGATCGTAAGTGTTCGTTATTTTCTGTCGGACCAATGCTCCGAACAGATGTTCCGAAGAATACCTCGAAGCAAAAATCCTTCGAACCGTAGGAAATCGGAGAATTTTCGGTTCCGATGGAAACCTCGCTGGGGCCGATTACCAGGTAATACGTATATAGCTCCTGCAGCCGGAGCAACAGAAAGCCGCGGAAGCGCTTCTACGGGAGTTCAGGGATATCTTTAACAGTGGGCTTGACGACTTGGTATTTTAGTCATCCTGGTTAAAAAAAAAGGATGGCTCAACGAGATTTTGCGTCGACTACTGCCGGTTGAACTCCGTCACCATCAAAGACTCATTTACTTTGCCCCGAAATGACGACACCATAGACTCAGTGTCTGGTTCGGAGTGGTTTAGCACCGTCGATTGCCAATCAGGATACTGGCAAGTAGAAGTAGATCCAACTGACTGACAGAAGACCGCTTGTGTGACGAGAGACGGAGTCTGGCAATTTAAAGTAATGGGCTTTGGACTGACTAACGCCCCAGCTACTTTTGAGCGCCTTATGTCTAACGTGTTGTGGTATATTTTAATTACTTCGGTGGTCATTCACGGAGGAATGACGGGAAGTAGACGCTCCGGCTATAGACGTTTAGTTGGCGTCCGTTTCTTGTATTTTTCCGGCAAAGAGCAGCAAATTGAACCCTGTTGAGTGCTGTTCTCTCCCGCAATGATTTGCCAATACAACCATATACAACCCGTTGAATCACCTTCATGAGAATTTCATCCGCTTAATGCAAAAGTCTTAACTGATCGAGATCAAGATTGGGACTCACCAACATGACCGTATTTACAAAATGATTCTCATTTAAGCCGAAGCGATCTTCCTTGAAAGAGAAGTGAAGGAGAATTTCGTATCAGAAATTGGTGTCCAAATAGGTACACGTGGAAATGCTCGATTGCTTTTATCATAGCCAATAGGTCCTTACGAGTGGTGCAGTAATTGCGTTCCAAATTGTTTAAAGCTCTGCTAAAGTAGGCGATGACCCTCTCCGCCCCATTCTCCACACCATAATCACATGTGTCAGTATCCAAAATAAATTCATTATCTGTGCATGGCCCAAAATGGGAAACGATGTTAAACGTCCTGTTAAATCGGAAAAAGCTCTGGCATACTGTACAGTCCGCTGGTGTAATGGGCGTGCAATCGCAGCGAAATGCGGCACAAATTGCCGATAGTACGTGTAAAGTCCAACGAAGCTAAGTAATTTAGATAAATTCGTTGGGGTAGGCCAGTCGCGGACAACATCAATTTTTTCCGGGTTAGGTGACAAAACCTCAGCACTCAGTATGTGTCCCAGGAATTTAACTTTCCATTGGAATAGCACGCATTTCGATGGACTTAATGTAAGACCAAGCAGGTTTCCTAAGGAGGCCTATGGAAACCTGGTCTACCGCTCGTGGTCTACCGCTCATCGCAACAGGACTCGATCAAGGAGACAACTTTAGTGATGCTGTATGATAGAGATATGGGACTTCCTCAAGATCTAACGTTGGGGCCGGTACCAGAACCGATACCGTCATTTCTGATAAATGTCATTTTTCGAACTTACGAGCACATTTTTCAATGTTCCATGGACTTTACGGTAAAAAATCATTGCAACCGAAAATATTCGTGTGATTCTAAGGACAATTTCCTTTTCCGAGCCTACATTTTTGTCAAAAGTCCTAAAGTTCTGAGATATACATACATGATAACAAAACAATGCAATTCTATTAGCCGTCAATATATCGAAAATACTCAATCGTTACACTGGACGGAAACGGTAATTAAAATTAATACAATAAGAATCCGTATATTCAAAATCAGGATAATTAAAATCCGTGTATCCGGATTTTTATTTGGGAAAATAAATTATCCGGGTATCCGTATTTTCTAAGTACACGGACAAAATCGTAGGCTCTACGTACCAGGTGTTTGCTCAGCATTTGCAAGCCCAACTGCAAGATATCCACACCCATGCCAGAGAAGAAATGCTTCGTGCAGCCCGACGAATGAAAACCAGGTACGACGTCAACTCAAACATTCCGAAGTTTCAAACAGGTAGTTTTGTTTGGTTTTTCAGAAAAAAGGTACGGGTTTATCCTATACTTCAATCAGATTGGGGCGGACCCTATCGGCTAATAGAGATTATTACCGATGTTACCATTAGAATTGAAAAGACACCGGAACGAAATCCAAAATTGTACACGTCAATCGACTGGCAAAATACCGAGGAACTAACCTTCAATCGTGGCCTGCAGACCGCAGGCTCACAACAGCAGATTCCTCAGTTCAAGAAGGGGAGAGCGTTTTATACCCGTTAACGCAGCCAAGAACTCGTTGTCAACCTGACAGCTCGCTGCTGTCAATATTTTTTTCCTTTTTGATTATGAGAGTTTTTGGATTGGTGAATAAAGAGAAACTTGGTCTACCAAGATCACCCTAAATTTAGCGAAAGTGCAACATTAGTGTACCTAAGGTTTACAGCTAGATCAAAGAATTCTGTTCATCATCGATTTGGATTGCTATTTATTATTACTTTTTACTTAGATCTATATTCTTATTTCTCATTTCAAACTGAATTACTAATATTAACCTTAGATCCGCTATAATTTGAATGCTAAAGTTTAAACTAAAGAAATGGTGAAATGAATTGCCATTACGGTTAAATTGAGTTCGTTAGCAAATATTTTATAACGCTGCTATGCAATAAAATTTTGTGTTTGATTTCGTCTGTACAAGTGGTTCGAGTTTGATAGTAGTGGGGTGTTAATAAGGGGTGCTACATTACGTTTAAGCGCATGGTTGGGAGGGCTAGGCTTGAGAACCAGTTATATCAGCGTCCTCAGTATAAAGTTTGGTTCATCTTTGCTATTTGGTTAATATTTTCATTCGGGTTAGTTTTGTTTTCTTCCTTCCCATTATTATAAATTAATGTTTTTTGTCATTTTATTAGTGGACGCAATAATTAATTAGTGTAATGTGAGATCGATAAAGGATGCAACCCCCCCCCCCCCCCCCCCTTCCCTAGGCGCTCTTGTAATATCTTCAATATTTTATTTAATTTTTTTGATATCATTTTCATTAAATTTTTTAATGCTTTTAATAAAATCATATAAAAAATGCCGTTTGGTATAGCATTGGATTTTAGCTTACTGATAACCTGTCCAGCTAAAAGGGCATAGCATCAGTTTATGTTTTTTCCTGTTTAAAACTATAAAATTGTAATAGATAGAATTACATATGTAATATATCTGCAATGGAATTATAGCGAATAAGGTTAACGTTATCTATGCATATATAATTATCTTACAATTTATTAAAGAAAGTACTGTTGTGTGGAATTATTCATTAGGATTGCTTCTAACGTTTGCCTACAACATTATTATCTTGTTCTTGTCTTTATAATTTACTTAGATTTATTTTAGTTTTTGGAAAGTTACAATACAATTTCATGAATCAAACTTTGGTCGTACTTAAAATAATTGTAACCCTCTCATAATTACCGAATCATTTGTAACGGCCAAAAAATTAAAGAGTATACATAATATATATATTTTTTTTACATAAATTTTATAATTTTTAAATACGATTTATTTCATTTGTCGATTTTGTTTTAATTTTAAATATGCCTCTTAGTCATAGTAATGATAATATTGCTCAGGATGTAGCTGACGAAGATATCTGCACCATTTGCAATACTAATATCGTTGACCCAAATAATATGTCCATAGCTCATTGCAACCATAAGTTTTACAATGAGTGCATGTCTTTTTGGTTCCAAGATAAAGCAATCTATCTTACTTGCAATGTACTTTGCCAAAATAGAAATTTAGCATCAGTATTTAGCACAAATCTAAACGATTCAATTCACTCTCAGACTCAGAACCAAAGTACCTCTCGAGGACATGTACCGTCGTTAAAAGCACTTGATTGGTCAATGCAAGGTCCAAATGATCTTAATTCAAGGAAACAGCGTCGGAATGCCAATACCTCTGCCAATGCCTTTTTGCACCTAGGTCAATGTCTTTTTCAAACAATGATAGACAATTCCCTTCATTCCCTTCAAACGCAGACTATATGGTGCAGACTCTACAGTAGGTGAAATGAATACAGAGTCATTACAAACATTATTCAGTAACATGAATTTAAACAACGTTCGTCCGAGTATATCTGCCGTTCACGACCAAGTAACTTCTGAAGATTTACCAAATAGAATTAACCAAGAACAAAGTAGTTCAAGTCATCAATTGAATAGAGATAGTCAATTTTTAAATGTGTCTCCTCAGTCATCAATGATTAAGCCTGAGAAAGTGTCAAATATCATCCTTAACTGGCTGATTGAAATTTGATGGTTCTGTGGACACTTTGCCAGTTGGGGAATTCATTTATAGGGTAAACGCCTTAACTTCACAGTTACTTAGTGGTCATTTTGATGCACTCCCCCAAATGTACATATTCTGTTTGATGGAAAGGCCAAAACTTGGTTCTGGTTTTGGCATAAAAGAGTTAATTCGTAATCGAAAACAAAAAGACAAGGAATCTGACCAATACCTTGACGAAGTAGTGCTATTATCTGATCGTTTACATTTATTGTCTGAAGAAAAGCTTATTTAAACAATTCTTCGTAATTTTCAAGCCAGTATTCGTTTGGGATTACTTCATCTTCATCTGCGCAAGTTGCGCAAGGAGTGTCGTAAGCGAGAAACCTTTCAGACTTTTAACCAAAATTCAGTTCCAAGTCGTGGTCTCCAACCGCTATAAACCATTTCATTTCCAAAATCGAGGACAATATAATGCTAAGCTATTATAATCCCATAGAAGAAATATCGGTTCAGGACGAGGAAACAATACTAAAGCAGGAAATTCAATCCAGTGCTTAAATTGTGACGGATTAGGCCATATATATCAGGTTTTAAACCAAACTACTCTCGGGAAACTCGAGGGTGGATGCCTCCAACAACACCAGGAGACATCCATTCCACAATGCACGAAACCATCGCTCGTCTTAAAGGTACATAGAGATCAAAAGAATGTCAAAAGCTCAAATAGTAATTCATTCCAAATCATATAAGATTAAAGCAGTATAACAAAATCAAGTCAAGAATTTTTTCCCAGAAAAACACTTAACCAATTCGTCGGTCTACTAGGCGTATACGTCCTTTTAGGTAAACGGTAAACCTCAAAATGTTGTCGGAAGTATAATAGCGGATGTAACTTTTCGTTATTCACCCGTTAGAGGTTTATATAATACCAAATCTCTCTCAAAATTTGTATTTTGGAATTGATTTCTGGAGAATTTTCCAACTTGCCCGGGAAATAATCAGTGAAATTATCGATGTTGCGACTAACACAAACGCCCATTCTCTGACTAAAAGTCAAGTCAAATTCCAATCTGTTCCGTCTATTGAAGGAGAAGGACTAGGTAAAACATCTCTTATCGAACATTCCACTAATGTTAAAAACGCCAAACCGATTAAGCAGCGGCATTTCCCGTTATCTCCCGCTGTAGGAAAGTTGGTGGGGAAACAATTCGATAGGATGCTTGCACTAGGTGTAATCGAAGAGTCGCATAGTTCCTGGTTATCGCCTGTTGTGCTGGTACGTAAGCCAGAAAAGGTACGAATTTGTTTTGTTTAGACTCACGTAATGCTCATCCATTACCTTACATTGAGGGGACTTTGAGCAGGCTGCCTAGAGGGGAGTTTGTCTACAGCTTAGATTTAAAAGATGCTTTCCGGCAAATGCCACTGGATGTGAACTCTCGTGAAAAGACGGCATTTACCAGTACCAGTACCATTTACTTTCAGTTTACTGTGATGCCGTTTTGGCTTTGAAATGCGCCGCAGTTAATATGTAGGCTCATAGATAAGGTCATTCCACATACCGCACAGGAGAGAATTTTCGTGTATCTCGATGACCATTGACTAGTTTCCGAAGGATTTCAACTCAAATAACAAACTTCCTTACGAAGTGGCCTTGCATGTTCGACAAGCTGGACTTACTACAACCATCAAAAAGAGTATGTTCTGTTTGAAGCAAGTTAATTATCTTGGATTTGTTGTTGGTAATGGATCCTTACAAACTGATCCCGAAAATCAGTCCGTGCGCCAGCTTAGACGATTTCTTGGAATGGCTGGTTGGTATCGGCGGCTTATAGCTAACTTTATTTCTGCTTCTACATCACTTACAGACCTATTAAAGACATCCAAGAAATTCAATTGACGCACAAAAATCATTTGATGAGGTGAAGGAGGTTAGTGAAAGGAGTTGTCATCGGCTCCTTTCCTCTCAACGCCGCTCAGTGTGACGATAGTGCGGAGAAGGTAGTCTTATCGCACGAAAGAATGATTCTGGTGACGAAATGCCTATTGCATTTATGAGTCAAAAACTTTATAAAGCCCAGCGTAACTATTTCGTCACTGAACTAGAGTGTCTTGCTGCAGTATTGGCTGTAAAAAAGTTTCCCCGTATATTGAGAGAAATAAGTTTACGGTGATAATGGACCATGCTAGCTTGCGATGGCTTATGCATCAAACTGATTTGAGTGGCCGCTTAGCTCGTTGAGCATTAAAATTGCAATCGTTCGATTTTGATATTCTAAACCGAAAAGGAAGTGCGAAAGTGGTCCCGGATAATCTATCGAGAGTTTTTTCCTAAAACTTGGATGAACAACCTTGCATTAGTGTCAAACGCTTACCACAAATTGATCTGTCAAATAGTGCCCATCGAAATTCGATTCATCGAACCATCAAACAGAGTCCGTATTTCGTTGTATTCGATCAACATATGGTAACACATGCCTCGGAACATGAATTTGTCCGGAAATTGCAATCACTTAAAGAACCTACAATGAAGATAGAAAAGCAGGTCAAACTAGTGCTAGTCCGCCATTCCATAAAGAAGCATATAAGGAAAGCCTTTGGAAACAATGATAAAACATATAACCTCTGATCTAAACCAATATCATACAGAGTAGGGCAAGAAGTCTTTTACGGAAACTTGTCACAGAGCAATGGGTCTAAGGTCTTTTAATGCTAAGCTTTCGCCAACCCATTGCAAAGGACGAGTTAAGGAACGCTTAGAAACGCTTAGAAAATTCTGTCGGAAAAGTAATTGGCACCTATAATGCCAAAGATTTGCTTCTTTAATACACCATTTTCCAGCTTTCATTTACTAGTTTAAGAAAATTAAATCTGCCTTGTGATGATGGTAAAAAAACCCCTGGCATAGAACACTCACTAACTCTCCGAAACTACAGTTCCCGGAAGAAGTTCCGCCATATTTCTTTTTAGATGCGTGAAGTTTCCCCTTTGGCGATTTTCTTGACTCTGTCTCTTCTGGTTTAACTTCGGACCAAACAACATCAACCGTGTCATCAAAAGGAGATATTTAAAAAAAAACGTGTTGCTGTCTTTTATAACACTATCAGATCTGTGTCCTGGAGTGCTTATTACAAGCAGCTACCACGAGCAGAAATTTTCCGGCACAAAAAGTGAACCACACGCTCATCATTTAAGGGTAGTTTTAGTAAATGTATATATAGCAAAGATATATTGATAACATGAACAAAAAAGACATAAATATGATCAGTTTAAATTTACTGACAAGCAAGTCAATCACATGATTATTTAAGTTATAAATTCTACTCATGTGAGAAATTGCCTCATTTCTGCCATAATTCGGCCTATGTAACCACTTACTAAAAGATCCACACTACGTATGTTGTGAGCACCACCACGGAAGTTGAATGCAGTGGAAGACAACAGATCAGGAGCATCTATATGACCAGCTATAAGTTGCTGTAAGAAAACTATATCACCATTCAGTCCATTATTTGAAGAAGTTTGATATTTCGACTGTAGGGGGGAAGGTTATATGGATCATCCTATGGCAAATTGAATAAAGTTACCACGTATTAATAAAGCCCAGCATGACGTGTGATTTATTAACAATAAAGGTAATATAACCAATAAAGTTAAGTTTAGGGTCAAAGAAAACTCAGAGATCTTTAAAACTATCAATATGACAAAGCATATGATCGTATAGAGAATAACGACAAATGGAGCTAATACGTTTTCTTGGAAATGCCATATGCTGACATTTAGATAGGTTCAAAAATAAACCATTTATATTACACCAAGTGGCAAAACTTTTAATGTCCGTTTGGAGAAGATTTCTGTCATCCTGATTGTTGACAGATTTAAAAATTTTCTTATCATCAGCGTATATTAAAATATTGCTGTTTTTTACACATGCTTTAACATCATTTATAGTAAATATGAACAAAATGGGGCCTAAGTGACTTCCCTGAGAAACTCCAGACTGAGCAGAAAAAGATTCAGAAAGCGAACCTCTTAATTTGACTCGACAATCCCTACCCAAAAGGTATGGAATTAATCCATTTTATAAAACCAGATGTGAAACCATAAGCCCTGAGATTAAATCCGATTATCTCATGGGACAGCTGGTCGAAAGCCTTAGAGAAGTCAGTGTATATGCAGTCGACTTCATTATTATTTCCTAAGGAACTAGAACATTCACGCAAAAAACATAACAAATTTGTAACAGTGGACCTGTTTCTTACAAATCCATGTTGTTTGTTACAAATGACATGTCGACATAAAAATATATTTTTTTCGCAAACTATTTGCTCCAAAAGCTTAGGAATGAATACACGAAAGCTTGGAAATTGGTCTGTAACTCGTGATATCACCACGTTCACCCTTTTTAAATACACGCGTGATAAAGGCACTTTTCCAAAGCTTAGAGAATTTCCCAGAGCTAATGGATAAATCGAACAAATACTTAAGATAAGGTCTAAGGGCTTGACTGCATTTTTTAATAACAAGTAGTCCAGATAAGTAGTAATTTTTCAAAAGGGAACAAATTTCGAAATAGTTTTCAAGTCGAAAGAAAAATTACTGAAAGCAATCTGGGAACAGCTACTTAAATAGCTAAAATATTTATCATCGATGGAAAGAGGAGAGTCACTGAATGATCTACTAAAATAGTCAGCAAACATATTGCTCACAGCAAAGGAATCAGAAGTTTTTATTACAGTAACTAAAATTTGCTGGATACCCATCCGATTTTTTCTTCGAATTTACAAACTGCCAAAAACGTTTGGGATCACTCATAAATGAAAATTCCATATTTTTAACATATTCGTTGTAATGGTTAAAAGATAAAATGTTAAACTCATTAAATAGAATTAAATAATGATCGAAATCTGATTTAAGTAGGCTTTTAAAATTGATTTTCCAAGCCCAATTACGTCGATTTTGTATCGACTTAAGCTCTCTCGTATACCAAGGGTGGAACAAGTGTCCATTTCTAGATGACTGAACAGGTATAAATTTATGTTACCTAATGATTCAACTGCAACATCAATATCGGAGAAGTTGTTCATATTTATTGGTAAATTATTAATTTCATCAGAAAGCCTCTGAAAATTTGCTTTGCCTTAACACCTTAAACCTTTAAACTCAAAACTATTTAAAAATTAAAGCTACGTTTTTTTAACTAAATCTAAACTTAAAAGTGTTTTAAATAAAATGGAACCGAACAATACTACGGTTGAATTTAAGAAAAAAAAGTTTATTCAGAAACTCCTAAAAAAAAAACCTGTATAGTGATTTGATTGAGAACGGTAGTATCCAGAAAAAAACTATCGACAATTAATATACCACATACAAGTAATTTGGTTTACCGGTACGTAATCTAAATCATTAAATGGTGCAGGGAGCGAATCATTCGGCCAAAAATTAAATGGCGAATCATTAGCCACCCAAAGCATTTTCCCGCTATTGAGTTGCTTCGCAAATCTTTTATGCTGACACATATTGTCATCTTAGCATCATATCGTAGTTCCTCAGTTTCAGTGTCTTCGCCGGGTCCGCTAGATCGCGTTTTTTTTCTGTACATTGTCTTAGGTAGAGTGTTTAGTGTGTTACTCAATTTCATTTAAGTTACCTTAAGTTAATGTTAATCATATTTGTATAATTTTGATTTTTGTAAAAGCTTAAATATATATATATTGAAGTGTAAAAAGAATTAAAATTATAAATGTTTTCCCAAAAAAAAAAAAAAAAAAAAGAGTCATTAACATACATATATACTTAAGTGTATAATATAGTGTACCTAAGGTTTACAGCTAGTTCAGAGAATTCTGTTCATTATCGATTTGGCAGTATTATCAACGTCATCGTCAGGCTTGCCGAGCATACGATTATTTTTGTTATATGTTTATATTACTATTTACGTTAGATCAATTTCTCATTTCAACTTCTAATATTAACCTTATATCCACTAAAACTTAAATTCTGAATTTTAAACTTAAAAAATGGTGAAATGAATTGCCACTGGATTAAATATATATGTATATATAATGTTTCCCTATTTCCTTTTTGAATTTTGATATTAAAAGTTACGGTAAAATTGAGTTCGTTAATAAATAATGTATAACGCTGATATGCGATAAAATGTAATGTTTGTTTTGGTCGGTCCAAGTGGTTCGAGTTTGAGAGTAGTGGGGTGACAATAAAAGGGTGCTACTATTCGTTTAAGCACATGGTTGGCAGGGCTAGGCTTGAGAACCAGTTACATCAGCGTTCTCGTTTCGTTCATCTTTGCTATTTGTTTAATATTTTCATTCTGGTCAGTTTTGGTTTCATCCTTCCCATTTTAATGGTTTAATTTGTTTGTCATTTAATTAGTGCACGTAATAATTAATTAGTGTAATGTGAGATTGGTAAAAGGATGCCAGAACCCCCCCTCCCCTCCACACGACGAGCTGGCATCTGAGCATTGCTAGGCGTTCACACCGCATCTTTCTCCCAGTCTCCGCTGTGATTCATTGCATGGTGCAGTATTGTTGCAATCTAGTCATCATCATTTACATCATTGTTTGAGTCTTAGCCAGGATATATTGTCATCAGGATAAAGTAAAAGCTTTATACGAATTCCATTAAATTCGCTTCCGCCCTGTAGGAATGTTGTAAGGTCGTTAAGGAAGATTGAAAAAAGTACTGGGCAAAGACAGCCCTGCTTAACCCCCATTTGTCATTCAAACGAGTTGGATAGTTGTTTCCCATTCCATACCGTAGCTATTTTATTACAGGGTTTGCATGATTTTAAGAACTTTCGTCGATACTCCTAAATTGCTTGGCTTGTAAAATAAAGCCTTCCTGTCGATAGTATCGAAAGCTGAATTAAAATCGACAGAGAATATATAGAGCTTTTTTGCCCTTATCTACAGGATTGTGCAAAACCTAAGCAACTTTTCCTACTCTCATGTAAAAAGTTGTCTGCCACTTTTAAAAATACTTCCCGGTAAACTGTGAATATATTTATTTACATATTTGCATGTGTCCTCAAAATCACCCAAACAAAGTTTTTAATTTTCATTTATTAACAGTAAATAAAAAAAAATAAATCAAAATCAGTTCAAAAAACAGCTGTGCAAAACCTAAGCAACTCTTTTAATATTTTGTATAATATCCGTTATTTTTTATGACTTCAGCACATCTACGAGGCATCGACTCAATTAAATTAGAAATAATAGCTGCTGGTATGTTTTACCACTGTATTTTCAATAAATTTATCAACTCCATTTGGTTTTTGCACCGTATTGTTCCAACGCGACGTTTAAGAATCCCGAATAAATTTTCAATCGAATTTAAATCCGGCGACTGTGCAGGCCAATCAAGAACTTCAATCCGATGGTCTGTTAGCCACTCCTTGACCATTTTTGAAGTATGCTTCGGGTCGTTGTCATGTTGGAATACCCAATAAAGTGGAATATTCCATTCGGCATACGGCAGCATCACATTTTCCAAAATATCCTTGTAAACAAAACGATCCATTATGCCCCCTATTTCATGAAAAGGACCAGCACCAAAACCAGAAAAGCATGTCCATATCAAAACACTTCCACCCCCATGCTTCAGTGTACTTTTACAGCAGCGTGGATTAAATCTTTGCTTGGGCGTACGCCTAACGTATTGTATGTCATCAGTGTTCCACAAGTTAAGTTTACATTCATCACTGAATAACACAATTTTCCACTTGCCGACTGACCAATTAATATATTTTTTTAGCAAAATTCAACCTATAAAGTATTTAAAGAAAAGATTATTTCAATTCAAAAAACGATGTTATCAATAAACCTTCTCTGTACATGCTTCTTCGTAAGCATAGGTTTCTTCAACACTGAATAACTTTTAAGATCAGCTGTAAGAGCCCGTCTACGAACCGTACTGGAGTCAACGTTCAAATTCAAAGTCGACAATATTTCCCGAGAGGAAATAAAGGGATTTGATTTGATTAATCTCGTTATTTTCCTATCCTCCCGAACAGTTGTTTTACGCGGCCTTCCTCCTACATTATTATTTTCGAAGCTACCGGTGGCTTTATATTTTTTACTCAAACGTGAAACTATAGATTTATTAATTCCGAATATTTTTGCAATTTTTGACTGTGATACACTTTGTTTATATAGGTTAATTATTTTTAATTTGAAGATTTATGATAAAACCGGTTTATGATTAGCGCACTCCATATTGAAAATGACTGTGAATGACTACCCTATCGCAATCTCTACCCACAATTGAGCAATATTAACTTTACACATTGGAATCCCCCACTTTAAAAATGCCGTTAAATTTGTGGTAATAACAAGAACTGTTTTAGCAAACTCGAAATTGCCTAGGTTTTGCACAGCTGTTTTTTGAACTGATTTTGATTTATTTTTTTTATTTACTGTTAATAAATGAAAGTTAAAAACTTTGTTTGGGTGATTTTGAGGACACATGCAAATATGTAAATAAATGTAAGCGTGGTAAAAAGGTCCTTATAACATGAAAGAACTCACAGAAAAGTTATTTCGTCATAATAATCGATTGTACTCGTAAAATCTTTTCATTTGATGCCAATATCGATATTTTTATGCAGAAATCTTAATAATTTCCTAATAATATTATTTCGCATGCGATAGTGGTAGCATGCTTCATTGCTCGCTTTATGCTGAAGTGGACTATCACAATCTGCACTACTCACTATCCAAAAATCGTTAAAAGAAAACCAGATCTGAAAGTGGGTGAAATCATTATTATTTCGTTTTGGACCAATTAGTTTTAATATTATAATACAAAAATAATATACTGCTATATATAATACTGCTGTTTAAACAAACGTTTTTATTTTCAAATTTTATTTGTTGTTCACCACAGGTTTTATTAAATACTGGATATCTATATAAATACCGATTTTAACCAAACTTTCGCTGATCTCTGGTATTGGTCTATACATATATATATATATATATGGTTTTTGTTAAGTTTATGTCATTTTCGATTGGTAATCCGGAAGTCTTCCAGACTCTTCTAAAAGTGATCGTTTGGTACTTAAATAACAGTTCCTTTCCTGGAAAGAAGAGAAATTCGCTTCTGACTTTGAATTCAGAATGAAAACCAGAAGCACTAATACAAACAAACACCACAAACGTCAAGATCGATAAATGTCATATTTGTTGCTAATGCATTTAATATTTCTGCAGTTCTGACGACATTTGCTGAAAGTTATTACCAAATTAAACTAAACAAATAATGAAATAGTATTGGTTATAATATAAACATATTTCAATGGCTAATAAAGGGTGATTTTTTAGCTGGTTTGGTTTTGGCAACACTGGTTTTGACAGCTGACGTGTGTTTAGTACCTTGTGTCACTGTCAAACAGCTTCAGTTTGGTTTGCAATTTAACCATGGATCGTCTTACAAATGAACAACGCTTGCAAATTATTGAATTTTACTATCAAAATTCGTGCTCGGTTCGAAATGTTCATCGCGCGCTGCTTCCATTTTATGATCGGCATTCTCGACCTTCTGAGCAGTCTATTCGGAAGATTGTGACCAAATTTCGCACCAAATTTACTTTGTTGGACATTAAACCACCAACACGTTTACGTACTGTGCGTATTGAAGAAAATATTGCGGCCGTATCAGCTAGTGTGACAGAAGACCGCGAAATGTCGATTCGGCGCCGTTCCCAGCAGTTAGGCCTTTGTTACAGCACTACGTGGAAAATTTTGCGGAAGGATTTGGGCGTAAAGCCTTTTAAGATACAGCTGGTGCAAGAACTAAAGCCAGCCGACCTACCACAACGCCGAATTTTTGGTGAATGGGCTCTTGGAAAGCTAGCCGAGGATCCGCTTTTTTATCGAAAAATTGTGCTCAGCGATGAGGCTCATTTTTGGTTGAATGGGTACGTAAATAAGCAAAATTGCCGCATTTGGAGTGAAGATCAGCCAGAAGCATTGCAACAGCTACCAATGCATCCCGAAAAAGCCACTGTTTGGTGCGGTTTATGGGCCGGCGGCATTATTGGGCCATATTTCTTCAAAGATGATGCGAATCGCAGCGTTACTGTCAATGGTGAACGCTACCGAGCGATGATAACAAACTTTTTTTTGCCCGAAATGGAAGTTCTTGACTTGCATGATATGTGGTTTCAACAAGACGGTGCCACATGCCACACAGCACGCGAAACAATGGCGCAATTGCGAGGCGAGTTCGGTGAACAGTTAATTTCACGTTTCGGGCCGGTCAATTGGCCGCCTAGATCGTGCGATTTGACACCATTAGATTATTTTTTGTGGGGGTATGCCATGGCTAATATGTATAGGGACAAGCCCGCTTCGATTGACGCACTGGAAGCCAACATCCATGCATTCATTCGTGAGATACCGGCCGATATGTGTGAAAGAGTATGCCAAAATTGGACTCAGCGGATGGGCTACCTGAGACGCAGCCGCGGTCAACATTTGCATGAAATTATCTTTAAACATTAAATTGCAAGGTTCAAACTATCGATTCAAATAAATATTTCATTCTCCTCTCCTCTCAACTTAATGCTTCCAATCATACCGTTGTTGCTTTCTCTTGAATCTTCTAGACCGTCGAAAGATCCTCGCGGTACCCGATATAGAAGAAACTACCGAGTCCACACCACGATTAGAACGAATTTCGCTTTCATTTATTTTATATTTATAAATTGGGGAGTAACTGGGCTGCCATTTAAACTTGGGTAATATGCCAATATACAGGTCTTAGCGCTGCCTTAAAATTAACTATGAATGCTACCGGCAAATTGTCCGAAAATGTTCATGTTCAATTCATTAACGCTGAGATGAGATACATACTCCATCAACTTCTTACATATAAAGCAATAGTCTATGGTGGAACAGGCTTGACCCTTTCTGTAGCTTTTAAAACGGCCGCTAAGAACTGTCAATCCAAAAGATTTTCACATTTCCATAATTTTTTTTCCATTTCCATCAGTTTTTGTATCCATTGCACACCTCTGTGAGCTTTAAGATTGCGATGGCAGCTGTGGATCAACCTCTAGTATCTGGGAGTCTCCTACTCTTGTATTGCAGTCCCCCATTAACATTACATTTTCAAATTGTATTAGAAAATCGTTGAGGTTAGTAATATCTTCCCTCCACTTTTGGTTTGTTTTTTTTTATAATGTACGCGCAATAAAATGTTTTTGGATACTCTTATAATGACGTAACACAGTGCGGGCATTAGGGAAGTGATTTATATACATGTATATTATATATATGTTACATTCTCAGTAGGCACATCACTTAAAGTATCCGCATTCAATTGACCGGCGTCCTTATTTTGGCAGCCAGTATTGCTCTTTCAGCTAACCAATTGTGATTTCGATAATTTTGCGCAATGTTTGGAAAAATACTTGAAACCAATTCTTGTTTTGTTTGTGCGAAATTACAAAAATTATCTTGCAAAGTGATTAATCCAGTAGCAGCATCAATGGGAATTTGTCCATTTTCTATCGACAGTAGTTGCCTTGAAAATTCGTCAGCAGTTAGATCATTTTGTAATTGTACTCTCAAACTTGTTATTAAAGTGAGTGTTTGTACATTTCTCCATAAATTGGATGACTTTAAATATGCCTTTAAGTCATCTGCTGGAGTTGAACGGGGAAATAATACGGGGAATAATACACTGGCAGAAATAATACCAAAGCGCCACCAAATATCTTGATTATTACATAAATCTTTCAAAGTCCTATCCAAACTTTCACCGATCTCTTATGTGCTATGTACATTCATTCCACACTATTAATTGCCATTGTTGCAAAACTCTTCCCATTACAGAAATTTAAGAAATATTACACGTTGGATTTTCATAAATTTGCATATTCAGTTGTAACTTAAGTGCGGTGTGCGCTGTCAAATAATGTAGTGCTAATGGTATATTGTTCCGTGATCTTATAGTCGCTAATAGCACGTCTAAAAAAACCTTCCTTCGCTTTCATTTTCTACAGCTTGCTTTATGGTATCATATGCATTTCTTTGTTCTGCAGTCGCAAATAACAATGCAACAATTGGTTGTAATAAATTTTTATCCACCTAATTCATTTGTTTTTAACACTTTTTTTTAATTCACAACTATTATTTCGCATAACAAACTTTTCAAAATATGAAAACAAAAATGAACCAGTTCTTACCAACTTTCATCGATGGCGGTGCAAATATAAAAGAATAACTCATATTGGAATGACATCACAAACATGGCAACAAGGCATTAAATGTATTGCATACATTCGAAGCATAGCGAAGCATGGAAGAAAGAAAAGGACAACAACTGTTGCACGAATCATACAGTCGCATTCTCCTTTCTTGCATGCGTCACAATGCTTTGAATGGATTTGTAATACACCGCGCAAGACCATGAAAATATCCTGTAATTCAGGGGTTTTTTTCACTCACCACCACAAAACATGCATACATATTCAGATTTCAACTAATATCGTTTTCATTTGGTAATCCGGAAGAGCCCTCCGATCCAGGATGCCAATTAAATATTTCATATTTCCTGAATGCCTCTGTATTTGATATATTTACCACCGCCTTACTGCCATTGAGGGGGGTGGAAGACAAATGCTATTAGCCATTGAAATATGTTTATATTTATTATAACAAATACTATTTCATTATTTGTTTAGTTTAATTTGGTAATAACTTTCAGCAAATGTCGTCAGAACTGCAGAAATATTAAATGCATTAGCAACAAATATGACATTTATCGATCTTGACGTTTGTGGTCTTTGTTTGTATTAGTGCTTCTGGTTTTCATTCTGAATTCAAAGTCAGAAGCGAATTTCTCTTCTTTCCAGGAAAGGAACTGTTATTTAAGTACCAAACGAACACTTTTAGAAGAGTCTGGAAGACTTCCGGATTACCAATCGAAAATGACATAAACTTAACAAAAACCATATATATATATATATGTATAGACCAATACCAGAGATCTGCGAAAGTTTGGTTAAAATCGGTATTTATATAGATATCCAGTATTTAATAAAACCTGTGGTGAACAACAAATGAAATTTGAAAATAAAAACGTTTGTTTAAACAGCAGTATTATATATAGCAGTATATTATTTTTGTATTATAATATTAAAACTAATTGGTCCAAAACGAAATAATAATGAATTCACCCACTTTCAGATCTGGTTTTCTTTTAACGATTTTTGGATAGTGAGTAGTGCAGATTGTGATAGTCCACTTCAGCATAAAGCGAGCAATGAAGCATGCTACCACTATCGCATGCGAATTAATATTATTAGGAAATTATTAAGATTTCTGCATAAAAATATCGATATTGGCATCAAATGTGAGTTCTTTCATGTTGTAAGGACCTTCCTTAAAACAATAAATTTCATAAAAATGTAATTTTTTAAAATTCAAGAGCCATTTTGAATCCAAGGACCTCTCAGAAAATATTCATAGCAACAACAATTTGTCGGGCGATTTCATTTTTGAAAAATGTCCTTTTTGAAGGACTCAAGCACCTTTTCCAATGTTCCAGGGACTTCCCTGTGGAAATTTATTGCAACATGGCGCATTCGATTCTAGTCCAACCCTTTCATATGATGCCCATATCAATGGAAGTCGGAAAAAAAATGGCTATCCACCATTTTGTCAAATATAATGACGTCATATAACGTATTCGATTCTACTCGCCAAACCCTTTCATTTGATGCCCATATCAAGGGCACAATTATGTATGCATTTCCCTAAACTGTTTGGTCATAGTTTAATGTATAAATAGTGACTGTGACTGTGAAATGGCTTTTAATTGAAAAGTACTTAAATATGTGCTGAGTAGTATTGCAGTACCCAGTTAATGTACTTGAAAAAGTGCTTGTATTTACTTGGTGGTTTTCAAATACCAATACCATTTTACTTTACTTTTCTAAGTACAAGTACCAGTAAATGGTACTCGTGCTCTAAAGTTTACAGCTCTGCATTTAATCACCAGACCCAATATCGGCCTAATTATATTAATCAGAACAATAGACCTAGAGTCGACATCAATAATTCTGTATAAGTAAGCGCAAACACTGAACAAGTCCTAGGACCAAGAAATCTTAACAGCAATCTTAGGCTTTGATCAATAATTGTTACCAATAATTCTTACGAATACTTCTCGGAAACTAAGAGAAGTTGCGGCACTTCCTATAATAGTTGTCCATATTCAGGCATATCAACTTAGACTTCTAGTAGATAACGGAGCCAGATAAACCATGTCATATTCCTAGAACTGCGTTAAAAAAACCACTGACTATGGAAAATAGACACAAGTAATATAAGATATTGTTTCCTCTTTACCCGAAGAATTCAATGAGCACTCCTCTAGGACGACATGGAAACTCTTGTATTTAATAACATATTTGACGGTATCCTAGATCGATAGCTATACTAGGAACGAATATTTGAGGACCGCTTGAAACTCAAATAAAGTTTAAGTCAAATTAGTCAATTTAAACACAAATAATTCCAATATCTTCCCTCCATTTAAGGACGAGATTATGATCAGTATTACAGGGATCATAACCCTCCCACTTCACTGCATTCCTACTGGGGTTCGCCGGTTCGACCTCAAAAATTATCTGCAGGCCTCCCGATTTCATTGATCATTGAAGCCAATCAAATTCTGGTGTTTCTGCATTTGTGTTATCCAGGAATTTTTAGGGCTGCCTCTTTTACTCGATTGTAAGGGAAAGTTGATTGCCATTCCCTTTTTGACGGGGTTCGTAGGATCCCTCCTTTGAACATGGCAATACCAAATGAGTATTAATTACAATATACCTTTTTTAATATAAAAACATAAGGAAAGGCTACAGTCCGCTTGGGGCGAACAGTATGATACCCTATCCTTATCCCTATGTACCCGAAAGAAAAAAAGCATTAGGAAGATGATGGATAGAATTTTATTTTATTCTATGAAATTTAAAGGAAAAAAATTTTTTTTTTAGAAAACGCCCCCAAAGAAAACGCCCCCGGCGTGGCCAAAAACTTTGTATGGGCAATATATTCGAAAAAATATTGGCTAAATATATTGTTAAACATTTTTTTCGATTTCTATGAAAATTTTCAAAGAAAACAGCATTTTAGTGAAAAACGCCCACAAAAAGTAGGCGTGGCAAAAAACTTTATATGACAAATTTATAAAGGTAGGCAGTACCTACATATCTTGCGAAGGTTTTACAACTTTATCTCTCTAACTTAAGCCTTAAAACGGTTTTTTTCTAAATTGTGGGCGTGGCAGTGGGCGGATTTAAAAACTTTTAACACTTTACCATTTCGGGACCCTAGGGAATATATGCTCCAAATTTCAGCCTCCTAGCATAACTTTAAAGGCCTCAAAAGTTGATACGGCCGGACGGACGGACGGACGGACATTGCTAAATAGTCTTAGGATTTGGTCCTGATCATAAATATATATACTTTTATGGGTCTACGACGAATATTAAGGGGTGTTACAAACTATGTGTCAAAATTAATATACCCTTAGGATAGGGTATAAATATAACACAGATAATCGTAAATCATCTGAGTAGTAAAGCAAATATAAAGTAAATATCGTTACCCTAAGGTTTATGAAATAGAAATACATAATCAAATTACAAGATAATAAGAGACGATTATCCGAGTTCTGTTTTCAAACTGACTTTATTTTTCCCAAGTCTAAAATCTAACTTAACACAAAATTATAATTGCGCATGTTGTGATTATTTGCTGATATGCGCGTCGCTTAATATTACAAAAATATGATTGCGCATATTGCAATTATTAGCCCAACTGTGCATCTCATATTATGGTATTTGAGTGCAGCTGACCTTGATGAAGCGAGTGCAATGCAACTACGACTCCTGTTGCGGGGCGTGTGTGCTAACTAATATGATATTTGAGTGCAGCTGACCTTGGTGAAGCGAGTTCAATGCAACTACAATTCCTGTTGCGAGGCGTGTGTGCTAACTCCTCCCCCTGTTAAATTCGAGACGACCTCGTTTCGATCCTTTGGGTATTTGAAGCCTGCGTCCATTTGTTGTTTTGCAGTTGTCTCTTTTCTTGCTTTATTTTTTTGTCGTAACCATAGTCTAATAGAGATGATCACTCCTGTAATTACAAATATAGCTGATAGGGTTGGAAATGTCGATCACCATAAGGTAGTTTGCCTTAAGACGTGTTCTCTTAGTTTTTCAATGTAGTTTGTATTTTTGATATGGATTTTATGTAGGTAAGGTAAGGAAAGCTTTGTTTCGTGCTCCAAAAATTTAATCGCTATTGTTTTGGCCGGAAGTGGTTCTGTATGTATTGGAATCTTGTTGGTGGTGTATGAAGTTTCGTTGATCCTTATTGTGTTGGAGAATGTGGTAAGATATGTCCCATTTATTATTATATCCTGTTCGTAAAATATTTTATTCGGTGGAACTTCGTTTAGAATTACTATTCCATCCCCGATCAGTTGTATGTCTGGAATGTGATATGCGCTTTCTGTTGGACATGCGGCGGTGTTGTTGTTTAGAAGGTGCATTAGACATAGGTCGACCGCAGGTTTACAGATGTGCATCGATGTTATATTTGCGCAATCCGTTAGCGGCTGATAAGTGCTTTTACATTTTGCTACTTTACTTACATCTTACTTAATTATTTTATTATTATGACTTACAGGATAGATACTTAACAAATTACAAATTTCATTTATTTTAAGTATTCTCAGTGCATAATGAATTAGAATTTTGCAAAATCTTTACTTTAGAGGCAGATAACAAATTACTGACGCTAATCGGTATATTCTCAAGATGGATTAAGTCGTTTATTTCAAGATTATCTAAAATGAGCGGATTTATAATTCCATTTTTCGCAAGTACAACTGATAAAACGATATTATTTAAATGGGATATGATATAAATATTTCTATTTAAAAGGCAATCTAAAAGAAGTGATTGTTTATCGAATTTGGAAACTGAGTTTTCTTTGATAGGATGAGTTAATGCATTTATTTGATCTGTGACCTCATTAATTTTCTCTTGTAGTTGAGAATTAATTTCTATCTGTCTGTTGCTATTTGCAATTAAATAATTTTCTTTTGTTAGAAGTAATTCGCAATCACTATGATCCGGTGTCCCTGCTATAAATTTTAAGGCAGAACCTATAAAGTCGATTGATCTAATAAATCGTTTGGGGACTTCCAGAATGTTAAGAATATTCAAAATTTCCTCCGTTTGTTGTTTAATAATTTCATATTTACTTTGTGCATCGGCTGTTTCAGTGAGTATCTCTGTACTCTGCTGAGCCATTAGTTCGTCCTCGGTAAGATTAGTGGTGTGTACTATGTACGTGAAATTTTCAAATATTGCTACTTTACCAAGAGTAATAGGTATAATGTGAGCTGTGTTGTAATCGATGATTCTGGTCGTTGAGGGCCGAAATAGTGAAAAAATCATACTGGGGAGAAAAAGAACAAAAGAGAAAAAAGGTATTAACGCAGATTACTTTTATGGATCTTTCTTCCTTCTATGAGGACTGTGGATCCTAAGTCTTTTTCTTTAACCTTCTCTACAAATATTTTCTGAGACTTGTTTTCTGTACGCTAATTTCTTCGAAAAAATACCTTTTCACCTGGCTCGTATGTTTTGGTATTCATTGAGACGTTGAAGTGTTCTTTCTTGTGCGGCAATCAGTTTTCTACTTATTTCTTCTTGATCTTGAGGGGGACAATTATGAATTACATCAATTGGTTTTGCATTTATTACGGAATGAATACTACTATTATATCTATGGGTTGCTAATAACATTAGATCAGTAGCTTCTCCTATTTGTTGTTGTGACTTTATACACCTAGCTATCTCTAATAGAGTTGAATGGAATCTTTCGATTTGTCCATTACTTTGGCTGTGGAGTGTAGGAACAAAAAATTGCTCTATTGAAAAATTGTCTCTGAGTAAACTTTTAATCAAATTAGAGTGGAAACTTTTTTCGTTATCCGAAACTATTATTCTTTTATTTCTGTAGCGGCCTAGTATTTCTAACAATGCGTCCTTAATATCGACAGATGATCGAGAAACTATGGGTTTTACTATTGCAAATTTCGAAAACTTATCTATGCAAGTCAGGAAGAGTTTTTTATCTTTTATAAAAATATCAATATGAAGTGTTTCCCCTGAATATTTGGGAATTGGTGTTTTGCCAATTTCTGGCTTAGGCGGCTTTCTTTGATATTTGTTTTCTAAACAGATTTTGCAATTGTTTGCGATTAATTTTAAGACCTTTCTAATCTCAGGAAAGTAATACTCCTCTATAATTTGGTGGAAGTTTTCCTGTGGTGATCTATGAGCGCGATTGTGTTC
Source organism: Ferdinandea cuprea (assembly GCA_963576555.1). Lineage (NCBI taxonomy): Eukaryota > Metazoa > Arthropoda > Insecta > Diptera > Syrphidae > Ferdinandea > Ferdinandea cuprea. The sequence goes on along the minus strand of OY754958.1, from coordinate 89,295,587 downwards.
TGTTGTTGCAACCTCTAACTAGTCATTTTTATTTGTTAGATCAATTACCATTTTTTCGGTGTGTACAAATTTAGTGCCGGGAAACTCTAACAATGAAGTGTTTTGTATATGTGCTAAAGTTGGTAGGTCACAACAAATGGCGTTTGTTACGCTCAGATTTACATATCTTTCAAACACTTAACTAAGTTTTCAACTGAATTAAAATTTATGGTATGACGTATATGCTTTTGAAACATAACTTTTGTTTGTTTACTGAAATAGTTTGCCTTCGTTAGTATGAATGGATTCTTAAATTGATTTATCGGATACTGGGTAGTCTTAATGACGCTTGTCAAAGAAATTTCGCTATGTACCGTATTGCTTGCTTGCAGCTCTGTTAAATTGTTTACATATTGCATCGAAAGAGCGTCCGCCACTTTATTTTCTTTCCCTGGTTTATAGAAAAATTTAGGAGGAAATTCTTCAATAAATGCGTGCCACCTTTTCATTTTTGCATTTGGATTCTTATCCGCTATGGCGTACGTTAATTGCTGATGATCCGAAAATATATGGATGCCCTTAATTCCATAAAGATAATGACGAAGCGCTTTTAGAGACCAAACAATGGCAAGAAGTTCGCGTTCATTCGTAGCGTAATTTTCTTCAGATTTTGACAATGTTCGTGCTATCATAATGATAGGCCTCCCGTTTTGGGACAATACTGCACCCAGAGCGCTTGATGAGTTAGTTCAAACGGCTTATTGAAGTCGGGATAAGAAAGAAGAACGTCTTCAGACGCCAATATTTGCTTTTCACTTCTTTTAGATTGCTTTTCGTTCGAACGCAAATAGAGCTTCCTCGTCCAGCTCTACTTTAACGGTTTTAGAGTGTTTTTTTTCCAATGTTCCCATTATTACCACGAACATAGTTTGTTAAGGGCTTAACAATTGCGGCATAGTCTCGGATGAACCGGCGATAATATCCGGAGAGCCCTAAGAATGATCGAAGTGATCGAAATGTGCTTAGCATTTTATAGTTTAGAATAGCATGTACTTTGTCTGGGCACGTTTTAATTCCTCTTTGAGATATCGAAAACCCTAAGAATTCGACTTCTTTTCTAAAAAATTTGGATTTCTCTGGTGAAACACGCTTTCCTGCGCATTCAAGTTTTTTTAATACATTTTTAATGTCACGTAGGTGCGCCTGTTCATTGGGGGAATAAATAATAATATCGTCGACATAGACATGACAACTGTTGCCTATGTCCTCCCGAAGAATATCATCGATTGCCCTTTGGCCCAAATGGTAATCGACAAAACTCATATTTCCCATTATTTACACTGAACGCCGTTTTTTGTATGTCTTTGCTATCCATCTCAATCTGATGGAAACCTGATTTCAGGTCTAATGTGGTGAAATATTGCGAATTTCCCAAATTAGCCAAAATAACAGAAGTATTCGGTACCTATCGGGCACTGTTTTTTCATTATATTTCCGAAAATCGATCACCATACGTAAACGCGGTTTACCATCAATGTCGAAGCCCTTTTTACTAACGACATGAATTGGTGAGTTATAGGAGGAACATGATTTTCGAATAATACCGTCTCGAAGCAAGGTTTTTATTTCGTTATTAATGAATTCTGAAGCGGAGATTGGATACGGATAGCTTCGTGTGTAAATTGGTTCTTTTATTGTAGTACGAATAGTTGCTTTAACATTAGTGTTATAGGGTAATTATCGGCGAACGCATTAATATTGTTTTCTATTATTTTATGAAATTGATCTAAAACGTGTGACGGGATGTGATCTTCGTCTAAAGTCAACGAGTTAACTTGTTTGCAAGAAAAATGTTTTATTTTCTTCTGAACGTTTTTGTGCCACAAAATATTATTTATAATGTCTAGCTTAGCTCCTATCTCTTTTAAGATATCGTACCCTATAATTGCATCAAATGTGTTGAGGTTAGGAAGGATAAAAAATGTAGATGATTTCCCTAGAACATTAACTTTGCAATATTCCTTTATTATATTCACACTATTAATTGATTTTACTGGAAACGGGGTTTCTATTGTAAAAACTTCTTTTAAGTAAGGTAAATTTTTAATAAAATTTTTGGAAGTTCCTGTGTCTAATAATAATCGTTGCTCTTGCCATTTACTATTTTTTTTTGTAATAAATGGCAGGAGCGGCCTTATCCTAAAAAATTATCCTCGTGAGAGTTCGGATTATCTCCGATTTGATCATCACCACTATAATCATTAAAGGTGTAACTATCTGTTCCCATTTCACTTAAGGATTCTGGCGATGACTCTGGCAAGTGGTTTATTCTTTGAATTTTTCCTAGTCGTGACCGTGTTGAATCCATATGATCGCGAGTACGTTTTTCCGCTACATCAGGATTGTTATTTTGATGCTGATAATATTGGCGGGATTGCCCTGCAGCTTTATTGGATTGTTGTAATCCGACATCGTTCTAAAAATTTGTTAAATGTTTGTCAACTAAGTCGTAATAATCAATAATAGACAAATTATTTTGCCTTAGAATGCTTAGTTCATTTTCCAGCACGTGAATCGGCCTTTTATCCGAATAAGTTTGGTCAAGTCTAGATATGATCGCCTTGTAGTTAAGCACTGTGTTAAATGCTGATAATGTGGCGTTGGCATTGCCAGTAATTTTATTTCTGAAGATACCCATAGCTATGTAGTATTTTTCTGATCCCTCTGTAAAATAATTTATTGCGAAATGGGCGGCGGTTCGCCATGCTGGGTAAGCAGTACTATCTCCGTTAAATTCGGCTAGTAATTTGATTAAATCAAGGGTAGTATTCCCGGAATCAACAAGAGGATTGATGGAGACTGGAGCGTATGTTTCAACGCGAGGTGCTTGTAGGCGACTTATAGCCGCGGTTAATTCATCTAACTGGGTGGCAAATTCCTGTCTTGCACTAGCAACAGATGCAGAAATAAGTTCCTGTAGTTGTTCCTGATTCATTTTTCTTAATTTTCACAATCACTTATCTTAGTTTCCTTTTGATATCCAATATTTCCAAAATTTCAGAACATTAAATGACTTTTACACTAATAAATAAACATCTTTCACTTTCGATATCAATTCAATGAGCAATTTATCAAACAATATAACATTTACACTACTTACAAAGGTTATACTTTAACTCACATTAATACTTCAGAATTAAATATTACTAATCCGCACTTTTCTTTTAAACGACTTCTATGAAGTTTTTTTTCTCTTCAACAACTTCTATGAAGTTTTTTTTTCGGTAAGTTGGGCGCCAGATAATAAGAGACGATTGTCCGAGTTCTGTTTTCAAACTGACTTTATTTTTCCCCAAGTCTAAAATCTAACTCAATACAAAATTATAATTGCGCATGTTGGGATTATTTGCTGACATGCGCGTCGCTTAATATTACAAAAATATGATTGCGCATATTGCAATTATTAGCCCAACTGTGCATCTCATATTATGGTATTTGAGTGCAGCTGACCTTGATGAAGCGAGTGCAATGCAACTACGACTCCTGTTGCGGGGCGTGTGTGCGAACTAATATGATATTTGAGTGCAGCTGACCTTGGTGAAGCGAGTGCAATGCAACTACGATTCCTGTTGCGAGTCGTGTGTGCTAACTTATATGATATTTCCGTGCAGCTGACCTTGGTGTAGCGCGTGTAATGCAACTACAACTCCTGTTGCGAGGCGTGTGTGCTAACTTACACAAATGCTCCAAACGGAGTAATAAAGAAAAGTATTTCTCCTTATGCACCGCCAAAATGGGAGTTAATAACATGCGAAAGCATATAATTCAAGTTGTCCCAGCAACACAATATTCCCTAACAGCAGAATTGGATATGTCTCCGTGAGAATCAAAAATGTAATTTAATACTAAGTAAGTTAAAATAATGTAAACAGTATTCTCCATGGGAAATAAGTTATTGCAAGCATTGCAATTGAATGGTATAAATGCCCATGTGGAATACTCAGTAGCTCCAGACAGCCTCGAAGCTGCCTCTGAATTAATTTCAAAATAAAGTAAGAAGTAGAAGAAAAAGATATAGTATATATATATGAAATAGTTTTTAAGACTTAATTAATGAATAAATAAATTTAATTGGCGAACGTGACAGAGAAACAGGCATTTCTAAATACCCAGAAAAAAGCAAGTATGGCAGAAATGCATGTCAACTCTCAATATAATAATAACACGAGTGCAAAACTGAAAAGTATCCTTAACAATAGGAGAAATAATAAAAAAACATATTAACTCTAAAACAAGTATCCTTAATTATAGGAGAAAATAAAAAAAAACAGCAAATTAACTCAACAACAACAAAATATCCCAAACAATAAAAAAAAGCCAACAGAAATAAAAAAAAGAATTTAACAATCAAATATATAGAAGGTTACTCTTAAACCCGAAAATAAACAGTGAAAAATAATAATAATAATAAAAAACAAGGGAAACAACATAACATTAGCAAAGAAAGAAAAAAGATCAACAATCACAAAAGAAGAGAAATTTAGTAAGACATAAGTATCTAATAATAAAAAAAATGAAATTAAATACATTTTTCGAAACATTGAACTATATCAATATTTTATACACATTTACGCACGTTTTTGGTGCCTTAAAGAATAAAAAGAATAATAAGTTACCATCTTCAAAAATTAAATTTTACTATTTTGTCAAAATTCTGCACGAATTAATAATATAATACATAAAACTTAATATGGCTAATCGAAACGAAGAACTAGGAAATACGGTAGCTCGGCTAGTAGCCGCCATTACCGCAACCTAACAAGCTGAAAGTCTAACTTTAAGAAGTTCACTTGAACAATTAAGTAACATTGATATTGTTACAGAATACAAGCTACAAACAAAAGATGATTTGATTTCCTGCATAGAAATTCTAGACGTCATTAAGTCTCTACCAGAATTCACTGGAAATAATAATTCATATGTTAGTTGGCGTGAAGCCGCTAATAACTCTCTTAGTCTATATGCCAAAGGAAGTCGTAGGTACTTCTCGACTTTAACAATACTGAGAAATAAAATCACTCAGAGTGCGAATGATGTCCTACCGAATCATGGCACAGTCCTTAATTATGATGCTATAAAAGCTGTTCACTTAATTGAGCAGGAACTAAGCGTCTTACGTCAAGGAACTTCAACCTTGTTTGATTTTTATAATGAAGTTAAAAAAACTAACTTTATTAATTAATAAAACTATACTGACGAGACCGAAACAAAACTAAAAAAAGAAATGAACGAGTCAAATAGAAGAAACGCACTCGAATATTCATAACGGGATTGAATGCGCCGTCATCGAATATTTTAGTTTCACTTTCTCCAAGTCACCATGTGCTTTACCTAAAGCACAGGTAGTAAGTAAAAAATTTTGCTCTTCATTTTAACAAACCCCCACACCAAGAGAAAGTAATTCAAAATAATTTGAGATTTCCTCCACGGAACAATAATAATCGTAGTTATAATCAATCTCGATACTAAATACCAGAGCCAATGGAGCTAGGCAATGCAGCCAATAGACCAGTCAATTGGAATGAGCAAAGACGATTTGTCGATTTTATCGCAATAATAATCAAAATCAAAACAACTATTCCAATGATAATAATAATGAGAACCGAAATAGGCAACAATACAACTTTCTATCGTACGGGAATCCCAATTTCCCAAGGCAAAACAACATGCTGGAAAAACGCCCACATTAAAGTGCTCAAAACACCAAAACTCCTCTAAAGGTAGAGCGGATAAATAATTAAATAATTTAAAAGAAGAAGCTTTTTAGGAGAGCGTCCGGGTTACCCAACATCCTCAGAATACGTCCCGACGATTAAAAATACTGATTGACACAGGTGCAACTAACTGTCACGCTAAGCCGGGTGTCTTAAAATATAGGCAAAAATTATTAACAAATAAAAGAGTAAAAACAATAAACGGGTCAACTCTAATTACCCATTTCTAAGAAATTTCTATTTTTAAAGAAACTGTAAGATTTAGTAGGATGCAATTTGCTAAAAAAAAGCAGACATCAAACTGGACTTCGAAAAAGAAATATTAATACAAACAAAAAATATTTATTTTCAGAACAGACGTAAAAGCAGAAATCCGCACGACTTCGGAAACTCCCGTATGGAGCAAACAATACGCTTATATGTTATTTGCTAACGCGTTCGTAAACAAGGATGGTATTATAAGACCTTCGAAAAGCCCTTATAATTCCCCAGTTTGGGTAATTACAAAAAAAGGATCAAATGAAGACGGTTCTCCCAAAATGAGACTAGAATAGACTATATGAAACTAAATGAAAATATAATTGCCGATAAGTATCCAATCCTAAATGCAAACGTAATTCTTTCTAATTTAGTCAAATCAAAGTATTTTTCAACCTTAGATCTAGAATCAGGTTTTCATCAGATTAAAATGAAATCTGAAGACACAGAGAAAACAAGTGTCTCTCTTAATAATGACAAGTATGAATTCCAGAGAATGCCATTCGGATTGAAGAAAGCCCCAAGCATTTTTAAACAGGCTATGGACAATATTCTAAGAGAATTTGTAGGAAAAATTTGACATGTTTATATTGATTCGGAAGACCTAATCAGTCATAAAAAAAATTTCGAAATAATTATTATATTTTTATATATATTTCGAAATTTTATCGCAAACAAGTAGAATTTTTATTTAAATAAAAAGTTTATTTTAACCCCAAACGATGCAGTAGGAGGAGTATTACCCCAAGAGGATAAACCAATTATTTTCATTTCCAAAACACTTAACGATACGGAAATAAACTACGCCACAAGAGCTGAAAAATAGCTTTATGCCATAGTTTGGGCTTATAAATCAATGCGAAATTATTTGTATGGTGTAGCTAACTTAGAAATTCATATAGACCACCAGCCAATAACTTATGCAGCTTGTACACGAAACCCCTCATACTAAAATAAAACGTTGGCATGCATTAATTTAAGAAATATGCACCCAAAATAATATATAAACCCGGAATTGCAAATGTAGTAGCCGATGCACTCTCAAGACAAATTTTAACAACATCACAGAAAGTTCCTCGATAGATAGCTCTTCTTTAGATACAACTCAGCATTCAGTTGAAAGTAGTTACAATACAAAAGTTACCGAGACAAAAAGCCTTTAAATGATTTCAAACAGCAATTTATGATTGCAAACTGAAATTTCACAATACATGAAAAAGTACAGAACTTTTATTATAAACTAAGACATATTATCGAATATAATACTATAGGAAATTTGATGACTATATTAATAGAATTTAATAGTAGAAGTAAAAAATATGACCATGGACAATGAACCCGGATTTACAATCCCTATATTCAAAGCATTAATGCAGAGATTAGGTATTCAAATCTATTTCTGTGACCCCCAACATAGAACTTCTACTTCAACTTTCACGTTGCATAAAAGAATAATTTGAACTAATTAGCCACCTAGAATGGCAGTACAATCCTAAAACAAAACTATCCATTCTGTAACTAACGAATGTACATATGAAATTTTTTATAACAAAAAAGACCATAGCAATATTCAACAAAAATTGTTATTAGCACAAAAAACCATGTTAGCCAGAAACAATGAAAAAAAGGTATATGAAAACATACAAACCAAATGAGATAGTTTATGAAAAGATAGGAGGATAAAGAAATAAATGTAAACCAAGATTTAAAAAACAAATAATAAAAGAAGACGGGAAAAGAATTAAATCAAAAACATAACTTGTTCATAAAGATAATATAAAACATAAGGAAAGGCTACAGTCCGCTTGGGGCGAACAGTATGATACCCTATCCTATCCTTATCCCTATGTACCCCAAAGAAAAAAAATCATAAGGAAGATGATAGATAGCATTTTATTTCATTCTATGAAATTTATAGAAAAAAAAAATATTTTTTTTAAAAAACGCCCCCAAAAAGTGGGCGTCGCCAAAAACTTTGTATGGGCGATATATTGGAAAAAATATTGGCTAAATATATTGCTAAACATTTTTTTTTCGATTTCTATGAAAATTTTCAAAGAAAACAGCATTTTAGTGAAAAACGCCCACAAAAAGTAGGCGTGGCAAAAAACTTTATATGACAAATTTATAAAGATAGGCAGTACCTACAAATCTTGTGAAGGTTTTACAACTCTATCTCTCTAACTTAAGCCTTAAAACGGTTTTTTCTAAATTGTGGGCGTGGCAGTGGGCGGATTTAAAAACTTTTAACACTTTACCATTTCGGGACCCTAGGGAGTATATGCTCCAAATTTCAGCCTCCTAGCATGACTTTAAAGGCCTCAAAAGTTGATACGGACGGACGGACGGACATTGCTAAATAGTCTTAGGATTTGGTGCTGATCATAAATATATATACTTTTATGGGTCTACGACGAATATTAAGGGGTGTTACAAACTATGTGTCAAAATTAATATACCCTTGGGATAGGGTATAAAAACATTTTTATGGAAGGATGCTGATATTGTTGGTTATACAAGAGAAAATTATCTACTAAAAGAAAATGGTGAAGGAGCCATTTATACTGGCCATAAGGAGTTTTTCCGTATAACCAACCTCACACGCTTCGAACATATTTTAGAAAACACTGGGGAAAAAATAGCAAGCCATAATAATTATTTAAAATATTCAATGGAAGAAAACTATAACGACGATTCAATAGAGCAGAGACGTTGACATAACCATAATGAAAACCCTTTTAGGAGAATGAGATAGATAGATAGATATATTTTATTTCGTTTCAAATTACATATTGTTATCGCACAATTTACATTATTAGCACAGAGATATGATAAACGAATGTAATCTTTCTACTAAAAAAAAATGTATGACTTAGTGAATGAATACTTTTGTTTTAGAAAGAGAATGACATATTGAGGAAACTACGAAAAAGGGAAACCTCATTATATAAATATAATAAAAAAAAAATATATACAGTCCACGACGGATATAAGAAACCTCTAAAATACACAAAAAATGTTTCTTATATCCGAGTTGTTCTTATATGAAAACAACTGATATAAGAAACAAAGTTTTTTGAAATTTTTTGAATGTTATGTTTTGGCTTCTTTTCCAGCGGTGGAGCCATCATTGGGTTTAAAACCTGTTATTTGCAAATCAATAGCAAATTGTTGAACCTTTTCGAGCAAAATCAGGCCACTAAGAATTGCTGAATCTGTTCAAACCATATAGTCATGGCTCTATTTAAGAGCTAATTTTTTGGTTTTCTGTCCCTTTTTTTGATTTAAATTCTTCCAGTTGAACTTATTACATTTAATATCTTCTGATTGATTTACTATTTTGCATGCATGCGTAGTTAAGCTGAGTTTGCTATAAAACTTAAACCCAGTTTAACAATTAAAAAAATATTTGTTTCTTATATTCGTGAGATTTTCTTTGGATTATATCCGAATATTTCGTACAAGCGTGTTTCTTATATAAACTTTTTTTTATATGAACATTTAGAGAAAAGGCACGGTGTTTCCACATGCGTTTCTTATCCGTAGACGACTGTACACATATGTATATATATACACAGACATGTATATATGTATATAAAATAAAAACAAGATTATAAATAAATAAAAAGTATATATGCGTGTATATTTTTTTATACAGAAATAAATAAATAGATAAATATGGATAAATAAATAAATAACAGATAAAAATAGATAGATCTGTGAATAAATAAATACATTTACAGATAAATAAATAAATATATATTTAAATAAATAAATAAGTATAAATAAATTAACAAATAAATAAATAAATTATAGATAAATCGACACGTAAATATGTAAATACTAGTTATCATAAATACAATTATAACATTTATGAAAATAAATTGCAGGGATAAGGATAAGGATAAGTTTTGAGTGCACCTATTAGAGGATTATCAGGAATGTTGCATCTGTTTTGGAATGATTCAGAAAGTTTCTGTATTCTGTTGGAGATCAAATCAACACCAGCTTTATGGTGCAGACCTATAGTGGAATTAAGCCAAGGAAGATTAAGCATAATTTTCAGGATTTTGTTCTGAGATATTTGAAGTTTTTCAACATAGTATTTGGCACAGTTACCCCAAACTTGACAACCGTACACGAGAATTGCTTGAAATATAACTTTATATATAATTATTTTGTTTTCTTTGGAAAGCAAAGATCTTCTGTTGATAAAGGGGTATAACAGTTTGATAGCGATATTTGTCTTTCTACGAACCTGGGAGATGTGTTCGTTAAATGTCAGATTTTTATCGAGATATATGCCTAGATATTTAACAGAAGTCTGCCAGGGTATTGATTTTCCTTAAATATTGATTTGATTCGCCGGTAAAAAGCAGGGCTTTCTTTTTCTGGTGAACGTGAAATACGACGACAAAATTGCCGTATCGTCGGCATATATTGCCGTATCACGGTAAGGAATAGTAGGAAAGTCAGATGTAAACAAATTGTATAAGACAGGGCCAACTACTGAGCCTTGCAGAACCCCAAAATTAAGACTGATAAGACTAGATACACCACTCTTAACATGTACTTTAAAACGACGATCTGAAACAAAACTTTTCACAATTTTACCAAGAAATGGAGGAAAGCGTAGGCTTATCATTTTATATATAAGCCCATCGTGCCACATAGAGTCGAATGCTTCTTCGATGTCGAGTAAGATCATACCTGTAGAACTTCCTACTTCATGATTTCTTTTAATGATGTTGGAAATTCTAAGAACTTGGTGTGAAGTACCATGGTGGCGTCTAAAACCAAACTGTTGATTTGGATAGACCTTGTGATCATCGTTAAACTTAACTAATTTTTTTTTATGATATTTCTTTAACTTTGCTTACTGTACTTAATAGGCTTATCGGTCTGTAATTTTCAATTTTGTCGCGAGGTTTTCCTGGTTTAGGTATTGCAACTACCTTTGCTAATTTCTATTCATATTATGAAGGTAAGGAACTTTATTCCTTCCGTTGGCAGGTTTTTCAGATAAATATTTTTTATATTATCTATTCCACCTGTCTTACGAACAACTAATCTATTTAAGAAGAACTCTCTGTCTTCTTCTGAGATAAATTCATATAAAGGGGGTTGACCAGAAAGATTGAGGTTGCGAATGGTATTGTCCACAATAGTGAAGGTGTTTGCGTCCCCTAGATATTGAGAAACAAGGTGATTCTTGGCAAAATTTTCAGCCAAAACATTAGCTTTTTCCTTATCTGTGAGGTATGAATTTATAACCTTTATCTAGAGAACAATACAGTTATTTCAACATTATCTTTCGTTGATATAAAGTCGAAGTTCATTGAAGTCCCTCTAAGAAGCCTTTTTAAATTCCTACGAAAATTTGCCCAGTCGGCGTGCTTAAGATCTAGATAAACAGTCGTGATTCTTATTTTACCAGGAAAATACAAACGAAAAAATCTTTACTTTCCTTAGATTCGACAACGTTATTTCAATTTTCCACGAATTGAGTTGGAATACACGGCAAAAGCTTATGTTGAAGTGATCTCCTTATCAATATTGCAACACCTCCGCCTCTTCTATCTACTCTGTCCACACGATAGCATTTAAACATCGGGGTAGAGATGCGAATTTCCGAATTTAACCATGTTTCGGTTACCAGAGCAATGTCGATGTTGTTATTACTTAAACAATTATAATTATAAGCTATAATTACTTAAATTACTTAATATGATTGTACAAGAACTTAGACGCTAATTGTGCGACAACATTAAATTGATCTACTCTAGATTTACATGCACCAAGTTTTGTGACCATCTCCATAATGAGTGTATTTAGTTCCTCCATTGAGAACAGATCTCCACTGCCATAGGACGCTGGCACATTATTGTTGTTAAATACACCGGATGCTGAAGGTAAGTAGTGACAAACAAAAGTTACCAAGATAAGAAGTCTTTGAATAATTTTAAACAGCAATTTATGATTGCAAACTGAAATTTCACAATACATGAAAAAGTACAGAACTTTGATAATAAACTAAGACATATTTTTGAATACAATACTATAGAACATTTGATGACTATATTAATAGAATTTAATTGTAGAAGTAAAAAATATACCATGGACAATAAACCCGGATTTACAATCCCTATATTCAAAGCATTAATGCAGAGATTAGGTATTCAAATCTATTTCTGTGACCCTCAACATAGAACTTCTACTTCAACTTTCACGTTGCATAAAAGAATAATTTGAACTAATTAGCCACCTAGAATGGCTGTACAATCCTATAACAAAACTATCCATTCTGTTACGAACGTCCATATGAAATTTTTTATAATAAAAAAGACCATAGCAATATTCAACAAAAATTGTTATTAGCACAAAAAACAATGTTAGCCAGAAACAATGAAAAAAAGAAATATTAAAACATACAAACCAAATGAGATAGTTTGAATTAAATCAAAAGATTGACTTGTTCATAGAGATAATATAAAACATAAGGAAAGGTTACAGTCCGTGTGGGGCAAACAGTATGATACCCTATCCAGAACCCTATATGCCGCAAAGAAAAAAGCGTTAAGACATTGCTAAATAGTCTTAGGTTTTATTCCTGATCATAAATATATGTACTTTTGTGGGTCTACGACGAATATTAAGGGGTGTTAAACATACAAGAGAAAATTATCTACTAATAGAAAATGGTCAAGCAGCCATTTATACTTGTCATAAGGAGTTTTTCCATATAACCAACCTCACACAATTCGAAAATTTACACTTAAGGGTAAAATTATGTGCATTCCTAGCTTTTCGAGTACTGCGGTTGAATTGCTGTAGGGGTGGAATGCAACTGGCTATTTCATTTGAACACTTGTGGCGGAAGTACCGATAAAACAATGACAGACAGGCGACACACGACGATGACTAAGAGAGTCAAATGATTTCATAATGTCTCGATCGCCAATAAATTTTACCGCACGTTTTTGAATCCTGTCAGGTAGCTCCAAATATGTCATTGGTGCACCAGACCAGATATGAGCGTTGTACTCAAGTTTTGGGCGAATGAACGCCTCGTAGATTCTAGCCAGATCAGAAGGGGTGAAATATTTCTTGCATCGCTTAAGGAAGCCTAGACATTTCGCAGCGGTCTTGGCGACATCGAATATGTGGTCATTCCAACGTTCGTCGTTAACGCACATACCGAGGATAGAAACTCTTTCGGTTTCGGCGATGCAAGTGCCATCCATGGATAATGGCAGAGAATTATGGGTTCGCTTCAATAAAAGCAGACAGCATTGCGTTTTGGAAGCATTAAATTCTACTTTGTTGGTTTTAGCCCATTTAAGTATGCTGTCAAGATCGGGATTCAATGAGCTTAACATACGTTGCCATTCCAGTTCAACGCCCAAAGATGAGGGGCGTTGCCCAGAAAACGAATATGTGAAGCTGAGGGTACTGTCATCAGCAAAGGAATGGATTGGATTAGAAGTGACAGACAGGAGGTCATTGATAAAAATGAAAAAGAGAGTCGAAGACAAAACGAAGCCTTGGGGCACACCAGCATTTATTTGGTAATTTGTAGACTTGAAACCGTCCAAAACAACTTGTATTGATCAGACCATAAGGTAATTTCTAATCCATTAAAGAAGGGTAACATCGATCCCAAATGCACGCATTTTCGACAAGAGAGCTTTATGCCAAACTCTGTCAAATGCCTTTGAAATATCAAGCGCAACGACCTTACTTTCACCAGCACGGTGAATAGATTGGTTCCACTTTTCGGTTAGATATGTCATCAAATCACCAGTGGATCTGTTGCTGCGATTCATTAAGAAGATTTCGGGATTCAAGATCTTTCATAAGCTGACGATATATCAGCGTTTTTATGACTTTGGAAAGAAAGGACGTTGCAATTGGTCGGTAGGAGGAGACAGAGGAAGATTCGCGTTTTTTGGGATGGGCTGGACAAATGCTGTTTTCCAACTTCTCGGAAAGAGCCCTGAAGAATAGAACAGATAGAAAAGCTTACGCAGTGGTTTTGCCAGCATGGAAGAACACCTCTTCAGAACGATAGGGAAATACCATCTGGACCAGCGGATTTATGTATGTTGAGATCTCGAAGAACTCTAAGCTGGGCCGTGCCGTGTAGATCCTGACGTCAGCTTTCCAAAACAAATCACTGCAGGTGTTATGCCCGTACAATGAATTGCTTTAGTCTGCCAACAAAATCTACACAACGCGACCCGCTATTCGCCAACTGATACCCTACCCAGCCATAGCAACTGCACGCAAAAACATACGGCACTTGCTATAGCCAAGCAAGGCAGCAGTAAACGTATTTTGTGAAGGTAGTGCTTTATTCCAGCAACTTCAAGTTCAAAACAGTTTTTTCTAAATTGTGGGCTTAGCAGTTTATCATTTCGGGATCCTATGGAGTATTTGTTGAGCAATTTTAGCTTCATAGATTAAATTTAAAGGATACGCCAAGTCTTTGTCAACTCAAAAACGTGTTGATAACCCGTTGAGGCTTTTTCGTTGCCAGTTTATACGTATTACTCACCGCCAATATAGTGGTATTATCCGCAAACGTAGCTACAGTTGTACTGTACTTCCTGGGGAATATCTCGAGTATAGATTTAAAATAGAATGGGAATTAGGACGTTGGCTTGTGCTCCTTCCGCAAATTCATTGAATTCGGAATATTCGTGCCTAACACGAAAGAATCTGTCAGCTTAACAAAAACTTAATATCTCATATATTTTCTTCGAATAGGCTTATTTGAGCCTATGTAACAATCCCGTATGCGGTATGCCACACTTTATCAGAAGTCCAGGAGACTTCGAGAAAATCGCTACAACATATTTGTTTTAAGCTCGATGGCTTTGTCTATTTCAGTGGTTATTCGATAAACGTGGTCCATTTTGGAGTGTTTAATTCTAAATTGTTGATTAGATAATAACTAGGGCTCTTTTATAATCGGAAGTAACCATTTTAGTCAAAAATTTCAAATACTTTTTGACAAAATTGGTTAAAGATATATTGGTATTGAAAATGGTATGTATATTCTTTTCATATGTGGATTTTCCTGGCTTTGGGACCATTATTACCTCAGCTACTTTCCATTGTCGTGGGACGTATAATAACCTAAAAGAAACATTTAAGAGAAAAACGAAGATGCTATGAGACTCTTTTAAGACCTGTCCCGTAATTAAGTTCTATCCTTACCTTAATTTCGGTTTCTGTATTTCATAACACAGTTCAGTGTAATTTTGATTTGAAAATATTCAGGTATCCCGTCTAAGACCGTATCTTCGATTAGCTCTTGACCGTCAATTGGCTTTAACGTTTCTTCTCAGAGCGAGTAGTTCGAATTTTTATTCGCGGTGTGACCTTACAGATATGAAAAATTCTGAAGCAATTCGGTTATTTTTTGAGTCTTCTCTTCTCTTCATTTAACGACGAGATTATGATCAGGATTAAAGGCATCATAACCTTCCCACTTCACTGCATTCCTACTGGTCCGCCTGTGGGGTTCGCCGTTTCGACCTCAAAAAATATTTGCAGGCCTCCCGATTTTGGATCACTTCATCATTGATGCCAATCAAATGCTGATATTTCTGCATTTGTGTGATGCAGGAGTTTTTAGGTCTGCCTCTCTTACGCAATTGTAAGGGAACGTTGATTGCCATTGCTTTTTAGACAGGGTTCGTAGGATCCCTCCTTTGAACATGACAATACCAACTGAGTCGGCCGTGCTCCAATTTGTTCGAGATGTGTACTTTGACCTGAAGGCTTCCTCGAATTCTGGAACTTCTAATTCGATCAAGCTTTGTTACTCCTGCTGTCATTCGAAGAATCTTCATCTCAGCTGCTGTCAACTTGCCCTTATACTTTTTGTACATTGTCCAGCATTGTGAACCGTATGTGAGCGCCGGACGCACAACTGTGGTGTAGAGCCTTGCAGCTTAGGAGACATTTTTCGGTCACAGAAGATGGCAGAGTTTTCCTGCCATTTCATCCACCTTACGTTTACACGATGATTGATGTCATCATCAACGGCTGCTTCGTTGTTAATCATTGATCCCAGATATTTGAACTTTTCACACTTGGGAACCACCACCCCATTTAAATAAATGTCTGGAATGGGTTGGCTTGGGTCAGAGAATGGGCAGTAAAATACTCTGTATTTTTTTTGGCTAACACAAAACCTTTTCCCTTCTAAAACATCTACCCAAACTTCAAGTCCTCGTTGCAGGGAAGTCGGATCATCACTTATGATGCCTCCATTATCAGCAAGGAATAACAGATACACTTTAGGGTCCGTCGCTTTTCTCTCAAGCTGATAATCTAGGAAATAAAGAGCAAAGGACTTAAGACACTTCCCTGGTGAACACCGACTTTTATTGGAAATTCGTCGGTGACCCCTGCGGGACATCTGGCTTTTGTCTTCGCTCCCTCGTACATATCCATGATCATCTGTACGTAGGTTTCAGGAACTCCTCGTTGTCTTAGTGCTCCCACATATCTGGTGCGCTGCACTCTTTATCCTCAGCTTCGTTTGTGTTATTACTGAGGAAATTCTTCATGTCGATAGTAAATAACTCGCCTTTTCCTTTGTTCGCTTTGAAACCTTTGTTTGTTTTTTTCTTCTTCTCCATGAATATTTCTGTCAGGAGGAGATGGTGTTATCGGGTTATTACCTGTCCTACGATCACTTTGCAATCTTTAACTCTAGGCTTCATGAAACTTGCCACCAAATGGTAGTCAATCTGGGCTTCATTTCCGCCACTACTATAAGTGACCAAGTGCCGGCTCTGTTTGATAAACATTGTATTTAAAACGATAAGACCGTATAACTTGCACATGCTTAGGATGTCTTCACCAGAAGAATTCCTGGTGCCGTATTCTAGTCCTTCATGCTAGTCCTTCATGGCAGTCTTTTAAATTCATCTGGGCTTCATTTCCGCCACTACTATAAGTGACCCAGCGCCGGCTCTGTTTGGTGAACATTGTATTTAAAACGATAAGACCGTATGACTTGCACATGCTAAGGATGTCTTCACCAGAAGAATTCCTGGTGACGTATGCTAGTCCTTCATGGCAGTCTTTTAAATTCTTCGTTAGACTTCCCGACATGTCCATTCAAATCTCCTCTAACAAACAAATGCTCATCCTTTGGGTTACTCTTGATGGGGTTGTAAAAAACAAGTTACAATGCACCTTTTCCTCTCTTCTCGTACCCGATTTGGGGAGCATACGCACTGACAATATTCAACACCTCGCCTTGAATCGCCAGTTTGAGAGACATCGCCTACGCCAATAAACCAGAAACGTTAGGGGACTTGGACGCCAACATTCGTGGCGTTATTGCCGACATACCGCCCAAATGCTTAAAAAAGTGGTTGAAAATTGGACCCCTTGATTTGTCTTTATTTGATCCAGCCGCGGCGGCCACATGCCCGAAATCATATTTAAACATTAATGGCATAAAACTATCCTTCCAATATAACCAAATTGATGGACAAAACAACAATTTTCTTCTGATTTATTTCAATTCGAAGTTCTATACTTCTAAAAAAAACAGCCTTTATTATTGCAATTATTAAGAATCGTCGAATAGAATATGAGGGGCATGCTGCCCCCTGCAACCCCCCTGCTTCTTTTCACTTCCGATTAGATTCCGATTGGTGCGATGTTGGGTATATGCGTAGACTTATTGGATATAAACAAAGTTTGCATATAGCCAACCGCGCGCGTACTCCAACTCTAACAGGGAAACTAAGCAGAGGGGTTGCAGGGGGGCAGCATGGCCCGTCAAATTCCATTCCGTAACTATTAAATCAACCACGAAAGCATTAAGAATTTTAAAAACGAAATAAATCCCGGCTGCCCTTACACGTAATAGTAATTGAACCGACAGATACGCTGCGATAGTATTACATAGAAATCAACTCAAATAAAACCATAAGGAAAGGCTACAGTCCGCTTGGGAACAGTACGATACCCTATCCATATCCCTCTATGCCCCAAAGAAAAGAGGATTAAGCTGGTGATAAATATTATTCAATTTCATTCAATGAAATTTATAAAAAAAAATATTTTTTGAAAAAGCCCCAAAAAAGTGGCCGTGGCCATAAACTTTATACGGGCGATATATTGGAAAAAATATTTGTTAAATATCTTGTTATACATATTTTTTCAGTTTCTATAAAAATGATCGCTGAAAACAGCATTTTAGTGGTAAAAGCCCACAAAAAGTGGGCGTGGCAAAAAATTGTATATGACAGACTTATAAAGGAGGGCAGTGCCTATATATCTTATGAAGGTTCTAACACCCTATCTCTCTAACTTTACCCTTCCATTAGCATCCTAGCGTAAATTTAAAGGCCTCAAAAGTTGATACGGACGGACATTGGTAATACGATATTATTAAGAGGTGTTGCAAACTATGTGTCAAAATTAATATACCCCTAGGATAGGGTATAAAAATATTGAAATACAAATATGAAATAAAACCCCAAAAGAAGGAAATAAGTCCCAGAAAAAAAGAAATAAGGCACGAATTTAAAAAAAAAATTTTGTTGCTGTTTCGCGTTTATATTTTTTGGGCCTTATTTCCTAGAGCCTCTTCATTGCCGAGAATTCCTTCGTGTCCTGGAACCCAGCAAAGAGTCACTCTGTTATGGGAAGTGAGTTGTTTTAGAATGGTTAGACAGTTCCAAACAAGTTGAGAGTTCAACTTGTAGGAGTTAAGAGCTTTGAGTGCTACTTGGCTGTCTAAGAGGATGTAAATATTCGATATTGTGAGATTACGCCTTAAGCTTTCCCTTGCCCGTAGTACATTGGCATAAACTTCTGCTTGGAAAATTGATGTTGTGTATCCTAGGGGAACTGACATTTTTAGTTGGGTCCGCTGATTCCTGCTCCTACACCCGTTGACATTTTTGATCCATCCGTGTACAAGACTGAGTGGGCTGTGTTTAGCCTCTATGGCAGCAGAATGCAGATATTTTGTTTACCTTTTCCCACCACACTAAAGCTGAATAAGTAATGATTGGTATGACTATGGTCAGGTAGGTCCAATGTATAATTTTTGGGCGTAGACCCAAATAGTGATTTCAGTGTTGACACCTGCCCTTCGCAATATTTGTTCAAGGCAAGATTTTAGAAGCTACATGCTTTTTTGGAAGGGGATTTGCTTTAGACAGAAAATTTAAGACTGAATTTCGTGGGCTTCGGAAGTTGGAAAAGATAGAGATCATACGTTGGATATCGAGTGAAGGATCATCGCACATCCAAATCGGTTTAAGCGATGCCTCAGAAAGAAATATGCAGCAGTTTTATATACCCAATTACCATCCAGTGGTCCAGAGAGAATTCACCAACTTGCATCCAAAACCTCAATTATGAAATATATCGTTGCCACAAATAGAGCTCTGTGCGGCATTATTAAGGTTTCTACAGAGAATTGTATGGGCTATGAAGTTTGAAAGATTGTAGATGTTTGCATGCTCCGATTCTAGCTAATAAAATAACAGAAATTTAAGCCCTCGCAATCAAGGCTATCTACCGACATATGCAAAGATAATCCAGCAGACATCAGTTCTCGGGGACTATTTTCCGAAAAGCTAATCGACAGTCAATTGTGGTGGAATGGGCCACAATTTCTTAAAGGTTTCTCGCCAAGCGAGATATTACCGGCGACCCATACCAAAGACAAGCTCAGTTTAAAAACTTAACCCTTTTCTTGGTGAAGGATAGATTCTTCCTCTAGCGGGTAGATTGATTTCACCAACGGCACCCTGTAATCCTAAAAGAAATTCACAATACCTCATAACTGCTCGCAGACCTTCGTCAAATCATGGTGGTAAGCAGCTGATGATGGCCGAAATCCAAAGCACCGGTCCCTAATTTGAAAAGTCTATTCAAAACAACAATATACAAATGTGTTTCTTGCAAATGTGCGTTTCGCTATAACGCAAAAATGAAAAAACAGCTCATTTCATCATAAACAGACCATTTTTCAATACCGGCGTTGACTATGCTGGACCTGTGGTAATCAAAATATGTAAGGGAAATGCAACAGAATGGCCAAGGGTATATCAAGGCTTGTAGAACAAAATCACACATAATATCCATCCAGGAACCATGGCCTTGGTTGCTTGAGTGATTTATACCACGTTCTTTATGATGAGCAATCCGAAAGACCTAGGATTTGCCTTATTGTATCGAAATCCTTTACAGCTACTATGATCAAAAGCTTTTGTAGCCAAGATTTGGTAGCTGTTTCTATAACTTACCATGCAAATGATAATTGGGATTTGTCGGCTTATTTCCCCTATGACTCTCTAACCCCTCCTCAACCAAAGGCTGTTGTAGAGCTCGTAGAGTATTCTGAATTCAAAAGGTTGGGTCTTGTCTTGTGCTGTGATGCTACCTACCTTTGTTACAGCCAGAAGACAGCAAGTAATTGATGTTACCCTGTCAAACAGGCATTTGAAGTCTATCATAAATTGGAAGGTATCGCCAGATAGCACCTTATCAGATCACAGATACATCGAATTTCAAATCTACTGCGAACTTTCACCTTCGCAAGAGAGGAGAAATCCGAGAAAAACGAACTGGCCGTGGTTTAGAGAAGAGCTTGCCAACTCTGTCAAAGTTCCACTCAAACTTAGATCAAGACAGGGAGTGGAGAGGTCTGCTCAGGATCTGAACAACGTCCTTAACCGCTGCTTTGAACTTTCGTGCCCTGTTTCTAAACCCCCCCGCAGAAAATCAGTTCCCTGGTGGAACTCCGAACTGCAGTGTCTTCGTAAAGAAACTAGGAACCTACTAAATCGGTCTTTAAAAACAAACTTAGTAGAAGACTGGAATCTTTATCGATCGAAACAAAAAGTTTTTAAGAGACTTATTCGCAAGTCGAATCTCTAAGTGCAACTAGTAGGCTTGTTAAAGTCCTCCAAAGGAACAGACCAAGTAAACTGGATGCAATCCTTAAACCTGATGGCACGTACATTGAGACAAGGGCGGAGACTTTCAGTCTTCTACTTGAGACTCACTTTCCGGGAAATCAGGTTACTACGTGGTCTTCAGCCCTTCAAACGACGGTGGCTACATTTGAACCGACTCATACCACGCGGCACAGCTGGTATTTTGCATCGGTAGTGGTGACTGATGATGCTATCAAATATGCTGTTGCATCTTTTGAGAGTTTCAAGTCACCTGGTCCGGATGGAATTTATCCAGTTTTGCTGAAACAAGGTTTAAGTCAGGTTTTGCCAATGTTGAAAAGAATTTTCACCGCGAGCTTGGCCTTGGCCTATATACCTTCCCCATGGCGAATGGTTAAAGTGGTTTTCATACCAAAAATTGGTAAGTCTGACTACACTCTAGCCAAAAGCTTTAGACCAATAAGTCTGTCTTCCTTCTTACTGAAAAGTTTGGAAAGACTGGTTGAGCTGCATGTGCGAAAAGTTGCTCTTCAATCACATCCTCTCTCTGAGACGCAACATGCCTATCAGCGCGAAAAATCCTGCGAGACTGCGCGTCAAAACCTTGTTGGTAGGATTGATAGTGCTCTTGACCGGAAGGAGTACGCGTTGCGCATTTTCTTCGATATTGAGGGTGCTTTTGATAGTGCGACCTTTGACAGTATGTGTAACTCTGCCAGACAGCATGGTGTAGATGAAACTTTGGTGTTATGGATGAAAGCAATGCTAATGTACAGGATGTTGGTAGCGAATGCACATTGTGGCAAGTGCGTTATAAGAGGGGTAAATAGGTGCTGCCCTCAAGGTGGTTTTCTGTCTCCCTTCCTATGGTTTATGGTGGTAGACTCTCTGATTATGGCTCTCAATTTTCCTGGAAACTACACTCAAGCTTATGCGGATGATGTCGCCGCTCTTTCTGTCGGTTGGTTCAAATCTAGGGGCTGTCTGCTCTCAAGCGCAGAGTTCCCTGGATATGATCGATATCTGGTGCACTAGTAATGGGCTTTCAGTGAATTCTCTTAAAACCACGGTTGTTCTTTTTACGAGAAGGAGAGTCGTCACTGGTCTGTCCCATCTCGTGCTTAAAGGTGTCACCATCCCTATATCCGATGCAGTCAAATATCTGGGTGTAATCCTCGATAAAAAACTTCTATGGTCCAAACATATCGAATCGAAAACCGATAAAGCGCTGTCGACTTTCTGGCAGTGTAAAGGCGCTTTTAGTAAGACATGGGGCTTGTCTCCGAAACGGGTCCTTTGGACCTATACGGCCATGATTAGACCGCTACTCTCATATGCAGAAGAGAAATGTTGCTGCTTCTTTTGCCAAACTCCAAAGAACGGCATGTCTCGGCTGCACAGAGGCCTTCCCTAGCACCCCGGGATTTGCTCTTGATGCTTTGATGAATCTTCCTCCCCTTGATTTATATATCATGATCCTTTGACCCCTGTCTTATGGATATGCCGTCTGATGCAATGACACCAGAAATCCTTCTGCAAAAAAACTACAACGTCAACTTTCCACAGGTAACGGAATGGCATCGGTCAGACTCTGAACCATGGATTGAATGCTATCGTATTTTCACGGATGGCTCCAAAACCGGGCAAGGGTCTGTTGCTGGAGTCTTTGGGGAATGCGATGATATACGACTTTACTACCCCTTGGGTAAGCATGCATCTGTTTTCGTAGCGGAGATTTTTGCCATCCTAATGGCTATGCGCTATATTGTGAACAACAGGTGAAGGGCTAGAGGCATTTGCATCTGCAGTGATAGCCAAGCTGCATTAAAAGCGCTTCTAAACCCTCTTACCTCGTCCAAGTTAGTGCTAGAACTCAAGATTTCTCTGAAATTGGTCGGAAGACTGAACACAGTGAATCTTGTCTGGGTACCAGGTCACACTGGCATCCTGGGAAATGAAATCTCGGATGAGCTTGCTAGGCAAGGTTCAGAAGAAGTTTTCTCAGGACCCGAACCTGTGTTGGGTCTACCTGCATCTTTAGTCATGTCTTCTATCGATTCTTGGGTTTCTCGTGAACACAAGATTCGGTGGCGCGATTGCGGTAAATGTAGACAAACATTTCCCAGTTTTAATTCAAATATTTGCCCGGTCAGCATTTTTTCTTCTATCTCTGAGGAGAATCGACTGCAGGTTGCTTGTAGGCGTTCTTTCGGGCCACCAAGCTGTTGCTAAGCACTAATGTGTTGGGCTTAAGCGACACCACTACCTGTCCTGCTTGCCTTGAGGAGGATGACACAGCAGAATACTTTCTCTGCAGTTGTCCGGCCAATGCTCGCATCAGGTGGCGGAGCAGCTCTAAAACCGGTTTGGACTTACGGTATACAGCTTTGGGGTTGTACAAAACCAAGTAATGTTAACATTTAAAAAAAAAAGTCCTAAGATAAATTGTAAATGCTCCGTGGTATATCAGAAACGCCGATATCCACAGAGATCTAAGTATAACTACCGTTGAAGACGAAATACGAAATCTCGCGCGTAAACAGCACACTCGCCTAATTGACCATTGCATTGACGCTGTAGTACAGATTCTAGATCAGAGAAATCGTGTGCGCCGATTATAAGAGACAAAACTTTTTGAATTATCGCAATAAAATGTAACCGCATGTTATTATCGGTATAAGAAAGTGCTTCCGCTGGGAGGTTTCCTGCCAAACGTATTTAAATATTTAAATTAAAACTTGTTTCCTAGTTGTAGTATATAGTATTTTCTAGGGAGGTTATTTTAGTGAGTAAGAATCTCACACTATTATGAGTGTTGGCAGAGAGCATGTTCACAGCACCAGCCCCACAATGTGGCTGACGTGCTTTCGTATTGCATTCGCATTTTTATATTTGGCAAGCCTTCAATTTTGAAGGTCTATATTTAAAATACAAGTAGAGCTTGCAGTTATAAAAATGAATATGGAATAATTTTACTTAAATTAATTTTTTAGACCTTTCAACTTTTGTATAAATCCGAGAGTAAATCCATTACTATATTTATCAAGTAATGTGACTCAGAAACATGGGATATTGAATAATTTAACCCTTTCATAATTTATTTATTTATTCATCAATCAGACAATAAATTTCTTACAGACTTGTGCTAATTAAACATTAACAAAAACGCGGTATATATATTAAGTAAAAAATTAATTAAAACATAAGGAAAGGCTACAGTCCGCTTGGGGCGAACAGTATGATACCCTATTCTTATCCCTATGCACCCCAACGAAAAAAAGCATTAAGAAGATGATGGATAGTATTTTATTTTATTCTATGAAATTTATAGAAAAAAAATATTTTTAAAACGCCCCCAAAAAGTGGCCTTGGCCAAAAAATTTATATGGGCGATATATTGAGAAAAATATTGGCTTCATATATTGTTAAACATTTTTTTTCGATTTTTATGAAAAAAATTTTCAAAGATAACAGCATTTTAGTGAAAAACGCCCACAAAAAGTAGGCGCGGCAAACAACTTTATACGACAAATTAATAAAGGTGGGCAGTAGCTACATATCTTGTGAAGGTTGTACAACTTTATCTCTCTTACTTAAGCCTTAAAACGGTTTTTTCTAAATTGTTGGCAGTGGGCGTATTTTGAAAATTTTAACACTTTACCATTTCGGAACCCTAAGGAGTATATGTTCCAAATTTCAGCTTCCTAGCATAATTTTAAAGGCCTCAAAATTTGATACGGACGGACGGACGGACATTGCTAAATAGTCTTAGATTTTGGTCCTGATCATAAATATATATACTTTTAGGGGTCTGCGACGAATATTAAAGGATGTTACAAACAATGTGTCAAAATTAATATACCCTTAGGATAGGGTATAAAAATGATTTTGTAGATTACATTTAAGAATAGAATGACTGATATGAAATTTAAAATCAATGTCATAGGCAATACGATTAATTTTCCTGACACAGCGAGTTATTGGCTCATTAAGTGCATAATTAGTTCTCTGATCGTTTATAAAATTATTAAATTTTTTTTAAATCCGTAAATCTACAACTAGGTTATATCCTAACTACTTACTTACTTACTTACTTAACGGGCTCCCGACCCATGAAGAATCTCTAAAGGTTTTCTTTCGAGGGAGCTCAGTATTAGCTCTCCTTCCTGCTTATCATCCAGCACTCGGAGCAGTATAGCAGAACTGGCAGAATAAGGGTTCTGTAGAGCATGCAGTTTGTCCTTCGACTTAGGAGTTTGAATATGTTTGGCCTAACCGAAGTAGCAGCGGTTTCCAAGGGTAATTCCACCAGGTTGTCATTCATGGAGTTTATATTTACACCGAGTTAGATAAACTCTTAAACAAGTCCGAAGTGGCTTCTATCAATAGTGACATTTTCTCCTAGTCGATGGACAGATGTTTGTTTGTTTGATAATAGCATGTATTAGTTTTCTTCTCATTAACTTCAAGACTCATTTGCTTCGCCTGTTGTTTAATAGCCATGAAAGGATCTACCACGGTGCATTGAAAGCGTCTGAAGATGTCAATATCGTCCGCATATCCCAGTATATGGACGGATCTGTGGAAGGAAGTGAATTCCGTGCTGACACCTACCCTGCGCACTATCTTCTCAAGAACAAGATTGAAGGAGTCACATGATAGCGCATCTCCTTGCCGAAATCCGGTGCATGTTTGGAAGAATTCAGATGTTCTGCTGCCAAACTGCACATTGCACCGCCTGTTCTCTAGCTCCACGTGACACAGTTGGATAAGTTTGGCCGGGATCCCGAATTCGGCCATCACCATGTAGATCTCCTGACGATTAGTACAATCATATGTAGGACAGCAAACGTAACGTCTATTTCATACAAAGATACTCAATTTGGACGTATGAGTCAGGATCCAATCCAAAGCCACCGACGAGTCTGTCCAAATGTTGAATTTTCGACCACAGTTTAGCAAAATGATGTGCAGCACACAGTTCAAGTCGCGGAATTTGTTTCTTATTTGATGGCTCAACTCGTGATTTTCCTACCAGCAATCTAACAGAAATGGCATCCTTAGTGTTGACTGTTCGAAGATAAATGCAGCATCCGTACGCATTCATGGATGCGTCACAAAATCCATGGACACTCTTTTTAAAAGGGGCTTGAGCACATCTGGGAACCGGCAGATTTTGAATTGAGTGCAAATCACTCAATAATGTCCTCCACTATGTATCTATTGCTTGCGGAATGGCAGTGTCCCACTTAATGTTCTCCATGCACAGCCTTTGCAAAATGATTTTTGCCCTCACAATAATTGGACATAAAAGACCCAATGGGTCGAAAAGATATGAAGCCGCAGATAAAATTTTCCTTTTTGTATATGAAGAATATATTTGGGTAGGATTGTAAGAAAAGCAGAAATTGTCATCAAGCGCATTCCAAGTTATCCCTAAAGTACTTTTAACGTTGGATTCGTTAATATTTAAATCCTTTCCAATGTCATTGGTTGAAAGTGAAGAGTGGTTGTTGTGCCACTTGGCTAGTTCTAGCCCAGCAGATTTTAGAATGGAAACAACTTCCCTTTGCTTACGTTTTAAGGTTTCAAAGTCGTCTGCCCCTGTGATCAGGTCATCTACATAGAATTCAGATCGAAGTACGGCTGCCCCAAGCTTTTACTGTTGTTCATATTTATCTCCTAGATATTGAAGACATCGAATAGCCATGAAGGTGCCGAAGACGTCCCATATGTCACTGTATTCAGAGCATAGGTTTTAATGGGAGACTTCACATTTTCCCTCCATAGGATGTACTGAAACCTATGGTGATCGGGATGTACCAAAATTTGCTGGTACATTTTAACAATGTCGGCTGTAAGTGCAAATTGAAACAGTCGATAACGAGTATTGAAAATAAATCTTTTTGAATCGAGGGTCCTACCATAAGGATCCCGTTAAACGAAATATTCGAAGAGGTGCGACATGAAGCGTCGAATACTACTCGCAATTTGGTTGATGTACTGTTTGGTCGTAGCACACATTGATGAGGTAAGAAGTACGAGTATTTTGACGCGATGGAAGACCAGCTCCGAGCCTGATTTGACCTACCAGTAATAAATCGAGTAATGATCTTGGTTTGAGTTATGTACCCGATCATCGTTTCTATCATCCCGATACCTTGAATATCAACACTTTTCGATTTCATTCGCAGGCCTAGAATTTTAACAAAATATTCCTTAATCATATTGAGTTGAGAACAAGAATTGATTGTTGTGTAATCGAAAGTGAAGTTCTATTGCCATACTCGTTCTGTCCTAATCTGGGTTTAATGATTGGTTTCTTGCCCGTATCGAAGCACATTAGTTTGCTTTCACGAACCTCTAAATACTGGCAACGTCGACTCAGAACTTCAGAGCAGTGATCCCATTTCGGAAGTCTATCGTGCTTAAGTTGTTCATCCCATTTTTCTTGGGATTCTGGATCAGCTTTTGATATGGCAATATGAATTATAATTGCATTGCAAATTTCGGATTCTGATCCTATGGATTGCAGTGAATTGAAAATTGCAGAAACGTTGTCGATGACATTCCTTAAGTGGGCAGCAGATGTTTTTTGAACCTTTGTGATATGTACACCAAAAAAATCAGACAGTCGTTACCGTAACGTTCTTTTAATCTCTCAAGTGCCTTATCATAATTTTCTTCAGTTATTTGGAATGTTTTGACTGTTTCTAGGGCTTGGTCGGTTAAGTAATTGAGCAAATGGTTAAATTTCTCAATCTTCGAGAGGGTCAGTCCGTTGTGAACACGCTTTATAAAAGTATTAATAAAGTTTTTATATTCGGAGTACTTCCCATTGAATCGCGGCAGTCTTGCGAAGGGTAAATGATTGAGTGACTGAGGTATGGATAAGGTTGTCTCTAACGCACCAGTACAATTCCTTTTTTCATGACCCATTTGTGATAAAATTTTCGATTTTGTGGAAACATACACCTCTTCCAACTCACTACGACCTGTATCAGAAGGTTTGGAACTTTGATTTGAGTTTGGTTTAAAATAGGATTGCTTTAGCTTGTTTAAAATAGGATTCAACGATTCCTAAGCGACATTCTAGTTCTGTTGGTGATAATGTTTTGGTTTCGATAAGTGTCTTAATTCGTGGTATGCTTCCTTTGGTGGAGGCGCGAGAAGTTTTTAGACACTCAATTTTTTATTGTTTTGTGTGCGACCAATAAATTTGTTAGTTTGTGGACCTAATGTCCAATGGTTCTGTTCTAACAAATTCAAACGAATTTAGTTTGTGCCGCGAATGAATAACAGAGCAAATAGATCGATGACAGCTAGCAATCTGATACCCAATGTGAATTTAAGCGAACTATGAATACTCGTCAAGCGAAGAAACATCAACCGCAGCAACGACGAAATTAAAAATTCCTACGCTTATATCTATAACAGCAACGCGTTTCAATCACAAGTTGATGATGTAAATTGTAAACGATGATCAGCGAGCTACACACGAATGCAAAAGAAAAAGCTTTTTATGCAATTTTGTGTGGAACCTACAACTAATGCAAGCAATGAGCGACGAGAAGTACGAGAGTTTTTTTTTTCGATTATACTCGAATTCGAAATTGAGCGAACGAAGAGTGCGTGGGCAATGTGTTGGCAGTGGGCGTATGGCGAACAAGACTACGATTTGGTATTTGTCTCTTTGCTTGTGTGTTCGAAAGCTTATCAGCATGCGTGTGAAGAGAGAGAGAAATGTATGTGTTTTGTTTTTATTTTTTTTGCACTCTCGCGACCCGTTACCGTTACCGCTACCGACAGAGTCTTTTACCGAAATGTCTTATTTTCCGCACGTTTTCGGAGTAAATCTTTTCAAACGACACTGATTTTTATTAAATTAACGAGATTTTTTTTTGTCAAAAGTCCTGTCACGATCGCCAAAATGTACAGTCGAAATGTTTTCCGGCTGCTCATTGGGAATAATTTGCTTCTAAAATGTCGCAATAAAATTCCCTCTGAATGAATGTCCTTTTTCTTTATGTAAAGTGTTTTTTTAAGGTCTCAATACTTGAATACTGAGATCATCCACTCAATCAACGAATCAAAAACAACCAGCGAATTGTGGAACGACAAGTGAAAGCTTTGCGACTCGGTTGATGCCAACGACAAAAAAAATTTTTATTTCTCCAATGGTGTACAAAGAGATTTGATTTAGTACATGATTGTACATTTTTAGAACAACTATTTATAAGAAAAATATGGCGAACATTGGTTTTTAGGCGCTAAGTTTAAAAGTTTCAAAATTCGAATCTGACCTTAATACAATACGTATAACAAATTTGTGTGGTACTTTATTTATTTATCGCCATTTATTTAAAATGTTATGATGTTTGATGTTTTTGTAGAAGTGTCGTGGGTTTGTTTGACCCAACAGCACTTTATTTTGAAAAGTGTGTAAATTTTGTATATTACTTGTTTTGGTACAACCCAAAAGTTGTATAACATACGTGCAAACCGGTTTTAGAACAGTTCGTTTTGCATTCTGAGTTCGGAAAAGCAACCAAGCAGCCAATGCATTAGGTTATATTGAATAACGAGCACTTCCGACCTGGTTCGTTGCTGATTCCACCGAATTACTCATTCAACCGTATTATCATCTGCAAACGTAGCTACAGTTGTGCCTTGTCTCCTTTCGCCCATCCGCCAATATCTTTTCTTATAGGAGCCGCTTGCGTTTTTGGCTTTTTAATGCTTTTCATAGCTTTCCAGAGGGAGTAGTTTGAACTCTTATCTGCAGTGAGACCTTCAAGATATGAAAAGACTTTGCGATTTTTAAAGTCCTCAATCGTTTTCTTTAGAGTGCTAGATAGATTATTTAATATTGTTTTATGTTTCGAGATTGTTGCCAATTTTTACGAGGTTTTCTTTTCTCTTTTACTAATTCGGTTATTTCCCGATAATATTTAATTGCCCTTTTTGAATTTATTATCATTTTGTAAGGAGTATTAAACCAGGCAGAGCTTTGTATGACTCCGATTAGTTTATCGACTTCGTCTTCAAGTGCATATGGTGTTTGAAGAGATTAATTAAGATCGTTTTTATTTGTGCAGTTTTTTCTAAAAGTGTCCCGGTTAGTTTTTAAACTAGTTAGTCTGGGTGGACCGTCCTTTTCCCGCAGGCAGCCGCTAATAGCCAGAATGACTGGCGAGTGGTCAGAGGAGAGATCGCAACTTTCCTCAACTTTAACACAGCTATCAGACACATAAAAATCTAGAAGATCTAGAGTTTAAAAGAATGCGACGGCCTATATGTTGGTTTACCTGTCAAGAAAAAGTCTACTTCGAATTCCATACTCGCTTCGTATAAGAATCTACCTTTTGATGTAATACATCTAGAACCTAAACGTGGCCGTTTGGACAATTTCTTAGTCGTTGGTCTGGAATTCGACGACTTTCTTTTAAGAGGTCTTTCATTCTGTTGTGTGGATAGTGCCATAACCTTTTTCCGCCGTGCAGTTATTTTGGCGATGGGTAAAGATCTTTTCTTTAATACATTTCGCCTGTTTTGTAGTCACTTCGCAGCCACGATAGTTCCTCTGCAATTTATGCAAATTTATGGCCAATCATTTCTTTTCAGACGAGACGAGTACATTTTACTTAATGCGGTTCTTTTGGCAATACGCGGTAGTATGATTGTAACCTTGTCAACGCTTACACTGAGGGACGAATCGTGTCCTTTGTCGCACCGACTCAATTCTGACCAAGTTGCGGAAGTCCACGTTTTACTACTATTTCCTCATTTCGCTTTTAATTTTTGAGGAGATTTACTGCGTCGATAATTTTCAAGCCTTTCGCTTGAAGATCTTGCAAAATGTTTTCTTTGCAGCATGAAGAATGTAGAGCTCGGGCTATTACTCGATGCGGCCTTTCGGATTTCTTTTCATACTTGTACCATTGTATATTCTTAGCAATAAGCTTTTTAGAGTCGCTTCATAGATGTTACTTTAAATTCGAATTTAAAAATATCTTTGAGAAAACTCTACAATTTTATATAATCCGCTATTCCGACAACTTTAGTTGCAGGCGGTAGGCTTACCCTTTCACGGGGCTTGTTTTCGGTCAATTCATTTGCTTTGCTTTTTGTTTTCTAATGTTTTATTTCTTTACTGATTTCGATTACTTTTCTTTGTTTTGTTTGGTCGCCTCTTGGTATTTGGATCTTTTTCACGCGCTAGCTCTTCTTCGTCGGTAAAGTACTCGCGACGAACTGGACTGATTGTTTTAACTTCAGCCTCTTTTTTTGAGCTGAGATTCCCTAAGCGATTTGTCCTCGACTTTGAGTAGATCTATTTCGTATGGTCCAGTTTTTCAATTTTACTAAACTTAAAGCGGAGTTCATTATTTTATTTATTTTTTAGTCTAAAACTCGGTATACGGAGGGTAATTTTTAGTCGCCTCTAAAGACAGGCATGACTGACTACCTCGGGTATATTCTAACCCCTACCCCTATTTCTCAGATGACGGCTTGGAGCATACAAATTTATCAAAGACAGAGCAGACTGGGCAGCGTTACCGATGGCCTTCTTTAGTGGCCATATGTCAATTTTTTTGATCTGAGGCCCCTTTTGGACGACTTTTCATAATTTCTCTGTTCTTGCCACTTTTTACAAAATTGGCTATTATTTACAATTTTTTTTAGAGAAATATGCTCTGTATCCGTTTATCTCATATAGTTCCAATTACTAATTAAGTATATTTCTGCCTTATTGATAGCCTGCATGAATACTACTAACTGAATGACCATATTGAAGCAGGTATCCTGGAATGAAACCCAGCCATTTTCAATGCACTAACAAAATTGAAGTAAGTAGATTATATAGCTTATATATTGAAATTATTGTTTGTTTTTTTCTTATTTTTATCTGTCGTTTGTTTGTTCGGTTACCGATTTGTAGTTTCAAATATAAATTAAATTTAGTGATAATAAATAACAAAAGACAAGTCATACATTTTTGCAATATCACAGTTTGAAGTTGAACTTCAATGTGTTGTAGGTTTTTAAGGAAAATGCCACGTGTCTTTAAAATAAATACATGAATAACTTTTCTTTTTTATAATAAATCGAATCTTGTGCTTTATTTTTCATGGGCAACTTTTTAAACACGTGGCCAATTTTTTGGGCCACTTTTTCATTTTGGTCATCGGTAACGCTGTTATGGAGTACATTTGTCTAAGCTTTTCAAGTGACTGGATACCAATAAGATGAATTATCAATTTGTATAGGAGGGTATGTTAATGTTCCAACAATCAATCAGTAATTAGTCAAATGATCGAGGACGTATTGAAGAAGATAGCAGTCGCGTAAAGATTTTATACATCTCAGTATATTTAGATCGTCAGCAACTAGAGGGCGATATGAGTTTCTGGAAACGTGAAGCATGTCAGTAATAGAGATGAAAAAACATATGGAAAGGCTACAGTCCGCTTTGGGCGAACAGTATGATACCCTATCCTTATCCCTATGTACCCCAAAGAAAAAATTCGTAAGGAAGATGATAGATAGCATTTTATTTCATTCTATGAAATTTATAGAAAAAAAACTATTTTTTGAAAAAACGCTCCCAAAAAGTGGGCGTGGCCAAAAACTTTGTTTGGGCGATATATTTATATCTATGAAAATTTTCAAAGAAAACAGCATTTTAGTGAAAAATTCCCACAAAAAGTAGGGGTGGCAAAAAATTTTATATAACATATTTATAAAGGTAGACAGTACCTACATATCTTGTGAAGGTTTTACAACTTTATCTCTCTTGTTTTTATGTTTACGGATTTGGCTTGTATTTCACACGACTGGTATTCTTCATCTTAATCGTGTTTAACACCTTCCTTAATTATAACTGCGGCCCCTCCTCTTGCTGCATTGTGAGGATGTGGGGTATGGTATGTCTTGTATCCGCGAAGCTTGTATTTTGTTCCAATTTTAAAATGTGTCTCGGAGACTAGACATATGTCAATTTTGTTTATATCGGGAGTCGCTTGTAATTCATCTTTGCGATTCTCGAGGCCATTGGCATTCCATAACAAGATTTGTATGTTTTTAGCCATTATGATCTTTTAGGTACAGTTCTTTTATTACTGTTTTGTTTTTCAAGGAAAGATATTCTTTCCAGAATTTTCTTATTATTCTTTTCTATATCTTCCATTCTTTTAAGAATTCTTTGCATTATATCCTCCATAACATTGCTGGGAGGCTTGGGGGTTCCGACTGGTTTTGCAACGTTTGTCGAAGCAACATGTGCATATGTTTTCTTTGGACCGGCTATGGGGCTTAATTTGCCATTTTTGCTTAAGGGTAGATTTTCTTTATCTCTATCCAATTTTTTATTAATTTTGGGCCTAGATTTCGGTCTCGAGTCTTTTTTGTTTTGTTTTTCTCTGTCTTTAATTGCGTCTATTTGAACAGGCTTTTGCATTTTTTTTTGCTTGTTGTCTTTTACCTGGGCAGATAACGGTAACAGCGGCATATTGTTCTCCTAGCTACAGACTGAAACAAAACAATTTTGAATGCCTCTTACGCAAATTCGGAAATAAATTCATAATAGGTGGAGATTTCAACGCTAAGAACAAATCTTGGGGATCAAGATTAACAAATACAAGAAGAAGAGAACTCCTTGAATCTATTAAAAAAACCAATGCTAACTACCATTCAACGGGAAATCCTACTTACTGGCCCACAGATAGGAACAAAATCCCGGATGTTGTCGACTTCTTCATAACTAAGAATATTTCTTCAAATACTACCCAAGTTAAGGAAGGGTCAGATCTTGACTCAGATCACTCATCTGTGCTGCTTACACTTGGTAATAAAATTATAATGAAGGAACACAACCCACGTCTAGTAAACAAACTAACTGACTGGATATATTTCAGATACCTAATAGATGAATGCATCGAACTATCCACAACAATTAATACAATAGAGCAATTAGAAAGCGAAGTACAGTCCTTCACCTTAGTTATACAAAAGGGTGCATGGGCTGCAACGCCTGAACTAAATAGCAAAGTAAAAAGAAAGGTGTATCCCAAAGAAGTCTGCGACATTATATCAGAAAAGAGAAGAGCTCGCAAACAATGGCAACTGACAAGAGCTCCGAGTGATAAAAATAGACTTAATAGTTTAAACAATAAACTCAGAAAAAAGATAGCAGAATTTAAAAATGCATCGATGGAAAGATACCTTACAAATCTGACAAACGATGCTAGTACACAATACTCACTGTGGAAGGCTACTGTGGAACGGCATACATTCCGCCAGTGAAAAACAGCAGTGGTAAATGGGCTAAAACAAACAAACAAAAGGCGGATCTATTCGCGGAACACCTTGAAAATGTCTTGATAATTCCCAACAAATGGAAGAAATGTGTGAAGACGAGAGATCGATTCCAGCAGTAACCTCTAGGGAAATAGCCAAAGAAATAAAAGAAAAGATCAACCCGAAAAAAGCTCCGGGATTTGATCTAATAACGGGTGAAATTCTGAAAAAACTGCATAAAAAAGGTATGAAAAAAATGGCACAGATAATTAATGCAGCGTTCAGACTAAGGTATGTTCCACGTATGTGGAAGTTCGCGGAAGTTATTATGGTACCTAAGCCGGGCAAATTGCCCAGTGAAGTAACGTCATATCGGCCGATATCATTGCTGCCAATCCTTTCTAAGCTATTCGAAAAAATCCTTCTAAAACGACTCCATCCGATTCTAGAAGAAAAAACACTGATCCCAAACCATCAGTTCGGATTTAGAAATAAATATTCAACTATAGATCAAGTCCACAGAATAACTAATATAATAGAAAGGGCTTTAGAAGAAAAACAAATATGCTCTACCATCTTCCTTGATGTAACACAGGCTTTTGATAAAGTCTGGCACAAAGGATTAGTCCGTAAGCTACAAAAATATCTTCCAAAACAGTACTCTGAAATACTGGAGTCCTATATAATGCAACGATTATTTAGAATTAAACAAGAAGATAAATACTCAGCATCGAAACACATTAAAGCTGGAGTACCGCAAGGAAGTGTGCTGGGACCTGTACTATTTCTCCTATACACGAACGACCTACCACAAAATGAAGAAACTACTGTTGCCACTTTTGCAGACGATACTGCTGTACTTGCAGTAGGAAAAACCTTGCAGGAAGTTACCGAAAAACTGCAAAGGACAGTAAATGATATATCTAATTGGACCAACAAATGGCAAATAAAATTAAATGAACTGAAGTCGGTTCATGTTAACTTTACAAATAAACACGTACAACACATACCTGTGTATATAAATAATAAAATGGTTCAGCATTCGAACTCAGCTAAGTACTTAGGCTTGACTTTGGACGCAAAGTTGCGCTGGAAAACTCATGTCAAGAAAAAACGTGATGAACTAAATTTACGATATATTAAAATATATTGGCTCATAGGGAGGTATTCATGCCTCTCAATGCACAATAAACTGCTTCTCTACAAGCAAATATTAAAACCAATTTAGACATATGGCCTCCAATTATGGGGGTGCACAAGTAAGTCCAACCTTCAAAGCATACAATGCTTCCAAAACAAAGTATTACGCAATATTGTTAATGCGCCGTGGTACGTACGTAACGCTGATCTACATAGGGATCTAAAAATGGAAATGGTAGAGGACGAGGTTCGGAAGGTCGCTAGAAGACATGAAGTTAGGCTTCGCAACCATGCTAATTTAGACTAACTAACTACTTAATAATACTAATTTAGTTAGAAGATTACGTAGAGTAAAACCTTTTGAACTAGTTAACTAGGTGAAAAGAAAAGAAATATGTAACAACATAATCACACTAACAAAGTGATAATGAATTAAAAAACAAAAGGCAACAAACCAAAGTTAGTTCCTTAAAACTGTACGTAAGTACATTAGTACATATTAGAACAAAATTGCTGATTAGTCTGACGACTAGGTGCGATTATTGGAAGGATGGTAACACCATGCCTTCCCTGGGTGTTTTTAGTGGGTGTTTCCAGTCCCACACTATCGCAAAGCTCGCATGCGATGTCTTTCAACGATTTTCACCTAGCTACACGCAAAAAAAAAAAAACTTTATCTCTCTAACTTAAGCCTAAAAATGGTTTTTTCTAAATTGTGGGTGTGGCAGTGGGCGGATTCAAAAACTTTTAACACTTTACCATTTCGGGACCCTAGGGAGTATATTCTCTAAATTTCAGCTTCCTAGCATACATTTAAAGGCCTCAAAAGTTAATACGGACGGACGGACGGACATTGCCAAATAGTCTTAGGATTTGGTCCTGATCATAAATATATATACTCTTATGGGTCTACGACTAATATTAAGGGGTGTTACAAACTATGTGTCAAAATTAATATACCCTTAGGATAGGGTATAACAAGAATGGTCCAAGATAATTACATTGCGATAGGATACCTAAAATAGGAGAAGAATAAAAACAATGTACATATATGTAGATACAAGTTGGGTACGTTTCCTTAAGTAGGAATAAACCCAAAACGCCAAACTTGAATGAAAGCCGACATTTTTTAGTGTAAAAAATCTATTTACTCTATCAAACGCTTTGTCGAAATTAGTAAATATAAATTACATTTACCTATAACTTTTTTCAAGCTTACTGAGAACATAAACCGAAAAAAGAGCAAGGATATTAGAGATGGATCATCCAGCCACAAATCCGTGTTAGTAAGACGCTATTATTTCTTTAAACAAAAATGTTAGCTTATCGTGAACAATTTTTTCGAAGATTTAGGAATTGCTGAGAGTTTGCAGATTGGGCGATAGTTCGATATACGTGGTTTTGAACCTGATTTATAAATTCCTCTAATACAGGAGTTCTTCCAATCTGAGACGAATAACCTTCAGAAAAAGAACTATTAAAAGAAATTGATAAAGGCAAGAGATAATGCATTTTTTTTTAAATAACTGAAGAAATTTCATCCGAAAAATCAATTTTATCGCAACTTAAATTTCGTAAAGCTTTTTGAACATAATTTTCGCTTATATGAAAACTTTTAATACTGAAAGGAATTTCAAAATTAATGATTTTAAAAGAAGAAGCTGAGAAGATGTACAATAAGATCTAAATAAATTGGACGACTAAGTACAACGATATTGAAATATTGTCGATTTTATAAATCACCGTTATGCGAATTTTTTGCCAAAACCTGAGTATGCTATTTTTGGCCCTATCCCAAGTATCCTTAGTACAAAATAAACCATATTCCTTGGAACCATTTTCTAGAAAAATAGTGATAAGTAATTTTCACCAAAAAAATTGTATGTCGGGTAGCGTTATTTCAAACGAAAAAGCAAACAATAAAAAACGCTGCGAAATGTAACCCCAAAAACATTATATACGAACTTTGAAGCAAATAAGTCGAACCATTTCGCCATATGGCGCCCGCACAGACTTTTTTGAACTTCTATTCTTCTCTCCATTTAACGACGAGATTATGATCAGGATTAAAGGGATCATAACCCTCCCACTTCACTGCATTTCTACTGGTCCGCCTGTGGGGTTCACCGGTTCGACCTCAAAAAATATCTGCAGGCCTCCCGATTTTGGATCACTTCATCACTCAGGCCAATCAAATGCCGTTGATGATGTTTCTGCATTTGTGTGATCCAGGAGTTTTTAGATCTGCCTCTCGTAGGGGTTCGTAGGATCCCTCCTTTTAACATGACAATACCAACTGAGTCGGTCGTGCTCCAATTTTTTCGAGATAGGTTGTTTGAAGTGAAGGCTTTCGCAGATTCTGCAACTTCTAATTCGATCTAGGTTTGCTAATCCTGCTGTCATGCGAAGCATCTTCATCTCACCTGCTGTCAACTTGCCCTCATACTTTTTATACATTATCCAGCATTATTAACCGTATGCGAGCGCCGGACGCACAACTGCGGTTAGAGCCTTCCTTTCAGCTTAGGGGACATTTTTCGGTCACAGCGGATGGCAGAGTTTTCCTGCCACTTCATCCACCCAACGCTTACACGATGATTGATGTCTTCATCAACGGTTGCTTCGCTGTTGATTATTGATCCCAGATATTTGAACTTTTCACACTTGAGAATCACCATCCCATTCAAATAAATGTCTGGAATGGGTTGGCTTGGGCAGTAAAATACTCCGTATTTTTTGGCTAATACGATACATTTTTCCTTCTAAGACATCTACCCAAACTTCAAGTCCTCGTTGCAGAGAAGTCAGATCATCACTTATGATGCCTCCATCATCAGCAAAGAATAACAGATATACTTTAGGGTCCGTCGCTTTTTCCCTCAAGCAGATAATCTAGGACCGTAATAAGGAGCAAAGGACTTAAGACACTTCCCTGGTGAACACCGGCTTTTATTGGAAGTTCATCGGTGACTCCTGCGGAACATCTGGATTTTGTCTTTGCTCCCTCGTACATGTCCATGATCATCTCTACGTAGGTTTCAGGAACTGCTCGTTGTCTTAGTGCTACCCATATCAGATCTCTTGGTTGTCTATCGAATACTTTTTTAAAATCAACTAGAATCATTTGCATATCCTTTAAGGAATCACTATGCTTTTCCATTATGATCCTTATGCTTTGGATTGCCGTATCATTTGTCTTAGGCGACTTCTAATACCCACTCAAAACGATCTTCATGGTGTGTGACATCAACTTAATTGAAAAGTAACTATCACAGTTTCGCATATTTCCCTTTCCTTTGTGCAAAGGAAGAAGCTAACTGCATTGGATCACCTCTCATGAGTTTGGAGACACATTTTCAATGTTGATAATAAATAACTCGCCTTTTTCTTTGTCCATGTTGTACCAATTGATTTTCGCAGAAACTTTTGTTTGTTTATTTTTGTTCTTCTTCTCCATGTTGCCGTGTTGCCGGTTCCCAAGATCACTTTGCAATCTTCATGAAAATTGCCACCAAATGGTAGTCAATCTGGGTTTCATTTCCGCCACTGCTATAAGTTACCAAGTGCCGGCTCTGTTTGATGAACATTGTATTCAAAACGATCAGACCATATGACTTGCACATGCTTAAGAAGTCTTCACCAGAAGAATTCCTGGTGTAGTCCTCCATGGCAGTCTTCATGGTCTTCATTAGACTTTCCTACATGTCCATTCAAATCTCCGCCAACAAATAACAGCTCATCCTTTGGGATACTTTTGATGAGGTTGTGAAAATCGAGCCAGGATGCAGCTTTTGCCCTATGTTCGCACCCGATTTGGGGAGCATATTCCACACCTCCATTTTTTTAAATTTATATACAGTCGTAATATCATCCCTCAAACCCAGTTTGGGTTCGAATTTCTGCACCATCGCAATGACTTTCTCTTTAGTACACTAATGTATACGAGAAAGTTAAAAAGACAAAAAGGCATTACAAATAGAACGAATATCAGAGCTTGTATCACGCAAATATTGCATATAAAACTAAATATAAAACAAAGTTGAAATTCTTTTGACTGGATCTACACAACGAACGGCTGAACGGATTTTGGGAATTTCTAGTAATAAAAGGAGCAGGTTCGTTCATTTAAACATATTTAGTATCGTGTTTAAAAGACCAAGTAATTTAATAATTCGACTTTGAACCAAAAAAATGTGAACTACTTCTGCGCCTAATTTAATGAAATTAATTTCAGTCTTTAGAGCTTTGAATTGCACGTAATTCAAACACAATCTTTGATCACATTAAAATCTTTGCTAGACTCCTTTTTTATTAAAACGTTAATTAACAATTTTTAGAATTTGCTTTCGAAGTCTATTCGTGATTTTTAAGAGCACATACAAATATTTACTTCGTTGAACAGGGCGTGACGTGAGAAATACATTTCTCTTCTTTTCTGTTTTATTCCAGTTCAGTGTTAGGGGATTAAGCATTGTACTGTATGTTGAGTCTCTATCTCATTGCACCTCATCTTACATCTGTGATTTGATTTAACATCAACATTAACATCAACATCAACATCAACATCAACATCAACATCAACATCAACATCAACATCAACATCAACATCAACATCAACATCAACATCAACATCAACATCAACATCAACATCAACATCAACATCAACATCAACATCAACATCAACATCAACATCAACATCAACATCAACATCAACATCAACATCAACATCAACATCAACATCAACATCAACATCAACATCAACATCAACATCAACATCAACATCAACATCAACATCAACATCAACATCAACATCAACATCAACATCAACATCAACATCAACATCAACATCAACATCAACATCAACATCAACATCAACATCAACATCAACATCAACATCAACATCAACATCAACATCAACATCAACATCAACATCAACATCAACATCAACATCAACATCAACATCAACATCAACATCAACATCAACATCAACATCAACATCAACATCAACATCAACATCAACATCAACATCAACATCAACATCAACATCAACATCAACATCAACATCAACATCAACATCAACATCAACATCAACATCAACATCAACATCAACATCAACATCAACATCAACATCAACATCAACATCAACATCAAAGTTAACACGAGCAAATGTACTTTGATCTTGGGAAACGTGATCCCATTGGCTGATATTCCGTTATGCCGTGGGAACCAATGCTGACTAAGCATATGTGCATTGGCTGGCGAGGTATTCGCGCTACATATCAGGTATAATCCCAGCTCCATAGTAGAGCACCTTTTCCCCCGAAGTACATCCACTCAACATCAACATCATTAGGGAGACCAATACGGAGGACATCCCAATAGTCACAGCGGATGAACTCATAAGCGCATGCAAGAAGTTCGCATAGGCGACAGTAAAGCGCCCGAACCTGATGGCATGCCAAATAAAGCACTGAAAGCAGCAATCCATAAAAGGCCAGACATGTTTATGGAAATAATCCAAAAATGTCTTGAAGAAGGAGTTTTTCCGGATCCTTGGAAACTACAACACCTAGTCCTGCTTCCAAAGGGAAACAAGCAACCTGGAGAACCGTCCTCGTATCGCCCCATATGCCTTCTTGACACAATGGAAAAGATACTGGAACGGATAATATATGCTAGATTGCTCGCGGTAGCAGAAGAGAGAGGAGCACTATCAGACTATAAGTTTGGATTCAGAAAATCGCGGTCTACTGTTCAAGCCGTAAAAACTGTGGTCGACATTGCGGCCGAAGCGATACAAGGAGAAAGATGGCGGTGTGGTACAAAAAAATACTGTGTAGTGGTGACTTTGAATGCCTGACATTAAGAATGCCTTTAACTAGGCAAACTAGGCGCTCACCAGAAGATCACTAGCCAGGATGGATACGCCATATTACTTGCTGAGGACAGTAGAAAACTACTTTACCAGCAGAAAACTGAGGTATGAAACTGATGAAGGGTTGAAATACTTCAGCGTCTCAGCTGGGGTTCCACAAGGATCAGTACTCTGTCGTCCACTCCTATGGAACATTATGTATGGCGGAGTGTTGACGGAGCCTTATGTTGCCGCAAGGAATTCAAGTAGTTGGATTTGCAGACGACATCGCCGTCGTTACGGTGGCAAAAGAATTAAAGGAGATATAGTCAGCGACATATGAAGTAATTATTCGTATCAAAGAGTGGTTGGTATCCGCCGGACAAAACGGAAGCCATCTTAATTACCTGTAGAATAATTGTGGAATACACCAATATACAGGTGGGACATCAAATAGTTCGATCGAAAGAGTCGATGGAGTAGTATTTCATAACAGACTGCAGTTCAAAGCGCATATAGAGTACTCCAGTAACAAGGCCTTACTGCTGTAAAGATCACTTTCTAGAATACTACCAAACATTGGTGGACCTGGATATGCTAGGAGTATTCTCCTATCTAGAGTAGTCAGCTCAGTTTGGGCGGGGGCACTCGCCATAAAAGCAAACAAGAGAAAACTTTCGTCCGTATACAGACTCAGTGCAATAAGAGCGATCTGATTTCGAACAATCTCGGATGAAGCAGCCTTTGTGATAGCAGGAATGGTTCCGATCGACATTCTCGTAGACGAGATGTTGAGAATTTATAATAGAAGAACCCCACGGCGACAAGATGCAGGTGAAATTGCAAGAATAGAAGGGGAGAAGAGGAGCGGGAGCCTTCAGCAGCCCTTAGTAAGCCAGGTGCATAATAGTACAAAAGGCAGATATACCTATAAGTTGATCCCGAATATTGGGACCTGGATAAAATGAACACATGGGAATAACAACTATTACCTCACGCAGTTTCTATCTGGTCACGGCGGCTACCGCAAATACCTGCACCGATTTGGACACCATATCTCCCCTTTGTACCCAGAATGCTCAAACGACGAGGAAGACACGGAGTACGCAATATTTCATCGCCGGCGTTTTTCGAGGTGGAGAATTAATCTGCCCAATCTCAAAGACCGTATGTTGCAGTCGGAGGAAAATTGAATGAAAATCGGCACACTTGTGATAATTTTGCAAAACGAGCTTAGAAGAATAGAAAGAATTAGACGAGCTGAAGAAGCAAGCACAAGAAGAATGGCACAAATTTCTAACCAGCCCCGCGAAGTAATACCTAACGGAAGTGCCGCGGGGAGAGTGGTTGAAGGACGTAGTGGTATGGATTAGTACGTAAGCGCACTCCTGGCATCGAATATTCGGGTGTTGCGAATCGTGCATGTTGGTGGCACGGGCTCCCGCATCTTTAGAAGATTACCACATATGTTGGCGAAATCAAGAAAACAAAAAACAATTATATCAGGTATACACACGCGCCGGATGCACCGCACTGCTATATACCGTGGTCAGCTATTTTATTAGAGGAATGGAAGGTGAACGAACAGAACAAACACCGAACCGTGTTCGTCCGAAGATTAATTGTTTTAATCTCTCTAGATACACATGGAAACATGCAGATATTCAAAAAGACTTAAAGATATGGTTAAAGTTTGATAGTGCCATTAGTAGGTCACTTACGAAAAAATCGTGAGCGACTAAACATGACCAATATGATGCTTCCTTGCCGGTTTCTAATAAAAACCCTTCGAGACGCGTGACCTAAAACAGTAAGTTTTTGAGTTTTTTCTTTTGAATTGCAAAAAAAATATATCAAAACTGAAGGAAAAAATGATATCAAAGTAAACCTAAAAAAAGAATCAAGAACAGTAAAAAGTAATATTAAAAAAAATTATAAACTTGTGAGTTTTGCAATTAGATTTTTTTTTCCAGCTGCGAGAGTGAATCTGTAAAAAAATTGTAATTCTTGGTGAATTAATTAAATTCAAAAGGAGATAAATAAGAAATAAGCTTTATTTTTATTTTTTTTTAATGTACGCGCACTAAAGGGATTTTTGATACCCTTATAATGAAGTAACACAGGGCCTTAGGGAAGTGAAGGATTAGAAAAAAGGAGATACCGATGCACGTTGGTTTTAAATGTCTGTAAACTATAATGGGCAGGAAAAACAGAGCGGGGTAGAGCATTCCACATTCCTATTGTACGGTTAAGCAACGAATCCTTGTATTTCTCTGTACGTCCGAATACAGGCTGCAGGGTAAACTGATTTGCATTGCTAGCATGGCGAGTATTGTATGGGTGTAATGCAACTGGCATTATTTCATTTAAGCACTTGTTGTGGAAGTAGCGGTAAAACAACGATATGCAGGATACATTGCGATGACGATTAAGAGAGTCAAGTGATTTTGCGATGTCTCGATCGCCAATGAGTTTTACCGCACGTTTTTGAATCCTGTCAAGTAGCTCCAAATATGTTATTGGTGCACCAGACCAGATATGAGCGTTGTACTCAAGTTTTGGGCGAATCAACGCCTTGTAGAAAAATTTCTTGCATCGTTTAAGGAAGCCTAGACATTTCGTAGCGTTCTTTGCGACATCCAATATCTGGTCCTTTCGGTTTCGGCGATGCAAGTGCCATCTATGGATAATGGCAGAGTATTTGGGTTTCGCTTTAATGACAGAAGACAGCATTGTGTTCTGGAAGCATTAAATGGTACTGTATTGGTTTTACCCCACTTAAGAATAAATTTAATGAGCCTAACATACGTTTCCGTTCTAGTTCCACACCCAAAGATGAGGGACGTGAATAGTAAAACTATATGCGAAGCTAAGGGTACTGTCATCAGCGAAGGAATGGATTGGATTAGAAGAAACAGACAGGAGATCATTGGTAAAAATGAGAAAGAGAGTCGGTGACAGAACGGGGCCTTGGGGGACACCATTATTTATTTAATGAATTGCAGACTTGAAACCGTCCAGAACGAATTGAATTGAACGGTCCGAAAGATAATTTCAAATCCATTGAAGAAAGCGCAACGACCTTACTTTCACCACCACGGTGAATAGATTGGTTCCACTTTTCGGTAAGATATGTCATCAAATCACCAGTGGACCTGTAGCTGCGAAAACCTTACTGACGGTCATTAAGAAGTTTTCGGGATTCGAGATATTTCATAAGCTGACGATTTATCGGCATTTCCATGACCTAGGAAGGAAGTGACGTAAGTGCAATTGGTTGGTAGGAGGAGGGAGAGGAAGATTCGGAGAGAAAAGCTTACGCAGTGGTTTTACCAGCGTAGAAGAACACCTCTTCAAAACGATAGGGGAAATACCATCTGGACCAGCGGTATTATGTATGTTGAGATCTTGAAGAACTCTTGCCACTATACGAGTGCGAAAATGGATAGGTCCCATTGCTGCAAAATGAGCAGCAAGCAGATTGGCTTAATCCGAAGAGCTGACAGCTGGGATGTTATTGCAAATGAGTGTCGGGATAGATGACGAGGCCGAATTTTTAATATTCTTGACAAACGACCAAATGTTTTTACTACGGGTGCGTTTTTATACCCTAACCTAAGGGTATATTAATTTTGACACATAGTTTGTAACACCCCTTAATATTCGTCGTAGACCCATAAAAGTATATATATTTATGATCAGGACCAAATCCTAAGACTAT
This sequence comes from Ferdinandea cuprea, assembly GCA_963576555.1. Lineage (NCBI taxonomy): Eukaryota > Metazoa > Arthropoda > Insecta > Diptera > Syrphidae > Ferdinandea > Ferdinandea cuprea. The sequence goes on along the minus strand of OY754958.1, from coordinate 89,250,611 downwards.
TTAGCAATGTCCGTCCGTATCAACTTTTGAGGCCTTTAAAGTTATGCTAGGAGGCTGAAATTTGGAGCATATACTCCCTAGGGTCCCGAAACGGTAAAGTGTTAAAAGTTTTTAAATCCGCCCACTGCCACGCCCACAATTTAGAAAAACCCGTTTTAAGGCTTAAGTTAGAGAGATAAAGTTGTAAAACCTTCACAATATATGTAGGTACTGCCTACCTTTAGGCAGTACACCTTTATAAATTTGTCATATAAAGTTGTTTCACTTGCCTACTTTTTGTGGGCGTTTTTCACTAAAATGCCGTTTTCTTTGAAAATTTTCATAGAAATCGAAAAAAAAATGTTAAACAATATATTTAGCCAATATTTTTCCCAATATATCGCCCATACAAAGTTTTTGGCCACGCCCACTTTTTAAAAAAAATATTTTTTTTTTATAAATTTCATAGAATGAAATAAAACGCTTTCTATCATCTTCCTTATGAAGTTTTTCTTTGGAGTACATAGGGATAAGGATAGGGTATCATACTGTTCGCCCCAAGCGGACTGTAGCCTTTCCTTATGTTTGTAGTATTTTTTGGCTCAACTTTTGGTCGTAGGAGAAAAATTTGTTATCCTCAGGAAACCGTAAATGCTCTAATGTTAACCCATTCAAAAGGAGCGCCCGATCGGAGGGATACCATTCAAATTACGGTTAGCATGCAATTTAATGAAAAAGTCTCTGGTAAATTCTTTGAGAAGGCACCTGCTAAGTTCTCCCGGGGTTGGTGTCAGTAAACGGAATTATCGGAGATGACATGCTTAAATAATTGGAAGCAATAATAGATCGGAAAGAATATACTCTGACTTTCAAACCTTGAGTTACTATTCCATTAAAAGCTCGAGTCTCTGTCCAAGTAAACGCGGTTCTTAACGGGACACTTCCTGAAAATATTAGAGCTAGACTTCGTGAAATGATTGTGAAATATGAACCAATTTTCGATCAGAAATAAAGACTTATACGAGCAAACTCGTGTACGCCAAGAGTTATCCATACCCTGCATGTATGAGAGACATGGTCGAGAAATAAATAAAAAAAACCGGCTCGAGGAAGGAATTTGGGACATGGAATTTTTGGGAAAAATATGTTATGTCTATTTTGATGACATATTTGTATACGGTAAGAGCGAAGAAGACCATGTTGATAAGATTTTCAGAAGTCTTGTGAATTTGGAGAAAACACAGTTCTAGAAGACTAGGTAGAGTTTCTCGGCCATATCATCTCTCCTGAGGGCATATAGCCTGATACTAACAAAGTATCAGGTATCCAACACATTTCACCCTCTGACACATTAAATGATCTGAAAAGCTTTTGGGAATTCCATCATACTATCGAAAATTTATTTGCAATTACGCTTAGATCGCAAAACCATTGACAACAAAAGGGGAACACGCGCAGGTCAAGGCTAATGAATCAAAGCGTGTTCCAATAAAACTAGCCAGCGAGGTCCTGTGAGCTTTTAACGAACTGAAAATTTGGCTCACGTCATCCGAGGTCCTGGCCTTTCCGGACTTCGATAAAACTTCGAAATCCAAAATTCAAAACTCATAACTTGCATAGATAAGTTCCCGAAGTTTGGTAAGCTGTTCCAGTTCACCAACAGATTTGTCCTTCATCTCAAGGCGAAAATTATAAAGATCCTTCGCTATTTTGCGGTACCAGAAATGCTTGTTACCGACAATGAGAGTAGTTTTTTTAGCCCAATTATTATCAACTTTATTAAAATACTGATTTATAAATTGTACAATTGTACATTGAGCGTCGATCTAAGGTTATGGTCGTCAAGTGGAATCTCTCGGTCATGTCGAGATTGGATTCCACTCGACGATTATAGAGATCTAGCGATGTCTTAAGTCTCAGCTCAAGGACCTACGACTATATGAATAGGTACAAAAATACGATACATTCAGTTACGAAACGAAAACCAAGTGATGTGTTCCTCGACAGAATTCAAAGAGGTAACTATCAATTTTATCGATTTTCGCACCAAGGTCAACCCGGAATTGAAGCTTGAGATTAATAGGAAATAAAGAGAAACAAATCTCTATATAAATAAAAAAGGACCGCCACCGAAAATTTACAAAACTGACGACATTATATATACAGCTTATAAAGGCATTAAAGGGTTACATGGGTTTATTCGGGGAAAAAAGGTCTATTTTCAAAAAAATTTTTTATATAAAAAATTAAATATTTTATTCAAACCTTTTCTTAAAGATATATATTTGAAAAATAATTTCTGAAATTTTAAAAGGATAATATTCAAAACATCGCCATTGTGACATCATTTCCGGTGACCCCTCGGAAAAAAAGGTGCGTCCGCGTTGACAGTAGAACTCGTGACAGGATCATCAGAATTTGGACGAAGGGAAAAAAAAATTGGATTTTTGACAGACCTTTTTACAAGAAAATGCTAATTTTGGTAAAATTTGCTTAACATTTTTTTTTAATAGCTGTGATTGAAATAAAAACCTGTGTAAAGTTTGATCAATATCGGTTGAGTGGTTTTCGAGAACTTTTGCAACCGACTTGGAAAGCACAGTTTCGAGAAAAACGCGTTAAAGGTTTGGATATCCACAAATAAACCTCGTGAATCAATTGAGTTCGCACTTTCCCAAGGCTGTATCTCCGAAACTTTTATTCGGAATGACTTGAAAATTTAGGATAATATTCTCGGTATGTTGTAGAAATTAATAAGATAATAAAAAAAATCCCCTTACAGCTAAAAACAAACCACACAGGAAATAGTTACTAGAAATAATAAAGTTACTGCCACAACATCGAGTGGCATTAGAGTCAATAAGACACATATTAAAAATATCAAAAATAAAATATAAAAAAAATAAGTAGTACCCCTCCTTGATTCAATTTTTATAACATACTAGCTGACCCGACAGACTTCGTCCTGTCAAAAAGATTTGTAATGTGGCAGTTTTTGTGCCTACGTATTTTAAAAAATTCTCCTGAACAGAACCGTCACCCTGGTGATAGGGCGTTGTGAATAAAAAATAATTAAATAAAACATATATAAGGATTTAAAAGTAAGTAATCGCCTTATTGTTAATCATGTGAATCATAATTATTATTATTATCATTGTAGTGCTTTGTGGTATACGATGTTTTTTGTTTGATTACCTGGCGCATAGATAAACAAATCTGATGGTTTTCCAACACGGGAACAGGCAACATACAATTGACCATGTGAGAAACATGGGTTTTCTAGATTAATACCACAAACACTTAATGATTGCCCCTGGGACTTGTTTATAGTCATAGCAAAAGCAAGCCGCACTGGAAACTGTAGTCGTTTAAACTCAAATGGCACATCAGTCGGAATCATTGGGATGCGCGGTATGAGAACATCTTCTCCTTTATACTTTCCTTTGAGTATAGTTGCTTCTATCACATTGTTTAGTAATTTTTTTATCGCTAACGGTGTACCGTTGCAAAGACGCGGTTGGTTGATATTTCGCAACATTATAACCACCGATCCAACCTTTAATTGAAGATTGTGAGGTGGCAATCCTGGCAAATCCAGCGAGTTTAAAAATTCCGGTGGATAGTTGACTACATCATCTTGATTAGTAGCCGAATCAACTGATTTATATATCCTCAATTCGCCTGTAATTTGTTCTTGAATTTTGAAATTTAATTCATTTACATCTATGTTTTTTGCAGCCAGTATAGCTCGTTCGCTCAACCAATCATGGTTTCTGTAATTTTGAGAAACATCTGGAAACACCTTCTGAATAAGTTCATCTTTTGATCGAGTTAACTGACAAAAACTTTGAGGAAAGTTAATGCAGCCAGTCAACATGTCTATAGGAAATTTGCCATTACCAATGTCAATGAGTTGTTTAGCGAATATGTTTCCAGATTGGTCATTTTGCAACTCGACACGCATATTCTTGCTTAAATGAAGTACTTTGACATGTTTCCACAAATTGGAGGACTTTAGACATGCATTGAGTTCATCAGCTGGCGTTGATCGTGGAATCACTGGCAATGTTTGACGAAAATCTCCTGCTAATAAAATCATTGCACCACCAAATCGGTTATTATTGCTCCGTAGATCTTTTAAGGTTCTGTCTAAAGCCTCCAAAGATTTTTTATGTGCCACCGTGCATTCATCCCAAACAATCAATTTACATTGCTGCAAAACCTTTGCCATTGCAGAGTTCTTCGAAACGTTGCAGGTTGGAGTTTCATTGCTTTGCATATTTAATGGCAATTTTAGTGCTGAATGGGCTGTTCGACCACCTTCAAGCAAAGTTGCTGCGATTCCCGACGAAGCGAGTGCAAGTGCAATTTTATTTTGTGAGCGAATTGTTGCTAATATTAATGAAATCAAAAAAGTTTTTCCTGTACCACCAGGTGCATCTAAGAAGTAAATCCCTCCAGTTTCATCATTTGTTACTTTCATAAGAGTTTCAAATACATACTTCTGTTGTTCATTTAACAGTGGAAGATTTGTTTGAATTAATTCTTTCAAAGCGTTGAGATCATACAGTCTTTCTCGATGCAACTCTTGGTTAAAAGCGTCATGCATTGGACGATTGGGCGCGGTCAGGCCTAATTGAATTAATAGTTTGTTTGACATTATCAAGCACATGTCCTCAATTGAAATCAATGCTTCATTGTAAATTTCTTCACTGATTTGTATATTTGGATTTCCCATTCTATTCCGTATTTGATACAAAATATCATCACACATATAATCTTTATACTTGATCCACAAATCAATTGGGTTTGATGGGAAGCATGTAGATATGATTATAGAAAACAATGTTCGTATTTGATGAGCGTGTGATGATATTACAGCATCATTGAGAGTTTGATCCCAATGAGCGTCATTTTCAAGCAATTGCAAACGTTGACAGGCTTCTCTGTAGGATCCACACAATTCACCATCAACAGTTCGTAACTGTTGGAATGATGTTGGGCCACGTACATTGACTAATAGCAGTCGTAAATAAAAACATTCATCATTGCTTGGATGTACTGAATAAATCCGGCCAATCGCATCGGTGGAATATACATCTGTATATCCTGGAACTGGTTTTCCTTGTTTCCGTCGTATAAATCTCCTTGAGGATTGATTCCAGGTATAATATTTTGGCATTTCAGAATATAGCAATGTTTGTGCGAAATCATCGTTTTGGCATGTCTCAAAAAAACTGGTTAATGTAGTAGATGGTGGCTGAGCAGCTCTTTGTACTGCGTTCTGTGCTGTAAAATACACTCTTTGTCCATTTTCTAAATGCACAGCTAAGTGAACAACAGAAGGGTATCTCTCATGAATAGGAAAAGAAAATATTCGCCAAACTGCTTCATTACTACTGACATAGCGGCCCATTTGGTATTGGGTAACTTCATCATTGGAATTCTCTGCACCAATTCCAATCACAGCCATATCACTCCCTTTGGTTACATATTTGCAAATGTTTTTTATAGATTTCACTGAATGGCAAGATTCAACGTTGATGTGTGCTTTGAATGTCTTTGATAAAATGGGTGAATATGGAACAATCCAACGATTATCTATTTCAATATCTTGTTGATTTAATTTGACAATTGTTGATTTTCCATTGTCTGCTGTCGATCTGCGACGATACAATGGATAACCGTCATTACCAGTAATTGTTTCCGATATTAATGTCCGTGGATATCGTTTTGAACATTTACCATCCATCATACACGGTGAATTTTGATTAAGAGTTCCACAGGGAGCATGTATCATGTTTTTGATAACTACCTCATGCAATCCAGGATCTACTTGTACATTAGGGATTTCAGCTGATATCACTGCATCAACTTCATTTGGCCTTATCTTTTCAACCAACTAAATCAAAATGTGTGCATGTGGCAATCCTCGTTTCTGCCACTCCACAGAATACATCCAGCAGCGTGTCTCACCAAACACATTATGTTTTACGATGAAATCCATTAAAGATTTCAACTTTTGTCTAAAGACTCTGGCTGTAATATCATGACGATCAATGGGTGATTGCCCAGAGAATAACTCCTGCTTGATTTCTATCCATTGCGGATTGCATGTAAATGTGATGAACAAATCTGCTGTACCATAATGACGAACATACGACATGGCATCTTGAGCATATTCGTGCATATGCCGAGGGCTTCCGATGTATGTTGCTGGAAGAATAGTCATCCGACCGACATTCTGTGCATTTCCATCAGTATTAATCGCATCTCGAAGGTGAATATACTCTTCAGATCGGAGTTTGGTTTGATTCAACCTGATGAATGTTAATCTCTCCGTTTCAATTTTAACATACATGTCAACAACATATTTGTGATATAATCGCCGACATTTCAATATGTGATTATCTTCATTTTCCCGAATCATTAGGCGGTATGAATAATAGTTCATTGAACTTACTTTTTTGTTGGTTTCAGAACATGTAAATAGATTTTGTTTTAATAACATTCAAATATAAAATTAAAATACATAATATAATGACTGAGATATTATCGCCATAGCTAAACTAATATTTTAGTTACCTGTAATGGGATTTATCATTTTTATTGAGAAATCGTAGCCATCTTCACCTTGCCAAAATATAATGGGATATTGCAGTGCATCATATGAGCGGTGTGTTTCCTTTATACGTTGTAATTGATCATTCCGACGATGTAAAACAATATCACGGGATTCCAAGTTTTCTCCAACTACAACGATAGCAACTTCATCAATAGTTGGTGCATTAAAACGTCTTGTATGTTGACCTGCAGGTGTTTTATCAGCTCTGATTACAATTTTGTGATTATCGGATGGCATCAGATCCAGGGCAGTTTTAAACAATATAATCAATTGATTGTGTTGATGAAATAAAGTTTGTAATTGTTCTACAATAGACCTCTTTACTAAATTGTTATGTGCACAACGCAGACCAATTTCTTGTGGTGAATTGCCCATAAAATAAATTTGCAGGAATTTGTTGTCGCTATCTGACACTGGTAACAGTGAACCTGCTCTGTGATATATTTGCCCTTGTATCTGTAAATAAAAATACCATAGCAATAAAGCTCAAATTGACTACGTTTTAGTTAGAAATCATTTGTATGGGAAAAAGAAAAGGGCTATTTTTAGGGTTTTTCCAGCAATAATTCTAATTTCTCGCCCTAAAAACCATCCTTGAACTTCAACGAACATTTTAAAAAAAGATTTGGCCAAATTGGTCCAGGCGTTGTTGAGTTATGCGCTTACCAACACATTTTGCGATTCATTTTTATATATAAGATGTAAGTATAAAGTAATTTTAATCATACTCCACTATAGCTTTATATCCCCTTTGTAATATGTAAAATAATTTATAAATTTATTCGTAATAGTAATTTTAATGCGAATTGAATTTAATACCATCATTTATCAATTTATTCGTAACAATAATTTTAATCATACTTTACGATACAATTTTGTTTCAGCTTTTTAATGTAACTAAATACATACATATTTGTATGTTCAAATAGATATTTACTTATTTTATTAAAACTCTTTAGGCATATTTTTGTGCATAACTCCAATATAAATATATTGTTACCATTCATAAAATGTATAATCCCATCCCCCAGACTGGTTTACATAATTTGAATAGCACCAGCACAGGGGTTGCAGCTGTTCGAGAATACAGCGCCGTTGATTTCCATTAAGGAAGGCAAAGCCTGGGTAGTCAACGGAAATTTCAATCTCGTCCATGTTGTTAACTTAAGGCAATTCGAGCGCCAACTGGAAGAGGTCGCCGACTCCGTTGACAGTAACTTAAACAAACACATTATGTTTTACGATGAAATCCATTAAAGATTTCAACTTTTGTCTAAAGACTCTGGCTGTAATATCATGACGATCAATGGGTGATTGCCCAGAGAATAACTCCTGCTTGATTTCTATCCATTGCGGATTGCATGTAAATGTGATGAACAAATCTGCTGTACCATAATGACGAACATACGACATGGCATCTTGAGCATATTCGTGCATATGCCGAGGGCTTCCGATGTATGTTGCTGGAAGAATAGTCATCCGACCGACATTCTGTGCATTTCCATCAGTATTAATCGCATCTCGAAGGTGAATATACTCTTCAGATCGGAGTTTGGTTTGATTCAACCTGATGAATGTTAATCTCTCCGTTTCAATTTTAACATACATGTCAACAACATATTTGTGATATAATCGCCGACATTTCAATATGTGATTATCTTCATTTTCCCGAATCATTAGGCGGTATGAATAATAGTTCATTGAACTTACTTTTTTGTTGGTTTCAGAACATGTAAATAGATTTTGTTTTAATAACATTCAAATATAAAATTAAAATACATAATATAATGACTGAGATATTATCGCCATAGCTAAACTAATATTTTAGTTACCTGTAATGGGATTTATCATTTTTATTGAGAAATCGTAGCCATCTTCACCTTGCCAAAATATAATGGGATATTGCAGTGCATCATATGAGCGGTGTGTTTCCTTTATACGTTGTAATTGATCATTCCGACGATGTAAAACAATATCACGGGATTCCAAGTTTTCTCCAACTACAACGATAGCAACTTCATCAATAGTTGGTGCATTAAAACGTCTTGTATGTTGACCTGCAGGTGTTTTATCAGCTCTGATTACAATTTTGTGATTATCGGATGGCATCAGATCCAGGGCAGTTTTAAACAATATAATCAATTGATTGTGTTGATGAAATAAAGTTTGTAATTGTTCTACAATAGACCTCTTTACTAAATTGTTATGTGCACAACGCAGACCAATTTCTTGTGGTGAATTGCCCATAAAATAAATTTGCAGGAATTTGTTGTCGCTATCTGACACTGGTAACAGTGAACCTGCTCTGTGATATATTTGCCCTTGTATCTGTAAATAAAAATACCATAGCAATAAAGCTCAAATTGACTACGTTTTAGTTAGAAATCATTTGTATGGGAAAAAGAAAAGGGCTATTTTTAGGGTTTTTCCAGCAATAATTCTAATTTCTCGCCCTAAAAACCATCCTTGAACTTCAACGAACATTTTAAAAAAAGATTTGGCCAAATTGGTCCAGGCGTTGTTGAGTTATGCGCTTACCAACACATTTTGCGATTCATTTTTATATATAAGATGTAAGTATAAAGTAATTTTAATCATACTCCACTATAGCTTTATATCCCCTTTGTAATATGTAAAATAATTTATAAATTTATTCGTAATAGTAATTTTAATGCGAATTGAATTTAATACCATCATTTATCAATTTATTCGTAACAATAATTTTAATCATACTTTACGATACAATTTTGTTTCAGCTTTTTAATGTAACTAAATACATACATATTTGTATGTTCAAATAGATATTTACTTATTTTATTAAAACTCTTTAGGCATATTTTTGTGCATAACTCCAATATAAATATATTGTTACCATTCATAAAATGTATAATCCCATCCCCCAGACTGGTTTACATAATTTGAATAGCACCAGCACAGGGGTTGCAGCTGTTCGAGAATACAGCGCCGTTGATTTCCATTAAGGAAGGCAAAGCCTGGGTAGTCAACGGAAATTTCAATCTCGTCCATGTTGTTAACTTAAGGCAATTCGAGCGCCAACTGGAAGAGGTCGCCGACTCCGTTGACAGTAACTTAAAGGGCAAAGAGAGGAGGCAGCTGATAAACTTTTACCTGACCCAAATAGATGACCGTATCAATTTGCTGAAAGCAAAACCAATCCATTAAATGGATCTGCTCGGCACTTAAATTGATCGCAGCAGAGTGGAATAAAATTTTACAAAGCCCACAGGAGATAGTGGAGAACAATAATCACCAGTATTACGTGCATGAGAAGGTTTTCGGAGTAATCAGCGATATGACGAGTAAACTCAACTGGGTCATCGATAATTCCAACCATGCTTCTTAAGGGAGAATTCAACGAAATCGGCCGAGCTTGCCAGATGGTAAAGAGGGGGATCATTAACACAAACTTGCTCAACCACGATGAAATTAGCAAAATCGTAAATTAATTCAAGACACTTCCATACAGGAATAAAATTGAGGCAATCGAATTTGGAGTTTACGCGAACGACTCAATGCTGCTGTACGTATTGTCGTTATCCAAAGTAAGGAAGGAGGACTATAATTTGCTCCTGCTAAAACCATCCATCATTAATGACACGCAGGTTAACGTCGGGTTCGACAGGTTCCTTGTTAACCAATAGGAAACTTATGGCATTCTGCAAAAACTTCGCCATTAATAAATCTACGGTTGCAGAGATTAGTCACTTGAAAGAATTTCGGATGATGACCACACTAAACTACTCAAAGAAGGACATGCAACATGCACCTATTGTTCGAATAGGAATGAAGTTGTCGAGCACATCCGCGAAGATACTACCTTTCAGAGATATTTAAGTGGCCAGCTCTCTTCAAATAACTAAGCAATGTTTTGGTACCATGCGCACTGGAATTTTGAAGAACTTGCTCGAGAATTATCCTTTGACCCCTGTCTAATGAATATGCCGTCTGATGCAATGACACCAGAAATCGTTCTGCGAAAAAACTACCACGTTAATTTCCACACGCATGGGAATGGCTTCGGTCAGACTCTGAGCCATGGATTGAATGCCATCATATTTTCACGGATGGCTCCAAATCCGGACAGGGGTCTGGTGCTGAAGTCTTTGTGGAAAGCGATGATATACGACTTTACTACCCCTTGGGTAAAAATGCATCTGTTTTCCAAGCGAAGATTTTTGCCATCCTAAATTTGGTCGGAAGACTGAACACAGTGAATATTGTCTGGGTACCAGGTCACACTGGCATCCAGGGAAATGAGATCTCGGATGAGCTTGCTAGGTAAGGTTCAGAAGAAATTTTCTCAGGATCCGAATCTGAGTTGGGTCTGCCTGCATCTTCAGTCATGCCTTCTATCGATTCTTGAGTTTCTAGTGAACTCAAGATTCGGTGGCGCAATTGCGGTGGATGTAGACAGACCTAACTACTGCGCCCGGACATTTGCAAAAGGTCAGCATCTTTTCTTTTATCTCTGAGGAGAATTGAATGTAGGCTGCTTGTAGGCGTTCTCGGGCCATCAAGCTTTTGCTAAACACTTAAATGTGTTGGGCTTCAGCGACACCACTACCTGTCCTGCTTTCGGTGAAGAGGACGACACAGCAGAACACTTCCTCTGCAGTTGTCCGGCCTATGCTCGCATCAGGTGGCGGATATTCGGGGCTGTTGTGGTGAGTGGCGAAAATCTAAGCTATTTATCACTGAAGCTCCTTCTCGTTTTCCTTCGAAAGACGGAAACACTAAGTACATTTATGTAAGGTGTCTGAATAGTAGTACAATGGACCTGTAGTTGTATCTAAGCGCTCATCGTATAGTACCGACAAAAAAAAACAATAAAAAAGAAAAGCAATAAAAGGATCAGGCTGATGCTGTTATCCTTACGTTATTGGTTTGCTTTTCATGTGTCATATAGCGAAAAGTAAGTGAAAAGCCCAGTCTCCCCAACATAGATTTATTAGATTAATTATTTTACAATCCGCGTTCGCGAAATGGTTAATTTCAACATCAACATCAAGGTAACATCAACATCAACATCAACATCAACATCAACATCAACATCAACATCAACATCAACATCAACATCAACATCAAGAATTCAACGAAATCGGCCGAGCTTGCCAGATGGTAAAGAGGGGGATCATTAACACAAACTTGCTCAACCACGATGAAATTAGCAAAATCGTAAATTAATTCAAGACACTTCCATACAGGAATAAAATTGAGGCAATCGAATTTGGAGTTTACGCGAACGACTCAATGCTGCTGTACGTATTGTCGTTATCCAAAGTAAGGAAGGAGGACTATAATTTGCTCCTGCTAAAACCATCCATCATTAATGACACGCAGGTTAACGTCGGGTTCGACAGGTTCCTTGTTAACCAATAGGAAACTTATGGCATTCTGCAAAAACTTCGCCATTAATAAATCTACGGTTGCAGAGATTAGTCACTTGAAAGAATTTCGGATGATGACCACACTAAACTACTCAAAGAAGGACATGCAACATGCACCTATTGTTCGAATAGGAATGAAGTTGTCGAGCACATCCGCGAAGATACTACCTTTCAGAGATATTTAAGTGGCCAGCTCTCTTCAAATAACTAAGCAATGTTTTGGTACCATGCGCACTGGAATTTTGAAGAACTTGCTCGAGAATTATCCTTTGACCCCTGTCTAATGAATATGCCGTCTGATGCAATGACACCAGAAATCGTTCTGCGAAAAAACTACCACGTTAATTTCCACACGCATGGGAATGGCTTCGGTCAGACTCTGAGCCATGGATTGAATGCCATCATATTTTCACGGATGGCTCCAAATCCGGACAGGGGTCTGGTGCTGAAGTCTTTGTGGAAAGCGATGATATACGACTTTACTACCCCTTGGGTAAAAATGCATCTGTTTTCCAAGCGAAGATTTTTGCCATCCTAAATTTGGTCGGAAGACTGAACACAGTGAATATTGTCTGGGTACCAGGTCACACTGGCATCCAGGGAAATGAGATCTCGGATGAGCTTGCTAGGTAAGGTTCAGAAGAAATTTTCTCAGGATCCGAATCTGAGTTGGGTCTGCCTGCATCTTCAGTCATGCCTTCTATCGATTATTGAGTTTCTAGTGAACTCAAGATTCGGTGGCGCAATTGCGGTGGATGTAGACAGACCTAACTACTGCGCCCGGACATTTGCAAAAGGTCAGCATCTTTTCTTTTATCTCTGAGGAGAATTGAATGTAGGCTGCTTGTAGGCGTTCTCGGGCCATCAAGCTTTTGCTAAACACTTAAATGTGTTGGGCTTCAGCGACACCACTACCTGTCCTGCTTTCGGTGAAGAGGACGACACAGCAGAACACTTCCTCTGCAGTTGTCCGGCCTATGCTCGCATCAGGTGGCGGATATTCGGGGCTGTTGTGGTGAGTGGCGAAAATCTAAGCTATTTATCACTGAAGCTCCTTCTCGTTTTCCTTCGAAAGACGGAAACACTAAGTACATTTATGTAAGGTGTCTGAATAGTAGTACAATGGACCTGTAGTTGTATCTAAGCGCTCATCGTATAGTACCGACAAAAAAAAACAATAAAAAAGAAAAGCAATAAAAGGATCAGGCTGATGCTGTTATCCTTACGTTATTGGTTTGCTTTTCATGTGTCATATAGCGAAAAGTAAGTGAAAAGCCCAGTCTCCCCAACATAGATTTATTAGATTAATTATTTTACAATCCGCGTTCGCGAAATGGTTAATTTCAACATCAACATCAAGGTAACATCAACATCAACATCAACATCAACATCAACATCAACATCAACATCAACATCAACATCAACATCAACATCAACATCAACATCAACATCAACATCAACATCAACATCAACATCAACATCAACATCAACATCAACATCAACATCAACATCAACATCAACATCAACATCAACATCAACATCAACATCAACATCAACATCAACATCAACATCAACATCAACATCAACATCAACATCAACATCAACATCAACATCAACATCAACATCAACATCAACATCAACATCTACATCTACATCAACATCAACATCAACATCAACATCAACATCAACATCAACATCAACTTCAACATCAACATCAACATCAACATCAACATCAACATCAACATCAACTTCAACATCAACATCAACATCAACATCAACATCAACATCAACATCAACATCAACATCAACATCAACATCAACATCAACATCAACATCAACATCAACATCAACATCAACATCAACATCAACATCAACATCAACATCAACATCAACATCAACATCAACATCAACATCAACATCAACATCAACATCAACATCAACATCAACATCAACATCAACATCAACATCAACATCAACATCAACATCAACATCAACATCAACATCAACATCAACATCAACATCAACATCAACATCAACATCAACATCAACATCAACATCAACATCAACATCAACATCAACATCAACATCAACATCAACATCAACATCAACATCAACATCAACATCAACATCAACATCAACATCAACATCAACATCAACATCAACATCAACATCAACATCAACATCAACATCAACATCAACATCAACATCAACATCAACATCAACATCAACATCAACATCAACATCAACATCAACATCAACATCAACATCAACATCAACATCAACATCAACATCAACATCAACATCAACATCAACATCAACATCAACATCAACATCAACATCAACATCAACATCAACATCAACATCAACATCAACATCAACATCAACATCAACATCAACATCAACATCAACATCAACATCAACATCAACATCAACATCAACATCAACATCAACATCAACATCAACATCAACATCAACATCAACATCAACATCAACATCAACATCAACATCAACATCAACATCAACATCAACATCAACATCAACATCAACATCAACATCAACATCAACATCAACATCAACATCAACATCAACATCAACATCAACATCAACATCAACATCAACATCAACATCAACATCAACATCAACATCAACATCAACATCAACATCAACATCAACATCAACATCAACATCAACATCAACATCAACATCAACATCAACATCAACATCAACATCAACATCAACATCAACATCAACATCAACATCAACATCAACATCAACATCAACATCAACATCAACATCAACATGAAAGAGCAGCATCCACAATGCTGTGGCAATACAGGTGAACCGTTCCGCAAAAGGCAGTTGGACCCACAAGCCCATTCCCATCATAGAAACATGGACAAAGAGGTCATGGTGAAACTGTAACTACTATAGGATCCGCCAAATAACTTTTTTTTTTTTGAAACGGGGCGCAAAACATCGAATGTAGTTTCGGCTGTGTGGCACGTGTGGCACGTGTGGCCGACCGGTTGAAACCTGATGTTGCCAATATCCTCCCCTTCAATTTTTGTGAACAAAAATTCGTTCAACATTGCCCGATAACGATCGCCATTGACTGTAACGGCCACTCCTTGTTGTTGTTCGTTGCTCAAGCGTATACACAACCATATTCGTTCAGCGGAAGGATAAAACTAATTATCTGTCAAATCAGACATGAGCTAAGTGTTACCATTCGCGAAATAAGCACTATTTGAAAAAAAACGTTAGATGGCGGACCCTTCAGTTTGCGGAAGAAAAATGGCCCAATTATGTCGAAATATTTCCCAACGTTGTTCAAGCGTATACACAACCATATTTGTTCAGCGGAAGGATATAACTAATTATCGGTCAAATCAGACATGAGCTAAGTGTTACCATTCGCGAAATAAGCACTATTTGAAAAAAAACGTTAGATGGCGGACCTTATACATACATGGCCACGAAAGGCAAACACAGACGAGAGTTTGCAGTTTGTATTGTTTTTTTAATTGAAGTGCCGCACGCAGTAAACTATTGTTATGTTAGTTATTTTTAGTTAATTGTTACGTTCATATGCTGAACGAAATTTGATAACAATTGTAGACTTATCATCACGATTCGGGCGAGTGCGGAATATGTCATCAATGAGCGGTGGTTTAATGTTTACTAAATGATAAAGGTGATTAATATATGATTAAAGATTTTCGTCGGGTCTGCGGGGGACACCAAATAGAAGGGCGTCGCGTGCTACACTTTTATTGTCTTGGTCGTCTTGAATTCTTTCTTGAATCAGACAGCTCATTAGTGCAGATCTTAAGTGCGTTTTGAGTGTCCGATAGTTCTTGGTTAGCATTGGAAAGAGATTTTTTTGAAAGTGATACTTCGGACTTAAGATTGGCTATATCGTCGTTTGTTGTTGTTGGTGCTATTTCGAGTTGAGTAACTTTGTTGTTTACATCAGTAATGTTCAACAAGAATGCCACTATTCCTTCATAATTGGATGAGAGATGGGAAACTATTAGTTTACTTTGATTTTTAAACATATCATGCCGCGTTTGTTACTGGACATTTATGTGGTGGTAGGGTTATATTCGTGTGTTGATACCGCTTAAGTATTAGTAAGCTTAAACTGTTAAGTTGAAGCAACACTGTTGTAAGCGGTTTGATACTGTTTGATACAAAGAACACAGAATGTTATGGAAAGTGATGAATTTCAAATTTGATTAATTTTAATTAAAAAACCACTAGTATTAATTTAATATTGTCAATGTGAATTCGAATCTCTGATGTGCGAAAAAGAAATTACACAGCAGAGATGATAGAAGCAAAGAGATGCCAAACTCTTACCTCCCTTGCCCCTCGAAACCCATTTGTTTATATTGTTTTTGTTGTAATCGATTTCCAGTGACGGCCGTGTCGGTGAATATATGTGAACCTGAAAGAATCAATTCAGCACTCAAAATTTGTAGGTCTGGACGCACCTATTTATCAGTGGTAAGTATTTTGACATTTCTCTTAGTCAAAGTAAACAATTGCTTCATTATATCTTATTTCATAAAGTCACTATATAGCTTCGCAAGAGTAGCATAGATGGAGCTAAGGACAATTTTCAGTTTCCCGCTAAGTCATGTATAGTCAAAATTGAAATATTCGTGCAAAAATAAATGACCTTGACTCTTCCTTTGGCCGGTATGTGTGCACATATTTAAGATACCCCAGTAAACATTCGGAATTTTTTTGCTTATTTACAAGACTCATTTTAAACACATAAATTAAAAACAAATCTCATTTCACTTTAAAAAATCTTAAAAACCTATGTTTGAATATTCACCTCATATATGACAATGGATGTATTCAGTAAAGCTCAGTAAAATTGTATTTTATGTGTCAAATAAAATAAAGTGAATGTATTCAGCTTTACTTACAGTAATTAAAGTTCCCCATAGAAACACATGTAATAATTACTTATTAAAATGTAATACAAATTCAAATTACAGTTTATAAGTGATTGCAGTAAATTAATACACAATTTTCACTATTCATGTTTTGTTTAGAATTATTATTCGGTTAAAAAAAACATTATAAAACAATTAACCTTATCTGATTGCCTTTTCGAATAGGCTTGAATTTGTTACGCAAATACAGAAATGATTTACTAAAACAAAAAGATCTGGAGGTCATATTATAACTTTATCTGCAGTATGTAATATCAACTTTCGGAAATTACTTGCACTTATCTTATTTCAATTCGCGTATTAAAACACTTCCTCAATTTGGTTATAAATACATTTAAAGGTACTAAATTTTCGAAAATTCATAACCAATACTGCAGATAAATTAGTAATATGACCTGCAGACCAATATTTTCTTTTATAGATTTTTCATCGTTGAAAATAGTAAGATCAATAGAAATCTTAAATGCACGTAATCTTCGAAAATACACAGCACATCTGTACAAAAATACTGTTTGCTTCGCTTTCACTTCAGAATTCTTATAATAATACAATATTCAATTTTTGTTTTATTTATTTCATAACTTTAAATTTTAATATTTCTATTATAGTTTTGTAAACGTTGTTGCCTAAATTGTTAACTTTTCTATTTCTCACTTTTTTTTATCATTTTAATGTAAGCATTTGTATCCAATTTCAATTTCAATTTAACGCTCATGCTAACCTAAATCAAATTTTAAAATTTAATATTATATTGTAATAAATAAATAAATCATTCATGATAACATTTACGTCATTATAGATACTTCATCGTAATCTTTGTAAATAATCATCGTAATCGTAATCTAAATAAATAAATATCAAATATCAAAATTGTGCACAAAAAAAATAAAACAAAAAACATTTAGAGAAAATTATAGTTGTTGTTTTATTTAATTAGAGCTCATAAACTAATGCTTTCACTTTACCCAGTCGATCAGAAACTCTTTGAAATAATTCGAACTATTTTAATTTTGCTTTTTAAAAGGAATGTTTTGCGACCTACCCTATTGATATCATAAAACATAAGGAAAGGCTACAGTCCGCTTGGTGCGAACAGTATGATACCCTATCCTTATCCCTATGTACCCCAAAGAAAAAATTCATAAGGAAGATGATAGATAGCATTTTATTTCATTCTATAAAATTTATAGAAAAAAAAATATTTTTTTTGGAATAAACGCCCCAAAAAAGTGGGCGTGGCCAAAAACTTTGTATGGGCGATATATTGGAAAAAATATTGGCTAAATATATTGTTAAACATTTTTTTTCGATTTCTATGAAAATTTTCAAAGAAAACAGCATTTTAGTGAAAAACGCCCACAAAAACTAGGCATGGCAAAAAACTTTATATGACAAATTTATAAAGGTAGGCAGTACCTATATATCTTGTGAAGGTTTTAAAACTTTATCTCTCTAACTTAAGCCTTAAAATGGTTTTTTCTAAATTGTGGGCGTGGCAGTGGGCGGATTTAACAGCTTTTAACACTTTACCATTTCGGGACCCTAGGGAGTAAATGCTCCAAATTTCAGCTTCCTAGCATAACTTTAAAGGCCTTAAAAGTTGATACGGACGGACGGACGGACGGACGGGCATTGCTAAATAGTCTTAGGATTTGGTCCTGATCATAAATATATATACTTTTATGGGTCTACGACGAATATTAAGGGGTGTTACAAACTATGTGTCAAAATTAATATACCCTTAGGAGAGGGTATAAAAATCTTTAATTTTAGAATTCACATTAGTGAATGTGTATGAAACACGGCTTCTTTACATTCTGTTAATATTCTTTATACCCTATCCTAAGGGTATATTAATTTTGACAAATACTTTGTAACACCCCTAAATATATATCGTAGTCCCATAAAAGTGTATATATTTATGATCAGGAACAAATCCTAAGACTATTTAGCAATGTCCGTCCGTCCGTCCGTCCGTATCAACTTTTGAGGCCTTTAAATTTATGCTAGGGAGCTGAAATTTAGAGCATATACTCCTTAGGGTCCCGAAATAGTAAAGTGTTAAAAGTTTTTAAATCCGCCCACTGCCACGCCTACAATTTAGAAAAAAAACATTTTAAGGCTAAAGTTAGAGAGATAGAGTATAGGAACCTTTACAAGATACGTAGGCACGCCCCTCTTTTATAAGTCTGTAATATAATATTTTTTGCCACGCCTACTTTTTGTGGGCTTTTTTCAATAAAATGGTGTTTTTAGCGAAAATTTTCATAGAAACTGAAAAAAAATGTTTAAAAAGATATCTAGAAAATATTTTGTCCAATATATCGCCCATACAAAGATTTTGGCCACGCCCTCTTTTTGGGGGCGTTTTTTCAAAAAAAATATTTTTTTTTATAAATTTCATAGAATGAAATCATCACCTTCTTAGTGCTTTTTTCATTGGGGCATATAGGGATATGGATAGGGTATCGTACTATTCGCCCCAAGCGGACTGTAGCCTTTCCTTTTGTTTTTACCCTATCCTAAGGGTATATTAATTTTGACAAATAGTTTGTAACACCCCTTAATATTCGTCGTAGACCCATAAAAGTATATATATTTATGATCAGGACCAAATCCTAAGACTATTTAACAATGTCCGTCCGTCCGTCCGTCCGTCCGTCCGTATCAACTTTTGAGGCCTTTAAAGTCATGCTAGGAGGCTGAAATTTAGAGCATATACTCCCTAGGGTCCCGAAATGGTAAAGTGTTAAAATTTTTTAAATCCGCCCACTGCCACGCCCACAATTTAGAAAAAACCGTTTTAAGGCTTAAGTTAGAAAGATAAAGTTGTAAAACCTTCACAAGATATGTAGGTACTGCCTACCTTTATAAATTTGTCATATAAAATTTTTTGCAACGCCTACTTTTTGTGGGCGTTTTTCACTAAAATGCTGTTTTCTTTGAAAATTTTCATAGAAATCGAAAAAAAATGTTTAACAATATATTTAGCAAATATTTTTTCCATTATATCGCCCATACAAAGTTTTTGGCCACGCCCACTTTTTGGGGGCGTTTTTTCAAAATAAAATATTTTTTTTTTCTATAAATTTCATAGAATGAAATAAAATGCTATCTTTCATTTTCCTTATGAATTTTTTCTTTGGGGTACATAGGGATAAGGATAGGATAGGGTATCATACTGTTCGCCCCAAGCGGACTGTAGCCTTTCCTTATGTTTTAATATTCATATTATTTCAATTATTATATCTAATTATTTGTTGGCAACAACCATTATACATTTCTTTTATTGTTGGTACCTCAACAATTTTTTAAATTGTATGAGTTTATTTGTGTAACTCAAATTTAGTTCTCGTTTTCTTAAGTTTTGTTTTATTATTTAATAATTCAAAGCATTTGGATTGATTTCAGTATTGTTTTACAATTTAAGTTCTTTATTTTGTACCCACTATCTGCTGAACGAGTTTCTACTTTCCAGTGCATTTGCTAGATTCATTCTATTTGTGGTGTATATTTCATTTTTGCCATTTCCGTTTTGGATTAGATTCTATTTCCGGCATCTTCGCTTTAGGTTTGTGGGCGAGATCGGTGAGGCGGCGGGGGGAAAAGTGGTGGAGTGACGAAGAAATCGTGGTGAATTGACGAACTTACCCATACTTGCTTAAAAATATGATAGTATGGGTGAATTCGTCAATTTTCTGGAATTTTTCTGGAATTTAGCTTGTAGGCAGAGTGTTTTCCACTGGAAAGTTTGGGATCTCTTTGCTTCTATCATCTCTGTTACACATCAAGAGTCCAATTAAATACAATTTGAATTAATTTAACTTGGAGGAAATTGCCCGCCGAAAAAGTATACGTCTACTCTGTAGCTGTCATAATGCTGTCGAGAAAAAAACGCAAAATTTATGATAATGCTTTTATTTAAATCCCTCCAAGGGAAAAGGTAGTGAAACGATTGTTTTTCTTTGTCTCATTAAGTCAAAATGTTTCTATATGTGGAGATTTAAATGCAAAACTCACGTTCTGGGATTCAAGACGAATTACATCAAAATGTTGATTCCTATATGAAGTCGGTATGGAATTCAGGGTAGACCTTTTCTCGACTGCTAAACCGACATGTTGGCCGTCGAATTCGTCAAAAACTTCAGACTTTATTGATTTTTATATAGCAAATAAACTACTATAGCTACTCTTGCAGATGACTCAGCGTTTCTTGCTGTAGGAGCAACTGTCGAATAGCAACAAAAAAGCTTCAAACGGCTATTGATAATATATCAGAATGGACTAAAAAATGGCAGAATAATTTAAATGACCTTAAGTCAGTCCATATTAATTTTACGTATAAACACGTACCACACATTCCATTCTACATTAACAACAATGTAGTGGAATATTCAAACACAGCCAAATATATGGGCATAACTCTAGACCCTAAACTGCGATGGAAAGCGAACGTTAAGAAAAAAAAGGCGAGTTGAATATGCGTTACAGTAAAATGTATTGGCCTACTGGGAGGAACTCATCCCTGTCCAACAACAATAAATTTTGCTATACAAGCAAGTTCTGAAACCAGTATGGACCTACGAGCTCCAGTTGTGGGCATGCACATGCCAAACAAATTTAAACAAAATTCAGATTTTCCAAAATAAAGTACCTTGTACAAATACGCAACGCTGCGTTGAGATCTAAATATTGAATTGGTTGAAAAATAAGTCAAAAAAGTTGCTCTGTTGACGACGATGACGTCACTAAATACCAGACTGTAACAACACACAGCCTTAAATACTAAAAAGGGAAATTTCAGTTATTTTATTGTAAACCCAAATGTCATGAACAATGTAAACAATATAAAAAGCAAGACATGTTGGTCAAATAAAACATTGTCGATTTATAACGTTTTAAACATAGTCGTTTCTTTTATTACGGATTTCTCGTTTTAGTATATATACAGTTTCATTTTGCTAATTCTTTGTTCGAAACACGAACATTTTTGGTCCTTTCGAGACGGATTAAGAATCCCATCATACATTTTTTTCTATATATACTGCAAACATTTACACACCCTAATTTTAATTATTTAATTTATTTAATACTAACTTCGCGGATTAATTATATACAAAGCGTGTACAAAATACAACAACAATTTAATCGACATAATTAAATTGCCTTTGGAGCTCTTGTGGAACATCTGCAGCTGAAGATTTCCGGACCAGGACGTGGAGCGTTTGGATTTTTGTGTGCTGTGTGTGCATCGTCATCTGGAAGGAATTTTACGTGAGTACGTTAATTTGTACTATTTAGTGATATTATATTAGAGAAAGGGTAGCTCATATATATATATAATAAAATGAAGCCAAATAAGTTGAGTAGAGTACTTACGCAGCTAGAAAAAGATATGTCCAATTTCGGCAAACGAGGATCAGGAACTCGGACTGCAAATTATCTGTCCGGTCGTTTGTCAATGCTGGAGAAAACGATGGAGTCAGCGGAAAGTGCGTATGAAGTGTGTCTAGGTGCATTTTCAGATGGTGATGAAGACAAGTGTTCTGATGTGGAGAATGTCTTCGAACAAATTCGGGAGTTGTACTTTGACTACAGAGCAAGTCTTCTTGATGCGATAGACAAAGTAAAGACAAAGGAAACAAAGAACGATGTCACCGAAACCGATTTCAACACCACAGCAGCATCTCACAACGCAGATATTCGCTTAAAAAATATCCCTGTGCCTGTTTTCTCTGGTTGTTATGAGTCCTGGAGAGGGTTTCGGGATTTATTCACGTCTCTTGTCCACCATAACATGTCGTTGTCTGAAATTCAGAAAATGCATTATTTAAAAACAAGTGTGTCGGGAGAGGCGGAACGAATTTTGTCGCACTTATCTATTGCTAACGGCAATTATTCCAAGGCGTGGACTATTTTGCAGGACAGGTATGATCACCAACGGTTTCTTGTCAACACCCAACTGAAGTGCTTCTTTAATCAGCCTTCAATATCAATCGAACGGCCTGAAGCTATCAAGGAGCTGTTGGATACGTCGACCGAAATAGTTCATAGCTTGGAAAGCTTGAAAGTTCCGGTTCAGCACTGGGACGCGGTGCTGGTTTATGTTCTGCTTCAGAAACTACCACCGAAAACGCAACAGCTTTGGGAAGAGAAGTTGGGTTCCAAAGACAACACCAAAGAACTGCCCACGTTCACCGAATTTAAGCAGTTTCTGGAAACAAGGTTCCGTACGTTGGAAGCGGTGAGCTACCAGCATAGCAAGCCGTCTTCAGAACCGTCGAAGAAGATAGTCCAGCGCCATTCTTTTCACTCACAGGCCACTACATCCAATTACTCATGTAAGTTGTGCAATAAGGGCGCCCATTCTATTAGGAAGTGCAGCCGATTTCTTAAAATGAGTATATATGACCGTTGTCAAAACATAAGTAGACTAGGGTTGTGTAGAAATTGTCTTGCTTATAGTCATTTAGCAGATAATTGTCCAAGTTCCCATCGATGTCATTACTGTCAGCAGCCACACCATTCACTCTTGCATATTTCTCCAAATGACGCTCCGCAGGTTGATCATCTGTCACATTCTCGTTCCTGGAATAATGGAATAAATGGTAAAAATAAAACACAATCAACTTCTAACAACAATTTTTGTACCTCAGTTGTGAACTCCAACGCTCCAAGTCAGCGAGATGCGTCCAATACTCAACAGTTGGAAGGAGATTCCCCCTGTTGCAGCAAGTCCATCAACACATATCACTCTGTGCCACATGCGTCTACCCAAGTTATGTTGGCCACAGCTATAGTAAAGGTGAGCGGATCGTCAGGGAAGGTGGTTTCACTTCGAGCGTTGCTAGATTCAGGTTCAGAGGCCTCGTTTATCACCGAGTCAGCACTCCAACTTTTACACTCGAGGCACAAATCAACTTATGTTGAGGTAGCCGGGTTAGGTTTAGTCAGCAGCGGCACTTGTAAGAAGGTCGTTGACCTCACTATTGGTTCTCACCATTCTCCCTTCGAAGTCTCCACACAGGCGTTAGTTTATAGGTCGCTGTCTGGCCATATCCCAGCTCGCAGTCTTTCAGTTGCCGACTGGAGGCACCTCGAGGGCTTGAGCTTAGCTGACCCCTCCTTTTTTAAGCCAGCCAAAGTTGATTTGTTGTTGGGCAGCGATGTGTTAGCGGAAATACTTTTGCCAGAATTGGTCAGACCCCACAATGCCAATTTGCCCGTGGCACAAAAGACCAGATTTGGATGGATTCTTTTTGGACGCGCACCCTTTTCGTCCCCATCCATTAAAAGCTTCCATCAAACTTGTACCCTTGATGCAAACATGGAAAAATTCTGGGAGTTAGAGGAAACTCCTTTTCTGAGAGCAGATACTCCGGAAAATTTGGCGTGTGAGGAGCACTTCTTAAATAACGTCAAGCGCTTGTCAGACGGACGATGTGAAGTCGCCCTTCCCTTCAAAGGAAATGTTCGTCCGGTGCTTGGACGCTCAAGAGAAGGTGCTCTGCGGAGATTTAAACACCTGGAAAGTCGTCTGCTCAAAAACAAACAACTCCAAAGGGATTATTCAAAGTGCATCGAAGATTACTTGAATTTGGGTCACATGAGCGAAGTCGAGAACGAGCATGTTTTAGAGAGCACACCGCACTACTTCCTGCCACACCACGCAGTCATAAAAGAGAGTAGTTCTTTGACAAAGCTGAGAGTAGTTTTCGATGCCTCGTTTAAGACTTCGGATGGAAAGTCACTCAACGATATGCTGATGGTAGGTCCGACTCTCCAGAACAATATAGTCGATGTCATACTTAGGTGGAGGTTGTACAGGTACACATTTACAGCCGACATTGAAAAAATGTATCGCCAAATTTGGGTAAATGAAAGCGACTCCATTTACCAACTTATTCTTTGGCGTAAAAATCCATCAGAGGTTCTGAAAACATATCGGCTCAAAACAATCACGTTTGGGACAGCATCCGCTCCTTATTTGGCCATCCGTACGATAAATTGGTTAGCAGAAAAAGCCTGTTTACGATACCCACTTGCTGCAAAGATGATTCGTGAAGAGATGTATGTAGATGACCTTATCTCAGGAGCTGACACAAAACAAGAAGCTGAAATGAAAATCAAGGAGGTAAAGGCAATACTGGAAGCAGCGGGACTTAGTCTACATAAATGGGCATCTAACACAGATGAACTCATGCAAGATGTACTCTCACAAGATCGAGAGATTAAGTTTTTTCCTCCCTCCGAAGGTTCAAGTCGACTGAAGACGTTAGGAATTCATTGGCAACCCCAAGCTGATAGTTTTTTATACAGCTACACTCCCACAGTTCGCCCACAACCAACGAAGAGATCCATTTTGTCAACCATTGCCAGACTTTTTGATCCGATGGGATGGATTTCTCCATGCATTATTAAGGCTAAATGCTTTCTGCAAATGCTATGGGTCAAGAAGATAACGTGGGACGAACCAGTCGATGAAGACATCTTAAAGGATTGGAACCACTTTTTTCAAGATCTAGAAGCCGTGAATCATATCCGTATACCTCGATGGGTGAATGCCGGTGGACCATACAATAACGTGGAGCTTCACGGATTTTGCGACGCGTCGGAGAAGGCATTTGGAGCTGCGGTTTACATTCGCGTTCTGGATGAAGGAGGTAGAGTTCATATGAGTCTGCTACTTTCAAAGACCAGAGTGGCTCCAGTCAAGCCGGTAAGCATTCCACGATTGGAGTTGTGCGGTGCAGTCATTTTAGCGAAGCTTCTTAACCACGTGGCAAAGGTGCTGAATATGACGGAAGAAAAGGTACACGCTTGGACCGATTCGACGATCACGCTTTGTTGGATAAAGTCACCACCATCGCGATGGGAAACTTTCGTCGGCAACCGAGTCGGTGAAATTCAACGGCTGATAAGCCCATCCATATGGAGACATGTCCCAACCGACCAGAACCCTGCAGATTTAGCGTCCCGAGGAGTACTGCCCTCTGCACTAATAACAGAGCGCTTATGGTGGAATGGACCTTCGTTCCTGCACTCCAATTGGTATTTTGAAGTTCCGAGTCAGCCAACGATTATTTCCACAGAGGAAGGCCAAAAACGGACACAAGTTCACCGAGTGGAAATAACCGAAAATCCTTTAATTTTGCTGATAGGTAGGGCTTCCCGGTTCCAACAATTAGTCAGGACTGTTGCCTATTGCCATAGGTTTCTCGAAAACTTTCGTCTTCACTATCCCAAATTTTGCCGCTACATCCGCAGTTTAAGAAATAAAAACAACAAATGCATTTACAACCCTCTTACGCCAACGGATATTGATAAAGCTACTAAAACGCTTATTCAAATCGCGCAAAAGGAAATGTTTCCGGAAGGTATCAATAAGACAAGAGGTATGGGATCATTACATCCATTTATTGACGGTAACGGAACCATTCGTGTAGGCGGAAGACTCAGGCATGCCAACATACCTTACGACCAACAACACCCTGTCATACTCGATCCGAGGCACAAAATCACAAAATTAATTATACAGGAATCGCACATCAAAACCTTACACGGAGGTATTCAGCTCATGATGACACATATAAGGCAGAAGTACTGGATCTTCCAACTAAAGAGAACGGTTAAGAAATATGTCAACCGCTGCACTATATGCTACAGGTTTCGTAACAAAACCGCACAACAGCTAATGGGAGAGCTGCCAGCTCCACGAGTTACGGTGTCGAAGCCCTTCACAAACACCGGCGTCGATTATGCAGGGCCTATAAATATTCGTGCATGGAAAGGTCGAGGAGCTAAGTGCCACAAGGGGTACCTAGCCATATTTACCTGCTTAGCTACCAAAGCGATTCACCTCGAGGCAGTAAGCGACTTAACCACTCAGGCGTTTCTTGCTGCATTTCGGCGATTTGCGGCACGACGTGGAGTTTGTGCTCAAATGTTTAGCGACTGTGGCACTAACTTTGTAGGAGCAGATGCAGAACTACGACGTCTGATGAAAATTGGAATTCAGGACTGGGAAGAAATTGCGAACGTCCTAGCAACTCAGGGAACGAAGTGGAATTTCATTCCCCCCGCTTCTCCCCACTTTGGAGGTTTATGGGAAGCAGGAGTGAAGAGTGTTAAATTCCACCTAAAGAGAATTGTTGGAAATGGGACACTTACATACGAGGAACTCACCACGCTTTTGTCTCAAATCGAAGCGTGTCTAAATTCGAGACCTCTTTGTCCCCTAACAGAAGACCCAGAGGACTTTAGCGCGTTAACACCTGCACACTTCTTGATTGGCGAAACCCTATTTACAGTTCCTGAACCCGACCTGACTCTAGGCAAACAGAGCTACACCGACAGATGGAAAGCGATTCAGGCGCATTTACAAGTCTTCTGGAAGCAATGGCAGACAGAATATTTAAGCCGATTACAACAACGCCCGAAATGGCTGAAACCTTTACCGCAACTGAAAGTAGGTGATTTAGTTCTAATAAAGGATGAGCGACTTCCACCAGCAAAATGGAGTTTAGGCCGCATCCTAGAAACATACCCCGGAGCAGACACAATCGTTCGAGTTGTTAAGGTAAAAACCCAACAAGGAGAGTTTAGGCGACCGATTACCAAACTCTGCCCACTACCATCTAACGACAACCCGCAATAAACAAAATTTTATTTCACCTAAAATCGAATACCAACATTTACTCAAACACAAAAACAATAAAATAAAACGAAACAAAATTATATAATAAAATGATTAAAATTTAAATCATCACTCACTCGCACAGTGATATAAATATAATATAAATATAAATAAAAATACTTTTGTCCCAACATCCACGAACAAATGCCCCACTGTCATCATACAAACTTAGTTCAAACACACTCAAATTAACACGCAGCAATAATCACTCAGCAGTCAACGCTCACTTGCAAATTTCCCATATGCAACCGCAACCCAAACACCCACACACTTTCATATACCTTGCATTCACGCATACGAAATATGAAAATCATACATACAGTCCACTTCATTTACCCATATCTATACGCGCGCACTAACTCTACACTATCCCACACACAAAATTTACACAAGTTCCATTCTACCATGACCATCATCCATCGATCATCACTACGTCACACAATTTCTCCAAACGTACACTCAACTGGACAAAACCCATTCATCGCAGCACACACACACACACATCATCGATGGACGCCGCCGAAAATGCAATCAAATTACTTATTACAAACATAATGAATTCGCATGCAAATAATTTATATTAATACAACTCACCTGAATAACACTGGAAACAGTCATATTTGATGATATTTAATAAATTTTAAACTTTAAAACACTCGAATTTAATTCACGCACTACCGAAATGCTACCGATCACCTACGACACGACACGACCTTTCCCAATATGCAACAACACTAATCAGCTTTCGTCACCACAACCCAGCAGCTGCAGCAATGATAACAAAAAAAAAAAAACAACCAACAGTGCATGCACAAGCACAAAAACGGAGCAATGCGTAAACTTGTTGGCGGTAGTTGGCGAATTTTGTTATCTACCTGTGATGTACATGTTTATGATTGTATGTTCTAATTGTCTTTTTTCTTTTCATGTACATGAACCGCATGAGAAGCAAGGCAATATAAGCAACAACTGGGCAGCGATGACAATCAGGGGAAGGAGCATGATCAACTCGGTGGGGGGAGAATGTTGACGACGATGACGTCACTAAATACCAGACTGTAACAACACACAGCCTTAAATACTAAAAAGGGAAATTTCAGTTATTTTATTGTAAACCCAAATGTCATGAACAATGTAAACAATATAAAAAGCAAGACATGTTGGTCAAATAAAACATTGTCGATTTATAACGTTTTAAACATAGTCGTTTCTTTTATTACGGATTTCTCGTTGCAGTATATATACAGTTTCATTTTGCTAATTCTTTGTTCGAAACACGAACATGCTCAAAAGCAGAGAAGTAGGCTTTTCAACCACATAAGTGCAGATATAGTAGATCTATTAAATAGTGACAATGTAATCAGGAGATTAATGCGAGTAAAGCACTTGATCTATAGGAATTAGCAAGCGCTAAAAATAAAAAAGTTTGGAAATCCGACTAACTGCGGATTTTTCGCCTCAATTCCTTAAATTATTCAAAGCTAAATTACTGCTTAGTCAATGGACTACAGTGCAATCTCATTCGGGATGATGAAGGTCAGTCCCCGGGAGTTTTTTTTTTGATTGGGTTAAAGTCCATCACTATTGAAGAAGCACCCTCGCGTTCTAGCTCTGCAATGTCTTTCGATGATATTTTCTTCCCGCGAATTTCCAACACAACAAAAAAATATCGCAAAGGGTCTGTCTGACACCTCTGTTAAAGTTGAGGAAAGCTTCAATCTCTCCTCTGACCACTCGCCAGTCATACGGGAAAAGGACGGTCCACCCAAACTTAGAAGTTTAAAACTAACAAAGACTCTTTTAGACAAGACAGCTCAAATAGAGCAAGTCGATCAGTTAATCGGAGTCATGCAAAGCTCTGCCTAATTGAATACTATTTACAAAAGGATAATTAAAGCAAAAAGTGCAATAAAATATTCTTGGGGAATAACCGACTTAGTAAAAGAAAAAAAACCATTACCGCCCAAGCTCCTTAAAGTAAAAATGAATCAAAAACGACTTTCAATAATATATGTATGTATGTAACACTCTAAGGAAAAAGATTCAGAAGTTTAAAAATCGCGAAGTCTCTTCATATCTTGAAGGTCTCACTGCGGATAAGAGTTCGAACTACTCGCTCTGGAAAGCTATAAAAAGCATTAGAAAGCCAAAAATGTAAGCGCCTCCTATCAGACAAAAAAATGGCGAATGGGCGAAAGGAGAAAAATAAAAATCCGATATGTTTACCGAGCAATTAGAAAAAACATTAAACCGTTTGATGGTCAAGAGCTACTTGAAGACCCGGTCTTAGTCGAAATACCAGACCAGATTTTCACACAAAAACTGTATCGCTGGCTGAACTGCGATATAAAATACAGAAATTGAAATTAAACAAAGCTCCTGGAGACGATTTGATTTCGGGGCGGGTCCTAAAAGAGTTGCCTGGGAAAGCACTAATCACGCTCGTCTATCTAATCAATGCATCATGTAGACTACTGTACGTTCCACGACAATGGAAGGTAGCCGAAGTCATTATGGTTTCAAAGGCCGGAAAGCCATCATATGTGAAGAATACGTAAGAGCGCCAATTAATTCCTGACCACCAAGTTGATTTTAGGATCAAGCACTCTACGATCGACCAGGTTTATGGAATAGCGTCTCCCAGACTTTTAATAAAGTATGGCATACGGAAAACATGGAAACGAATATTCCGAATCCAAAGAAATTGTGGCAGGAGTTCCACAAGGAAACGTGGTCCGATTTTATTTTTAATCTATACTTTAGATATTGCGCAAGAACAAGGCACAACTGTAGCTACGTTTGCGGATAATATAGCTATATTAGCCGTAAGTATAACGGTTAAATCAGAAACGAACCAGACCCAACGGGCTATTGACAGCGTATTTGAGTGGCTGCTTGGTTGATTTGCCATACTATGCAAAAAACAAACTGCTTTGTGTTAACTACAAGTAACATATATATCTTACAAACTTTTCAAAATATAGTACTAAGAACGAAATTTTCAACCTAAAATTATTAATTTATCAATTTATTCGTTCAAGTAATTTTAATCAAACTTCACTGTAGAATTTTTTTTCAGCTTTTTAATGTAACTACATATTTACAAGTTCAAATAGAAATATCCTTTTTTAAGACTCTTTAGAACATACACTTTATTTTGTGCTTAACTCCAATGTATACTGATCTCATTCATAAAATTTATAATCCCATCCGCCCGACTTACCTAATCTGCCAAGCACCAACAAAGGGGTTGCAGCTATTTGAATATACAGCGACGTTAGTTTCCGTTAAGGAGGGTAAATCTTGGGTAAATGCAACCTAAACTCCAATCTCATCTATGCTGTTAACTTAAGCTAACTGGAGGAGGGCACCGTCGAGTGAAACTTCAAGGATAAAGACAGGAGGCTGCTGATAAACTTTCACCTGACCCAAATAGGTGACCGCATCAATTTGTCAGCAAAACCAATTAGGAGGCAGAGGTCCATTGAATGGATATGCTCAGCACTTAAATGGATCGCAATAAATCCGGATACAGCTGGTATAACATTCTACAAAGCCACAGGAGATAGTGCGGAACAATGATCAGCAGTATAAAGTGAATGAGAAAGTTTTAGGAGTGATAAGCGACATGACGAGAAAATTTGAATAAACAGATCTCTATCCACTAGTCCTCTGAATACGTCATGACTTATGCGGTTTTCTGGACTTGACAGATTTGCTCTTTCTTTTGTAAAGCGTCCGCAGTAGAACACTGCATGCAGCGCGTCCTCTTCCTTATTTTGACATTCTTCACACTGGGGCGAACTATCGTGTCCAAACCTATTGAGGTATTTCCGGCAGCCGCCGTGCCCGGACAGGAAGTGTGTGATGTATATACATATGATGAAGACACTGTTTATATTGGAACCATCGCATCTAAAGGAACTGCCTGCCTCTAAGGATGATTGATAGCTGTTTAACTTTTAACTTTTGTTTTATTATAACATTTTTGTTCTTTCGTTAATTTTTTGGAATTCTTTTTAATTGTATTTCCTTTTCTCTACTTAAACTTTATTTCTGTTATTACTCTCACCCTAACTCTCTCTTTTTCTCTTTTTCTGTCAAACATAAAGCAGACACACAATTGGTTGTTGCCATTATAATTATATACAAATTTTATATATTGTTCTCCTACTTTCTTTATATTGGTTTGTTTACTTAAACTCTTCTCTGTTATTAATTATTAGCTTGCCGCTGCTCTGTTGTTATTTTTTTTTGTCCCCTTTTTATTCTGATGATGTTGTCTCGTAGTGTGAATAATAACTCCGCTCGTACAATGAATGAAATTTTATCGAATTAACATGAAGGTTCAAGTTATGTCATTTAAATGCTCGTAGTCTCAACCCTGCTAAATTGGACTATCTTACATATATTTTTGATCAAAAGAGTGCTGATGTTATTTGTATTAGTGAAACTTGTTTCAAGCCTCATATTTTCGATCAAAATTATGATATTTCTGGTTACACATTGTTACGCAATGATAGAGTCTCGGTTACGGTGGGTAGCGGTGTGGCAGTTTATTGTAAGTCATCTTTAAAATATAATATTGTCGGCAAATCCGCTGAAAGTTGTGTTGTGTACCTTATTGTAGAGTTACACGATGCTAGTGTAAGGTGCCTTATTTGCTGTGTCTACAATCCGAATAGGAGTTTTTCGCCTGTACCTTTTTTCTCTGCAATATCTGAATTATCTACTCTATATGAGCATGTCGTAATCTGTGGTGATTTTAATGCTGATCTACTGAAAGATGATGAAAGACTGAAGATTGGCCATAGATGAGGAATTAAACAGATAGTCAACTCGAGAGCGAATCTCTCACCTTGCCTACAAGCTACCTTGCTCGAACTGATAAGCCACACATAATTTGCACTTATATGGGCTTTTACGTGCAAATCAAATGGGAATCATGCACACATGAATCGAATTATATGGAGTTAATGGCCGCCGCCAAGAAATGCCATTTTTTATAGCAAGAAGTTGGGAACAGTTGATGAATTTCAGCAGATTACACCTCATAATTTGGGTGTGTAAAATAAGCATGCACAATATGCGGTGAATATGGATTTATAAAAACATACTTACCACACAACTAATAACATAATAAAATATTATAATATTAAGAATAAAGCTATGTTTTAGCCAATTTATTCTAATTTTTAATGAAAAAGAATCAAAATAATATTGATTACGTGACTAATAAAGGGTGATTTTTTAGCTGGTTTGGTTTTGGCAACACTGGTTTTGACAGCTGACGTGTGTTTAGTACCTTGTGTCACTGTCAAACAGCTTCAGTTTGGTTTGCAATTTAACCATGGATCGTCTTACAAATGAAGAACGCTTGCAAATTATTGAATTTTACTATCAAAATTCGTGCTCGGTTCGAAATGTTCATCGCGCGCTGCTTCCATTTTATGATCGGCATTCTCGACCTTCTGAGCAGTCTATTCGGAAGATTGTGACCAAATTTCGCACCAAATTTACTTTGTTGGACATTAAACCACCAACACGTTTACGTACTGTGCGTATTGAAGAAAATATTGCGGCCGTATCAGCTAGTGTGACAGAAGACCGCGAAATGTCGATTCGGCGCCGTTCCCAGCAGTTAGGCCTTTGTTACAGCACTACGTGGAAAATTTTGCGGAAGGATTTGGGCGTAAAGCCTTTTAAGATACAGCTGGTGCAAGAACTAAAGCCAGCCGACCTACCACAACGCCGAATTTTTGGTGAATGGGCTCTTGGAAAGCTGGCCGAGGAACCGCTTTTTTATCGAAAAATTGTGTTCAGCGATGAGGCTCATTTTTGGTTGAATGGGTACGTAAATAAGCAAAATTGCCGCATTTGGAGTGAAGATCAGCCAGAAGCATTGCAACAGCTACCAATGCATCCCGAAAAAGCCACTGTTTGGTGCGGTTTATGGGCCGGCGGCATTATTGGGCCATATTTCTTCAAAGATGATGCGAATCGCAGCGTTACTGTCAATGGTGAACGCTACCGAGCGATGCTAACAAACTTTTTTTTGCCCGAAATGGAAGCTCTTGACTTGCATGATATGTGGTTTCAACAAGACGGTGCCACATGCCACACAGCACGCGAAACAATGGCGCAATTGCGAGGCGAGTTTGGTGAACAGTTAATTTCACGTTTCGGGCCGGTCAATTGGCCGCCTAGATCGTGCGATTTGACACCATTAGATTATTTTTTGTGGGGGTATGCCAAGGCTAATGTGTATAGGGAGAAGCCCGCTTCGATTGACGCACTGGAAGCCAACATCCATGCATTCATTCGTGAGATACCGGCCGATATGTGTGAAAGAATATGCCAAAATTGGACTCAGCGGATGGGCTACCTGAGACGCAGCCGCGGTCAACATTTGCATGAAATTATCTTTAAACATTAAATTGCAAGGTTCAAACTATCGATTCAAATAAATATTTCATTCATTTTTTCGAATTTTTTGTGTTTTTTTTTTAAAAAAAGTTCTAAACCTCTTAAAAAATCACCCTTTATATAATAAGTTCATCATACATTTTCGGTTTACAATAAATTTAAGTATAACTTTACAAACACGGATTTTGTTATGGATGGTTATATTGAAGCATTTAAGTACTTTTTTGCTACGTAGACCTAGATACCTAGATTTTTTTTTTTAATCTTGTGTTCAGCAGATTAAAATTTGTATGGTTAATCTTGAGATTTAAAGTGGATGAATGACAGATTAACCTTAATCACGATTTAGTGCTAAGTGGAAACTTTGCATTACACAACTGGGCACTGGTTTAAAACGCTTTCTAATATAACGTAATCAAAATCCAAACAAATATTATTTTTGGTACGTGAAAACACTTTTTTAACAAACATTTGCAATCACTTACTAGTAGTAGTAGTAGTAAATTGTTTGGTTTATTTTCATAAAAAGAATTTTTTAAATTACAAAACATTATAACTTGACAAATAAAGTCGTCTGTTAAAAAGTGTGGCTAATTAATTTAATATGTATGTAACATACGTGCATGCTTATTTATGAGTTGTATTCAACTATCAAGCATTTTCGATAGAAAAATGCACCAACAATATATTTATGCAGTGCATTCCAGCTACCTTCTGTCCTCCTTCTTCTGTCTATCACTTACTATAAATTTTAAAATAAAGCATATTAACTTGTATAAAAAATTTTCAAAACCGCCTAAGAAAAGAAACAGCTAATCACATCAAGTGCTTGATTTATCCCAGATTGCTTGACCTCTTTATTGTAAGGGGTGATACATTTCGAGGTTCCCTACTTTTTTAAAGAAAAAACACAGAAAATTCAAATTTAATGGAGAATGTTTATTATCCAAGGCCTGAATCGAAGCGGGTTTGTCGGCATAAGCTTTTGACTTTACATATCCCCACAGGAAAAAAGTCTAACGGTGTGATATCACACGATCTTGGTGGCCAATCGACCGGCCCAAAACGTGAAATTATGTGCTCACCGAAATGTTCTCTCAATAAGTCCATTGATTGATGCGATGTGTGGGAAGTGGCGCCGTCTTGCTGAAACCAAATGTCGCCGAGATCACGAGCTTCAATTTCAGGCATCAAATAGTCGGTTATCATGGCACGATAACGGTCGCCATTGACGGTTACGTTCGCACCGGCATAATTTTTAAAGAAATATGGACCGATGATTCCATCGGCCCACAAACCACAACAACCCGTTGTTTTTTCTGCATGAAGTGGCAGTTCTTCAATCCCTTCAGGTTGCTCTTCGTCCCAAATGCGGAAATTTTGTTTGTTTACATACCCATTGAGCCAGAAATGGGCATCATCGCTAAACGAAATTTGCCTCGAAAACGTCGGATCTTCTTGGAACTTTTCAAGAGCCCATAGAGCGAAGCGATGTCGCTTGGGAAGGTCGAGCGGCTTCAGTTGTTGCACAAGCTGTATTTTTTACGCTTTCAATTTAAGATCTTGACGTAAAATGCGCCAAGTCGTTCCATACGTCAGTTCGAGTTGCTGCGAACGGCGCCGAATCGACTCTCTACGGTCTTCGTGTACACTCTCAGCTACGGCCGCTATATTTTCTTCACAGCGTGCTGGACGTGGTCTATTCGGTCGAATAATATCCAATAATGAATGCTGGGTCTCAAAATTGGTGATGGTGTTACGAATAGTACGCTCAGTAGGCCGATTATGTTGACCATAAATTGAGCGAAGTGCACGAAACACATTCCTCACAGAACGTGAATTTTCATAATAAAGTTGAACAATTTGTAAACGTTGTTCACGCGTAAGTCTTTCCATTATGAGATGCCAAACAATACTAAACAAAAATAACATGACAGCATTACACGACTCACACGACTCACACGAGAAATTGCGCTTCTTCTTTGGGTTTAGCAATGGAGCTGTCTGCCTTCTTCTTCTCTCCATTTTACTACGAGATTATGATCAGGATTATATGGATCATAACCCTCCCACATCACTGCATTCCTACTGATCCGTCTGCGAGGTTCGCCAGTTCGACCAAAAAAAAATCTGCAGACCTCCCTTTTTTGGATTACTTCATCATTGAGGCCAATCAAATGCTTCCTAAATGCAGGAGATTTTAGGCCTACCTCTCTTACGCGATTGTAAGGGAAAGTTGACTGCCATTGCCATTTTGACGGGGTTTGTGCGATCCCTCCTTTGAACATAACAATACCAACTGAGTCGGTCGTGCTCCAATTTTTTCGAGACGGG
Source organism: Ferdinandea cuprea (assembly GCA_963576555.1). NCBI lineage: Eukaryota > Metazoa > Arthropoda > Insecta > Diptera > Syrphidae > Ferdinandea > Ferdinandea cuprea. The sequence continues at coordinate 89,214,173 of OY754958.1, read as the reverse complement.
TTATTTGACGTGAAGGCTTCCCATTCAATTAAATGTCTGCAATGGGTTGTCTTGGGTCAGAGAATAGGCAGTACAGATACTCTGTCTTTTTTTTGTTTAATACGATACCCATTCCCTTCTAAAACATCTACCCAAACATTCATCGTCAGCAAAACATACCTGATGCACTTTCGGGTCCGTCACTTTTCCCTCAAGCAGATAATCTATGACGTTAAAAAAGAGCAAGGGACTTAAGACACTTCCCTGTTGAAAACAGACTTTAATTGGGAATTCATCGATGACCCCTGCGGGACATCTGTCTTTTATCTTTGCTCCCGCGTACATGTCGGGGAGGAACTCCTAGTTATCTTAGCGCTACCCATATCAGATCTCTTGGTTGTCTATCGAATGCTTTTTCAAAATCGACCAGAGTCATATGCAGGCTAAAAGATCTCAGAGGGGGTAGTTGGCAACAAGTCTTCTGATGTCAGGTTTTTAGAAACGGGAGTTCCTCAAGGGTTAATTTTGGGCCCTATTCTTTTTTGCATTTTTATAAATTACCTATGCTGATGATATTCAGGTCTATCTTTCAAAGCTAATTGGACTTAAGGAGGGTCTCGCTTTTAGGCTGATTGAAGACTTGAAAATTTTTAAGCGGGCTACTGATAACGGCCTCATTCTAAATCCGTCTAAATGTCAGTTAATTTTAATATTCCTTAAATAGTTTAGTACGAATAGCATCCCTCCCATTTTTCATTAGAGTTTGTGAATTCTGTATCTAGTCTTGGATTGAAAATAAATCATAGTCTTTCTGGCTGTGATCACGTTAACTATGTTGTTGGTCGACTATATGGTGGCCTTCGTCAGTTATGGTTATCGGCTAGCTTTACTCCAGTTGATACTAGGTTAATACTTGTCAGACTGTTACTAGTTCCACTTATATCTTATGCTGAAGTAAGCTACCCTAAACTTGACTTATTTTCTCAGCATGAATTGCAGGTAGCATTCAATGACATGACTCGATATATATGATCATATATATGTCTATGCTGAAAACGTTCACGCTTCCCCAATATTGAAAAATAAGGAATTGCACTTTTTTACATAAAGTCATTCAGACTAAATCGCCTATATATGTCTTCGAAAGATTGAAGTTTGCACAGTCCTCAATATCTATGAATTTGATAATCCCTCAATATAAGTACCTTAACACATCAAAACTATTCTTCGTTCACTCGCGTAAAGTTATGGAACTCGCTAATCTTTGAAATTACAAGATAATCTAACAAGCACTAACTAATTTTTTCTCCGAGCAGCAGTAACCTTACATTACTTTCTTTTCTTTTCTCTCTTCTTCTTTTGACTTTCTTTTTCGTCCTCTACAATATAAATATGCAATTATATATTTACAATAAGAAAAATAAAATGTTATTAGTATAGAATTTTTTATTAGTACTATAAGAGACTTAAGTCTCACTTGTGCAAAGTCAATATAAATAAATAAATTGAAATTTTCCATGCGAACCGTAATTATTTGTAACCACCCGTTACACTATTCAAGTAGAGATACTTTTTTCAATAGCATTTTTTGACAGATCACGTGTGAGTCGTTTCATGCTGTCGTGTTATTTTTGTTTAGTATTGTTTGGCATTTCATAATGGAAAGACTTACGCGTGAACAACGTTTACAAATTGTTCAACTGTATTATGAAAATTCACGTTCTGTGAGGAATGTGTTTCGTGCACTTTGCTCAACTTATGGTCAACATAATTGGCCTACTGAGTGTACTATTCGCAACACTATCACCCATTTTGAGACCCAGCATTCATTATTGGATAATATTCGACCGAATAGACCACGTCCAGCACGCTGTGAAGAAAATATAGCGGACGTAGCTGAGAGTGTACACGAAGACCGTAGAGAGTCGATTCGGCGCCGTTCGCAGCAACTCGGACTGACGTATGGAACGACTTGGCGCATTTTACGTCAAGATCTTAAATTGAAAGCGTAAAAAATACAGCTTGTGCAACAACTGAAGCCGCTCGACCTTCCCAAGCGACATCGCTTCGCTCTATGGGCTCTTGAAAAGTTCCAAGAAGATCCGACATTTTCGAGGCAAATTTTGTTTAGCGATGAGGCCCATTTCTGGCTCAATGGGTATGTAAACAAACAAAATTGCCGCATTTGGGACGAAGAGCAACCTGAAGAGATTGAAGAACTGCCACTTCATCCAGAAAAAACAACGGTTTGGTGTGGTTTGTGGGCCGGTGGAATCATCGGTCCATATTTCTTTAAAAATTATGCCGGTGCGAACGTTACCGTCAATAGCGACCGTTATCGTGCCATGATAACCGACTATTTGATGCCTGAAATGGAAGCTCGTGATCTCGGCGACATTTGGTTTCAGCAAGACGGCGCCACTTCCCACACATCGCATCAATCAATGGACTTATTGAGAGAACATTTCGGTGAGCACATAATTTCACGTTTTGGGCCGGTCGATTGGCCACCAAGATCGTGTGATATCACACCGTTAGACTTTTTCCTGTGGGGATATGTAAAGTCAAAAGCTTATGTCGACAAACCCGCTTCGATTCAGGCCTTGGAGGAAAACATCACGCGTGTCATTCGCCAGTTACCAGTCGAAATGCTCGAACGAGTGATCGAAAATTGGACTCAACGGATGGACCATCTGCGACGTAGCAACGGACAACATTTGTTAGACATAATCTTCAAAAAATAACTGCCAAAGAATGTTCTTTCAAATGATAATAAACATTCTCCATTAAATTTGAACTTTCTGTGTTTTTTTCTTTAAAAAAGTAGGGAACCTCGAAATGGATCACCCTTTACTACGACGACTATTAAGAGGTGTTTCAAACTATGTGTCAAAATTAATATACCTTTAGTAATGCCGAATGAAGGTTGTAATCCCTTGGGACCATCCAGCTACTGTTTCCCAGGCGGCATGTACGGCTCATGCAACCTTGTTGCTGCGCTCGGGGTATCTGCTTTTCGTCGGGCAGGTGCCTATGGCAAACAGTGCCTGGGTGATCCGCTGCGCGGGATTAAGGGACTTCAACCCTCTTTACACAGGCGGTAGGAATGGATTACGCAACTTCGTTATTCCGATTGCTTTGGGGCCATTTTTCGTGGGCCATAATTCACGTAGACCCCAAAAGGGATCGTTGATCGCAACTGCCTTTCTGACGGGGTTCGTAGGATCCCTCCTTTGAACTTTGACAATACCAACTGAGCCGGTCGTGCTCCAATTTTATCGAAGTGGTTCGTTGACATGAAGGCTTCCTCGGATTCTGGAACTTCTAATTCGATCAAGCTTTGTTACTCCTGCTGTCATGCGACGCATCTTCATCTCAGCTGCTGTCAACTTGCCCTCAAACTTTTTGTACATTTTCCAGCATTGTGAACCGTATGCGATCGCCGGACGCACAACTCCAGTGTAGAGCCTTCCATTCAGCTTAGGGGACATTTTTCGGTCACAGAAGATGGCAGAGTATTCCTGCCACTTAATCAACCCTACCCTTAGTCATCAACGGCTGCTTCGCTGTTCATCATTGATCCCAGATATTTCCACTTTTCACACTTGGGAACCACCACTCCATTCCCAGAAATGCTTTGAATAGGTTGGCTTGGGTTAGAGAATGGGCAGTACAGATACTCTGTCTTTTTTTGGCTAATACGAGCTCATTCCCCTCTAAAACATCTACCCAAACATCAAGTGCTCATTGCAGGCAACTCTGATCACCACTTATATTCACAGCGAAGAATATTGGGAATTATTGGGAATTCATCGGTGACTCCTGCGGGATATCTGACTTTTGTTTCGCTCCCTCGTACATGTTGATGATCATCTGTACGTAGGTTTCAGGAACTTCTCATTGTCCTAGCGATACCCATTAGGGTGGGTTTTTTTTTCTTAAATTATGTTGTCAATTGGGACTGATATGGACATGGATCCTCAGAAGCAGAGTTCCAAGCGATTCCCAATGTGCTTGTGAGATTGGATTCCGTGAGATTAATCTCCTTCTTTTCCTGATTTATAGCCTTAACGATCATGGGAGAATTGCTGTTCCATTTAGCCAATTCTAACCCTGATGCCCTCAATATTTGTGAAACCTCCTTTTGCATCTGCAATACGACTTCTAGTATGTCATCTCCGGTCAGCATGTCATCCACGTAAAAATCCGTTTTTGGAACACGGGAACCCAATGGATAATTGTTCCTATTTTGTTCACTCAAGTAAACAAGACTTCAAATGGCTAGATACGGTGCTGAAGACGTACCATACGTCACGGTATTTGACTGATAGGTTTGTACCGGCATTTTCTCGTTCTCCCTCCACAAAATGTATTGAAATCGACGATCAGAGGGGTGAATCAGAAATTGCCGATACATATTCACGATGTCTGCAGTAGTAGCATACTATGTAAGCGAAATCGAACAAGGATATTAAAAGGATCGTCCTGAATTGTTGGACCAACCATTAGAATTCCATTAAGCGATATTTGCGATGATGTACGGCAGGATACATCGAACACAACTCGTAATTTTGTTAAAATACTGTCTGGTCTAACAGCGCATTGATGAGGCATGTAATAATGTCCCTCGTTTAAGTTAGGTTCCTTAACTAGAGTCATGTGACCTAACAATTCAAATTCTTTAAGAAACTTTAAATACATTGACCTTAGTAATTCATTCTTGGAAAGCCTACGTTCGAGTGATAAGAACCTTCGAAATGCTATGTCGTATGATGCCCCTAAACAGCTCGGATCCTTCTTAAAAGGAAGTCTAACCATCAATCGACCACTGGACAAAATTTCAACATTTTTCTTGAAGAATTCGTCGCACTCCTGCTGCTCTTCTGTGCAGTCAGATTTGCGTCCTTGAACGTCCTCCAGCTGCCAGAATTTTTCAACATAGTGCTCCAAATTGTATTCTTTCAGCGAACTTATGCAGCAACGTTGATTGTTCTTCTCCGACGTTGTTTTGTATCTATCCAGCCCAATAATGTTCTTTGGAGCGTTGTCCATCGCCGAGCTTGACTTGTCCCGTCTGCAGCAAATCGAAGAATGCTTCAGCTCCCAAAAGCAAGTCTATTGATGATGCTTGATTGAAGTGTTCGTCTGCAAACTCCAGATTAGAGGGTATATTCCAGGTCCTCACATTTAGCGTTTTTTCTGGCTGATATCCAGTTATTGATGGAGCAACGAGCAATTCAAGAGACAACTCGAAATTGTTGTACCTCGAGCGAATAGTTGTCTGTGTTTGGAAGTGAATTTTTGTCTCACTAACCCCAATTCCAGTAATGTCTACTTGTCATTTCTCCTTCTTGAGACGAAGACTGTTTGCGAATCCTTCATTAATAAGGTTTACCTGCGACCCTGAGTCAAGAAGAATCCTACCAGTTTGGAAGCTACCTGACGAATCCTGAACAAGAACCAACGCCGTTGCTAGAATAACTTGGGTATTTCTCACCCTTGTATTTTCAACTGCTGTTTGAACTACTGCTGATGTCGATGGTCCTTCACTTCTGTCCGTGCAGCGTGACATAGAACCTTTTTCGCTACTTGCAGTGCTCCCACTGGGTTGTGTCCGGTGCAAGAGGGTATAATGAGGCCGTGACCCTTTCCTAGACCATTGAGACAAAGCCCTAACTTCTTAAGGTTTTCGAACCTATCTTTGACAGAAAGCGCATTGAAACTGCAACAACTTGGAGCGTAATGGCTACTATCACGGTAAAAAACGCAGCACCATTGAGTCATAGTTACTAATGTTTGTAAACGATGATTCTGATGTGACTTGTTTGATCCCCGATAAACTGGTTCCGACCGACTTTGTTTGCTTTCCCTCGCTTCAAGGTACTGACATCGTTTACTAAGTATGTTGGCGCATTCGGTCCACTTAGGTAGGTTTGTATAGTCCGAATGTTTATCCCATTTTGACTGAGTTTCGGAGTCGAGTTTGGACATTGCAGTGTTTATAATGATTGCGTTACATATATCATCAGATGAACCTATTGATTAAAGCGAATTGTAGAGAGCTGAAATGTTGTCTACTAGGCTTCGCAACGAAATGGTAGAAGACTTTTGAACCTTCGGTAAATCGAAAAGCTCCGAAATGTACTCTAAAAAGATTAAACAATTATTGTCGTATCATTCCTTGAGTAATGCGATGGCTTAAGGATAGATATCCTCAGTAACCTGGAACGCTTTTACTGTTCCCAATGCCTTATCACTTAAACATGTCAATAAGTGATTGAATTTTTCAATGTTTGTTAACGATGGGTCACTATCTACCAAATTTGTAAACGAATGGATGAAATTCGTATATTTAGAATATTTACCATTAAATCGAGGCAACTTAAATTTGGGTAAATGATTGACCGTCTGTGGGAGAGAAAATGTTGACTCAGCAACACTAAGGTATCTATTGGATCCCAAAAGAAAAAGAATTTTTGTTTTTGTGGAGATATACAAGTCTTCTAAATCTCCTCGACATTTTTCGGATGGTACTAGTCGCTCTATCTGAGTTTGGTAAGCTAGAAGTTGCTTGAAGTACGATTCCACAATACCCAAACGGCATTCCAATTCGGTTGGTGAAAGAGTACTTCCCTTTGTGTCTACTATAGTTTTAATTCGACTAATATTGCCTTTCGTTGATGAGCGCAGCTGCTTTAACTCTTCGATGGTGTTCTCCTCATCCGGCATATTTAATCAACAGAAAACTTAAAAGCACCTACTGCGACGGTGATTGAACGAAAATGAAAAACTTATACTTTTCCCACACAGAAATAGCTAAACGGCAACTCCTAGTTGATGATTATTTTATTGGTGGCAATGATCGGCAACAAAATCCTAAATGACAAAATAATTTCCACGGTGAACGATAGCTACCAATCCGCTGAATCAAGAAAGCAGGAACAATAATTGTATTGATGGATTGTGAATAGATTGAAGATATTGTAAAATAAAATTTGAATTTATTTTATTTCGACGAATAGTAAAATTGATTTCGAAAGAAATTTGTTGTGGAAGCTGTTCTGCTGTAGATGCTAGGAGGAAGCTTCTATTTTACATACGATCAATGCAGCTGACTCTCCGGCGACGAGGAAAATGGTTTTGGGTGATGGAGAAGCGGGCGAAATTAAGATCTATGCAAAGAGAGCTTTACAAAATTTTTTGGTATTTTTTATATCGGCGAACGATCAAACGAGAACCAGTACAAGTGCAGCCTGTTGATTTGTGAGCCAAGCTCTTTGTGAAAAGCTTCCTGGTGACGGTGAAAGAATTAGCAGAGAGAAAGTGGCGCAAAATTGTGGAACGTAAGATCTTTTTGTGGATTCTAACTTTAACTTGCTTGTGTTAATATGGATGATCAAGTCAAGTAGAATTTACAATGGCGCGAAGAAAATTAAATCAATTATGTATGGTGGAATTTTGCAGCAATATGACGATGCATTGTAGTAATTATATTGTATTCTCTATAATATACGACTATGCATGCATGCCATTATTCCGTCGAATGTGCGTTTGTCTTTTTCGACAGAGATTTTACTTTACAGGAACTTTCTTTTTTTTAATTTTGTTGAAATTGTTATCGCACGTTCGATTGAATTGACTTATTTTTCATACCTTGATTGGAATGTTATACTTCTCTACTAATGGCTTCTAAGTTGGGTGGATGTTGGCTTCTTGGTATTGGTTTGTGTCTTCCTTGTCCTCTCTGTCTCCGATTCCACTGCACTTGCACTCGCGAGACAGAACCGACCGATATCGCGAACATTTTTGTCTTTTGTAAGTGTTCTATATGTAGTTTTTGCGTTTATGTAGTTCGTTTTTTTTGTTTTTTTTTGCTAAGCGAACAACTATGTTATCGGATTGCACAGTTCCTTTGTATCACGCGTTTTTGGATTTTACCGGGATTCTAAATACGTGGGCGCCAAAATGAACGATCAAAGTAAATCTTTAATCGTCAACCTCGAATCTCATTCGCGTTTGTGGTAGTTTGAATCGGGTTGATGGATAGTTAGTTACGTACGCGGAAAATTGTGCAATATAGAAACGAATTTGAAATGTAGAAACGAACGAGCGAAAGCGAACAATAAAACTCAAAGTTTCCACTAAGGTGGTTGAACAAAGAGTAAAAAAGCTTTTTATTTCTTCATTGTTTTTATAGGTTTTCAGACATACGGTTTTTAAGCTTTATATTTAAAACAACAATTTTACAATTTGGAAATTATGGCAATTGGTCTAAGGTTGGCGGGAAGTTTAAAATTTTATGGGAAACTCTACCTGCTCCAACAAGGACGAAAAACTATTTGATTAGTAGATTAAACGTTCTAGAGGAAAATTTAAGGAAAATATGTGACCATTATGATGAAATGAATTCTGAGGATTTTTAAAAATAAAGTGAGAATTTATACGATGAAGTTATGGAAGCCTACTTCGTATATAAAACAGTGCTACTGAATGAGCTAGATCTATCCTATCTAAAATTTCCGGAAAATTCGCGAGTTGAGAAATCTTCAAGAAATCAGAAATCTAATTCAAGCTTCGCATCCAAATCTTCATGTGCACATAAACTTAGACTTCCATCCATTACTCCTTCGATTTTCTCTGGCGATTATATTAACTGGGGTCCGTTTCATGATATGTTCGTCTCATTGATCCATAAAAATTCGTCGTTATCTAGAATTGAAAAGTTTGACATATTTAAAATCTTGTTTAAAGGGTAATGCTGCATCATTGTTAGATTACCTTCAGGTCAACAATGACTATTATGATCAAGCATGGTCAATACTAACTACGCGTTACGATTACAAGCGCATTTTAGTTAGTACGCAATTAAAAACATTTTTCGATCAACCAACGATCCATTCTGACACTGCCGATTCAATCAAGGGTTCACTGAATAAATCAACAGAGGTGCTGCATTCCTTGAAGAGCTTAGGTGTTTCGATCGAGCATTGGAATACCATTATTATTTTCGTATTACTTCAATGGTTACTTGCATCCACACAGCTCATTCATGTGGGAAGAGAAGTTAGGAATGAGTAAGGACTTACCAACATTCAAAGAATTTTCGATCTTTTGGCAACTCGTTTTCGCTCTTTGGAAGTTGTGTGTCTACAACAACTTTCCAAAAAAAAACAAAACAAGGAGAAGAAGGTCATGCATGTCAACTCCAGTACCAAGGAAAGGCACAATTGTTCTGTTTGTCGTAGGGGTCAACATTCGCTTAGCTCTTGCTTTGGGTTTCTGAAGATAGATGTGAGTGCAAGGGTCAATATGATACAACTGCAAGGGATTTGTGAAAACTGTTTGGCTTATAACCATAAAACACAGCAATGTCCAAGTCAAAACCGATGTTATCACTGCAAACAAAAACATCATTCGCTCTTGCACTAGAAGCACTAAGCCTAATCGCATGCAACACACAAATTCACAATCTGCGCCCGAGCAATCACACTCTACTTTTGTGCTGCAATCTTGCGCACCCAACGAATACAGCCAGTTATACGAGGCCTCAACCCAAGCCAACCCAAATGCACCACCTTACATCCCATCACAAAACCAAGCTAGTACTAGTTCGTCTGCTCGCAACTACCACATTTCAGACCACAGGAAAACACAAATACTACTAGCGACAGCCATCGTGATGATACAGGCTTCCGCTGGAGACTACTTCAAATACAGGGCATTAATACACCCAGTGTCAGAGGCTACATTTATTACCGAAGCAGCTGCACAACAACTAAGGCTAAAAAACTGTCGCGCGTTTACTGAAGTGACTGGGTTGCGTAAAACTAAAAACGTGTCATGTCAAAACTATATGCACTTGACTATGAAATCAGTACAAACCAATTTAGTCGCGGACGTCGCACGTGTGAACACCATCTCACTTCCTCGTCTCGAGCTCTGCGGTGCTGTTATGTTGGCTCGACTTCTGAACTATGTTGTTGATGTTTTGCAGTTAGGCGATATCGAAACACTCTCATAGACTGATTCCACTATATACTCTGTATTGTATAACAGCACCACAATCCAAATGGAAAACCTTTATAAGTAATAGCGTCGCAGAAGTTCAGAGGTTGACCAATGTCAATATCTGGAGACACGTTCCAACGCAACACAATCCAGCAGATTTGGCTTCACGAGGAGCTCCACCGATGAACTTGGCCAACAACAATCTTTGGTGGAGCGGACCTGAGTATCTTCAAACTAGTTGCACATTTTCTATCCCGAATCATCTATCTACATTGGAAACGACGGAGGTCGTCAAAACACACACACATTATATACCTGAAAGTAAGAACGAGTTAATGCAACAAATAAACAAGCAATAAAATCTACAAAAATTACTCCGAATTATAATTTCATTGCCACTTTCTCCTTCAGATTTACAGGCTTCAACTCTGATTTGCATTAAGCTTGTTCAACAGGACATCTTTGCATCTCTTAATCTATTCATCGACAATCAGGGAATTTTAAGAGTTGGAGGCAGGTTACAAAATTCAGGTCTGCAATATGATCAACAACATCCGATTATCCTCAAGCAAGAACATAATTTTTCACAATAGCTGATCCCAGATGCTCACGAGAATACCTTTCACGGAGGAGTCCAGCAAATGCTTGTATATCTACGCATGAAATATTGGATTTTACCGGTACCTCGCGTTCGAATATCGATGCCGTTTACACACAATTGAGTGGATTATGCTGGACCGATTGAAGTCAAGGCTTGGAAAGGACGCTGTGCCAAAATATACAAGGGATACTATGCGATATCTATATGCTTGGCGAAAAAGGCCATTCACCTTGAGACTGTTAGCAACATGACCACTAAGGCGAAGATTCACCTCACGTCGAGGAGTTTGTTCGGAGATCTACAGCCGATTGTGGGAAAAACTTTGTGGGAGCAAACACCGAATTGCAGAAGATGCTTTAGGTCGCAAATTTCGATTGGACTGAGATGGCCACAACAGCAACGAATATCGGGACCCCCCTCTTTAGAGGACTGTGGGAAGCAGGAGTGGAATCCGTCAGCTCAGCACCCTTCCAGCTCAGATAGAAGCGTGTCTCCATTCGAGACCTCTTTGTCCGCTTACAGACAATTTTGATGGACTACCAATCAATGGACAACGCATCATACATAGACAGATGAAAAAGAGTTCAAATCACCGTTCATAATTTTTGGAAGCAGTGGAGTGGAGAATACTTTGAGCGTCTGCAACAACGACCGAAATGGATAAAAAATTTAGTCACAGCCCCAAATTGGTGACTTAGTTCTTCTGAAGGATGAATTCAAGAGACCCAGCGCTCTTTGTACGCTCTGTCGACTCCAGATGTGCTAAGGCGAATTTCTTCTTTTGGGCAGTTCGCAGCTTCTTCTCGTTGGACAGTCGAGCTCTGAATCTATCTGCAACAAGAAAATGGTCAGAGTCGACGTTTGCCCCTCGGTAAGTGTGCACGTTCAAGATGTTGGATGCGTGCCTTGCATCGAATAGCGCATGGTCGATTTGGTTGGCGATTCGAACGTCTGGAGAGCGCCACGTTGCTGTGTGGATCCTTAGTAGCGGAAACCTAGTGCTACTAATCACCGTATTACAAGCTGCTGCAAAGTCAATTAGTCGGTAGCCGTTAACTGTTGTCGTTTCGTGGAGGCTGTGCTTACCAACTAATCCGTCGAAGATGTTTTCTTTGCCGACTTTAGCATTGAAGACCCCAAGTACAATTTTGACATCGTACTCCGGACAGGCTCCGTAGGCTCCGTCCAAGAGGTCATAGAATTGCTCCTTGTAGGTTCCTCATCCTCGTCGGTAGGGGCGTGTGCACATATTAGGCTAATGTTTTGGAATGTAGCTCTGATGCGGATCACGGCCAGGCGATCACTTATCGGCTTGAAGTCCATTACTTTGGATCCAAGCCGATTTCCCACGACGAATCCGCATCCCAACATGTGGATTCTTTTGTTACAACTGTAATATATGTCGCAATTTTGTCTTTTCATAACCCACTTCGGGGATGTGAGTGCCGTTGATCCATCCGTAGAATTCGTCCGCCGCCGTCCGGTTACCCCATCTCCAGTCGAGGTACTAGGCACCCAGCAGCCACCACCGGGAGGTGAGAAGTAGGAGTTGATGTTGTTATGCTAAAGTGAGAACGCTTGTGTTCTCATATAATCGCAATCACCATTCTTTTGACCACTAGTTTTTAGCGTACACCCCATGATATATAAATCGATGGGGGAAGATTCATCAAAGCATCTAGAGCAGAGCCCGGTGTGCTAGGGAAGTCCCCTATGCAGCCAATACATGCCGTTCTTTGAAGTTGGGCAAAAGAAGCAGTAACACGTTTCTGCCAAAGCCGGTTCCACCCAGCAACCGATGCGCATGAGAGTAGCGGTCTTATCATGGCCGTATAGATCCAAAGGCCCGATGTCTTACAAAAAGCGCCTATACACTGCCAGAAAGTCGACAGTGCTTTATCGGTTTTCCATTCAACATGTTTGGTCCATAGACGTTTTTTATCGAGGAATATACCCAGATATTTGACTTCATTGGATATAGGGATAGTGACACCTTTAACCACGAGATGGGGCAGAACAGTGACGATTCTCCTTCTCGTAAAGAGAACAACCGTGGTTTTAAGAGGATTCACTGAAATCCCATTACTATTGCACCAAACATCGATCAAATCCAGGGACCTCTGCTTCTGTGAGCAGACAGTCTCTAGATTTGAACTAACAGAAGGAACGGCGACATCATCCGCATAAGCTTGATTGTAGTTTTAAGGCAAATTAAGAGCCGTAAGCAAAGAATCTACGACCATACACACAATGAAGGGAGACAGAATACCACCTTTATTGCAGCCCCTATTTACCCCTGTTATGACGCACTTGCCACAATCTGCATCAGCTACCAACATCCTGTACATTAGCATTGCTTTATTCCGCAACACTAAAGTTTCATCTACACCATGCTATCTGGCAGAGTTACACATGCTTTCAAAGGTCGCATTTTCAAAAGCACCCTCACTATCGACGAAAGCTCGCGGTGAAAATTCTCTTCAACATTGGCAAAACCTGACTTAAACCCTGTTTTAGTAAAATTTGGATAAATTCCATCCGGACCAGGTGACTTGAAACTCTCAAAAGATGCAATAGCATATTTAATAGCATCATCAGTCACCACTCGCGATTCAATATAACAGCAGGGCCGCGTAGTATAATTCGGTAGAAATGTAGCCACCGTCGTTAGAATGGCTGAAGAACGCGTAGTAACCTGATTTCCCGGGAAGTCAGTCTCAAGGAGAAGACTGAAAGTCTCCGCCTTTGTTTCAGTGTACGTACCATCAGTTTTAAGAATTGCATCCAGTTTACTTGGTCTGTTCCTTTGGAGGAATTTAACAAGCCTACTAGTTGCACTTAGAGATTAGTTGCACTTCGCTTGCGAAGGTGAAAGTTCGCAGTATATTTGAAATTCGATGTCTCTGTGATCTGATAAGGTGCTATCTGGCGATACCTTCGAATTTATGATAGACTTCAAATGCCTGTTAGACAGGGTAACGTCAATCACTTGCTGTCTTCTGGCTGTAACAAAGGTAGGTTGATGACTTACATTGTTGATGGAAATATCAGACGATAAAATAAAGTCAAAAAGTCGACCCCCCCTATGTTGCATTTACTGCTGCCCTAAAAAGTGTTCTGAGTATTACCATCGCAGCACAGGAGAATACCCAAACTTTTGGATTGTTAATTATTTCTACTCGAACTCATTTTAATATTTAATTTGCAATGTTTTTTTGAGAACTACACAAGTGATTTAGAGTTGTTTGATAACAACTTTGATTGAAATTGTGGTAGATTGAAAGAAAGTACGAAGGTTACTTAATTAATAGTTGAAATCGTTTTTTGATAGGATTATATTAAAGCTCACTTCTATACTCTTGCTTGCAATTAGCTAGTAGTTGACATTTGTGCCTTATTATTAGTAAGGCCCAAAGTGTTTAAAGCTTGTATGAGCCACTAATCTGTCTTTCTAAAATACATAATTTCGATCTATTATTGTACCTGTAACAGTTTACAAGTTAAAGCGTTTAAAATGGCTACATCTCCAGTTTAGAAATCACAAAGTAAATATATTTAGTTTTGGCTATTTTTTTATGGCAAAATATTGATTTTAGCGCTTACATTTCATTTATTAATACTATCGAAGTTATGTTCTTTAGGTTCGTCTTGAATAATTTTTTTTAATTAAATAATAAAGAGATATATTTGGATTAACAATCTGATCGAGTGAAGCATCCAAATTTAAAAAAATAAAAAAAAATACAAGTGTTGCTTTGGGTATTATACAATTAGTTTATTTCGGGTGAATAGTTCTTAACTGTATGGTGGTTATTTACAAAGTAAAAGAGATACTTATTGGTGAGAATGAGGTAAGTTTAAATTAGGAGCAACTAGGCGCAGAGGAATTACCTAACTTATCAATTAAAATCATCCCGCTAGCTACAGAGGATGTTTGGTTGCAAAAGACATTCAACTAGCAACAGACAAAAACTTAAAAACAAAAAACAAAACCAAATGTTAATACGGATAAATACTCAAACCCAAATAGATATAAATATATAATTTTAATAATTTTATTTTTATATAAATTAATTCAGGGTCAAAATGTTTGAAGTCTTCTGCGTGTTAAATCCAAGTGAATGAGAGCTTAAAATTATTGGCGTGGTACGCACAATTTAAATATGAGCGCGGTACTTGACTATGTAGTTTGTAGAATTGTTGTTGGGCTGCCACGGCCGAAAATGCGATGTATAATTTTACACGGTTTTAAATATACAGTGAAGCAAACAAAATACTAATGAGAAATTTTACAAGCAAATAATTAAAGAAGAACTTTCAGTTTTAAGGATTGCACGACTATAATAAAGATTATTAACAAACATTCTTCGGAATGTATTGTATTATAATGACGATTCTCAAACACTCCGACCCCCTGGAATAAGTTTCAGGAGTTCCACTTTTCGGATAGATATGTCATCAAATCACCAGTGGATCTGCTGCTACGAAAACCGTACTGCCGGTCATTAAGAAGTTGTCGTGATTCGAGATATATCATAAGCAGACGATTTATCAGCGTTTCCATAACCATGGAAAATGGGACTGGCCGGACAAATGCTGTTTTCCATCTTCTCTGAAAGTGCACTGAAGAATAGGACAGATAGAAAAGCTTACGCAGTGCTTTTGCCAGCGTGGAAGAACACCTCTTCAGAACGATAGAGGAAATACCATCTTGACCAGCGGATCTGAAGAGCTGACAGCTGGAATGTCATTGTTAATGAGTGTCGGAACAGATAAAGAGTATTTGATGTTTTTCACAATCGACCAAAAGATTTTAATACCGGTAGGACTTTGTAGTACTTTTTGCCTGAACTTTTGGTCATAGGAGAATTTGACGCGATTAATGCGGGCAGTCATTTCTGGCTCGTTTAAACTTTTTCGGTTTTCCTCAGTTGGGTTGGCCCTGATAGCTTCTTTAGAGCTCAAATCACACCACTCGTTTTCCTTATATTTGATACCCTATATCCTGGATGGGATAAAGCGTTTCATACCCAGGTGAATTCTCTTAGTAATCATATCGGCAGCGGCATCCACGTCGTTGTCGAGGAAGCACAACGACCTGTTAAAACTCCTAGAGATTCTTTAGGAGTTTTAACTGGTCGTTTAAAGCTTTAAAATTGACTTTCTCGTATTGCCATACATTTCTTTTAGGAGCTTGTTCTTTAACTGCGTGGTTAAGTACGAGAAATTCGCGGATATGATACAATGGTCTGATGAAATTAGAGGCTATAACACATTTAAAGTGAATTTATCAGCGTGGGAGGTAAGAAACAAGTCCAGAGTGTTGGCGCTTTGACCGCTAATGTCCGGTATCCGTGTCGGCTCATTTACATGGATGGAATCAGATAGTGCATCAAACTCATTATTAGTTAAATGCCTGTCCTGGTTAGGGCTACTGTATATAAAACAGTAGTGAATTGCCTACGGACATGAAATTTTAGCCAAATAAAATTAAATTCCGGATTGGAACATTGCCCATAATGAGGTAGAAGTTGGTAGGCTACATCACTACGTATATAAACGGCGATACCACGATGGGAAAAGAATAATGGCACCAAGCTATATCCAGGCAGACTAAACTCGGTTAAATCGGAATCAATGCTCCCCTGTGTTTCACTTAGTGTCAAAACAGCTGGTTTGTTGAGATTCACGTGGGTATACAATAAGAAAAGGTTAGCTTTTAACCCACGAATATTACTCAAAGGATTCAAACACGTTCGGTAAAACTTATTGGCCATCGAGACATCGCGAAATCACTTGACTCTTTTAGTCATCGTCGTAATGTCTCCTGCCTGTCATTATTTTATCGGTATTTCCACCGCAAGTGCTCAAATGAAATAGCCAGTTGCATTGTGTTTGGTGGGATCGGATGTCTTTCTTTAGTTGTTACCGCTCCTCGATTCAGACTGTCTGTTCGTGATGTTGTGTTTTGAAAAGTATTACTGTCCGATTAGACTTGCTGGTCCGTTTGGAGACTCCAGACGGTCCGCTCGGCTCACCTTCGGATATGCTGCTCATCGTTTTTGGCGAGTAGACCGTCCGTCTGTACTGTGCCTTCCTGATTTCCTCGGGTTAGCCTGTAGTGATTGCTTTCCTATTATTCGAACGAAGGGGGCCATTGATTGATGAGGCCTTGGCTGCCTTTCCACTTCTTACCGCCTTGTAAGATATAAGGTAAGATAATAAGGTGTTTCTTGTCGTGGCTGTCATCATTCCTCTCCCGAAATTTTCATAGGATGGCATAATGCCTAAAATGTCGTGATTTCCGTGCCTACTGGACACGCCACCTTCCTAAATCCTACTTCGTTCGACCAAACGTTTTTTTTTTTGCTTTTGTTTAATAGGCTAACTAAGCTCTTGAAATTTGGCACAAAACGCCTGTACCATGAAACAGTTCCCACGAAACTTCTAACTTCCCTTTAACGTTTTTCGGAGCAGGAATCCTAACCAAACTATCTACTTCCTCTGGATCAACGTGAAGTCCATTCATGTCAACGACATAACCCAAAAACTTCAATAATGGGCACAAAAATTGAAATTCTCCCTACTGACCTTCAACCCTACTACGCTTAAAAACCTTCTCGAGTATCTGCAGATGTTGTCCGAGCCAGTTAGTGACTATGATTATATCGTCGAGGTACACAAACATGAGAGGCTCGAAACAAAAACTTCGCATCTCGAAGCTTAATTAGGGTCGTCGAAATGTTTGGGAGGAGATAATTGTCCCTTTCCGTCACTTTATTAAGTTTCCTATAGTCAACGCACAACCTAAAAGAGCCACCCTCCTATTCGAACTATTGAGGATGCCGACGGACTCTTTGATTTTTCGATAACTCCCGCATCAAGCATCTCTTTTAGTTCCTTATCGATGTTACCTGCGTAACCGAAGAAACCAGATACTAACGAACTCCTGAAACACGGACGCGGAGGCAAACGTTAAGCTGTGGTAAAAGCATGAATCGGTCATTTCAATCAATCATTCAATGAAAGATATGAGTCTTGTATTGCTTCATTCAATTTCAATACAATCACAAATCCCTATCATTCCTCATTAGTTACGATAGAGACAGACAGATTCAGATGGATTAACAAATTAATTTCTTGTGGAGACATTCTTTTTTCCGCAGTTCAGGCTAACGAGAAACCCACGTTTTACGTTTTTAAACATTGTTAAAACTCGACTCCAAGGCGCCGCTTTCGAACTATTACAGTATAATAATTCTGTCACCACATGGGAAGGCTTGAAAGCTGTTTTGGGAACTGAGTTCAAGGAGACGAAATCTCGATCATCCACTAAGAATGACCTCCTATCTGCAAAGCAAAAACAAAAGGAGTCGATTAAAGAGTTCGGCGACAGTGTGTGCACATTTTAAGCTTCGCTAAAATCTGCCACTCTACACAGTACTTCATACCACTATCTGGACAGGGTCCAATAATAAATTCAATACAACCCAAAAATGTATTTTTTTTTATTTATTTACTCTCCGGAATACTGCTCTTCTCCTCCGATATAGGAAAGAATGGCAGTGCATCGATATAACATTGGTGGCAGCAAACTTGTTACCGAAACAAGTCCTGTTCCGCCCAACCATATCAAAAGGGAGGTACAGCTCCTTATATGCCATTAGTGTAACAAAAGGAACCACTCGTTCAATGAGTGCCGACTCCGCCAAAATCGCACATACAGATGCAAAATAATAATAACTTTCAAGGCTACAATCAACTTCAGGTTCCGATAAATCCCAATCTTGCGCCACAGCATTTGTCACCTCGGGTTAGTGACAGAAACCTTTACAATAACCAAAGTCGGCAGGTGAATTATCAACACATTTCGCCTAATCAGCCATTAAACATATCGGGAAACCACCACTGTCGGGAGGACGAGAACGGCTTCCCCTACCGGCTACAAGTAGAAGCCGCAGTTCACCAGGAGACGGATTAAAAATGGTTACATCCATTTTAATCGAACTCCTACTTAAAAACGACCTCAGCATGATTAGGATCCCATCCGAAAATAGAAAGTCACGGATCTTGGTGTTTGATACGGGTTCCGAAATCAGCATAGTAAAAAAATCCTTGTAATATACCCGTTAATAATAGTGCTAACGACATAATTCTTTCTACTATGAATGGAGATAAAACCATGAGCGCTAGTCTCACTACTGGAACTTTTTATTTCAGATCGGGAGGTGACATTTTCAAAATAGAACACCCGTTCAACATCCTTCACGGAAACAGCTCTTTTTACTTTGACGGAATCATTGGAAATTACTTCCTTAAAAAATATTCTACTACGTTCACAATATATTGAGATTGTATCCTTTCGCAAAAATATCCACAGACAAAAATCCAGCAAAACGTAAGACTGAGGACAAACGTGCCTCTGCAGAAAGTATGCCTGTGAAACCAAAAGGAAGAAAAGTAAAAATATGCGAAGCGAATACTGATAAAAAAAGGAACGAGATTAACGAAGAGCTAAGTCTTGCCCATCAAGGTAATTTTAGTTTTTCCGGGGAAGAGATACATCCACATCTGTTTAACAAAGAACAAGACAAGAAAACTCCCGCCATTGAATCCGAACAACGGCTAGTCAAAATACCTTCTCGAAGTAGTTTACTCACCGAAGTAATGACTTTGTAATTCGAAAGAAACAAATTTTCCCTGGGGTCTTTTTAGGCTCTTCGATAGCAAAGTCAGGCACTGAACGTAGTAAAATTTTACTTCTAAATATAAATGAAGAAAAAAAGGAAACCCCTAAATGCATAAAGAAATAGAAACTTTACAGAAACTTGCGACATAGAACACTGTAACCAAGAGGAAAAAAATTATATATTACAGATTTGTCGTGAATTTAATGAAGTATTCTTCTTGCCTTTATCTCCAGGCTTACTTGTACGGATGCAGCTACACACCAAATAATAACGGAGGTGGAAAAACCTCCCATATATGTAAAACCATAGAGGCTACCTAAAACAAGTAGACCTGAAATAAACAGACAAGTAAAAGAGATGTTAGACACTGATATTATCAGACCCAGTTACAGCCCATGGAATTCCCCTTTATTGCTAGTTCCTAAGAAACCTGATGCACAGGGGTATGAAAAGTGGAGAGTCGTGGTGGATTTCAGGCATCTTAACGATGAACTGTGGGAGATGCTTATCCACTCCTCAATATTACAGATATTATATATCACTTAGGAAAATCCAAGTATTTTAGTACACTGGATCTTGCGAATGGTTTCCATCAAATTCTGGTTCCCGACGAAGATAGGGAAAAAACAATAGAATGCCAATGGGGATGAAGATTGCACCTGCAACTTTCCTACGTACAATGCACAACGTTCTGATATTTCTCATTGTATTGGAGTGTTTTATCTTTGTTGATGATATTGTCGTTTACGGAGCATCTCTGATCGAGCATAATGAAAGGTTACGTCATGTGCTGACCACGGGCACCAAATTAAAGCTACAGCCAGATAAGTCCCATTTCATAAAACGAGAGCTAATATATCTGGGGCACATAATAAGTGATGAAAGAATCTTGCCAAACCCGGAAAAAATCAAGGTGTTAAAAGCGTATCCTAGACCAAAGAAAGCTAAAGACATAAAAGTATTTTTAGGATTTGCAGGTTATTATTGTAGATTTATTCCCCAGTTTGTTTCCATAGTAAAACCATTAAATAATCTATTAAAGAAAAATGTGGATTTTAAGTGGGGTGCGCTATGCGAAGAAGCTTTTGTCAAATTGAAAAATAAATTGGTTACATCCCCTATATTAATATATCCTAATTTTGAAGAAACAATTGTAATAACTACGGACGCCAGCGACCATGCGATAAGAGCTGTTTTGTCTCTGGGACGTAAGTCGGACCCTAAATTCCGCAGAGACTGAATACACTACTATGGAAAAGGAATTATTAGGAATAATATTTGCTGTAAACAATTTCGCTCTTATATTTGTGGTAGAAAATTCATTATCCTTACTGATCACCGACCGCTTCAATGGTTGTTAAATCTTAAGGACCCAACCTCAAGATTAGCACGTTGGCGTATATTTTTAGAAGAATATGATTACGAAATTCAATATAAACCTGGGAAAATAAACTCAAATGCTTATGATCAGAGTCGAATACCGGCTGAGCAAAGTAACAATGTAATGCTAGTGACAAGAAACCAAAGACAATGTTTAGAAGAACAAAGTAAAATAAACACAACTCAATCAATTCAATGATCAGAAGAATAATTACAGCTAATTTCCAGCTTTAGTCTAAGAGAGATAGCCGGTGACATCCACCAAGATGACAAGATACCTTTTAAAATCATAATTTTGGCTTTAGTAGACTTACCAGACGAAGACACTCAAAGAACTGATACCACAGTTTATGAAGCCTGATGTAGGTAAATGTTTAGAGTCCAACCTTTGTTGTGGTGTTACATTACCAATACCCATTAGAAGTACTAAAGATGAAATTGTTATAGTAAAATGCTTGAGAAATATTAAGGATAAAATACAGAACCTGCATCTAAAAATATTTCGATTCTCATTTCCAAATGTAGGTAACGACGCCAAAAACACTATCAAAATATTAATAGAAATGGTTCTCGTCGAAGAAGATCTGCAAATTGAATTGTATACTAACGAGAGAATCGTTCTGGATGACCCTGAGCTTATTAAAAAGGTCCTCTAACAACGACCTTCAATCCTTCACGGAATAATGAAAGCTATCACGTACACACACACACTACTCATATAACAGACCCAAACTGATACAAAAAAAAATACATCTTTTCAGATCATGGGTACATAACTCTTCGTAATACTGTACACAATAACCTTGATCTACGGAGCTATTGTATACACCTCATCAATCAAACCTCATGAATATATTTCGAGGAACTCGGAAATATTAACCTATTCAACAGTGAATGGAAAATAATAACGTACTACAACCTAGACGGACTTTTTACAACTATCAGAACAATCACACGAAATATGCATATACTTGTGTACCGACGAGCAATGTGTGCAACAGTACTGTACATGAGTTCAACCACGCAATGAGCGACGTATATCAAAAATACAGCCTATTAAATCTTAACCCCCGAAGAAACATGTTCTTTTCAATGCCATAGGTTCAATAAGCAAAACGCTATTTGGAACTCTATCCGAGGACGATGCCAACTATTATGATAGACAAATAGAGAAGACTCAAAATAATGAAATTCACTTACTAAAATTAATCAAAAATCAGACCTATATACTGGATACCACAGTAAACATTTTTAACAAGTCACAAGCAGACCTAAGTCATCAAATTACACAAATTAATTCAAAATTAACATCAACAACAGAACTTATAGCCAATTATCTAAACCAGAGTCAAAACGAAAAAGTCGTAAATGAACTAGAAGCTTTAATCTCAATCACAATCTTTATTCTTTTGCGACACGACATAGTATAACTGGCCACTAGTGTCAAATATGGAAAACCTCATCCAGCTATCATAACACCTGACCAGCTAGAAACTATCCTAACCACGATACTCGAAGAAATCCCCAGTAATACCAAGTTACCAATCTCTATAAAACATTACGATATGCTTCTTCTCTACAACATCTGCTCAATAACACCAACGATACAATCTGGTAAAATAATAAACGAAATACGACTACCCATACCCTTCAAAGAAAATTAACAATTATTTAAGGTAATGCCCTTTCCCTCTTATATTCAAGGAAAATTCCTACATATTCAACCCCTCATAAATTATCTCACTATAGACTACGATAAAAAAACTTTGATGAACTAACGTCTACCGACCTCACAAATTGCATCAAGCAAACCGGCACATTACTATTATGTCAAATGACACATCCACTTTATGATTTTAATTCCAAACAGGACCAATGTGTAAACAAAACCCTTGTCCTGCATAATACAAAAATCACCCCAAACAACAGTGTTGATACAACTCTCACAGCCAGGGAAGTGGTTATTTACATCACGCGGAGGCTATGTAATGGATGAGATCTGCGGAAATCATTTAACCTCCCACACTCTTTCTGGTACAGGCATAGTCGAAATGTCAGGACAATGTTACGCTCGTAGCAAATATCTAACTATTTTCAGACATAGCGATGATAAAATAACCTTAAAAAATTGATATATTTCCGCAATAGATATATCCCGATCAACTCCAGCAACCGAAAAACCAGTGCAAATATATGAAAGCTCTGTGAAATTATTAAAATACAATGACGATAATATGCTCACGAAATTAACATCAGACATAAAAACACTAGAAAAGGATGAAAGATCTGGCCTACAGACATTAACTGAAGAGTCAGAATAATTCAGACCACTGTCTGGACAGGGTCCAATAATAACATCAATACAAACCAAAAAAATCTATTTTTTTATTTATTTACTCTCCGGAATACTACTCTTCTAATCCGATAGAACATAACATAACACTCCACCAATTGCGTACACCCTAGGTCATCTGACATGTCCTGAAAAAGTTTAATTTGAAATGAATTTACTACAGTCTACCAGATATTGATTCGAGAAGTTCCACACCTCCGACCGTAAGTCCGGGGCGATTCTCGTCAGTGCCCGAAAACGACCTAATGACTCCCTTGTTTAATACAAGGCCTAACCCTTTCAAGATATCCCACGCATACCCATACATAATTGTGCGCGAAGCACCAGAATCAAGAAGTCCTGAAAAATGATTCCCGTAATCGCTAATCCCTAAGTATGATCTTCTATGGTCCCCCTTTGCATCCAAAGTGAAACCTAAATGAAATTGAGAATTAACCGGCTGGTCGACTTAACTAGTTCCGACGAGGCTCCTGACCTGCTGACCCAGGAGTTCGTTGGGCGTTTCCCGAGCAGCGTCGGCAATCCCTCCCCGAAATCCCCACAGTGCCACAACCGAAATAACGCCAAGAAGCAAAACACCTATTCGCAAAATGAACCTCATTACTACAGTTGAAACAGCGCATTAACCGACGCTGCTGGTTGTCTGGAGTGACAACCGAAACTGACTACTTGGCTGATACATGCCAAATCTGCCTCCAGCAAATTTCTGCTGCGAATTGTTGGAGGTTGAGCAAATGTCGAAAGACCGGACCGTTTCGAATCTTCTACCCAGCACCACCAAATCATTGACACATCTGGGATTCAAGCATCTTATCCTGGTTGCGTCTGATAGGACGGTGCTAAGTTTCTAAAGTCTTTCAAACATGTTCTACATAGAAGCAACATATCACCCTATCGAATATTTCTATAAGTTGTCAAATCCTTCGTTTGCGAAACGATGTTTACTTCACTCACCAACGATTGCAGAAGAATCCATTTCTCGGTTTCTGTCTGAGATCGCGGTTTAGGTTTACCGCCCCCTCGAAGTCATCTCCAGCTTTTTCTCTTCATCCCTCTCTGAACCGTTGGGCTACCTATGGCGGTTATTATCTCGAACTAGGTCCGGCTTCTCTGCCACTTCTTCACTACCCTCGGAAATTACCCGATCTATACGGCTCACTCCATTTTTGTCAGAATCTTCAACAATCCCGTTGACTTAGCATCTCCTAGAGGTTCTTTCAAGGGAGTATATATTTCCTCGAGTTTTGCCTTAACAGCATCCCAGTTCTGATCATAAGTGAAACGATTTTGTTACGCGCTCATCATCGAACCTCGGCGCTCCAGTATGCGTGCAGCACTCAGCGATTTCCTCATTACCTCTATGGTGCCGGGAAGTCTCAGAGCCTGGACTTCGTATGCTAGCACATCGGCCTATAATCTGTTGATTTCCATCTCAACGAAAAATTCAATCCTAATCGACTAATAGATAATCCTGCTTTGTTGCACCATTCTAAGACGCGTAGCAATTCATCATGCATGTCACTAGTAATGGGTGCACTAAGCTTGCCGTTAATAATAATCGCCAGGTCATCAGCATAAGCTATGGCGCTATAGCCTAGTCTGTCTAGACTGACTAATAAGTTGTCAATGACTAGACCATAGGAGGTGCTATCCCCACTCCTTGTGGATAACCTTTAATTGCCGACACTGACACTCCTCCATAGGTGGAGGTAATGATTCCAACATGGCTCTGATCCAATGGTTGCTCGAATCCTCGATATTTTTATAGGTGATTGCCCTAGCAATTGCATCGTAGCCGGTATTATCGAATGCAATAAGAAGGCACATAAGGCAATTTCCTTTGTCAGAAAGGCTTTTTCTATCTTTTTAACAAGACAGTGAAGAGCACCCTCAGTGAATTTACCTTTCCTTTACGCAAATTGACTTGAGTAAAGAGGATTAGTTATTTCTAGCTGTCCCCTGATATGTACATCAATAGTTCATAGTTTTGAGAGTAAAAGATGTTAGACTTATGGGTCTATAAGATTTAGGCAGTTCACTTGGCCTATTGCCGCTTTTGGGAATGAAGATTACGTTCACCTATCTCCAAGAGAACGGAATGTAACCCCAGTTGTAACTAGCTCTAAATAAAGCAGTGATTGATAGTAAGGTTAGGTCTATGACCCTCTGAATTAAGGCTGGAAATAGACCATCACCACCAGGAGCTTTGAACGGTTAAAATGAGCCAATTGACAATCTAATCTTATCCGGGCAGAAGACCTTGCCAGATAAGCTATTAACTCTACTGGTTACGATCGTATTAGGATCTGTAGCGTTTGAGTGTTTCACGGATAGACCAGCCTAGAAAATGAACCTGTAGTAAGGTTTTGATAGTTTCTAAACGGTTCGTCGTGTAGGTGCTATTTGGTTTTTTTTAGCAATCCTTCACAATAAATGTGATCTTTAGACAGAGCTTCATGGAACGTGCCGCAATTGGCATGTTTGTTATGTCTTCGCAACACTTTCTCCAGGTAGCTTTTTTTGAACTTCTCAGTTCTGAGTAGTATTCTGTGAGATCCAACCTATATTCGTTCCATATTTTTGTATGCTTGGCCTGATTAAAGGGTTTTCTAACCTTCTTCCTCATTTTAGCAAGTTGGTCATTCCACCAGGGAACCTAACGTTCACACTGGCTGGTTTTGATAACGCAACTACTATGTTAGGAGGATAGTAGCAATTTATTCAGCTGATGGGCTCCTCATCTAGTTCCCATGTATATTCAATTGATGTGACAAGCATATCTAATATAGAGAGAACGAGTCCTCGATATATGGTCCAGCCCGTCGACTTGGGTTCGTATCTGGTTGGGACTTGTGACAGTTGACCTGGAATGTCAAACCTGTGTTGGTGGTCTGATAGGAGGCTGCTTCGTCTGACACATGCTAATTTGCGCTCTTAGCATGATGAAGGTTCGCCTGTAGCGAACATAAAGGTGTTCATAGATCCTTGGATCTAGCTTGTCGAAGAAGTTGGGCCTTTTTGGGGCCTTTCCCTCTACGATAGGCAGCCTGACCAGGACGACCTGATGTTCTGTACCTGGCTGACTCCGTGTTACCCCTTTTGTTTCCGTGCTTAGCAGTAGCGTATAAAGGGTTTCGTTGGTGTCCTGTTGGGACACTGGGCTTACAGGCCACTGTGCTCGGTGTTCTGCAAGAAGCGATTTGTTGGAGTGATAGCCGTTGCCTTAGTTTCGTTACCAGATCCGGAGGGAGCAGCATGCCCAACAGCATTGCCACTCTCTACCCGGGTTGACTGGGTTCGGCTCTCAGGAATGGTTATCACAGTCGATTCTTCGCTTTTTATACACTGATTGGCCTGCCCAACAGCATTGCCAGCCGAGACGTCCTCTGACACATTTCCGAACACATTATAGATTGTTATGGTGGCTGCTACACTACCCAAGGGGCGCCACTATCGGCAACCGGATTCTTATCGGTGTTTTTGAAGATCAGTTTGATCTGACCGAACCTATAAGAGACCTTCCCCTTAAGTTCGAGGAGCTTTGCCATGGATATGTAGTCAAATACTTTTACAAGATGAAGAAGCACACCATCTTTACCACTATGTACAACCCCCATTCGATAGCATTGAGTCCGGCATTGTGCGCCGTGAGGGTGGCAAGCACTTTTTCGTCCAAACTCTGTGGGAAGAATCCTCGTACGATGCGTGGCTTTGGGAATGATCCCTCTTCCGCCAACGTAATATTCAGGCCACATTTGAGTTTGATACACCCAATGTTGGAGCGCATCCACTCTGCCATTGCTTTATCAGCACATACAAAAATAAGCCACCCCGATTTTAGATTTGAACCTGAGAACTTGGGCCATACGCCGCAGTTGCTCAGTTCAATCGAGGTGTCGATAGCGCCTCTTGGACTAGAGCCATTTGCTCTGTGGAATGGGGTTGCTTAGCCAAGTCGATAGGAACGATACCCAACCTTACAAGGCTCGTCACCTGGCTAAATGTGGGGACCTCAGGTATGGGACCTTTCTGGACCTTCTTGGGAGCCGATTCAGGGGGAGTATGATCCAAGCACCTGAATCCCTTTTAGCTGGTATTCTCTTTAATGGCGGCTTTGGAAACGGCAAGAGCACTTTCTCTGTCGAAGCCATTCAGCAAAGCTAATTTGAAGCGTCTGTTCTCGAAACCGCTTGGCTTCACATGTCCACCTTGTTTGATCTACAGCCCACCGAGACTGTTCCCAATGGAAGCGCATCCCGACTTTTTGTCTGCTACACTGCAGTTACCAATTATGGTGGATGTGTCAGAGTCGGAGGTAGACAGATCCACTTCTTCTCTACAACGATCACATATGGAGGGGGTCCACATGACATCTCCTTCCGTATTTTAATTGGGGTTCGGTAGCCCAATAGCTGACCGAGACGTTGAGGCCGTATTGTGCTCTGGAGCACATAGATTAACGGCCGTCGGGAGCCCAACAGCTTTCTGACTGGAGATACCCCCTGATTGCCCAATAGAGGTTGATGCGATTAAAGAGGCATCCATCTGTTTGTTTTTATTTGTTTGAGAGTTCATTTTGTCCCACGAGTATCCGAGAAAGAAGGTCGACCGTGCCGGGGCCCATTACAGCACGGGAAGGCTAAGATTTACCTCGACAAGAAAGACCTTCCTGTTCCGGGCGGACGGTCTGGAGACTCCAAAGGACCAGCGAGTCTAATCGGACGGGCTGTCCGCAGTGGCTTAGCGCACTGGAACATTGCGAGACTCCAGACTCCAGACCGTCCCCCCGGAACAGGAAGGACTTTCTTGTCGAGGTAAATTTTACACCGACAATATGTGCCATAATTTGCTCCCTTAATAATTTATAAGAAATACTATATAAATGAAAGAATATCGGAAACCGAATATTTGATCTTAAGTAAACAAACCTTAATTTTGTTAATTCGAACTATTTAATTTGGTTTGGAAGGACCATTTTATTATGTTGAGGAATAGATGAGTTGACGAAATAGTCTTTAACCTACTTATACTGACCAAACAAAATACCACTACTGAAACCCAAGTACATATATATAATTTTAATAATTTTATTTTTAAACAAACTAATTCAGGGCCAAAATGTTTGATGGCTTTTGCGTGTAAAATTACCAGCAGCAGCAGCAGAACGAATACATGTACAAAGAGGAATCAAAAAACAAATAATTCGCATGGCACGCACAACTAAAAATGTGTGCGGTACTTAACTATGTAAATTGTACAATTGTTTTTTAAACAAAATAATTAGAAATTTTACAAGCAAATAATTAACAATTAAAGAAGAACATTCAGTTTAAAGGATTATAAATACGACTATATTAAAGATAATTTATAAACATTTGAAGACTGTATTGAATCAGAATGAGAAGCTTTAGTAATGTGGATTCTCAAACAGGGGTCTTAAACCCAAAAAAATCCATGGGTACCAAAATGATATATGCTCAGGCGGCATTGAGCAAAACTAAAAAAAAACAGCATACAAATTTGAAACAAAAAAAATGTTATCCAAGCACTGCCATGGCAAAGCTAATGCACAAAATTCTAAATATAACTGAGCGCATAACAAAATGCAACAAAACTATACGGCAACAACAGACCTGTACAAAAAAGACGAACATGATGTATAAAATAAAAATTCTTGAGTGGAATGGAAATGGTGCTGAAAACCGAAAATCACTAAAATTGGCGCTCGATATAAGTCATAAAAATATACATATTTCTTATCTCAGAGACTTATTTCAAACTAAAAACAGATTTTAAGTTGCTGGGGTATAAATTATATCACTCCCCACATCCACATCATAATGCAAAAGGAGGAGCTGCGGTTAAAATGAAGGATACAATTGATCACCACATAGAAGGGAATTACCAATCATGTGCGATCCAAGCAATATCTATAAATATAAAAACAAGTAACAGTGGCTTCAGTAAATTGTTCACCAAGCTATAGAATAAAAAAAACCATTTTGAAATCCTCGGCATATTCAATAGATATATAATAGATTAAAAATAAAAATAAATACTGTTGTTCCAGATTAAGAGCACGATACGAAACAATTAAAGAAGGTGGCTGCAAATTAAATGCAACTGGAAAACCGACTTATTGGACAACATACCGAATAAAACAAAATAAAAGATATTGTCAAGTTCTTAAAAACAAAAAATATCTCTTCAAATAACATAAGTGTAGAAGAAGGACCAGATCTAGAATACGATTACTCCTCAATACTTTTAACGTTTGGCATAAAAATAAAATGAAAGAACAAAGTTCAAGGCTGATTGATTGGAACTTCTTCGGGCAGGAATTCGAAGAAAGTATCCAACTATCATCAGATATTACTTCTGTTGGAATAAAAGGCAAATGGGCCTTCAGTTTTTTATCGCCAACAACCTTTCGAAAATGATCCTGAAAATCTTGATCCCACAACCCTCTCACGTTAGGAGTACCTGGTGGAATATACTTCCACGCAATACCTAGAGGCTGGGCATTTGTCAGTTATGGTTTTGGAAAAGATGACGAGTGCCTTGCTGGCCCCTACCATATTTGTACCGTTATCTGAAAACATAATTTTTGGCAATCCGCGCCGATATATAAATCTGGAAAAAAGCATTGAAGACTACTCGAATTTTAGTGCTTGTGCTTTGTGATTTAACTACTACACGGTGCTAATACCGTCAGTTATTACGGAAGCCCGTATGGGCCTTGACAGGGACCAAATGGTGTAAGCTGGAGTATTCTGCTAGAACTTCGTTGTATTTTGCTTGAAAAGTCGGATTTCAAGAAAGGGAATTTTAGATTCGTCGTCAAGAATTTTGGAGAACTCTTGGTGAAGCGAGACTTCACTAAAGAATGATAAGAACGTAGGAAAGGTCTTTACGAGCTCGAACATTAATAAAACTGCGGGTCAGTTAAGTTCACATTAACTTCTTTAGGAGTACCGGCTATCGGTTACTAAGCACAGGTTGATTTTCGCCTTTAACTTAATCGCAAGATTCGTATACAATCTAGGTAGATAGGATCATGTGTCGAACCACTCTCGGGCGTTTTTTAACAAAATGTGGTTTTCTTAAAAAATTTGTATAGAAAAGGAAAAAAAATGTATAACGAAGTATTTAGCCAACATTTTTTCTAGTATATCGCCCACACAAAGTTTTTGGCACCGCCCACTTTTTGGGGGTTTTTTCAAAAAAATAATTTTTCGTTATATATTTTTTAAAATAAAATTCCATCCATCACGTTCTTTTTTAGGCATATAGGGATATATATAGAGCATCATACTGTTTGCCCAAGCGGACTGTAGCCTTTCCTTATATTTTCTTTTATTTTAAAAAAAAACTTGAAATGTGTTGTCCCATGTTAACTGTGCATTTTTAAAGAATTCATTTATAAAATAAATAAATACAAATACAACCGAGCATGACAGTAAATTATCAGTTAAACTGCTTTAGCAGCAATTGACAATTCAATGGACACAATTTTGATGCTGTGGATCTGTGATGAAATCTTGGCTGGATTGGTAGATATTCTATGGAAGGTATCCTGTTGTATAGTACGGGCTGAAGTTACGTTTGCACAACACGCTTGGTTAGTAGTTATCGAGTGGAGAAGAGTATGATGTGTGTGCACTTGAAAGTACTCTTACATTTGCGTTCAAGAATCAAGATGTGAAGTGGCCAAGCAATTTCGATTATAAAGGGTGGTCCAACGAAAACGCACGATTTTAATTGTAAAAAAGTTTTCAGAAGTTTCTTCAATTTTTCTTGGCTTATTGATGTACACTTTTTCTTTTTAATATCCCCAAAGATAGAAGTCAAATCACATTATCGTGGCGGCTAATTAACATCGCCAAGACGTGAGATAAGACGGCCATTGAATTTCTAGCGCAAATAACGACTTTAAGCGACTTCAATTTGCGTTGTATTTTCAGTGAGTAGGCCTGGAAAACTCTATAAAAATCGTGAAATATTTTATCTACGATAAATATCATCCGGATGAATGTGTATGTAAGATGGAATATGATACGGAAAGTGAATAAAAAATAATCGAAGTTGCCTGCGCGCTACTGTTTGAATAACTCTAAAAAATCAAATAAAAATAAAATCAAAATAAAATTAAAAAAAAAAAGTGGGTCGGGCGTGCATTGAACATGCAACCATCCGATCAGTTGATTGGGCACAATTCAATTTTAAATCCATTTTTTATTTTCCTTCAATAAAGCTTACAAACTAGACAAAATGATTAAATCTAACTTAAAATTAAAAGGATACTTATTCTTGATTACTGGTCCTTATGCGGGCGCTCTAAACTTAACTATATCACTTATTACTATTACCTTTCGGCCTTAATTAATAATACAAATTTTATTATTTAAATATAATTTTTTTTTAAAAGAAAATTTATTTTAAA
This sequence comes from Ferdinandea cuprea, assembly GCA_963576555.1. Classification (NCBI taxonomy): domain Eukaryota; kingdom Metazoa; phylum Arthropoda; class Insecta; order Diptera; family Syrphidae; genus Ferdinandea; species Ferdinandea cuprea. The sequence continues at coordinate 89,182,719 of OY754958.1, read as the reverse complement.
AAACTTGACTTACTTAGAACTATACATTTAAAACTTAAAATCTAACTAATGCTACTTAAAATTACCAAACTAATACTAAGTATAATCGGGGGTGATGTGCCCCCAACTCCATTAGCAGCACCCAGCAGCCGCCAACATAGCGCACATGCGCCACCGGGAGCCCACTGACATCGAAATGCGTCAGTCGGCTCTCAGAAACAACACACCTTGCAGCCGACCTGCAGAGCACCAACTAATCAAGTTACCACTTAAAACTACTTAGGACTAGGGGGAGTTACCTAAGGTAACACACCGACCTGGAAAGGCATACCCACCTCATCCACTCTTTCCGCAAGCCGCCAATAGTCGGTGAATTGCTTATCCGTATCAAATTGATCCCTCCCCCTATCGCGGTACTAAAACGAAGGAGCTCGGGAGCATTAGCGACGTCCCCGTCGTAGGTGAGCCGCTTATCAGTCGCTCTGCGGTAGCAGTGGTATAGTACCGGGATATCATCCCTCGTCTGTACCAGCCCTTTTTGATCAATATGGAGAAAAGCCTCTGGTGGAACAAAGCCAGATCGGAGCGCTTTCTCCGTATGTGCTTCATTGGGTAGTATGCCCCGAAGATCAGACTATTATCGCTGGTCATCGCCCTCGCAACGTGCCTTCGAGTCACCTTAATGAGGAAATTGTCAATCCTATTCAAGTGAGTTGGGATAATATTTTATGTACTCAGATTGGTGTTCGAAACAACCCGAGACATGACCTAAGACATTGTCTCTCGAAAACCCGAATCCTTTCCATATACGGCGGGGCTACATTGAACCACAATGGACAGCCATAAGCGATGATGGGCCTTATTAGGGCCACGTAGCATATGACCTTAACTCTAGAAGCAAGTTGACTGCTATGAAACAGTCTTCTTGTCAGAGCAAAAGCCTTCTTAGCTCCAGCAAGACAAGCATCTATATGTTTATTAAAATACAGATACTGGTCGAGCCAGATTCCAAGATACCTGACCACGTTTTTCACCGCCAATGCCTGCCCATTCTGTCCAATAATGGCCAATTTTTTCCAGTTTTTTCTGGTATCCCCAGTGGCATTAGCCAATGGGGTCCTGAAAAGGATTGTTTCCGTCTTCTGGAAGTTGGTTTTCAACTTCTTAATTTGCTCGAAGTCACGCTGCAGAAGGATGTTGATGACCTCTATCTTAGGACCTGATCTGTATGCGACCAAATCGTCAGCATACGCTATAGCATGACTGGGTGAACGTACCAGATCACTCGTGTAAATATTAGACAGGATCGGAGAATTCACCGCACCCTGTTGTAAAACGTTTTTAATGTTATAGACTCTGCTCGAAGTTACGTTGCCACATTTGACCACGAACTTCTTTTCCATAAGCATGTTATAAATTATATATAGCAAGGGTTTGTGCATTTCTAGCCTAATCAACTTCTAGAAAAGCCCCTCTAACCATACGGTGTCGAAAGCCTTATCAAAGTCAACCAGACAAGCACCCGTGCATTGGTTCTTGCATTTATTCCATTGAATGTTTGAAACCTGTTTTGACGCGGCATGAATAGTCTCATGCCTCGCCTTGAAACCGAATTGGTTGTCCGGGATTATTTTATTGTCCTCGACCCATTTCAGCAGAGCTCTATTAACAACCTTCTCAAACACCTTGCTAATATTCGGAAGCAAACTAATTGACCGAAGATTCGCAGGGATCCCTTTTTCGGGATTGGATGTACCACTGCCATTTTCCAATGCGCCGGATAATATGCATTATTCAGCGCATTGTTAAACAGCGTTGTGAAAATCTCTACAGCCTCTAGGGGCAGGTATCTCAATACGACATTTGGGATACCATCAACTCCCGCTGATTTATTGTTCTTAAGAGAATCAAAAATCCCCAAGAGATCGTCTGTCGTAACGAACAAATAAGGTGGTTCTCGCATATTGGCGACAACGGCATTCGCATGGTTTTCATCACTGAAAACAGTAAAACTGTTATTCTCAGATCGCCACTTCTCGAGTTCAGTGCGTAGATAAAAGTGACTCACCAGGGCCCTATTCTCAATGTCGTGATTACGGCGAACAGGATTGTTCACCGTATACACGGCCTCGAAACAAGCGCCCAGTAAGTTTACTTTCTCCTGGAGATCTTCGACCACAAAAGAACCATCGGTCGCAGCAACATTTTCCGGACTTATGCCTGCAGTCAGTAGTGTCCGTCTGTTTTCAGTTGTCTGGGAGATTCGTACAGTTGAAATATCATCGTGATCTTTCTTCCTGAACAGTCTATTTATCTGTGGGAACATATTCGGACTACTGGTTTTTATAGCCCGAATTCGATTGCCCCAATACAGACTTACAGATTTTCTGTAATTTTGCTTGATCAACTGTTTCAGGTTTCGGATCTCTGAATTCAGTGTCCTTACCTCCGGTTCGTTGCGGTCTGTAAACTCTCTATGAAGCTTTTTAAGCCTAGAGAGCTGTCTACTTTTTTGTCTGTAAAGTACGTCAATTGTAGCGTTCCTGTACTCTTCTGGCTGGTCGTCGTCGGACTGTACTATCCGAGGGATAGTCCGCTCCATCGTTTGTTTGATGACATCGTCCATCTGTACTAGGTACCGATCGATGTCAACGTTCGTCATGTTGGCGTTAGTTGGTGGATCAATCCCACTCAAACGAATTTGGTGTTTTAACAACCCGGAGAAGTGCGGCCAGCGTGCCCTTCCTCCAGCATCGTTTGCTCGTTCGGGATCCGAAATGCGGTGGCGAGTCCTTAGTGATCACAATCGTACTCGACTGCACGCAAACAGTTCTGCGTGAATCAATCCGCGTTGGTCAATTCAAGTCTTGCGTCCGTTAAGGCCAAGTCCAAGAAAGCACCGCTTCTCGGGAAAGAAGCGATATCCGTCGCGTACAAATCAAGTTTGTACTCAATCGTATTGAGGCGCCACCAGTCATAAAAATGGTTGCCCCTAGTGTTGGGAGTCGCATTTCCCCATGCCGCATGTTTGGCGTTTAAGTCTCCAGCCAAGAATAAATAATTCTCCTCCGAATGAAGCTGAAGGCTTCGAAAAAGTGTCTCGAGCTCCGCTAAAAATAGATTTGATGGAGTTGATTGGGCACACTTCCACTGATCTACGCCGCTTCTGTTACAAGTAGTAAAACTTATTTATATTTACTTACAACCAAAACTTTAAAGCGATTTTTCTCAAGAAGGGGGGAGAAGTGCGTCTTACCCTTTTACCCTGTTAGTAAGGGGAAGCTGGCCTACAACATATATAAAAATTATCGGAATCCGTGATTCCCAAGTTTGATACTCCCCTTGTAAGTTATAAATTCTACTCGTACTCATTTCTGCAATAATTCGTCCTATAATAACCACTTACTAAAAGATCCGCACTACATTAGTTGTAAACACCTCCACGGAAGCTGAATGCAATTGAAGACAACATATCAGGAGAATCTAAATGACCAGCTATAAGTTGCTGTAAGAAAAGAATACCACCATTCAGTCTACTTTGAGAGAGGGGTAACATTTGAAGAAGTTTGATGCGTTGATTGTAGGGGGGAAGGTTATACGGATCATCCCATGGAAGACCTCTGAGGGCAAAACGGATAAAGTTACGTTGAATAGCTTCAATTCGAATTGAGTGAACATTGTAGTACGGAGTCCAAACTTGTGAAGCATACTCTAGATGCGGACGGACAAAGCAATTTTACAAAGACCGAATAACGTAGGGGTCGTCAAACTCTTTAGACCACCTTTTAATATAGCCCAGCATGGAGTTTTATTTATTAACAATAAAGTTAATATGACCAATAAAGTTAAGTTTGGGGTCAAAGAAACTTCAGAGATCTTTGAAACTGTTAACACAACAAAGCATATGATCGGATAGAGAATAATGAAAAATGAAAATGAAAATTTCGTTTGCTGACATTTAGATGGGTTCAAAATTAACCAATTTTTAACACACCAAGTGGCAAAACAATTAATGTCCGCTTGGAGAAGATTTATGTCATCCTGATTGTTGACAGATTTATAATTTTTCAGATCATCAGCGTATATTAAAATATTTCCGTTTTTACACATACTTTAAAATCATTTATAGCAAGTATGAACAAAATAGGGCCTAAGTGACTTCCCTGAGGACCTCCAGACTGAGCAGAAAAAGGTTCAGAAAACGAACTAAAATTTGCTGAATACCCATCCGATTTTGTCTTCGAATTAAACAAACTGTCAGAAATGTTTGGGATTACTCTTTAATGAAATGTCCATATTTTTGACATATTCCCTGTAAAGGTTAAAAGATAAAATGTTAAACTCATTAAAAAGAATTAAATATAATCGAAATCTCGTATACCAAGGATGGAACAAGTGTCCATTTCTAGATGACTTAATCAGGTTAACTCTATCCACGCAGTCATTTATTAGTGCATTGAATGATTCAACTACAACATTAATATCGGAGAAGTTTTTCATTTTTATTGGTAATTTATTAATTTCTTCAGAAAGCCTCTGAAAATTTGCTTTCCGAAAGTCATAACGGTCATACGATTTACTGTTTTCGTAAAGATGTCCGCCTAAGTCAGTTAAAATGTCCAATGGTGGATGATTCTTGTCTATGTTAGTAATACTGTTGCGCGATTCATCAACTACAGTAGTAACAGAGTCAGAAGAAAATATTTAATCGAGAGTTCGATTTTTATAGTTTTTTATATAGCTTGTTTGCTGTAAGTCAAAAGGTAAAATCAAATAGCGATAACTCTTGTTGTGCAGAGTCGATGGTGGGGATAAAGTGAGATTCATCCTCAGAAAGCACCCATATTATAATGAGGCAAGTTAAAATCGCCTAGAAGTAGAATTGTACTGTCAGAATAAGATATGTCAAATACGTGGTCAAGTACCATAGATAATTCCGAATATAACGAACAAAGACGGTACGATGGAATATATGCGCTTACAATATATAAATTTTTATTACCATACATATGTGATTTTCACTCAAATAAGTTATATATTGAGGGGAACAGATAATAGAAATGTTAAGTGCACTTTCAAATTTAGGTGTCTTATTTTACATTATATTTCAAACCTCACGACTCTTTATATATATTTATGATCAGGACCAACACACAAGACTATTTAGCACTGTATGTCCGTCCGTATGCAATTTTTAAGGCTTTTAATTTAAGATAGGAAGCTGAAAATTGGGCTACATATTCCCTAGGTGTCCAAAATGGTTGGGTGTAAAATTTGTTTGATATGCCCACTGCCACGCCCACAATTTAGAAAAAACTTTTTTAAAGCTAGAGTTTAAGAGATAGAGTATTACAACCTTTACAAGATATGTAGGCACTGCCATAAATATCGGAATTATCGGCCTGCTGTCCTAGAGTCAAAACCAGGGCCTGATTTCCCGGCCATGTGAAAAATATAGTTATGAGAGAGACAGGCATAGCCTCGGATAACAATTTCCCTCAAACGGTAACCAGACCCGGAATGTTAACGGACATGCGAGTATGTACATGGAATATGCGGACACCCTACACTTCAGGTGCTGCTCAAAAACTTGAGTCTGTCCTCTCGCGGTACAAGGCCGACATTACCGCGATCCAGGAGATGCGATGGATAGGATCAGGAATTATGAAAAGAAAAAATTGCAACATTTATTACAGTTGTAACAAAATATTGCATGTGTTAGGAAGCGGATTCGTCGTGGAAAATCAGCTTGGATCCAAAGTAACGGACTTTAAGCCGATAAGTGATCGCCTGGCTGTGATCCGCATCAGAGCTACATTCCAAAACATTAGCCTAATATGTGGACACGCCCCTACCGACGAGGCTGAGGACCCTATCAAAAGGAATTCTATGACCTCTTGGACGGAGCCTACGGAGCCTGTCCGGAGTGCGATGTCAAAATTGTACCGATGACTTCAATGCTAAAGTAGGCAAGGAAAACATCTTCGGCGGATTAGTTGGTAAGCACAGCCTCCTCGAAACGACAACAGATAACGGCTACCGAAGAAGATCCTGTGTAGGAAGAAAAGAGAGGACGCAGTCTCCCAGCTCAAGGTGATCGAAGAGTCCCGCGACCGAAATAACATCCGGAAGTATTATAAGAAAGCCAAGCAACTGCCTGCTGGCTTTGAGACTGGAACGCAGGATTTTCGCAACAGCGATGGAAACCTAGTCACCGACGCGCAGGGAATAGTAGATGTATTTAAGCAGCATTTCCAGATGGAGAGAAAGTGATGGGGCAAGAAGAGAACCTACGTCCAGTCAATGAAGAACCAGTCCCTCCGCTCAGTATGAAGGTTGGCTTAGCTATAAAAACGTACTGTGTGAACGTCTCAAAACTTTCTGCAACACACTAATCGGCACTTATCAGTGTACCTTCCGGCTCGGCAGATCAACTGTAGACCAAATCTTCATACTAAGGCAAACCCTGGAAAAGACCAACGAATTCCAAGTCGGGACACACCACCTCTTCATCGACTTTAAAGCCGCGTATGACAGCATTCATCGTCAGGAGCTTTTTGTGGCGATGGCCGAATTCGGGATCCCGTCAAAGCTGATCCAGATGTGTCGCGTGACACTAGATAACACGCAATGCAATGTGCAGTTTGGCAGCAGCTCGTCTGAACTCTTTCAAACATGCACCGGATTTCGGCAAGGAGATGCGCTGTCGTGTGATTTCTTCAATCTTCTTCTTGAGCAGATAGTGCACAGGGCAGGTGTCAACACGGAAGGCACTAGCTACAACAGATCAGTCCAACTGCTGGGGTATGCGGACGATATATAAAGGGTGATTTTTTAGCTGGTTTGGTTTTGGCAACACTGGTTTTGACAGCTGACGTGGGTTTAGTACCTTGTGTCACTGTCGAACAGCTTCAGTTTGGTTTGCAATTTAACCATGGATCGTCTTACAAATGAACAACGCTTGCAAATTATTGAATTTTACTATCAAAATTCGTGCTCGGTTCGAAATGTTCATCGCGCGCTGCTTCCATTTTATGATCGGCATTCTCGACCTTCTGAGCAGTCTATTCGGAAGATTGTGACCAAATTTCGCACCAAATTTACTTTGTTGGACATTAAACCACCAACACGTTTACGTACTGTGCGTATTGAAGAAAATATTGCGGCCGTATCAGCTAGTGTGACAGAAGACCGCGAAATGTCGATTCGGCGCCGTTCCCAGCAGTTAGGCCTTTGTTACAGCACTACGTGGAAAATTTTGCGGAAGGATTTGGGCGTAAAGCCTTTTAAGATACAGCTGGTGCAAGAACTAAAGCCAGCCGACCTACCACAACGCCGAATTTTTGGTGAATGGGCTCTTGGAAAGCTGGCCGAGGATCCGCTTTTTTATCGAAAAATTGTGTTCAGCGATGAGGCTCATTTTTGGTTGAATGGGTACGTAAATAAGCAAAATTGCCGCATTTGGAGTGAAGATCAGCCAGAAGCATTGCAACAGCTACCAATGCATCCCGAAAAAGCCACTGTTTGGTGCGGTTTATGGGCCGGCGGCATTATTGGGCCATATTTCTTCAAAGATGATGCGAATCGCAGCGTTACTGTCAATGGTGAACGCTACCGAGCGATGATAACAAACTTTTTTTTGCCCGAAATGGAAGTTCTTGACTTGCATGATATGTGGTTTCAACAAGACGGTGCCACATGCCACACAGCACGCGAAACAATGGCGCAATTGCGAGGCGAGTTTGGTGAACAGTTAATTTCACGCTTCGGGCCGGTCAATTGGCCGCCTAGATCGTGCGATTTGACACCATTAGATTATTTTTTGTGGGGGTATGCCAAGGCTAATGTGTATAGGGACAAGCCCGCTTCGATTGACGCACTGGAAGCCAACATCCATGCATTCATTCGTGAGATACCGGCCGATATGTGTGAAAGAGTATGCCAAAATTGGACTCAGCGGATGGGCTACCTGAGACGCAGCCGCGGTCAACATTTGCATGAAATTATCTTTGAACATTAAATTGCAAGGTTCAAACTATCGATTCAAATAAATATTTCATTCATTTTTTCGAATTTTTTGTGTTTTTTTTTTAAAAAAAGTTCTAAACCTCTTAAAAAATCACCCTTTATAAGATGTGGATGTAGTACAAAAAGCCAAGAAACGACGTGTCTGGACACTGCCATCCTTCATAAAGTTTATTGCCACGCGAAATATTCTTCGAAAATTTTCACACAAACTGAAAAAAATGTTTAACAAGGTATTTAGCTAATATTTTTTCAATATATAAGCCATACAAAGTTTTGGGCCACGCTCACTTTTTGGCAAATAGGGATATGTAGGGTATCATACTGCTGATCCCAAGCGGACTGTAGCCTTTCCCTATTATTTTTTTTTTTGTGAATACAAAATACATTTTTTTAAGGGAACTGATGATATGGCTGCTGCTGAGGGTGGTATGTGGGGCTACAATTCCAACGGCTTTTTAGGGTTTTCAGGGGTTTACTCTTTTCCCAATTTAATGATAACGATGATTTGGGTATATTTGAATAGATAAGAATCGTTGGGACCAATGATCGGGTGGAGCATCAATGTTTGAAAAAATAAAACAAAATGCATGTATTGCTTTGGGTATGGAAGCGCCTTCGCATGCGAACAGCTTACGTCTCAATTTTTAAAAACTGAGTGTGCACGTGAGTAAAAATTGAGACGTGCGTGATTCGATTTATATTTTTCCTCACGCACGCGCACGTGGGGAGTTTAAGCAAACCCAGAATATGTCCGCTCGCGTGCGCACGTGAGGCATGAGTATTGTTCGTGAGTCGTTTTTAAAATTCGAATTTTAGGAACAAGGATTTGGATTGGCGTATGAAAACATGTTTTCTGTGTAATTGGAGTGTTGCCGTGCGTAGATATGTTACGCGTGGCTTATAAGGAATTGGATTTGGATAAGAAAAAAATGTTTCTGTGCAAATCGATTGTGGCGAAATATTTAATTTGTGGTTTTTGGTTGCAAATTGTTGGATTTAGTTGGAGAGGTGCGATTTTAACTTCAAATTGTTTTGTCTAAGGAATTACATTGTTATGGTTAAATAGAAGATTTCATAATTAAATTGGGTGTTCCATGCACGGCTACTTATAACATATAAGATATTTTTGCAAATTTTTTATTGTTTAAGGTAGAAAATAGTGTTAAAACTGCTAACAATAATAATGGTGCAAAGGAAAAAATTCGATCAACAACCATGCTAAATATGTGGAAGGAATTTTGAAGGGTGGGAGCCGATCTGCCACCCGACGCGTGCACACGCATTTTGTAAATCGTTTGCACACAAAAAAACACAACAAACAAGTGTGCAGAAGAACAAAACGCGAATCGTGCGCGCGCTGTGCAAGAAAGAAAAAAAATTATCAGTACAGTGCAGTGATTAAAAAAAAGAAAAGTATATTGTGTTTGGGCACTCCAACTGGTCCTACTCCCTATCGTTTGCTGCTGCTTTGCTTGGCAATAGCAAGTGTCTTATGTTTATGCGTGCACTTGCTATGGGTGGGTTGGGTATTATTTGGCGAATAGCGGGTCGCGTTGTGTAGATTTTGTAGGTAGACCAAAGCAATTCATTGTATGGGCATAACACCTGCAGTGATTTGTTTTGGAAAGCTGATGTCAGGACCTGCACGGCACGGCCTTGATTAGTAAGCGTCGGAGTTGAGTTTCTTGTTATGTTTAGGAATTTCAGAGTTCGTAGGTTGAGGTCGACTTTTTTTTCATTGTACGCCCACGCGAATCTTAATAAACCAGCTGTTTTGGTAGGACAGCATTGACCGCGATGAGAAAAGAATAATGACGCTAAGTTATACCCAGGCAAGCTTAACTCCATAAGATCGCCAAATAATACCCAATATACCCAGGCAAGCTAAACTCCATAAGATCTTATGGAGTTTAACTTGCCTGGGTATAACTTAGCGTCATTATTCTTTTCTCATCGCGGTCTCGCCGTTTATATACGTAGTTATGTAGCCTACCAATTTCTACCTCAATGCGGCCAATGCTCCAATTCGGAATTTAATTTTATTTCGCTAAGACTCCATGGCCGTTAGCAATTAATTCACCACTGTTTTATTTACAGGAGCCCTAACCAGGACAGGAATTCAACTCATAATGAGTTTGATGCACAGTCTGATTCCACTACTAGAATTGTTATCCTTTATCCTCGTACTTATTGCGAGCGATTTCAATATACACAATTCAAGTTGGCTTCGATATTCTGGACAGACAACACCCAAAGGAAGGTATGTCGAAATCGTTGCTGAGGTTAATAATCTGACCCAGATTGTAAATGAGCCGACACGGATACCGGAAATGATAAATACACTTTAAATGTATTATCGCCTCTAGGTTCGTCAGACCATTGTATCATATCGGCGAATTTTTCGTACTCCAGCCACTCTGAAAAAGAGCAAGCTCCTAAAAGAACCGTATGGCAATACGAGGAAGCCAACAGGTTAGCCTTAAACGGTTCCTTTAGGAGTTTTAATTGGTCGTTGTACTTCAACAACGACGTGGATGCCGCTGCCGATATGATTACAAATTTAATTCACCTGGGTATGAAACGCTTTATCCCTAACAGGATAATGGTGTATCAGACCTAAGGAAAACGCGTGGTGTGACCACCAACCACTGCGTAAGCTTTTGTATCCGTCCTATTCTTCAGGGCACTTTCCGAGAAGATAGAAAACTGCATTTGTCTAGCCGGTCCCAAAAAAAGGCGAATCTTCCTCTCCCTTCTCCTACCGACCAATTGCACTTACGTCCTTTCTTTCAAAGGTCATGGAAACGCTGATAAACCGTCAGCTTATGAAATATCTCGAATCCCGAATAGTTCTTAATGACCGGCAGTACGGTTTTCGCAACAACAGGTCCACTGGTGATTTGATGGCATATCTAATCTATTCAACATGGTGGTGAAAGCAAGGTCGTTGCGCTTGGAATTTCAAAAGCATTTGACAGAGTTTGGCATCAAGCTCTCGAACATGCGTGCATTTGGGATCGATGTTAGTCTTCCTCAATACATTAGAATTTTTTTTTCGGAACGTTCAATTTAAGTTCTTTTGGACAGTTTCAAGTCTGCAACTCACCAAATAAATGCTGGTGTTCCCCAAGGCTCCGTTTTGTCTCCGACTCTCTTCCTCATTTTTATAAATGATCTACTCTCTTTTACTTATTCTCAGCTTTACATATTCGTTAGTCAACGAGCATTGGTGTGCGCCCACGGGGTGAATCGTTTTGAAACGCATGCTCGCTTGCATGAGACGATATGAAAATGTCGATAGCGAACTTCTCATTTAAAAGCGCAGGCTCGCAAACTGCTCGTGAGCGTGCGTTTCCGTACCCTGGTTATTACCTCTAAGGTTATGAACTTGCGGTTTAGAAGAAGGAAAAGTAAAATTAGGATGAACCAGGCGTACATGTTGTAGAAATAGGCGGCAAAATTCACTACAAAAAGACGGAACCAACAAACTTAGACGATACTTTCTTAACATTTCCATTTGTAAATTGACTAACCGGCTGTGCTTAGGTAGAATGGCTGCTTAAGAATTGAGAGGTAAGATGTTATCGTTAGGTTAAACGAATCCTAGATACCATTAAATTCTTAAACAGGTGGTCCTGAAAGCATCCTAACCATATATTTGAAAAAAAAATGTAAAATGTCGCTTTTAAAACATCTTCAAACCATAGCCCGTAACCATTTGTCTATAGTCTAACATGGATATGTGTCTGGAAGATCAACTTCAACCAATTTAAATATATTCAGCAATTTTTGTGTTCTGGATATCCAACAACATTATCAAGTAGATACAATTTTTACGGAAAGCATTGTGAGAGCATTTGATTGTTTCGTCCTTCGAAAATAGATGCAAGATTGTAGGTTTGCAATACCTTAGAAGACTATACTTTTTTATAATTTTTGTTGTCGATGTAATCCGTCCTTACATTGACTGTTCTCTCAGTAACTGTTATTACTGATTATGAATGCACCAATGGGCCCACTAAGATCTAGAGATAACACTTCCTTTTTGCTCCAAAACGAATTATGGTCAGAATGAACCACTAGCAAATGCAGCTATTCAATTCAGTAGATTCTCAAACGATATTAATATCAGTATGAGCAGAGATTTTTAAAAAAAATGATTATGAGTTCTTTATAAAATGTTAGTTATACAATTATCGATTTTCTCAAAACTTTCAAAGTGATTCAATAAATTTGATATGTGATCAGATGTAACCATTTCAAGTAAAGAGAAAGTTTCGTTTTCCAATTGTTAAGTATAATTCGTTCATATTTCAAACAAAAATTTATAAATCACCTGTAAAAAGAAAACAATCACCGATACATACCTACTTTCTTTCTTTCAGCCTAGTATTCGCTATCAGGATACGTCGTTTGTAATTTATCGTAAATGGTTACATGCCGAAGATGAATTGGCTTTTCCCACCATTCACAAATACATTGTTATGAATGTTAAATCTGAAACTGATAAATATCTTACGGATAGAGAGTGCACGTACTCTATTGAAACAGAAAAACGCATAGATACGGATGCGGTTAACCGAAATAAGCGAAAATTACGATGTCGAACACGATCGTTAGAAGAACGACAACCAACAGCAACAAATGGTGAGAAAAACATCACCGAAAGATTTATAGTAATGAAGTCTGATGCTAACGACCAAATCAAAATTCACGTCGAAGCCACAAACGCTGATACTAGAAACGGACTCCAGCCTCAAAGTGACTTAAAAAGTAAATTGCGCATTGTCGAATCCGAGAGGCATGTAGCTGCCTATGCAGTTAGTATTGAGGATTTCCCTGATAAAAGCGATGAATCCGATGATTTTGGATCAAAAGAAATTTATAATGATGACAATAAGCAGTTTGATGCGGATTTAATTTCGACCGCTGTTCACCAACAACCGCGGCGAACAAATGTTATTCAAATAGGACCTTTAATAGCTGAGACACTTGATCTGCAGTCAACCAAGAAAACCGTACCTGTAATTAGTCAGAACGATTTGGATATGATATCTAAAGTGTTTGTGGAAAGGCAAATTTCTTGTAAAAGTGATCAGAGTACTCATAAATCATATGCTTTTGGAAAACCGTTTATCGACGAAAAGTGCTCCTCCTTTCGAAGCAGTTTTCGTAGTGCGGATAGTGTGAGTTCATCTAATTATTTAACAAATAATGTTTATGGTCATGAGACCGATGATATGAATGTCTTTAACTCGAGCAGTACTTCGCAGGTAAGAAATATTTATTTATTTATTGTGTTATTATTTATTAAACTACATCTATAAAAAAAATTGCGATGGCAAAAAATGGCGAGGGCAATAAAATGATAATAAGGAGATATTTTTTCATTAAAGTAAACTAGAAAGTTTCGAATTGTCATTTTGTAATTGACAAATGAGATACTTTTCCGACTTTTTTAAAAATTGACAAATTAAAACAGTTAAAAACTGATTGCTTCGAATAGACCAATATCGTTTATTAATAACTGAAAACGAATTTTCATGGCAAGTGGAAAAAGCTGAACAAAACGTCGTATTCTTCATTAATTACCAGTGAACATTTAGTGTTCCTGTTTGACTTACAATTGTTTCCATTCCCACTCAATACATTCATTAGAATATGTATTTACTTGACATTAAAGAATATTTAAACGAAAATATTGCGTGGAGTTGCAATAAATGGAAATGAATTAGCAATTGCGGCTGTCAAAATTGTAAGTATGAAACAAAAACAACAATTTTTTCAAATTGGGGTCATATTTAATTTTATTTTTTGAAGAATTTTTGTATTATGGACTTTAGCTTCGAAATATAGTTATAAAAAGTCATATCATAGGCGCCTGTCTGAAAAAACCCACATACCACAAGCGGAGCAATTAAGTAAAAAAAAACATGAGCGGTACCTTCCGCATGCAAAGTTGCATGAAGCGGTACCTGTCGCATGCAAAGTACATTGAAGTTGAAGCCCTTCGAGTTGCAATTCCTATTTTCTTATTGCTTTTAAAACATTTAAAAATGTTCCATGTGTTTATGGAAAAGTCACCATTGATGTAAAAACTCTTAACATTCGGATAAAGTCCGACATTTATAGTAAATGATATTTTTTTGTCGATAAAAGTGAAAATCTCGAAAGACACAGTACAGCGCTAGCAAAAGATAGCGATTTGTTTAACATTAACATTTGCTAACATTGGTTGTTTGAAAGCGTTTTTTCGATTAAGGATTTTGGTAGCAGCAGTTTGAATTGAAGCGCAAAACGGTTTCAAAATTTTGTGGAAGATATGATTAGATCTTCCCTGGCCTTAGAGTATATTATATTTTGACACATATATTGAAACTTACTCAGTTTTACTTAACGGGCGGCCGAACCCTGGAGAGTCTCTGACCGAGACAGGGCTGTTATTCAGCCTCTGCGATTGCGGGCACGTTTGTTTCAGTTTTCCATTCCAAGTCCATTGTCATTCGCGATGGCCTGGTTTTTCAAATTGGGATTCAGTTTTTCGTGCGGTCTCGAACATGTAAAACTTGCAGGACAAGGGTACTGTAGAGCATGCATTTTGCCCTTCGAATCAAGAGTTTTTAACTCATTTGTTTTGCCAAACCGAAGTAGCAGGAGTTTTCTAGGGTAATTATGTGCCAGATTTCTCCTACGCTGTTATTCCAAGAGCAAATGTTTACACCGAAGTAGCATCACCTTGACCACCTCAAATTTGTTTCTATCTTTAATTTGTTTTCCTTAATTAATTAAACTATTTCCATTCAGTGAATAATGAGCTATAATGGTTGGGAATGGGCAGTTAAGAAAGAATTTTTCCTAAAAATCTCCATACGAAGTTCACAACTTTTTTTCCTAGGAAAAATCGCCCAAATATCTTGGCAGAAATGCCACGAAATTTTGATTTTGTTCCAAAATTCTTTTGGACAATTTTTAGTGTTTTTTTTTCAAATTGAAAAGGAAGAAACGCCAACAAGTTTAATAGAATACATATTAATTTCTTAGGATATAATATTTCAATTTTGTTCCCAGCTGACTTAGATACTTTTTAATTTAATTTGTATATATTTATAACGTAAGCAGTATTTTAGTATTTAAAAGAAGCAAATCAAATTAATCTTTTCATTCGTAAAAGGTAATTCAGAGTTATTATTTGGACTTCCCACCACCAGAGGTAAGGGGTCTTTAAGATACTTTCTGAAAATAACAATAGAAAAAAGGCCTAAAAATATGCATTCCTTAGCTCATTATTTCTATACTAGCTGAATGCCTGGACTAGCCCGTAATTGAAGAAATTAAATTTACTATCCAACTAAATATTAACTATTAAATACAGCGGCCTAACAATTCTTCATTAATCATTAATTATGTAAAATAATTCACAAGTAAAGTTTTATTTATGACAAACGCACTTCCTTTATTAAGGTGTGTAACGACATGTATTTTTAATGGTCAAACAAAGAAACCAACAATAAATGTAACAAAAGAAACAAAAGCACGGCCACAACGTTATAAAGATTTATTTGGAATGTTCTATCAAAATGTTATGAATTGTACACTCGTTTTATTAATTTTAATATATAATAGAAGTATTTAATGGAAAGTTACGTTAAAACGTTTAATGTTTACTTAATATATAGTGATGCATTGTATTTGTAAATATGTCATTTTAATGTTGTTCATTTAAGTATTGTTGACTTCAGTGTTATTAACAGGTTGCTTTTGCATGTGGAATATGTGGAATGTATCCAACTCGCAACAAGGTGTGAAAATCATTAATGTCCTGCCGCTTTCCAGGCGCTTTTACTCGCGCTCCATTTACCCTCGATTCTGTATTATTTTAATAATATTATCTGTAATTGTTTCTAGATGGCATTATTTTAAATTTGGCAAAATACCTATCTTTATTAATGAAAGTCGAACGAGTTTCAATAAATAGATTATTGTTTAACAGAGCTAGGCAATTTAAAGCAGAAAAAAAAATATGTATACCTTTGAGTAAAAAATGGAGTAATCTTAATGAAATGCAGGAAGTGAACACACTGTTCGCATAACTTTATTAAATGATCTTAATAAAATAATTTAAATGCTATGTTTAATGGTTTTTGAACTGATTTTAATGATCTTTCATTAGTTACTCCTTTTTGCCACTTTGACAGAGAATTTTGTATAAGTGTTTTTCACTCAGGTATGGATAAAAATAAATTTTTTATTATGCATCAAAACATTAGAAGCTTTAGAAAAAACTTAGATTTGTTTCTTGTTCATTTACAGTCTTTTGCTTATAAACATGGATCTTTGAACATGAAAGTGAACATTTTAAGATTCCTGGTTTTAAATTCTATGCGAAGTGTAAAAACACTTATGTAATAACACTTTTATCAATGAACATTTGAATTGCGAGTATTATAGTTCTGAATTAATAAGTAGCGATATGCTTCGGATTTCTCTTAATATGTTTTCTATGAAACTAATCTTTATCACCCGTATTAATAAAAACGAGTTAACGGTGAGTTACCCTAAAGTCATGAGTTATGTGTAAAATGTTATTAATAAAACAAATTTAAGACTAACTGACGTTTTTCAAATATGAGTTAACTTAAATCACAGTCGAAGGTGGTTTAACGATGGTTTAGCAGGCAAGCTGTTATAACTACAGACATTTCTCACTTATCTTTCGTTCTTTTTGTACGATTCTTCATTCTGATTGTCCACATTGCACTTTTAAATCTAAAAAACATTTATTTGTTTGCATTTAATTTGAAAAATGCTGTAAAGACAAGAAAATTTGATTGATTCGAATAGAAAAGTAATTGATTTCCGTAAATGTTATTACTGAACGTCAGAATTTTTATTAAACTTAACTCTTAAGTTAAGTCTTATTCCATCGCTTAGTTAGCTCGTGAGTTAGAAGTGAGTTAAGTGATTTTTATTAATAGGATTGTATGTGTTTCTATAGAGAGGTAAGTGAGGATGTTTTTATTGAGGTATCTATCTAGTCTCTTAAATGAAAATAGTGCTAAGAATATATTTATAATAGCAGATATTAATATTGACATATTAACTGAATCATCGTCAGTAAAATAAATAAATATTTGGCGTAAACGGCTCATACAGGACCTAAAGCCTAGCTTATCCAATCATTGTGTGTGCGAAGTTATATTACGATAGATAAGATAAGATAGATAAGATAATTTATTTCTTGAAAATATATTATAAATTTATACAAATTGAGATAACAGTGGTACAAAGGTAATAGATTAGAAAAAATGAGACATTCTGTATTTTACAATTGATAATAATAAAATAGTGATGAATGGCACTTCAAGAGGCTTAACATTTAAAAATAAAATTGTTTAGGGTGGGGAGACCTAGTGAAAACTATTTTTAAAACAAAATGAATGTATAAAAAAGTTACAAAAATAAAAACAAATTCAAATTTACTTAAGTTACATTTTTCATTTATGTATGGAAATTAAAACATGAATTAAAGTATTATAAAGACAATTATAAACAATAAACAAAAATTACACCAAAATATCAGTAATTAGATCAAGAAATCGGCAATACATAATTTAATTTAGAATATTGGTAATATTTAAAGTTAAAGAGCCAGCATTTTATTTTTTTAATAAATATTCCAGATGTTGTGATTGTCCTTATTGAATGTGGGAGTTTGTTAAACAAGCGGTAAGATGCAACAAAATAAAAATTACCATAGGCAGTGGTACGAAAAATGGGTACAGATAACAAGTTAGAAAAGTTTCCATATAAATTATAAGTTGAAATTAGACGAAAATTACGATTACCAGACTTCATAGAGAAAGTCTTCAACACTTTAAAACAATATAAATGACAAATTGGAAGAATTTTTAAGTCACAAAACAAGGGATAACTATGACATCTAGCAGGTTTACGGCATATTTTTCTTAAGACATATTTCTGTAAAATTAGTAAAGGTTTTATTTTATTAAAATATGCACCTCCCCAACAAGTAATTCCATACTGCAAATTAGAATGAAAAATGCCATAGTAAATGTTTTTAAAAGTATTTTGGAACATATATTTCGTAAGTAGAAAAAAATGTGGAAGTGTACATCGGAAATACTTCCTTAAGGTTTCCACATGATTCAAGAAGCTCATCCTAGAATCAATGGTAAGCTATGGTACTTAAACTCATCCACTTTTTCTATTCAAAAACACTAAGCACGACAAATTATGCTGCTACAAAAAGACGGAGAATGACAAATAAACCCACAATTACAATTAGAGAATTTATATCTTTGGCATTCAGGTGCATCAAAATAAACATTGGATTCCATCTAGGGTGTCGATGACAAACTAAAAAACATAATTTTAGTTTTGGAACTTATTACCAAATTATGTTCAGCGAACCAGTTTCTCAGCAGGTTAAGATCCCAGTTAATATCCGAAATAAGATCCAAAGGACAATCACAACCATATTAAAATCCAACATCATCTGCAAAAGCAGTTGGTATACCTTTAAAGTTAAGTGAAAATAGTGAGTTAAGGTAAATTAGGAACAAAATAGGTCCTAAGACTGAGCCTTAGGGTACACCCAAGTTAAAGAACCTAATTTCGCTCCTAATATCATCCAACTTCACTCTTTGCGACCTGTTACCAAGGTAAGATCTAAACCAGTCCAGAATGAAGCCACGAAATCCAGCTTTTTCTAATTTCTTCAATAGAAAATTATGATCAACCATATGGAAGGCCTTGGTAATGTCAATAAACAACCCAGCTGTACACTTTTTATCATCGAGATTAGACATTATTTGAGATCAAAACTGTAAAAGCGCATCTTCAGTCGATTTCCCTTTCTGAAATCCAAATTGAACTGGGCTAAAAAACGCATTAGCATTTAGAAAACTCACTATCCTACTTTTTATAAGTTTTTCATACATTTTACTGAAGACAGAAAGAAGTGAAATGGGACTATAATTAGAGATATCAACAGCGGAACCCTTTCTAAACAGTGGTACAACATCTGCACACTTGAGTACTTCAGGAAAGACACCAGAAAATACACAACGGTTAAAAATATCAACTAAAACATTTAGAATAGGATACGCAATTTTTTTAACAATAAAATTTGATATAGTTACCATCCCAACCACACGAGCTCGATTTATTTAAGGTACCAATTACTGTTAAAACTTCAAGAGGTGTTATAGGCTTGTAGACAAAACTGTTTTCTTGAAACTTTTCCGCAATTCTAAGGTTAGACGAACAAAGAGAACATATTGTTTTCAGTGGAGATGGTTGTAGGCTTTTGGCTGTATTAGTAAAATATATTGTAAATTCATTAGCAATAAGGAGTTTATCAGATACATCGCAATTATTGACACGAATAACACTAGGTTTCTTAGAGGAGGATGACTTATTAAGGATACTATTTACAATCCTCCATTCATATTTTAAATATCCATTCGCAAGGTTAAACTGTGAACGGTAATAGTTATCACGACAAATGGGAATCTCCTTTCTAAGTCCAGTGCACATCATCTTGTATTTTCTTCTTAAGCACAAACTTCTGAGGTACTTACTACATTTCAGTCTAAGTTTGTTTTTCGCTTTAACTTTATTTAATAAATACATAGAGATCCACGGCTTAAGTCGTTTAGCCACTTTTTTTTAGGAAAAAAAAGAGATACAACTCATAATGTGATTCTTAAGGGATTCCATAAAAATTATAAAGGATGTTGAAGCATCACTACATGCATAAACATTTTCCCAAAACTCGTACAGTAAATTATTTTTGGGCCTATTAAAGTTGATTTTCATTAACTTTCTGGAGTATTTAGTATTATGATGTTTGCTTTTTAAAACATCAATTAAAAGTCCTGTCATAGAATGATCACTTATCATCAAATCTAGTACATATTTTTTACAATTCGTTAGCGACACATTTAAAGAACGTCCGTAGATGTGTTCTAAACATTTACCAGATACAGGCCAGGTAGGATCATTTATGAAATAAGCTAGGCCATGTGAAGCCAATAATGCCAAATAACTGGAAACTGTCTCAGTATTTTCCAAAATATTAAAATTAAAATCCCCTAAAATAAATAAATTATTGGACTTTTCCTAATCCAAAGGATCAGAAAATTCACGTAAGAACAACACAACTTTAAACAAATGCAGTCTATAGACACACAAAAATACAAACACAACATTGTTAATGTCAATGGAAACTTTAATAACGTCAGCACTAAACAAATCAAGACACAAACTATCTAAAATCTTGTATTCAATTTTTACAAAAAACTTAAGGAAAGGCTACAGTCCGCGTGTGGCGAACAGTATGATACCCTATCCAGATCCCTATATGCCGCAAAGAAAAAAGCGTTAAGAAGATGATGGATAGCATTTTATTTCATTCTATAAACTTTATAAAAAAAACATATATACATATAAAAAACATATAATATATAATATACATATATTTTGAAAAAACGCCCCCAAAAAATTGGCGCGGCCAAAAAACTTGGTATGGGCGATATATTGGAAAAAATATTGGCTAAATATCTTATTAAACATTTTTTTCGGTTTCTATGAAAATTTTCGAATAAAACAGCATTTTAGTGAAAAACGCCCACAAAATGTAGGCGTGGCAAAAAACTTTATATGAGAAACTTGTAAAGGTGGGCATTACCTACATATCTTGTTAAGATTACAACGCTCTATTTCTCTAATTTTGGCACATAGTTTGTAACACCCCTTAATATCCATCGTAGACCCCTAAAAGTATATATATTTATGATCAGGACCAAATCCTAAGGCAATTTAGCAATGTCCATCCGTCCGTCCGTATCAACTTTTAAGGCCTTTACATTTATGCTATGAAGCTGAAATTCGGAATATACCTATACTTCCCAGCATTCCCGACGCTCACAATTTGGAAAAAACCGTTTTAAAGCTTAAGTTACAGAGATAAAGTTTTACAACCTTTACAAGATATAACCTACATATAACCTTTATAAATTTGTCATACAAAGTTTTTTTTTACGCGTTTGTGTTTTTACTAAAATGTTGTTTTCTTCAAAATTTTCAAAAAACTCGAAAAAAATGTTTAACAATATATATCGCCTATACAAATTTTTTGCCACGCCCACTTTTTGGGGGCGTTTTTTCAAAATATATTTTTTTTTCTATAAATTTCATAGAATGAAATGAAATGCTATCCATCATCTTCTTAATGCTGTTTTGCTTTGGGGTACATAGGGATAAGGATAGGGTAACTGTTCGCCCCAAGCGGACTGTAGCCTTTCCTTATGTTTTATTTTTGCTTTGTTTAATAATGTGTGATTAGTGTGTTGAGGGGATACTGTTGAGATGCGTCGGTGAGCGGTTTGCGTGTTTTATTCATGGAGCATTGGTTATTTGTGATGTGTTATGAATGTTGGGTATGATGACGATGATGATGATGATGATAATGACGATGGTTAATGTTAAAGTGCTTGAGAAGCTGCTTGGTCTTTTGAGGGCGGAAGTGTGAGAGCAGTTTGCTGGCTATGGTGAGCGCAGACTCTCAGCGTGTCCAATGTCTGGTACGATGCCCATGCCCTTGAAATCCAACTGCAGAGCACAATCGTCGTTCCTAAGATAGCCGGTAGGGCGATATAAGTCTCTGGTATGCGACACATTGTTGTTTGTTATGATTTCGACTTGCTATGGTGTGTGATGGATGAACTGGCTACGTTCGCGTTAGTTGGTTGTTCATGGATTGAGTAAATAGTGAGTAAATAGAGTAGCGAAAAGAATTCTTGTTTATTGCTCTTATCATAATGACTAAATAGTTTCTTGGGACCTAAGCGTCAGCCAAATGACCAGTCCTCAGCGAATTCAGTATCTGGTATAATGCCCTTGAAAATCAACGGCACAGCATATGTGAAGGTGGTCTTTTGAGAGACATCCTAAATCTATATATCTATGTCTTAAGAAAATCATATAAATAAAAAACTATATAACTTTTCAAATAAGTGTATGGCTGTTTTATTTATTGCTAAACATTTTTAATTTTCTTTTTGTTGCTTATTTTTGTCGTTGTTAGTGAGTTTGTATCATAGGCGCAGTACTGTTTTATCATCATATCAACTGACTTTCATTTATCCATAAATTGTGATCGCTTGATCCAAGCCACTTTACATACATTTGATCTCCCTTAGTTTTTAATACCTTTTCCACCAGTATACGTTTCGTTATTGTCCGGGAAGAATGGTGGACACAAGTTATGATCAGCTTATAAAGCAAATTCCTGTGTTATTATTGGTAAACAATTCAAATTTGCTTGAGGAAGATTACGTCGATATTCTAAATTGTTATGCAAATATATGTGATTACAACCACAATACTCTTAACACTACCAAACATGAATGCCATTATTCATCATGCTGTTAGTTATCAAATACATGTGCAGACGGACCTGACACTTGCGATTGTTACATGATAACGAGTAAAATTATTAAGATACAGAAAATCATGTTATTGTTTAATATAATATATTTTGAATAAATAAAACTATGTGTTGCTTAAGAATTGATAAGAATCGTAAAATTGATCTTCTTCGATGCTGAATAATTTATATTTATCCCTTTTACTTTACACACAATGGTATGGTTGCTACGGATTAGAAATTGCTTACCCATCGATATTAAAGGGTGATCCATTTCGAGGTTCCCTACTTTTTTAAAGAAAAAAACACAGAAAATTCAAATTGAATGGAGAATGTTTATTATCATTTGAAAGAACATTCTTTGGCATTTGTTTTTTGAAGATTATGTCTATCAAATGTTGGCCGTTGCTACGTCGCAGATGGTCCATCCGTTGAGTTCAATTTTCGATCACTCGTTCGAGCATTTCGACTGGTAACTGGCGAATGACACGCGTGATGTTTTCCTCCAAGGCCTGAATCGAAGCGGGTTTGTCGGCATAAGCTTTTTCCCCACAGAAAAAAATCTAACGGTGTGATATCACACGATCTTGGTGGCCAATCGACCGGCCCAAAACGTGAAATTATGTGCTCACCGAAATGTTCTCTCAATAAGTTCATTGATTGATGCGATGTGTGGGAAGTGGCGCCGTCTTGCTGAAACCAAATGTCGCCGAGATCACGAGCTTCAATTTCAGGCATCAAATAGTCGGTTATCATGGCACGATAACGGTCGCCATTGACGGTTACATTCGCACCGGCATAATTTTTAAAGAAATATGGACCGATGATTCCACCGGCCCACAAACCACACCAAACCGTTGTTTTTTCTGGATGAAGTGGCAGTTCTTCAATCTCTTCAGGTTGCTCTTCGTCCCAAATGCGGCAATTTTGTTTGTTTACATACCCATTGAGCCAGAAATGGGCCTCATCGCTAAACAAAATTTGCCTCGAAAACGTCGGATCTTCTTGGAACTTTTCAAGAGCCCATAGAGCGAAGCGATGTCGCTTGGGAAGGTCGAGCGGCTTCAGTTGTTGCACAAGCTGTATTTTGTACGCTTTCAATTTAAGATCTTGGCGTAAAATGCGCCAAGTCGTTCCATACGTCAGTCCGAGTTGCTGCGAACGGCGCCAAATCGACTCTCTACGGTCTTCGTGTACACTCTCATCTACGGCCGCTATATTTTCTTCACAGCGTGCTGGACGTGGTCTATTCGGTCGAATATTATCCAATAATGAATGCTGGGTCTCAAAATGGGTGATGGTGTTGCGAATAGTACGCTCAGTAGGCCAGTATGGTCAAAAGACCATAAGTTGAGCGAAGTGCACGAAACACATTCCTCACAGAATATGAATTTTCATAATAAAGTTGAACAGTTTGTAAACGTTGTTCACACGTAAGTCTTTCCATTATGAAATGCCAAACAATACTAAACAAAAATAACATGACAGCATGACACGACTCACACGTGATCTGTCAAAAAAGGCTATTGAAAAAAGTATCTCTACTTGGATCACCCGTTATAAGCACATTATTCAACCTTTACTTCAGAATGTTACCAAGAAAATTGGAAAATCATACAACAACAATTTACCTTACATGACTTATTGTAATAATTCGATCGATTGTGTGCAGTGGGAAAGTCTCAATGAGCGCGTTGATAGGTTCAAAATTTTAGTTGCTTCTCAAAGGGCGTGCATCAATAATCTTCAAAATGAGATAAATTCTATCTTAGAAGAACTACGCGAATCAAACATAATATATTAACAACATCAATAATGAAAATGAACGCCGTCAAATTCGGAAGGAGTATCAATCGAATTCACAATTCAGCAACAACTACTGGCCCTCTAGGACCTCCTGGAGAAGAATGTAAACTATCATCTGCTGGTGATTTTGATATAGAAGGAAAATGTCAATATAACGTTGCAAAGCCTAAAACATCACACCAAGCAGCCAACAATGAATATGTAGATGGTAATATTGATTTTCAAAATAAAACAACAATTATTATCAATATTTTTGAAGAATCTCTCATGAAACTAAAATGGGTCTCAGATGGCTACTATGATGTGAAACATAGAAGAATATGGGCTGCAGCTTGGCTGCCATAGGACGGACAATGGATAAGCGCTTTCTAATCCATAGCAACCATACATTTAACTTATCAATTCTTAAGCAACACATAGTTCTATTTATTCAAAATTTATTATATTTATAATTTGATGAATAATAAGATAAAGATGAACAAAATTCTTTTATTTAAGCGATTATACAATAACATGATTTTCTGTATTTTAATAATTTTACTCGTTATCGTGTAACAACCCCAAGTGTCGGATCCATCTTCACCTGTATTTAATGACCAAAGGCATAATGAATAATAACGTTCATGTTTGGTAGTGATAAGAGTATTGCGGTTGCATTCACATATTTTTACATAACAATTTAGAATATCGATGTAATCTTCCTCAAGCAAATCTGCCTTGTTTTCCAATAATAACAGAGGAATTTGCTTCATAAACTGAACATAACTTGTGTCCACCATTCTTCCCGGACATAACGAAACGTATACTGGTGGAAAGGGTATTAAAAACTAAGGGTGATCCAAGTGTATGTAAAGTGGCTTGAATCAAGCAATCACAATTCATGGATAAATAAAAGTCACCTGGTATGATAAAACAGTACTGAGCCTATGATACAAATTCACTAACAACAACAAAAAAATGAAATATGTTCAGTAATATATAAAACAGCCATACACTTATTTATAAAGTTATATAATTTTTTATTTATATGATTTTCTTAAGATATGGATATAAACATTTCATATGTCTCTCAAAAGACCACCTTCACATACGATGTGCCGTTGATTTTCTAGGGCATTGTACCAGATACTGAACTCGCTGGGGTCTGGTCATTTAGCTGACGCTTAGGTCCCAAGAAATTATTTGGTCATTATGATAAGAGCAATAAACAATAATTCTTTGCGCTACTCTATTTACCTACTATTTACTCAATGCATGAATAACTAACTAACGCGAACGTAGCCAGTTCAACCATCACACACCATAACGCGTCGAAATCATAACAAACAACAATGTGTCGCATACCAGAAACACAAATCGGCCTCTCGGCTGTCTTGGGAACGACGATTGTACTGTGCCGTTGGATTTCAAGGGCATGGGCATTTTACCAGATACTGGACTCGGTGGGAATCTGCGCATTTTACTGACGCTACAGATTGGCTGCCATGGGACGGACGATGGATAAAAAATGTATAATCGATAGCAACCATACATGTAACTTATCAATTCTTAAGCAACAGTACATCGCTCACCTTTTCCAGCAAACTGCTCTCACACACCCGCCCTCAAAAGACCACACCCACATACACCCTCAAAAGACCAAGTAGCTTCTCAAGCACTTTAACATTAATCATCATAATTATCATCATCATCATCATCGTCATCATACCCAACATTCATAACACATCACAAATGACCAATGCGCCATGAATCAAACACACACACACCGCTCACGCATCTCAACAGAATCTCCCTCAACACACTAATCACACATTATCAAACAAAGCAAAAACAAAAAATAAAACAAACAACTAAACTGATAACACCCATGCCACGCCAACAACAATCACCCTCATTTAAAACTCATATCTGCCGACGTAAAGCAAAAACAAAAAAATAAAACAAACATTTAAATAAACATGACAAAACACACCAATGCCATGCAACGCCAACAACAATCACCCTCAGTAAAAACTCACATCTACCCTCTCACTCCATCGCCGAATTAATTCATTTTTGTTACTAGAAAATTGGTCAGGAGTTTATACCGAATCTGATGCTTCGATTGCTTTTGATAATTTTATAAATATTTTAAATGACTATTGTGTCCTTCAAAGTTCAAAAGCTTTCCAGACCAGAAAGGTTGGATTGAAAAAACTTAAGCTGTGGCTATCTAACAACTTACTACAAAAAATTCTGAAAAAAAACTTGTTGGGACTAAAGTGCAAAAAACATCCGAACAACGCTATCTTATGTAACAGTTATGAACTTTTATGTACAGAGGTTAGTCTCCAATAGCTTTTATTTTGATCCGTTATCTTCTTGTGAAATTTTTAAAGTTATTTTATCGCTAGATAACTCTGGTTCCTATACATTAAATTGTTTTTCAAATAATTTTGTTAATAAAGTTTGCTTTAATATAGCTGATATTTTGGCAGAAGTGTTTTGAACGGTAAATTCCCCGATAGTTTAAAAATAGCGGAGGTTATGATCAGAAATGAATTCGTAATTATAGACCCATATCTCTTCTGCCAGCGTTTTCTAAAATTTTCGAAAAAGTTGTCAAAATTAGGATTTCAGTTTATCTTGAAAACTCTTCGTTTTTAGGTTCAATTCAGTACGGGTTTCGAGCTAGAAAATCAACTGAGGATGCACTTTTAATCTATTGTTCCCAGTACTAGGATTGTTTGGATAGTAATAAATATACTGCTGCCCTGTACATTGGTATAACCAATTTTGACACAGTCAGCATGGTGCTACAAAAATTAGAGAAAGCTGTCTTTAGGGGCTTTGTTTGCCCCCTATCTTGAAGGTATAAAGCAGAGTGTTAAAATAAGTCAAGTATTTAGTGAAAGCCTTAATATAAACATTGGCGTGCCTCTAAGATTAGTTCTTGAACCAATTTTATTCCTGATATACATAAACTCAATATTCTCAATATTTTTATTAAAATCAAAAGAAAATAAAACCTATACCTCATTGCTGAGATAAAGAATGATTTGGAGTTATTTTTACATGTGGTTTGGATATCATAAGGTAGCTATAAGTGAAAAAGCGAAAGTGGTGTTCTTCAACCAACCCCTACTTCATCTATATCCGCCACTACATATTCTCCATAGCTTTGACTGCAAACATTTATCTTTGAGCAGAAGTACCTGCTCCGATCCCATTTTCACCCATTGTATTGATTCTAATCGAAAGTGTTCTTCTGAATGTTTTTGTATTCAGCATGTAACTGAGTTTAAATACCTTGGCTTAACTTTTGACAACAATATGAACTGGAAACCCCATACTGTTGCACTTAAAAAATATTTACTTTCGACCACTTATGTTGTCTATCACTTAAAAAATCTCTGTCGTCGGAAACTTCTTATTCTATTCTATTATGCACTGATTCAATTAAAACTATAGTATGGTAAAGTATGTTGGGGTGGTACCTATAATAAATATATACAACCCCTGATTGTTAGTCAAAAGCAGACTTATTTGAAAAAAAAAAAACCGCTTCCCTTTCTTTCTCAGGTCGGGTATACTACCTCTAAACCATCTTTAGTGTTATAAAGTACCTAAAATATTCTTTATGAGAAGTGGTTATCTTCTGAATCGTAATAAATATATCTGTTTACACTTTACGTAGTATTGAGAGAAATCTTGCAACAGTTGCAGTCCATAATACTCAGCGCATTTTACATTTTGATACATCAGTAGCTCCCAGATTATACAGGGTGTTTTTTAGAGGTACAGAAATTCAAATTGAAATAAAACACAAGAAAATCGTTATAATGTCCATCAATTTTGCTTTATTGGAAGGATAATTTTATGCCATTAATGTTTAAATATGACTTCGGGCATGTGGCCGCCGCGGCTGGTTCGAATAAAGACAAGTCTAGAGTTTCAATTTTCAACCACTTTTTCAAGCATTTGGGGCTGTATGTCGGCAATAACGCCTCGAATGTTGGCTTCCAAGTCCCCTAACGTTTCTGGTTTGTTGGCGTAGGCGACCGACTTCACATATCCCCAAAGAAAATAATCCAATGGTGTCAATTCACACGATCTTGGTGACCAATTGACAGGTCCATTCCGAAATTTTGCTCGAAATTATGCGCTCATCGAATGTTTCCTTCAATAAATTGATTGTGACGTGTGCTGTGTTGCATGTAGCGCCGTCTTGTTTTTTTTTTTTTTTTTTATAATGTACGCGCACTAAAGGGACTTTGGATACCCTTATAATGAAGTGACACAGTGCGGGCATTAGGGAAATGAAGGATAAGAGAAAGGGAGAAACCGATGCACGTTGGTTTTAAATGTTTGTAAATTATAATGCAAAGGAAAAACAGAGCGTGGTAGAGCATTCCACATTCGTATTGTACGGTTGAGAAAGGAATCTTTATATTTCAAAGTACGTCCGAAAACAGGCTTAAGGGTAAACTGATGTGCATTCCTGTCAAGTAGCTCCAAATATGTTATTGGTGCACCAGACCAGATATGAGCGTTGTACTCAAGTTTTGGCCGAATAAACGCCTTGTAGATTCTAGCCAGATCAGAAGGGGTGAAATATTTCTTGCATCGCTTAAGGAAGCCTAGACATTTCGCAGCGTTCTTGGTGACATCAAATATATGGTCACTCCAACGAAGGTTGTCATTAACACACATACTGAGAATGGAAAGTCGTTCGGTTTCAGCGATGCAAGTGTCATTCATAGATAATGGCAGAGAATTAGGGGTTCTCTTCAATGACAGCAGACAGCATTGCGTTTTGGAAGCATTAAATTCCACTCTGTTGGTTTTACCCCATTTAAGAATGCTGTCAAGATCGGAATTCAATGAGTTTAACATACGTTGCCGTTCCAGTTCAACGCCCGAAGATAAGGGGCGTTGCCCAGGAAACGAATATGTAAAGCTGAGGGTACTGTCATCAGCAAAGGAATGGATTGGATTAGAAGTGACAGACAGGAGGTCATTGATAAAAATGAGAAAGAGAGTCGGAGACAAAACAGAGCCTTGAGGGACACCAGCATTTATTTGGTGAGTTGCAGACTTGAAACCGTCCAAAACAACTTGTATTGAACGGTCCGAAAGGTAATTTCTAATCCATTGAAGAAGGGTAACATCGATTCCAAATGCACGCATTTTCGACAAGAGAGCTTGATGCCAAACTCTGTCAAATGCCTTTGAAATATCAAGCGCAACGACCTTGCTTTCACCACCATGGTGAATAGATTGGTTCCACTTTTCGGTTAGATATGTCATCAAATCACCAGTGGACCTGTTGCTGCGAAAACCGTACTGCCGGTCATTAAGAAGTTTTCGGGATTCGAGATATTTCATAAGCTGACGGTTAATCAGCGTTTCCATGACCTTGGAAAGAAGGGACGTAAGTGCAATTGGTCGGTAAGAGGAGGGAGAGGAAGATTCGCCTTTTTTGGGGATGGGCTGGACAAATGCTGTTTTCCATCTTCTCGGAAAGAGCCTTGAAGAATAGGACAGATAGAAAAGCTTACGCAGTGGTTTTGCCAGCGTGGAAGAACACCTCTTCAGAACTATAGGGGAAATACCATCTGAGCCAGCGGATTTGTGAATGTTGAGATCCTGAAGTAATCTTGCCACAGTACGGGTGCGGAAGTGGATTTGTCCCATGGAGTGTTCTACGCGCTCGAGTACTGGGGGAGATAAGGTACAATCTGGGAGCGTTGAGCTAGCTACAAAATGAGCAGCAAGCAGATTGGCTTTATCCGAAGAGCTGACAGCTGAAGTGTCATTGCAAATGAGTGTCGGGATAGATGATGAGGCCGAATTTTTAATATTCTTAACAAACGACCAAAAGTTTTTACTACCGGAGGGACTTTGTAGTATTTTTTGCCTCAACTTTTGGTCGTAGAAGAATTGGACACGATTAATATGGGCATTACAGTCATTTCTGGCTCGTTTGAACTTTTTTCGGTTTAGCCCTGATAGCTTCTTTACAGCTCAAGTCACACCACGCGTTTTCCTTAGGTCTGATACACTTTATCCTGTTAGGGATAAAGCGTTTCATACCCAGGTGAATTAAATTTGTAGTCATATCGGCAGCGGCATTTGACCGCTAATGTCCGGTATCCGCGTCGGCTCATTTACAATCTGGGTTAAATTATTAACCTCAGCAAAGATCTCAACATACCTTCCTTCGGGTGTTGTCTGTCCAGAATGTCGAAGACAACTTGAATTGTGTATATTGAAATCGCCCGCAATGACGATTTCAGTACGAGGACAATGTGTAACAATTCTGGCGATGGAATCAGACAGTGCATCAAACTCATTATAAGTTGAATGCCTTCCTGGTTAGGGCTTCTGTACATAAAACAGTAGTGAAATAATTGCCTACGGACATGAAATTTTAGCTAAATAAAATTAAATTCCGGATTGGAACATTGGCTATATTGAGGTAGAAGTTGGTAGGCTACATCACTACGTATATAAACGGCGATACAACGATGGGAAAAGAATAATGGCACCAAGCTATATCCAGGCAGACTGAACTCCGTTAAATCGGAATCAATGCTGACCTGTGTTTCACTTAGTGCCAAAACAGCTGGTTTATTGTGAATCGCATGGGCGTACAATGAAAAAAATCGATCTCAACCCACGAATATTACTCACGTCCACTCTAAAATTCCTACGCATAACAAAAAACAAACACAAAAAACTCAACTCCGGCGCTGACTAAGCTGGGCCGTACCGTGCAGATCCTGACGTTAGCTTTCCAAAACAAATCACTGCAGGTGTTATGCCCATACAATGAATTGCTTTGGTCTGCCAACAAAATCTACACAAAGCGACCCGCTATTCGCAAAATGATACTCTACCCAGCCATAGCAAGTGCACGCAAAAACATACGGCACTTGCTATTGCCAAGCAAGCAGCAGCAAACGATAGGGAGTGGGACCAGATGGAGTGCCCAAACACAATACACTTTTTTTTTGTTGTTTTCACTGCACTATACACTAAACTGTTTTTGTTTATGCACAGCGCGCGCGCGATTAGCGTTTTTTCTTCAGCACACAAGTTTTTTGGTTTTTTTGTTTTTGTGTGTTTAAACCGACCGCGGAGTGAGTTAAAAATGCGTGTGCACGCGTCGGGTGGCAGATCGGAACTGTGTTGGAACCACAGCTCATGCACATTCATGCCATCCAATTCGGGAACTAAATAGTCGGTTATCATGGCTTTATACCGGTCTCCATTAACGGTAACTGACTCTCCAGCATCATTTCGGATGAAGTATGGTCCAATGACTCCACCAGCCCACAGAGCACAGGAAACAGTCAGTTATTTTCGAAATAAGTTTGCACGATTTGCAAGCGTTGTTCATTTGTCAACCTGTTCATGATGAAATGGCAAACCAAACTGAACATAAATTACATTAGAGTTTGCCAGGTTTGACCACAAAATGTCAGTTTTATCTCTATTCGAAAAATTATTCCAGATAAAAGGGGGCTCGAATTATAACGATATCGATATAGACGTGCTGGAATCTGTCGCTCGGAATCGGGATATGCTGTGCTACATTTTTAATGTGTCTGTCGATTTTGCCGTTGACATTGTATGCATGACCTTGCCCAAGAAAGTATACATGTTTGGCCTCACGAATTTTTTGCAGATGTGGTGTTTCGTGGTGTTCGCGTTGTCAAAGATTTTCCTGCGTAGAGTTTTTGGTACATATGGTCGGATGTCGGTGCCTCCAACGTCGCAATACACGATGATATCAGTATCATCGATGCGCAGTTCTCGAAGTCGAAGCGAAACCTTTTCAGGAGTTGTCAGAAGAAGCTTCAGTTGAGCGTCCTCTCTCTGCATCTCAGCTAAGTCTGTTGTGCTGATCATAGCGAATAAGCTTCAGCCACCACGTTCTCTATTCCCGAAATATATTCGGTCTTTGTTGCGAAACGGCCGATTTCCTCGAGCTGCTGTTTGTGATCGGTGAGGATTTTAACTTCGCGTCCCTCGATCAAGTGTCGGAAATGTTTCACTGCTTATACCTTTCTTCTCTTCGGCTGAGTTTTTTGGTGAAGAAGCCAAGTGGTTGCAGCTGTTCCCCAATGCGTTGTTCGAGTGCGGCTCCGACTGCAATGTCTGTTAACTTTACAGTCGCAACGGGAAGATAATTTAGGTATTCTAAGTGGGTACATACATATATTTGGACGAAACATTTGGTCCTTGAGCCGGATAACATAGAATGGAATAAAGAAAAGGTGACATTGGGTGTGATACATTGCACAAATATTTATAATAACATAAAAATTCATGTAAAACATAAACCTAATAATTTAATATTTTTAATTTTAAATCGTAACATAGACAATTTATTGTGAGTTTTTTGTGCAAACGGAGTTCTCGCGGCGCGAAACAGAAATTCTTTATTAAAGCTCAGCAAAGTTGGTGTAAGTAAGGTTAATAAGCCTTTTTAAGCCCAATATATATATGTATATATAGCCTTTAAGCGTTAATATAATTAGCCGGTAGCCATATAAATATTCATTATGAGCACTGTCAAAGAACTAAAGCTGCTAAAAAATTCATTATCGATTATAAAAATGAATTACACTACTTTAAATTCAACTGCTGAGGGCTAAAAGACAAAAAAATATTATAAATGGTAGAATAGCGATTCCCGAAGATTTGTTTAGGCAAAGTAAAACTAAAAACGAGAAATTAGTTACCTTGTCTGAGGATACTGAGGAAGAAATTAAGGGGTATGAGGGTGTTGTAGAAGAAATTCGTGGAATCTATTTAGATTATAAAGCCGAGCTTTTGGATTGTCTATAAAGGGTAACGGCATCTGCATCCAACAGTACCACTGAAATGTCGCTTCCCTTAATTTCGGGGCAATATGAAAAATGGAGACAATACAAAAGTTAATTTGAATCTATGATTCACACTAATGCTAATTTATCAGACATCCAAAAACTGCATTATTTAAATTCTGGTTTGTCTGGGGACCCCGACCGTTTATTGCAGCATTTGCACATCGATATAGGCAACTATAAGAAAGCATGGTCCATTCTCTGTGCGCGGTATGATAACAAGCGGTTTTTGGTCAACACGGATTTGAAGATGTCTTCCGTCAGTGAGTGATACAAAATGAGAATGCTATGGGCCTCAAAAGCTTGCTGGACACTTCCACAGAGTGTTTGCATTCGCTGCAAAATGTAAGGGTTCCAATAAACACATGGGATTTAATTGTCATATACATCATTTTTCAATAACTCCCACCATGCACACAACAGTTGTGGGAAGAACGGCTAGGAGCTTCAAAAGACTTACCTATGTTGGACGAATTCACCGAGTTTCTCGAAACATGATTTATAACACTGGAAGTTGTTGAGCAGCAAAAACCCAAGGCGAGTCAGTCATTTTCCAAGGTTTTAAACTAAAAGACACCTGCAACAAAAAATTCATTTCATGTTAATCAAAACAATAAAAGGGAACAGTTTAGCTGTACCGTGTGTGCTAGGGTACAACTTCCAATTCAAACATGCAATCGTTTTGTTAAAATGAACATCGTGGAACGTTGTAGAACGGTAAATAGAATTGGAGTTTGTAGCAACTGTTTTGGCATATAGTCATACAACACAGCATTGCCCAAGTCAAGCACGTTTCTATTTCTGCCAGCAGAAACACCACTCATTGCTTCAAGGTCTTCCAGTCATAAACAGCCACCACGTTAACCCTTCCCCTCCTTCGGAATCACACGTTCACCCAATAGTAAATTCTTCTCACCCGAACTCTACACCTTCATCAAAACAACACTCTTTTAACCCCAACTAAATTCCAAATGTTCAAACTCAGTCCTACCAAACATCCACTTTAAACTCTGGTGCTTCGACGTGTCAAACGGTTCAGCAGGAATAACCAACTACCAATGCAGCATATCACCCTTCGGAAAGGGCTAGGGGCGGAGCGTCTTTGTTCATAAAAGACCGCATTGTGCATTCAATAAGCACAAAAATGAAGCAAGTTAATATTCAAATGATTACGGTTCGTGTAAAAAATAATAAACAAACTTATGATATTGCGTCTATATATATCCCTCCAAGGGAAAAGATAAAACAAATTTTTAGTATTTTTTTTACTTTATTGTCAGTGGTGATTTTAATGCAAAACACACCTTCTGGGGTTCACGATGCATTTCACCAAAAGGAAAAATTCTCTATGAATCCGGTATGCAATTTGGAGTAGACTTTTACTCGTCAGGTAAACCGATGTATTGGCCTACGGATACGGCAAAAACTCCACCCTTATAGATTTTTACATTTTAAAAGG
The DNA here is from genome assembly GCA_963576555.1 of Ferdinandea cuprea. Classification (NCBI taxonomy): domain Eukaryota; kingdom Metazoa; phylum Arthropoda; class Insecta; order Diptera; family Syrphidae; genus Ferdinandea; species Ferdinandea cuprea. The sequence goes on along the minus strand of OY754958.1, from coordinate 89,148,119 downwards.
GGTTTCCGAAAGCTTTGTTAAAAATTGAAGAATGTTACTATCTGTCTTCTGACAATTAGCTGCTGCTTATTAAAAAAGGAGGCCCCACCCAGACTAACTAGCGTATCAACTAAGTGGGACTCCTTTAGAAAAGACTGCGAACATAAAATCGATCTTAACGTGTCTCTTCAAACGCCATTTGAACTTGAACTCGAAGTCAATCAATTTGTCGGAGTCATACAAAGTTCAGCCTGGTATAATACTCCTTATAAAAGGAAAACAAAATCAAAAAGCGAAATAAAATATCCTCAGGAAATAACCGAATTGGTTAAGGAGAAATAAAAAGCGCGTCAAAAATGGCAACAATCTCGCGCTCCGAAGCATAAAACGATATTAAATAATCTATGCAGCACTTTAAAAAAAAGATTCAGGACTTTAAAAGTCGTTTCTTCATACCTTGAAGGTCTCACCGCGGACAAGACTTCGAACTACTCATTGTGGAAAGCTATAAAGAGCATCGAAAAGCCAAAATCGCAAGCGCCTATCAGAAAAAATGGGGAAACCTATGTTTGCCCGCGAATTAATTGACCGAGTTACATTTGCCCGCATGGCACTTTTGGACTTTGCCCGCGTTACAATTGCCCGCATGGAAACTTTGCCCGCATGAACGCGGGCAAAATTTGTTGGTGTTGTTTTAGGGGCGGGACTTAAAAATATTCATGTGGCATTCGTTCCGCATGATTGTCTTCGGTGGGAGAGGCCTATTTTCGAATATTCTTTGTGAAATTAATAATTGGATGCAATAAAAAGCACCACAACGCTTACAATAAATAAATAAAATAAATTTAAAGAGAATAAAATAACAGAAGGCTGTTGATATGTATTTTTTTTTAACAAAAATCATTTCATTTTCGGATATAAAGTTGAAATTACTTATTTCCTTGATGTTGCGTGCATGGAATTTTACATTGTTAAAGCGTTTACAAACGAGTATTGCTTATGCATTGGAGTAATATATAAATAAGGAGGAAAGGCTGTTTCAAATTGGTCTTATGTCACTTCTTTAACGTGATAAATTGTATTACTTATTTAAAATGCATACAGGAATATTTTCTTGTTGTTAATAGCGATATTATGTTAAGAATATTACATATTATTAAAGCGTTTACAATCGAGAGTTGCTTATGTTTTATGGACTTACATATATAAATTGGAGGAGTGGAAAAGGACAACTTTTAAAAATTGGTCTTATTTCATTTCTCAAAGATGATTATACAGTAAGAATATTTAAAGCGCTTACAGGAATGCAAAGATTGTTTGGATATCAGGAACTCAAAATTCATTATAAAAGCTGTTGTCAAAGACGCCTTCCTGACGAAAAGCACATACCCCGAGCGGAGCAACGAAGTTGCCTGAGTGGTACCTGTCGAAAGAGGGTTGAAATCCTCCACCAGGTACTGTTATCATAATAAATATAATACAATTTTAAAGGTTTTCCAAGCGGGCCACTTGTTGTTGAAGTTGCGTGAGCGGTACCTGCCGCCTGCGGAAAGAGGGTTGAAATCCCTTTTTCCTGCGAAGCGGGCCACCCAGGTACTGTTTTCATAATAAATATCATACAATTTTGAAGGATTTTCAGCGGGCCACTAATGTAGCGTTATTTTTTAGTCATTTGCACTTTCAAACCTTCAAACAAAATTTTATCACTTAAGTGAGTGAACCATTGTCATCATTCCCATAGTTTTAGCCAAAAATTTGATTTAAATCATTTTTGAAATCTCTTAAAGAATTATTCATCGCTCTTATAAGAACGCTTACTAGCCATTGCAGCTAGTAAACAAATCATTTCACGATTATTTTTTTTTACGTTTAGATGAGGGTTTTCATTTAATCTAATATATACAAATTGACTTATTAATAAAATAGGTAATGTTGGCTTAACAACAAATCAATTCTATATCTATCTATTTGTTTAAAAAAAAAGCTTCAAACCCTTCCAATTATCACCAAAATGATAAAAAAAATAAAAGCAATATCAACACACTCACCAAGACTAACCATATTCGATTGCAAGCAGTCCAAACACTACTGCGAGAAATAAACATTACATTATAAATGAGAAAAAAAGAAATTTCCATTGTTTATATAAGAAAGGTTGCTGCCCCGTGATTCTCATGATTTCATGTACCTTCGGGAAAAATGAAAGGAAACGCCCCTTTTCACTTAAGGGATGATTTTAAAATCAAGGCAAACAACTACTACGTATGCCAAGTGTGATAAAACTCTTAAAATAATGATTTGCCTTCAAAAATTGTTTGAAATATAAATCAATCTCTTACGGAAACATTTATCCTTATTATAATAACGCTTCGTATTCAAATTAATAGCCCACTCGTCTTTAATGAACGATTAAATGACATTTCAATCAAACCTATATCCTATATCCTGAAAATAAAATAAAAGCAAAATGAATGCACCCAACCATGCCAACGATGTTCGCATTACAGCAGACGAACCACAACTGCGAGAAATGATTTTTTTTTTTTAGATTTAACAAGAGGTTTTATTTAATCTAATATATACAAATTGACTTATATCTAGACTTATTACTAAAATAGGTAATGTCGGCTCAACAAAAAGGGCCCGACGGATTTCTTATGGCTAGGTTTACAAATGTTTTACAAAACTTTACTTATGACTACTCTTAATCTTATAATTGTATAATAGACAAATTTAATTTAATAAAATTTGTTCCTGTTGGGATAAAAAAGAATTTAATTAAAATTAAGAGGGTTTTACCCCCTGTAGTGATTGTCCGTTTTTTCATAGAACGGCGTCAGCTGGTTGTGGATGATGTTCGCAAACCTCGAATCCGTGATAGCACGAGGGTTCAGGTATCTGTGTGTTGGTTCCAACTCCTGTTGAATTAGGTCCTGGACTTCTGTGTTTGGGTGGTCTTCGAGATTTCGCAAGAGTCTTCCGGATAGTTCCATCATAAAATTGTTGATTGGTTGGCTAATTCCTGATTCTTCATAGAGTCTTCTTGTGGGGTAGTACTTCAATGTTGCAAGGTTCCGATATAGTCCTGTGCAGGATCTTAGTATCTTCCTCTCGAATAGCTTGATCTTCTTCATTGTTGTTGGCGAAATGGTGAACCAGATAGGACAACCGTAGGTTATCACTGGACGGATGAGTTGCTTGTACACCAGCAGCTTTGTCTGTTTGCTTAACCCATTGCGCCTCTTGAGCAACGGGTGTACCAGATGAAGCGCAAAATTTTGCCTTTTTGAGGGTGATGTCTGCATGCGGGTTAAATTTCAAGCTCTCAGTGAAGTTGATCCCCAAGTACTTCGTTGTTTTCTTGGTGAGTACCTCGGTGTTGTCCGGGAGTTTGATTTTGATGTTGCTGCAGCGGGTAGCAAATGCCCGTCGTCCTCTGGTTGCTGTCACTGGATTCTGGAAACATATTAACTCCGTCTTGGCGCTGTTGATCTTCAGTCCCCACTTCAGGTAGTAGTCCCAAAGTTTAATGATATGGGTCTCGACTCTTCGTGAAGCTATTTCTGGTGACAGAGAGGTAGCGTATGTGACGAAGTCGTCTGCATAAAGCAGTGTTTTGCTTCGTCCTTCATTGGCTGGTTGGTCCGCAGTGTAAATGTTGAAGATGATCGGACCGAGTCTGGATCCCTGAGGTACTCCTGCCTTGATTCTCCTTACCGAAGACTTTGAACTATGTACCTGAACAAAGAACGATCTATTTGTTAAGAAATCAAAGATTAACCTCACCATAGAGTTAGGAAATCCAAATTCCATTAACTTGTAAATCAGTCCCTTGATCCATACACTGTCAAAGGCCTTCTCGATGTCCAGTAAGCAGGCTACAGTTGTTTCCTTTTTGTTTAAGCCCATGGTGACGTCATTTTGGAGCTTCAGCAGAGGATGAATGGTGGAGTGTCATGGTCTAAATCCGAATTGGTAGGACGGAAGTATGCCTCTCTCCGCACACAGGTGATTGATTTTACGCAGCATCAGTGACTCCATAATTTTGCTGACACAACACAGAAGAGCTATTGGGCGGTATCCACTAACGTTTGTCCTGTCTTTCTTCTTTGGCACTGGAACAATCTTGGCTACTTTCCATGTTTTCGGAAAATAGCTGTTGTTAATGCAGTTATTAAAGACGATCGTCAAGAGTAGGATGGCCACGCTTGGTAACTTTTTTAGCAAAAAGTTAGAAATTTGGTCCGTTCCAGATGACTTCTTTGAATTTCCGCTGTGGATGATATCAACAACTTCCTCTGTATTTGTGAAGATTTCATCACTAGTTGGATCATTTGATGGATTCTCACTGTTGAAATTTGTGATGATGCTTCTTGATGAAGTAGCCTCTTGCACCTGTTCTTCCACTGTTTCCAGGAACTCAGGCATATGGGATGGTGGTCGATCCGTGAAGTTCGCTTCTAAGTGGGTGGCAAATGCTTCAGCCTTTTCAATTGTGGTGGTTGCAGTATCCAGTCCATGTCTAATGTTCTCAGGCATAGACTTTGATTTCCCAACTAGTGAGTTGATCTTCTTGAAAGCAGCAGGTCCTGGCTTTATTTCTTCCAACCTCTGCCTGAAATTATTCTCCCTGTGATGATTTATTGCTCTGCGAAACATCACATTGGTGCACTCCAGTTGGGATTGTATACTTCTGTACTCGCTGTTGTTGGTGTTCCATGTCCTGTGGAGAATCCGTTGCAGTCTCTTCCTCAGTCGTTGCCTGTGTGCATATATTGCCTGGATGTGTTGGGGTAGGTGTCTATATCGGTCTTTGCTAGTCCTGGTTGTCTTCTGTTGGGCTATAGCTGCGTTCACTATAGCTTCGAAGTGGCTGATGACTCCATCAATCTCCAAATTGCTGAGATTTTTTTCCGCCGCTGGCAGTGTAATGCTGTTCTCAATGTCTGCCTGATAGCGGTTCCAATTGATTCGGTTGAATCTGATGTGCATCTCTGGGGTAGGCAGTTCCAGCAAAATTCGTTGGTTCAGCCGAACTCGAAGCTCCACAGCCAGATGATCAGAATCACTAGTATGCGCAAGGCAAGAGTAATTCCGAAAATCTGGGAGGATGTTAACGAAGTTCGACGAAACCAAGAAAAAGTCCAGCAACGATGGTGTTCTCGGGAAAGTCTTCTGGGCTTGGGAAATAACTACTAAAGAGTGCAGGTGTGCATTCCCATGCAGCCACTCCACAATAGTTGCTCCTTGTGGTGATACAATATCATCCCCCCATAGGTGGTGTCTGGCGTTGAAGTCCCCTTCAGTAACGCAATAAGTGTGCTCGTTACACAAATTGTTGATGGTCGTCAGATCTTGAAGTATGTTTCCTCTTGCGGCGCTGCATCGGTTGTAGACTGATACAATCAGCAGAGTTTCTATTTCAGTCACCTTGATGATGACCGCTGTTGTTTCCATGCTCGTTAATCCCGGTATTTGGATTTTCTCACCTCGGAATGAGTTCTTGATTATGATTGCAGTTCCAGTTTTTTCATTTGACTTCTCGGAAAACCTTGTATCCATCTGGTTTGTAGGGGTTTTTGCTGTTAAGTCTTGTTTCCTGTAAGAGAAGAATGTCGGGTTTCTTAGACTTAATAAATAAGCTTAAGGAACTCCGTTTGGCTGTGGAATAAATAGAATTTACATTATATGTTAAAATACTAAGCAGAGTATCATTGTTTTTGCTCTATCGTCGAGGCTACTGTAGTTGCTGGGAACAACCTTTCTAGCCTTCTGGAGAAGGGTCAAAAGATCGGTACCAAACAACCTCTCTGTATCCTCGAAGATATTCGACGAGCTCTTATTTGATGCTATGTGGGTCTTTGTAGTTGGTGCAGCGGTGGTCTTTGGTATTGGTGAAGCGGTGGTCTTTGTGGTTGCCTTCGCAACTGGCTTTGGGAGTGGTTTAGCAGCTGGCTTCACCTGTGGTTTTGTTGTGTTGGTAGGGGCGGTGACGGCGGCATAGCTCAGACCGGATTGTATGGCCTTCGAAGCCGAGCTCAAGGCAAACTTGTGCTGCTCCTTCTTTTTCAGACCATTTTTAGCTTTTTCGGCTACCTTCTCCTTGTATTTGGGACATCCCTTGTAGTTTGCTGGGTGTCCAATTTCTTGGCAGTTGGCGCAAAAAACTGAGTCGTCCTTCTAGTTGTCGATGCTTCTTGGGCAATTTCCGGGTAAGTGCTCGACCTTGCACTTCACGCAGCGGTATTTCATTCCGCAGTTGCTAGCAACGTGCCCGAATTTTTGGCAATTTTTACATTGCGTAATGCCACTGGCTTGGAATTTCTCCCAGTAAACTTTTTGATTTAACAGCAAAGTTCTGCTAAAAATAGAAGAAATTTCGCTGTTAGACTCCACGTGGACGACGAAGTTGTTAAACTTACGGTCAGTCCTTGTGGTTTTATAAGGAGTTACCTAAATAGCTTTTATCCCTACGCTTATGAGCTCCTCTTTGATTTCATCTACCTGGTAGGTGTGATGGATTCCCTTGAGGACCAAAAGGGTTTTTCTATCCTCTTTGCAGGTAAACGTGTTGAACTCCGTTTTTATTGTTTTAAGGAAATCCCTAATTGCTCCTTCCTGGTAGTTGTTGTAATGATTGATTTATTGCTGTTTATATTGTGCACCTTAAAATTGACTTGTAATCCCTTAAGGTGCTTGCTAAGGTCTGCAACATTAAGTGTGTAGCAGATAATTGGTGGCATCAGGGTAGTTTTTATAACTGCTGGCGGATTAGCTGGGTTGGATAGTGTTGTTGGTTTTGTGGATGCTGCAGGTGTTGGTGGCTTGGTAGATGTCAATGCAACGGTTTTTTTATGACTGGCCGATTAGCCGAAGAGGATGTTGTTGGTGATTTTATGGTGTATGTGGTGTATGTGATACAGTTGTTGTTGCGGTTGGTGAATATGTTGCAACCGGTGTTGATGATTTGGGTGTTGTTGTTGTAGGAATTGGTGAAGGTGGTGGGGTTTCCAGCTTCTTCCTTTTTCTGGAGGGCACCGGCTGGAATTCCACTTCCTCAACCTCATATTTGATTTTTTTTTTTTTCAGTGCAGGTAGGCACCCTTTGCTGGTACAACAGGTAGGTAAAACCTGACCAAGTTGATGTTTTTCTTTATGGCGGTTTGAAATATTTATTTTACGAATTTTAATTGTTTTTCCACGGAGCAAAATGAACCGCACGCTTGCTGGTTAAACACTGAAAATGAACACTGCGAGAAATGAGAAAATTTCCATAGTTTATATACAAAAGGTCGCTTCCCCGTGATTCTCATGTTTTCATGTACTAATGAAAGGAAACGCCCCTTTTCACTTAAGGGATGATTTTAAAATCAAGGTCAAATCAATTAATTTCCCCATGCCATGAAGGCAAACAACTACGTTGTGCCAAGTGTGATAAATTTCTTAAAATAATGATTTGCCTTCAAAAATTGTTTGAAATAGAAATCAATCTCTTACGGAAACATTTATCGTTATTATAATAACGCTTCGTATTCAAATTAATAACCCACTCGTCTTTAATGAACGATTTGATTATTTTATTATTTATTATTTAATGATTATTCCGAATTCAAAGAAATCGCGGCAGAAGTTCCACAAGGAAACGTCCTGGGTCCGATTTTATTTTTAATCTTTACTCAAGATATTCCGCAGGAAGAAGGCACAACTGTAGCGATGTTTGCGGATGATACCGCCATATTGGTCGTGAGTAATACGGTTGAATCAGCAACAATTAAGCTTCAACGGGCTATCAACAGCGTTTTTGAGTGGACAAAGACTTAGCGTATTGTCCTTAATGACACAAAATCTACGCATGTTAATTTTACTTACAAAAATGTTACTACGCTACCCATTTTCATAGCCTCCGTATAAATTCCGTACGCAAATGAAGCTAAATATTTGGGAACGACACTTGATGCGAAACTAAAATGGAAATCGCACGTAAAAAAGAAACGGGAAGAGCTAGTTATTAAATATAATCAAATGCATTGGCTGCTTGGTCGGTTTTCCAAACTCAGCATGCAAAACAAGCTGTTTCTATACAAGCTGAAACCGGTTTGGACGTATGGTATACAACTTTGGGGTTGTACCAAAGCAAATAACATCAAAATTTTACAAACTTTTCAAAACAAAGTGCTAAGAAGAATTGTAAACGCCCCGTGGTAAATCAGAAATAGTGATATCCACAGAGATTTGGATGTGGCAACCGTCGAAGAAGAAATAAAATCATTTGCCGTAAGCAACAGACTCGCCTTCGCGGTCATTGCAATTACGAAATGATATATATTTTGAACGATACAAATTTAGTACGCCGACTTCAACGGGTAAAACCATTTCAATTAGCGCAATAACATTTAAACGCGTGTTTTTGGCGGTACAAGCAGGTGCCTCCGATGGGAAGCTACCTGGTAAACGAGAATATAAATTATTAAATCTAAACTACTAGATAGGAAATAACCTACTTTTAGTATAAAGTAATTTGAAGGGAGGTGTTTTTAGTGAGTAAGAATCTTATGAAAGATTTTCCACCTACCCTCGAAAAAAAAAACAGATTTTAATAGGCAAGGTATCCGCCGAACCACAATAAGTCAGTTCGAAGTTTTCTTACGGTGTGCGATTTAGATAACCAGTTGAGGAAATTTTGGGAAATCGAAGAGGTGTGATTTCAGGTACTGAGGAAAATCAAAGTTTGAAAAGCTCTTCGAGGAGACGACCATTCGATTGCCTGATGGGCAATATGAAGTTACACTTCCATTTAAGGACGGATGCCATCCTGCGCTTGGGTCCTCGAAGTTAGGAGCCTTGCGTAGGTCTCATCAATTGGTGAGACGTTTAAATAACAAGCCGACACTACAACTAGGACAGATGTCCGAGGTATAATGCAATACTGATGAAGTTCTTCAAACACCACATCATTATTTTGTGCTCCATAACGCGGTCTTGAAGGAGACTAGTTCGACTACCAAGCTTCGTGTCGTATTCGATGCAGCGGCAAAAACTGTAGATGGTACGTCCTTGAATGAACGACTGATGGTGGGCCCTAAAAGGCAAGATATTTTGTTAAGATGCAGAACTTATTAATTTACTTATCAATGAAGCAGAAAGACGCGTACTACCAACTCATCTTTTGGCGTAGCACCAGTAGTGAGCCGATCAAAAAGTATCGCTTGGACACCGTGACGTTCGGCACAGCCAGTGAACCGTATTTGGCAATTCGAACTCTAAATAAGGTGGCAGATGATGAAGATGCATGCTTTACTGTGGGTGCAAAAGCCGTGCAAGAGAAAATGTACATGGACCAGAAGAAGCCCTACAAAAGAGAGATGAGGTCCGGCAGCTGCGATTCCTTTTCATTTCGAAATGTTTTCTTCGATGTTGCTCAGGTTCCCACAAAAAGTACAATGCTATCGATGATCGCACATCTCTTCGATCCGCTTGAATGGATTTCGCCCTGTACCGTCAAGGCAAAAATGATGATGCAGCAACTTTGGATGAACCAATTCCATTGGAGGTTAAGGACGACTGGGATATCTTATGTCGAGAGCTTCCATTGATTGAGAATATCCGCATGCCAAGATGGGTTCATCTACGTAAAAGGAGTAAGATGGTTGAAATTCATCGATTTTGTGACGCTTCCGAAAAGGCTAATGGTGCTGTAATACACCCGCAAACACCTACGTGTTTAAGACGAGGATGACAACATTCACATGCACGTCCTCTTATAGAAAACGAAGGTTTCTTCTTTGAAGATTGTTACGCTTCCTAGACTGAAGCTTTGCGGAGCTGTTATACTGGCCACTCTTTTAGACTATACAGCAAAGGTCTTAAGGTTGAACAAAGTAAGGGTCAGATTCAACAATCACATTGGCGTGGATCATGGCACCCCCATCCAGGTTGAAAACCATCGTGAGCAATCGCGTTTCAGAAATCCAGCTAGTCACAAATTGCAGCATATAGAGACACGTTCACAAAAACCAACTGATTTGGTATAGCGGGGACTTCTTTCTTCCGACTTAAGTGGAAACAATCTCTGGTGGAATGGTCCACAATTCGTGAAGTCGAAATGGTAGTTCGTATTGCCAAATCAACCGCGAAATATAGCGACCGCCGAGGAATGCCGCACAATTCAAACACATTGCGTCTTAGCAGAACCCAGTGCAATTGAGACATTAATCAATTGGCATTCGAGTTTTCAGAAGTTGCTGTGTATTTTAGCATATATTTAAAGACTCGTTTCCAATTTACGTAAACCACCAATGGACCGAGAAATAGATATAATTTCACCACTAGAAATTGATACTGCCTTAAAAGTAGTCATTCGGGTTGCCCAACGTAACATGTTCTATGCGGAGTCATCGGACTCTATGGAAAATATGTCAATAGAGGGTTTAAGGTTAATTAACTCTTTTGTGGATCAGGAGAAGATTTTAAGAGTAGGATGTCGACTACAAAACGCTGACCTATGTTATGAACAACGACATCAAATAATTTTAAAGCCAATCATCATTTTACTCAGCTCATTATACGTAAGCCACACGAAAAAACCTTCCATGGAGGAACGTAGCAGATGTTCGCTTTTCTTCGCAAGAGGTATTGGATTCTAAGTATTAAAGATAATGTAAAAAAGCACATTCATAGGTGCTTAATCTGCCACAGGTACCGGTGCGGAGTCTGCAAGGAGATCTTCAGTGACTGCGGTAAGAACTTCGTGGGAGCGGCTAAAGAGCTGGAAAATCTACGAAAGGCTGCAGCTTTCGACAAAAAGCAGGTAGCAGAAACGGTAGCAAGCGAAGGGGTTAAATGGAATTTTATCCCTCCAGCTCATTTCGGAGGTCTCTGGGAAGCCAGAGTTAAGTCGGTGAAACACCACCTTAAACGCGTTGCCGGAAATTCAATACTAACCTTTGAGGAACTGTATACCCTTTTGCCTCAAATCGAGGCGTGTCTGAACTCCCGCCACTTTGTCCAGTAAGCAACAATCCAGATGATTTTTCAGCTCTAACTCCAGCACACTTTTTTATTGGAGAACCCATTTTAAATGTACCGGAGCCAAACACCATCGAAGAATATTTACATCTGCTGTGTTGAAAGGTGAAAACGGATACAGTAATTATACCAAACCTTTTGGAAGCAATGGAGCTCAGAATACCTGTCTCGTCTTCATTAACGACCGCAATGGCTTAAAAGCGAGCCACAACCGTAATTAGGAGAACTAGTCTTAGTAAAGGACGAGCGAAATTCAATTTCAATTTAGGAGCAGATAAACTTATTCGCGTGGTAACGTTGAAGACACAGAACGGTGAGTTCAAGCGACCCATCACCAAAATCTGTTCACTACCGAGCAATAAAACAAGTTCCGAAGATTAAATTCGTCAAACCAAAAATCCCACTTAAATATTTTTCCCGTTTTTTTTTTTTGAAAATATTTGAACACATATAATACGCTATCACACTACACATGCACATTTCTCAATAAAAGTTAACAACAAGTAAAACAACAACAACAAGAATTATATAATACATACCCCATAATAATAAAATTGAAAAATAAAAATACCGTAAAGAAAAATAATAATAATAAAATTATAATTAAAACTCACCCAACTATACACAAGCATCAATGCCACCAATTCATACGCGAATAATAACACTCCGTTGAAGAAGAGCGAAGACGACGCTGACGTGTTCGCTGACGTGGTCGTCTCTTTTACACTAATTGTTTCTTCGACAGAAGGTAAAGAAGAAGAATTAAGGACTATTAGGGCGAATTGGAAGCTGCCATATCAGTGATGCCACTTTTGCAGCTTATCATTGGCGAAACTAGTTAACGGCGGTGGTGAATGTTTTGAATACAACTTAACTTAATTAATTTAATGTTTTCACTTCATTTAAATATGTAGTAATTTTGTAAAGATAAATTATGTAAAATTATCATTGTGAATTAACACTTATTTAATAAATCTTTATATCTCAAATTCTCTACACTGCAATGAATATGAACAAGTTGTTGCTTTGTTAAATATTATTCTTTCGAAATTAAACCATCACAGTTTTATAACGTTTTAAGGAATATTATCGTTTTTTTTCTTTCGATCCGTTTTTTGTTTTAACTTTACAGTCGCAACGGGTAATTAATTTACATATTCTAAGTGGGTAAATACATATATCTGGACGAAACAGGTCCATTTTGGTGAATATGGTGCAATCGGCAAGTTGTTGGCTGAAATCCCGGAGGTGTGGGATGGGATACCTGTCCGGAACGGTGATTCGGTTGAGGCGACAGAAGTCACCACACGGCCTCCAGCCTCCGGATTTCTTTTGCACCATTTGAAGTGCAGAGGCCCACTAGCTTTTAGATGGCTTACATATACCTCGCTGCATCATGTCCTGGAACTCTTCCTTCGCCACTTTGAGCTTTTTGCCGGCAAGCCGACGAGCTCGTTCCACAACTTTATTATTTGAACGAAATCATGTAAACCCTTTTACACCACAATTAAAAGCAAATCCTAAATTGAATTCCATACAAATTAATCTTGATAACATGCACAATATTGTCTAATACCCAATATTATATTCATTTTAACTCGCTCAATTATGCTAATGAAAGGATTTTTATAGCAAAAAAAGAACAACATAAACACCGCCAAAAGAAATCTATAATTACCACTCACCTGCATTACCTGCTTTTCCAGAAATAATTTGTCACGAAATAATAATAATTAAACACTCATCAAACCCGAATAAATTTATTTTAACGATTAAAACACCAATCGAAATTCAATGCCACCAATTCATACGCGAATAAAAACACTCCGTTAAAGAAGAGCGAAGACGACGCTGACGTGTTCGCTGACGTGTTCGTCTCTTTTACCCTAATTATTTCTTCGACAGAAGGTAAAGAAGAAGAATTAAGGACTATTACGCGAATAATAACACTCCGTTGAAGAAGAGCGAAGACGACGCTGACGTGTTCGTCTCTTTTACACTAATTGTTTCTTCGACAGAAGGTAAAGAAGAAGAATTAAGGACTATTAGGGCAAATTGGAAGCTGCCATATCAGTGATGCCACTTTTGCAGCTTATCATTGGCGAAACTAGTTAACGGCGGTGGTGAATGTTTTGAATACAACTTAACTTAATTAATTTAATGTTTTCACTTCATTTAAATATGTAGTAATTTTGTAAAGATAAATTATGTAAAATTATCATTGTGAATTAACACTTATTTAATAAATCTTTATATCTCAAATTCTCTACACTGCAATGAATATGAACAAGTTGTTGCTTTGTTAAATATTATTCTTTCGAAATTAAACCATCACAGTTTTATAACGTTTTAAGGAATATTATCGTTTTTTTTCTTTCGATCCGTTTTTTGTTTTAACTTTACAGTCGCAACGGGTAATTAATTTACATATTCTAAGTGGGTAAATACATATATCTGGACGAAACAGGTCCATTTTGGTGAATATGGTGCAATCGGCAAGTTGTTGGCTGAAATCCCGGAGGTGTGGGATGGGATACCTGTCCGGAACGGTGATTCGGTTGAGGCGATAGAAGTCACCACACGGCCTCCAGCCTCCGGATTTCTTTTGCACCATTTGAAGTGCAGAGGCCCACTAGCTTTTAGATGGCTTACATATACCTCGCTGCATCATGTCCTGGAACTCTTCCTTCGCCACTTTGAGCTTTTTGCCGGCAAGCCGACGAGCTCGTTCCACAACTGGACGTCCCCTGACAATATTATGATGCTGCACGGAGTGTTCGTGAGCACGGGTGTTATTGTCGAGAGTGATGTCCACGAAGTCCTTGAGGATGTCAGGAAAACGGTTTTTTTCATTAATTGTTTTGACTGTTGGCTGTGAACTGCTGATAATATTGCCTCGAACACATGGATCGTTGATATTATCGCTGGGCATCTTAACCGTATGGTCAGATCAAACTGATGGATGAAGTCGGCACCAATGATGGTTTGTTTGACGTCGGCAATAGCACCATTAGCAGCGTAAACGTTTGGATAAGATGGTTGTGTTGTTTCTGTCGCATTTTGTTGGCAGGACAGAAATATCTGCCCCGGTGTCAATTAATATCCTATTTACTGCTAGTCTTGTCGGTGATTTGAAGGCGGTGCCATTCGTTGTTGTTGTTGCCGTGGGCGACCACCTGTACGCCCGACAGCGATCCCAGTTTTCCGTCCATTTTGGACAGCTTTGCACTCACGCGCGTCATCCCCGAACTTCTGATGAAAGTAGTCTTCCATTGCTGCTTTCGGTGGTCCTAGATCCACCTTGGGCTGTTGTGAGATGTCGATCCGATTCCCGGCTGGTTTCTCATCTTAAGGACCTGAATTTCCCTTCGCAAGGCTTCAACTGACTTCCTGATTTCGCCCAAAGTTGATGATACATTCGGTTTTGAAATCGTCTGTATAGTCTCTACTTGTGGTTCTGCGAGCAACGTGGAGGTCACCATTCATAGCGTTGTTTGTCACAGACGCTACCTTTATTAAAAAAAGACAAAAGATTCACTTTAATTTATTTACTGTATCTCAAGTAAAAATTCAATAACAGAGAATAAAGGAATCTCGGTAGTCTTATCTGGCGTACGTGACTGTTTTCCGACTTGCATTCATCCACTTCTTAATTCCCAAATCGCATCTCACTGTCCTTAACACCACTTTTATACATGCGTACTCCAGAAGTAACACTTAGGGAACACAGTTGACTGCCGCAAAAATCCCATTATATAATGTTAAAATCAAAAGGATTGGAACATTGATTAGTAAACCCGTTAATATAGGTTATTATTGTTGTGGTATCCGTAACTACTCCAATAAAGATTGCTTTCACCACCATGGTGAATAGATTGGTTCCACTTTTCGGTTAGATAAGTCATCAAATCACCAGTGGACCTGTTGTTGCGAAAACCGTACTGCCGGTCATTAAGAAGTTTTCGGGATTCGAGATATTTCATAAACTGACGATTTATCAGCGTTTCCATGACCTTGGAGAGAAGGGACGTAAGTGCAATTGGTCGGTAAGAGGAGAGAGAGGAAGATTCGCCTTTTCTTGGGACGGGCTGGACAAATGCTGTTTTCCACCTGGAAGAACACCTCTTCAGAACGATAGGGGAAATACCATCTGGACCAGCGGATTTATGTATGTTGAGATCTTGAAGAACTCTTGCCACTGTACGAGTGCGAAAATGAATGGGTCCCATAGAATATTCTACGCGCTCGAGTACAGGGGAGATAGAGCACAATCTGGCAGCGTTGAGCTAGCTGCAAAATGAGCAGCAAGCAGATTGGCTTTATCCGAAGAGCTGACAGCTGGGATGTCATTCCGAATGAGTGTCGGGATAGATGACGCGGCCGAATTTTTAATATTCTTGACAAACGACCAAAAGGTTTTACTACCGGAGGGACTTTGTAGTATTTTTTGCCTCAACTTTTGCAAGCAAGCGACTGCGCGAGCTGAACTTGTTTTAGCGATCGGATAGTCTAGTTCGCTTCCCGTAGTTCCTCGCGGAGCTGAGGAGTTCGGTGTTTGTGTCATCTGTTTAATTAAGCATGGTTGTGTTACTTTTCACTTTACCCGTTTTTACGCAATTGTAGTTAGCAGTCTTCCTCAAATAAGTCGGAATTCGTGAACAATAACTTGCGTCCTTTTTTCTCGCGAAGATTGTACGGTATATGAGAGGTAATAAATATATGTGTGTATATGTTTGTTTTTTTGGAAGTATGGTCGTGATAGCCAAGTTGTAACTTTTGTTATATCATGTTGTTACACCTATTTTTCGCGGACAAACTACTTAATTATGACTCTATTTTGCGGAACAAACGATTTAAAAAAAAGAAACCCAAACGAAATTTTACGGCCACCACCGCCCGGAAGAAAAAAGTCGAATTGAAATGTCAAAGCCGAAAGGTGTAACCGCGGCAGCACAAGGATGCTGCTCCCCGGTAGCTCAATGAGGGATGGGTTCAACGTTCGAATGGTTAAAATTGGGGTTGGGTTGAATTCGTTTTTCGACTCAAGATGGTGATGGTACTCGTAAACCGATTATGGTGAATATCTATTATTCCAAATATTACTTTACAACAACAAAATATGGGCGCCACACAACTTTTCCGGAAAATTGTGAAACCTGCAAGAAAATACTTAAAATTACAAAACCGCTGTTTTCCTAAAAAAAAATAGATTTTTGGAAGCCTTTTGAAACTGAAATCTGAAACCGGTGAATGAAATACCCGTTTTTTTTTTACCACCTTATAAATGCCCCGTTGGAGCACGGCAATTTTTATTTGTTTTATTTTTATTAATTAGGGTGTTCCGTTTGAGGAACAAAAATAATATAAAGAACGGTTTGCCGTTTGAGGTACCGCAAGATCGCGTATTTCCCGAAAGTTGAAAATATGTTTTGTTAATATTGGTCGCGTGTCCCTTAATTTTCCGGAATTTTACGGGGCACTATCCCACCGAGATTTGTGTTCTAAAAATGTATGCCTAACCGAAACCACACTAATTTAATGCACTCTACCTATCTCTTTTCCTGTTTCCTCCTAATTCCCCGATTTTCCACGGATTTAGTTGGATTCGGGTCTCTGCTTCGTTTTGGTTTTTTTTTTTGTTTTTTTTTATTGCCACTCGGTACTACACCTCGAACTTACTTTTTAATACTGCTATCCAATATCCCCTCTTTGATACCAAAAGAAAAAAACCTCCAGTAAACTTGCTGGTCAACCAAGAAGTGGTTTTTAGAATCTCTTTGTCCATTCGGTCGGCCGGTTTTTTTCCATACACACACTCATTCGTTGTATTGTATTGTGCTAGAATTGTCAGCTGTAATCCGCTCCCCTGCACTCACTCAT
The DNA here is from genome assembly GCA_963576555.1 of Ferdinandea cuprea. Lineage (NCBI taxonomy): Eukaryota > Metazoa > Arthropoda > Insecta > Diptera > Syrphidae > Ferdinandea > Ferdinandea cuprea. Next base: position 89,131,235 of record OY754958.1, on the reverse strand, counting down.
ACGTAGACGATAGGAATAGCAGCTCCAACTCGATAATTCAGCTGTCGCTCTGATATTATCAACTGTATCCTACGCCTCACACATTTACGCATTTAATGGGTCATGCCTTCCCATGCTACCCAGAGGGTGCTGACATGATCCCGCTAATGCTCTCACATTTTCCAACTCTTGAATTCGCCCATTATTGGAATTAGCCAATAATAGACAAATCTCCAGCCGACCCTGGACCACTGTCAATATTTCCCATTTGACAGTTTGGTGAAACAAAACAAAAATAAAAAAAAACGAGAGGAATACCGAGTGCATTGCAAAATACTGTCCCTCGCGGTTAAAATTAATATATACATTGGACCAGGCACCAACCCCACAACTTCAAGGCAGGAAACCAGGAGGAAAAAGGTAAGTAGTCTGGTTTTTCCATTATCGCGGCCTATCTCGGTGGAGCCGTGTTCAGATTTTTGGACGTGAGGGAATTGCTGATCTTGTGATATCCCTTATACAGATAATAATTGTAATTTTCGCGTGTTTTCAAGTTGTTTCAATGTTCATTTCCGTGACTCGTGTCGTGACCAAAATCGTTTGTTGTGTTGTGTGCGGTATTTAGACTTTGTGTGTTTGTGGTAGATGTTGAGGGTGCGAATTGGTGGCCGTCCGCCCATACTCCTCTGTTGCTCCTCCGGTGCTCCCCAAGATGGAGTTGGATCAAAAGGGATCGTCGCCCCTTCCCTCATCGAACTTGTCTCTCTACCGTGTCGGTGGTAGTTCGGGTGCAATTTTCGTTGGAGCTTATTAACTCTGGGCCGTCCGCCCGCACTCCCTAATTGCGAATGTTTGCCTCTCGGCACCATCAAATGTATCGTAGGTGTTTTAATAATAAAGACCGTCCGCCTACCCCCCTTTATGTTGAGTTGGAGTGCTTTTCGTTCTGTTTTGCACTCTTTTCCATTCAGACCGTCCGTCTTACTCTCAATTGTGTCTTGGGAGTCTCCAGGCCGTCCGCCCGGCTCACCTTCGGATAGGCTGCACATCATTTTGTCCCGTAGGCCGTCCGTCCATACTAAGCCTTCCAGCTTACACTCGGGTTAGTCTGTAGTGGCTGTTTTCCCCGAGGTTCAAGCGAAGTGGGCCAATGGTTGATGGTACTTGGCTGCCCCTCCACTTCTCTAGACCGTGGGTGCGCAGCCGAATAAAAGAGGGAAGTGGATGGGAGAGCTAAGGAATGTAGGCGTTCTTTGTCGCTGTAAATTCTTACCGCGACAATGTGGGGGTCACCATTTATAGCGATTTCTGTCGCAGACGCTACCTTTGTTAAAAAAAACAAAGGAAATAAAAGATTAACTTTAATTTATTTACTGTATCTCAAGTAAAAATTCAATCACAGAGAATAAAGGAATCTCGATAGTCTTATCTGGCGTACGTGACTGTTAGCCGACTTGCATTCATCTACTTCTTAATTCCCAAATCGCATCTCACTGTCCTCAATACCACTTTTATACATGCGTACTCTAGAAGTAAAATTTAGGTAACACAGTTGACAGCCGCAAGATCCCATTATATAATATTAAAAACAAAAGGATTGGAACATTGATTAGTAGAAAGTAAGATGTAAGCCATCTGTGGTTATAAGTCTCGGCTCTACTGCATTTGAGCGGTACCAGCCGCCTGCGGAAAGTTTTGAAATTTTTGGTATATTTGCTAGATTGAAAATGAAAAATCGCCAAAAAGTTTTAGCTCACATGAACGCCTTCGGTGCAGGTAAGTTATTCTATCAACGAGTTTTGGGCTTAATTTTCATACTAAATTTGAAAATTTTTCCAAAGAAAAATTAGCTCTTTCTGTTCCAATTTCCATTTCATTTTTTTGCTATGTTGCCTTAAGTTTGGCGTAATTTCCTAGAATTATTTTGTATTTCTTTTTTTCGTTTTTGGCGTTTTTTCCAAAAATATTACGCCGAAATTATTTTGGTTTTCTTGCCATGGCTACAGTCCACTTGAGGGGAACGCTATGCCCTATCCATACCCCTCCCCATGAAAAAGGAATAGAAAACGCTATGGATGTCAATTTATTTGGTTTTCTATGCTAAATTATTATGTATTGAGAATTGTATTGTCTGATTAAGCATCTTGTTCTACATATTTTTTGTTTTCTAAGAAAAACAAAATGATTTTATTAAAAAAAAACGCCCCCAAAAGGTAGGCGTGGCAAAACACTCTATGTATAATAAATATATATAGTAATCAGAACGATTGTGTCATGTGAAAGTTTATCAAGAACTGAAAAAACTAAATATATAGTAATCAGAACGATTGTGTCATGTGAAAGTTTATCAAGAACTGAAAAAACTAAATACTAATCGTTCGAAACGCCTTATAAATGTTTCCCAGATCAGAAGGAGTGAAATATTTCTTGCATCGCTTAAGGAAGCCTAGACATTTCGCAGCGTTCTTGGCTATATCGAATATGTGGTCTTTCCAACGAAGGTTATCATTAACACGCATACCGAGAATGGAAAGTCGTTCGGTTTCAGCGATGCGATTGCCATCCATGGATGGAATTAGGGTTTCGCTTGAATGACAGCAGACAGCATTGCGTTTTGGAAGCATTAAATTCCACTCTGTTGGTTTTCCCCCATTTAAGTATGCTGTCGAGATCGGAATTTAATAAGCTTAACATACGTTGCCGTTCCAGTTCAACGCCCGAAGATGAGGGGCGTTGCCCAGGAAACGAATATGTAAAGCTGAGGGTACTGTCATCGGCGAAGGAATGAATAGGATTAGAAGTAACAGAGAGGAGATCATTTATAAAAATGAGAAATAGAGTCGGAGACAAAACGAAGCCTTGCGGAACACCAGCATTTATGTGGTAAGTTGCAGACTTGAAACCGTCCAAAACGACTTAAATTGAACGGTCCGCAAGGTAATTTCCAATCCATTGAAGAAAGGTATCATCGATCCCAAATGCACGCAAGAGAGCTTGATGCCAAACTCTGTCAAATGGCTTTGAAATATCAAGCGCAACGACCTTGCTTTCACCACCATGGTGAATAGATTGGTTTCAATTTTCGGTTAGATAAGTCATCAAATCACCAGTGGACCTGTTGCTGCGAAAACCGTACTGCCGGTCATTAAGAAGTTTTCGGGATTCGAGATATTTCATAAACTGACGATTTATCAGCGTTTCCATGACCTTGGAAAGAAGATACGGAAGTGCAATTGGTCGGTAGGAGCTGGGAGAGGAAGATTCGCCTTTTTTGGGACGAGCTGGACAACTGCTGTTTTCCATATTCTCGGAAAGAGCCCTGAAGAATAGGACAGATCGAAAAGCTTACGCAGTGGTTTTGCCATCTAGACCAGCGGACTTATGTATGTTGAGATCATGAAGAACTCTTGCCACTGTACGAGTGCGAAAATGAATGGGTCCCATAGAATATTCTACGCGCTCGAGTACAGGGGAGATAGAGCACAATCTGGCAGCGTTGAGCTAGCTGCAAAATGAGCAGCAAGCAGATTGGCTTTATCCGAAGAGCTGACAGCTGGGATGTCATTCCGAATGAGTGTCGGGATAGATGACGCGGCCGAATTTTTAATATTCTTGACAAACGACCAAAAGGTTTTACTACCGGAGGGACTTTGTAGTATTTTTTGCCTCAACTTTTGCAAGCAAGCGACTGCGCGAGCTGAACTTGTTTTAGCGATCGGATAGTCTAGTTCGCTTCCCGTAGTTCCTCGCGGAGCTGAGGAGTTCGGTGTTTGTGTCATCTGTTTAATTAAGCATGGTTGTGTTACTTTTCACTTTACCCGTTTTTACGCAATTGTAGTTAGCAGTCTTCCTCAAATAAGTCGGAATTCGTGAACAATAACTTGCGTCCTTTTTTCTCGCGAAGATTGTACGGTATATGAGAGGTAATAAATATATGTGTGTATATGTTTGTTTTTTTGGAAGTATGGTCCTGATAGCCAAGTTGTAACTTTTGTTATATCATGTTGTTACACCTATTTTTCGCGGACAAACTACTTAATTATGACTCTATTTTGCGGAACAAACGATTTAAAAAAAAGAAACCCAAACGAAATTTTACGGCCACCACCGCCCGGAAGAAAAAAGTCGAATTGAAATGTCAAAGCCGAAAGGTGTAACCGCGGCAGCACAAGGATGCTGCTCCCCGGTAGCTCAATGAGGGATGGGTTCAACGTTCGAATGGTTAAAATTGGGGTTGGGTTGAAATTCGTTTTTCGACTCAAGATGGTGATGGTACTCGTAAACCGATTATGGTGAATATCTATTATTCCAAATATTACTTTACAACAACAAAATATGGGCGCCACACAACTTTTCCGGAAAATTGTGAAACCTGCAAGAAAATACTTAAAATTACAAAACCGCTGTTTTCCTAAAAAAAAATAGATTTTTGGAAGCCTTTTGAAACTGAAATCTGAAACCGGTGAATGAAATACCCGTTTTTTTTTTACCACCTTATAAATGCCCCGTTGGAGCACGGCAATTTTTATTTGTTTTATTTTTATTAATTAGGGTGTTCCGTTTGAGGAACAAAAATAATATAAAGAACGGTTTGCCGTTTGAGGTACCGCAAGATCGCGTATTTCCCGAAAGTTGAAAATATGTTTTGTTAATATTGGTCGCGTGTCCCTTAATTTTCCGGAATTTTACGGGGCACTATCCCACCGAGATTTGTGTTCTAAAAATGTATGCCTAACCGAAACCACACTAATTTAATGCACTCTACCTATCTCTTTTCCTGTTTCCTCCTAATTCCCCGATTTTCCACGGATTTAGTTGGATTCGGGTCTCTGCTTCGTTTTGGTTTTTTTTTTTGTTTTTTTTTATTGCCACTCGGTACTACACCTCGAACTTACTTTTTAATACTGCTATCCAATATCCCCTCTTTGATACCAAAAGAAAAAAACCTCCAGTAAACTTGCTGGTCAACCAAGAAGTGGTTTTTAGAATCTCTTTGTCCATTCGGTCGGCCGGTTTTTTTCCATACACACACTCATTCGTTGTATTGTATTGTGCTAGAATTGTCAGCTGTAATCCGCTCCCCTGCACTCACTCATACGTAGACGATAGGAATAGCAGCTCCAACTCGATAATTCAGCTGTCGCTCTGATATTATCAACTGTATCCTACGCCTCACACATTTACGCATTTAATGGGTCATGCCTTCCCATGCTACCCAGAGGGTGCTGACATGATCCCGCTAATGCTCTCACATTTTCCAACTCTTGAATTCGCCCATTATTGGAATTAGCCAATAATAGACAAATCTCCAGCCGACCCTGGACCACTGTCAATATTTCCCATTTGACAGTTTGGTGAAACAAAACAAAAATAAAAAAAATCGAGAGGAATACCGAGTGCATTGCAAAATACTGTGCCTCGCGGTTAAAATTAATATATACATTGGACCAGGCACCAACCCCACAACTTCAAGGCAGGAAACCAGGAGGAAAAAGGTAAGTAGTCTGGTTTTTCCATTATCGCGGCCTATCTCGGTGGAGCCGTGTTCAGATTTTTGGACGTGAGGGAATTGCTGATCTTGTGATATCCCTTATACAGATAATAATTGTAATTTTCGCGTGTTTTCAAGTTGTTTCAATGTTCATTTCCGTGACTAGTGTCGTGACCAAAATCGTTTGTTGTGTTGTGTGCGGTATTTAGACTTTGTGTGTTTGTGGTAGATGTTGAGGGTGCGAATTGGTGGCCGTCCGCCCATACTCCTCTGTTGCTCCTCCGGTGCTCCCCAAGATGGAGTTGGATCAAAAGGGATCGTCGCCCCTTCCCTCATCGAACTTGTCTCTCTACCGTGTCGGTGGTAGTTCGGGTGCAATTTTCGTTGGAGCTTATTAACTCTGGGCCGTCCGCCCGCACTCCCTAATTGCGAATGTTTGCCTCTCGGCACCATCAAATGTATCGTAGGTGTTTTAATAATAAAGACCGTCCGCCTACCCCCCTTTATGTTGAGTTGGAGTGCTTTTCGTTCTGTTTTGCACTCTTTTCCATTCAGACCGACCGTCTTACTCTCAATTGTGTCTTCGGAGTCTCCAGGCCGTCCGCCCGGCTCACCTTCGGATAGGCTGCACATCATTTTGTCCCGTAGGCCGTCCGTCCATACTAAGCCTTCCAGCTTACACTCGGGTTAGTCTGTAGTGGCTGTTTTCCCCGAGGTTCAAGCGAAGTGGGCCAATGGTTGATGGTACCTTGGCTGCCCCTCCACTTCTCTAGACCGTGGGTGCGCAGCCGAATAAAAGAGGGAAGTGGATGGGAGAGCTAAGGAATGTAGGCGTTCTTTGTCGCTGTAAATTCTTACCGCGACAATGTGGGGGTCACCATTTATAGCGATTTCTGTCGCAGACGCTACCTTTGTTAAAAAAAAACAAAGGAAATAAAAGATTAACTTTAATTTATTTACTGTATCTCAAGTAAAAATTCAATCACAGAGAATAAAGGAATCTCGATAGTCTTATCTGGCGTACGTGACTGTTAGCCGACTTGCATTCATCTACTTCTTAATTCCCAAATCGCATCTCACTGTCCTCAATACCACTTTTATACATGCGTACTCTAGAAGTAAAATTTAGGTAACACAGTTGACAGCCGCAAGATCCCATTATATAATATTAAAAACAAAAGGATTGGAACATTGATTAGTAGAAAGTAAGATGTAAGCCATCTGTGGTTATAAGTCTCGGCTCTACTGCATTTGAGCGGTACCAGCCGCCTGCGGAAAGTTTTGAAATTTTTGGTATATTTGCTAGATTGAAAATGAAAAATCGCCAAAAAGTTTTAGCTCACATGAACGCCTTCGGTGCAGGTAAGTTATTCTATCAACGAGTTTTGGGCTTAATTTTCATACTAAATTTGAAAATTTTTCCAAAGAAAAATTAGCTCTTTCTGTTCCAATTTCCATTTCATTTTTTTGCTATGTTGCCTTAAGTTTGGCGTAATTTCCTAAAATTATTTTGTATTTCTTTTTTTCGTTTTTGGCGTTTTTTCCAAAAATATTACGCCGAAATTATTTTGGTTTTCTTGCCATGGCTACAGTCCACTTGAGGGGAACGCTATGCCCTATCCATACCCCTCCCCATGAAAAAGGAATAGAAAACGCTATGGATGTCAATTTATTTGGTTTTCTATGCTAAATTATTATGTATTGAGAATTGTATTGTCTGATTAAGCATCTTGATCTACATATTTTTTGTTTTCTAAGAAAAACAAAATGATTTTATTAAAAAAAAACGCCCCCAAAAGGTAGGCGTGGCAAAACACTCTATGTATAATAAATATATATAGTAATCAGAACGATTGTGTCATGTGAAAGTTTATCAAGAACTGAAAAAACTAAATATATAGTAATCAGAACGATTGTGTCATGTGAAAGTTTATCAAGAACTGAAAAAACTAAATACTAATCGTTCGAAACGCCTTATAAATGTTTCCCAGATCAGAAGGAGTGAAATATTTCTTGCATCGCTTAAGGAAGCCTAGACATTTCGCAGCGTTCTTGGCTATATCGAATATGTGGTCTTTCCAACGAAGGTTATCATTAACACGCATACCGAGAATGGAAAGTCGTTCGGTTTCAGCGATGCGATTGCCATCCATGGATGGAATTAGGGTTTCGCTTGAATGACAGCAGACAGCATTGCGTTTTGGAAGCATTAAATTCCACTCTGTTGGTTTTCCCCCATTTAAGTATGCTGTCGAGATCGGAATTTAATAAGCTTAACATACGTTGCCGTTCCAGTTCAACGCCCGAAGATGAGGGGCGTTGCCCAGGAAACGAATATGTAAAGCTGAGGGTACTGTCATCGGCGAAGGAATGAATAGGATTAGAAGTAACAGAGAGGAGATCATTTATAAAAATGAGAAATAGAGTCGGAGACAAAACGAAGCCTTGCGGAACACCAGCATTTATGTGGTAAGTTGCAGACTTGAAACCGTCCAAAACGACTTAAATTGAACGGTCCGCAAGGTAATTTCCAATCCATTGAAGAAAGGTATCATCGATCCCAAATGCACGCAAGAGAGCTTGATGCCAAACTCTGTCAAATGGCTTTGAAATATCAAGCGCAACGACCTTGCTTTCACCACCATGGTGAATAGATTGGTTTCAATTTTCGGTTAGATAAGTCATCAAATCACCAGTGGACCTGTTGCTGCGAAAACCGTACTGCCGGTCATTAAGAAGTTTTCGGGATTCGAGATATTTCATAAACTGACGATTTATCAGCGTTTCCATGACCTTGGAAAGAAGATACGGAAGTGCAATTGGTCGGTAGGAGCTGGGAGAGGAAGATTCGCCTTTTTTGGGACGAGCTGGACAACTGCTGTTTTCCATATTCTCGGAAAGAGCCCTGAAGAATAGGACAGATCGAAAAGCTTACGCAGTGGTTTTGCCATCTAGACCAGCGGACTTATGTATGTTGAGATCATGAAGAACTCTTGCCACTGTACGAGTGCGAAAATGCATGGGTCCCATAGAATATTCTACGCGCTCGAGTACAGGGGGAGATAAAGCACAATCTGGCAGCGTTGAGCTAGCTGCAAAATGAGCAGCAAGCAGATTGGCTTTATCCGAAGAGCTGACAGCTGGGATGTCATTGCAAATGAGTGTCGGGATAGATGACGAGGCCAAATTTTTAATTTTCTTGACAAACGACCAACAGTTTTTACTACCGGAGGGACTTTGTAGTATTTTTTGCCTCAACTTTTGGTCGTATTAGAATTTGAAATATATCGGCAGTGGCATCCACGTCGTTATTGAGGAAGCAGATCGACCAGTTAAAACTCCTAAAGAAACCGTTTAAAGCTTCCCAATTGGCTTTCTGGTATTGCCATACGGTTCTTGTAGGAGCTTTTTCTTTAACTGTGTGGCTGAAGTACGAGAAATTCCTAGAGGCGATAATACTTTTAAAGTGTATTTATCAGGGTGAGAGGTAAGAAACAAGTCCAGAGTGTTGGTGTTTTGACCGCTAATGTCCGGTATCCGTGTCGGCTCCTTTCCAATCTGGGTTAAATTATTAACCTCAGCAAAGATCTCTACATACCATCCTTCGGGTGTTGTCTATCCAGTATGTCGAAGCTAACTTGAATTGTGTATATTGAATTCGCCCGCAATGACGATTTCAGTATGAGGATAAAGAATAACAATTCTAGTAATGGAATTAGACAGTGCATCAAACTCCTTATGAGTTGAATGCCTGTCCTGGTTAGGGCTTTTATAAATAAAACAGTAGTGAATTAATTGCCTACGGACATGGCATTTTAGCCAAATAAAATTAAATTCCGGATTGGAACATTGGCCGTATTGAGATAGAAGTTATAGAAGATAGGCTACATCACTACGTATATAGACGGCGAGACCGCGATAAGAAAATAATAATGGCACTAATTATATACAGGCAGGCTAAACTCCGTTAGATCAGAATCAATGCTGACCTGTGTTTCACCTAGTGCCAACACAGCTGGTTTATTGAGATTCGTGTGGGCGTACAATAAAAAAAAATACCCCTTAACCCACGAATATTGCTCACGTCTACCCAGAAATTCCTACACATAACAAAAAACAAACACAAAATACTCAACTCCGACGCTAACTAAGCAAGGCCGTACCGTGTGGATTCTGACGACAGCTTTACAAAACAAATCACTGCAGGTATTATGCCAATACAATGAATTGCTTTGGTCTACCAACAAAATCTACACAACGCGACCCGCTATTCGCCAAATGATGCTTTACCCAGCCATATCCAGTGCACGTATAAATATACGACACTCGCTATAGCCAAGCAAAGCAGATGCAAACGATAGGGAGTGGGACCAGAAGGAATGCCCCAACACAATACACTTTTTTTTGTTTTTTTTTGCACTATCACTGCACTGTAAACTTGTTTTTCCTTTCTGAACAGCGCGCGCGCGATTAGCGTTTTCTTTTTTGCACACTTTTTGTTAGTTTATTTTGTGCGAAAACTGACCGCGGAGCGATTAAAAAAAAATGTGTGTGCACGCGTCGGGTGGCAGATCGGCACTTTTTCTAAAGGAAGATTGAACATTTTTTTTGTCTATAATAACAATTTTTCTAGTTTATTGGTAAATCTAGAGTGTTCAATTTGGATCTTACAATCTGAATAGTTAATTAATTTAACAGTAATTTCTCGAATAACACAATTATGACTAATTTTTTGGACTTTTAAATTTTTAACTATGATCAATCCAAGTTCAAGTTCTTTTACTATTTTCTCGTTAGTAATAGTAAAATTACAATAGTTATTTTTCTTAATCAAATTTCGTATACAATTGGTACTGGGTAACCGTAGATTTTTTTTGTTTACAACATCGCTTGTGTACTCGAAAATATTTTGTTCCGATACAATTATTCGATTACTTTCGCCTAAAAGCAGTTCCTCTTGATTTTGATTTGGTATGGAGATTATAATGGGCAAACAATATTTTTCTTTAGTGAATATAGGACCAGAAATTTTAAAAAGTATTATTTGTTTATTAATGAATACGCTGCTTCTAATGTACGGCAATATCTCAATTGAAATATTATACTTCTGTATTTCTTCGTTTTTTAAGATATCATGAGCGAGTATTTCCAATCCGTTAAGTAGAATATTATGCTTTATCTTTTCCATTTGTTTATTTAGAGTACAGGTATCGATCAATATCGTTAAGACGTATTTTATTTCGTTTGCTGTAGTTTTTATGTCCATCGATTCTGTGGTTATGTTTGTTAGGAACTCGTTTGGTTTGATCTGCTGTTCATTTATGTGGTTCTTTATTTTATCCATCGAAGTTATAAGATCATTATTGATTCTGAGCTGCTTGTTGATTTTGTTTGTCATTTGCTATGAATTTTCATCCAGGTTATTTAGGTGTGCATATATCTCTTCCCCATCTTCATTGTCCATATCATTGGCCAAGAATTTCATAGAATTTCCCCAAAGGTTAATAAGTCCTCTCTTTTCTCGTCTTGGTATAATTGTGTATATATTTTCCAGTAATTGATAAAGTTCTCTCTGTAGCAATTCTAAATTAATATTGTCTTTATTTAATTATAAAGTTTTTATATATAATTCGATTATATTAGTTATCCTAACGTATTCTTCCAAGTTACGTAAACGAATCTAACGTAGCTGTCGCAGATGAGTTTTTGTTCTAGTTTCTGTATTATGTAACCATTATTGGTGTATATTGGAGTTATTTCCGGTCATTGGGCCACGGACTGGGCAAAGGACCATTATTATGCCTATCATTTGCTCTGGAACGACTGCGAGATAATAAGAATTACGTTGATTGATACTTGTATTTGCTTTTTAATTGTTTTTTGTCCTATTGTAGATCATTAGAGCTTTAAGAATTTTGCCACCGAGGTATTATTTGTTGTGTTCATTATTCTTAAGTGTTAATTTATTGTTCCATGAAGCCTTTCTATGTCTGCATTACCTGTTTTTAAGGATGCTGTGGTCTTATGGAATGCGATTCTATTTTATTTTAGATACTGACTGACCGCCGAATGAACTATGCATGTTTCTCCGTCTGAAATTTTTTTATTGGGTTATCCTAAGAATTGAATTCTCTGTTTAATTGCATTTAGGATTGATAACCAATTTCCTTCCTCAAGTAAGTGTACCGTTCCATATTTTGAAAGTTTGTCGATTGTTGTTAGGTACATAACATTACGTTGTGGGAACAAAATACCTAAGTACATTATGTCGTTAAAATGCTTTGCAGTTTCAGTAACTTGGAATGGAATTTTAATTGGGTTGCGATCATGCTTAGCCAACTTGCAGACATCACAATTGTTTACGAATTTCTGTATTTCAGTTTGCAAATTTGGGTAAAAGTATGTTGTTTTTAATTCGTTTCACATCTCGCTTATACGCCTATGATTATTTTCTAAGCGATTGCTGGTAATGATTTCATGAGCTTCATTTAAGTCTTTTATATTAATTAGCTTCACCGATGTCTTAAAGATTCTTAAGTGTTTGTTACCGGAGAAGTATTGAACATATAAGTTTTGGAATTTTACATAAATATTGTTGTCTTCACAATTTTCTACTATGGTACCTTTATCGAATAATACTCTTTTCATTATGTCTAATAGGATACTGTTGTTAGTTACGTAGACAATGTTTTGCACTTTTTTACGCAAAATTTTTTGAGTCATTTTTTCCCTGGTTCCATAATAAAGTTATAATTGGTTTTTATAAATGTTGATTGGTTTTTCAATAATATCAATATAATTGTGACTGTCATCTGCTGCTGAGTAAATTGTCGCCGCTGTTGAGAATTGATCTATATTGTCAGTGTTATGTCCTACCAATTGACTTCCATAATGTTTGTTGATGAATTGAACTCTCGACTTATGCCGTTAATATTATAACGTACTTCGCTATTGATAGACTCTTTTTCATTACTGTTTATTTCTAATGCGCTTTGGCCTGAGCATCTGCTTATTGCTTATTTTATGTGTTCGATAACGTAATCGAATTCATTCAGCTTTATTTTCCACCTTGCAACTTCGAGTTCGTTTCTTTTAGTGAGTCTTGCCAAACAGGTGGTCTCTGATCGGTTTTTATCACAAATTTTCGCCCGAAAAAATAGGGTCGAAAATATTTGTGGATTCCACTATAGGTAGCAATTCCTTTTCAATCGTTGAATATGTAATATGTGTAATATGGTCATTTAAAGTTCTACTATAATATGATATGACATGATCACTTTGCATTAGGATTCCGCCAATAGCGTAGTTGGAGGCATCAGTCACTAGTACGAATTTTTTCCTTAAATCCGATTGTTGTAGACCTGGCTCAGTGGCTAGGTAGAGTTTTAGCTTGTTCAATGAATTTTTGTAGTCTTTGTCTTTAATATCAATTCTTGCTTTTTTTTAGATATTTAATTAGTGGATATGCGATTCGTGAGTACTTTTTATAAAACGCCTGTAGTAACCAGTTATTCCAAGAAAGATTTTTATCTCCTTCTGCGTTTTTGGTAACTTCATTGCTTGGATTGCTGACACCTTATATATGGCCTAAAAACTCGGTGTCTTTCTTCATAAATTCACTTTTTTTAAGTTGAATCCTTGGGTTTGCATCATAAAGCATTTGTAGTATTAATGTTAACGAATTGATATGCTCTTCTAGGCTTGTAGAAAAAACTAATACGTCATCCAAATACACTACGCATATTTTGTTTATAAATTCATGCAGTACCCTATTAATCATTCGCTGAAAGGTCACCGGTGCGTTTTTTAAGCCGAAAGGCATCATGATGAATTCATAGTTACCAGTAGATGTAGAAAAGTCTGTTTTGTATTGATCTTTTTTATCCATTTCAATCTGGTGAAAACCTTTGGCCGGATCTAGCTTTGAAAAATAAACGCACTTCCCCAGCTTGTCAAATATATCTTCAACATAGCGGATAAGGAACCTGTCATCTATTGTATTTAATTTAAGTTTCCTTTTTTGCGTTTTTCTGACGCATCTCGCTGATTTGTGAGTACACCTCTTCTCAGTGAATTTCGGGGTACCTATAGAGCTTGTTATAGATGGGTATATCATCTGTCGTTATAATTCTATGCTTTATCTCGCTTGTGAAAGTAATGTCATCATTGTCGTTGTAAAAGGCACTTTTGTGTTGAACTATAAGTTTATGTAACAGTCTTTTCTCTTCAGAATTAAGGTTATTAGTAGTTATTAGATGTACTAGCTCCATTGGCATCTCTATTATGTATGTTGCATTCTGTTTCCCTATTCTATTGATTCCGATATCTTTAGTTCGGCGTTTCATTATTATTTTTCAAAGTCAGATTTGCCCTGTAACTTGGTTTGTAAGACTTGTCATGGAATGCTGTCCATTAGGACCAAAGTGTTTATGATTTATTTCTAATGCCTATTATTTTAAACGCTTCATTCATCTTATTTGGATTACGTGAGAGAATAATTGTCCGAGTTGGTTCTGGGAGATTATCTTTAAGGCATTCAGGAGCTATGCGGTCATTTGAATCATACATTTCTTGATCATGTTCATTATTGAGTGATTGCGTATTATTTATTCTACTTAAATAATTGTTTAAATTGTTATAAAAATCTTCTATAGTCATAGTAACGCGGGCTGTTCTAATTATTTTATCTAACAGCACATTCTTAATATCTCTCCGAAATTTTATTTAAATATTTCTTTAATTTGACTCCACATGTTTAGCCTTCCCTGCCTTTGAAAAGCTCTTCGCACTTTGCCTACTATCTTATCTCTAATATTACCTGTTAAAATGGCTCCAATTGTTTCGTTAAAAGCTAACACGGTCGGCCCTATGTCATCGACTCTTTCAAGAAACCCTACTAAGTTATTTTCTTCCCCACTAAATTCAGGAAGTCGATCTAATATAATTTAAAATTTTTCAGATACCGGTAAGTCCTCCATTTTAATATTTAGCGCTACTTATTTTTTTCCTCAGAGTTAAATATTTATTTAGTTGTTACTAATTTATAAACTAGCTTACGGTAATTCACTGTAACTGATACTCCCGGATATATCTCAATATTACCAGTGATGATTATGGTGACTTTCCAAATGATTCCGAATGAGTTATTCCACTAGTATTGTTTTTTCTATGGAGTTTTGACTATCCAAATAAGTCTGAATTGATTTTTTTTTCTTTTGTTGTTCCACTATTTTTATTTTAATTTTCTTGGATTTCTTTTTCAAACTTTCAAGGCTTAAAACTAATATGAGATTATGAATTTTATCTTCTTCACACTGTGCTCTGTCAAACTTTTAACTGTAGTTTGCACTGAATCAAATTTTTAACGCTTGAAATTAATAAGAGAATAATACATTTTTACTTCAATCACCCCAATCAAACTTTTTACGCTTGTATCTTTAGTTTGCATTGAATCAAACTTTAAACGCTTGAAATTAATACGAGATAATGAATTTTTACTTCAATAACCTCAATCAAATTTTTAACGCTTGTAATTAATAAGAGATAATGCATTTTAACTTCTTAATCTTTTGGCCGTTTTCCCGACTGCGCCAGTAATAAGAACGACTGTTCCAAGTGAATGTTGATTAAGAACTGAAAAAACTAAAGACTAACAATTTTCTTCTAATGTTGGGAATCAAACAGTAATAGTGCACTTGTTACGTAACGGTATGTGCTTATCATGCAAAATGATACTGAACGAGTGCACTGTGGGATTTTGTATCTACCAAATGTGTTAGAATCCAGATAAATTGGTAAGGGACGAACATTGCTAAATCGTTTTAGATTTTGATTCTGATCATGAATACATATACTTTAAGGGTTGTACGACGAATATACAAACTTTGTGTCAAAATTAAGATACCCTTAGGGTATACTATAAACAAACTGAATCCGTATTAAATAAATAGAATTTCTCCATGGTTTGTGCTAAGAAATCACCATAATTTCTATATTATAGTGTATATTCAATTCTAGTATATTGCGATTCTGTTCAGTTCAAACGAAAACATTTTCTTCTGAATTTTAAATCAGATTAGTTCCAGTGAATCCCATGATATATTCAACGGCATTTTCATATAAATAAGATGCCCAAAACTTAAACTACCACACGTTGACCGATTGATTATACCTGCATCTTTTTGTTTTGAGATATATTCGGTTAACCCAAATTTCTATATAAATAAAATGCCCTGCACTTCAATAGCACTCGTAAACCTGTAAATTTCACTAGGATATAAAGTGAAGCTTATGTTAATTTAAAGCGCATTCCTGTAAATATAAGTTGTTTGAATATTTAAGATCACAGGTAACCGACAAATATTATTAGAAAATCATTTTCTTTTCTGACGATTTTCTAGGGTGTTTTGAACTTTAAAACATATATATCTCATTTCGAATGCAGTGTCGAAATAAAGCTTTTAGTTTTCTATAGAAAAAAGTAAAGGATTACCAAATGACCAAACAAACTTGCAAATGCGAGTACCGATCGGCACGTGGAACGCCTACGACATTTCACCTTCTGTTCGGTAAAGAATCAGTAAAAGTAAAAACAGTCCAAACCAGCAAACGATCTCGCACAAAGTCTTTCAACAAAAAAAAAATCCAAAATATTGGATACCCTTACAAACTCAACTGGATACGGGCAATGATATTAAATGTGATGATGAACAAATTTAACCACCAATCTCAAACCAAAAGTCTAAGATCCCTTCGGAATGCGTTCTTCAAATAATTTGTGAAAATGTACATAGATTATTATCTGAATTAAATCTAGATAGACATATACATTTAAAATCAATATAAAATGCTTACAGGTAGTACACGTTTAATCATGCGCAATATATCATATTATGCGCCATATGAGATCGGATTAAACCTATCAGTACCCCTTCTTGTGTAATAAATAAGAAAAAAGATAAAAAACCATGTTACACGTACAATTAGAAACGCCTACAGGTAGTACATGTTTACTTCCATTCAATATTGTGAAAATATTAACACCTATAAAAGTGTGTGATGAATTAAAATCAAAGAATTGTCAAGTCGTGAATGTAAAACGACCTACTATCAGAGAAGTCATTCAAAGTCATGATGTATGCCTTACATGAACTTTGTAATAGTGAACTAAATAAAGAACTAATTTCTATTGTACTTAAATGCCAAAATATTAAACTTATGAAGAAAAAATACGATCGATATTATCTTTTACCTAGTATATCTTGATATCGGGTCTATTAGACTAAATGATTTAAAAAAGAATTTCCGCTCAATTTTAAAGACCAAGTGCGATGGAATTTTGCCTGGAGACCGCGAACAAAATTAATCAGTGCTACAACTTTCAAATGTATGGCCACTGTGAAAAACACTTTCACATTAAGACACATTGAACTAATTGCTCCGAGAACAATGATACTAAAGGCTGCAAATCAACTAATACTAAATGTACAAATTGTATGGAAACCCATAAATATACCGATCCTGTGTGCATAAGTCGGAACATTTTTTTTTTAAATAAGAGAAAAACTATCCGCCAGAAACAAATAGGGCACATTAACCAAGTGAAATTATTACCACTAAACACAAATGACTTCCCCACCCTTAAACCTCACAAGAACAACATATCCTCATCATCAACAGCACCGAATGTAACTAACTCCACCAACAATTAGCTTTTAAGTATTTATATGCAAAAAAATGCTAGAGGCATTCGGAATAAATCTATAGATTTTTTTGCTTTTTTAAGTAAACATAATATTTATGTCAGTCTAGTAAATGAAACATGGTTAGACAAAACTGTAAATATTTATATATCTAACAAAGAATACAAATTCTATAGATCAGATAGAGAAGAGAGAATGGGAGATGGTGTTGCCGTGATAATTAAAAGAACAATTGAGAATAGGTTACTACAGATGATACAAAGTTGATAGAGAATATTGGTATTGAAATATATACCTTTAGTGAATGGACATTAAATTAAAATATTCTCCGTCTACTTTCTGGGAGGTAATACCTCAGTAAGAAGAAGATACCATGACTTACGTAAACTAGTCTCCTTAAATGCAACTTTTTTGATTGGGGGGGATTACAACTGTGACATAGGAATTGGGGTTGTTTAGGAGCAAACACCTGGGGTAATATATTGAATAAATTAAATTCTATGCACACTTTTAATATTTTGTATCTTCTTCATCCCACTAGTATACCAACAAACGATAAAACGAATCCCGCAACAATTGATTTATTTAAAAAAAAATATGCCAGAACTTTTTAGTCAGCCTGTTGTAATTAATGATTTAAGTTCAAACTATCTACGGTTATGTGTAGTGTGTATCTTCCACATCGGAAAAACAAAAATATGAATTTGGATTTTAAAAATGCTAGGTGGAGCAGCTTCAAAAATGAGATGAGTTGTAAAATAAGAACGTTATCAGTAACAGATCACAATGAAGTGGATTGCAATCAAATGCAATTATGAAGCCATTGAAGGTTTTACAACTGCTACATTTGAAAGCGTAGCACAGTCTGTTCCAATGATAAGGCGTTTCAATGATAACACCAATTAACCTCCCAAAAACATTGTCCAATTAATTTAAATTTTTAATTTAAGAAAATCACTATATGAAAAAAATAGCCCTCTACTGTACACACTATAAAAAAAACACCAATGTACACCAATAAAAAAAAGGAATTTTTGTTATTCATTTTGTACAATTAAGAGACTAAATCAAAAAAAAAATTGTTTACACAAATTTTATTAACAGTTATTAACTTTTGCGATATATGGCCGGTTACAGTTACACATTTTTCAAAATAAAAATAAATAAATACAGAATTCAGTTCAACAGTATAGCAAAACAAAAAATTGTTCTTCCATATTCAAGACAAAATAAATTTATATTTAAAAAAAAAACTTTATTTTAATATTATTCACTACTAAATAAATTAAATAAGAAATGATGCGAAGTACTTTTGCACTCCAACACAGATTGCAAGTTGGTTTCAATGATAAAACCAAGTGAATCTCTCTTGAGAAACTTATCAAAAATACAATTCTGAATACAAAAATACAATTTTAATACGCATGATATAATTCATTTGGCAAACTGTAAATCAGCTATTTTCGAAGATGATACATGTTTGTATTCTTCTGATTCACTTTTTTTTATATTCTACAGATCACCAGTTTGGGGAAAATGTAAATTGCCATATAAATACTTCGATCGCAAGAATGCAAAACAAAGTTTTAAAATGATGGTAAATCTGCCATGGTACTACTCAACGAAAGATCTCCACATATTGACCAACATCGAAAAAGTTTCACTTCGAATTAAAAATTAATTTAACGATATAATGTATCCTGCAGTTTATCCGAAAACTATTTGATCTCAAATTTGACTACTTAAGGTAGACCAAAAAAAAATAGAAAAAAAAAACAATGTTATACTTATTCGTTTATTTATTTATTTATTCATTTGTTTATTTATTTGTTTGTTAATATGATAATCATATATTTTATCTATTTATTTTTGTTCGTTATTTGTAAAGCATGTATACTTTTTCGGTGCTCTCTATCCTCCCATTCTCTTCAATTCTGGATGCATTTGGCTATATGAAAAATGAATTTCTTGTAGCTTTTCCTTCGACAATTTTTCATTATAAATAACTGTGGTATTTGCAATAATAATGTAATTTTTTCAGAAGTAAAGTAGAGTTATACTAAATCTCTGTAAATTGTGCAATATACCTCAAGAAAGAAAAATGTTAATAAATTCAGCTACAATAAAATATACATACATACAACTTGAAAATTAAGTATTAAATGAAACTTTTAGTGTTCCTTAGAAAACATATTTTATTACCAATAGACCAAACAAACTCCAAGACAATTTTAAGGTTTATAAAATAACTTTCTAAAAGCGAACTCTTTATATATAAATATAAAACTTTAAAAGATTTTCCGTTGTTATCATTCTTGGTTGTAAGAAAATGTTAAGTGAATTGACTTGCTTATATTCGCTACGTCCGAACGAAGTTTCTATCAAACTAAACAGTAATTGAAATACAAGTGGAAAGCAAAGGCTTCTGCTTACTTTTATATTTCATCAATTTGCTCCAAAAACTCATTTTAACCATACAAACTAACTTTCGTCAAAATGACGAGCATCCACAAATATCTCTCTCCCTATTTTATTGTTTGACTCAGTAACCGGTGGTCTATTGTTTTAGATATATGTACAGCAAGAGTTGTGCAGGCTGCACCGAAAATATTGTATTTATTTCTTATTAATAATTCTTGGTAGTTTTTTATATAATGCTGAAAAAAATTGTTTTTTTAATGTTCTTATAGGGGAGAGTACGATAACTTTGGCGCCAAAAATTGAAAATTGTTTTTAGTAGAGGGGTTAAATATAATCATTTTTTGTATGGGTGGGGGGGTGTCTATCTTGCCCCGTTTAGGCGGGAGGGGCAATGTAAAAAAAATTACGTAAAATGGAAAACAGTGTACTTAAACACAATGGCAACACTTACAAAAAAATTAATAATTAATAAATTAATAAATTTGAAAATTATGAAACTACCTTTTTATTAAATTTTTATTTTCTGGCTTTGATTAAGTGAAATAATATCAAATTATGTTGGTAAATAAAACCAATTTGATCTTATTTGTATTCAGTTGGCCTATATGACATGCAGCGGCTGCCTGAGCAGTTGCAAGTGAGGCCGGAGGCCACTCGATAGCAGTCAAGGAGACAGACTCGATTTGAAAACCCTTTTTTCGCGAGTGGACCACCCAGTTTGAAATATTAAGTTTTTAATAGCATACAGTCCTATGAGGCGTAAGTAAAACTTATAAACAAGAACACACTTAGCCAATTTGAGCATCCATGAATATAAACAAAGTATGAATGCACCCTACCTAGCGTCTACACCAAATCTAACAGGGAAACTAAGAGGGTGGGTTGCAGGGGGCTGCATTCCCCCTTATATATATTAAACGGTTTATGCATGTGGATTAACATATATATGTAGAACTTATTCCACTGTCTTAAAGCAAAATTAAGCCAGTTTGGTGTTATTTCACTTTGCAGAAGTAAGTAAGGCCAATCTTCCAAAATTAGACTTATTTCAGTTTTTAAATATGAAACAAGGCCAAAGTTCGAAAATTCCCTTGAACCTGCGAAGCGTGCCACACATGATACTGTGGCCAATTAAAATGTTAATATAGAAAGTGTATAATATCGTTTAGATAGCAAGAAAATTCAAACTTAAAAATAAAGTAGTTTTCCTAAATTTTAATTTTCTCAAAAACTAGAAGACTTAGAACTACATGGTTTTCTGTGTTCGATTAGGAATAAACAGGGGCACTAACTACAGCAGAGCCTACAGATCCTACAAAGAGTGCCTGAGTGAGAAACTCCCAGCCGTGCATTCACCTATCACAGACGCCAACAACCAGTGGTCTCAGTATTGCGACATCATCAAGGAGGTAGCCGAAACCACCCTAGGATACCAGCCACGCCCCGAGAAAAAGCCCAAGGTATGATGATGTATGCGTATAGCGGAAAAAGGTGACGGAAAATGCACACATTAGAACGCTGCAGAGGAAAACAAGGGCAGCAAGGGATGAGTACCGAGCCAGGAGCAGGGAGGAGAAGAAGATCCTGCATAGAAAGAAAAGAGAGCACACAGTCTCCCAGCTCAAGGAGATCGAAGAGTCCCGCGACCGAAACAACACCCATAAGTTCTGTAAGAAACAAAAGCAACTGTCTGCTGGCTTTAAGAACGCAGGCTTTTCGTAACAGCGATGGAAAACTAGTCACCGACGCGCAGGGAATAGTATATGTATTTAAGCAGCATTTCCAGTTGCAGATCAACTGTAGACCAAATCCTTACATTAAGGCATATCCCGGAAAAGACCAACGAGTTTAAAGAGACACACCATCTCTTCATCGACTTTAAAGCCGTATATGACAGCATTCATCGTTAGAAGCTTTTATGGCCATATGGGTTCAAAACTTCTGACTCGAACGACAAAGTGCATGCTCTACAGAACCCTTATCCTGTCAGTTCTGCTATACGGCGCCGAGTACTGGACGATAAGCAGGAAAGGAGAGTTAATACCAGGATAATGGTTAACAATTCAATGGGACAATGAGTCTGCGAACGCGAGATGAATTCCTCCGGATAAAAAACGGTTTTGTAGAAGAGGGTCGAGAAGTTTGCGGAATGAAACGGAATAAAATCTTCAACCAAGTTTGAACTGAAATAACGAAGTGGAAAACTAATAAAAAAAGATGATTTCTGCCATATGACTCCTCAGCTGGCTCGGACATAGTCTAATCTCGATGTCCAATTCGATGACTTTTTCCGACATTTTCTGGTGTCGTTAGTGTCATTAACCGCAGTTGACGTGTTTTGTTTCTTGTGTTATTAATATTTTTGTTTACATCTTTGTATCGCATAAAATTTCATCTCGGTTTTGTTTTAGATGTGGACTGGGCCAACATAATACAGTTGTTGATGAATCCATTATTTATTTCTATTTAATGAGTTAAAAACTTTATGCCTTAACCTTTATACCGAATATGTTTCAAATATGGAATTTTTATTAAAAAGCCCTAAGCTTTGGAAAAGTTCCTTTATCACGCCTGTATTAAAACAGGGTGAACGTTGTGATATCACGAATTACAGACCAATTTCTAAGCTTTCGTGTATTCCCAAGCTTTTTAAGCAAAAAATCTGCAAAAACTAATACAACATGGATTTGTAAGAAACAGGTACACTGTTACAAATTTGTTATATTTCTTGCTTGAATGTTCTAGTTCCTTAGAAAATAATAATGAATTCGATTGCATATGCACCAACTTCTCTAAGGCTTTCGACCAGCTGTCCCACGAGATAAGCAGATTTAAACTCAGGGCGTATGGATTCTCACTTGCTTTTATAAAATGCATTAATTCATACCTTATGGGTAGGGGTTCAGGGGTTCGTTTTCTGAATATGTTTCAGCTCAGTCTGGATTTCCTCAGGGAGGTCACTTAGGCCCTATTTTGTTCATACTTGCTATAGATGATGTTGAAGCATGTTTAAAAACCAGTAATATTTTAATATGCGCTGATGATATGAACTTATAAATCTGTCAACAATCAAGATGACAGCAATCTTCTCCAAGCGGAAATTAACAGTTTTGCTACTTGGTGTGATAAAAATTGGTTAATTTTGAATCCATCTAAGTGTCAATATATGACATTTTCAAGAAAACGTATTTCCTCCATTTTTAATTATTCTTTATCCGATCATTTGCGTTGTCATGTTGATAGTTTTAAAGATCTTGGAGCTTTTTTTTTGACCCCAGACTTAACTTTATTAATTTAATCAATTTAACGACCCCTACGTTAATCAGCCTTTGTACAATTGCTTCGTCCTTCCACATCTAGAGTATGCTTCACAAGTTTGGAACCCGGACTTTAATTTGCACTCAAGTCGAATTGAAGCAAAAAATAACTTTATTCGTTTTACATTAAGAGGTCTTCCATGGGATGATCCATACAACCATCTCAACGTATCAAACTTCTTGAAATTTTACCCCTATTTAAACATGATTACTGATATAGTTTTCTTACATCAACTTATAGCTCCATTGCAACTGCACTTTATAACTCCATTGCATTCAACTTTTGGGGAGGTACTCACAACTTACGCAGTGTGGATCTTTTAGTAAATGGTTATCATAGGACGAGTTATGGCAGGAACGGGCCAATTCCTAGCATGAGTAGAATTTATAACTTAAATAATCACGTGATTGATTTGGATGCCAGTAACTTTAAACTGAAAATTTAAATTTTTTCGTGTTCATGTTCTGGTATCTTAGATCATTTTTATATCTTTTGTATTTGTTTTGTCAATATATGTATGTTGCTCTATATTTACTAACACCAGCACTAAATTATGCGCCTGTGGTTTATTTTTGTGCCGGCAAATGCCTGCTCGTGACTGCTGCTTGTCTTAAGCACTCCACGACATAAATCTGATAGGGTTAAGAAAAAAACGTGTGGCCTTATATCAGCAATAACGCAGCGAATGTTGTCTTCCAAGTGGTCAATCATTTTGGGCTTACCGGCGTAGACTAGCGACTTTACATATCCTGACAGAAAATCGTCAAGCGGCGTTAAATCGCACGATCTTGGAGGCTAATTCACGGGTCCGTAACGTGAAACTATGCGGTTACCAAACGTTTTTTTCAATAACTCAATTGTGGCACGAGCTGTGTGACTTGTTGCGCCTTCTTGTTGCAATGACTTCTCTGTATGCAGTGTACGACAGCTCTTTGGATGGACGATTATGTTGACCGTAAAATGAACGTGTGCGCGATATGTATTTCGAACAGAACCACGATGTTTAAAATAGATTTTCATAATTTGGAAGCGCTGCTTGGAATCAAACTAAAACTAAACCTCTAAATTATTATGAACGCTTGGAGTAAAGATGAAAATTCGGTTTTTATTGTCAGAACGCATAGACAGTCAAACATCTTCTTCAGGCAATAGTGCGACCTTTGTGATTGCTTCCAGAACTTGTCGTAAGCTGAACCACACGAACTTTTCCATCGTCACCCTTGATGTTTTTGGTCACCCTTGCCATTACCCTACCCATTACGTTGTACCATGGAACATTAAAGAAATAAAGGATTAGAGAAAGGGAGAAACCGATGCAGTTTGGTTTTAAATGTCTGTAAACTATAATGTGTAGGAAAAACAGAACGGTAGAGCATTCCACATTCGGATTGTACGGTTGAGAAAAGAATCTTTATATTTCACAGTACGTCCGAATATATGCTTAAGGGTAAAATAATATGCATTCGTAGCATGACACTTGAATGCACTTGAATTGTTGAAGGGTTGGAATGCAACTAGCTATTTCGTTAAAGCATTTATGATGGAAGTAACGATAAAACAATGACAGGCAGGAGACATTGCGATGGTGACTAAGAGAGCCAAGCAACTGACCAAGTATGAGCGCTGTACTACAGTTTTGGGTGAAAAAACGCCTTACAAATTCTAGTCAGATCAGGAGCGGTGAAATATTTCTTGCATCGCTTGAGGAAACCTAGACATTTCGCAGCTTTCTTGGCGACGTCGAAAATGTATCATGGCAACGAAGTTTATCGTTAACGCACATACCGGGGATGGAAAGCCTTTCGGTTTCAGCGTTGCAAGTGCCATCCATGGATAATCGCAGAGCACGTTCTAGCTCCACGCCTAAGATGAGGGACATGAATCATAAAACGAATATACGAAGCTATGGGTACTACTAAGGCAGAATTGAAACCGTCCAAAAAAACTTGTATTGAACGGTCCGAAAGGCAATTTCCAATCCAATGAAGAAGGGTATCATCGATTCCAAATGCATGCATTTTCGACAAAAGAGTTTGATGCCAAACTCTGCCAAATGCCTTTGAAATATTAAGCTCAAAGACCTTACTTTCACCACCACGGTGAATACATTAGTTCCACTTTTCGGTTAGATTTGTCATCAAATCACCAGTGGATCTGTTGCCTCGAAAACCGTTCATAACCTTGGAACGAAGGGACGTAAGTCCAATTGGTCGGTAGGAGGAGAGGGATTAACATTCGCATTTTTTTTGGGACAAGCTGGATAAGTGCTGTTTTCCATTGTCACGGAAAGAGCCCTGAAGGATAGGACAGACAGAAAAGCTTACGCAGTGGTTAAGAACCCTTCCTCAGAATGATAGGGGAAATACCATCTGGACCAGCGGATATATGTATGTTGAAATCTTCAAGTACTCTTGAAACTGCACGAGTGCAGGATTTGTCTTATCGAATGTTTTACGCGCTCGAGTACAGGGGGAATAAAAGCACAGTCTGGGAGCGTTAAGCAGCTGGTTCAAGTTATTTGCCTCTGCGAAGATCTCTTCCTTCGGGTGTTGTTTGTCAAGGATGTCGAAGCCAACTTGTTTATATTGAAATCACCCGCAACGTCGATTTCAGTACGAGGATAATAACAATTCTGGTGATGGAATCAAACAGTGCATCAAACTCATTATAATTCAACTTAACTTTTGATGCCTGTCCAGGTTAGGGCAGGTAGCGAATTAGTATTATTATTATTATTATTATTTATTAACTGAACATAAATGTAACAGATTAATCTTAAAACTACAGCACTAGCATACATAACCACTAAGCCACTGCACCCACGAAGGAAAAATTTATATCAAAGTAAACCTAAAAAAGAAGCGAGAACAGTGAAAAGTTAACTTAAAAGAATTTGTGAGTTTGCAATAAGAAATTTTTTATTTTTTTAACGTGCGAGAGTGAATCTGCAAAAAAATTGTAATTCTAAGTGAATTAATTAAATACAAAACGAGATATATATAAGAAATAAGCTCTTTAAAAAAAAATTTTAATTCTGAGTAAATTAATCAAATTAAAAAATGAGATAAAATGTAAAGAAATAAAAAATAAGCCACTTCTAAATTTAATTGTGAAGCCTAAATAAAAGTAAAACTGAAGAGTTAAAAAAGACCGATTACCGAGTTGACCGGTGCGGTTAATCGTATATATGTACAATTAAAGAGTGTGGAAAGTCGTGTAGTGTAACTTGAGTGTAAAAGTGTAACTACCGACGGTGATGGTTTAGTGAATACTGTACAAGCTCCACTAGTTAGTCCCCATACAGAAGAGGACCTAAAGGACATCACTAGACTCCCGGATAACGTTAACGAGTTACAAGTCTTCGATAGGAGCCCCGATACAGTATGTGTCGTAGATCCATGTCGTGGAATCCATTTTCATGATCGTTATGGGTAAGCATTATGCGAATAAGAGAGACATCCGTACACTTGAGCATAAGCTAAACCAATTGGCACAAAGTTGTTCGAAATTGGAAGAATTTTACGCCACAGTAAATCACCAGTTTTCTCTCCTGATTAATAAAATGAAAACAGAAACCTATTCTCAGGAAACCGTAAATGCTCTATTGGTATCCCATTCAGAAGAAGCACCAGATCGGAGGGATACCATTCAAATTACGGTAAGCATGAAATTTAATGAAAAAGTCTCTGGTAAATTCTTTGAGAAGGCACCTTCTACGTTCTCCCGGGGTTGGTGTCTTTTGACGGAATTATCGGAGATGACACGCTTAAAGAATTAGAAGCAATAATAGATCGGAAGGTAAACACTCTGATTCTCAAACCTGGAGAGTGGTCACTATTCCCTTAAAAGCTCGAGTCTCTCGCCAAGTAAACGCGGTTCATAGCGGAAAACATTACTGCTAGACTTCGTGAAATGATTGTGAAATACGAACCAATTCCATCCAGAAGCAAATTACTCATGATTTGCTCAAAAAGCTTCGGCTCGTATCTTCTGCAATGGACACTATTCTTGACGACTCGCCTAGCCATCTTTCTTCCGATAATTATTCAAAGTCGATCTCTTATGAAGTTTAGAAAAGCCTGCGCCCCTGTGCGGAAGTTGGTGATGTGCAATTGCCGAATATACTTAATCACAAAGCATCATCTTTCGGAAGCAGCATGTGAAATTTTCTGTCGTGTACGCATTTGAAATCCAGCCACCTACTCTAAGGATTTTTCAGCCTGAAATCTTTACCGCAAATGGGCACAGATTGCTAAGCTTTGTATTGGACGTTGCTCCTCGAGGTCCGTTCCGTTCCTCTGCTATTCTGGATCTCCTGCATCAAGTTCTTCAACATCCGAATTATATGTCCAGTTGATGGACGTCTTCCTTAGGAAATCAGGTCCCGCAAACCAAGATGGGTGTTGTAGATCCTTTGAGTTCCGATCTGATCCCCGACGCGAAAACAGGCACCTCTGCTCAGCGGCCAGAGATAGTGTACCACTAAAAAAAAACACCACACAAAATTAAACACTTTTCCTCAGTCGCGTGTGCAAAAAAACAAAAACAAATCAGTGCAGCAGTGTCCAGCAGTGTCCAGCAATCGACAAAAAAAAAATTCGCAAGAAGTGCACAGTGCGTGGTTGTCCCTCTACCCACAATCCATCTTATTAAATTTATTTCATTATGCTGAACAAATTTAATAATGTTATTATCTTTGAATTGGAATAGTGAATAGCGGTGAATAAAATAGCAGTGAACTTATGAAATACCTACTATATTAAATTATTGAAATGGTCAGTTAGCTAATCATGCGTTATTCATTAATTTTTTTCATTGAGCTTTTATTTATTTTACCTACAATTTTAGTAATTTTAGGGAATATTTCATTAATTCACTGCTCAAATATTTATCACACCTTCCATTTAAAAATTATTTAATTTGAATTATTTTACTTAACATTCGACAAATCAACCAACAAAATAATTTAATTATTACTGACAATTTAAGACTGCTAAATTAGTTTCACTACCGGCAAACAAATTATGAAAATCCTTATTTGATGTTTAACTTTCGCAACTGCCAACATTTTTACGAAATTGCTTTAAAATGTTCACCCAAAAAATATGTTTGTTAGGTAAGGTAAGAAATGCTATTGTGTGCGTGAGCTGGCTCAATTTGATTTGCATGTAAAAACATATCCGAACACAGTACTGCGCCTTTTTGAAGCAAATAAAAAACGATAGGCGGGAGAGCCAACAATTCTCTCAGTCGAGTATCTGTATAATTACTCCTCTGTGGGCTTGGCTTAGGTAGCGTCGGTATTGTATTTTTTGTGTTTGTTTTTTGTAGTGTTTGGGATTTTAGAGTTGATGTGAGAAACATTCGGGGCTTAAAAGCGAATCTTTTTTCGCTGTATGCCCATGTCTCCCAAAACAAACCAGCTGTTTTGACACTGAGTGCAACTCAGGTTAGCGTTGATTTTGATCCGTCGGAATTTAGTCTACCTGGTTCGCAAGACCACTGTGTCATATCGGCGAATTTCTCGTACTCCAGCCACAAAGTTAAAGAACAAGCCCCTAAAAGAACCGTATACGAGAAACGAGACGGTTTCTTTAGGAGTTTCAACTGGTCGCTATGCTTCCTCGATGGCGACGTGAATGCCGTTGCCGATATGATAACAATCATAATTCACTCGGGTATGAAACAATTTATCCCTAAACGCATGGTGTGACTAGAGCTGCAAAGAGGCTATCAGGTTGAAAGAGGTGAGCTTTCAGTCTAATAAGGACAACCCAACTGAGGAAAACCGAAGAAAGTTTAAACGAGCCAGAAATGACTGACAAATGACAAATTCTCCTACGACTAAAAGTTGACGCAAAAATACTGTAAAATCCCACCGGTAGTAAAAACTTTTGGTCGTTTGTTAAGAATATAAAAAATTCGGCCTCAACATCTATCCCGACACTCATTGGCAATGACATTCCAGCTGTCTTCTCTTTAAATAAAGCAGCTAGCTCAAGGCTCCCAGATTGTGCTTTATCTCCCCCTGTACTAGAGAGCGTTGAATATACTATGGGACCAATTCATTTTCACACTCGTACAGTGGCAAGAATTCTTCGAGATCTCAACTTACATAATTTCGCTGGTCCAGATGGTATTTCCCCTATCGTTCTGAAAAGGTGTTCTTCTACGCTGGCAAAACCACTGCGCAAGCTTTTCTATCTGTCCTTTCTACAGGGCTCTTTCCGAGAAGATGGAAAACAGATTTTGTCCAGCCAGTCCCACAAAAAGACGAATCTTCCTCCCCCTCGACAATTTTCTTGTATAGCGGCTTTAGCATACGTTTGCGGGCCGCGATTCATCGACTTGTCTACTTCGTTCTTTCGTTGTCTTGTCTGCGGTGGTGTATGGATTTTCCGTTTTCTTTTTTAAAATTATCTTTGGATCGGTTTTCGATTGGTAAAGACGTTTTATTGATTAAGTCGCGTCTTTTCCAAAGCTCTTTAAATACTTCACATCCGCGATAGTTTGCCGGGTGTTTTTCCTTGCAGTTAATGCAATAAGTGTTTACGCGCGCATTTAGCGCAACGCAGTTCCTTTTGGCAGTATGCTTGAGTATGGTTATAGCATTGGCAACGCTTACGCTGAGCGACAAGCCTTCTTCTTTTCCGTGTAGGTTAAAATTGTACGGCTATAAATATAGATTTAATTTTATATATTTTATCAAAGTCTTCGTATTTCTCGAAGCTTAGCATGAGTATGGAAAGTTTTATCGAATAAAACACTCAAATTTGCATCAAATATTCAAAATTTGTATTTTAATCGATAATAAGGCCCTTCCCATCTACGTTTTAAAGACAACTTCATGTAAATGTTGTCCGCGCCTCCGTTTCAGGTGGTCTATTCGGAAGGTCCAATTTTGCGCCTCTTTTTCGAGCAATTCGGCCTGTATTTCACGAATTACGCGTATTATGTTGTCCTGTAAAGATTCAAACGTGTTCCGCTTGTCCACATAGACTAACGACTTTACATAACCGCAAAAGAAATAATCGGAAGGCGTTAAATCACATGATTTTGGCTGCCGAGTTACAGAGCATTACGGGAGAAATTTCACGAGCTGTGAGGCATGTGGCACCGTCTTGATAAAACCACATGTCAACCAAGTTCAACTCAGCCAACTGGGGCAAAAAAAAGCGTATCATGACTCGATACGTTGCCGTTAACGTTTTCTTTGTATAAAAATGGACCCATGATGCCACCATCCCTAGACCAAACCAAAATGTCGTTTTTTCGGGATGCATCGGTAATTCTTGTATGGCATGTGGCTTTTCTTCCTTTCAGATGCGACAGTTTTGCTTATTTATGATCCGTTGAGCCGGGAATGAGACTCATCGCTGAACACAATTTTTCGATAAAACAGCGGATTTTCACATTTTTTACAGAGCACGAGTTTTGATAATAAATTTCAATAATATACAATCATTGCTCGTTTGTCAGTCTTTCCATGATTAAATGGGAGAATATACTGAAAACTTTTCACTTTGA
The DNA here is from genome assembly GCA_963576555.1 of Ferdinandea cuprea. Lineage (NCBI taxonomy): Eukaryota > Metazoa > Arthropoda > Insecta > Diptera > Syrphidae > Ferdinandea > Ferdinandea cuprea. The sequence goes on along the minus strand of OY754958.1, from coordinate 89,100,797 downwards.
CAGGTGGCGTTTGGATGCCATTACTAACCAGTGCTGCTAACCTCAAAAACTTAACTCTTAAAAAATCACCCTTTATAACTTCGACTTCTCATTCAGTTTTTCGCACTTCCTTCTATATTAAGTTAACGGCATCGAATGTCTCGAAACCTTTAGTTTTAAGGTCTTGTAAGACGTCGTCTTGGAGGCACGACGAATGAAGTCCTCTGGCTACAACTCGGTGTGGCCTTTCCGACTTATTTCCATAAGTGTATCATTGGATTCGTTCTGAATTTAGTTTTTGTGAAACTGCCCGATAGCTGTCCGGATCTCTAACATTAATTTTCCAAATATTGCTATTTAGAGATGTTAATTTAAATATTGTTTTTCTGAAATTCCGACAACGGATATCGGAGGCGGAATATGTGTCTTATTTCGATCTCGGTTCAATTTTAATGTTACCCGTAAGTACCGTTTTAGAATTTCCTTCTTTTGGAACCTAAATTTCTGGTGAAGAACCGGCTTTTTTTGGGGTTGAGACTCCCTAAGAGATATATTTTCTTTTTTGATTAGACCTTCTTTAATTCATCGTAGAGCTATTCTATTTTAGCGGAGTTCAATATTTTCGTCCTCAATGCTTTTAAGTTTTACTGAATCCCGAGTTACGTGTCTAATGCATTCGGCGTCGTTGGGCTTCTGTTAGATTTTTCTTTCATTACCGATCCGGATGGTGAGTATCAGGAAATGTTTCTACTATTTTTAAAAGGGTCAATAGATTGCGATAAATGGCTCTCCCAGAATCTGTAGAGCCTGCCTCCGAAGAGTGTGGATTCGCCAGTAGAACTGGACTGCCACCTGGAGTATTGTATCTGTTGGTTTTGTTCATTGCATTATTTATATACGGTTTGCACTAGGTATACGGGGAGTGGATTTTTGTCGCCTCTTACGACAGGCTTGTCTACCTCGGGTATATTCTAACCCCTACCCTGAGGGGGTTCGGCAGTGCTTGTGTCTACATTTGTTGTTTCCATTGATGCCTAAGATGGTCCATTCGAATGCCACTTTCTGTTGAATTGTAGTTACCTTTTAACAACATTCGAGTCTCCTGGAATTTCTTCTCACGTTTGTATTAGTTTTTTTGCGTTGTCTCCCTAGAGAACCAACTGAAACCGTCTATCGTCGATGTCGACTTAAGTTTTCCGTGAGGCTTATTGAAATTGAGCACAGTTACTTTTGATATATGGCTCAAGTCCAAATACTACCGAATAAATTATTCAACTCAACATTTTTGTGCAGTCTTTTCTATGAGGAGAGAAACCCCTTAAATGGAAGTTGACTTAACTTTCCACTTTCGAGTAAATTAACTTTTTCAATAAAATCCTGTTCGCAAATAATTTGCTCGGGGTGCAAACAAATTTGTTGTCGATTTCTTCTACTTGCAAAAATATTCCTACCAATCTCTCCACTCCTGCAGACGAGTACTTTGATGCTATTTCCAAGAAGTTGCACGTTAGATTATGTTCAGCGTTTGCAGAGTATACTCCTGAAACTATCCTTCCTAATTTGGAGAATTGGTAAATTTTGGCCCAGCTTTAAGTAACCTCTGCTTAATCTAGCAGATCCGTTATTTTCAATCAATCGATGTCTTTGGGAATCCGATGCTGAGGCTCCGTCATTGACCGGGAGATCCAGAATTCCATACTCCTAGAGTGGAATTCAAACCTTGACTTGACTGTCATCCTAGTTTTAGAATACATGTTTGCATTTATATCTGCCACAACATTTATGCCAATAGGACTTTCGGTTGATTGGAGACAGAGACTCTTCGAAAGTGGTTAGGTTAGGTTGAAGTGGCTGTCGGCATAAGAGCGGACACACTTAGACCACTATTGGTCCTTTGTGATACCACAGGGATTTGGGATAAAGCTTCCCCCTACTCCTTGAATCAATTGGAGCTTCTGACGAAGCGAAGTAGACATCTGATATTATTGTTTGTGAGATCACATGTGTCTTCATAGTAAAAGGCTCCAATATGAGGCTTTCTTTTTCTGGAGAGAGCAGTACATGTACAAAGCAGGTGAGGGGTCGTTCCCTCCACCTCTTCGTCCATAAGTCGTTCTGCATAAGTGTTTTGAGAATGCAACAAATCCTATTGCATATTTACCTATAAGACAGTGATGACACCTATAGTAGTAAAAATAATCCTTCTGCTTAGAGAGATCAAAATTTTAGAGCGTTTCAGATTCAGCTTAGGCCAAATCAGTTTTTGTCGCTAGATATGTAATACCACTTGTCCACCTAAAGTTTGTTTCTGTCCTTTAGCATGTGAGAGAAGTGACGTGTCCGAGTTCGACAAGTTCATCAGCCTTACAGTTCCCGGAATGCCCGTGCCTTGTGGCACAAAGCTAAGGTTCATGTTGAACTGCTCCAACAATAGCGTTGTCGGTCCATTGTGACATAGCTTTAAGACGAACGGTTGTGTTAGCCGCCGTTTTTAACCCCGTATCAAGTGGGGTCAAGTGTCAAAAGCAGCGGATCGTGCGTAATGCTCCATCAGTGCATAGGCAGACAGATCTTTGTATTACGTTTCTTATTTTATTGCGGTTGGTCGCTTTATCCAAAGCAGTCCACCAGAGAGAACTCCATACGAAAGTATCGGTCTTATAACGGAAACGTATATCCAGTAAGTGATGTGAGGTTGAAGGCACCATCTATTCCAAATGGTTTTTTACAAGAGAAAAGTGCTACAGCAGCTATTTATACCCTATCATAAGGGTATAATAATTTTGACACATAGTTTGTTTGACGTTTCTTATTTTATTGCGATTGGTCGCTTTATCCAAAGCAGTCCACCAGAGAGAACTTCATACGAAAGTATCGGTCTTATAACGGAAACGTATATCCAGTAAGTGATGTGAGGTTGAAGGCACCATCTATTCCAAATGGTTTTTTTAGAAAAGTGCTACTGCAGCTATTTATACCCTATCATAAGGGTATAATAATTTTGACACATAGCTTGTAACACCTCTTAATATTCATCGTAGACCCCTAATATGATATTTATGAGCAGGACGAAAACCTAACCTGCATATCAACTTTTGAGGCCCTTAAATTTATGCTAGAAAGCTAAACTTTGGAACATACATACTCCCAGGGTCCCGAAATGTTAAAGGGTAAAAATTTGTTAAATCCGCCCACAATTTAGAAAAACTCTTTTAAAGCTACAGTTGAAGTGTTGAACGGTTTGAACCTGAACAAAATATGTAAATACTGACTCCTTCACAAGTTTGCTATTTGAAGTTGTTAGCCACGCCTATTTTTTGAGGATGTTTTTAACAATGTATAGATACTTAGTCAATATTTATTCCAATATATCGCCCATACAAAGTTTTGTTCGCCACACCTACTTTTTGAGCGCGTTTTTAACAATATTTTATATTTATTGTTGTTTTCATCGAAAATTTCTATAGATAATGAACAAAATTGTATAATATATTCATAATATTTTTTCAAATATATAATAAAGGGTGATTTTTTAGCTGGTTTGGTTTTGGTAACACTGGTTTAGACAGCTGACGTATGTGTCACCTTGTGTCACTGTCAAACAGCTTCAGTTTGGTTTGCAATTTAACCATGGATCGTCTTACAAATGAACAACGCTTGCAAATTATTGAATTTTACTATCAAAATTCGTGCTCGGTTCGAAATGTTCATCGCGCGCTGCTTCCATTTTATGATCGGCATTCTCGACCTTCTGAGCAGTCTATTCGGAAGATTGTGACCAAATTTCGCACCAAATTTACTTTGTTGGACATTAAACCACCAACACGTTTACGTACTGTGCGTATTGAAGAAAATATTGCGGCCGTATCAGCTAGTGTGACAGAAGACCGCGAAATGTCGATTCGGCGCCGTTCCCAGCAGTTAGGCCTTTGTTACAGCACTACGTGGAAAATTTTGCGGAAGGATTTGGGCGTAAAGCCTTTTAAGATACAGCTGGTGCAAGAACTAAAGCCAGCCGACCTACCACAACGCCGAATTTACCGACCGATGATAACAAACTTTTTTTTGCCCGAAATGGAAGTTCTTGACTTGCATGATATGTGGTTTCAACAAGACGGTGCCACATGCCACACAGCACGCGAAACAATGGCGCAATTGCGAGGCGAGTTTGGTGAACAGTTAATTTCACGTTTCGGGCCGGTCAATTGGCCACCTAGATCGTGCGATTTGACACCATTAGATTATTTTTTGTGGGGGTATGCCAAGGCTAATGTGTATAGGGACAAGCCCGCTTCGATTGACGCACTGGAAGCCAACATCCATGCATTCATTCGTGAGATACCGGCCGATATATGTGAAAGAGTATGCCAAAATTGGACTCAGCGGATGGGCTACCTGAGACGCAGCCGCGGTCAACATTTGCATGAAATTATCTTTAAACATTAAATTGCAAGGTTCAAACTATCGATTCAAATAAATATTTCATTCATTTTTTCGAATTTTTTGTGTTTTTTTTTTAAAAAAAGTTCTAAACCTCTTAAAAAATCACCCTTTACAAAGTTTTTGGTCACGCACACATTTTGGGGGCGTTTTCTTAAATTAATTTTTTTATACCCTATCCTAAGGGTATATTAATTTTGACACATAGTTTTTAACACCCCTTAATATTCGCCGTAGACCCATAAAAGTATATATATTTATGATCAGGACCAAATCCTAAGACTATCTAGCAATGTCCGTCGTCCGTCCGTCCGTACGCAATTTTTAGGCCTTTAAAATTAAGCTAGGAAGCTGAAATTTGGACCACATATTCCCTAGGGCTCCGAAATGGCTAAGTGTAAAATGCCACGCCAACAATTTAGAAAAAACCGTTTTAAAGCTAAAGTTAGAGAGATAGAGTGTTACAACCTTCACAAGATATGTAGGCACTGCCCTCCTTTATAAGTTGGTCATATAAAGTTTTTTGCCACGCCTACTTTTTGTGGGCGTTTTTGACTAAAATGCTGTTTTCTTTGAAAATTTTCACAGAAAGCGAAAAAAACTGTTTAACAAAATATTTTCCCAATATTTTTTCCAACATATCGCCCATACAAAGTTTTTCACCACGCCCACGTTTTGGGGGCGTTTTTTCAAAAAAACTTTTCTTTTTTTTTTAATTAATAGAACTAAATAAAATGCTATCCATCATCTTCTTAATGCTTTTTTCTTTGGGGCATACAGGGATATGGATAGGGTATCATACTGTTCGCCCCAAGCGGACTGTAGCCTTTTCTTATGTTTTTATTTAAATTTCATAGAATGAAAAAAATGCTGTCCATCATTTTCTTAACTTTCTTTTTTTTCTTTTTGGCATATAGGGATATGGGTAGGGTAACATACTGTTCGCCCCAAGTGGACTGTACTTGCTTACTTACTTAACGGGCTCCCGACCCGAGAAGAGTCCCTGCTTGAGATACGCAGCCTTCCATCCTCTGCGATCCCGAGCACGCTGCTTGTCTATGTTGTCCAGACCAAGCGCTCTGGCATCCGCGACGGCTTGGTCTTTAAAACGGAGATTCGTTCTTCCTTGTCGTCTCGAACCTGTGCGCTGGGATTCGAAGATCCTCTTGGCTGGAGCGTTGTTGTCCATTCGCTCGATGTGGCCGAGCCAGTGTAGTCGACGAGTTTTGGTTTTTCGGACTACATCCACATATTGGTACAGCTCATAGAGTTCGCGGCTGTATCTTCTCCTCCATTCGCCCTCCTCACAGACAGCGCCAAATATCCGTCGAAAGATTTTTCTTTCTAAGGATCCCAGTATTAACTCTCCTTTCCTGCTTATCGTCCAGCACTCGGCGTCGTATAGCAGAACTCGCAGGATAAGGGTTCTGTAGAGAATGCACTTTGTCCTTCGAGTTAGGAGTTTTGAACCCATTTGTTTTGCCAAACCGAAGTAGCAGCGGTTTCCTAGGGTAATTCTTCGACGGATCTCCACTAAGATGTCATTTGTGGAGTTGATGTTTACCCCAAAGTAGATGAACTCCTTAACTACCTCGAAGTTGCTCCTATCAGCAGTGACATTTTGTCCTAGTCGGTGGACAGATGATTGTTTGTTTGTTGATAGCATATATTTAGTCTTGTCCTCATTCACTTCAAGGCCAACTAGTTTCGCCTCTTCTTCAATAGCCGTGAAAGCCTCTATCAAGGCACACTGGGATCGACCGATGATATCTATATGGCCCGCATACCCCAGCAGTTGGACTGATCTTTTGAAGATAGTGCCTTCCGTGTTGACACCTGTCCTGCGACTACCTGCTCAAGAACAAGAATGACTGTAGCCTTTCCTTATGTTTTAACTCTTTTCTGGTTATAAGGCTTCCAACTCAACTTTTTATCTATAATCAGACCCAAATATTTCTCTTCTTCAGAGAAAGTTAAGCTTACGCAGTTTATGGAGGGAGGGTCAATAAGAGGAATTTTATATTTCCTTGAGAAGAGCACCAGTTCAGTTTTGTCAGGGTTGACACCCAGGCTACACAAACTATCTACTTACTACTTACTACCTTGTTGAGAGCGTTTTGGAGAAGATCTTTAATAATACTGAGTTGTTTGTCTTAGACGGCACGCTGCTTCCAGTTATTCAGACCAAGCGCTCTGGCATCCGCGACGGCTTGGTCTTTGAAACGGTCTTCCTTGTCGTCTCGAACCTGTGGGCTGGGGCTCGAAGATCATCTTGGCTGGATCATCATTGTCCACTCGCTCGATATGGCTGAGTCAATGTAGTCAATGTAGTAGAAATTCGTTGGCTATTCCAGGATTTGTCTTACAATTAGTGTGAAAATGTGGTCAATTGTCGATTTGCTGGGCAGGAAGCCACACTGATACTTGTCGCTTAGTGTGTTGCAAAACGGTTTGAGCCATTAAGTAAGGATATGTCTCGATAGTTCTTGCAAGACATTGGATCGCCTTTCTTGTAGATGGGGCATTTTCAGCTGTTAGTCCAGTCGTCGGACATGGTTTCTTCCACCCATACTTGGTTGGTGATTTGGTGCATGAACCCTACTAAAGCATCACCGCCATGTTTGAAAAGGTCCAAAGCCAGCAGACTTGTTGTTTTTCTGCTTTTAAATAGCCATAGCAATTTCTTCTAAACTGGGAGGTGGAGTTTCCTCCGCATTGATAGGACGTGGGTTCTCTCCTTGCCGTACCACTTCCGTTAAGAAGCTCCTAGAAATTCAGCTTAAAAACATCTACAATTCCCTGCGCTTCGGTGACTTCGTTTTTCATCAACATTTCGAAGATTCAGCGTTCTGAGCTTGAAGACAGCCGCCAGTTCCTTGGGTTTCTTGTAGAACATTCGGATGTTCTTTCGATCGCTGGATCCTTCGATTTCTTTGGGCTGGGAGGCTGCGTATGGCCTTTTCTTTCTACGCAAGGTTTTCTTTTTCTCCGTTCTCTTGGCTCGATACTCTCCCCCCCCCTGCTCTTGTTTTCCGATGCAGCGCTGGTATATCTGCACGTAGTGTCTCCATTTGTTGTTTGCATTTGTGGATGGTGAGTGCATAGCGGAGAGTATCTCGCTCAGGCGCTCTCTGCTCCAACCGTCCTAAGGCGTTCAACGTGAAATTTATTTTTCTGTGCAACTTCGATTTATTGACGGACACTCGAGCTCTAAATCTAGCCACTACGAGAAAATGGTCAGAGTCGACGTTTGCCGGTACGTGTGCACGATGAGTTGTGGTCGATTTGGTTGAATGTTCGACCATCTGGAGAGCGCCAGGTTGCTTTGTGGATCCTTAGCCTTGAAAACCTAGTGCAATTTATCACCGTGTTAGGAGCTGCCGCAAAGTCGATTAGTCGGAAACCATTGTCTGTTGTAGTATCGCGAAAGGTGTGTTTTCTAACTAATCCGCCAAAGATAGTTTCCTTACGGATTTTAGCTTTAAAGTCCCCGAGCACGATTTTGACTTTGTACTCCCTCCCGACTTGCTTCGTAGGCACCATTCAGGAGATCATTAAACTCCTCATCACCGCCAGTTTTTGAGCAGCACCCAGAGTGTACAACGTACGTACATTCCAGGTGCATACTCTTAAATCATAAGCCTCTGTCGTTCCGGGTCGTTATCTGAAAAGAGGGTAGACGACACAACCCCCAACCTCGACCGTCAGATCCATAAACAAACTTGGATTGATGCCAGTACTCCACTACGGGAATGCAAATGCTGCTGTTGGCCCATTAAGGCCTTATCCGCCACAATCTCTTTTCTAAAACCCTGACTTGTGCTGAAAATCCACAAAACTCCAAATACGAATGGTGATTTGTTAAAAGGGCATCAGACACATTTTTTTCGATTTTAATGTTTTGATCAATTATTTATCTATATTAGTAGAGCTATAATTTGCTAAAACGACATCAGTAACATAAATTTTTTACCGTTTATGGGCATGAGGGACTGACTGATGCCCTTTTATCAAACTCAACATTTCATAACGGTGCAACATTTCATTGTGAAGAGGCAAAGGCATCCTATGTTTTAGATTTCAAAGGATGCTATTAGCAGCTGGTACCATTTCGTGTACCAGAAACATATAAAATTATATATCTATATATATAAACTGCAGTTAAATAATTATGTTCCTTAGCATTATTGTTTTTGTTTTTATATACGAAACGCTGGTGAAACGCTTGATGGTTGGATGGCACGGGTTCTTCCACAGATATGTGTCGCTTTGACGTAATATTTGCTGGTCTTTGCCTGCTATTACCTCCTTATCCGACTAAATTCGCGCAATCACCTCTGGCATTCTGTCGATCTCCAGATTATCTCCAGAGTTCTCCAGTAATCGCAAAGCACTTCGTATAGTTGACCGAAGAGGAACTTTTGCGATAAAATCTTACTTTGCGAGACCTGACTAAAGGAACTAAAGGACTAAAGGAAAGGTGGTTTTCTCCCTAGCAGCGGGATGACAATGATGGGCCGCAGTCTTTCCCCTCCGTTTGGTCTCGCAGCTTCAGATTTCCATTTGTCTTTTCTGCGAAATATAAATTCATTTAGTTTATTTATATTTAGAATTTAAATTGTATAGTTAGGTGATATATTGAGTAAAAGTTATCCTTAAGGATACCTTGAAAAAAAACCGAACGCCAATCTAAGATTGGCCCACTTGTTCGTAGTAGAATTAAACACAGGAATAATCGTTATAAATTATTATATATTTCAAGCAAGTTCACAATGTGTATGATCACGTTCGTCTCCAACTTAGAATTAATTCCAAAAATATCAAATACCTAAAACCTAACTTCGCCTTGGCCTTGGTTCCCACGCAAGCTCGAACACGTCCGCGCGTGCAGGAAATGCAAGCGATGCAACTTATGCTATGCACTTGCTGGGTGTACTCGCATTTCAAATGGGCAGGTGGCTACCGGCGTGTGTTAACTGCCGCCCCTTCAAATATATGCGTCTCGCAGATCAATGACCGAACATGAGGAGCAACTTAAAGTTCTGCTGGGTTGTTGAACTCCTGTTGTACGTTGTGCTGGGCGAGGAATGCGCTTCCGGCGAAAAGACAGGCGAAGTTCCGGAATGTTGACCCTTCCGTAGATCTTTCTCCACAATAGGCAGATGGCGATAGCTATGACTATGGCGATAAAGATTTCTGCAATGATAGAAGAATTAAGGTGTTCTTTTAAGGTTTTAATATGTTCAATGTTCTTGACGCTTATATCATGTACAAATTCCAGGTTAGGCTTGACCCTTCTGCTGGTTACGTTGGCCAGGACAGCAGGAAGCGCTTGAAGCATCGAAGCGGACCCGCTGAAATATGTCTGGTCCTTGATGGTTACCGTGTCATTGTACAATTGGATGAGATAGGTACCTTCTAGAGGAATAGAAGAATTTTTATTTAAAATCGAACCATTAAAGTTCGTCACGAAGATTGTATTCTCCCCAATAAATTCGATGACCTCTTCATTAGTGCCCTTGAAGTCGCATGCTGCAGTGCCGCCCTTAAGGATCTTGGGGAGGCATGTGTCTTCTGCTAGTTTCTTTAAGACGCTAGGTTAGGTTAGGTTGAAGTGGCAGTCAGATAGAAGTCCGACTCACTTAGACCATTGTGATACCACGTGGATCTGAAGTTTCTGCCTACACGTTGAACAATTTTGAGGAGCTAATAAAGCGTGAGAGACATTTTGGGTCGGTTGAGTTTGGATCATTAAGATCATTATAGAAGAAGGCCCCCATATGGAGGTTTCGCTTTCGAGAGAGAGCAGGGCATGCGCAGAGAAGGTGTAGAGTAGTCTCCTCCTCCTCCTCATCCAAACAGCTCCTACAGAAGTCGTTGGAATAGGCACCAAGCCTTGCTGCATGCCTGCCTAACAAACAGTGTCCAGTTATGACACCAATTGTAGCACCAATGTGCGATCGATTAAGGGTAATCAAGCTCCTTGAGCGTCTTAGATCCAGCCTAGGCCAAATCTGCTTCGTTGTCAGACAAGTAGTACCATTTGTCCATCTGTGGTTAGTTTTTTCTAATGCATCCAGTTTAAACAAGAGCTTGCACGTGGAAACTGGTGTGCCTAAGGAGCCCTTTTCAGGCAAGATTGAGAGGGTAGTTCCAGGTTTGGCGAGTTCGTTGGCCTTGCAGTTACCCGGAATGTCCCTATGCCCCGGCACCCAACAAAGGTGAATGTTGAACTGCTCAGCCATCTCCTTTAGAGATGATCGGCAATCTAGGGCTACTAAAGAGTTAATAGAGACAGAGTCCAGACACTTGATGGCGGCCTGACTGTCCGAAAAGATTCGAATATCCTTTACGGATACCACATTCTTTCTTAGCCAGGACAAGACTTTCTTTATCGCCATAACTTCCGCCTGGAAAACACTACAATGATTAAGAAGACGGAAGGAGAGACTGAGATTGAGCCTGTCTGAGAAGACACCTCCACCCACTCCATCATTTGTTTTTGAACCATCCGTGTAAAAATGGATTGATTCTTCTTCCGGCAAGGCATCCTCCCAAAAGGATCTAGGGGGATGGATATCTGGAAGTTTTTGTCGAACAGCAGTTGGGGTGTGGTGTAGTCTATATTCCTAGAAGGGATTCTGAGTATGTTCAGAATTGCAGAGTGGCCGATTTCACTATCGGCCCATTGAGAAGTTGCTTTGAGGCGAGTGGCCGTGGTAGCAGCCGTCTGTCTGCTAAAGATGTCAAGGGGTATCAAATGGAACAGAATGTCGAGTGCAGCTGAGGGAGTGTTGCGAAGCGCTCCGCCTATGCATAAATATGCTGATCTCTGGACTCTGCCTAGTTTATCGCGATTTATCGCTTTCTCTAAGGCAGTCCACCAGACAATTGTTCCATACGTTAGTATCGGTCTTACAACCGAGATATATAGCCAGTGAGTAATTCGGGATTGTAGTCCCCATTTGTTTCCAATAGCTTTTTTGCAAGAAAAGAGTGCCACCGTAGCTTTCCGGACTCTTTCTTGTATATTAGATTTCCAGTTGAGCTTCCTATACAGGATGAGACCTAGGTATTTGGCCTCGTCAGAGAAGACTAAGCTGGTACCCTTGATTGAAGGGGGGTCGACTCGTGGGATTTTGTATTTCCTAGTAAAGAGGACAAGTTCGGTTTTGTGGGGATTGACGCCTAGACCACAACTGTAATCCCATCTTATTAGCTTGTTAAGAGCATTTTGTAGGAGTTCTTTTAAGATGTTAAGGTGCTTCCCCGATACGGCAATAGCAACGTCATCTGCATAGGCAATCACTTTGCAGCCCTCTCCTTCCAGGATTCCAGGATAACAAGCAGTTTGTTCACCACAAGATTCCAAAGAAGTGGGGATAGGACTCCTCCTTGCGGGGTTCCCCTGCTGACAGATCTTCTGGCGGAGGTCATACCCAGCTTTGAGTTAATAATCCTACTGGTTAGTAGTTGATTAATGAACTCGCCAAGTGTGTTATCCACTTTTAGATCCGACAGTGCAGTTGAGATCGCGGATGTATTGACGTTGTTAAAGGCGACTTCTATATCGAGGAAGGTTACCATTGTATACTCCTTATGGTGAAGGGAATATTCAATTGAACGTACTAACGAGTGTAGGGCTGTTTCTACAGATCTGCCTTTGCAATAGGCATGTTGGGAGGTAGACAGCAGCCTTTTGTCAATGTTGGTACGAATATGGATATCTATCAATCTTTCTAGAGTTTTTAGGAGAAATGATGATAGACTGATGGGTCTGAGATCTTTCGGAGTGACATGGGAATATTTGCCAGCTTTGGGTATGAAAACCACTTTCACTTCTCTCCATAACAGCGGAATGTGGACCAGTTCAATACAACTTTTCAGAATTAACTCCAACACCGGTAGAATAATATCTGATGTTTTTTGTAATTCGGCTGTGTAGCCCCCAAAGTAGCCTGTCCCTGGTAATTAGATCGTGAATGTTGGTTATGTGAGTCCTTACCCTGTTTGGGTTCGTACTACTTATAACATGGGAGCTACCTGGGAAGTGGGTATCTAATAGCAGATTAAGCGATTCCTCGCTAGACGTAGTCCAAGAGCCATCCGATTTTTTGAGACAGCTGGGCATCGTTGGATTTGTAGAGAAGATTTTCCTTAGCCTAGAACCTTCGGAGGTATCCTCTATTTTGCTACAGAAGAGTCGCCACGATATTCTTTTGGCTTTCCTCAATACTTTTTTATAGGATTTGAGGGATACTTTGTAGGCATCCCAGTCAGAATCTGTTCGTGTGGCCTTGGCTTTATTGAACAGTTTCCTGTAGACATTCCTAAATGGGTTCAATTCCGATGTCCACCAATGCGGCTTACCTTGCCTCTCGGTCTAGTGAGAGGACACGAGGAGGACAATGATTTATTTAGAGCCATAGTGAGTTCCCTTACTTTATGATCAAGCTCGTTGGTGTCATGAGGGGGACTTAATAGCATAGAGCTCACTGAATGCCATAGTGAATCTCTGTACAGGAGCCAATTTGTCTTGCGGTAGTTCCGGAAGGTTGATTGGCGGGAAGGGTCATCATTTAGACTGAATTGAATGTACCTGTGATCCGAAAACGAGTGATCAGACGAGACTTTCCAATTACCAATCAATTCAATGATGAAATCAGAGACGAGAGTTATGTCTAAGACCTCTTGTTGACTTCTGGTTATAAAAGTAGGTTCACTACCTCTGTTGCAAACAATGAGATTTGTGTGTAAAATATAATCAAAAAGTGACTCGCCTCTGTAGTTTGTATCGGAACTGCCCCATACTGAGTGATGAGCGTTGGCATCACACCCAATTATGAGTCCAGTGTTGCGTTTTTCAGCTTCTTTTACAAGATCCTCCAGGGTCTTACCTGGGAGATCTCCCACGATATCATGGGCGAGATAGGCCGAAGTCAGCCAGTACGTGCCTTTGGCCGTCTCTAGCCTCGCTGTGGTTATGTCTCGTCCGCTGAAATTAAGGAGTAAAAATACATTAAGACTACTTTTCACTAATATGCAGGATCTAGGGTTACCTTTGTCTGATACATAAAGTGCGTAGTATCCCGGAGTCCTGAGTCCGCAAACCAGGTTGTTGACAATCCATGGTTCTTGGATCAGGACGATATCTTCTCTATCTTGAGAAAGACGGAGAAGCAAGGAGGCCGAAGCCTTTTTGGAGTGTTGGAGGTTTATCTGTACTAACTGCAGCATCAATTGCTACAATTAGGCAGAACTACTTCCACCACGGTCTTATCTAGGCCCTCTGATTCCGAAGATGAACCAAGAAGTTCATCCTCACTAAGAAGAAGAACCTTGTTTAGGCAGTCCTCCGTCTCCATGTCCGACAACGTGTCAGTAATAGAGGCAGTGGGCCTGGTTGGGGTCGCCTGGTCTGCGGAGACATCGTCTTCCATGTAAGGAAAGGATACCGATGTACCCGGGTCAGAGGCTGCGGAATCGGAGTCTAAGGGGTGAGGAGGCAGTTTGCCAGTCTCTAACTCATCCTATTTATAGACGCGCAGAGTGATTTTCTCCCAACCAAAACTTATCATGCCGTTGGTCTGCGCCAAAGGAGCAAGGGATTCCTGGTTGATTACTATAATAGCAGATCTATAGGCACCCCTTTGCTCTTCCAGCTTAGCGACCTTCCAGTCATGGGTGGGTAATGCGCTGGATGACTTCCAGGACTTCATCCGCGGATGGTGGTTCGATGGGGATCCAGAGTGCGAGCTTAGCTTAGCACCCGGCCAAATCTCTCCTAGACTGCTTACAGCCGACTTATAGAGATCGACAGATCTTGTGTCCGCGCAAGCGATTGAGTATTCGGTGGCGGTCCAGGGGTTGCCCTGATGAAGGGTAGAAAGCTACTTAAGAGCTTCAGCTTGACCGTTTACCACCGTTCGGGAGATATCGTGCCGCCTATGTCGCTGCGATCAATGACAGCAACCACGATTTTGTCTTTGAGGACATCGCTGAAGGACCTGAGAGGTTTAACGGCGGAGGTGCTGGTGTTATGCACCTTGGGACGTTTTGAAACCGGAGCGGTTTCTTCCACCGACCTCTGGCGCTTAGACGTAAAGTCACCGCTGGTCTGCTTGTCCAGGGAAGAACGTCCTTTGGTTTCAGGACTCATCTAGAGAAAAACTTCTCGAGAATCATTGACCCTACTCAGCCCCTACAACTCGGCAAGTTCGACGCTCGGAGTAGGGGCTTTAAGACGCTATCTTCGCATACCGATGTGTTCCCTATGCGGATGCAGTCACCCTTGAGTCCGTAAGTCATGTCGTGATTGAGTAAAAGTTTCGTATAGTCCAAGTCGATTTGTCTCCCGTCCTTGATTGCCGCGCGAGCGTTTATCAAAAGGAAAATGTTGGTCCCAACTTTAGGGATTGCTAGGACATACAGCAATAGGGTTCCATTGCTATATACAGAAGGTCGTCCATACTCCACTGCCTCCACGAAGTTTTGATAAGGTAGAGTTTCCAGCTCGTTTATGATATTGTGTATCTCTTCGGAGTCTAATATGTTGCTATTAACTATTCCGGTCTTTGCCATTTGACAGGCCCTAACTATTTCATTTACCCCTTCTTTTAATATAAGTACCTTGTCAAGTAAGTCGTGTCTTAGTCTCTCCGCATTCCCCTCCTGTACGGCGTTATTATAGCCGTCAATCATTTTGTTGACCTTATTCATGACTTCATGCGTCGCCTCGAAGAGTTTTTCGTTAATTCTGTACTGCTCGTTATTGTTCTCTATTATGTCTGTCTGCGTCTGTAGGAGTTTTCCCCAATCAGTGGCGTCAGGGGAGCCTGCCAGCCATTTCCAGGCACTCCCAATCCAGTCGATAGATGGAGTCCGTCTTGTCTTCGGTTCGCCTAGTTCTCTCAGTCGATCTTTTATTTGGTTCAGGTGATAGGCTAAAATCAGTTGCATCTCATGATCTGCTACGTGTTTCGCGGCCAACTGCTCAGTTTGTTCGATGAGCGCGTTATACTTCCTTAAGTCAATGACATGGATTAACTTGAAATAACCATTTATTACCCAAGCGTTGCCTTCTTTAATGGTCACGATCGAAAATTTGTATTCAAAAATGTGCAAGGCCTGCACAGGAACCAAGGAAGCTAGACTGTAATACAATTTCAATAGTTATTTTATTAATTAGCTAAATACAAAATTTTCATCGGATTCTTCTTGAAATACCAATTTTTATATAAGTTGTTTCTTGTTTTCTCAAAAAAAAAATCAATTTATTACTTAATCTAGGTATGCATGCTAGGGAGTCATTCCCCTTTTTTCTTTTTTTCTTTTTTTTTTCTTTTTTGGTTTGTGTTCAATTCTGTTTTTTTACTTTTTTTTTTTTGATTTGTGTTCAATCCCATTTTAAGTTTTTTAAATGTACTTTATGAATTCTTCTGCCACTAGCTGTCGTTACCGTTACGCGGTTGTCCTTTGCGACAATTTCTTTTCGATATAACGGTTTGTTTTTACCCTTTACGCGTTTCACGGCAGCATACACTACCTCACCCTCGCAGTACCTTCTAGGCGCACTCCTCTTTCGGTTTAGTCTTGCATTCCTGGCCTCCATATTTCTCTTAATGATACCCCTCAGTTCCTTGTTGATTTTCGAGCGAATGTTTAAAAGGTTTTGGAAATTCACTCTCTGAGATCTGTTAAAGAAGACATCCGTAGGCTTGCGTTTGATGTTGTTATTATAGCGGTGTTATTATAGCGATCTACCGCTATGTCGACGAGTTCCTTAACATTGAGATCCGGGTGCTCGACTTTAAGACACCGGTAAATTTCTAATATCGTAGAATGATTTTTCTTTGATGTGGAAAAATTTTGAGAACTTGGGAAATTTGTCGATGACGGTTAAGAATCTTTTATTCTGAATTTCCATGATATCCATATGAAGAATCTCACATGAATATTTGGGGACGGTGTCGCTTGAAACTCAGGAGTCAGTGGGTGTCTGTCATATTTATTTAGGCCACAAATCTCGCACGAGGCAGCGAATTTCCTAACTTGAGACATCATATGCGGAAAATAAAATTTCTCTAGAATTTGCTCCCTATTTTCCCTAGGAGCGCGATGGGCTCTCCTATGTTCCTTTTCTATTATTATGAGTCTACGCTCCTCATTGGCGACATCCTCAACGATTCGTTGCGTGACTCGTATCTTGTAATTATGAAAGTTCTCCAGATAAGCGCTTTGGAGCAACCCAAGGTATTCCTCCGGAATTTTTATTCCATTTACTACCCCTGGGTTAAGCTTTTCCCTTAATACCTCTACGAGATTGTCTCGACGTAACCTGTTCATGGAAATGTAATGGCGATGATAGCCAGGGTGAGGCTCCTCGTGAGAGCGCAGATCGATACCGATCTTAAAAATCAGTTGGTTCCTGAAAACGTTTATCGGGGCCTCCACATGTGGTATAAGGTCGGAGTTGTCCTGGTCGGCACTATGTACCGTACAGGATTCTGCGTCGCTACCAGGGAGCTCACAAAATCCTTCCTCAGCCGTACCAGTCTGGGAGCCCTCGGTTGCGATGTCTGTCACCTCACCTGTACGTGAGTTGGATTGTGCCTCGCTAGCGGTTTCGGTGCTGGTGTCTGACAGATGATTGACCTCTGTCCCTAATCGCGAAAGAGCATCAGCCACAAAGTTCGATTTACCGGGAGTGTAAATCAACTCGTACTTGTACTCCTCAATCGTTGCCTTCCATCGTTTGAGCTTAGCGTTGTGATTCCTGTTGCTCAAGGCAAACGTCAGGGGCTGATGGTCGGTGAAAATTTTGATCTTCTTGGCTCCATACAGATAATTTCTCAAATTATCCAGAGCCCAGACTATGGCGAGCATCTCTTTTTTGTTGGTCGCGTAATTCTCCTCTGTACGATTCAGGGAGCGAGAGATGTATGCCACAGGCCTTTCCTTACCGTGTTCACCTTGAGATAAGACCGCACCAATAGCGTAGTCGGAGGCATCCGTGGTCAAATTAAAGCCTTTTTCAAAGTCCGGAAATGCTGGGACATCCGCAGTCGTAAGTAGCTCTTTCAGAGTTTCGAATGACTTAACCGCATCGTCTTCGAGGGAGATTGCAACGTTCCTCGATTGGTTGGCTCTAACGTGTGAAAAATCCCCACGTGTTATGTTGGTTAGGGGTTTTGCTATCTTGGCGTAGTCTCTAATGAATTTTCTATAGTAGGACGTTAAACCAAGGAATCTCTTTAATTCTTTCAGATTCCTCGGAGGGAGAATCTCCTCTATGGCCTTAACCTTTTTGCGATCTGGGAGTATGCCCTCGGGAGTAACCAGATACCCGAGGAATTCTACACTGGTGGTCAAGAAATGGGTTTTCTCCAGATTGATTTTTAATCCGGCTTCATTCTATTTGGAAAAAACTGTTTCAATGTCCCTCAAATGGTCTTCCTCAGATTTGCTGAATATGATTATATCATCGATATAAACATAACAGATTTTGCCGATTAACTCTTTGAGTACATCGTCAATCATCCTTTGAAAGATCGCAGGAGCGTTTTTAAGACCGAATGGGAGTCTAAGATATTCGTACTTCCCATTCATTGTCGAGAGGGCTGTCTTCGGGATATCCTTGTCATTCATCAAGATTTGATGAAATCCCGAAGTCAAGTCAAGTGTCGTGAAGACTTTTGCGTCGCCAAGACTGGCAAGTGTACTATTGATGTCTGGAATGGGGTATGTATCCGGGGTTGTTACAGCGTTCAAGCGCTTGTAATCGATCACCATTCTATACTGTTTTTCGCCGTTGGGTTTTGGCTTTTTAAGAACAACCCATATGGGTGAGTTATAGGGGCTGTTCGAAGGGCGGATAATGTTCTCCGATAGTAGCTCCTTAACCTGTCGCTCAACCTCTTGCCTCATGCAAGCTGGGTAAGGGTAGCTTTTAGCATATATCGGCTCATCTGTATTCGTACGGATTGCGGCTCGTACGTTGGTTTTTATTTCCTCATTACCCACAGGACCGAAGAGGTTATTGAACTTTTTGCAAATGGTTTCCAATTTGGATCTATAGAGTATGGGAAAGTCTCCATTTAGGGTTAGCATTTGGTTAACTGTATTTGAAGGGCGGTTTTTTAAGAAAATTACCTTATCGGATTCTATGGTAAGTTCGTTGGTTTCTCTGTTGATGACGGCCTTTAACTCTTTTAGAGTGTCATCGCCAATTATGCCGTCGAATGATGTTAAACTTGGGAGAACGAAGAATGTAATATTTAATTTGCAACCTAACTCATGAAAGAACTTCCCACAAATTTTGTTTTCGATGAGAATTTTCCCAGCGGGGCTATTTACGTAAAATGGCTTTTGCACCGGATCGGGGCGGGGAACCAAATTGGGCCTAATAAAATTTTTGTTAGCCCCAGTGTCTACCAAGAAATTTAGAACAACTCCGCTCCGCGTAACATACTCTATGTATGGTACGCTGGGAACGAGGCACCTACCATAACATTTTCCTGTGCCGTTTCCTCGACGGGTTCAGCCTCCCTTGATGCCTCGGGGCTGACCAGTTCAAGATGATACAGCCGCTGCTGCTTGCGCGGGTTATTGTTATCGGACCTTGGTTCCCGCTTGAACCTATTCTTAGGCCGATTCATATAGTTCACATTCCTTGTTTGAACGGAACTGTCTACCTCCATTTTAATTGGTGGCTTCGGAGCCGTTGGCCTCTGGGGCGAATATCGCCGTTGGAACCCTGAGTTCCAACGCGGATATGGTCCCTGGGCAAAGTTACCCCTTGACCTATCGGTAGGTCTGGAGGGTCCTGCGATATCCCTGAAATCGTGGTTGATGGGGGAGCTTATTGTATTGGGTGCCCTCACATGCACCGAATTGTTTCTGAAATTTAAGTTTTGCATCTCCAGACAAGCTGAATATGCTTCAGGTAGAGTCCTAGGCTTTTGAATGATTAAGAGTCTTGAGAGGTCCCCACTCAACCCTCGTATGAACACATCTAATGTTCGATTTCTATAAGTTTCCACCAAAGCACTCATTGTTTCCGTGGAGTAAACCTCAGCCCTAATCTTACTTATGATGAGGGAAAACTGACGGTTTACCGTCGCGTAAAAATCATCAACTCTTGAAGAACCCTGCGTTAGCTGATTGAGTTGGTGTTCTAGTGTTCGAATGTCTCGCTTTATCAGCGTAATGAAGGGAGAGGATCCTCTTCATTTCAACCCAGTCATTATCAAATATGTTGTATGAGACCAAGGCGGAGTCTGCCTTGAAGGTCAGGGCTTCTGGCGTATATGTTGCAATATTGCCCTGTAGATGGGTTTGTTACGGACTATTTCGTAATCCCTTAGGATAGTTTCTACACTATGGACCCAGGAGACGTAATTCACCGGGTTTCCATCGAAGGTTTGGAGTTCCTTGACAGAGTCAGGGAGCTTGGAGATGTCCTTTAAGTCCTGTTTACAGGTTGGCCCATGTAATTGTTCCACCTGTCTGGCCTCAGGGGCGGGGACGCCTCCCAAATCCGATTGCTCCAGGACTGAGATTCGACCTGCAATTTCTCTTAAGTGGTTGCTCACGGAATTGATTGTTTCCGGTGAACCAGATTGTTCTATTCTACCCATACGGTTCTCCAGTCCTCTAAGCTGCTCGAGGACGGAGGTGACCGCACCCGTGAGTTGCGTAACTGAGTTCTTAAGTTCATCCATGCTAACGGATAAGAATCAAAAGTATAAACGAGATGTGTAGTGCAAGCGCAGGTGAAGTAACCCCTTGAATATATTTTATAACCTAGTGGCAGACGCGAATTCGGTTTTGATTTTTATATAAAGATTCACAGATTAATTAATTAAATACGGATCTGTCTTTTTTTCCTCGTTTGCTTTGTATTTCTAACTTTGTCGTTGTTAGCCCAACAATTTTATGCATTTATTCATTAATTAATTTGATTTTTGCTTTTACTTTTCAGTGTTAATTATTTTCACTGGATGCCTGCTAAGCGCTCTCCATTAAACTGTTCGGGGTAGTTACCGTCCTGACGGAAGGCTCGTATGTGTCCGTTTTAGTCGTTAATGCAGTTATTTTGCAGCGACCTACTAAGGTACGAGGGTCTTCACACGGATAATTTATTAAAATTTTCGGTGAACTGGCCCCTTTTTTCGTGAGAGTTGGCCCCTAGGCATAAATGTTAAGAAAAATTATAATTTTATGATCGGTAATTTACTGCATAGGCAGTGAGTAATTTTCAAATATTCACTTTTGTAATACTTCTTAAACTAATCTTACTACAATCCTAGAATGATTGGTGACATATTTCTCGTAGCTTAGTTAGGTCCTTTTTCGTCTTCCTTTATATTCTGCTGCTTCACTGTAGTCGCCTGACTTGTCTTTGTATTTCCTTCAGTTTCGCTTTTCGTCCAATTCACTTGGCTGTATTCGTTGTTCTTTTCACACAATTTTTACTTAATGTTTCTTATTCCTTGTTGCATTTTTTACTTTGCATGAGTTTTTACTTATTATCCCTTTATCATTCAGTTCACTTAGCTAAACTTCTTGTACTTTCTTTTTCACACAATTTTTACTTAATGCTTCTTTTTATCATAGCATTTCTATTTTGCATGGGTTTTCACTTAATATTCTTTTATCTTCAGCTCACTTGGCTACACTTATTGTATCTTTCTTTTCACACAATTTGCTTCTTATTTTGTTGCATTTTTTCTGGACTCTGACTTTTCTAATGTCCTTCTTCATCAGGTCCCTGCTCGGGCGCCAGTAAAAGTTATCCTTAAGGATACCTTGAAAAAAAACCGAACGCCAATCTAAGATTAGCCCACTTGTTCGTAGTAGAATTAAACACAGGAATAATCGTTATAAATTATTATATATTTCAAGCAAGTTCGCATGTGTATGATCACGTTCGTCTCCAACTTAGAATTAATTCCAAAAATATCAAATACCTAAAACCTAACTTCGCCTTGGCTTTGGTTCCCACGCAAGCTCGAACACGTCCGCGCGTGCAAGAAATGCAAGCGATGCAACTTATGCTATGCACTTGCTGGGTGTAATCGCATTTCAAATGGGCAGGTGGCTACCGGCGTGTGTTAACTTCCAGCAAACGTCATAAAACAAATTCGCAAGAAGTGCACAGTACGTGTTTGTCCCTCTACCCCCAATCCATCTCGTTTGTTGCTGCTTCCGCTTGAACATACTTGGTACACAGTGATTTCAGAAATCCAAATTTGGACCGAAATTTTACTTTTAACGAGTTTGATGAGTAACCCTTTATCCTTACACTGAAATTGTTGTTGCGGGTGATTTCAATGTTCACAATTCGAATTGGCTTCGTCATTCTGGACAGACAACACTCGAAGGCAGGTATGCTGAGATCTTTGCTGAGGTAAACAACTTAACCCAGCTTGTAAATGAGCCGACACGAATCCCGGACATAAGTAGTCCAACCGCCAACACACTGGAATTGTTTCTTACCTCTCACCCAGATAAGTATACTATAAATGTATTATCGCCTCTAGGTTCGTCAGACCACTGTGTCATATCGGCGAATTTCTTATACTCCAACCACAAAGTTAAAGAACAAGCTCCTTTAAGAACCGTATAGCAATACTAGAAAGCCAACTGGGAAGAATTAAATGGTTTCGTTAGGAGTTTTAACTGGTCGCTATGCTTTCTCGATGGCGATGTGGATGCTGCTGCTGATATGATAACAAACATAATTCACTTGGTTATGAAACGTTTTATCTCTAATAGGATAAAAAGTATCAAACCCAAGGTGAACGCATGATGTGACTTGTACTGCAAGGAGATTATCAGGTTAAAAGAGGTGAGCATTCAGTCTTATGAGGCCACCCCAATTGAGGAAAACCGAATAAAGCTCAAACGAGCCATAAATGACTGCAATGGTCACATAAATCGTATCAAATTCTCCTACGACCAAAAGTTGAGGCAAAAAATACCAAAAAGTCCCACCGGTAGTAAACACTTTTGGTCGTTTGTTAAGAATATAAAGAATTCGGTCACAACATCTATCCCGGCACTCATTCCAGCTGCCAGATCTTTATATAAGTCAATCTACTTGTTGCTCACTTTGCAGCTAACTCAACGCTCCCAGATTGTGCTCTATCTCCCCCTGTACTAGAGCGCGTAGAATATACTATGGGACTAATTTATTTTCAATGCTGCGAGATCTCAACTTACATAAATCCGCTGGTCCAGTTGGTATTTCTCCTATAGTTCTGAAGAGGTGTTCTTCCACGCTGGCATAACCACTGTGTTAGCTTTTCTATCTGTCCTATTATTCAGGGCTCTTTCCGAGAAGAAGGAAAACAGCATTTGTTTAGCCCGTCCCAAAAAAAGGCGAACCCTCCTCTGTCTCCTCCTACCGACCCATTGCACTTACGTTTCTTCTTTCCAAGGTCATGGAAACGCTGATAAATCGTCAGCTTATGAAAAATCTCGAATCCCCAAACTCCTTACTGACGGTTTTCGCAGCAACAGGTCCACAGGTCCATTTGATGACCTATCTAACCAAAAAGTGGATCCAATATATTCACCATGGTGATGAAAGCAAGGTCGTTGCACTTGATTTTTCAAATGCATTTGACAGAGTTTGGCGTCAAGCTTTCTTGTCGATGTTACCCTTCTTCAATGGATTAGAAATTTCTTTTCGGAAATTTCAATTCAAGTTATTTTGGACGGTTTCAAGTCTGCAACTTACCAAATAAATGCTGGTGTTCCCCAAGGCTCCGTTTTGTCTCCGACTCTCTTTCTCATTTTTATAAATGATCTACTCGCTGTTACTTCTTAACCTATTCATTCTTTCGCCAATGAAAGTACCCTCAGCTTTACATATTCGTTTCCTGGGCAACGCCCCTCATTTTCGGTCGTTGAAATGGAGTGGCAACGTATATTAAGCTCGTTAAATTCCGAACTTGACAGCATACTTAAATGGGATAAAACTAAGAGAGTGGAATTGAATGCTTCCAAAACATAGTGCTGTCTCCTGTCATTGAAGCGAAACCCCAATACTCTGCCATTATCCATGAATGGCACTTGGATCGCTGAAAACGAAAGGCTTTCCTTCCTCGGTAAGTGCGTTAACGACAAACTTCGTTAAAATGACCACATATTCGATGTCGCCAAGACCGCTGCGAAATGTCTAGGCTTAAGCGATGCGAGAATTATTTTACCCCTTCTGATCTATTCGCCTAAGACTTGAGTTCAACGCTCATATCCGGTCCGGTGCACCAATTACATATTTGGAGCTACTTGACAGAATTCGAAAACGTACGATAAAACTTACTGGCGACAGAGACATTACGAATTCGCTTGATTCTCTTAGTCATCGTCGTCATGTCTCCTACCTATCGTTGTTCTATCGATACTACCACCACAAGTGCTCAAACGAAATAGCCAGTTGCATTCCTCCTCTTCAACATTTCAATCGTAATACCTGCCATGCCAGGAATGCTCATCAGTTCACCCTAAAGCCTATATTCGGACGTACTGTGAAATATAAGGATTCGTTCCTATGCTCAGAATGTGGAATGCTCTACCTCACTCTGTGTTTCGTAACCATTATAATTTGCAAACATTTAAAATCAATGTGCATCGGTTTCTCACCCTGTCTTACAAAGGTGCTATGCAATAACGTGCAAATTATTTAAAAAAAAAGCAAACAACTTGGATGGTTTGCCCACTGAAAAGCATGGTGTGCTCAAATCTAAGCTACAAAGAGACATCGTTTGGTCTTGAGATTTATTGATAGAAATTGCTAATGAACGTTTAAATTGAATAGGCACGGCTCCAGCAAATATCCCCCAAGAAATAAGCCCCCAGAAATAAATATGAAATAACCCCCCAAAATTTGCATGGAGGTGGGGACTCCCAAAATTGGGGATTTATTTTATGGGTTTTTTGGAAACTTATTTCATACATCCAATTGTGGGGTTATTTAATTGTGAAATAGTCCCCAAATGTAACTATGAAATAAGTGCCCAAGTCTAATGGAATATGGAGGGCACCCCTGCAACCCAATGCTTGGTTTCGCTGCTAGATTTGGAGTACACTCGAGATTGATATAGCCAAGTGTATATAGATATAGGGGGGGTTATTTCGCCAAGCCAATGCGCACATCTGTTGATATAATAGAATAATGGCTTCGATAATGTTTTTCATTAAATTTTTATTAACTAATGGCGTAGCGCTGCATAGTCGTGGTGGGTTCAAATTACGAAGCAAAATAACCGGAGATCCAACCTTCAGTTGTAAATTATCTGGTGGCATGCCTAGTTAATTTAATGAGCTTAAAAACTCTGCTGGATAATTGACAGCTTTGGTGCCATCGCAAACTTTATCAATCGAATTGTATGTCACCAAGTCCCCAGGCAACAACGTTTTGCTGCTAAAATTGCTAAAATTGACAGGCACCCATGATTAATGTATTGTGTGTACATCGAAAAATATCTGGTCCATGAGAGCATCTTGCAAATTAATGATTGTGCAGAAATCGCTCGGTAATTTTATGCATCCAGTTTCATCTACAGTAACTTTTCCATCAACAGTTCTTACGAGAATGTTTCAGCGGATGGATCTTGAAGTATTTGAACGTAATTGTAATTTTTCAACATTACGCTATGATTTCAAGCAGGCGTTGATTTTATCAGCATGCGTTGAACGCATAAAAATTAGAAATTAAATATTTTGGGGTGGACAACTTTTATTAATAAGGATATATAAAATAGGTAAAACCCCATTCTTAGACCTGCCAAATGTACATATAAAATTTCATCAAAATCGGTTAAGCCGTTGCGGTGCCATACTCCTGGCAACTAACACTGTGGCGGGAGAATTGTATATATTAGAATAATATGAAAGAAATAAATAATAATAGCACTGAGAAATAACGATAAATTCATTATAAAAATGAAATTAATTTGAGAGTTGCATTGAAAAATTAATATGATACGTATACCAGTCACTGATACGATCGAGACACAAATAAAATCAAAAAAAATCATTAAGAAGATGATGGATAACACTATATTTCATTCTATGAAATTTAGAAAAAAAACAATTATTTTTAAAAACAAAAATATTTATTGGCTAAATATCTTGTTAAACATTTTTTTCGGTTTCTAGGAAAATTTTCGCAGAAAACAGCATTTTAGTAAAAAAAAAGCCGCCAAAAATAGGCGTGGCAAAAAACTATATATGACAAAGTTATAAAGGAGGGGTTTGCATTGTGAAACAACACACTCTATCTATCCAACTTTAGCTTTAAAACGGTTTTTTCTACATTGTGGGCGTGGCAGTGAGCGTATTCCAAAAATAACCATTTCGGAGCCCTTGGGAATATGTGGTCAAAATTTAAGCTTCGTAGCTTAATTTTGAAGGTCTAAAAATTGCGTACGGACGGACGGACATTGCTAAATAGTCTTAAGATTTGGTCCTGCTCATAAATATGTATATATACTTTTACTTATTCGTCTACGATGAATATTAAGGGGTGTTACAAACTATGTGTCAAAATTATAATACCCTTAGGATGGGGCATACAAATGGACGAAAACTGTATAAAGAGTGAGAGAAACGAAGCCAGCTTCGTTCTCATCCCCGATGTCTGCTGGTTGAGAAGTGATAACGGGAAACACCTGGCGGGGATAACTAATTTGTTGATAAAACTGTACATACAAATTACAGTATACTACAATTATTATTTTTGATTGCCATCTTGTGGGATGGATCAGAATAATATAAAAATCGTGATTTAAAATATGGGGTTGTTTGTATAAGGGTAACATTTTAGAATTGTGTGTAATGCCAATGCTGAATCATGAAAAAATAAAAACAAAAAATTTTGTGAAAAAATAAAAAAAAAATGTTGGGGTGTATGACCCTTAAAATTAAGAAGTATTACAGATAGATGTTGGCCGATTCTCAGATCAACCCGATAAGCACACAAAATTTCATCGAAATCGGTCAAGCCATTTCGGAAGAGTTCGGTAACATTTTATATATATTAACACGAGCATTTTATATATATTAGATATTTTATTTAAATTAGTACATATAAAGCAGAAAATAGCCTTCACGTCAAAGCACCCACCTCGAAAAAATTGGAGCACCACCGAGTCATTTGGTATTGTCATGTTCAAAGGATTTACAATATATAATAAAAGTTGTTGCAGTGGTTTCGTAGTTAAGTCCCGTCCCGTACCACCTTAAAGATTTTATTCGCTGCCCCACCTCTTGCGAACGTCTGAGGAACATGCAATTGTAAGAAATGTCATGAGAAGCTTCTCAACGATAAAATTTCCATTCGGAATCGATATTAAGTTGTAGATCCCTCCAGTCGTGCCAAAACAAATTAGGCCCGTAGGAGTAGAAGTAAGAATACATAAACTTAAAGCAAATATTATAATTGACCTTATTGAATGTTCCTTGAAGTTTTGTTTGATTCGTACTATCAAAACTACAAAAATTAGAGTTTTAAACTGATGAATCTGCAGAACGTTTATTTATATTGACACATAGTTTGTAACACTTTTGAATATTCGTCGTAGACACCTACAAGCACATATTATCTTCCGCCATAAGCCAGAAACATAAATATGCAAAAATGAAAATGTTGGACAATCTTGTTGTTATAGTATTATTTGCTTTCGTTAAATTAGAAAACATCTACTGTTGCTGAAACACTGTAAAATATTATAATTTCTTGGCATACATATATATTTCTAAATATTTATATATCCAAAGGTTAATCAAACCAACAAATTAACTCAAAGTTGAGAAATTTGCATATTCATGCTTCTGACATGAGGGGGACTATATGTATATGATCAGCATCAAAAGTTATTACGATTTAACAAAGTTCTGCTGCAAGCTGAAATTTGGAACATATGTGACGTAAACAATCAGAGTGTCGATCTACCATCGTATAACTTGTAGTGTAATAAAGCAATTCATCGTATGGGCATAACACCTGTGTTGATTTGTTTTGGGAAGCTAACGTAAGGATCTGCCCGACATGGCCCAGCTTACCTAGCTCGGAGTTGTGTCTTTTGTGTTTGTTTTCTGTTATTCTTAGTAATTTTAGAGTTGATGTGAGGAACATTCGTGGGTTAAGCCAATCTGTTTTCCTTTTACGCTCATGGAAATCATAACAAGCCAGCTGTTTTAGCACTTAGTGAAACACATGTGAGTATTTACTCCGATTTGTCGGAGTTTAGTCTGCTTGGGCATAACTTAGTGCCATTATTATTTTTCATCGTAGTATTGTCGTTTATGTACGTAGTAAAGTAGCCTGCCAACTTCTACCTTAATACGGCCAATGTTGCTATAATTTCACGTCCGTGCAATTAATTGATTACTGCAATATTTACAGAAGCCCAAACCAGACTTTGATGCACTGTCCGATTGTCGTTAATGCGGGAGATTTCACTATATATAATTCAAGTGTAAACATTCTGGACAGACAAACCCGAAAAAAGGTATGTCAAAAACTTTGCTATGAAAGAACGACACGGATACCGGACATTAGCGGTCAAAATGCCAACAATCTGAACTGGTTTCTTACCTCTCACCCTGATAAATACACTTTAAATGTATTATCGCCTCCAGGTTCATATCGACAAATTTTTCGTACTCCAACCACACAGTTAAAGAACAAACTCCTAAAAGAACCGTATGGTAATACGAGAAAGACAATATGATTACAAATATAATTTAACTGGGTATGAAACGCTTTATCCCTAACAGGATAAGGAGTATCAAACTTAAGGAAAACGCGTGGTATGACTTGAACTGTAAAGAAGCTATCTGGGCTAAGGAGGTAACTTTTCGGTCATTTAAGGCCAACACAACTGGGGAGAACCGAAAAAACTTCAAACTAGCCAGAAATTTATGAAATGCCCACACTAATCGCACTAAATTCTCCTATAACCAAAAGATTCTCATTTTTATACCCTATCCTAAGGGTATATTTATTTTGACACATAGTTTGTAACATCCCTTAATATTCGTCGTAGATCCATAAAAGTATATATATTTACGATCAGGACCAAATTCTAAGACTATTTAGCAATGTCCGTCCGTCCGTCCGTATTAACTTTTGAGGCCTTTAAATGTATGCTAGGAAGCTGAAATTTAGGGGATATACTCCCTAGGGTCCCGAAATGGTAAAGTGTTAAAAGTTCTTGAATCCGCCCACTGCCACGCCCACAATTTAGAAAAAACGGTTTTAGGGCTAAAGTTAGAGAGATAGAATGTTAGAACCTTCACAAGATATGTAGGCTCTGCCCTCCTTTATAAGTCTGTCATATAAATTTTTTTGCCACGCCTACATTTTGTGGACGTTTTTCTCTAAAATCCTGTTTTCTTCAAAAATGTTAATGGAAAGCGATAAAAAATGTTTAACAAGATATTTAGCCACTATTTTTGCCAACATATCGCCCATACAAAGTTTTTAGCCATGCCCACTTATTGGGGCGTTTTTTCAAAAAATATTTTTTGTTTTAAATTTAATAGAATGAAATAAATATATGGATAGCATCCATCATCTTCCTAATGCTTTTTTTCTTTTTGGCATACAGGGATATGGATAGGGTATCATACTGTTCGCCCCAAGCGGACTGTAGCCTTTCCTTATGTTTATCACTGACCTCCTGTCTGTCACTTCTAATCCAATCCGTTCCTTCGCTGATGACAGTACCCTTAGCTTTGCTAATTCGTTTTATGATTCACGCCCCTCATCTTCGTGCGTAGAGCTAGAACGGCAAAGTATGTTAACCTAATTAAATTCTGACCTTGACAGCATTCTTAAGTGGGTCATAACCAAAAGAGTATAATTTAATGCTTCCAAAACACAATCCTTCTGTCTTTTAAGCGAAACCCTAATACTCTGCCATTATCCATGAATATTCGACGTCGCCGAGATCGCTGCGAAATGTCTAGGCTTCCTTAAGCGATGCAAGCAATATTTCACCCCTTCTGAACTGGCTAGAATTAATAAGTATATAACACACATATAAAATTAAATATTAAATATTGGTAAAACTATAGTATTAACTCAAAAGACGACAGACCGACGGACGGCATTGGCGGAACCACTTTTTTGGACTTTTCTATAGTCGTAATATCATCCCTCGTACTCAGTTTAAGTTCGAAATTTCCTCACCATCGCAATAACTTTCTCTTTAGTATACTAATGTATACGAGAAAGTTAAAAAACAGAGGCTCAACAAATTGTAGTTGAAATCGAGCAAAGACTGAAAACCTATAATCATTAAAATATTCCAGATAATTATATGCAGAAAATGTTGTTTGATTAAGAGTTATACTCCCTAAGGTCTCGAAATGGTTAAGTGAACAATTTAATACACCCAATACGGCGCGCCGTGGCCCACATTATAAAAAAAAACTAAACTAACGTTGAAGAGATAAAGGTTTAAGACCTAAAGAAAATATGTAGACTTTAACCTCCCCGCCTACTTTTCGTTGGAGGATTTTTACTAAAATGTTGTTTAATTGGAAAATTTTCTAGAAAAGGAAAAAAAATTTAGAAATTAAGGCTATTTTTACGGATATATGGGTATCCGAAATCAAGTTATAGCTTTCCCTAATACGACGATTATAAAAAAATTGTGTTTTCGAGAACTTATAAAAACGCATTTCATCTTAAATTTCACGATTCTATGGCAACTAGCCTTATACTCTCATACAAACTGTACTTACAGTGCTTAGAAAGGGAGAGTTGAAATAACTTAATCCGTAAATATTAAGTAAATGGCATCGGGTCCTAAAAAAATGTGTCAAGAACAGTAACATAACAGCCGTTATTATACAACTACTATAAATACAAATAGGAAAACATTTTTTATTTACGTTCCATGTTGCCATTTTTAAATTGGAAAATCAGCAGTTAAGTAATTGGTAACTCAACCATGTGTTCAATATTATGCTGTGAAAATGCAGCTAATCATTTCCGGAAATAAAAAACCGGCTAATGAAACCTTGATACTAAGAGTTTAGAAGAACAACCATTTTTTGCCAAATTCAACTTCGCTTTCGAACTATGACTAATTTGAGCATTATTACGTACGAACAGTATTCTCAAAGATAGTTGGTTTCTAATTTGTAGCACTTTCTGGTTTTGAATGTTCAGTTGTCATTTTTGGCAGTTAATATAAGAATATCCGTAAAAACAATTTCAAGGAAGTCGCAGGTAAGTGCGTTTTGGAACTTTATCCGAAAATAATGCCGTTTAAAGTTGGAAATCTTGTGCTACTTTTCACCGTATTTCACCGATCTGTGGATTGCATACACTTGAATTGATTTTCGTTCTTTTTTCATTTTGAACCCCATAAAATACCCAACGATCTATTCGTACGTATGCCATCATACTACACTGTAATCCGCAAATTGAGTGTTCTCTCTAAGTAAGGTATCCAGTAAAAGCAAAGCCAATAGCAAACGCTCGCTTTTAGCTTTGTGTCTTGTATATTCTGTAGATACTTTTCATCACACATGGTTATAGTACATATGTATATAGCGATGTACCGACCGTGTGTGGTGTTCGTGTCTCTCTTTATGAGGAGCGGGCTAGCCGACTCGCTTTGTACTCTGCGGTTAAGTTGGAACGTTATTCGTTTTCTAGTTTTTATTTTATTTTGTTTGTGTCATCACACCGTCGATAAGGCATGGGATGTGTATCGATATTTTGTCGCAGTTTTTTTCTCTTTGAAAGTATACAATGTGTATACAAATATACACACATACAATATAGTTGAAGAAATGAGATTTTATTCTAAATCTATTCGCGTAATAGGTTTTGGCGCTCAGTTTCACAGTATTATATGGATTGTCATTCAGTGCGTTCTTCTTCTAGCGGTTGTCGGTCGGTTCCTTAAAAAAAAAGGAAATACTAATTCCGAATGAAATACTTTTCGCGTTGCATATTTATTGTTGTACTAAACCTATTGCAGCTCAATTTGTTTACATATTATCAGTGTGATATATGATTTGGTATATATTTGTATATAACTTAATTTCGCTTTGTAGGCATACTTTGCACGATCATTTGAGTGAATGTATGCCATTGTGTAGAGGTGACTGGGTGTTTCCAATCACAAATAACTGAAGCAAGGTCTATGTGACGCCAAAAGCAATTCGAAAAATGTTTTCCGCTACTAACATGTGTGCTACTTGAATGCTTTCTCAGTACCTACACAAAGTGATAGAAACTTTCAATTAAAATGTATAGTAAAAATAATGACGTAAAAATTCGTTGATGCGCGGTTTAAAAATATCGCGCTTTTATTTTCTGTTCCGCTTCTGTTCTGAAAAAGATCAATCTCTGTTACCTTTGCTTTCCCCGAAATAAAATTATTAAGCAAAAAATCTGTCTATTATCTTTCCTGAAATAATCTCTTTAAAATATTTGTTTTTTAAATAAGTATACCTAAAAAAAAAATCAATATGAATATTTATGCATATGTAAAGCGCTTCGCGATGTAATCAGTCAAAAATATTGTTTTTTCTTTCCATATTACTATGGATCCGAAAGAGAAACGAAAAATAACACCATATTTTAAATATTCAATAAAGTGAACTCAATATATTTTATTCAAGTTTAGTTTTTGTTTTTTAGTGGAAAAGGTGGAATACTAATGAATTTAGTGGAACATATACAAAAAAAACAATAATTAAATACCCGAAAGTCTTAATGTGAAAAAATGTGTGTGAATGTGTTGTGCAGAATTGATTAAATAAATATGAGCTTGGGTGATGTGTTGGTGTGAGCGCCGCCTTGTTGAAAATATTTACAAGCGTTTATCGTTCGGGTATAACACCGTACCTATATATTAAACTCATACAAGATTTTAGTTTTGCTGATCTAACGAACCAATACACCCTGTGCTGTATCATTGCCGAGTATAAACATGATAAGAGTCAATTCGCAATCATTTAGTTTGTCCAGCACATTACATAAGGTAATTGTCATTTAAAGCATTTGAATAGTGAGTAGAGTAGAGATACTAATTTTTAACTTGTCATGACGTATATTTATTTATATTCGTTAATATAACATTTAAACTTTCTTATAGTTAAAGAATAAGGAATTCGCTTGAGCGCATTTGAATATTCATGGTTTTTAAAGTCGGTGTCATAATTTTTTGTTTTACCTTTCATTCGTCTATGCTTTCAATTGAATTCGGAGCCAAACGGAAAAAAATGTTGCAGATATTGCATTTGAATATACTAAAATGAAGCACTTTAGCTTCTATAAATAAAATAAAAATAAATAAATATTAGGCGTAAACGGCCAATACAAGACTCCTCCAACCGTTGTGTGCGCGAAGATATATTTATTTGACACGAATGAAAAGGACTTACAGTTTAATGCCAATTCCGAATGGCAATTAATTTTTGCGAAGTTTCTCATGATAATTATTACTCTTGGCTGTTTGTCAGATGTTCGTAAACTTTCAGGTTGGACGGGCCGGATAAAAGGTAAAACAAATAATAAAATAATTTAACAAAATTAATATTTCAAAGGCGAAAGATGAGCAAAATAATGATATTGATTCAAAGTGGTACCTACTTATATCGAGCGTCTTTCTTTTTTTCCTTGCATATTTAATGAACAGAATATACGCAACACATAACAGTGCCACATATCGGGAAACTACGATAAACTAATAGGTATATTTTTCAAGTTTGGAGATGGTGTCCATCCATGCTTTACCTCTAAATCTATATGGACTTAAGTTATATGGACTGCGGACGCTCTAAACTTAACTATATCACTTATTACTATTACCTTTCGGCCTAAATTATTATTACTTTTTACTTCGTCACTATGGTTTTTGCCAGAAAATTTTTAAAAACTGGCAAACATTATAATTATTTTTTTTCTTAAAATACTTAAATCTACTATCTAAAGCTATACATAGAGACAAAAAAAACAAACAACCAAAAACTTATAACTAATTATACAAAAAACTATTACTAATTATAATCGGGGAGATGTGCACTCGCCGCCTCTTCGACAGAGGCACCGAGTGCCCACCCCCAAAACCGTTAGCAGCACCCAGCAGCCACCAACAAAGCACACATGCGCCACTGAGAGCCGACTGACACCGAAATGCATCGGTCGACTCTCCAGAACACCACACCTTGCAGCCGACATGCCCAGCACGGCAAACCGACTTACAACTTAAATCTACTTAAAACTAAGAGGAGTTACCTTAAGGTAACGCACCGACCTGGAAAGGCATTCCTACCTCTTCCAATATTTCCTCCGCAAGCCACCAATATTCGGTGAATTGCGTGTCCGTATCAATATGATCCCTCCTCCCTATCGCGGTACTAAACCGAAGGAGCTCGGGAGCATTAGCGACGTCCCCGACGTAGTTGAGCCGCTTATCAGTCGCTCTGCGGTAGCGGTGGTACAGTACCGGGATACCATCCCTCGTCTGTACCAGCCCTTTTTTATCAATATGGAGAAAAGCCTCTGGCGGAACAAAGCCAGATCGGAGCGTTCTCTCCATGTGTGCTTCATTGGGGTAGTATGCCCCGAAGATCAGGCTATTATCGTTGGTCATCGCCCTCGCAACGTGCCTTCGAGTCACCTTTATGAGGAAATTGTCAATCCTATTCAAGTGAGCCCCATCATATAATGCCGTGTTGGGATAATATTTTATGTACTCAGATTCAGGTGTTCGAAACAACCCGAGACATGTCCTAAGACATTGTCTCTCGAAAACCCGAACCCTTTCCATATACGATGGCGCTATATTGAACCACAATGGACAGCCATAAGCGATGATGGGCCTTATTAGGGCCACGTAGCATATGACCTTAACTCTAGAAGCAAGTTGACTGCTATGAAACAGTCTTCTTGTCAGAGCAAAAGCCTTCTTAGCTCCAGCAAGACAAGCATCTATATGTTTATTAAAATACAGATACTGGTCGAGCCAGATTCCAAGATACCTGACCACGTTTTTCACCGCCAATGCCTGCCCATTCTGTCCAATAATGGCCAATTTTTTCCAGTTTTTTCTGGTATCCCTAGTGGCACCAGCCAATGGGGTCCTGAACAGGATTGTTTCCGTCTTCTGGAAGTTGATTTTCAACTTCCAGTCGTCGCAATATCCCTTAATTTGCTCGAAGTCACGTTGAAGAAGGATGTTGATGACCTCGATCTTAGGACCTGATCTGTATGCGACCAAATCGTCGGCATACGCTATAGCATGACTGAGTGAACGTACCAGATCACTCGTGTAAATATTAGACAGGATCGGAGAATTCACCGCACCCTGTTGCAAACCGTTTTTGATATTATAAACTCTGCTCGAAGTTACGTTGCCACATTTGACCACGAACTTCTTTTCCATAAGCATGTTATAAATTATATATAGCAAGGGCTTGTGCATTCCCAGTCTGATCAACTTGTAGAAAAGCCCCTCTAACCATACGGGGTCGAAGGCCTTTTCAAAGTCAACCAGACAAGCACCCGTGCATTGGTTCTTGCATTTATTCCATTGAATGTCGGAAACCAGTTTTGACGCGGCATGAATAGTGTCATGCCTCGCCCTGAAACCGAATTGGTTGTCCGGGATTATTTTATTGTCCTCGACTCATTTCAGCAGAGCTCTATTAATAACCTTCTCAAACACCTTGCTAATATTCGGAAGCAAACTAATTGAACGAAGATTAGCAGGGTTAGTATTATCCTTTCCCTTTTTCGGGATTGGATGTACCACTGCTATTTTCCGATGCGCCGGATAATATGCATTATTCAGGGCATTGTTAAACAGCGTTGTGAAAATCTCCACAGCCTCTAGGGGCAGGTGTCTCAATACGACATTTGGGATACCATCGACTCCCGCCGATTTTTTGTTCTTAAGAGAATTAATGATTTCCAAGTGATCATCTGTCGTAACGAACAAATGAGGTGGTTCTCGCATATTGGCGACAACGGTATTCGCATGGTTTTCATCACTGAAAACAGTAAAACTGTTATTCTCAGATCGCCAATTCTCGAGTTCAGTGCGCAGATAAAAGTGACTCACCAGGGCCCTATTCTCAATGTCGTGATTACGGCGAACAGGATTGTTCACCGTATACACGGCCTCAAAACAAGCGCCCAGTAAGTTTACTTTCTCCTGGGGATCTTCGACCACAAAAGAACCATCGGTCGCAGCAACATTTTCCGGACTTATGCCTGCAGTCAGTAGTGTTTGCCTGTTTTCAGTTGTCTGGGAGATTCGTACAGTTGAAATATCATTGTGATCTTTCTTCCTGAACAGTCTATTTATCTGTGGGAACATATTCGGACTACTGGTTTTTATAGCCCGAATTCGATTGCCCCAATACAGACTTACAGATTTTCTGTAATTTTGCTTGATCAACTGTTTCAGGTTTCGGATCTCTGAATTCAGTGTCCTTACCTCCTGTTCGTTGCGGTCAGTTAACTATCTATGAAGCTGCTTAAGCCTAGAGAGCTGTCTACTTTTTTGTCTGTAAAGTACGTCAATTGTAGCGTTCCTGTACTCTTCTGTCTGGTCGTCGTCGGACTGTACTATCCGAGGGATAGTCCGCTCCATCGTTTGTTTGATGACATCGTCCATCTGTACTAGGTACCGAACGATGTCAACGTTCGTCATGTTGGCGTTAGTTGGTGGATCAATCCCACTAAAACGAATTTGGCGTTTTAACAACCCGGAGAAGTGCGGCCAGCGTGCCCTTCCATAATCGAAAGAACACACTGATTCGTACTCCTCCAGCATCGTTTGCTCGTTCGGGATCCGAAATGCGGTGGCGAGTCCGTAGTGATCACTATCGTACTCGACTGCACGCAAACAGTTCCGCGTGAATCAATCCGCGTTGGGCAATTCAAGTCTTGCGTCCGTTAAGGCCAAGTCCAAGAAAGCACCGCTTCTCGGGAAAGAAGCGATATCCGTCGCGTACAAATCAAGTTTGTACTCAATCGTATTGAGACGCCACCAGTCATAAAAATGGTTGCCCCTAGTGTTGGGAGTCACATTTCCCCATGCCGCATGTTTGGCGTTTAAATCTCCAGCCAAGAAGAAATAATTCTCCTCCGAATGAAGCTGAAGGCTTCGAAAAAGTGTCTCTGCTAAAAATAGATTTGATGGAGGTGCTTCAGGCGCGTAAAGCGACACCACATACAGTCTCCTCCGGCTATGGAGAGGAATGCATATGATGCACGCTTCCAGCAACTGGAACCTACGCACGTCCCCGCTATATATAACCCTATGGCGCAGGCCTTTTCGAATTAAAATTCCAACCCCTCCTGCATATGATTGCAGAGTTGGGCCGGTCTCTCCTAACTACATGGTAGTTTCTGTATCCCAATTTGTGCCTCTGATTTAGCTTAGTTTCGCTAACCAAAAGCACATCTGGGTTTTCGGTTTGCAACAGGTTGGACAATGACAATCTTTTCTCGATCCTGACTAGTGAATTAACATTCACCGCAAGGATCTTTAATATTCCCTCGTCTAGCGTAGCCATTGGAATTATCGAACGCCAGACCTACCAAACAGCTCCGAATAGATAACGTCTATTCGACCCGCTTGTTCATTAAGTTGTGCTTGGAACTTATCGATCTTTCCGTGCAAAGACAGAAATCGCTTTTAAGTCCAAGTCCACTTCAGGCGCCTTTTGAGCAACCCTCGGTGGATTTACTGTCATTGTGGCTCTACCCGGTCCAGGTCGTCTTCACCCTCCTGTGACAGCTCCCTGAATGGGTTTCCTTCTCCCACGTATTGGGGGCGACCACCTGACTCATAACAGCTTAGGTTTGCCTCTGCGAAAGATGCTGCGGTCAGGCACGCATTACCCTCCCCACTTGTTGCCATCGCCACTCTCTTAGCAGACAGGTTTGGCTGAGGGTTCAGCTTCCGTCTCCTTTTTTCATTTTTTTGTTTTGTCAGGCTCAACTTCAGATTCATCTGACGTTGACATTGCTGCAGGTAGCTTTTTATACCCCATCCTAAGGGTATATTAATTTTGACACATAGTTTGTAACACCCCTTAATATTCGTCGCAGACCCCTAAAAGTATATATATTTATGATCAGGACCAAAATCTAAGACTATTTAGCAATGTCCGTCCGTCCGTCCGTCCGTATCAACTTTTGAGGCCTTTAAGGTTTTGCTAGGAAGCTGAAATTTGGAATATATACTCCCTAGGGCTCCGAAATGGTAAAGTGTTAAAATTTTTAAAATACGCCCACTGCCACGCCCACAGTTTAGAAAAAACCGTTTTAAGGCTAAAGTTAGAGGGATAGAGTATTACAACCTGCACAAGATATGAAGGACTGTCCCACTTAATAAATTTGTCATATAACGTTTTTTGCCATGCCTACTTTTGGTGGGCGTTTTTTTACTAAAATGGTGTTTTCTTTGAAAATTTTCATAGATATCGAAAAAAAATGTTTAACACTTTATTTAGCCAATATATTTTGCAATATATCGTCCATACAAAGTTTTTGGCCACGCCCACTTTTTGGGGGCGTTTTTTCCAAAAAATTATTTATTTTCTATAAATTTCATAGAATGAAATAAAATGCTATCCATCATCTTCCTAATGCTTTTTTTCTTTGGAGTAAATAGCGATAAGGATAGGGTATCACACTGT
Organism: Ferdinandea cuprea; assembly: GCA_963576555.1. Taxonomy (NCBI): domain Eukaryota; kingdom Metazoa; phylum Arthropoda; class Insecta; order Diptera; family Syrphidae; genus Ferdinandea; species Ferdinandea cuprea. The sequence goes on along the minus strand of OY754958.1, from coordinate 89,062,682 downwards.
TCTCCCCAAGCGGACTGTAGCCTTTCCTTATGTTTTATAGCTGACGTTGCTCCTAGATTTTTTTCACCGCTTGGTGAATTGGCTTCGCGGTTGACGACGGTGCCGTAATTATTGTTTTGGCTGCGGACATAGCCGTAGCTCTAGGGACCACTTTGGCAACACTCTCGCTTGTTGCTAAGGTTACAATGTGTATGTGGTCACGTGACGTCACACCGCGCTTGGGCACTGATGTCGTCACTGATGTTGTTGTTGTTGTTTTTGTTTCTGCTGTTGTTTTTGCTGCTGCTGCTGATGTTGTTGGCGTTTCACTTGAAACTTTTTTCATTGCCGATACACTTTTTGCCAGCACTGCTGGACTTTTGCGCGGAACACCCTTCAGACGGGGGTCCATCGCTTGGGTTTTTGTGTCTATTTCACTTTATTAATGTCTTGCTATTGTTTTATTTTGGTCTCTGGAAAAAAACACACACAGATTCTCGCCGTGACTGAGAAACGAACACGGGCTTCCGGCGTCAGAGCTCTAGCGCTCCGCCTCTACACCACTGACACTATATTTTTACACTTTAAATTTACACTTCAATCACTTTGTACTTGGAATCGCTCCGTCACTAACCAGCCGTCCTTTCTCTTCGAGAGTTGGGAATCGACTGGTACAAACCTTCTACTTCAACGTATTGTGACACTTCAATTTGCGTTGCACGCCATCATACGGACGATTGATAATAATATAATTATAAAAGAAGTCAGAAAATAATGTTGTCATATTGATATATTGCGGTCGAAATTTAAATTGCGATATCACCAACGACCTTATTAAAGAGAAATATTGAATTTAAAAACAACTTGCAATTATGTACAAATTTGAAACTTAGTAGTTTCGCTGCTTTATAGATATTTAAAATAAAAATATTCAAGGTTTTTTTAAAAACGAGGACCCAACATATAAATTTCGAGGTATTTTGGAGGAAAGAAACAGTCGGTAATGGCAAGCCACCTTACAGATTCTATCGTCTCATCTTTCAAACAAAGTTTGAGAACTTTAATTATGTATTGGTTAGAAATTCCCAAATAGTAAATTTAAATAGGCACTTAAAGAATGCATTCTCGCAACAATACTTTTGTTGTTTATTCTGTACTGGCTTTGGTTTATTTTGGTTTCGAACTTGACGATATGGTCTGCGGGTTCATTTATCAACTAAAATATAACGACAGCGCTCGGTATTTTATTTTTTGTAGATATTTATTGGTGTTTCCTAATTTTTTAATTTTCATTCAATATAGAATAAAATCTTACTTAAACTGAAAGAAAGACCAACTTGATATTTACTTAATAAGGTCCTGGAGTCTAACAAGCGGCAATCTGGTCCGTAACCCTCTGCGACTGATGTGGTGTATGACAGACACCACAAAATCGAAAAAAAAACTTGTGTTGCGTCGAAAAGTGGAAACATCTAAAGGTAATAGCTTTTGACTTTACATATCCCCACAGGAAAAAGTCTAACGGTGTGATATCACACGATGTTGGTGGCCAATCGACCGGCCCAAAACGTGAAATTATGTGCTCACCGAAATGTTCTCTCAATAAGTCCATTGATTGATGCGATGTGTGGGAAGTGGCGCTGTCTTGCTGAAACCAAATGTCGCCGAGATCACGAGCTTCAATTTCAGGCATCAAATAGTCGGTTATCATGGCACGATAACGCGCCATTGACGGTTACGTTCGCACCGGCATTATTTTTAAAGAAATATGGACCGATGATTCCACCGGCCCACAAACCACACCAAACCGTTGTTTTTTTCTGGATGAAGTGGCAGTTCTTCAATCTCTTCAGGTTGCTCTTCGTCCCAAATGCGGCAATTTTGTTTGTTTACATACCCATTGAGTCAGAAATTGGCCTCATCGCTAAAAAAAATTTGCCTCGAAAACGTCGGATCTTCTTGGAACTTTTCAAGAGCCCATAGAGCGAAGCGATGTCGCTTGGGAAGGTCGAGCGTCTTCAGTTGTTGCACAAGCTGTATTTGTACGCTTTCAATTTAAGATCTTGACGTAAAATGCGCCAAGTCGGTGCATACGTCAGTCCGAGTTGCTGCGAACGGCGCCGAATCGACTCTCTACGGTCTTCGTGTACACTCTCAGCTACGGCCGCTATATTTTCTTCACAGCGTGCTGGACGTGGTCTATTCGGTCGAATATTATCCAATAATGAATGCTGGGTCTCAAAATGGGTGATGGTGTTGCGAATAGTACGCTCAGTAGGCGGATTATGTTGACCATAAGTTGAGCGAAGTGCACGAAACACATTCCTCACAGAACGTGAATTTTCATAATAAAGTTGAACAATTTGTAAACGTTGTTCACGCGTAAGTCTTTCCATTATGAAATGCCAAACAATACTAAACAAAAATAACATGACAGCATGACACGACTCACACGTGATCTGTCAAAAAAGGCTATTGAAAAATGTATCTCTACTTGGATCACCCGTTATTACTAATCCCTATTTGCTCCTACTAAAAAAGTTGGGCGTAGTAAAATGCTGATTCCAAAAGTTCTTGCTGATTTCAAAAGCTCTTACTTTGTCCGTTTCCCGTTATTTCATAATATTTCGTGTTGTTGTTGCCCATATAAAATGTTGGGGCCATTTTTCATATTTGGTTTGGGGCCATATTTGATTAGGGCGTGACACATTTTTGGGTCCATTTTTCATGCTTTTGGGGCCATTTATAATTTTGAAATTGGGGCCATTTTTAATTTTGAAATTTTTTTTTAGTGTTTCGGGCCATTGTTCATTTTTGGTTTGAGCCGTTGTTCATTGGGGCCAAATTCATGTAGCCGTAGAAGTGGTGTTGAGAACAGTGAGATGGAATTTTTAATTAAGGAGTGGATGGAAAAAACAAACTTGATCGGATCGGATTTAGACTTTGATATAGATAATATAAATAAACTTAAGCGAACTTTTGTTTCTTTTTGTTTTTAATAATAGTAGTGTGTGTGACAACCAACGCTACAAATGATGACCCCGACGTGATCTAAGAAAAGTTACAAATATGAGGCTTCTAACAGATAGACGCTACGACCCATGTAACCGGATGTATCATCAACATTGAACAAAATCAGGAAGTCAGTGCATGCCTTGTGTAAGGAAGTCCAGGTCCTTAAAATTAAAAACCAGCCGAGAAGCAGATCAACATCTCGCAACAGATCGCAAGATGGATCTAGGACGCGCGTAAGTTGTTCGTTCAAGGCAATAACAATAACGAACGTGTCCGCCTTCAAATTACCAACAAGACTAGCGGAATATCCTATTTAATTGACGCAGACATTTCCGTCCTGCGGAAAAAATACGCCATAAACAATTAGGTAAGGTTAGGTTGGGAGGGCAGTTTTGCATTAGACGCAAATTTCACCCGGAAGCCGGAAGGCCCATTGTGAGGACCCTGTTTTTACATGTGAGGACATGTGGCTGACAAACCCACTGCGATCTGTTCGATCTGAGGGATAGTTTTATGTCTGATAGAAGTACCCCAGCCAAGCGTCCAAACTATCGAAGAACCTTGCTCCCATACAGGATCAGCGGCGTTCTTGAAAGGCTGGGCATTGGCATAGAAGATGTTCCACGGACTATATTTAATCTTCGTCTCTGCAGGTTCTGCAGAAGTCGTTTGCAAAAAGTCGTAGCCTTTTAGTGTCCTATGATGCAGTGTCCGGTTAGTATTCCGACGAGCATCCGGATTCTATTAAGAGAGACTAGGGACTTTGATCTTTTTTTGTCAACCACAGGCCATAGACTTCGGGTTATGACGCAACTGATGGTGTTGCTCCATTGTTCCTTAGCCAGTTGTGTGGTGATGCCGTCAATAAAGATAGAAAGGCTAATTGGCATGTAATCCTTGGGAGTGGAGTGACTGGGTTTCCCTGCTCTAGGAATGAATACCAATCTCCCCTCTTTCCAGCAATCAAGAACAAATCCAAGTGTTAGGCAACCACGAACTTACCTGGAGCCATGGGACAGTCCTTTTACCGCTTTTACCGCGGTCATTATAACACTGTGTGTGTTCAATATCATGACGTGCCTGTGCAACGCCGCGTTTCATGGGCAGTGTTTTTTTAGAGGACTCGATTTATGCTTCTGCTTCATCGACGACATTTTGATAGCATCAGTCAGCAAATAAACTTCAGCAGTTTGGCTTGGTCGTCAACGTATCCAAATACTTTTTCGGACATCCTGAGGTAAGATACTTAGGTTATACTGTCGACAAGACCGGTATCAAACCTCCCTCGAATAGAATAGAATAGCTTCAATAACTTAAGCTCCTCTAGTCAACTTGACAATCTATGCAAAGTAAGGCGACAAGCAACCAGTTCTGTGGACCACGAAGCACGCCAAGCATTTGAAGAATGCATAGTTAAGTTGACGGACTCAGCTGAACTAGCACATCCACGTTCCGATGTACCGCTAGTACTACCATGCGACACTGCAGACATTGCAATCGGAGCCGCACTCGGCAAACGCATTGGAGAGCAGTTGCAACCACTTGGCATCTTTTCCAAAAAGAGAAGGAAGGTACAAGGTGTACGATCGAGAGCTCTAAGCCATTAAGAGAGCGGTAAAGCATTTCCGACTCCCGATCGAAGGACGTGAGGTCATAATCCTCACCGATCACAAACCAGCGGTGCACGCATTCGACCAGAAGTCCGATCACGCATGTAACCGCTTCGCAAGTCTGCTCAGGGAAATTTGACTTTTTCAATAAGGATCGAATATATTTCGGGAGTGGAGAACGTTGCGTCTGATGCTTATTAGTGAATCGACATGCCTGTTATGATCAGCACAGCAAATTTAGCTGAGATGCAGTGAGAGGACGCTGAACTGAAGATTCTTCTGACGAATCAAGAAAAGTTTTCGCTTTGACTTCTATGATTGTAGTAAAAGGTTATCTAGAATTCCACCATCGATCTACAATTAGGATCAAAAAGAAATCCTACGATGCCGAAACACTTTCCGCTCGTACCCCGGAACTCACTGCAAAGTAAAAGCTTCTAGGACGAAAATAAAGACCTCCGTACAAAGCTTAATAAAATCGAAGCGCTCGACAATGGACTGAAAAGCGAGTTTACCAGCTTAAAGTCCAAAATAGGACAAAGAATTAATCTGTGACACAAAAGCACTCTGAAGGTAAAACGATAAGTCCAGATCTCCGCGACGACTTTACGGAGAAAGAGAAGTAAGAGCGCGAGACAAATTCGACTAAGCCGTGATTAAACAGAAATCCTAAAGTCGGTTCCTCATCAAAAATTGTAGCGAATATAAAGGGGTGTTACAATCAATGTTTCAAAATGAATATACTCTTAGGATAGCGTATCGTAAATATTAGGCGCAAACGGCCCATATAGGACCCAAAGCCTAGCTTCTCCAACCACTGTGTGTGCAAATATATATTTTTCGACACGAATGGAAGGGACCTACAGTTTAACGGCAATTAATATTTGAGAAGCTTCTCATGACAGTTCTTACTCTTGGATGTTTGACAGTCGTTCGCAAGAGGTGGGGCAGCGCACAAAAACAAAGCACCGACAGTGGCTTAGTGGTAAAATGGAATCACTATATGCCGTTTTACTAATAATTATATTTAGATATTTTTTAGTCCAATACAACTGCAGCAGATATCAAAATGGAAGATCAATCATGCATTCAAAATGATTTCCATGATTTAATAAATATTTTGTGGTGACATATACTAGCCTTTTCAAACTTTTTCATATACGTTAGTATATACTAAAGAGCAAGTTATTCAGTTATTATATTACGACTATTGAGCAATCCAAAAAAAATGGGCCTTCCAATATCGTCCGTCGATCTGGCTGTCTTTCCGGGAGCAGTGTTTCGAAACGGTTCGAAGAATTTGCTTCAAAGTTCGTAATGTAATGTAAAGGTTTTGGGGTAACATCTCATTTTATTTCCTCTTATGCTTTATCGTTTAAATAGAGGTAACTGCCATATATATTTTTGTAAAAGCTATACTATACTAATACTTGGGATGGGATCGAGAAACTGCTTACCAAGTTAATGAAAACGATGAACGACTAAAGTATTATACGAATATAGGAGCCTGTGTGAAAGTCGCACATAAAAAACTCCTTTTTATACAAAAGTAAACATACAAAAAACTTAACATATAAGAAATTTATTTCCGCATTTTGTAATTAGCTATTGTTTATACTTTTTGGTCAGCATAAAAATATATTCCCACCCTAAATGACAGCTTCCGACTTTCCAATGAAATTGAAGATTATTTTTTGAAAACTAAGTTTAGTTACTTTAAAAAGCGTCTTTACACATTTCCAATTTAATGGTGCAGGTAGAAAATATTTTACTTATATTTTATCCGTACTAATAAACACCAGTTAACGGTTATGAGTTATATGTAAAATGTTACTATTAAAACAAATTTAAGACTAACTTTGAGTTAACCTAACTCACCGTCGAAGGTGACCGTCGTTTAACGACTTTTTAGCAGGCAAACGAAAACATTTTTTTTTGTTATTCTTACAGAAGTATCTCACTTCTTCGCATTGCACTTTTAAATCCAAAGAAAATTGTATTGTTTGTAATAAAAAAGAAATAGATTTGCGTAAATGTTATTGCAGGACGTAAGAATTTTTATTTATAAGAAATATTTACTTGTGAGTTAAGTCTTATTCCATCGCTTAGTAAATTTTTTTTTTTGTTGAAGTTATTAATATATTTCAATAAATGGAGAAATTCATTAAGAATTCATACAATGATAATATCGCAACATAGCTACATTCATCAAGCCGAGGATTATCTTGTGATATTTTCATTAAATTTCATTATCATTTGATCCAAGTTTTTCCTAAAAATCTTCTAGTTTCTCTGCAAACTTATTAGAAAATTTTTTGTTACGTATTATTAGGATCATTGAACGATCAAAGTAAATTTTTAATCGTCAACCTCGAATCTCTTTCTCATTTGTGGTAGTTTGAATCGGGTTGATTGATAGTTAGTTACGTACGCGGTAAATAAACAAACGAATTTGAAATGTAGAAACGAACGAGCGAAAGCGAACAATAAAACTCAAAGTTTCCACTAAGGTGGTTGAACAAAAAGTAAAAAAGCTTTTTATTTCTTATTGTTTTTATGGATTTTCAGACATACGGTTTTTAAGCTTTATTTTAAAACAACAATTTTACAATTTGGAAATTATGGCAATTTGGAAAGTTGGCGGCAAGTTTGAAATTTTATGGGAAACTATATCTGCTCCAACAATCCCGCATCTTTGAAAGCACTGCCTTTCAAACTGGCAAGGCTGCTAATTTCCATATTGGGCGTCGCTTGATGCCTCTGGCTGTCGCTACATCTGCCACTCGAACTCTTCCGTCCTGGCCTTTAATGATGTTGATGGTCCTTCCCATCTGCCACTTTTGAGGAGGGATGTTGTCATCGTGAATGATGACCAGAGTACCAGGGTCTATATTTGGATTTGGTGTGCACCATTTGGACCGACACTGCAGCTCGTTGACATACTTCGCCGACCATCGTTTCCAGAAATGTGTCTTCACTGCATTTATTCTTCGCCATCGCTGTATGTAGCTGATGTCATGAACCTCTGTTGCTGGCTCTAGAATGGCCTTTAGGGACGCACCGATTAGAAGATGACCTGGTGTAAGTGCTTCGAACTCGTTAGGGTCTGATGTCATCTGAGTAATTGACCTCGAGTTCATGACCGCCTCGATTTCGACTAGTGCTGTCGACAGCTCTTCGAAAGTTAGTTTGGCTCCGGCCAAAGTTCGATACAAATGTCCCTTGGAAACCTTGATGGCTGCCTCCCATATACCTCCAAAGTGAGGTGGGGGGTATAAAATTAAAATTTATATTTATATTAGTACAAAAATTTAAAATACTTTCTTGTGAGGAAATCTTCATCAACATATTGCGCAATTCGAGAAGTTTTGAATGGGCCCCTACAAAATTTGTCGCATTATGGCAGTGAATGTCACTCGGAAGTCTTCTCCGATCTATCATCCTTTTTAAAGCCGCATTAGGTTTACCATAATTTGCTCCAGTAATTTTGGCCGATATTTTACGCAAGTATCCAAAATCGTTGCCTTGTCAGTGCCACGAGTGATTTCGCCCCCGCATGTTAATTCGACCGATGCAAATGCCTAACGAGAATTTTGCTGAATTCGTTGTTACGTGGAAGCAAAAGAGGGTATTTACAATCCTCAGGAATGTCAGCATTTTTGAGTCGTCCACCTACCCTTAGCAAACGCAATTTGTTGACCTTTTCAACGTATAGATTAAGCCACTTTATGCTGCCCTTCAGATTTCCATTCTTCTCAATAGCTGAAACCACAAGTAACAGTGCTTCGTCTAAATCCAATAGAGTTAAATCCAATAGAGTTAACATGCTATTGATACTTGTTTTGTTCCTCAAACGACTGCAAAATCGAACAACATATGCGACAATTCGAAGAATTTTTGTATATGAACTGCACTGCTCTACTATTTCCAACACCCAATTTTGTTCTGTCGTCCTGCAGATCAGAACTGTTTTTCGCTTCTCGAGCGTAAGATCTTCTGCGGAATGACTCGGCTCAACAATTGACGGCCAATTTTCTTCCTGTTGCTGTATGTATTTAGGTCCGTTGAACCATATGGAGCTTTTCAATTCCTCTACTGTACAACCTCTAGATACGATGTCTGCTGGATTTTCGAGAGTGGGAACGTGTCTCCAGATAATATCTCGTGATTCCTCCTGTATCTCGGCTACTCTATTTCCGACAAAAGTGCCGAGTTTCGATGAAAGAGTTGCAATCCAATAAAGGACGATTACTGAATCAGTCCAAAAGAAGATTTTTGACGGAGAACTTCCGAAGATATTTCGAATCTTTCTCCAGAGCTTGGATAAAAGATGTGCAGCGCACAGTTCCAAACGTGGTAGTCGCTTTTTCCGCGCTGGCGCAACTTGTGATTTTGCTACTAGTAGATTTGTCTGGACAGAACCTGACGAATCTGTAGCTCTCAGATACAAACAAACTACTAAACTAACTAAATATATCCGCTATTAAGGCATGTTGTGGAACAGTCAGATTTTGCAGCAAATGCAAATCGCCCATGAACTGTCGCCAATCAGAATCAATACTTTGTGGGATTGAGGCATCCCAGTCAAGTTTTTCAATCCACAACCGTTGAAGGATAATCTTTGCCCAAATTATTACCGGACTCATTAGTCCCATAGGGTCAAAGAGCGAAGCTAGAGAAAGTATTGATCGTTTTGTGTACTTAGTGTACATTCGATGTGGTTTATAAGAAAAATTAAACTCGTCAGAAGCAGAGTTCCAAGCGATTCCCAATGTGCTTGTGAGATTGGATTCCGTGAGATTAATCTCCTTCTTTTCCTGATTTATAGCCTTAACGATCATGGGAGAATTGCTGTTCCATTTAGCCAATTCTAACCCTGATGCCCTCAATATTTGTGAAACCTCCTTTTGCATCTGCAATACGACTTCTAGTTTGTCATCTCCGGTCAGCATGTCATCCACGTAAAAATTCGTTTTCAGAATACGGGAACGCAATGGATAATTGTTCCTATTTTGTTCACTCAAGTAAACAAGACTTCAAATGGCTAGATACGGTGCTGAAGACGTACCATACGTCACGGTATTTAACTGATAGGTTTGCACCGGCATTTTCTCGTTCTCCCTCCACAAAATGTATTGAAATCGACGATCAGAGGGGTGAATCAGAAATTGCCGATACATATTCACGATGTCTGCAGTAATAGCATACTATGTAAGCGAAATCGAACAAGGATCGTCCTGAATTGTTGGACCAACCATTAGAATTCCATTAAGCGATATTTGCGATGATGATGATGTACGGCAGGATACATCGAACACAACTCGTAATTTTGTTGAAATACTGTCTGGTATAACAGCGCATTGATGAGGCATGTAATAATGTGCCTCGTTTAAGTTGGGTTCCTTAACTAGAATCATGTGACCTAACAATTTAAATTCTTTAAGAAACTTTAAATAAGCCTACTTTGGAAAGCCTACGTTCTGCTGCTCCTCTGTCCAGTCAGATTTGCGTCCTCCAGCTGCCAGAATTTTTCAACATAGTGCTCCAAATTGTATTCTTTCAGCCAACTTATGCAGCAACGTTGATTGTTCTTCTCCGACGTTGTTTTGTATCTATCCAGCCCAATAACGTTCTTTGGAGCGTTGAAAGTCCTTCGCCGAGCTTGACTTGTCCCGTCTGCAGCAAATCGAAGAATGCTTCAGCTCCCAAAAGCAAGTCTATTGATGATGCTTGATTGAAGTGTTCGTCTGCAAACTGCAGATTAGAGGGCATATTCCAGGTCCTCACATTTAACGTTCTTTCTGACTGATATCCAGTTATTGATGGAGCAACAAGCAATTTAAGAGACAACTCGAAATTGTTGTACCTCGAGCGAAAAGTTGTCTGTGTTTGGAAGTGAATTTTTGTCTCACTAACCGCAATTCCGGCAATCTCTACTTGTCTTTTCTCCTTCTTGAGACGAAGACTGTTTGCGAATCCTTCAGTAATAAGGTTTACCTGCGACCCTGAGTCAAGAAGAACCCTACCAGTTTGGAAGCTACCTGACGAATCCTGAACAAAAACCAACGCCGTTGCTAGAATAACTTGGGTATTTCTCACCCTTGTATTTTCAACTGCTGTGTGAACTACTGCTGATGTCGATGGTCCTTCACTTCTGTCCGTGCTGCGTGACATAGAACCTTCTTCGCTACTTGCAGTGCTCCCACTGGGCTGTGTCCGGTGCAAGAGGATATGATTAGGCCGTGACCCTTTCCTAGACAATTGAGACAAAGCCCTAACTTCTTAGCGTTTTCGAACCTATGCTTGACAGAAAGCGCATTGAAACTGCAACAACTTGGAACGGAATGGCTACCATCACGGTAAAAAACGCAACACCATTGAGTCATAGTTACTAATGTTTGGAAACGATGATTCTGATGTGACTTGTTTGATCCCCGATAAACTGGTTCCGACCGACTTTGTTTGCTTTTCCTCGCTTCAAGGTACTGACATCGTTTACTAAGTATGTTGGCGCATTCAGTCCACTTAGGTAGGTTTGTATAGTCCAAACGTTTATCTATCTATGTCTATCTACCAAATTTGTAAACGAATGGATGAAATTCTTATACTCAGAATATTTACCATTAAATCGAGGCAACTTCAATTTGGGTAAATGATTGAGAGAAAATGTTGACTCAGCAACACTAAGGCATCTATTGGATCCCAAAAGAGAAAGAATTTTTGTTTTTGTGGAGATATACAAGTCTTCTAAATCTCCTCGACATTTTTCGGATGGTACTAGTCGCTCTATCTGAGTTTGGTAAGCTAGAAGTTGCTTGAAGTACGATTCCACAATACCCAAACGGCATTCCAATTCGGTTGGTGAAAGGGTGCCACCCTTTGTGTCTACTATAGTTTTAATTCGACTAATATTGCCTTTCGTTGATGAGCGCAGCTGCTTTAACTCTTCGATGGTGTTCTCCTCATCCGGCATATTTAATCAACAGAAAACTTAAAAGCACCTACTGCGACGGTGATTGAACGAAAATGAAAAACTTATACTTTTCCCACACAGAAATAGCTAAACGGCAACTCCTAGTTGAGGATTATTTTATTGGTGGCAATTATCGGCAACAAAATCCTAAATGACAAAATAATTCCCACGGCGAACGATAGCTACCAATCCGCTGAATCAAGAAAGCAGAAACAATAATTGTATTGATGGATTGTGAATGGATTGAAGATATTGTAAAATAAAATATGAATTTATTTTATTTCGACGAATAGTTAAATTGATTTCGAAAGAAATTTGTTGTGGAAGCTACTGTAGATGCTAGGAGAAAGCTTCTATTTTACATACGATCAATGCAGCTGACTCTCCGGCGACGAGGAAAATGGTTTTGGGTGATGGAGAACCGGGCGAAATTACGATCTATGCAAAGAGAGCTTTTACGAAAATTGTTGGTATTTTTTATATTGGCGAACGATCAAACGAGAAACAGTACAAGTGAAGCCTGCAGATTTGTGAGCCAAGCTCTTTGTTAAAAGCTTCCTGGCAACGGTGAAAGAATTAGCAGAGAGAAAGTGGCGAAAAATTGTGGAACGTAAGATCTTTTTGTGGATGCATTGTAGTAATTATATTCCATTCTCTATAATATACGACTATGCATGCATGCCATTATTCCGTCGAATGTGCGCTTGTCTTTTTCGACAGAGATTTTACTTTAAAGGAAGTTTCTTTTTTTTTTTGAATTTTGTTGAAATTGTTATCGCACGTTCGATTGAATTGACTTATTTTTCATACCTTGATTGGAATGTTATACTTCTCTACTAATGGCTTCTTGGTGTTGGTTTGTGTCTTCCTTGTCCTCTCTGTCTCCGATTCCACTGCACTTGCACTCGCGAGACAGAACCGACCGATATCGCGAACATTTTTGTCTTTTGTAAGTGTTCTATATGTAGTTTTTGCGTTTATGTAGTTCGTTTTTTTTTTGCTATGCGAACAAGTATGTTATCGGATTGCACAGTTCCTTTGTACTACACGTTTTTGGATTTTGCCGGGATTCTAAATACGTGGGCACCAAAATGAACGATCAAAGTAAATCTTTAATCATCAACCTCGAATCTCTATCTCGTTTGTGGTAGTTTGAATCGGGTTGATGGATAGTTAGTTACGTACGCGGTAAATTGTGCAATATAGAAACGAATATGAAATGTATAGGGTGATTTTTTAAGAGGTTTAGAACTTTTTTTAAAAAAAAAACACAAAAAATTCGAAAAAATGAATGAAATATTTATTTGAATCGATAGTTTGAACCTTGCAATTTAATGTTTAAAGATAATTTCATGCAAATGTTGACCGCGGCTGCGTCTCAGGTAGCCCATCCGCTGAGTCCAATTTTGGCATACTCTTTCACACATATCGGCCGGTATCTCACGAATGAATGCATGGATGTTGGCTTCCAGTGCGTCAATCGAAGCGGGCTTGTCCCTATACACATTAGCCTTGGCATACCCCCACAAAAAATAATCTAATGGTGTCAAATCGCACGATCTAGGCGGCCAATTGACCGGCCCGAAACGTGAAATTAACTGTTCACCAAACTCGCCTCGCAATTGCGCCATTGTTTCGCGTGCTGTGTGGCATGTGGCACCGTCTTGTTGAAACCACATATCATGCAAGTCAAGAACTTCCATTTCGGGCAAAAAAAAGTTTGTTATCATCGCTCGGTAGCGTTCACCATTGACAGTAACGCTGCGATTCGCATTATCTTTGAAGAAATATGGCCCAATAATGCCGCCGGCCCATAAACCGCACCAAACAGTGGCTTTTTCGGGATGCATTGGTAGCTGTTGCAATGCTTCTGGCTGATCTTCACTCCAAATGCGGCAATTTTGCTTATTTACGTACCCATTCAACCAAAAATGAGCCTCATCGCTGAACACAATTTTTCGATAAAAAAGCGGATCCTCGGCCAGCTTTCCAAGAGCCCATTCACCAAAAATTCGGCGTTGTGGTAGGTCGGCTGGCTTTAGTTCTTGCACCAGCTGTATCTTAAAAGGCTTTACGCCCAAATCCTTCCGCAAAATTTTCCACGTAGTGCTGTAACAAAGGCCTAACTGCTGGGAACGGCGCCGAATCGACATTTCGCGGTCTTCTGTCACACTAGCTGATACGGCCGCAATATTTTCTTCATTACGCACAGTACGTAAACGTGTTGGTGGTTTAATGTCCAACAAAGTAAATTTGGTCACAATCTTCCGAATAAACTGCTCAGAAGGTCGAGAATGCCGATCATAAAATGGAAGCAGCGTGCGATGAACATTTCGAACCGAGCACGAATTTTGATAGTAAAATTCAATAATTTGCAAGCGTTGTTCATTTGTAAGACGATCCATGGTTAAATTGCAAACTAAACTGAAGCTGTTTGACAGTGACACAAGGTACTAAACATACGTCAGCTGTCAAAACCAGTGTTGCCAAAACCAAACCAGCTAAAAAATCACCCTTTAGAAACGAACGAGCGAAAGCGAACAATAAAACTCAAAGTTTCCACTAAGGTGGTTGAACAAAAAGTAAAAAAGCTTTTTATTTCTTCATTGTTTTTATAGGTTTTCAGACATACGTTTTTTAAGCTTTTAATTTTTTTTTAAAACAAAAATTTTACAATTTGGAAATTATGGCGATTGGTCTAAAGTTGGCGGGAAGTTTGAAATTTTATGGGAAACTCTATCTGCTCAAACAATAAAACAAAACGTATTTATTGATTAATTTAAGAATATTTAAAAAAACACAGGAATATGTTGATACACAGCATAAAGTTTACGCATTGCTGCAGCTTCGACTTGTGCTGCTGACCGAAAGCAGCAGCAAAGCAAAATGAGAAATTATCAATCGTTGAGTGCTGAAGCTGCTGTGTATTTCATCAGTGATCGATATCTGCTTTTGCTTCGACTGTGTCTGCCGATTTTTTCAGAAGCAAAAGGATATAACTGAATTTTTAAATTTCTTATATCCATTGTACACTGTATACAGTATATCTCACAGTACTACTTTTTATTCAGCTTCCAAAAATATTTCTGTAATACTACAGATTTTAATCATTAGCTTCAGTTAACCACCATCGTATTGAACACATGGCTTTGATTTAATTTCGATATATGCTGTTGCAATGTTATCATACTAAGAAATACTATCTAAATATAAAATATATTTGGTGGTTTTATTACAAAGCAACTCTGAAAAACGCAATAACGAGAACTCACTTTGACTACAATACTTCTTATATTACATACTTCAATATAATTAATAGTTATATTTAGTAATATAAATAGAAGCTGTATTTGTATTTATTGGAATACAAAAATGGATCTTTTCTTTTTTGGGTAATCTATGATTTTACTATGTCGACAGGGATTGTACTGATTGGACTGAATGTTTAAAAACATTTTTAAAAGCAGTGATACAAAATTATTAACCAGACGGTTTGATTTTTCTTCCAGCTAAATGCATATCAATCAAGTCAGATGTGACTTGATAGCAGTCAAAACCGTAATGCTGGTTATATATTCAAAGATAGAACATTTTTAAGAAAATCCTGTCTTCTTAAAAACAATTAAAAAATTAAACTAATAATAACAATAAATAATAAACAACGGAACGTAGAAATGAGATAAGGAATAATTGTTTGAAAACTAAACAATTTTAAACTGCAGATATTATTGGTTAAAACGCTATTTAATACAAAGAATTCATGCAAAGTTGACTATCTATTTAATTACCTACTCATTTGTGATCACTGTTCTTATGTGCTAGCAAAAAGCAACAGCGATTAGGGCGGAGTGAAAAAATAAAATTTGGAATATTGAAAACATACACCTCGCAAAAGTTGCGTCTGCTCATGAAAGTAGTTCTGGTATTTTAATTTAATTTTTTTTTTTCATCTCTTTTTTTTATATTTTTTTTCGATCTAAGTGGGTACTAGCATACAAAAGAATTTATGGGAAAAGAAAAAAAGGCTTAATATTCAAAAATTTATTATTATATATTATTTCATAATGAAAGGTAATAAATTACAATTTAACTTAAATTGAAATCACTAGCTACTTTGGCCTTCGGCTAATACTCACAAATTAAATTTTGGTCATTTATACCCTTTACCTCGTTAAATATAATTTGGTCTCCGAAAAACTACCGATTATTATGTATGTGACATTTTGCAATACGGGCAATGACGGTAAGTCACCTCACTTTTTTAAATAATTTTGAAATTAGCAGGCTTACATTTTGTGTCAATTTAGAATAAAATTCTGAATTTTTGTTTTTTCGTGGTAAATGAAACATCGAACTTATTTATAAAAGCAAAGTAATTCTGTGAGTGTGACTAACGGTGAAAAGAAAATAACTATTAAACAATAAGGTATAGTATAGACATATGAACTTTTGAAGGTAGGGAATTAAAATTGGAAAAGTTTTCCTTAAGGACTTCAAGATTAAAATGGACAGGGAAACACGCTCTAACAACAAGTTTTGTCAAATATTTGGGCAGGAAAATTGCTATCAATGCGCCTCTTACCGACCTTGGATGATGTTTGCCGCCACCTTACGTTTCTTGAGCAAGAAGAGCCATCAGCAAAGAAAATAGTTTCTCTCACAGCTGCAAAATCAATGGAAGTATATAAAATTGCATCAATTCCAACCGTCGGTAAGTTTTGTATAGAGATATGTATTAAAATATATAACCAGAAAAGAACGGCTCTGATATTTAAACACCAAAACTGAGAAAAAATACCGAATTATATAAACTCCAATTAAAAAAATTTAAAGAAGAGTGCCTTGTTTTTGGTAGCTGCTCTTGTCCAAAAGAAAAAAAAAGTTGCGACAAAAGAAGTTGCTTTTTTGCAAGACCAAATGTCTTGTAGAAAAATGGCCATTTTGACAGGTGATATTGCTAAAACTAGAAGACTGCGAAAATTCCTTGCAAGACATTTGGCTGGCTCTTTACGCAAAATCGAGCACCCTGAAAAGAGAACCATCCAAGAATCTATGGAAGTTGATTCTTCCATGTGGTTTAAATCCAAAGCCACTTCCCAATGTTGCGAAAGTGGCGGACAGATTCAAAATATCAGATAGAGCTACAGCTACACTAGTAACAGCAGTCTTCAAAGACTATGGTGTCATAGACCAAACTGATGAAACGCACATTGCTAATCGAAGCAAGATAAGGAGGGTGAGATCAAAGGCTAGGAAACATATGAGGCCAATCTTTAACTCGAATTTGGCAGGGCTCCACTTTGACGGTCGCAAAGACAAAACAAAAACTGCATCTGGAAATGTTATTGAAGAACATATCGTTTTATTAGAAGAGCCATATTCTCAGTACATAGGGCATATAACACTAGGAAATGAAAAGATGTGACTGTTACAAAGGCGATTATTAACTATTTTGATCGGAATAATATTTCAATAAAAAATTTAAAGTTAATTGGTTGCGATGGACCAAATGTGAACACAGGTGTCAGGGGTGGAATTATCCGTCAAATTGAATTAAAAATTAAGCGAATCTTTCAATGGTCTATTTGCCTACTCCATGCAAATGAATTGCCTCTAAGACACCTCACTGAAAAGCTTTATGGGAAAACCTCTGTGCCAAAAGCATATTCTGGGGAAATCGGGGATGACCTCCAAAATTGCCAAAATCTGAGCGTTACGAAATATATTCCAGTTGAAATAAATCTTCCTGAAATACCTTTAGCTATTCTAAGCTCCGACCAAAAAATGTTTACGAAATTTTTAAGGCAATCAGTGGTATTCAGGAAGGTGTAATTTTTCAAAAGAACCCTGGAACTATGGTGCATTCAAGATGGCTAACCATCCTTCGAGTTTATGTTTCAAAAGTTTCTCCAGAAGAGTCATTAATGCCAATAGTAAAATACGTTGCCAAAGTTTATGCCGTGATGTGGTTTGAAATAAAATCTCTGCCATAATTTGTATATAGTTCCAGACATCTTTATAAGTCTATTAAGCTGACAAGGCATTTACCCGAAGATTTAAGAAATATCGTTGATGCAGTAATATCTCGAAACGGGTATTTTGGACACTGCGAAAATGTTTTGTTGGCAATGTTGTTTGACAAACCTCGAATTGTAAGAGAGTTATCTTTGCTAGAGCAAAAAAAAAACAAAACTTGCTCTAGCTCTACTAAAAGCTAGAGCATCAGTCAAAACTAATTTTTTGTTCGATGCAGATGACTACTTTGAAATGGTAGATTGGTAGCAAGACAAAAGATGCAGATTAACAGAACCTCCATTACTTGCGTATTTCAACTAGGAAGACCTTTGGGATATCGTTAATCAAAAGCAAACTACAAAGGCTCAGGAGTTACAAGTATTTCCATGTCATAGCCAAGCAGTTAATTTAGTCACGGAAGCTTCACAATCTGTTTGTGGCCCAAAAACAGAGATGGACTTATAAGGACCATAGTAAGCTCTCGGAAAGAGCTTCCACTAGTTGAAACCAAAAAAACTATTGGCAGTTATCAAGTTGTAAACCACAAACAATCTATCATGTTTTTTAATTTTTTTTCTTTTCTTTCACAATATTAAATTAGTGGTAACACTCATTGTTGATGCCATGAATTGTTTTATTATATTCTCTACATTTTATTAACATGCCATTTATTTGTATATCGCAACTTAACGTCAAAATTACAAAAAAAAAATTTAAATATCTGATTATTCAATAGCAGTGCGCGACCCCTAGCGGCCAACAAAAAAAAATAAAAAAAAAATTAAAATGGTTCTTACAAGCAGACATATCTTTTTCACATTCCAAAGTTTTTCTTATCCCCTACAACAGCACTTCGCCATAGTGACCATGAGAACTTTTCACTCTCTAATCTGGTTCTGAACAATACATCAACTTGTTTTTTGCAGTCAATTGAATTGACTAGGTGAATATGTAGTTATAAATTTATGTTAAGTTAGGTTAATCTTCCAGTCACACATTTAACTGTTATTGTTATTTGGGTTTGGTTGATTGTGTCATTGGTAAATATTTTTCGCAATAACACCGCTTGTGTATGTGTCGGGTAAAAGTTTTGTGTATTCCAGTCCATTTAACCTACATGTTAGTATTGATGACAGTGGTTGCAGGGGCTTAGTGTTTAAGTATACCACCAAGCGAGGGGTTGCTAGTTCAAATTCAGGTCCGTACCACTTTAAAAGTCTTTTATTCGCTACTAAAACTCCTGCGAACATGTCACAAATATAAAAGAGTAAGAAATGTAATTTCTCTAATTAAATTGCCTTTCGGAATCGGCATTAAACTATAGGTCCCTCCATTCGTGTCAAAAATATACCTGCGCACACACAATGGTTGCAGAAACTAGGCCTAGCTACTATATCCGCCGTTTACTCCTAATATTTATATTTAATTATTAATTTTAGACAAATATTTTTCAAGGTTTTAATAAAGCCCAATATTCGATATCAATGAAAAAGTTTTTGGTTTTGTCCTAAAAAACCATTGTACCCTGTTCAACACTATGAGTACCTGCCGCACATGCTCACATTAGTGTGTAATTCTCCATCTCCAACAAGGCTAATGCCTATCAAGCAGTTTTAATTTTAAATATTGAATCACGTTTGGCAGGAAATGCATTTTCATCTTATAGCGCTCAATCAAAGGATTTTATCCTTTTATCCTAGTCTATAATTTCTTATATTTGAAATTACAATGGCCAACAAGGCAAATGCTTTGTTTACGCGGGAGATTTCGTGTTTCATCTTCCACGGTACGGCTTTTCAGTGAAGATAGATGGGTTAATTGCTATACGTAAAATTAACATGCGGGGATTTTGTCTCTTTCAGAAAAATACGCCAAGTTTTTATTTTAACGTCGTTACG
This sequence comes from Ferdinandea cuprea, assembly GCA_963576555.1. Lineage (NCBI taxonomy): Eukaryota > Metazoa > Arthropoda > Insecta > Diptera > Syrphidae > Ferdinandea > Ferdinandea cuprea. Next base: position 89,043,192 of record OY754958.1, on the reverse strand, counting down.
ATAGTATCCGTTTCTTGCGGTTTATCGCGAGTAAATAAAAGAACTAAAATTGAGCCAAAAATGCGTCTTTGTGGAACTCCTGCCGCGGCTTCCTTGAATTCGGAGTCCTCGTTTCCTTGTTTGACACGAACGAGTGTGTCCGCTAAATTAGAACTTAGGATCTTAAAAATTTGATTTGGGGGAGCTTTTCTAAGTTTATATTTTAGTTTCGTAGTATTTTAGAGACATCAAGAAAATCGCCAGATCTAATTTTGTCTCCTCTAGTGCTTTTCCAATTTCGTTGATTATTCTGTAAAGCTAAAATATTTTAGAGTGCCCAGTTCTGAATGCGAATTGGTTAACCGGTATTAGTCAGCGTTCTTCGATAATTGGATGTAATCGCTTTAATACGACATTATTGTTAAAAGCAATATAGGATCTTTTATCACCTGAACGTTTTCCTGGCTTAGGATCCATTATAACTTCAGCTATTAATGGGTACAGTGGCTTACCGGTTAAGTGTGTTGGACCACTTAGCGAGAGTTCGCTGGTTCAAATCCCGACCTTTACCACCTGAGATAAATGGCTTAATCGTCTTTTCCGGATATTCCGAAAATATTTTGGCCTTTTTCTTGTATCCTCTCAGCCATTTCCCAATATTATTTCGGATGGGTAGCGCTTGCAGCTCTGGATTTTACAGCTTTCCAAAGCGAATAGTTTAAGGGTTTATCCTACGTTATGCTTTCAAGATACGTAGAGATTTCATTATTTTAAAAGTCCCGAATCTCTCTTTTAACCCTCTAGTTCCCAAGCAGGCCTCTAGACTGCCTGCACCTACACATATGTGTAAGTCTCACAAACTCTTGTTTCCTATGCATGTTTACAACTGTTTATCGCAGAATTTTTAAATTTCCATAGAGGCAATAAAATGTCCACTTGTATTGCGTAGAACGGGTGCTGATGGCAGTTGATGTTGAAGTTTTTCCAAAAACCGAGGAAATAATTGTTCTGTAATTTGTGCCAACAAAAATAATAATAATAAAATACTTTCAGTGCTCGTAGCTCATTTCAAAAATTACCGGTGAGTAGCTGTGAATGTATTTTTTCGGTAAAAGTATTTGTGCGAAGAAAAGGGATATTGTAAAAAAACTGACCAACCAGCCGGGCTAGAGGCAGTCTTGAAATGAAAAGTGTAAAAAAATTTTAACTTTTTTTTAAATTGGGTTTTTGTTTTACATTTATTCACGCATGAACTGTTGAAAGTATACAGACTGCATGAAAATTGATGATTTCATGTCAAGCAGTAGGTTATACTTTTTGCTGAAATATCGCTGTTTTGCATTTATTTAGTCTACAAATTATCGTCGTTGTCTGACGAAGAAATACAAATAATCATGTAAGCTCTTGACTCTAAAGTCGATACAGATGGAGGGGTAGATGGAGAGAAAGATTTTGAAATCTAGTGATTATATAGAAGTGATTGATGAAGCATTAAACATGTCCAAGTCTACCTTAACTTAACAAATTATCGTCGTTGTCTGACGAAGAAATACAAATAATCATGTAAGCTCTTGACTCTAAAGTCGATACAGATGGAGGGGTAGATGGAGAGAAAGATTTTGAAAGCTAGTGATTATATAGAAGTGATTGATGAAGCATTAAACATGTCCAAGTCTACCTTAACTACAGAAACTGTTATGGGTACAAACAAAAGAAAAGAGTCGTTCTGTGATATGTTTTCTTCGTATGGCATTTATTCTACTCCTACTGACTTACCACTACTGAAGCGTACGTGATTTGAGCCTGTTGAACAAATATCGAACCCAGCGAACAAGCGGTTATTGACGAAGGCGTGAATCACCCTGAACAAGTGATAGTTTAAGACTCAGACATTTTTCTTGGATCTATTTTAGATATCAACCCAAAATTGAGTGAGTTCAAGAAGATGTTGTGAAGACAGAAAAACCTGTTACTTAAAAAGTCTGCTTTCGTAATACGGATAATGAGTTCAAGGCTCTAGACACTCCATACAAATGCTTCACTCATTTTTTATACGACGTCATAGTTGCCCCTTTAGACTAACACAATGTCCAGAAATCGTTTTGACCAAATTTGGAGCAATCTGCATTTCAACAACAATAGCAAATTGCCCGTTAAAGCGGTACCGGGAAACGAGCAGCTGTATAAAATTCAACCTATCATCGAGCATTTCAATAATAAGTTTAAGCCAGTCGCGAAGAAGTAGCGCATTTGTGTGGATGAACAAATGTGTGGTACAAAGAATAGGACATTTCTTCGACAATACATGCCGAACAAACCACACAAATGGGGCATCAAGCTTTTGATAAAGAGAAGAAATGCCCTAAACAAAAACTTGAGAATTAGAGGGTTAAGTTTGCCGAAAAGATAATTTAAAATTGTTTTATCCTGCGAGTTTGCTGCCATCTGTTCGTTTTTACTTTTCATTTGCCCACTTGTTGATGCTATTGTTGCTAAAGCCAACTCAATGTTATGATTCATAAAAATAAATTCCACTGATCTCTGCTATCCCTATACTCTTGTGGCGCTGTTTACTACCTTACTTTGTTCTTATCTTTAATATGCAGAAGTTATTTGGAACCCTCAGCAACAAACTTTCGCGGATAGAATTCAAATTCAGAACCTTTTTACAAGGTATACCCCATCTTAATTGTTGTATATTAATTTTGACACATAGTAAGTAACACCCCTTAATATTCGCCGTAGATCACTAACAGTATATATTTTTATGATCAGGACCAAAAGCTAACACTTTTTAGCAATGTCCGTCCGTCCATCCGTATCAACTTTTGAGCTCTTTAAATCGATGCTAGGAAGCTGAAATTTGGAAAATATACTCCCTCGGTTTCCGAAATGGTAAAGTGTTAATTTTCTTAAATACACCCACAATTTATAAAAAACCTTTTTAAAGCTGTAGTTGAAAAGACAAAGGGTAAAATGTATGTAGGCACTGCCCTCCTGTATGTGTTTGTCATATAAAGTTTTTTACCATGCCTACTTTTTGTGGTCGTTTTTCACTAATATGCTCTTTTAACAAAATATTTAGCTAATATTTTTTCCAATATATCACCCATACAACGTATATTTCTTCAAAAATTGTATTCTTTATAAATTTTATACACAATGAAATAAAATATCTTCCACAATGTTCTTAACGCCTATTTATTGGATGCATATAGGGATATGGATAGGGTATAATACTGTTCGCCCCAAGCGGAGTGTAGCCTTTCCTTATGTTTTGTTATATGCATTGAAATATTTATCCAAATTCTATAGCTACTCAAATCTCGAGAAACTATTCATGACATACAGTTTTTTCATACAGTAGTTTTCGTGCTAGAATAAATCCGTAGTAAGGCATAACCGTTGTAAGAGGCGACTAAAATCCACAAAGCGGTAGCAGAACAAGAAAACAGGGATATCCACCTCCTTCGGTCCTATGGCTAATGGGGGACTTTTTATTGCTCCATAGACAAAACTCAAGGAGCTAAGCTTAGAACTCCACCAAAAATTATTGCGTCAAAAAGCCTTAGAGCCGAAGATAATATAAGTATAATAAAGGTATTCCGAAAATACAGAAGCTGATATCTGGAACTAAAACAAGTATAATTAAAAGTAAACCTAGAACAGATTCACAGGCAAAAACAGAAACAAAACTCTATTTCAACGAATGGCAAGCTGAACTTGAAGCAAACAAAAATCTAGCTGCAAGTTTGCAAAACCGAATTAGGAAGCTGGATAAAAGGGTCACCATTCTGGACTGCTATAACAATCTCCCGGCCCAACCTACCCAGCAAAATAGGTAGGTAGGATCGCGCATTGGAAACAGAGAGAAATCTAAAGAAAAACAAAAGTCTTTCAAGACAACTTAAGACAGTCCTGAATTATCTGTAATAAGAAGGAAAATAAACTAGCAAATTTACAAGGTAAGACAAGTGACAAAAGGTAAATAAATGTTGATGACAATGACCCACACCTATAGAGAAATCACTGAGAAAGTGTCAAAAACTGAGTCCAGGGGCACTCATATAACTACTATACCATTCGCAAAGTTATATCAGGAAAGGAAATATAAAGCTACTAAAATTAACCAACGAAATGTATCCAAAAACGAAAGCAAGCAACAAGTAAATGCTGAAAACAAGAAACTAGATAAAATGTCAACTGCTGCTAAAACGAACATACAACGGGTAGAAAGTAAGTCATATCCAAGGGCAGGAAACTCTACAAATCGGGGCGAAATTTGACCACCACTGATTGGCCATCTGAACCAACGAAAATACCGGACGTTATCGACGTCTTCATAATGAAAGGTATCAATAGACAAGAAGCTGAAGTTAATAACAGGGATCAGATCATACACCTGTATTCCTAACAGTCAATCATTTTTAATAAACTTAATAATAGACTTAAAAAACTATTACTGAATTCAAAAATGATTCTCTAGCTAAATACCTTTGCAATGTAACGGCTGACAAAGTCACGGCCTACTCGCTTTCGAAGGCTGCTAAACGTTTAAAGAGACTTCAAACGCAAGATTCCCATTTGAAAACATATGATGGGAAATGATCGGTGATCCAAAGGAAATGGTTAAACTCTTTTGTCAGCACTTTTCAAATGTTTTTAAACCGTTTCCACCCAGGGTAGAAAATTGAGATCTTGAATTCTTATAACTGCTTAAATTTTGTAGGCACTTTCTCCAACTTTATAATTCTCTCGAGCGCTACCTTAGATATACGGAAGTCCATCTTTCAAATGATCCCCAGTCTTTTTACCAATTTTGTCAACTATAAAAGAAAATCTGACAGAAGCCCTCCCTCCATATCTTTCGAAAACAAATCATCAACCGATCCACATACTATTGCTAACTTTTTTGATACCCATTTTAAAAAATATTTCGCCGATAACTCTTTCGAACTGGACCCCTCCTATTTAAAATACCTACTTAACTTCTCCTTCGGCTCTTTTCTACATCAAAACGTTGATCCTACTCTAATCGAATTAAAGTTACAAAATCTCCATGTTTCTTAAAAAAAGTTCTTCCAAACTCTCGCTTCCCCTTTCTAACCTTTATCATCTATCTCTTTCAAAATGAGAATTTTCTCAGGTTTGGAAGACCTAGATACACAATAAAGGTTCAAAGAACGAAGTTACCAGTCCGATTTCTAAACTTTCTCACATACCCAAACTCTTTGAAAGTATTTTGTAGGAAGCCTCTAGCTTTCAAAGTAAGTTCGTCATCTCTCCTTGCCAACAGGGCTTCCTAAAAGGCAGATCAACTTCTACAAACCTCTTCTTTTCCTCTCTGCCTTAGAGAATGGAAACGAAGTCGATGTAATGGCTTAACATCGCCAAATGTTAATTAATTACCTTTTCTCGTAAGCGCAACCAGTCTCCTCCCCGAACATACCATCTTCTTGGTCAGCCTATATCCCTAGTATTAGCTCTTCGTGATCTTGGTATACTGTACAACGGGGAGCTAAATTACCGTTCCTACATTGATGAGATAATTCTCAAAGCTAACTCTTCACTTCGATTTGTTAAACGGTGGTCCAAAAAATTCTCCAACCGTTATTTGACAAGATCGCTCTATATATCCTTTGTTTGGCCCCTTCTCGAATACGCCAGTCAAGTATAATCGCCCTTTCAGCGAGTTCTTGTCGATCGAGAGCATTCCACGTCATGTTCTTCGATTCGTTCTTCGAGGTCTACGTCCCTATTATCCTGCCTCTCTATCAAGAACGCCTTAAACTTATAAACTTGAATACCCTTGAAGAACGCAGTAACGTAGCAGACATTCTCTTCATTCACAGACTCCTATCTGGCACCATCGATCTTAGGTCTACTTACAAATCAATTTTCTGCAACACTAACCCTCGTAATTAACGTTGCCCTCCTCCTTTATATCTAACAACTCACTGGACCTCTTATGGTTTCAACGAACTAATCTCGCGTATGCTGCAAAAGGTAAACACAAAACTTACCGTTTTTGATTTCAACCGCAGCACTGCCTGTCTCAAAGTCGATCTCCAATTTCTCTCATATTACTCTTTTACCCATATTATTTTTTATGTTGGTATATACATAAGTAATATAGCTTGTAATAACCCTCACCAAAATTAAAATTAAATTCTCAATACCGTTTTTGCAAGGGAATACTTCTAACTTGTCGATTGTGGGAAGATCATTCGCGTTCCATTTAACTATTGTTACTAAGTTTTTCATATTTATACGTAGGTTTGTGTGCTTCAAATTTTATTTTCAAGCTTGTCTGGTTTCTCAAACACGTTTGTTAATTTGGCTTTGCTCTTCAAGTCTCGCAAGAAATGCAGAGAAAACTTGAGAGTCTGGATCACGCGTTGTATTAACTTTTCTACCTCTATCTTTTGTTCTCTCGTCTGCGGTAGTTTTGACATTTCTTTAGGACTTATTTTCCGTTCGCGGGTTTTCCATTTTCGTTTTTAAATTTAGTCCTGGATCGGGTATTCGATCGGTAAAAACATTTTCATCACTAAGTCGCGCCTTTTCTGAAGCTCTTCAGCTACTTCACAGCCGCGATAGTGTGGCGGGTGATTTCCCTTGCTATAAATGCAAGTCGGCATTTAGTTTTTTAGAGCGGCCTTGTACTTTTGCGCGTAGTTTCAATTTTAACGACAATATTAAGCATATACTTATTTATATATATTTAATTTATGTTTTTCCATTTTTCGAAGCCTTATATAAAAACATAACACGCGTAATTCGTGGAATACAGGCCGAAATGCTCGAAAATGTGACGCGAAATTGGACCTTCGGAATGGGCCATTGGAAACGGAGCCGCGGACAACACTTACATGACGTTGTCTTTAGACTTCGATTACAATGAAATTTTTGAATATTTGATGCATATTTAAGTGTTTTATTCCATTTTTAAAAAACTACGCTTAAAAAATCACCCTTTATGAATAACGGCAGTCCGCGCTTAACTATAACTTCGTCTTCTCCTTTAGTTTGTCGCTTTTCTTTCCTGATTAAGTTAACGGCATCGATTATCTTGAACCTTTAGTTTGAAATTCTTGAACGACGTTCGTTTTTGCGGTACGAAGAATTAAGTCCTCTGGCTGCACCTCGGTGTGGCCTTTCCGACATATTTTCCTAAGTGTACAATTGGATTGCTTCTGAATTTAGTTTTTGCGAAACTGTACAGTTATCGTGGATCCCTAATATTAAAGCAGATCCGGATTTTTGTTATATCCAAACGGGTTTAGAGATTGCAATAAATGAGTCTCCCTAGGATCCGTAGAGCTTGGCTCCGAAGAGTGTGGATTTTCTATGGGCTGCTACATGGGGCTTAAACTCAATATACGGAGAGTGAATTTTAGTCACCTACAATGATAGTCTCAATCGTAAACTCAGTTGTTTTTACCATATAATTTGCACTTAGATGCGCTTTTAGGTACAAATCAAACGGGAAGCTTGCACACATATAAGCGATTAGGTGTGTAAAATAAACAACTACGATATCTGGTAAATATGGTTTTATAAGTCCTCTTTCGACGGTTTCGTAAGTACGGTTAAAATCCGTACGGTTTTTCATAAGGCCATTGTTTTCACACATGACGGTTTTTTCCCGGCAACCGTCTACATTTGGATAAATTTTTAACTCAGTTGGTTTTCAACATGTTTCGAAAATATGTGTTTCAAGTGAACACAACGCAGACGAAAAAAATAGTCTTTTCTGAAAGCGTGAGCAAAGTCACATGACCACTGATAAGCTGGCGACAGTATGGTCGCCAACATATATTGATAGTACAAACACAAAATATATAAAAATTATCTAATTAACCAGAACATGATTACGTAAATATATTTTCAGTTTAAATTTACTGACATGCAAATCAATCACATGAGTATTAAAGTTATAGATTCTACTCATGTGAGTAATTGGCTCATTCCTGCCATAATTCGTCCTATGATAAGCACTTACGAAAATATCCACACTACGTCAGTTGAATACAGTGGAAGACAATAGATCACGAACATCTATATGACCACCTATAAGTTGCTGTAAGAAAACTGGAAAAGTTAGATACGTTGACTGTAGGGAGAAGGTTATATGGATCATCCCATGTTAGACCTCTAAGGGCAAAACGAATAAATGTACGTTAAATAGCTTCAATTCGATTGAATATTGTAGTACGGATTCAAAACGTGTGAGGCATACTCAAGATGCGGACGGACGAAGCAATTGTACAAAGACTGAGTATTTTAGGGGCCGTCAAATTCCTAATAACGCCCAGCGTGGAGTTTGATTTATTTAAAATACAACAAAAACTCAGAGATCTTTAAACTATGAATATGACATACTTACCACACAACTAATAACATACTAAACTATTATAAAATTGAGAATAAAGTAAGGGTTCAACCAATTTATTTTCGTTTTTAATGAAAAATAATAAAAATTATATTGAATAATTATTTTCAATTCAATTAATTTTATGTGTACCCATAACCAAACGGGTTTTGTAAGTTATGGAAGGTTATATAATTAATTACTTTTACAATAGTTAAGTACTTTTACAAAATTGAGCCCTGGACTTAAAGTCTTTTGATATAACATGGACCAAACTCTTAAAAATATTATTTTTGGTACATGCGAAACACTTTTTGCAATCACGAACTATAAATTTGAAGATACAGCTTATAAACTAATATTTAACAATTTGAACTAAGTTGATAACGAAAAAAAAATATTGTACTATATAAATACTTAAACGACTAAAAATACTGGTTTCCCACATATTTTTTTATCGATGAACAGAAAACAAATATTTTAATATATTCAACTTTTACATGTTAAAAAAAACACAATAAAGCAATCAATGAATTTAATAGTAATATAATAAACCAATCCCAAAATATTTACTATTAATATTTTACATCCAAACATTACTAATTTAGCAATCTGTCGATATACAATAATAATACAGTAATTTCTATCATTTTATTTTGCGTTTTCATCCATCCAAGCATATCTACTTTTTATTTCAAAGGCAGATAAATAATTAGAGACCTATTATAAACACAAAAAATATTCTGATTTTATTGCAATAACTTTTTTTTTTCATTAAAATGTTCACTAAAATATCTATTATATTAATTAGGTAAACTCAACACTTCGTAGCATTTTCCAACTCATCCACCATGACCAGCTGGTTTTTGATGCCATTTGGAAAAGTTGCAAAAGTCACAAGACTAATGTCATATATTTGATACATCCCAACTTCATGTCTTTCATTTACAGATAGGAAGTTTGAGAGAGGATTTTGCGATCATTTTTAAAATTTGTTTGCTAGTTCAAGTGGATAGTGGTAGGCAGAGTAGACTATTTAGTTAGTTTCTCATTTGTGCTTCTAAAGCTTACGCGAAGGTGTAACACAATTCATATTTTTTTTAATTTTTAAGTTTGGAAATATAACTTGAAATAATTTTAAAATATTTATGATTCCCATTAGACTTATTTGAACAGTTTTCTTAAAATTCATAAAATGTACAGGCTTTAAAATTTTCGTTAAGCAAATAACTAAATTATCACGATATGCTTAGACTTTAAGCATATCATATCAAAAAAAGGAAGTTTCTTTTCGCTTGAAAGTGAAACCTAGAATGGTTATCTCTTTAAATTGATTGTTTCGTTGTTAAAGAACCCTCAGGCACAAAATATATGTTATATGTTTACATGGTGGTGTTTTTGTAAATTTTATGCTGTTTGCAATGCAAAAATCGTTTAACTGCATAGAACAAAGGGTGGTCCATTATCGGATACTATATCCTTTGGAAGACCGAAAACTGCAAAACACTTTCTAAATACATTACCACTTCTGAAGCAGTTGTTTTTCTGAACATCTCGCTACAGTTTTCATTCTGACTATATGTGTCCTTCATGCAAACACTTACGAGCGTATTCCTGAAGACAATTGGGAATAACAATCCGACCACCTAGCACTACGAAATCTTCAACTACGAATAAGCCTACTCTTTTATTGTAAAATTTTATCATTATAACTAGTAGGCAATTCACTCTGAATATATTTTAAGACTTTTGATAAATATTCATCTAATAATGTTTCTCGGGCAATATATTTGATATAAATTGGTAAACTTCATGTAATGTTAAGAAAATTAATAAGATTATCTGGGATATTGGTTTTCCCTTCCAATGGCAATTTTGAAAGACCGTCTGCACTACCCATTTGTAATCCTTTTCTATACAAAATTTCATAATCATATTGTGATAATGTCACAGCCCAACGCCGTATTCTGAGAGCAGTAATTGCGTTTGTGTTTTTGTCCCCAAATGTGAAGTGGCTTGTGATCACTGAAAATTTTGAACTTTTTTCCATATATGTATTTATAAAAACAAGTTACCGCGAATATTACTGCCAATGCTTCTCTTTCAATATTTGAGTAACGCTTTTCAGATTCTGATAAGCAGCTCGATATAAGCATTATCGGTCTTTCTTCTTCATTGTCCTCTATGTGGAATAAAAGAGCACCCACTCCATAGGAACTGGCGTCACAAACTATGCCTAGTTCTTTCTCCGCGTCGTAGTGAGTGAGTAAAGTATTGTTTAATAACCATTTCTTGCTGCTTTGGAATGTATTTTCACAGACATTGTCCCAAATCCAAGTTGAATCTTTCTTTAAGAGATTGTATTATAAAAAAGATCACAGGGACGCTTAATCTTTTTGAGCAGGTGCATTTAAAATTGCCTCCATTTTATCTGCTCTTGGCTTCAATACCAATTTCATAACCAAGATATTTTATAGTTGGTTGAAAAAATGCACACTTTTGTCGATGAACTTGTGATCTGTCAGCACAAATCGATTAACAGTGGATTTGCAGTCAATGCAGATCCTAACTGATCCATCCTTCTTCTCAACAGGTACAATCGGAGAAGCCCATTCACTGTACTTCACCGGAATATAAATATGCTTTTTTATTAACCCCTCTAGTTCATTCTCCACTTTGTCTCGTAGTCCGTAGGGTACGGTGTAAGCCTTATGAAAAAATTTTTTCAACACTTATATCTGATGTGTGATCTTTTATCAAACCATCATAATCATTGCCAAAAACAGTAGGGAATAGTTCAAACAAATCTTCTGTTTTTGACATATTCATTTTCTTCACCATAAGCACTTTTCGACAGCCAGAAGCAATCATATCTATCCAATTACGGCCAAGCAAGGGAATGAATTCAGTTTGAGATTGTACAAAAATCAACTCAAGCTTAAAACAATCGTTATTATTGATGTCTCCAATTTTAGAAAAGCATGCAGTAAAAGAGTCTAATATCGAAACCGACTTGCCGGTAATTACGCTCAAATTGATTGAAAATGATTTAAGCTGAGTAAAATCCTTAAAATATCATTATATGTAAAATCGGAAATAATCGAAAAACATGCACCCAAAAAGTGAGCGTGGCCAAAAACTTTGTATGTGCGATAAGTTATTTTTTTTATTTTTATTTTTCATGATTCTTGACTTAACAAACTTTGTATTTACTTAATCTACCATAACAATATTAAGTACAAGAATAGGTAGTGATATTTGTATTTGTGTATTAAGAAATAGTGATAATGTCACTTCAGAAAAAATATCTTGGAAGTGTGGAGTGAATTGATTAATTAATTTTAAAAGAAAAACATTTTATGAATTTATACATATTTTTACAGAAAATTAACAATAAAAAAGAAAGAAAACGTAAATTTAAAAGAACATTAATTTGTACATAAAACAGCAATAGAACAATGTAACGTACATGTTTAGACAACATAGGGCAACAAAACTTTAATTTCCTCGTGATCAAAATCAAGAAGCCATATCTTTACGTATTTTAGGAATAGGGACAATGATCTTATTCCTCGGATATTTATAGGAAGTTGATTAAATAGTTTGCACGACACGATGGAGTAAAAGTTTTTGAATAGAGTAGTACGGAAAGGAGGAATAATGACAGCATTAGTTGAATTGCTTCGCAAATTGCGATTGTTTGAAATAGGGCTCTGTAAATAGCCACCTCTCATAAAAAAATTTTTTGAAACTTTGAAATAGTACAAATGTTTTAGTGGCAGAATTTTCAATGCTCTGAACAAAACTATAGAAGGAGCTAAACGATTTACCCCACATACTTTTCATATAGCACATTTTTGCAAAACAATCAGTGGTTCAATCTTCGTTTGGTAAGCGCCACCCCAGCAACTTATTCCGTATTGGAGTTTTGATTGAAATATTCCATAATATACTGTTTTCAAAGTATTTTTGTCACAGAATTGTCTAAGGCGATAAAAGCTTCGTACTGAAGATCGTAAATATTGTTTCAGAATCGAAATATGTTTGGACCAACTCATATTTTGTTCAAAAGTGATGCCTAAATATTTAGACTGATTAATTGTTTCAATTTTAAAACAGCATGTGTTACAAGATGCCTGCTCAAACAACATTGTCCTTGTGGCTTCTTCAGTACAGACACAATTTGACGCATTTGAACATTCGCAATTGTTTGCATGAAAGAAAATTTCGAAGCTTAGGGACTCTTGCACATTAAGACTGAAGTGAAGTAATTTCGTTTTATTGCTGACAACTAGTTTGTGTTCCGAAAACCACAATCCCAGGAGGTGAACATCATGGTTTATGGCCGCGCTTAAGTTAAGAGGACTATCCGAGTGGTATGCAATGCCCAGACCATCTGCAAAAGCTGTAACATTCCCTTTAAACGGTTGACTAAATAATGAGTTGATGTAAATAAGAAACAATATTGGACCAAGGACTGATCCCTGGGGTACACCTAAGTTCATAGTTTTTGGTCTGCTAACAAAGTTACCTATTACAACTTTTTGAGTTCAATCCTTTAGGTAGGACTCAAACCAGTTGTGCATAAATCCACGAAATCCTGCATAGTGCAGTTTGTTAAGTAGAACTCTGTGGTTGGCCATGTCAAAAGCTTTGGTAATGTCTACAAAAAGCCCGGCGCAACATTTTTTATCATCCAGAGCTTTATAAATAAAGGAGCAGAATTTCAAGAGGGCATCTTCTGTAGAAAGGCCTTCCCTAAAACCGAACTGAGCAGGACTTAGGAAATTAACTTTTGCCAGGTATCTCAAAACTCTATTCTTAATGGCTTTTTAAAAGACTTTAGGGACTGATGACAATAAAGAAATTGGCCTGTAATTGTTTTTGTCACTCTTACTACCTTTTTTGTAAAGAGGGATCACATTAGCACATTTTAATTTGTCTGGGAAGACGCCGGTTGAAATACTTAAGTTAAAAACATAAGCTAATAAGTTTACAACATTAAGTGCTATGCTCTTGAGGGTAGGGTTGGAAATTCCATCACAACCACAAGATCTTGAGCTGTTAAGGAAACAGATAATTTTATACAATTCTAAGCCTGTTATATCTTCATAAAAGAAGCTATTATTTATAGCAAAGTCGTTGACTAAATGGGACCTAACGCAGCCATTACAATATGTAGGAGACTCACTTGAAAAAGACATCAGACCAACAGAAGAAAAGTAATCATTTAATATGTTTGATACTGTTGTAGGGTCATCAATAATAACACCATCATTACATAGACATATAGCTTTGGAGATATTGGGAGAGTTGCTATCAATGATACTATTTATAGCCTTCCATTCCTTTCTTGGATTACCAAGTGCGTTACGGACTTTAGAGTAGAAGTATCTATTTCGAGCTGTCCTTATATCGTTGTTTACTTCCTTACTCAATATTCTGAAACGATTTTTCAGCGCTGTATTAAGAGGATGTTTGGAGCACTTTTTTCTTAATTTATTTTTAAGCTTAATTTTTTTTAACACAGAATAAGTAATCCAAGGCTTTAACCTTTTTTCAGACTTTTTACGGACGATAGTGTATGTAAAATTACTAATGTAATTCTGAAGAAATGATAAAAATAGATCATAAGCCTTAGAAGCATTAACTTCCTCATATATTTCCTCCCAGGTTTCGGAACGTAGTTCAATATTAAGCAAGTCGAAGTTTACTTTCGTTACCGTAGATGACAAAGTATGCTTCGCGGGTTTCTTAGTATTTAACGTACTGAAGAGAATACCAGTCATACAGTGATCAGTAATGCGGAGATCAAAATTAATACCAGCACATTCGTTTACGGATATTTTTTTAAAACGTCCAAATACATGGTCAAGACAAGTGCCTGAAATTGGTCTAGTAATTTCGTTTATAAAAGGTGATAGACCATGCTCAGCCATTGTAGCAAGATAAATTTCCGTTAAAGTACTGGGAGTTAAAATGTCTATATTGAAATCACCCAGGAAAATAAGGTTATCTACTTTTTCGTTTCTTAAGAGCACTGAAAATTCATTCAAAAACACTTTAATATCATAGAGGTGTAATCTGTATACACAAACAAATTTAAAAACATCATCACATAACTTGCAAGACAATTCAATTACATCCGCGCTCAACAAATTAAGACAATTTACTTTATAGCTACCAGAATCCAGGTAATCACTTACAAAAACTCCTACTCCACCTGCAGCATACTTTTCATTAGGGTTAATATACAAATTATAACCCGGAATATGATAATCCTCTTTTTCGCAATCAAAAATCCATATCTCGCTTACAAATATCAAATGGGGTAAAAATACAAGCGCTTCTAGATTGCACACTAACAAATCAAAATTTTGCCGCAAACTACGAATGTTCTGATGCACAACAAAAAAAGAGTTGCAATTATTTGAATTACAAAAAAATTGGTTATCATTAATGTTTACAATTGTATTAGGGGTTGGGTTGTTGCTAAAAAGATAATCATTGATATTCAAAAAAGACATACTAAATTATATTTAGGTGAAATAAAAGACAATTAGTTTTTCAGTGCTGAAAGATCAAGAAACGATCTAATAGCAACAACCCAACCCTTTTCAGCTTTTCTCATTAGAATCCGCGAATTTTTAAACCACAAATATTTGTAGTTTCTTTCAGGTTTAACTTTTTTAGCTTCCGTAAATAAAGCTCTAGTATAACTTGTGAAGCAATCATTTATGAAAACATCATTCTTCGTACCCTCAACAAATAAAGACGAATTTAGTTTCTTCATTGCAGTTTTCTTCGCTTTCATTACTCGTTCTTTTGCTGCCAATCCAGAGAATTCAACACAAATTTTATCACTTTGCTGGTTGTTGTTGTTGGTTTTCTTCCATAAGCGTTTGACGTAGCATTTCTGGATATCTGAAGATGACAGAGAGATATCCAACGCCTTGTTGAAAATTGTTTGAACGCATTCTTTTGCATTCGTATTGCTGACTCCAGGCACACCAGTGATCTCGATGACATTCTCAACGCTCTTCTGCTCTCTCCAATTCAGTTTGCTCTCCAGCGATGCAACTTTCGAATTAAGCTTCTCGTTCTCCTCTTTCAGCTGACTAATTGTGCTGAGAAAGTCACAGTTGATTTTCTTTAAACATATGATTTCTTCGTAAAGCATTTGCATTTTAACTGTGGCATCGCCGGACTGTTGTGGTAAATCATATGCTGTTGCTTGCCCTTCAACTGTCGTCTCAGTGGTGCTCTGTAGCCTAGCGACTGTTTGCTGATTCCGCTTTGGCTTCTGTTTCGCTACTACTACTGTTGCTGTCGATGGTGATGGTGACGATACGCTTTGTTGCTGTAGGGATTTACGACGAAGATCCGTGCATTTGTCGCAACGATATGGAACACTGTGAGTGTTCATGTACTCTATATCCGACGGAGTTAGTTTCGCACACAAACAATGGAAATAGATATTGCAGTCGATGCAAGTGATTTTGGTTTCACATCCGCGATCTATTTTTTTATTGCAAATTTGACACTGCATTTTGATAAAGTTTTTATGCAAGAACTAAACGTAAATAATCAAAAAGTTTACACCCCACGAAACTTAGAGAAAAAACACGTCCGCTCTCTTCAAGAGTTCAATGAACTCTTGGAAAAAATATTGGCTAAATATCTTGTCAAACATTTTTTTTTGCTTTCTATGAAAATTTTCGAAGAAAACATCATTTTATTTAAAAACGCCCACAAAAAGTAGGCGTGGCAAAAACTTTGTATGACAAACTTATAATGGAGGGCAGTGCCTACATATCTTGTGAAGGTTGTTACACTGTATCTCTCCAACTTTAGCTTCAAAACGGTTTTTTTCTAAATTATGGGCGTGGCAGTAGGCGTATTCAAAAAAATTTTGCACTTAACAAATTTCGGAGCCCTAGGGAATATGTGGTCTAAATTTCAGCTTCCTAGCTTATTTGCAAAGACGGACGGACATTGGTAAATAGTCTTAGGATTTGGTCCTGATCATAAATATATATACTTTTATGAGTCTACGACGAATCTTAAGGGATGTTACAAAGTAGGTGTCTAAATTAATATACCCTTAGGAAAGGGTATAAAAAAGTGTATTGTGTTTGGGCACTCCATCTGGCTATAGCAAGTGCCGTATGTTTTTGCGTGCACTTGCTATGGCTGGGTAGGGTATCATTTGGGGAATAGCGGGTCGCGTTGTGTTGATTTTGTTGGTAGACCAAAGCAATTCATTGTATGGGCCTAGCTTAGTCAGCGTCGGAGTTGAGTTTTTTGTGTTTGTTTTTTTGTTATGCATGGGAATTTTAGAGTGGACGTGAGTAACATTCGTGGGTTGAGCTTAATTTTTTTTTCATTGTACGCCCATGCGTTTCACAATAAACTAGCTGTTTTGGCACTAAGTAAAACACAGGTCAGCATAGATTCTGATTTAACTGATTTTAGTCTGCCTGGATATAACTTGGTGCCATTATTCTTTTCCCATCGTTGTATCGCCGTTTATATACGTAGTGATGTAGCCTACCAACTTTTACCTCAATATGGCCAATGTTCCAATCGGGAATTTAATTTTATTTGGCTAAAATTCCATGTCCGTATGCAATTTAACTGTTTTATTTACAGAAGCCCTAACCAAGACAGGCATTCAACTTATAATGAGTTTGATGCACTATGTAAGCCATTATCCTCGTACTGAAATCGTCATTGCGGGCGATTTTAATATACGCAATTCAAGTTGGCTTCGACATTCTGGACAGACAACACCCGAAGGAAGGTATGTTGAGATCTTTGCTGAGGTTAATAATTTAACCCAGATTGTAAATGAGCCGACACGGATACCGGACATTAGCGGTCAAAACGCCAACACTCTGAACTTGTTTCTTACCTCTCATCCTGATAAATACACTTGAAATGTATTATCGCCTCTAGGTTCGTCAGACCATTGTATCATATCGGCGAATTTCTCGTACTCCAGCCACACAGTTAAAGAACAAACTCATAAAAGAACCGTATGGCAATACAAAAGCCAATTGAAAAGCTTTAAACGGTTTCTTTAGGAGTTTTAACTGGTCGATGCCGTAGATGCCGCTGACGATATGATTACAAATTTAATTCACCTGGGTATGAAACGCTTTATCGCTAACAGGAGAAAGTGCATCAGACCTAAGGAAAACGAGTGGTGTGACTTGAGCAGTAAAGAAGCTATCAGGGCTAAAGAGGTAACTTTTCGGTCATTTAAGGCCAACCCAACTGAGGAAAACCGAAAAAAGTTCAAACGAGCCGAAAATGACTGCAATGCCCATATTAATTGTGCCATATTCTCATACGACCAACAGTTGAGGCAAAAAATACTACAAAGTCCCTCCGGTAGTAAAAACTGTTGGTCGTTTGTTAAGAATATTAAAAATTCGGCCTCGTCATCTATCCCGACACTCATTTACAATGGCTGGAGTGCCAGCTCTTCGGATAGAGCTAATCCGCTTGCTGCTTATTTTGCAGCTAGCCCGACGCTCCCAGAGTATGCTTTACCTCCCCCAGTACGCGAGCGCGTAGACCACTCCATGGGACAAATCCACTTCCGCTCCCGTACTGTGGCAAGAGTACTTCAAGATCTCAACATTCACAAATCCGCTGGCCCAGATGGTATTTCCCCTATCGTTGTGAAGACGTGTTCTTCCACGCTGGCAAAACTACTGCGTAAGCTTTTCTATCTGTCCTATTCTTCAGGGCTCTTTCCGAGAAGATGGAAAACAGCATTTGTCCAGCCCGTCCCAAAAAAGGCAAATCTTCTTCTCCCTCCTCCTACCGACCAATTGCACTTACGTCCCTTCTTTCTAAGGTCATGGAAACGCTGATAAGCCGTCAGCTTATGAAATATCTCGAATCCCGAAAACTTCGTAATGACCGGCAGTACGGTTTTCGCAGCAACAGGTCCACTGGGGATTTGATGACATATCTAACCGAAAAGTGGAGCCAATCTATTCACCGTGGTGGTGAAAGCAAGGTCGTTGCGCTTGATATTTCAAACGCATTTGACAGAGTTTGGCATCCAGCTCTCTTGTCGGAAATGCGTGCATTTGGGATCGATGTTACCTTTATTCAATGGATTAGAAATTACCTTTCGGACCGTTCAATACAAGTTGTTTTGGACGGTTTCAAGTCTGCAACTCACCAAATAAATGCTGGTGTCACTCAAGGCTCTGTTTTGTCTCCGACTCTCTTTCTCATTTTTTTCAACGTCCTGTCACTTCTAATCCAATCCATTCCTTTGCTGATGACAGTACCCTCAGCTTTACATATTCGCTTCCTAGGCAACGCCCCTCATCTTCGGGCCTTGAATTGGAAGGGCAACGTATGTTAAGCTCATTGAATTCCGATCCTGACAGCATACTTAAATGGGGTAAAACCAACAGAGTGGAATTTAATGCTTCCAAAATGCAATGCTGTCTGCTGTCATTGAAGCGAACCCCTAACTCTCTTCCATTATCCATGAATGGCACTTGCATCGCTGAAAGCGAACGACTTTCCATTTTCGGTATGTGTGTTAATGACAACCTTCGTTGGAATGACCACATATCGCCAAGAACGCTGCAAAATGTTTAGGCTTCCTTAAGCGATGCAAGAAATATTTCACCCCTTCTGATCTGGCTAGAATCTACAAGGCGTTTATTCGCCCAAAAGTTGAGTACAACGCTCATATCTGGTCTGGTGCACCAATAACATATTTGGAGCTACTTGACAGGATCCAAAAACGTGCGTAATGTCTCCTGCCTATCATTGTTTTATCGGTATTTCCACCACAAGTGCTCAAATGAATTAGCCAGTTACATTCCACCCCTACAGCAATTTAACCGCAATACTCGCCATGCGAGGAATGCACATCAGTTTACCCTTAAGCCTGTTTTCGGACGTACTGTGAAATATAAAGATTCCTTTCTCAACCGTACAATACGAATGTGGAATGCTCTACCACGATCTGTTTTTCCTTTGCATTATAATTTACAAACATTTAAAACCAACGTGCATCGGTTTCTCCCTTTCTCTAATCCTTCAATTACCTAATGCCCGCACTGTGTCACTTTATTATAAGGGTATCCAAAGTCCCTTTAGTGCGCGTACATTATAAAAAAAAATATTAATTTCAATACCGTTTATTTTAACTCTAATCGAAAGCGCATCAGCATTCATACATGAACCTATATTGCCTAATGAGATATGGGAGGGATTATTATTTACATCATCGCTTAAATCTACCTTATCTACTTTACTGTACTTTTTGTTCGTCTAGTAGTTGTCGCCTCTCTTATTATTGATCTCTCTAAAATAACAGCGACTTTCATAGTGACGCCATTTTTGGCATCTGTAGCACTGTACATCCTGATGATCATCTCTCAGTTCAGGCTTTTGTTGGTTCTGCTGCTGCGACCGGTATCTGCTGTTTTCTCTGGCCTGCTTATTTCTTCTCGCTCTTTCATGATTGTTATTAAAACACTTCCCTGCACTGCACTACTAACCCAATTTGCTTGGTAAGTACTACCATTTAAACATGCTCCTTGCACCTCCTTTGTCGTCAGCTCCGTCGTCAAAGCAGTTTTACATATGCAAATGATTTTGTGATAGGCTGATGGAGTAGTTTGTGCTGGATAGCGTCATCTCTTTGCGACCAACCGAATTTGTCGCAAAGTGCTTGGTCCAAATATTCTCAAAATTCGCAAGATTCTGCTAGGGTCTTTATTTCCACTATGAAATCATTTAATGATTCATTGCCGCGGATGAAACATGACATTAATCTTTGTCATTCTGCCCTGGTGTTGCGTTTGGGCTTTAAATGCGTATTTAATGCGGCCACTAATGTCTCAAAATTAAAGTCTTTTACTTATTTTGGTGCGATTATTGACTTTAAGATTTTGTATAAGTCACCACCTCCAAGACTGATAATTCTTTTCGATTACTGTCCTCGACATCGTTTAAAATAAATAGATGTTCGAAGCGCTCAATATATTGTTCAAAATCATCTTCGAGTCAAAGTGGTTCGATGTGATCAATGAAAGCCGTGTTAGCACGTGTCTCGCACGATAGGTTTTCGAATAGAGATAAAACTGACATTTTGTGGTTAAATATGGCAACACTAATGTCATTTATGTTCAGTTTGGTTTGCCATTTCATCATGAACAGGTTGACAAATGAACAACGCTTGCAAATTTATTTCGAAAATAATGATTCAGTTCGCGAAGTTAACCGCAAGCTCCGTTCAAGTTATGGTCGAAATAATCGTCCATCAGAGCAATTAATTCGGTTAACAATGGATCGTTTTCGCACTACGCTTACTCTCTGTGATAATACGCATCCGCAGAGATGTCGAACAGCGCGAGTTACATAGCAACGAAACTGTCACCGATATTTATTTATTTACCATCATCATCATCATTTGCATCATTAAAACCAGATAAGCAGAAATATGAGCATAGCAAAAAAAGCTCACCGCATCCAAACGGCTTGTCAACAAACCACCTGTCCGCTAAGCTCACCATCATGATCATCCAAATAATGGCTTGTAACAAGCCATCTAACAGGCAAAATAAATGCTGGCAGCAGGTAGCTGCATTTCTATTTACCATCTAGCAACTATTGGAGAGTACAAAAACAATACGCTGTGCTTGGTATATATTCGGAGGTGACGAACAACTATGATCTTAAGTATTTGGGCAGTTGCAGTTTTGTCTTTGGACCATTAACTACGTTTTACATTAAATAAAATAAAACCAAAAACAAAAAACCAAGTAACGTGTAGATTTAATTGGAAGCTATAGAGTTATAACTGGCGCAGTCGATTAAGGAAGAGGAGTAACGAACGTGTGCATCCCGACTCTTTATCTATGTGTAGGTATTTCCCTCCGCATCCCGGATGCAATTAAAGATATTCCAAATTCTGATGGCAACCCGAGATTGCTTTTTGATTTTACAAGTAATGTCGAAGAAATCCTAAGTGTTATCCTCAAATCAATAAGAGCGCTAATTATAAAAGAGCAATTAGAAACAAAATAACGGGACCGGCTAACAAGGCCCTTAATATGTACGGTACGTCTGTGGACTGCAGTGAGATAAAGGGTAAATCAATAGTTCACTATGCAGATAAAAGGAATGAGACAAGCCTTATCAGATACTTACACCAACTCAAGCAAAATCAATCTCCTGTCGAAACATTTTACTCAAAAATAATTGAGATTCTGTCAGCTATGATTAACCATGTAAAGGTACATGAAATGAATTTACCTTTAGTTGAAGCAAAGCAAAGTTTGCATCAAGAAATGTGTCTCAACACTTTCTTGGCAGGCCTAATGGAGCTTTTAGGATCCACAACAAGAGCTATGCGACCAACTATCTTAACGGATACATTTAATTACTGTCAACAGGAGCAAAACAATAGCTATTTCCAAGATTCTTATAATACCCGTCGACCCACAAGCTGCAGGTAGAAATAACCCTAATAGCCGCTCCTTTAATAATCAATCTTATTATTCTTAAACTTCCCCACAGACCACAACCGTCTAGACAATTTTATAATTCAGGACGCAAAAATGACAACAATTCAAGATACAATAACAATAGCGACAAAAATACTACAAAATAACTACAGACAATTTGACCATGGAC
Organism: Ferdinandea cuprea; assembly: GCA_963576555.1. Lineage (NCBI taxonomy): Eukaryota > Metazoa > Arthropoda > Insecta > Diptera > Syrphidae > Ferdinandea > Ferdinandea cuprea. The sequence goes on along the minus strand of OY754958.1, from coordinate 89,021,156 downwards.
AAAATAGTTACAGGAGTAATGATAACAGACAAAACACAGATTTCGGACAAGACAATAATTCTAGACAAAACAGAAACTACAATAACAATACTATTCAAAGTCATAACTCGGGACAAAGTTGTAATCGTGACCCTAGGTTTTGACCACCAGAAGCAATGGATACCTACAGTGGCAACACTAATAGAAGTTCCTCTAACAGTAGGCAGGAACAACTATATACAGGGTATGAATTCCACCAACTGTTACAAAAATGAAAATTCTCCGAGTACTTCTAATGCACAACCGGTTGGGTACCTAGATGTAAACATTCACAAGTCTAGCCCTTTACCATACATTAACATCCAAATTATAAATAATAAAAGCCTGAAATTTATAGTTGATACAGGTAGCAATAAATCATTCATTAACCCTGACATCATAGAGAATAAAAAAATTAGTCATATAAAACCTATTGAAATAAAAACAATTTTTGATACACAAATTGTAAATAAACAGGTAAACCTTAAAGATTTAATAGAATTCAAAACAAAATTTCGCCATTTATACTATTCAGATTTCATAATTATTTTGATCGATTAATTGGAGCGGACATTATGAAACAATTATCAATACAAATTGATTTAAAAAATTCATTGCTCGAAATGGAAAGTGTTGAAGTTCCGTTATGTCTTAAACCGAATTTAATGTCAAATGTTTATGTGGTACTTTAATTTAGTAAAACAATAAGTAGTCTCCCTGTCGACGTAGAATCTGGTACCATTTATATAACACCAACAACTATTAAAGGAAATCTCAGTATATCTGAAGGTATATCTGAATCTGAAGTTGAAGTTATAAATACTTCCGATTCTCCTCAGACATTTTTCGTAGAACAACCTATTAAGGTACAATCCATTGACCCAGATGAGTTTATTGAAATCCATTCGCTTGCTTTTAATAACAACAAAACTTTAGAAAACTCAAGTTTATACGATTTAATTGCAACAGGGCATATGAATTGCGAGGAAAAAAAGGTATTTATAAAAGTTATGCAAACATTATGAGGACATTTTCTTTAGGGACGGTCAGAACTTAACTTTCTCCAATCAAATAAAACACAAAATAAAAACTAAGGATGATATCCGTATCTACTTAAAGTCATATCGCTATCCATATGTCCATAAGGAAGAGATGCAAAAACAGATTTCCGAAATGCTCCACCAGGGCATTATTATTAGGCCAAGCTTTCCCCCTTGGTAATTTCCAATTTCCAATTACAATTTCAAATTACCAAAGTCCCAAAAAAGAAGTACATTAATGGAAAGCAAAAATGGCGGTTAGTGATCGACTACCGCAAGCTTAATGACAAAACAGTAGATGATAGATATCCACCCCCGATTATTAAAGAAATTTTTTAAAAACTAGGCAGATGCATCTACTTCGCAACTAATAGAACACAAAGATATACCAAAGACGGGTTTTTCAGTAGACAATGGGCATTACGAGTTCATCCGAATGCCTTTTGGACTCAAAAATGAACCATCTACTTTTCAAAGAGTGATGGACAATGTGCTTCGAGACCTCCAGGGCAAGGTGTGTCTCATGTATATGGACGATATAATCGTCTACTCAACTTCACTGCAGGAACACATCAAAAGTTGAAGTGCAGTTTTCGATAGGTTAAAGATGCTAATCTGAAATAACAAATAAAGAAGTCTGTGTTCCTTCGGAAAGTAGTATCCTTTTTGAGTCATTTAGTGACGTCTGAAGGCGTGAAGCCTAATCCCGAAAAGATCAGCGCAATTAGAAACTTTCCAAGGAACGATTTAATTTGTTTGCTAGTTTTCGGTATTGGAAAGTTTCTAATTGCGCTAATCTTTTCGGGATTAGGCTTCACGCCATCAGACTTCTCGGATATTACCGGAAATTTATTCAGGACTTCGCTAAACTGACAAAACCCATTGCCGAGTGCTTGCGGAAAAACAACACCATTACCCTCAATGAAAGATATAAAGTGCTTTGAAACTTGCAAAGCACATCAATTTAATGATCCTATTCTTCAGTACCCCGACTTTGCTAAGCTTTTCAACCTTACTACTGACGCTAGTAACGTTGCCTTAGGTGCAGTATTGTCACAAGGTACAATAGGCATTGGTAAGCCAATTTGCTATGCAAGCCGTACATTATCCAAAAGTGAAGAAAGCTACAGTACTATCGAAAAGGAACTTGTAGCAGTAATTTGGGCAACCAAATATTACCGTCCCTATCTTTTTGGCAGAAGATCCCAAATAGTTACCGATCACAAACCTCTTACTTGGCCTTTTTCATTAAAGGAACCTAACTCCAAACTAATCCGTTGGCGGCTTCAGTTAGAAGAATTCAATTATTATATTACATACAAGAAAGGCAAACAGAACTCAAACGCTGATGCTTTATCTAGAATAAAAATTAATAATAATGTTGTGGGAGAGGTAGAAGACTTAGATTTAGCATCAGTCGAAGACAATTTGGATGACCAAGACCGTGTGTCTACAATACATTCTGCAGTAGAAAACTTGGGCGATGGAATTCCGATCTCTGAGCGCCCAATTAATGAATTCTCTAACCAAATTATTCTTAAGTCCAATAAGAACAAAAAGAATGTTGGCCATAGATTAACTTTTTTATTTAAGAGGAAAAAACGAATAATAATAGAACATGAACACATTGATAACGAATCTGTCGTAATTAATATCTTTAAAGACTTTCTAAACACAAAATTGGATTCTGCCTTAATTGCGAACGATGATGCCTTCAAAACTGTCCAATCTGTTTATTCTAAATATTTTAGCAGTAGTAACTATCCGAAATTGGTAAGGTGTTTTATATTACTAAAGGATATATCAGAACCAGGCGAACAAGAGAAACAGATACGTGACTACCATACAACAAGGAATCATAGAGGTATAAACGAAACCATGAAACATTTAAGAAGATCTATATACTTTCCCAACATGAAATCCACTATTACACGTATTGTCAATAATTGCGACATTTGCAAGGAATATAAATATGACCAAAAAAGAGAGAGGCAAAAATTTGAAATCACAGAAACTCCTTCTAAACCCCTAGAAATAATTCATGTAGATATATATTCAGTCCATAAAGAAAATTTTTATAGATAAATTCAGCAAGTTTGCCAGTGTTTATTTTATATCCGCGAGAAATAGTATAAATATGATTAAGTCGTTGAAACACTTCTTTTCACACCATGGAATACCAAAATTATTAATATCCGATAATGGAAGCGAATTTTTTTCTTCAATTTTCAATGATTTCTTGTGAATTTATAACATTAAATCCCATAAAATATGTGGCAAGAGCTCTTATGGTAATTCGCCGATTGAAAGATTCCATTCTACTTTAATGGAATTGATTCGAATTATAAAATCTGAAAATAGTAATAAACCTTTTAGTGAAATCGTCGATGAAGCGGTGATCACGTACAATAACAGCATTCATTTGACCACAAAATTAACACCTTTCGTTAGACAAGCCTAACCCACTATCAATTAAAGGACCATACAAAGCAGAACAGGACTACTTACTTAAGGATTAAGAATCTTTAACAAAATTAGTTTGAGAACATAGCTTAAACGTTAAGCAAACCAATATAAAAAGACGCAATGAGGCACGTAAAGTAAAGACCCACCTGAATACAAACCAAACGAAATAATATATGAATTGGACGACAGAAGAAACAAACTAGCTCCCAGATTTAATGAAGATCATATAATAAGGAACCATAAAATAACAGTAGATATCTACCAATGAAAGAAAGGTACACAAACAGAAAATAAAGAAAAAACCTTGTAGGTAATAGTGAAATATGAAATTGCTTTCATTTCATTTCAGTCAAAGAATTTAATTTATAATTAGTTAGTAGGTTTGCCACATAAAGGAATTGATAAAATTAAGGAATTATGAACAAAAAAGCGTTTATATCTTAACATTTCGATTATTATCGTATTGATGAAACTCAATTGAAATATTTCCCTTTTTTATCGATGTGTTTTTTTATGAAAAATTAAATATAGTATACTTAATAATTAGTTCCAACAATACCTTTTGAGTTTTCGAAGCCCCCTCTCCACTAACTCCTTCACCGAACCATACCACAAAACCGACGGATAGGTATTATAAACATCAAATATTGGCCTATCCTTAACGCCCGACTATTTAACAATTCATCTGCATATCACCCACCGTAGGAACACCACAATTGACCTTCGGTCATGCATTCCCTCAGTTCATTCTTCGACGGGAGGAGTAACATAGCAACGAAACTGTCACCGATATTTATGTATTTACCATCATCATCATTTGCATCATTAGAACCAGATGAGCAGAAATATGAGTATAGCAACAAAAGCTCACCGCATCCAAACGGTAAACGGTTTGTCAACAAACCACCCGTCCGCTAAGCTCACCATCATTATCATCCAATAAATGGCTTGTAACAAGCCATCTAACAGGCAAAATAAATGCTAGCAGCAGGTAGCTGCATTTCTATTTACCATCTAGCAACTATTGAAAAGTACAAAAACAATACGCTGTGCTTGGTATATATTTGGAGGTGACGAACAACTATGATCTTAAGTATTTGGCAGTTGAAGTTTTGACTTTGGACCATCAACTACGTTTTACATTAAATAAAATAAAACTCAAAAACAAAACAAAAAACCAAGTAACGTGTATATTTAATTGGAAGTTATAGAGTTATAACTCGCGCAGTGCGAAACAATTGCCGCTGTAGAGCAAAGTGTTGAAGAAGACACGAATGAATCGATTCGCCACCGTGCACAGCAATTGGATCTTGTCCATCAACTTTATGGAAGATTTTGCGCAAAGATCTCTTCTTACGACCTTTCAATATCCAGCTTGTACAAGAATTAAATCCGCGAGACCATGCGCGACGATGAGGCTCACTTTGGGTTGAATGGCTACCTCAAGAAGCAAAGATTCCGCATTTGGAGTGAAGGGAATCGACATGACCCCCTTGAAACGCCATTATATCCACAAAAACTGACTGTCAATTGGCCACCAAGATCGTGTGATTTGACATCATTGGATTATTTTCTTTGGGGATATGTGAAGTCGCTCGCCTACGCCAACAAACCAGAAACGTTAGGGGACTTGGAAGCCAACATTCGTGGCGTTATTGCCGACATACAGCCCCAAATGCTTGAAAAAGTGGTTAAAAATTGGACACCTAGACTTGTCTTTATTCCAACGAGCTGCGGCGGCAACATGCCCGATTTCATATTTAAACATAACGGCATAAAATTATTCTTCCAATAAAGCCAAATTGATGGACATTAAAACGACTTTCTTGTGTTTTATTTCAATTCGAAGTTCTATACCTCTTAAAAATACACCCTGTATAATGATTTTTTTTTTAAACTCGCGCTGTTCTCTGTCCTCGTCGCCATTAAAATGTCCGAAGAATCACCGACATAAATTGTTTTGACATAAGTTCATTAGTGTCTTTATTCCATGACGGTTACTTACGAACTAACTCATAGGTTACATTTGAGGGATGGAGATGGAGAGATCTTGTCGAATTCCGAAGACTGGATTAGAAACAAAACGATCTTACGATACTTATTCGCATGTCGAAAAATTAGTCTTATAAAAAGTTTTGTGAAGATGTCGAATATCTAAGTGCAACTTGTAGGCTTGTTAAAGTCCTTGACTTCTTATGAAATCGGATTACTACGTGTTCTTCAGCAATGGTGGCACGCCTTGAACAGACTAACATCACTCGGCAGCTGGTATATTGCATCTGGAGTGGTGATTGATGACGCTATCTATATACTATTGCATCTTTCGAGGGTTTCAAGTCACTTCTTCCGGCTGGAATTTGCCTTTGCCACCGCTGAAACTAAATTTCACCGCGAGCTTGGCCTTGAATTATTTACCTTCCCCCCGGCTGTTTTCATACCATAAATTGGTAAGTCTAACTATACTCCAGCCAAAAGCTTCGGACCCATAAGTCTGTCTTCCTTCTTGCTGAAAAGTTTCGATAATCTGGTTGAGCTGCAGATAATGATGCTCTTAGATAACATCATCTCTCTAAGATGGTATAGGCCTATTAGCGCGGAAAATTCTGCGAAACTGCGATTTAAAACCATGTTGGTAGGATTAAAAGTCCTTCGCCGGATGGAGTATGCGTAGAGCATTTTCGTCGATATTGAAAGTGCTTTTGATAATGGGACCTTTGATAGCATATGTAACTCTGCCAGACAACGTGGTGTAGATGAAACTTTGGTGATGTGAATTAAAGCAATGCTAATGTACAGAGATAAGAGAGACAAATTGTAGCAAGTGTGTCATAACAGGAAAATAAAGGGGCTGTCCTCAAGGTGGTGCTCTGTCTCCTTTTGTGGTGTATAAAAGCCTCTAAAGTCCAATGGAAAGCGAAATTAGTTTTCCCATCGTGGTATTGCCATTTATAAACATAGTGATGGTATTTCTGGTATTTTAAAATACGCCCAATGTGCAATTGCTGAATTTAATTTGATATAGCTAAATTAAATAGCAATTAATTTACTACTATTTGAGTCACAGAATGTTAATTCCATTGCTAAAAATTTCATATTTTTATTTATCCTCCAACTGAAATCGTCATGGCGGGCCATAATTCAAGTTGGCGTAGATTATTTGTACAGACAACACCCAGAGTGATGTATATTAAGAGTTAATATAGTTGAACTTGTAATGAATTTGTTACGGCTCTTGCACCTGCACATTCTAACACACGTAAACTGAAACATATTCGAATTTTAGCTTTGTGGAGTAACGTTTAGCATACGATAGGATATCCGAAGGGTATATTAGTTTTGACGCATAGTTTACACCCATTAATATTCATCGTTGACCTTTAAACCTTTCAGACCCGAAAAAATAATTTTGTGAGGTGATAATTTCTAACTAAAGCTTTCACGGAAAAATTACAAAAAACACTCCCTTTAGTAAGAGAATTAAAAAGCACCCACACGTTTGTGTATTCCCAGCTTTTACACTACAATTTTACACAATAAAAAAGCCGATTTAATCACTATAAGACTATACTCTGTCCAACATAAATTGGCAGGCAGGCAGGACACCTCTTATAGGGAAGCTTTTTAAAAATAAAAGAAACACCTCATAAAGTATTTACCCTCCAGTGAATTTCCAATTGCATCTGACATAGATCCACCACGTCTTATCAGCGCACATGGTGAGTGTGCACTGGCCTGCTGCTATTCAACGCCCATTTAATTGATGTGCATTCAGAGTTACCAATGTCCGTTTGGTAAATTGTTCCGCTTTTTTTTCTTGGGTTTCTGTTGAGGAGCTTTCGGTTTTAGAGCTTTGAAAAAAAGTTCTTAATGATAAGTGTTATCATGGAGTTCTTGTTTTGATCTTTGACATTTCTTTTAATGTGTGGAGAATATGTTAAAATGCAGTTACAAAATTGTAATCCGTTTTCTTGAAGGAAAAATATTATTTGCGTTAGTTTGTTAGAAATGGCTTAAAATTCATCCAAAGACTTAAGTGCCGAAAAAAAAATTAATTTTTGACGCGACAAAAAAAATTCATCAATATTTGAAAAATAAAACAGTAACTGCGAATCAAGTTGGTGATATTTTTTCTGAGTAAACGAACAGTTTATAGACTTCTTAACGAAAATAGACTCGCCACCAAAGAAGAAAAACCAAACTGATTTAAAAGAAAAGTAAAACATCACTAAAATTAACAGGTCTTCTCTGCATACGGTTTTTAAAATTAAAGTGAGTTTTAAATTTCCCCATCGTCAGCGAATGAGTGTTCTTTTGGAAAGAACTGATATCATAACATAAAGATAAATTTGTTTTATTTTTTATTAATAAAATAATTTATATGAAAATTTCAATCAAAAAAGGCATGGTAACCCGACATAATATGCTTTCAGGGTTTTGCTGATTTATAGTCCTTAGTATGGAAACCCTGTAAAAGCTTTTGTTAGAATAGCACCTTACGGAAAACAAAAGAGTGCAAATGAGAGGCAAATATCCCTATCTTCCCTGTACTGCCAATTTATGTTGGACAGAGTATAGTCCGCGCAGTTGTGTAGTACAGGTCTGAAAGCGCTTAGACTATTTAGCAACATCCGTCCCTCTGTACATAATTTTCAGGCCTTTAGATAGATTTAAGCTAGAAAGCCGTAATTTAGGGTTCTGAAATAGTTGTGTAATTGTTTTTAATATGCCCACTGCCACGCTCAAAATTTAGAAACGGTTTAAGATCTAAAATTAGCGAGATAGAGTGTTTGAACCTTCACAAGATATGTATGCACTGCCCTTCTTCATAAGTTTGGCATATTAATTTTTTACTTAGCTTCCCTTTATGTTGGCGTTTTTAATTTAAATGTTTCCTTATGTTTTTTTGTAATATTTTTTTATAAAATAATGAGGGAATAGGGACGCACCCTCAAATACCTGTCATTTCATTACATTCTTTATTGCCGTTTCAATGTCGCTTTTTCTCCGGAAATCAAGGAATGTTTATATTTTTATTTTTTATTTTTATTTTTCTAAATTAAATTTTCTTAAAATCTGAACTACTTTTATTTGCAGTAGATTTAAACTCTTGTAAATACATTAAATCTGTTGGGGATTGTAATCTTCTGCAAGAGGACATTAAAAAACTAACTGAATGGTAACAGTACAGCATTACAAATTATTTTTAAGCCTTTCTAAATGTCAATATCTTTCTTTTAATCGCAACTTCCCACCAGTTTTTTTGATTGACAACCAAGTGTTTAAAAGAGTATTTGAGAAAAAAGATGTTGGTGTTATTTTTAATCCTAAACTCAATTTTGTCAGACACTTTGAATTTTTGGTATCAAAAGCAAATTCAATGTTGGGTTTTAAGGCCTTAAGGGATCCATTCACACTTACATCGCTGTATTATAAGATCTCTTATTGATGATGTAACTAAAAAAAATAGTATGTTCCAAATTACAAATATACACATTTTAGCATTAGAAAAAAACCTTACTTAAAATAAAAAAATGTATGCTGAAGGTGTATTGACAAATCACCCAAGTCAAATAGCGGAAAAAATTGGTTTGGGCGATTTAACATTTTCCATTTTCGGAGATTTGACATTTTTTTGACCGATTTGGTTCTGCCCCTTTTGTCACGGAACCGGTGCTTAAAGCCCAGTTCGACATTAATTATATCAATGTGGCAATTTTTCCAAAATTTAAAAAATAACTCCCCCACAATTATGTAATTGAGCGCTTAAACGAAAAGATTTTAATTGCTATCATGAATAAGCAAATAGCTTATTTAAATGAAGAATCGATGAAGTTATCATTGCTGTCTTTTGCCGCATTGGCAATCCTAATCGCTTATACTCCATTTGTATTGTATTGTATATATTGAAATGGTTTTCATCACCGTCACAACTTAACAATTATAAAATAAATAATTTACAATTCACTTCAAAATTTAATTTGGAATAGATTTAATTTTTATAGATTTATTTTTTTTATAGATTTGTTTAATGCAAAATTAGTATTAGTAACAACAGTTATGTGAACTAAAAATATTACCTATTTTATTATTTTTTTCCAAACAAAACCGAGGTAAATCAAAAACAATAGCAAAATAAAAAATAATGAAAAAGAGTATTTAAAGAGCACGAAAAAAATAATAATTTTTATTTTTAATATTTTTTGTCATTGTGTCATGTTTCAACTTGATTTTACCCAAATTTGAAAATAAAAAAATATTTATTATATGTAAATTGATCGCTATATGCATCGGTCCCTTTTCCACAAGTAGTCCTTTGCTGTGATGATCGAACTTTTCAACAGTTCATCTGAATTCATTCCAACAAATAAAATTGTATTTTAAAAATCGTTGGTTGTTTTCGCTTCCATAGAATAGTTGGATAGTAAAACTGGGCATTCTGTCATGGATTTTCAAAGTGAAGTAGATTGATGAATTTGTTAATACGAAGATAGTAGCAAATTTGGTTCAGTATGTATTTACATATATACACTTTCAGAAAATTCGATACAAATAATTTATTTAAAATAACCATAACATCACCTTTATCTCCCAAAAAGCAAACGAAATGATGGCGTTGTGCATAGTGCGAGCGCTTGCTTGACGAGATCGCTGGTCTAAGTGAAGTTTTGATATCTGATGGGAGAAAGTGTTTTTCGAATTAAACGACAAACATATAGACCAGGGGTGGAATCGGCTAAGTTGATTGTGGATAGTTGACAATCAAAATCATCACTTTTTCTCCATATAAGATGATTATCAAATTGACAATCGCTTTTTTGATCGCAAAAAATCGCACCTCAGCTTCAACTCCAAATAATATAAATTCTTTAGTGAAAAAAGAATATATTCAATAAATTAAAACAAAAACTTTAAGTCAAATTTTAAAAATCGTGAAAAGCACTGTTTACTTCATTGGAACTTTTCTAGGGCTCAAACAGTAGGAAAATGAAGAAAATAATTTCAAAATTTTCCAACTACTAAGAAGAAGCAAATATCTTCGAACTTCCAGACCCGATAAAAGAATTTATATATATAAATATTATTATTTTTCCGTAGCACTAATTATTGTATTTCGATTTTAATTCTTGTAGCTGCTCGGAATGACAGCGTCGGCAAGGAAGTAGCGTTTAAAACTCTGAGTGCTGCCAATAATAAATCATTTTTTAGTGATCTCTTTACGCAGAGCAAAGGATAGTTGATAATCAAAAGCGACAATTAACTATCACCTTAGCCGATTCCACCCCAGCACCACAAAAAGGAATTCGAATCAGCCGCGGCAAGCCATGAAACAGCTGTAATTCCAACTTATTCATTGTTCATGGTGGCAATTACAAGTTGTTTTGCATGCAACATGAAATGCGCCTAATATGATATATGCAAAAAGTATTAAGTAAAAATAAATTTATTATATTTGTGCCATTAAAAGTATAATTTGCAGCAAGTTAAAAAAAAATTTAAAAACAAAAGTCAAAACACTTTCAAATTTGAGAGAACTAAAACAAAATTGTGAAAAAAATTATAACTACTTTTTTCTGTGGTCATTTTATCACACAACATGAAGAAACAATATAAATATATAAGTAAGCTTGCTCATCGAAGAGAAACAGTTTATCGTCTTTTTCTAATGTTTATTTGTTAAGTATTTAGAATTGTACAATAGTTCGTTTTAATGGCTACACGCAAACAAATAATAGCAACTAGCTGCTTGTGGCCAATGCTAGCGCGAACTTAAGACTAACTTACATACTAGAATCGTAGCTCAGATAAAGCTCTAAATTCATCCTCTCATGAGGATGATGTTGGAGAGATAACTGATTTTAATTGCTCGCAACATTTGGTGTTTGGTTATCAAAGACCAAATGTTGAGTTTAATATTTATAATATTTCACATGGGGGTTTGGCTGTGGTCATTTAATTATGTTTACATTATCATATTAGTTATTTTTTATTTACATCCACTTTATTATATTCAACCACATTCTATGAACATTATTCTATTTTTTGTTTCCTGTATTTTCTTATATTTAACTTGCTTTATGTTTGAAATTTTTAACCGACAAAAAAGAAAATATTGCTTTAAGTAATAGTAATAGTACACTTTTTATTTTTCAATTACAAATAGGTAATTTGCAAAGTTTACAAATCCCAGTTACTATTTGAATTTCGGAAATTACTGGCCTAAAAGGATACTTCTTCTCTTTTTTTTACCAATTATAGCGAAATCAGCAAAAATACAAATTTTATATTAATATTTAGGTACAATAAAGCGAGCAATATTTTATAGATCAATGCAATATTTTAAGGTATACAATATATGCTGTTGATTAACTCAAGTATTATTGTGTATTAGTTGTACATGTATGAAATCAATGGGCCGAGAAAGTTTTATTAAATATAGTTAAGAGTGAGTTATGATCACAGATGAGGAATTAACCAGATAGTCAACTCTGCAATCCCCTATCACTTTCAACCCGCAAAAAATATTTAAAAACGGCCGAAAAATTCTCTCTCAATTTTCCCATCTGTGAATACGTGTGAGCCAGACACATAAAGTTAGGTCTAATTTACTAGATTACCCGCCAAAAATAATTGTGGGGAGTTTTGCAATATATCCAAATCGCAACAACAAAACAGCTGGTCACGGCGGATGTGTTGGGAAATAGGAAATTCTGCGAAGTGTTGAGTTTATGTGATTCAAATTTTATAGCTATTTTAATATAAATGTTTATAAAAAAACAAAAAATTAGTTACCCAGATAATGAAGTCTAAAATTAATAATAGATCATTGAATCTTGTGTTTCAAGATGAGTGCCGTAAAGCAGAAAAACTGCTCCATTCTCGTGATTAATCTCGATATCTAAGAAATTAGAATATAAATGAGTTGGAATATGATAACATCCTAAGTGAGCCTCCATCACCTGATCGATCGATGTAGCTGCATTAAGGTTTTCTGACACGAACAGTGGTCGGAACGTTAATAGCATAGGGAATAGGGATCGGAATAACTATCGCTGTTTCAATTGTAAAATATCTGGTCATAATTTCATGTATTGTCCTTTGCCAGTCAAAATCTATTCTGCTACAAATGCGGCGCTGAAAATGTAACAACGTTAAACTGTCTTACATGTAGAAATATGGGAAACACAAGATCGAGCGTGATGCAAGTCGGGGAATCTCGTTCGACCCAAACAAACCCCGAACATTAGAGAAATCGACTTCCACTGATTCGTCGTCGTTAATAACACCTTGCATTGATAATAGAATACGTGTGCTTGCTCATGATTCCCCAGTTGGAATTACAATCCCACCAAAGCCAAGAACAATAATTCCGTACGAAACCCGTTTGCAAAATTATGAAGAAATCCTATCTAAAATATTTCACCTTAATCAAATTAAAAATACCACTCATCCATCTAAACGAGTTAAAGCTAGGATCCGAAAAAAGAGACGAGAGTTATTTAGAAAAACTATTGAATCGTGTTCGTTTAGTGGAGATGTTGATCCAAGACCGTATGCAAAGATTTCGATACTAGGTAGAGAAGTAAATGGCTTGCTTGATAGCGGTGCAACTATATCTTGCCCCGGAAAAGGTTGCTTCGATCTCGTTAAAAGCCTTGAACTCCAAGTCATTCATCTAGCAAGCAAATTAAAAACCGCTGACGGAAAAGAGCAACAGATCGTAGGTTATGTAAAAGTTCCAATCCAATACAATTCCATTAACATTGAGATGGATATCTATCTAGTACCAAGCTTAACACAGCCAATGTATCTTGGTATCGATTTTTGGAATAAATTTAATATAGCGCCCACTGTAAGTGTTAATGAAATAGAAAACATTATCGAATCCACTGAACCAAAGCATGAACTCACGGAAGAACAGATGCTGGCATTGTCAGCAGTGATCCGCAAGTTTCCTTCTTCATCAAAGTTGGACTCGGAAGAACCTTGCTAGAAACACACCGTATAGATACGGGTACAGCTGATCCCGTTAAACAACGTCATTACCCGGTATCACCAGTCATTCAACAGCTAATGTATGAAGAATTGGATCGTATGCTTTCGCTGGGAGTGATTGAGGAAAGCAATAGTACTTGGAGCTCGCCGATTGTGCTCATCCGAAAACCAGGAAAGAATCGTTTATGCTTAGATTTCCGAAAAGTCAATCAACTCACAGTAAAGGATGCGTATCCCTTACCTCATATAGAGGGTTTGCTAAGCCGTTTGCGGGATACGAGTAGTGTGGATCTTAAAGACGCAAATTCCTCTCGACGAGAAGTCAAGGGAAAAGACCGCATTCACGGTGCCGGGTAGACCACTTTATCAGTTTACGGTCATGCCTTTTGGACTGTGCAATGCAGCCCAAAGGACGTGTCGTCTAATGGACAGAGTAGTACCTCCTGAGCTCCGTGAATGTGTGTTTGTGTATCTGGATGATCTCCTGGTGATTTCAAGGGATTTTGACGAACATTTAAATATTATGAAAAAGGTAGCTGACTGTTTAAAAAGAGCAAACCTTACAATAAACATATCCAAATCGAACTTCTGTTTTAAGGAGTTGAAGTATCTTGGTTACGTTATTGGTCAAGGACACACAAAGCCCGATCCGATGAAAGTTTCGGCGATAAAGGATTTCCCCGTGCCAAAGTCACAAAAGCATGTCCGGCGATTCCTGGGTTTATGTGGCTGGTATCGAAGATTCATTCGAAACTTTGCGGCGATATCAGCACCCTTGTCCAATATCTTACGAAAAGCGAAACCTTTTACGATTTCAGAGGAAGCAAATACTGCGTTTGAGGCTTTAAAAACAGCTCTAATTGCAGCTCCCTTACTGAGCAATCCCAATTTTTCCGCGCGTTTTTATATACAATGTGATGCTTCAAGTTACGGTGTAGGTGGAGTGCTCTTTCAATATGATGAGGATAAGAATGAAAAACCGATTGCCTTCTTCTCACAGAAATTGAACACCTGTCAGCGCAACTACAGCGTGACTGAGCAGGAATGCCTGGCCGCTGTACTTGCTGTCAAAAGATTTCGCCCATATATTGAGGGCCTTCCACAGTGATAACAGACCACGCTAGCCTAAAATGGCTAATGAGCCTAAAAGATCTTAGTGGCAGACTTGCTAGGTGGTCACTGAAACTGCAAGCATTTCAGTTTGATATCCAGCACAGAATATTGTTCCTGACACCTTATCGCGTACATTCATAGAAGAATTGACGGAACATAATTATCTCAGTCCGATCATTGATTTGAGCAATGTGGCGTTCAAATCTAAAGAGTATCTTGATTTAATCGATACAATAAACAAAAATAGTGAACAGTTACCAGACCTTAAGATATCCGATAATCTAGTATTCAAACGAGCGTTTTCGTCGGCCAAAGAACCTCTAAGCATCGGGGGGTGAGTGGAGATTGTGGGTTCCGTCGGAACTTACATATCCTTTAATTCAAGGGGCTCACGATCCTCCAAAGGCATCCTCATGGTGGTATTTTAAAAATGATAGAACGGCTAAGAGATACTTATTACTGGCCAAATATGACGACGCAAGTAAGAGAATTTGTACGTGACTGTGAAAAATGCAAGGCAAATAAAGCTCCTAACATGACATTAAGCCCACCAATGGGCAAGCAGTTGAAAATCGAAAAACCTTTCCAGAAACTATATATAGATTTTATGGGACAATATATCAGATCAAAGAAAGGGAATCTGTATCTGTTCGTGGTACTTGATCACATGTCAAAGTACGTGTTCTTAAAACCCTTGCGCAAGGCGTGTTCGAAGTCCGTAGTCGAATTTTTGAAAGCGGAAGTCTTCCACAAATTTGGAGTACCTGAGTATGTGTTATCAGATAACGGAAAACAGTTTGTGTCGAAGGACTTTCAGACATGTTTAACATACTTTGGAATTAAGCATATAACCACAGCCTTGTATTCTCCGCAAGCAAATGCGTCAGAGCGAGTAAATCGTTCAATCCTATCTACTGTGAGAATGTATCTTAAAAATGACCAAAGAGAATGGGACGAACACATATCGGAAATTCAAGTGTCATTAAATACTTCGTTCCACCAATCGATTGCAGCTAATCCATACTATTGTGTCTTTGGAACTAATATGATCCTACACGGAAGCGCATACAACCTCCTACAAAAACTTAACGTGGTAGGCAATAGCGAAAGCAGTAATCTAAAACATTCTGATAAAATGGAGATTTTTCGGAACAAGATAAAAGCAAACCTTAAGCTAGCATTCGAAAAAAACGAAAAATCGTATAACCTCCGAAGTAGCACAAGAAAGTTTCATGTGGGTGACGAAGTGTTTCGTCGTAACTTTGTTTGAAGTGATGCCAATAAGAAAATGAGTGCAAAGTTATGGGCAAAATTTGTGAAGTGTAGAATAGTTCGACCTGTCGGGAAGTGTATGTATGAAGTGGAAAATTTGCTCGGAAAACGAATAGGTATCTTTCATGCAAAAGACCATAAATAGTAGCACGGCTAGCTCAGTCGGTAGAGCATGAGACTCTTAATCTCAGGGTCATGAGTCGAGGCCACATGAAAAAAAAAAAAAAAAAAAACTAATAGAACACGGCGGATCGGTATATTGCTGCTTGTCTTCAATGGATTTTTGCGCGATAATTATTCATGCATATTCATACATATAGAGCAAAACCCATTGCGTTGTAACGTGGAGCTGCAATACTAAGTGAACAAGTGTACCTCAGCTTTAAAACACCATTCAATTTCAAAATAATTGCATTGTCACCCTGTATTTCCTACTGCGTTCATAGAGACAATTTTTTCGTTAAATATTTCATGTAGTTTCACGCGCAATGCGTAGAGGTCGATAGTGGTGGTACATCCCGCTGCAACATGTAAGCTATTTCCGCGTTTCTTTACTTTCTTTCCTCTATACACTTCGAACGAGCGTGACGTCTTTACACGGTAACACCAACGTGTTGAACGATTTAGTTTATATATACATATAAAAATATTTTATTTTTACTAGAGATAATAAGTTCGGATATCCCTGTGAGAACACTGTGTTAACGCGGAACACAATAGATTCCAGAGAAAAAGAAGTGCATAAACCAGGTAATACCTTCTTAAATTCATTTTAAGTATAATTGATCGTGACTGATCATATAAAATTAAATAGTTTCAGACATAGTCAGACTAGTTCTCTAACGGGTGCAAATACACGGTGAAGGGCAAATAAAGTTGACAATCACCCAAACTGCTTTTGGTTGTTAACAAATACCCTTCCCATTGCCTCGCTCGAAAGTTGGCATTCATACCGACACTAATCTGCCTGCAAGTGGGACGTATGCTAGCCATTCGGTCTGCATGTTCCCACGGAAAACAACAAAACAAATAAATAAATCCGAAGATCTACATTATTTAATCATTGGAATTGTTTCATAAAGCAACTCCGCTGCCAAATACCATCCAACCCCCACTCCAGTCTTATCAAAAACATCAAGCTCATCTCATTTCTGCTAATTACAAAATTCAACAGAAAAAAAAAAAACAAATCAGCCAGCAGCGCAACCGCTTGCAGTCATCAATCCTACCTATGCGACCACGACACAGTATGTATGAATCAGAAGTATGGTAGATTTTTTTTGCTTACTTATATTTATATTTGTGCTTTTTATCGTGTTAATCATTAAAATGCCGAAGAGCAAGTAAAATGAAATATTAAAAATTAAAAATTAAAATAATAATAACTAAATTGCGATTTGAAGTAAAGTAAATTGATTGCTAAAATATATAAAATATTTTACAAGTGTTACACACTTAAAACTAAGATTAAGAGAGGTATAATTATAAAATGGTATATTTCCGTAGTTATAAATACTATTACTACTAAAGGGTGATTTTTTAGCTGGTTTGGTTTTGGCAACACTGGTTTTGACAGCTGACGTGTGTTTAGTACCTTGTGTCACTGTGAAACAGCTTCAGTTTGGTTTGCAATTTAACCATGGATCGTCTTACAAATGAACAACGCTTGCAAATTATTGAATTTTACTATCAAAATTCGTGCTCGGTTCGAAATGTTCATCGCGCGCTGCTTCCATTTTATGATCGGCATTCTCGACCTTCTGAGCAGTCTATTCGGAAGATTGTGACCAAATTTCGCACCAAATTTACTTTGTTGGACATTAAACCACCAACACGTTTACGTACTGTGCGTATTGAAGAAAATATTGCGGCCGTATCAGCTAGTGTGACAGAAGACCGCGAAATGTCGATTCGGCGTCGTTCCCAGCAGTTAGGCCTTTGTTACAGCACTACTTGGAAAATTTTGCGGAAGGATTTGGGCGTAAAGCCTTTTAAGATACAGCTGGTGCAAGAACTAAAGCCAGCCGACCTACCACAACGCCGAATTTTTGGTGAATGGGCTCTTGGAAAGCTGGCCGAGGATCCGCTTTTTTATCGAAAAATTGTGTTCAGCGATGAGGCTCATTTTTGGTTGAATGGGTACGTAAATAAGCAAAATTGCCGCATTTGGAGTGAAGATCAGCCAGAAGCATTGCAACAGCTACCAATGCATCCCGAAAAAGCCACTGTTTGGTGCGGTTTATGGGCCGGCGGCATTATTGGGCCATATTTCTTCAAAGATGATGCGAATCGCAGCGTTACTGTCAATGGTGAACGCTACCGAGCGACGATAACAAACGTTTTTTTGCCCGAAATGGAAGTTCTTGACTTGCATGATATGTGGTTTCAACAAGACGGTGCCACATGCCACACAGCACGCGAAACAATGGCGCAATTGCGAGGCGAGTTTGGTGAACAGTTAATTTCACGTTTCGGCCCGGTCAATTGGCCGCCTAGATCGTGCGATTTGACACCATTAGATTATTTTTTGTGGGGGTATGCCAAGGCTAATGTGTATAGGGACAAGCCCGCTTCGATTGACGCACTGGAAGCCAACATCCATGCATTCATTCGTGAGATACCGGCCGATATGTGTGAAAGAGTATGCCAAAATTGGACTCAGCGGATGGGCTACCTGAGACGCAGCCGCGGTCAACATTTGCATGAAATTATCTTTAAACATTAAATTGCAAGGTTCAAACTATCGATTCAAATAAATATTTCATTAATTTTTTCGAATTTTTTGTGTTTTTTTTTTAAAAAATTCTAAACCTCTTAAAAAATCACCCTTTATAATTGAATAGATCTAACGTATGTGATCCGAGGAGGTTTTTGTGCACAACAACGTCGAGGAAAATTAGAAGATTTTGGGTAATTTTGTTAGTGTTTATGAAACAGGGAATACTATTAGTAAAATTAATTAACTTGAATTTTGAATTGGTGAAACCTTATATAAAGTCAAATAAATGATACGATGTTTATCAAGATGAAGATTATTTTGTGTAATACGTGCATTATATTTTGATTCGTAATGTGTTAAAGGAGTGAAATTGAAAGGTGAGATCTGTGAAATATAAAGGAGGTTGAAACGCGGACAGGTTAAGGGGTCGTCAACAAGTTCTTTAGTTTTATTTATCGGAAAGTTGATGACAAGGTGTGATACGATTGGACGTGTCATACTGGGCGGGTATTTCGAAGCGATGGACATAACAGCTACGCCATCGCAACTATAGGAGGATGTATTTGCAAGAACTGAGGATAAGAACCTTTTTGTAATTCTTTAATCATTTTATGCAAGTATTCCTAGCATTTTTAATACCTGGTTCTTCAAATGCAAAGCATATCTTTTTTTGGTCAGTCTACTGTGCACTTAAGGTGTACCTATTATTCCTCTTTCTTTTTCTTTGGCACGAATATATAATAAATTTGTTTTGTGGGGGCGAGATATGCAGCAAGATCCCCGACCAATACGGCGAGCTAAGCCGAGCGTATGCCAGCGTGCCAACCAGCTGCTACATCAAATGGAGTAACCATCGCTATGCCTGAGCATAGCAGGCTCTCCTCACACAGTGTTCAATTGTGTAGAGTTACTTAACTGCTTCAATATAACCATCCATAATCTACGAAATCCTTGCTAGTATAGTTATACTTAAATATATTGTCAACCGAAAATGTATGATGAACTTACATATTATATATTAGTCACGTTAATCAATATTATTTTGATTCTTTTTCATTAAAAATTAGAATAAATTGGCTAAAACATAGCTTTATTCTCAATATTATAATATTTTATTATGTTATTAGTTGTGTGGTAAGTATGTTTTTATCAATCCATATTCACCGCATATTGACCATGTTTATTTTACACACCCAAATTGTGAGTTGTAATCTGCTGAAATTCATCAACTGTTCCCAACTTCTTGCTATAAAAAATGACATTTCATGGGCGCGGCTATTAGCCCCATATAATTCGATTTATGTGTGCGTTATTCCCATTTGATTTGCACGTAAAAGCCCATATAAGTGCAAATTATGTGGGGCTTATCAGTTCGACTTAGCTTGTAGGCAAGGTGAGAGATTCGCTCTCGAGTTGACTATCTGGTTAATTCCTCATCTGTGGTTATGATACACAATTTAGCAATTGGACGCGTTATGACTCCATTCTAAGTACGTATATCGGCAACGCGAACTCGATTATCGGAACCCGGGCAAACCTTTACGATGCGTCCGAGCCGCCATTCATTTGGGGAGAGGTTTTCATATTTAATTGCGACCAAATCGTCAATAGATACATCTCTTTGGGAATTTCCATTTGTATCTTTTTTATCTATCTGCGACAAAACTGATGATGTAATATCACGTAGAAAGTGGCCCGGAGTCAATGGAAGAACGTCGGATGAATTTTCGGAAATTGGGGAAACGGGACGCGAGTTTAATCAAGCTTAAATTTTTGCTGAAGGGTAGCGAACTCCTCAAATGTAAATTTATTGGTTCTATCTACTTTCCGAAAATGTATTTTGAAGCTTTTTACTCCGGCTTCCCAGAGTCAGAGTAAAGAGCTCCGTATATCAAAAGGACCTGCAAAGTCAATACCTGTATTAGTAAATGGTAGTGAAATTTGCGTCCTTTCTAATTGTAAGCCTCCCATTATCTGTGTTTGCAACTTCCGTTTTTGAACAATATTTAAATTTTGGTACCCAGAATTCACTCCGAACCAAACGAACTACTAATTGGTTACCTCTGTGATTTAAAATTTCATGGAAAAATTTTATGAAAAGAGCAGTTATATTCCTTTGATAAGGAAGAATAATTGAATATCTTTCATTGAAAGGACGTGTTAGAAAAAGTAAGCCTTTCCATTTGACCTCAGAATTTGATGTTGGTCTAAAATGGAGTTTAAATCTACTAGCGGGTTTTTTTTGCAATTGCTTCGTTTCTCCGAAGACTTAGGCATTCACTCTTGAAATAAAACAACTGAGTCGAATAATCAGTTTCTTGGCGTCAGATATTTCGCTGTGCGTAACAATCCTGGCCCTCCTTAAAACGAGGGCTGGTTTTATGGTAAAGCCGCAGAATATAGCATATAACATGCAAAAGCTTTGACCTGATGAAATGTTTTCAATATTAGGCGACAGTGTAATTAGTTTTTTTGTTATTGGTTTGATTTCGAGATCCTTTCCATCAAGTCGGTTTAAACTGGATTCTGGCTTAAACTGGATTCTCTCAAGAAGATTGAGGTTGACAAAGCCATGTAGGGCCATACCACCATAAATTGGATAGCAGAAGATCTGTTGGTAGAAGACCTCTAGTTCCTAAATCCGCAGGATTGTCAGCAGATCTAACATTGCTCCATTTGTTATTTGGTACATATGACTCTACCTGTAAAACTCGATTTGCTATAAAAGTTTTTCACGTGCTTGAAGGCTTATTTAACCATGCCAAAACTATAGAACTATCGGTCCACAGAAAGAGTTCATAATTTGGGAGTTGAGCTCTGAAATGACCTTGGAAAAAGTTTTGACAGCAATACAGCTCCACAGAGTTCCAACCTTGGCAAGGGGACTTGTTTGCCTGAAGTGACTTTTCTCTTAGCGCATTAAAGGTTGGACGACTAGCTGCCCGGATTGTGCTTATTGCGAAAATAAAACGCTGAGTCCGAATGAACAAAAATCTGCCGATACATCTTTTCTAATGAACCATGACGATATAAACGCTATTTCAATATTAATGTTGTTAAGTCGGTTTGTAAAACCGGACCAGTATACAACATATCATTTAAACTGGTTCCATTGCTTGATGCAAAAAAGGGGTTTAAAAACTACCCGAACCTTTGTTGTAAAACCGCAAATACCTCCTCAACAGCTGAATTTGTTTGATTTTAAGTGAAAGGCTTTATGTTTTATTTTTTTTTAGGGGATGAGTGTCATGACCTCTAAATTGACCCTTTGATGGGGTGAATTTAATGTCAGATACGGTTTCAAGCACCCTATAACGATTTGTTAAAAACAAATCCATTTCACACCACGTAGGAATGTCTCGTCGTTTTTGAATGGATTGTTCCCACAGCGAAAGCGTAAGCTCCGGTAACCGATTAGAACATAAGTAAATAAGTATAGGATCCCAAGTAGTCGTGCAAACCTGATGTGCTTCGAGAGTTGATAAGCAATCATTGATCTCTGAAGATCTTTAATGCTTTTGCCCTATTCGAATGAAATCGTTTTCAAATTAAAAAGCTTCTTTAGCTTGTTGTTCACTAGAATTCCCTTATTCTCAACTATCCTCGGTCAGAGGGAACTTCGTTACAATATAATTTGCCTCCTTTTTTGTTTTCGAAAGAACGTGGAATAATTTTTGAACCGAAGACAATTTGGGATGATTTAAATATACTGCCGAGAACATATCTCTGAATGACGGCCATGTGACACAATCACCATTAAAATTTCCATAAAATTGTTCATTCTCTGCGACTTTATAACGGGTGATCCAAGTAGAGATACTTTTTTCAATAGCCTTTTTTGACAGATCACGTGTGAGTCGTGTAATGCTGTCATGTTCAGTTTTTATGCACCGATAAAACTTTTAGATCGTCCGCAAACATAAGACACTTAGAATTTACAAATACGATAAGAAATGAAGTGCACGACTGCGTCATACGAAACTTTCTCTGTAACGGGTGATCCAAGCAGAGATACTTCTTTCAGTAGCCTTTTTTGACAGATCACGTGTGAGTCGTGTCATGCTGTCATCTTATTTTTGTTTAGTATTGTTTGGCATTTCATAATGGAAAGACTTGCGCGTGAACAACGTTTACAAATTGTTCAACTTTATTATGAAAATTCACGTTCTGTGAGGAATGTGTTTCGTGCACTTCGCTCAACTTATGGTCAACATAATCGGCCTACTGAGCGTACTATTCGCAACACCATCACCCATTTTGAGACCCAGCATTCATTATTGGATAATATTCGACCGAATAGACCACGTCCAGCACGCTGTGAAGAAAATATAGCGGCCGTAGCTGAGAGTGTACACGAAGACCGTAGAGTCGATTCGGCGCCGTTCGCAGCAACTCGGACTGACGTATGGAACGACTTGGCGCATTTTACGTCAAGATCTTAAATTGAAAGCGTACAAAATACAGCTTGTGCAACAACTGAAGCCGCTCGACCTCCCCAAGCGACATTACTTCGCTCTATGGGCTCTTAAAAAGTTCCAAGAAGATCCGACGTTTTCGAGGCAAATTTTGTTTAGCGATGAGGTCCATTTCTGGCTCAATGGGTATGTAAACAAACAAAATTGCCGCATTTGGGACGAAGAGCAATCTGAAGAGATTGAAGAACTGCCACTTCATCCAGAAAAAACAACGGTTTGGTGTGGTTAGTGGGCCTGTGGAATCATCGGTCCATATTTCTTTAAAAATTATGCCGGTGCGAACGTAACCGTCAATGGCGACCGTTATCGTGCCATGATAACCGACTATTTGATGCCTGAAATTGAAGCTCGTGATCTCGGCGACATTTGGTTTCAGCAAGACTGCGCCACTTCCCACACATCGCATCAATCAATGGACTTATTGAGAGAACATTTCGGTGAGCACATAATTTCACGTTTTGGGCCGGTCGATTGGCCACCAAGATCGTGTGATATCACACCGTTAGACTTTTTCCTGTGGGGATATGTTAAGTCAAAAGCTTATGCCGACAAACCCGCTTCGATTCAGGCCTTGGAGGAAAATATCACGCGTGTCATTCGCGTTACCAGTCGAAATGCTCGAACGAGTGATCGAAAATTGGACTCAACGGATGGACCATCTGCGACGTAGCAACGGCCAAGATTTGATAGACATAATCTTCAAAAAATAAATGCCAAAGAATGTTTTTTCAAATGATAATAAACATTCTCCATTAAATTTGAATTCTCTGTGTTTTTTTCTTTAAAAAAGTAGGGAACCTCGAAATGGATCACCCTTTAAAAGGCATTGAGAAAACCACGCACCAAAAAAATTAAATCAATTTTTTTTTTTTGTTACAGACGAAAAACTTATTTGAATCCCTAAACTACTCTGAAATGCATATTACACTAGGTAAATGATTTTATATGCACCGTCATGTACAAGTACAACAGAAAACTTAAATAATGATTGCGTATATAAATTTATATTTTTAACCTACACTAAATACAAAATATTCACGCTCCTGTTTACAATTCGATTTAGGTTTCTGCTTTCTCTTTTGACGGTTTTGCGATCTTAACAGTGCGAACACTTGATTGTAGACTGACTTCTCTTATGTAATGTATGTACTAGAGAGTACATAAATTTTTCTTTTTGTTGTGTTATCGATTACGTAGTTTCCGCCCGCTGTAAACCTCTTTAATTTTTTATATTTCGGACTACTTTAACCACAGTCCTCTTTTTAACTATGTTCATACATTGATTCGAATTAGTGTTCCTATTCAAATTTAAAAGGTTTATTTTCACCTCTTTTTCTTTCTTAAATTTATAAGATAATAAATCGATGTCTTTCTTTGTTAAATTTTTTCTAATAAAGTCAATTGGTTTCATTTTGGTAGTTAAATGAATAGTCTCATTGTAAATGTTTATAATTTTGAACAATTTGTCGTCCAAGTCCGAGTTGTCGTTGTCTGCATTTGATATTCTTAAATGTTCGTTCAACGTCCCGTGCAATCTTTCAACATCAGCGTTGCCAGTTTTGTGCGAAGCTGTAGTTTTGTGGAAAATACAAAATACAATTTTCTTATAAATACTCCTTAAACGCAGAATGTACTAATAATTGAACATTTCGGAGACATCATTGAGACGAATTTTGCATAAAGACCTTGGTATGACGCCATACAAAGTCCTATTGGTTCAGGAGTTGAAGCCAACTGACCATCCAATGCGTTTTCGCGTCGCTAAGTGGGCCTGCGATCGACTTAGAGAAAATGCCGATTTTGCCAAAACAATCATCGACCGATCGTGTAGGCATGGCCAGCCGACGCAGCCATTTGAATGAAATTATTTTCCATTATTAACCGGAAGGATTGTACTTTCAAATAAAAAAATAAATTTGAGAAAATATTCTGTAGTTTTTTTTTATAGCATTTAAAAAAAAAAAACATAAGAAAAGGCTACAGTCCGCTTGAGGCGAACAGTACGATACCCTATCCATATCCCTATATGCCATAAAGAAAGACGCATTAAGAAGGTGATGGATATCATTTCATTCTACGAAATTTATAAAAAAAAAATAATTTTTGAAAAAACGCCCCCAAAAAGTGTGCGTGGCCAAAAACTTTGTATGGGCGATATATTGGAAAGAATATTTGCTAAATATTTTGTTAAACATTTTTTTTTTGGGTTTCTATAAAAATTTTCGCTGAAAACAGCATTTTAGTGAAAAAAGCCCACAAAAAGTAGGCGTGGAAAAAAATTTTAAATGACAGACTTATAAAGGGGCGGAGTGGTTACATATCTTGTAAAGGTTCCAATACTCTATCTCTCTAACTTAAGCCTTAAAACGTTTTTTTCTAAATTGTGGGCGTGGCAGTGGGCGGATTTAAAAACTTTTAACACTTTACCATTTCGGGACCCTAAGGAGTATATGTTCTAAATTTCAGCTTCCTAGCATAAATTTAAAGGCCTCAAAAGTTGATACGGACGGACGGACGGACGGACATTGCTAAATAGTCTTAGGATTTGGTCATGATCATAAATATATATACTTTTATGGGTCTACGACGAATATTAAGGGGTGTTACAAACTATGTGTCAAAATTAATATAGGATAGGGTATAAAAAGTTATTTGCGGACCCTTTATCTCCATCATATATACTTTTTTTGGTTTTCCTAACAACTGAACTTTGCTTTGTTGAACCTAACATACATAGCTACACAATTTCTATTTTCTAGTTTACGAAGACTGGCGTATTTCGAAAACGTATCAACAGTGGAAAGATACATTTTCTTTCTTATAGATCTATGATATATCTATGTGTATAATTCGTAAAAATGTTTGAATCATTCAAATTTTTATTTGTAATGGAATTCAAAGGGATTTTCGGCCATGTTTAGCTACATTACAAGTATCACAGTTGTTAACAGATTTTTGTATTTCTATGTTTAAGTTGGGGTAAACATACCGAGTTTATCGAACAAATCGTCGATGTTGGGCATCGGAAATCGATCTTCTATCGTTTCATCATTCAACTTTCGGTAGTCCTCTACAATTCGCCATTGTTTCAGTCCGTTTTTGTTGTCTTTTTTTGGGACTACCCGAATGGGCGAATTGTAGGGACTATTGCTCGGCGCTATTTTATGTTGATGCAGCACCTCATGAATCTGCTTATCGACTACTTGTGTGTGTACTTGCGGGTACCGATGGAGTTTGCTATATATCGGAATGTCAGTTTTTGTGTTAATATTATGTCGGATTCCATTCGTAAATGTTAAAAAATCACCATCTTAAAAAAAATTGATCTGAAAGATTCTAACAGAGATCCTAATTTAGATATGTCAGTATTCGTTAGATGATCTGCAAGATGTTTATCATTTAATTCATTTTCGAAAGTCTCGCTACAAAACACCTCTAACGATTTATCATTATGACACTTATTTTCAGTAATCTCTTCTTCATTGTTTAGGTATATTCGAATATTTGCATCATCTGTTTTAAGTAACCGGTTTTTGTAGTCTATAATCGGATTTAAAGGAACCAAAATATTGTTTCCGATAAGTCCATCGAAATAGTCATGAAACTGATATTGTAGAAATTGGACGAATTAATTTTCTTTATTAAATTTGGTAAATAAGTTGATATTGTATTGTACGTTTCCTTGGATTTGACGGCCGAGTACTCTAAGAGAAGTGGGTTTATATTTAGGAAAGATTTTTGTTAACAATACTGTATTCAGCGCCGCAATCGGTTATAAATCGTAAAAGCCTGACGGAGTATTAAGGATTATATAGGGTAATTGTTTCGTCGATTTCTTTGAAAATTTTAATGGTTTTGAAGTTGGTGTCCGTTAATTGGTCTCTGTTCGTTGAGTTCTATGTCCATGGCTACAGAACGTTGTGGAATATTTCGATTTGTCTGTTGTATTTGACTATTCTGTATGTTTTGTGTTCGTGATTAACCACCGCGGGAATAATTGTTGGACGTATTGTAAGTTTGATTTTATCTTGAGTTATAATTATTGGCTTGTAGCGTTGTTGGTCTTGATGTTAAATAACTGTTCACCTAAAGTGCTGACCTACATAATTCAGTCCGCCTGACTGATGATTGATTTCTAAAATTATTTTGTAGGCTTCATTCATTAAGTGTTCCAGGATTTCGGCTTAATAAAATTGATTTTGTTGGTTCAGGCAAATTATACAGAATGCTTCAAGAGCAATTCTTTTGTAAGAACAAAATCGATCATACAATTTTGACTTCCTTCAAATAAAGGGATCTTACTTACTAGATCTAAAATAATCTTAAATGTATCAACTGCATTTAGGGCCTCCAGATCGTCTTCTTCCTCTGGCTATATGTATGGAATCGGATTTTAATTGGTGATCCGTTATTGATAAAAAAGTTCAGCTTTCTAATATATTTTTTATTGTAGTGGGTCTTTGTTCGTTTGGCTTTTTTTTTGTTGTTGTATACGGTCTGGTGTTGCTTCTGGCGGGAGCTTTGATGATCGCTGTTTATGAACTATGCACTTTGCGGTTTTTTTATCTTTTTATTTTAAATTCGTTATGCTGCCTTGTATGTGCGTTCTTCAACTATATTTACTCAACTTGTACTTGTTTTTATCGACTGCGCCAAATATATAAAAATGCTTCCTTATTCAAGAGCAACAGAATATTAAAAAAAATTACAGAATTATTCATTAATTAACTGCTCAGATATTAATTAATTATTAATTATTAATTGTAATAATAAATAAATTATTTTACAGAAAAATTACAGAATATATCTTTAATTAACTGTTCAAATATTAATTCCCTTTTCACATATTTACCCCACCTTACCGCACGTTTAAAGTATGTATAATTTAAGTTATTTCACTGGACATTCGATAAATCAACTAACAAAATTATTATAATATTACCGATAATTTAAAACTGCTAAATCAGTTAATTACCGTCAAAAAAAATGGGATACTCCTAGTCAGCATAAATAGTAAGGATTGAGTCGTCAAGTTACTTGCAGCAGCTAAATGTATTAGTAGGAGAGCTAGTGAACGATTTGACTAATGTGTTTTTACGGATATTTTAAGGATATCAATATTTTGACTAGTAATTTTTTACATAAAAATCAAGAAAATAACGGTCTGGCTGGCATTTGGTAGTTGCGTCACTATGTACCGGATTATTTAAATGGCAAAAAATTAACGAAAAAAAAATTGCTTCTACAAGGCTACAATTTCACCAGAACCCTGCCAGAAAAAATTTTTAAGCACCTACATACGTAAATTAAAAATATTCATCTGGCAGGGTTCTGGTGGTTGCAAGTGCTTGTCAGACGCGCATATAGCTACTGCTTCGATTGATGGGAGTACTAGAGCACTGTTTTTTATTTTTTTGAAGTACAATATCGTTGAAAAAAATTACCCTAACCATATAATATAAACACCGGTTTAAAGCCCTGAAACTGCTAGCAGAATGAGCTATGGTTATTATCGCAATTATAAGAAAAGGAATAAAACAGGATTCTCTAATTTTGTCATGTCCTATTTGAAGGTAAACAAACCTGAGAAAATTTTCTTTAGTAAAACCAATATATTACTCAGATAGATTAATAAACGTCTGAGTTATCGCAATTTGAATGGAAAAGCATGTTATTATTTGCTCAGTAACCATATATCGCGCGGTAAATCTGAGGGAAGTTTTAGAAACTTGAAAACATTTCCTACAAGATGCTTTAAATATGCTTTAAATACTTTACTCCGAAGTAATTAACGGAAAACAAGCCACTTTCAAAATCAGGCAATTAAAATAAAGTGCATGACTGCGTCATACGAAGCTCTCGCTACATGATGTGCATTTTGAAATTGCCTCAAGAAGAATGGTAACCAATATTATATTTATAAACTACCAAATTTATTAAAACATTTTTAAGGTTTTGCAAAATTTGATTTTCTCAACGATTTCCCTACGATTTTGATGTTGACTTTTTACATAATTGTTCAAAATACAAAAATTGATCAAAATCGTTAAAGCCGTTTTTGAAAAGAAGAGTTTTTAAATTAAATCTCAGAAAATCGTTATATGAAATTAAAAAAATTTATTTCAAAAATCGAAGTATGCAGATTTGTTCAACTTAACATCGCAAAACACATTTATTAATAAGGTTTTACAGGATAATATTAAAATTTTTCCGAATTCCCTTTATTAGTTTTTCAAATATTGGCGGTTATTCGAAATTTTTTTGCCCAATCCTAAGTATCCTTAGTACAAAAAAAGACCAAAATCTTGAATCATTTTCTAGAAAAATATTGATAAGTGATTTTCACGAAAAAATTGTAGGGTAGGTACAGTTATTTCAAACGATAAAGCAAAAAATAAAAAGATGCCGCGAAATATACATAACATATATATAACATCTTTTCTCTTTAGTATACTAGCGTATACAAGAAAGATAAAAATTAAAATTATGGAGAACTAAAAACAGTCCATACGTAAAACGACTTTTTCCGACTAATTCACCAATTTGAATTAGTTGGAAAAAGTCGTTTGACTGTCCAATTACCCTTTTATGTACCGTGAGGAATCTGAACTTTCTTATATAAGCGTATTTTGAACGAAATAGAGAAAGATCCTTTCAAAATTGCAAGAGAATTTCGAATTTTCATGGAAAATAGGACAGGGTAATATGTGCACTTGAACTGTGAATTTAAAAAAATAATCTGGTAGGAAATGTTTTCAAGTTTCTAAAACTGCCCTTAGATTTACCGTGCGATAATTCGTTACTGAGCTATCGATGATCAAAAAAAACAACATGGTTTTCCATTCAAAGTGGGATATCTCAGACATTTATTAACGTAGGGAGACATGAAACGTATGGAATTACAGCTCTTAGGACAAGCTATCTGAGTAATATACTGGTTTTACTTAAGGTTTGTGGACCTTAAAATAGGACATGAAAATATTAGAAAATTCTGGTTTTACTCCTTTTCTTATAATTGCGATAAGAATATTCTGCTATATTTAAAAACTAGAAGCTTAGGGCTTTAAAACGGCGTTTATCATATCGATAGGGTAATTATTTACAAAGATATTATACTCCAAACATAAGGAAAGGCTACAGTCCGCTTGGGGCGAACAGTATGATATCCTATCCATATCCCTATATGCCCCAAAGACAAAAGCATTAAGAAGATGATGGATAGCATTTTATTTCATTTTATTAATTAAAAAAAAGAGAAAAGTTTTTTGAAAAACGCCCCCAAAAAGTGGGCGTGGCCAAAAACTATGTATGGGCGATATGTTGGAAAAAATATTGGGTAAATATTTTGTTAAACATTTTTTTCGCTTTTCATGAAAATTTTCGAAGAAAACAGCATTTTAGTAAAAAAAAGCCCACAAAAAGTAGGCGTGGCAAAAAACTTTATATGACAAACTTATACAGGAGGGCAGTGCCTACATATCTTGTGAAGGTTGTAACACTCTATCTCTCTAACTTTAGCCCTAAAACGTTTTTTTTTAAATTGTGGGCGTGGCAGTGGGCGTATTAAAAAATTTTGTACACTTAACTACTTCGGAGCCCCAGGGAATATGTGGTTCAAATTTCAGCTTCCTAGCTTAACTTTAAAGGCCTAAAAATTGCGTACGGACGGACGGACGGACGGACATTGCTAAATAGTCTTAGAATTTGGTCATGATCATAAATATACATACTTTTATGGGTCTACGGCGAATATTAAGGGGTGTTACGAACTATGTGTCAAAATGAATAAACCCTTTAGGATAGGGTATAAAAAACAGTGCTCTAGTACTCCCATCAATCGAAGCAGTAGCTATACGCTCGTCTGCCAAGCACTTGCAACCACCAGAACGTATATAAGTATATAAGTATTTTTAAATACTTATATACGTAAACTAAATCATACTAAAATTGTAGCCTTATAAAAGCATTTTTTTTTCGTTCATTTTTTGCAATTTCAAAAATCCGGTACATAGTGACGCAACCACCAAATGCCAGACCGTTTTTATACCCTATCCTAAGGGTATATTAATTTTGACACATAGTTTGTAACACCCCTTAATATTCGTCGTAGACCCATAAAAGTATATATATTTATGATCAGGATCAAATCCTAAGACTATCTAGCAATGTCCGTCCGTCCGTCCGTCCGTCCGTCCGTCCGTGCGCAATTTTTAGGCCTTTAAATTCAAGCTAGAAAGCTGAAATTTGGACCACATACTCCCTAGGGCTCCGAAATGGTTAAGTGTAAAATTTTTTGGAATACGCCCACTGCCACGCCCACAATTTAGAAAAAACCGATTTAAAGCTACAGATGGACAGATAGAGGGTTATAACCTTCACAAGATATGTAGGCACTGCCCTCCTTTATAAGTTTGTCATATAAAGTTTTTTGCCACGCCTACTTTTTGTGGGCGTTTTTCACTAAAATGCTGTTTTCTTCGATAATTTTCATAGAAACCGAAAAAAAGTGTTTAACAAGATATTTAGCCAATATTTTTTCCAATATATCGCCCATACAAAGTTTTTGGCCACGCCCACATTTTGGGGGCGTTTTTTCAAAAAATGTTTTTTTTTTTTTCTAAATTTTATAGAATGAAATAAAATGCTATCCATCATCTTCTTAAGGTTTTTTTTGGGGCATATAGGGATAGGGATAGGGTATCATACTGTTCGCTCCAAGCGGACTGTAGCCTTTCCTTATGTTTTTCTTGATTTTTAGGGAAAAAAATTCTAGTCAAATAATTTTTATCCTCCTAAAAACACGTTAGTCAAATAATTCACTAGCTCTTGCCTTAGTCGCAAAACACGCAAACAGGCAGACGAAGCCTTTAGTAATTCAACAAAATCATCCTGAAAAACTTTATATTAGAAATGGACCTGCAAAATCGACTCTCGTTTTCATAAATTGAGAAGAATTTAAAGTTCTCTCAACTGAGCCATAATCAGGGTTTTCAGTTTTCTCTTGTGGATAGTGCATATTATACACAAGCGAATGCACTTTTTTAGCAAGTTCTTGATCCTTGATATCCTAAACTCACACCGTATTAAACGGACAAGTTGTCGACATGGATTGAAATATCGTAAATGAATTTCACAAGTAATGACGATATATTCGCTTGGTAAAGGCTATCTTTCCTTTGTAAGATATGGTCGACAAAGTGAGTTTTAGCGGATTAAGATTTATCAGCGAGATTTTTTGGAGATAGGGTACTTTTTCGTTACATTAAAATATTTGTTTGGGAAATAAAACGATTTAGTCAAACGAAGAATTCGTGTTTTGGCGTTGGCTATCTGCAGTAATAGCTTTTATTGAATAAGAAATTTTGTGTTTATAACGAAGGTGTATGAAAGTACATATATGAAAGTACATGCAACGTCATGATCATGAAGTGATCATGAAGTGAATCTTTCCACAAAAATATTGATGTTCGCTTGAACTGTGGTATAATTTGCCTTTATTAGCCTCAGTTCCAGAGCGTTATTATCAGCTTGCAGTCGTAAGGCGGTGTGACGTGTCATCACGCCAGATTTTCTGCATTATGATCTTTGTAGTGATATAACTATTGCTAATCATCCTGCGGTGTCAAATAGTCTCGCAATGACAGAAAGTACTGTTTTTGTTAAAAAGTGATCCCCCTCTAATACATATTTTGAAAACGAAAAAGAAAGAAAAACTTCGCATTCCATTGAATTTTTCTAAGATTTTTGGAGCTACTTTTATCTTCCAGTCGAAGAAACACTTCGTCATATAAATGCGAAGGAGGAAATTCTTTAATGAAATCTACGCAGTTCGATGTCAATTTCCGTAAAGCGAAAGCTGCTGAGTCTAAGGCTTTATACAATTGATGTTGCGCCCGTAATGCAGTTTTAACAGAATGAGCTCCGGAAAGAACATCTTCAACGTACATATTTTTAAGCGATCGGGTACATATACGAATATATATGTATACGGATACAGTGCACGAATAGCCAGATACAGCGCACAATGGGCACCAAAGGTGACTGTTTTTAATTTGTAGTCTTGTGGACATCATTCTGAAGAATGCGAAACAAAATTCGATGATATGACGAATGGTCAGGATATTTGGAGGTACATCTTTTCGATGTCTGCGCTGTACACGAATCGATAGAACTCCCATTTTAAAATTAAAGTTGTTAGGTCAGATTGTAAAAACGGGCCTGTAGGCAACATATAGTTAAGACTTGTTCCATTACTGGATGCACTAGATTCATTAAATTAGACCCGAATCTTTGTTGTAAAGCGTTCACGTTAATAGGAACATATTTGCTGATCGCGTACTATTTCGTTTGACGGAACGACCCCCATATGCTTTAGTATCTGCTTAATATCTCTAATGCAGGTCAGGATCCTTCATTAAAGTCTTTTGCATTCTGTGGAATTGCCGTAAAGCAATGTCTCTTGTATACCCAAGCATTGGTAAAGGTTTCTTAAATGCAAGCCAAACGATGTAGCGACCACTAACATCTCGGGTAGTTGTATCGAAGTACAGTTGCTCACAAAACAAATCTTCTTCTGAGAGAGCCTTATATACATCTTCTGCTTCACTAAAATGAGACAAATAAAATAATTGCACTAGCATAGATTGTAAACGATAGAACCAGTTGAGTGCCAATACATAAAGAATACCATTTGGAAGATTTTCCTGTTACTACAGTACTCATACAAGATATCTGCGCTTGTATGGGTTTAACTTGGAAATTTAACTTCTTCTGTGTATCTTCCGAAATGAACGCAACTTTCAACCCACCATCTACTAGTGCATGAAGTGTGAACAAGAGCTGTGTCAATCGTTCAAATTTAATGATCGAATCTTTCAAGTATTGCTTAAATCGGCCATTTAATCAATAATTCAATGACAAATACGAGTCTTGTGTTGCTCCATTCAATTCCAATGCAATCAAAAATCCCAATCTTTCATTGAGTTAAGTTCCAATAGAGACAGACAGATTCAGATGAATTGGAATAGTGAATACATATTTCCTAACGTCAGGTGGCAACCAACACCGTTGCCAAAAGAGTACGCTTATTGTTTCGGAAGATATAATTTTGAAATTGTTGAGTGTTGGAATTTGCAGTGGACTTTAAATTTCATAACACGTTTTGATATAAGCGCAAAGTTCTATTACCCCAAATTTTTACATTTCTAAATTAGTTATGGTCGAAATTCTTGAAAGGCATGGTCATTCTATTCTAGAGAAACCTAACCCCAAAGGAAGCACGATGCGCGCCAACAAAACTTTAGTGTTATCTTTTTAGGAAGAAATTGATAAATTTCGCTATATCAAAACACTTTATACACTTTTCTACGCAAGTGAAATACTTAATTCAAACCCAAAAAATTATTCATTTATACAGGGTGTTTTTTTTAGAGATGTAGAATTTTAAATTGAAATAAAACAAGAGAAAATCGTTTTAAAGTCCATCAATTTGGCTTTATTGGAAGGATAACATGATTTCGCTCATCGAATGTTTCCTTCAATAAATCGATTGTGACGTGCGCTGTGTGTCATGTAGCCCCGTCTTGTTGGAAACACATCTCATCTACATTCATGCCATCCAATTCGGAAACAAAATAGTCGGTTATCATGTCTCTATACCGGTCTCCATTAACGGTAACTGACCCTCCAGCACCATGTCGGATGAAGTGTGGTCCAATGACTCCACCAGCCCATAGAGCACACCAACCAGTCAGTTTTTGTGGATGTAAGGGCGTTTCAAGGGTTTCATATGGATTCTCTTCAATCCAAATGCGGCAACTGTCCTTAGCCATTCAACCCAAAATGAGCCTCATCACTGAACAAAATTTTGCAATGAACTGAACCATTATTTTCGAAATAAATTTGCACGATTTGCAAGCGTTGTTCATTTGTCAACCTGTTTATGATGAAATGGCAAACCAAACTGAACATAAATGACATAAGAGTTGCCAGATTTGACCACAAAATGTTAGTTTTATCTCTATTCGGAAAACCCACTTTTAAAAAAAATCATA
This sequence comes from Ferdinandea cuprea, assembly GCA_963576555.1. NCBI lineage: Eukaryota > Metazoa > Arthropoda > Insecta > Diptera > Syrphidae > Ferdinandea > Ferdinandea cuprea. The sequence goes on along the minus strand of OY754958.1, from coordinate 88,986,007 downwards.
AGGAAAGGCTACAGTCCGCTTTAGGCGAACAGTACGATATATCCCTATATCCCCCAAAGAAAAAAGCATTAAGAAGGTGACGGATATCATTTCATTCTATGAAATTTATAAAATAAAAAATATTTTTTGAAAAAACGCCCCCAAAAAGTGGGCGTGGCTAAAAACTTTGCATGAGCGATATATTGGAAAAAATATTTGCGAAATATCTTACTAAACATTTTTTTCAGTTTCTATGAACATTTTCGCTCAAAACAGCATTTTAGTGAAAAAAAGTCCACAAAAAGTAGGCGTGGCAAAAAATCGTATATGACAGACATATAAAGGAGAGTAGTGCCTACATATCTTGTGAAGGTTCTAACACTCTATCTCTCTAACTTTAGCCTTAAAACGGTTTTTTTCTAAATTGTGGGCGTGGCAGTGGGCGGATTTAAAAACATTTAACACATTACCATTTCGGGACTCCAGGGAGTATACGCTCTAAATTTCAGCTTCCTACCATAAATTTGAAGGCCTCAAAAATTGATACGGACGGACGGACATTGATAAATAGTCTTAGGATTTGGTCCTGATCATAAATATATATACTTTTATGGGTCTACGACGAATATTAAGGGGGGTTACAAACTATATGTCAAAATTAATATACCTTTAGGATAGGGTATAAACACCCTTTATATGAATGGAAGAAGCATAAGCGCTACGAACGCTGACGGAATATAAAAATAAACATATTTTATCATTCATTAAAATGTATTCTATATCGATAATTATAATAAATTTACTAATAACATTATGAATCCCTTAACGCAATAGAATATAAATTGCCATCTTTATTTAACACAAACAAACTGGATGGATTGCCCACAAAAAAACATGGAATTTGTCATTTAAAATAATAATGTGTGTAATTAAGTTTGTAATAACTAATCGCGTATCTTTGCATAGCCGCGATGGGTGCAAATTACGAAGCAAAATACCCGGAGATCCAACTTTTTTTTATAATTTGCGCGTGCAAAGGGGATTGTTAGCAGCCTTATAATGTTAGTAACACAGCACGGGCATTAAGGAAATGGGGAATTAGATGAACGGGTGAGAAACCGATGCAAATTGATTTTCAATGTTTGCAAATTTTAATGGTTAGGAAAAATAGAGTGCGGTAGGGCATTCCACATTCGGGTTGTGCGGCAAAGAAAATAATCCTTATATTTATTTCACAGTACGTCCGAATACAGGCTTTAGGGTAAACTGATGAGCATTCCTGGCAAGACGGGTATTGCGGTTGAAATTTTGTCTCGATGGCCAATAAGTTTTACTGCTACGTTTTTGAATCTGGTCAAGTAGCTATAAATATGTAATTGGTGGACCAGACCAGATATGAGCGTTGTACTCGAGTTTGGGGCAAATAAGGAACCCTAGACATTTCGCAACGTTCTTAGTGACATCGAATATATGGTCATTCCAACGAAGGTTGTCATTACCACACATACCGAGAATGGAAAGTCTTTCGGATTCAGCGAATTGCAGAGTATTGATTTTTCGCTTTAATGACAGAAGACAGCATTATGTTTTGGAAGCTTTAAATTCCACTCTATTGGTTTTACCCTACTCAATGAGCTTAACATACTTTGCCGTTCCAGTTCAACGCCCGAAGATGAGAGGCGTTGCCTAGGAAACGAATATGTAAAGCTGAGAGTGCTGTCATCGGCGAAGGAATGAATAGGATTAGAAGTAACAGACAGTAGATCATTAATAAAAATGAGAAAGAGAGTCGGAGACAAACGGAGGGTTTTGGAACACCGGCATTTACTTGGTAAGTTGCAGACTTGAAACCGCCCAAAACAACTTGAATTGAACGTTCCGAAAAGAAATTTCTAATACATTGAAGAAGGGTAACATCGATCCCAACTGCACGCATTTTCGACAAGAGAGCTTGATGCCAAACTCTGTCAAATTCCTTTACAATACAAGTGCAACGACCTTGCTTTCACCACCATGGTGAAGAGATTGGTTCCACTTTTCGGTTAGGTATGTCATCAAATCACCAGTGGATCTGTTGCTGCGAAAACCGTACTGCCGGTCATTAAGAAGTTTTCGCGATTCAAGATATTTCATAAGCTGATGATTTATCAGCGTTTCCATGACCTTGGTAAGAAGGAACGTAAGGCAGTTGGTCGGTAGGAGAAGGGGGAGGAAGATTCGCCTTTTTTTGGGAATGGATGGACAAATGCTATTTTCCATCTTCTCGAAAGGGCCCTGAAGAATAGGACAGATAGAAAAGCTTACTCAGTGGTTTTGCCAGCGTGGAAGAACACCTCTTCAGAACGATGGGGGGAATACCATCTGGACCAGCGGATTTGTGTATATTGAGATCTTTAAGTACTCTTGCCACTGTACGAGTGCGATAGATAACTCTACGCGCTCGAGTACAGAGGAAGTTAAAGCACAGTCTAGAAGCGTTGAGCTAGCCTTAAAGTAAGCAGTAAGCATATTGGCTTTATCAAAAGAGCTTACAGCTGGGATGCCATTGTAAATGAGTGTCGGAACAGGTGTCGATTTTAACAAACGACCAAAAGTTTTTACTACCGCTGGGACTTTGTAGTATTTGTGGCCTCAACTTTTGGTCGTAGGAGAATGTGACACAATTAATATGGGCATTCCATTTTTGGCTCGTTTGATTTTTTTTCGGTTTTCCTCAGTTGGGGTGGCCTTGTAAGACCGAAAGCTCATCTCTTTTACCCTGATAGCTACTTTGAGGATGAAGGGTAACTATTCGCGTGATTGAACCGGACAGCTCATCAAACTCGCTAAAAGTAAGATTGCGGTCCAAGTTTGGGCTTCTATAAATGAAACAGTAGTGTATTAATTGCCTACGGACGTGAAATTTAAACTAAATAAAAGTAAATTCCGGATTGGAACATTGGCCGTATTGTGGTTGTACTTGGATTGGAAGTTGCTACTATCTGATGGCGCGCTCAGACACAACTACAGGTCCATTTTTTTGTCAGAGTTTGCTTGGTAGGCTACATCACCACGTATGTAAATAGCGAGACCACGATGGGGAAATAATAATGGCACTTAGTTGTAACCAGGCAGACTAAATTCTGATGGATCAGATTCAACACTAACCTTTGTTTCACTTAGTGCCAAAACAGCTGGTTTATTTTGGGAAACATGGGCGTAGAGCGAAAAGAGATTAGTCATTAAGCCCCGAATGTTTCTCATATACACTCTAAATTTCCTAAACATCACGGGAAACAAAAAAAATTCAACTCAGACGCTACCTAGGCTGAGACGTGGAATGCGAATTCTGCGTTAGATTTCCAAAACAAATCACCGCAGGTGTTATGCCCATACAAAGATTTGCTTTGGTCCACCAACAAAAATTCACACCATGCTATTCGGCCGATACTGTGCCTAACCAACCATAGCAAGCACACAAGTGATACTTGGCATGATCAAACAGTAGCCAAAGCAAACGAGATTAAAAGGAGGTATAGGGAACACCACGCACTGTGCACTTTATTGTTTTTTTTTCACTTTGTTCACATGCGATCGTTGTTTCTTTCTTTTATTTTAATTATTTTTTGTATTTGCGAACACGGCGCGAAGAGCAACAAGGAACACGTGTGTGCGCGGCTGCTGTCAGATCGGAACCTTCAGTTGTAAACAATCTGGAAGCGTGGTGGCATGCCTGGTAAATCTTAAGAGTTTAAAAACTCTGCTGAATAATTAACAGCTTCGGTGGCATCGCAATCTGTATCAATTGATTTGTATGTCACCAAGTCTTGAGATGTATGTACCTTGAGATTCAATTCGTTGACTTCCACATTTTTTGGTGCTAAAATTGCTCTTTCTGACAGCCACCCATGATTAATGTATTGTATGTTTTATGTTTTTCAAATAAGAGTGGTTAATTTGTATTTTTCATTTAATTCATTGCCCTCAATTAAGGAATGAGGTGAACCTTTGCAGTGTGAGATTTTCAATCGCCAAAATGTATTGTGTGTACATCGGGATATATGTCAATGAGAGCATCTTGCGAATTAATGATTGTGCGGAAATCGCTTCTGTAATTTTATGCATCCAGTTTCATCTACAGTAGCATTTCCATCAACAGTTCTTTCGAGAATGTTTCAGCGGATAGATCTTAAAGCATTTGAACGCGCATATTTACTTTAAGTTGTAATTTCTCAACATTACAGGTCCACTGGTTATTTGATGACATATCTAACCGAAAAGTGGAACCAATCTATTCACCGTGAAGGTGAAAGTACGGTCGTTGCGCTTGATATTTTAACGGAATTTGACAGAGTTTGGCACCAAGCTCTTTTGTCGAAAATACGTGCATTTGGAATCGATGATACCTTTATTCAATGGATTAGAAATTACCTTTCGGACAGTTCAATTCAAGTTGTTTTGGACGGTTACAAGTCCGCAACTTACCAAATAAAAGCTGGTGTTCCCCAAGGCTCCGTTTTGTCTCTGACTCTCTTTCTCATTTTTATAAATGATCTACTCTCTTTTACTTCTAATCCTATTCATTCCTTCGCCGATGACAGTACCTTCAGCTTTACATATTCGTTTCCTGGGCAACGCCCCACATCTTCGGGCGTTGAACTGGAAAGGCAACGTATGTTAAGCTCATTAAATTCCGATCCTGACAGCATTCTTGAGTGGGGTAAAACAAATAGAGTGGAATTTAATGCGATAAAACTTATTGGCGACCGAGATATTGCGAATTCGCTTGACCCTCTTAGTCATCGTCGTAATGTCTCCTGTCTATCGTTGTTCTATCGATACTACCATCACAAATTCTCAAACGAAATAGCCAGTTGCATTCCTCCCCATCAACACTTCAACCGTAATACTCGCCATGCCAGGAATCATCAGTTCACCCTAAAGCCTATATTCGGTCGAACCGTGAAATTTAAGGACTCGTTCCTCTGCCGTACAACAAAATGTGGAATGCTCTACCTCAAAAAAAAAAAACAAACATTACGCCACAGTGGCTATGTTATTATGTTCCGGCAAAATTCAGAGATTTAGGTGTTTGAAACCGTTGGTTCAGTGATTTAATATGATACGACTCGTATGGACCAAAATGTTGGGGTGTGAAATGTAGCTCTTTGATTCCGATGGCACAAAAAAAATTATTGAGTTTGCTATATAGCTATTTCAGCTTCATTTTAAAATGAAGAATGAAAATACAAGATATGTTCAACTAGAACGTATTGGCTTAAACAATACTTATACATTTATTGCGCGAATCGATTCATAGCCGGACGCGATATTTTATATAGTATTTGTAGCATTCCCATAATAACTTTATCATATTTTGTTCCCATTTTCTTTCTCAAGGCAATTTTTTTTATTTCTCATTATTTTGCAGCAACCAAATGAGGACGAAGTAGACTCGTGTCACCAGATACTACCGGAACCAAAGACGCAAACCGTAAGTAACATTCACCCCTATTATTAAATCTGCCGAGGGGGATACTTTCAGTAATTTTAATCATTAAAAGCTAGCGAATTTAATTTCTCCATACATATGCACTGTTTTTTATAAAGCCATGCCGGATGTAATATTTCTCCCGGCGGGTTTAATAATTGGTCTTGAAGACCATAGTATTATTATGAAGTTTAATTTCGTAATGTGGCATAAACTGAGGTAAACGGCGGCGTAAAGCCAAATAATTTTCGTGAAGGCTTGTGAATTATGTTTGTGTAAGTTACGTTTCATTCCTTCGAAAGTTGTTCTATGGGAACTTTCTGTCATATTTAAAAAGTTGCGGGCGCGTGGCTTTGGTTAGTGTCCTTCCTCGGCAGGTAGAATACGGGAATTTGTAGTGGTAATGCTATTTCTTCTGCCTGATTTTGGGTACAATGCACTTCAATTGATATTATTGATGCTTCTTTTCTTGAAAATCTGATTATTTTCGGAAATATGGTTAGTATTAGGCGAAATAAAAGATTATAGTTTACATTTTTAGCTGGTCCTCAATCTTCATTATATGTTCCAATTCCATTATATGCTGTCCAATTTAACAGTATAATCTTTAATGGGCATATTCCTCAGGTTCGCCGAACAAATAATTGTATGGCATTTCAACTTACAGCGTATCAAAATGGGTTGCATCTAATTTAGAGGTGTAACCACTTTAAACGCCGAGGACCCTATCTAGAAGGAATTTGATTATCTTCTGGACGGACACTTCAATGCTTAAGTCGGGACGGAAAACATCTTTGGCGGATTAGTTTGCAAACACAGCCTCCACTGAACGACAACAGATAACGGCTACCGACTAATTAACTTTGCTTGTAATACGGTGATAATTAGCACTAGGTTTCCGCGACTAAGGATCCAGAAAGCAACCTGGCCCTTTCCAGACGGTCGTACCAAATCGACCATGTGCTTATCGATGCGAGGCACGCATCTGACATCTTGAATGTGCACACAATTAAAAACGTTTACTCTGACCATTTTCTTGTCGCAGCTAGATTTAGAGCTAGACTGTCCAACGCGAAAAAGGCCGTGGTGTGATGATGAATGCGTATACCGGAAAAAGGTGATGCGCAAATAAGAGCACTGCAGCGGAAAATAAGGGTGGCAAGGGAGGAGCCAGTAGAAGAGAGGAGAAGAAGATCCCGTTTATCAGGAAACGAGAGTACGTGGTCTTCCTGCTCACTGCAACTGGCTGATGGCCTTAAAACCGGAACGCAGGCTCTTCGAAACAGCTATGCAAATCGAGTCACCGCGGCGCAAGGAATAATAGATGTATTAAAGCAGCTAAATGAGCAATATGTAGAGAGAGTGCACCGAATCATCAACCAAGTTTGGGTGGGGAACTCATGCCCGATGACTGGAACATCAGCTCCATATGCCCCATCTACAAGAAAGGCGATACTATGTCTTGGAAGAACTATCGAGGCATATCCTTGCTGAATGTCGCATACAAGATCCTATCTAACGTACTGTGTGAACGTCCAAAACCATTCTGCAACACATAGCAGATCGACCGCAGATAAAATTTTCACACTTAGGCAAATTAGGCATTGGGATAGCGGGCAATGATAACAGTATGAGTGTTGCAGAGTCCGAACACTGCGAAACTCATCTTTTGGAGCTGGCTGCTGCAACAAATGCTTGCATTCAGGTGGAGGGCTGTGTGTTAAAGGACGGAACCCTCATGGTGAAGACCTCATCACAGAAAACCTCTGAATGGATTAGCAGTATGGTGCCGAAAATCCCTTCACTTAGAAGGTCTACAAACAACCCAAGCTTACGCGGGCTGTCCAGCCCCTGGGAAACTAGAGAAATCGACGGATGTGCTAAAGCGTTTGCAAACCCAGAATCCTGGTCTCGACACAAAAGCCTGGATTGTCCTTTCACACAAGAAGAGTAAAAACCGCCACAATGAAGGTGGTAGTTCTCTTGTTCTGAGTATAGACATGGCTGCTGCCGAGATCATCAAATCTAGGTACAACATGCGTCCCTATCTGCATTTTGGCAGGATCCATTTCCATTTCAATGTCACAAACAGTGCTAATAGTGGACGTTACCCAGAGTATTCATCCATCTTGTTTACTCAAATTAACCTACAGCACTGCAAGGCTGCTACTGCCCTTTTAAGTAGCAGGCTTGTGGCTTGTAGAACAAAATCACACATAATATCCATCCAGGAACCATGGGTGTGGAAAAATCGCATCTGTGGTCCTGGTTGCTTGAGTGATTTATACCACGTTCTTTATGATGAGCAATCCGAAAGACTAAGGACTTGTCTTATTGTATCGAAATCTTTTACAGCTACTATGATCAAAAGCTTTTGTAGCCAAGATTTGGTAGCTGTTTCTATAACTTACCATGCAAATGATAACTGGGAAACCTTTGTCGCTGCATCGGCTTATTTCCCCTATGACTCTCTAACCCCTCCTCCACCAAAGGCTGTTGTAGAGCTCGTAGAGTTTTGTGAATCCAAAAGGTTAGGTCTTGTCTTGTGCTGTGATGCTAATGCTCAGAACACTGTTTGGGGCAGCAGCAAATGCAACATAAGGGGAGATAGACTCTTGGACTTCATTTTATCGTCTGATATTACCATCAACAATGTAAGTCGTCAACCTACCTTTGTTACAGCCAGAAGACAGCAAGTAATTGATGTTACCCTGTCAAACAGGCATTTGAAGTCTATCATAAATTGAAAGGTATCGCCAGATAGCACCTTATCGGATCGCAGATACATCAAATTTCAAATCTACTGCGAACTTTCACCTTCGCTAGAGAGGAGGTTCGGTCTTTAAAAACCAACTTAGTGGAAGACTGGAATCTTTATCGATCGAAGCAAAAAGTTTTTAAGAGACTTATTCGCAAGTCGAAAAATGACTCATCTAAAAAGTTTTGTGAAGAGGTCGAATCTCTAAGTGCAACTAGTAGGCTTGTTAAAGTCCTCCAAAGGAACAGACCAAGTAAACTGGATGCAATCCTTAAAACTGATGTCACTTACACTGAGACAAAGGCGGAGACTTTCAGTCTTCTACTTTAGACTCACTTTCCGGGAAATCAGGTTGCTACGTGTTCTTCAGCCCTTCAAACGACTGTGGCTACATTTGAACCGACAAATACCACGCGGCACAGCTGGTATACCATTGCATCTTTTTAGTTTCAAGTCACCTGGTCCGGATGGAATTTATCCAGTTTTGCTGAAACAAGGTTTAAGTCAGGTTTTGCCAATGTTGAAAAGAATTTTCACCGCGAGCTTGGCCTTGGCCTATATACCTTCCCCATGGCGAATGGTTAAAGTGGTTTTCATACCAAAAATTGGTAAGTCTGACTACACTCTAGCCAAAAGCTTTAGACCCATAAGTCTGTCTTCCTTCTTACTGAAAAGTTTGGAAAGACTGGTTGAGCTGCATGTGTGCAAAGTTGCTCTTCGATCACACCCTCTCTCATGCCTATCAGCGCAGAAAATCATGCGAGACTGCGCTTCAAAACCTTGTTGGTAGGATTGATAGTGCCCTTGACCGGAAGGAGTACGCGTTGGGCATTTTCGTCGATATTGAGGGCGCTTTTGATAATGCGACCTTTGACAGTATGTGTAACTCAGCCAGACAGCACGGTGTATATGAAACTTTGGTGTTGTGGATTAAAGCAATGCTAATGTACAGGACGTTGGTAGCGGATGCAGATTGTGGCAAGTGCGTCATATCAGGGGTAAATAGGGGCTGCCCTCAAGGTGGTGTTCTGTCTCCCCTCCTATGGTGTATGGTGGTAGACTCTCTGCTTACGGCTCTCAACTTTCCTGGAAACTACACTCAAGCTTATGCGGATGATGTCGCCGTTCTTTCTGTCGGTTCAAATTTAGGGGCTGTCTGCTCTCAAGCGCAGAGATCCCTGGATTTGATCGATGTCTGGTGCACTAGTAATGGGCTTTCAGTGAATCCTCTTAAAACCACGGTTGTTCTCTTTACGAGAAGGAGAATCATCACTGGCCTGTCCCATCTCGTGTTTAAAGGTGTCACCATCCCTATATCCGATGAAGTCAAATATCTGGGTGTAATCCTTGATAAAAAACTTCTGTGGTCCAAACATGTCGAATCGAAAACCGATAAAGCGCTGTCGACCTTCTGGCAGTGCAAAGGCGCTTTTGGTAAGACATGGGGCTTGTCCCCAAAACGGGTCCTTCGGATCTATACGGCCATGATTAGACGCTACTCTCATACGCATCAGTTGTTTGGTGGAACAGGCTTTCGCGGAAACGTGTTACTGCTTCTTTTGCCAAACTCCAAAGAACGGCTTGTCTCGGCTGCACAGGGGCCTTCCCTAGCACCCCGGGCGCTGCTCTAGATGCTTTGATGAATCTTCCTCCCCTTGGCTGATATATCATGGGATGTACGCTAAAAACCATCTTTCGCTTAAAGAGAGGTGGTTTTTGGTACCATGCGCAATGGAATTTTGAAGAACTTGCTCGAGAATTATCCTTTCACCCCTATCTTATGGATATGCCATCTGATGCAATGACACCAGAAATTGTTCTGCGAAAAAACTACCACGCCAACTTTCCACAGGTAACGGAATGGCTTCGTCAGACTCTGAACCATGGATTGAATGCCATCGTATTTTCATGGATGGCTCCAAAACCGGGCAGGGTCTTTGTGGAATGCGATGATATACGACTTTACTACCCCTTGGGTAAACATGCATCTGTTTTCCAAGCGGAGATTTTTGCCATCCTAATGGCGATGCGCTATATTGTGAACAACAGGTGGAGGGCTAGAGGCATATGCATCTGTAGTGATAGCCAAGCTGCATTAAAAGCGCTTCTAAACCCTCTTACCTCGTCCAAGTTAGTGCTAGAACTCAAGCTTTCTCTGAATTTGGTCGGAAGACTGAACACAGTGAATCTTGTCTTGTCTGAGATCGCGGATGAGCTTGCTAGGCAAGGTTCAGAAGAAGTTTTCTCACCTCTGTTGGGTCTGCCTGCATCTTTAGTCATCTCGTCTATCGATTCTTGGGTTTCTCGTGAACACAAGATTCGGTGGCGCGATTGCGGTGGATGTAGACAGACCAAACTACTGCGCACGGACATTTGCAAAAGGTCAGCATCTTTTCTTCTATCTCTGAGGAGAATCGACTGTAGGCTGCTTGTAGGCGTTCTTTCGGGCCACCAAGCTTTTGCCAAACACTTGTGTATTGGGCTTAAACGACACCACTGCCTGTCCTGCTTGCGGTGAGGAGTATGACACAGCAGAACACTTTCTCTGCAGTTGTCCGGCCTATGCTCGCATCAGGTGGCGGACCTTCGGGGCTGATGTGGTGAGTGCCGAACATCTAAGCTCTTTATCACTGAAGCTGCTTCTCGTTTTTCTTCGAAAGACGGGAAAACTAAGTACATTAATGTAAGGTGTCTGAATGGTAGTACAATGGACCTGTAGTTGTGTCTGAGCGCTCCATCGGATAGCAGCAACCTCCGACAAAAAAAAAATTAAAAAATAGGCAAATTCTGGAAAAAATCCTATAAATTTCAATTCGAAAAGCACCATCTATTCATCGACATTAAAGCCGCATATGACAGCATTCACCTTCAAGAGCTCTTCATGGCGATATCCGGATTTGGGATCCCGTCAAACCTGATCGAGCTGTGTCGCGTTACCCTAGAAAACACGCGGTGCAATGTGCAGTTTGGTAGCAGCTAATCTGAACACCTTCAAAAATGCACCGGATTTCGGCAAGGAGATGCGCTGTCGTGTGTCTTCAATCTTGTTCTCGAGCAGATAGTGAACAAGGCAGGTGTCAACACGTAAGGCACTATCTTGAACAAATCAGTTCAGCCGCTGGGATATTCGGACGATGTAGAGATCTTCGGACGCTCTCAGCGTTCCGTGGTGGAGGCATTCACGGCTATTGAAGAACAGAAAAATCTAGTTGGCCTTGAAGTGAATTAGGACAATCCAAGTACATATATGCTATCAATAAGCAAACAATCATCTGTCCACCGACTAGGACAAAATATCACTATTGATAGCAGCAACTTCAAGGTAGTTAAGGAGTTCATCTACCTCGGTGTTAACATCAACTCCATGAATGATATCTTGGTGGTGATCCGGCAAAGAATTATCCTAAGAAAACGCTGCTACTTTGGCTTGGCGAAACAAATGGGCTTAAAACTCTTAACTCGAAGGACAAAGTGCATGCTCTACAGAACCCTTACTCTGCCAGTTGCGCTATACGGCGCACTATGGGACCAATCAGCACTTATCGTCTCAAAAATCTTTTTTTTCAAAATAAAATGGCTAGATGAGTGCCTAAAATATTTGTTACAATACGTTTTTAACATATACTCTCAGCCGTTATTACAAAAACATATGCCTAATACCTCTGATATTATACTACCAACGCTAGAGGTAATCTTCAGAAGTTGTTTGGAACTGGTCCACATTCCACTGTTATGGCGCGAAGTTAAAGTAGTTTTCATACCCAAAGCTGGCAAGTTTTCCCACGTAAATCCCAAAAAACTCAGACTTACCAGTCTATCATCTCTCCTCTAAAAAAACTCTGGAAAGATTGAAAGATATTTATTTACGTACTAATATTGATAGGACACTTTTATCATGCGTATTGTAAAGGCAAATCTACATACGCGAGTAGATGCGCGGCTAATTTATTCCTTTTCGCGTACGGTGTGTGGCCGCCTTTCTGTAGATGGACGTGACGCAACAGAACTTAACTGACTATGACGACAGAACGTGATGACCAACTTTTAGCGGCAGAATTTTACATGATTGTGACTGGGGGGTCGCCGAGGGGCAATCACTCATAACATCGGCCAGAGTGATAGCTATGCCAGAGTGATAGTTGTGTCGAAAGACATAAGGATGGGCTGGCTTACCCTTGCCAATAACATCTGGCATGTCTAAGGTTCATAAGGAACCGGTATCTAAGATTGATATAGGGAAAGAACATTTCGTATAGGGTAAGATAGATTTAGGATAGAATTAAGTTAGAGTAGGTGTAGCTAGAGGCTAGCTCTACCATTTAGTTTAGTTTAGAGTAAGCTAAGGTTAGTTAGGTTAGTTTCGCCATGTCTTTCCCTTCTCTTTCTTGGGTATTGGCCTAAGTCCGTGGACATTTTCATCTTCAATGCTTTTACTTCCTCTTCTCTTTTTTCACTTTCCTATCTTTTTAGTCCGTCCGAGGTCTACGTAGAGTAACTTCCTTCTCTATTGTTTAATTTCCTTTTATTATCACTACTTGGCATGGATAAAACTTTGTTGACAGGTGAGGGGACAAGAAACACCCCCGTCCGACGAGCTGAGCCGAGCAACCACAAGCATGCGGCGTTCCCCTCACCTATACCGAAGTTGCCCTTGTGGCTCGACCCTGGTGCACAACAGCCGTGCCACAAATATAATGGTTTTAGAAGAAAAATCGACTGATCGACTTCCCATTTCACCTTAATATTGAACTTATTTGTGTGAAATTAACATTTGGGAATAAATATTTGTTTATTGTTAACGCATACATACCGTCATACCGTCTTTGTTCGTTACATTCTGAACTATCTACGGCACTCGACCACGTATTTGACATATCTTGTTGTGACAGTACAATTCTACTTCTTGGCGATTTTAACTTGCCTCATATTAAATGGGGGCCTTCTGAGGATGAATCTCACTTTATCCCCACCATCGACTCTGCACAACAAGAGCTATCGCTACTTGACAACATTTTATCTTTTGACTTACAGCAAACAAGCTGTATAAAAAAAAAATAAAAATCGAACTCTCGATTTAGTATTTTCTTCTGACGCTGTTAGTACTGTTGTTGACGAATCTCACAAAAGTATTACTAACATAGACAAAAATCATCCACCATTGGACATTTTTATTGACTTAGGCGGACATCTTTACGATAACAGTAATTCGTATGACCGTTCGCATTCCTATGACTTTCGGAAAGCAAATTTTCAGAGGCTTTCTGAAGAAATTAATAATTTACCATTAAATATGAACAACTTCTCTGATATTGATGTTGCAGTTGAATCATTCAATGCATTCATCAATGACTGCACGGATAGAGTTATACCTGTTAAGTCATCTAAAAATGGCCACTTGTCCCACTTGTATACGAGAGATCTTAAGTCGATACGAAATCGACGAAACAGAGCTTGGAAAATTTATTTAAAAAGCCTCCTTCGGTCATTATTTAATTCTATTTAATGAGTTTAAAATTTTATCCTTTAACCTTTATAGGGATTATGTCAAAAATATGGAATTTTGAACAAAAAGTGATCCTAAAAGTTTTTGGAAGTTTGTTAACTCGAAGAAAAAAGCGGATGGGTATCCAGCAAATTTTAGTTACTGTAATAAAAACTTCTGATTCCTTTGCTGTTAGCAATATGTTTGCTGACTATTTTAGTAGATCATTCAGTGACTCTCCTCTTTTCATAGATGGTAATTATTTTAGCTATTTACAGACCAATTTCTAAGCTTTCGTGTATTCCTAAGCTTTTTGAGCAAATAGTCTGCGAAAAATTAATATTTCTGTATCGTAGTGTCATTTGTAACTTTTTAAAACTGTTAACAATCAGTATGACACAAATCTTCTCCAAGCGGACATAAATAGTTTTGCCACTTGGTGTGTTAAAAATGGGTTAACTTTGAACCCATCTAAATGTCAGCATATGACATTTTCAAGAAAACGTGTTCCCTCTATTTTTCATTATTCTTTATCCGATCATATGCTTTGTCATATTGATAGTTTTAAAGATCTCGGAGTTTTCTTTGACCCCAAACTTAACTTCATTGGTCACATTAATTTTATTGTTAATAAATCAAACTCCATGCTGGGCTTTATTAACTCTTTACTCAATGTTTGTACAATTGTTTCGTCCGTCCGCATCTAGAATATGCTTCACAAGTTTGGACTCCGTACTACAAAATTCACTCAATTCGAATTGAAGGTATTCAACGTAACTTTATTCGTTTTGCCCTTAGAGGTCTTCCATGGGATGATTCATACAACCTTCCCCCTACGGTCAACGTATCAAACTTCTTCAAATGTTACCCCTATCTCAACGTAGACTGAATAATGATATAGTTTTCCTACAGCAACTTATAGTTGGTAATATAGATGCTCCTGATCTGTTGTCCTCCATTGCATTCAACTTCCGTGGTGGTGCTCACTATTTACGTAGTGTTGATCGTTTAATAAGTGGTTATCATAGGACCAATTATGGCAGGAATGAGCCAATTACTCGCATGAGTAGAATTTATAATTTAAACAATCATGTGATTGATTTGCATGTCAGTAAATTTAAACTGAAAATGTGTTTGCGTAATCATATTCTAGTATCTTAGTGTTAGATAATTTTTATATCTTTTGCGTTTGTGTTATTAATATATGTTTGCTTTGTGTACGTATTTACTAACACAAGCACTAAATGATGAGCCTGTGGTGCACTTTTGTGCTGGCAAGTTTCTGCTCGTGACAGCTGCTTGTAATAAGCACTCCACGACACAGATCTGATAGTGTTTGTTATATGTAACACGCTCGAACAGAATCTCTCAATTATGCAATACAAAGACGAGATAGTGAATAGACTCAGTGTTCGAAGTTGAAAACAAATATCGAATTAAAGTTGAAATAAAATTGTAATAAAGTTGAATTGATTGAATTATTGTATTGCGAACATACCTTAATGTCAAATGTCAAATGTCAAAAAAAAACCTAGAATTAATTTGACATATAATTCAAACGTCATTCCAACAAAAACCGCCAATTAACCAATAAGTAAAACCCGAATTTTCTTGGTCTTTTATTCTAAAACGAAATTTACAATTTTTTTTTGTTCGGAAATTTCTACACGATAATCAACACTTATATAAAATAAAAGATACAAAAGTAAGTATCTGAACATTTGGCACTTCGAGCCGGATTTTGTATGTGCAGTGCAGTGCAAGTGCGAAATACTCTGAAACAGTTAAATCAAAGTACATATATATATATATATATATACATATATATTTTAAACAAAGAAAGTACTTTATACATTTTTTTTTCTCTTAAATTAAAAAGTGCTTAAAACTATAAACTTCACAAACTTAAACTTAATATACAGTCCACTTAATTATTAATTATTTGTGCAAATCGGGATTCCGCGCCGCGTAAATCACCAATTTTTACACCATTGAGGTACAGCAAGTAAGTCCTTTTTTTCACGTATCTTTTTTTCGTCCTTTTTTTATTCATCGATAAAATAAAGTAGCACAATGTCTTTTGGGGAGCTCCAGAAAGATATTTTAGCGCAAATTGACCGCGATATGCAGCGTTTTGGAGATGTGGCAGAGGTTCGGCGCACCATTAATCATTTAAAAAGTCGTCTTTCGATGTTGAAAGACAATTTCTTAACAGCCAGGCGATACCATGAAGAAATTATGAGCAGGAGCAAGCTGGAAAAGGGTACTTTAAAGGAGGAATTAGTTGGGGTATATCGACAAATTCATGAAGTTTACCTTGATTATCGTAGTGATCTCGCGGAAGATGAATCGATCCATTTCTACACCGATAGTTCAAAAACTGGTGAAGGGGTAGGCGGTGGCATTTTCTCTCACAGACTAAATCTTAGTCTCTCATTTCGTCTACCCAATTACTGCATTGTGTTTCAGGCGGAAGTCATGGGATCAAAGAATCCTTGTCTTGGCTGAAAAGAAACGTGATTTCCGCTAGAGATATCTGAATCTTCTCTGACAGCCAAGCGGCCTTGAAATCACTAGACTTAGTCTCTCTAAAATCTATATAACGCCGATCCTCTCTAAAGGAGATGTCGAAGCATTTCAATATTCACCTCTGCTGGGTGCCGGGGCATAGAGATATCCTAGGGAACTGCAAGGCCGACAAACTGTAAGACACGGAACCTCACTGCATGATATTTCACCCGATAATGGTTTCTTACAAATTCCAATTGCTACATGCAAACTAATACTAAAATCGGAAGCTATTGAGAAATTTGACCTAAGTTGAAGAAGTGCACAACTTGTCTAGCGACAAAACTGATTTGGCACAAGCTGGATCCGCTCTAAAGGTTTGATCACTCTTTAAAGACGGCACATCAGCTCTACAATTGGTGTCATCACTGGACAATGTCTTATAGGCAGGCATGCTACTAGACTTGGCATGTACTCAAATGACTTCTGCAGAAGCTGCAAGCACGAGGAGGAGGAGGAAACAATCCTACATCTTCCTTGCACTTGTCCTCCTCTCTTCCATAAACGTAAGGTCCATCTCGGTGCCTTCCATGACAATCTTGAAGATCTGTCAACCTCTGGCGTTAAAGATCACTTTCGCTACATTCATAGCTCCAAATGGTTTAACGACTAGTTTAGCAAAAGTTTAAGACCATGTCTTATCACAACGCACCTCTTTTTGGTCTAAGTGACTACCGACGCAAGTGGTACATATATTCATTAGTTATTAATAAGGGATCGACTTATGTATTTCTGGTTAGTTGGCAAATAAATATTCATATCGGGTGTAACGGGTTTCTTGCGCAAAATACTTTTTATAAGTTTTTAAAGTATTTGCAAACATATATATTTACAAAATTGAATATATACCAAATATAACTTACTTTCGCAAAATGAGTGGATTCGTGATTACTAAACGCGACTTGTGTAATTTCTTTATTTATAATGAGACGTATATTTCGGATCTTGAAAAGTACCTACACGACAAACTTATAAATATTACCAGTTTCCAAAATTCTAATAGTCGTGTCAAATATACAAAAGAATTTGGTTTCCAAATTCAAGGATCGTTGGATAAAAGTAAGTAGAACTGAAGAACGTTTTGAAAAATTTAATTCATGGTGATTGGCCGGTGAATTTAAGGCTATATGTAATGAAAAAGTCAACTGCTGGAAAACTTGGAAGACCTTCAAAGCCTTATGAAGAATTGTGTGAAAAATATAGAAAACGAAATAATATGGGGTTAATTATATAATTATAAACGGGCTAGAACATATACATAACGTATACGTACAAGGACTAAGGGCTTTCGGGGACACAGAAAAAACCTCTCTTGTAGTCACGATACGGATTATGAAAAGAGAGGACAACAAATAAATAATGAATATATATCGAATGAAAAGGAATTGCTGAAAAAATTACTCGATCCTTGCATCTTATCAGATGTTAGGTTAGGTTAGGAGGGCTGTTTTGCACCAGAAGAAAATTTCACTCGGTGGCCGTAAAGGCCCATTTTTGAAAAGTTTTCGGTCTGATAGAGGTACCTTAGCCACGTCGTGCAAGCTTTCGAAGAACCGTGCTTCCATGCAGGATAAGCGGCGTTCTTGTAGGGCTGGGCAGTGGCATATGAGATGTTCCACGGACTCTATTTCCTCCTCTTCTCTGCAGCTTCCGCAGAAGTCATTTGCAAAGAGCCCTAGCTTTTTAGCCATGTTTCCGATGACGCAGTGTCCGGTTAATACACCGCCGATCATCCGGATTTGACCTCTGTTAAGAGAGACTAGGGATTTTGATCGTTTGATGTCGACAACAGGCCACAGGCTTCGGGTTATGACGCAACCGCTGGTGTTGCTCCACTGTTCCTTAGCCAGCTGTAGGATGACGTCGTCGATAAAAGTCTTAGCGGTGTTAAAAAGTGGAAGCACCTCTCCGTCCGCTAGTAGTGGGTTCAGATAAGAGCCGTATCTGGCCAGTTCATCCGTTTGTTCATTCCCTTCAACACCAACGTGTCCTGGGACCCAGCAGAGTAGAACCGAGTGATGACGTACATCCCTTAGTGCCAAGAGGCAATCTGTTGCGCACTTCGCGTTTACAAGGTTAGAGCCGATTGCTTTAAGTGCTGCTTGTCTGTCCACGCAAATGGTTATTTCCATTGCTGGTTGTCCCATAGATAGGATAGTCTGTGCTGCTTTCGTAACCGCAAAGATCTCAGCTTGAAAGACACTCCAGTGATCGGTCAGTCGAAATGACTCGTTGATGACAAGTGCCTCCGAGAAGACGCCGGCTCCTGTACCTTTATCTGTTTTAGAACTGTTGTGTAATGTATACCCATACGTATAGATAATAATACAATAGAAATAGACTAACTCATACGGACATGCTTGGACATAGATCATGGATAGTCAGTCGATGACGGACCACATAAAGGTTAACACTGAATACCTTAACCTAAGAATTATAATATTAATGTACCTATACAACTAATTGAATTAAACTAAGTTTCTTAACTAATAAATTATGAAATATTAAACAAGGTGTAAGATTAATTAATTCAACAAATGAAGGTCCAACAAGAACCATCCGTGTAGACGGGAATCCTTTAATAATGGTACTGGGTGAGTCCCAGTCCTGTCTTTTGGATATAGTGATTCTGAAATCTTCCTCGAAGACATACCTGGGTTTCTCGTAATCAGTACGTGACATGAGACCCTTCCTATCAAAGGTTTTAAGTATGCTCGAGTGTCCGCAATAGTCAGGCCCCCAAAGTTTGTTCTCTCTTAATCTGAGAGCGGCTTTGGCTGCCACGTTCTTTGTGAATAGCTCAATGGCCTGCAGGTACAGTAAAGTCTCCAGAACTAGTTGTGGTGTGGATTTAATTGCGCCTGTTATGCCCATGTAATGTAATGTAACGGTGGTTTTTGAGGTAAAATTTGGTCTTTACCGCTTCCCAACAGACAACTGAACCGTAGGTCAGAATGGGTCTTACAATCGCGGTGTAAAGTAAGTGCACAATGTTCGATTGTAAGCCCTATTTTTTCCGAATGTTTTCTTCAAGCATAGTAAGCATTAAGGCCTTTCTTCATTCTTTCTTCGGTGTTCCGTTTCCAATTCAGTTTGGATGTGAACACCACACCCAGGCACTTAGCCTCAGTTGACAGATTTAGGCGGACACCTTTAAGCTTGGGTAGGTCCCATTTAGGTACCTTATATTTTCTGGTTAATAGAATTAGTTCGGTCTTCTTTGGATTAACTGCAAGGCCGTTGTGTTCGGTCCATTTGGATAGTTCTGATAACGCAGATTCCATAATATTACTAATGGTGGAAAGATACTTTCCTGTTATTAGTACAACTATGTCATCAGCATAAGCGACTATAGTTATACCTCTGTTGACAAGGGATTTAAGAATTTTGTTAATCGAGATGTTCCACAGGAGAGGAGATAGAACTCCCCCTTGCGGTGTTCCACCATTGCCACTTTTCTTAATCGCATAGTTCCCTACGCTGCTGTTAATAACTCTGCTCTTAAGCATTGTCCTAACCCAGTTTGTCAGAAACTGTGAAGAACCTGACAGGTTGTTGAATGCACCTTTTATGTCTATAAAGGCCGCCAACTTAAATTCTTTGTTTCCAAGGGATTTATCGATTGTTCTAGTTCATGCAGCGCTGTTTCCACAGATCTGCCTTTGACATATGCGTGTTGCGCACTGCACAAGGCACCAGTATTCTCAAGAATGTTCCTTAGGTGTAGATCAGTAGTCTTTCTAGAGTTTTCAAAAGAAAGGATGTAAGGCTAATTGGCCTGTAATGTGGTGTAGAGTGGCTTGGTTTCCCAGCTTTGGAAATAAAGACTACCCTCACCTCTTTCCAGCAATCGGGAACTAGTTCAAAATTCAGGGAACCCCTTAAGATTGACTGTAGCCATGGTACAGTCTTATTGCTACGCTTTTGTAACATAGCAGGTATAGTACCGTCCGGTCCCGCCGACTTGTACGGTTGAAAGGATTGGAGAGTCCATGTTATTCTGTTTGTGCTGGTACAGTTACTGATGACGGTCAGTCTTCATCCTCATCCGAGAATGGGGGTCCGTGGTCAGGACTGAGCAGCAGGTTTCCTGGGGTTGTACATCTCGGAAAGTGTGTACGTTCGTGTAAACACTCGACAGTTGCCTAATTATTAACTGTCCAGCTGCCATCTTCCTTACACATAAAACCTACAGGGGAAGGTTTTTTGGCTAAAACGTTCCGGAGTCAGGCCGCTTCTGTGGTGGATTCGATGCCGGAGCAGTAGTTTGCCCAGGATGTTGGCTTTGCTGCTCTAGTTTTCTTTTTGAACACGTTGAAGCTGTTGTGATATTCACCCCAGTCTTCATCGGTTTTTGTCAGTTTGGATCTATTAAAAACTTTCCTGATTTTGGTCTTAAGAAGTCGTAGTTCCCTAGTCCACCAAGCCGCGTGTGTTCTTTTAGGAGGACGACTAATAGGGCAGGATTTTTTAAATGAGTCGGTTAGAGTCTTTATGAGAAGATTTACTGTTTCGTGAACGAGAGCCGCATTCGACAATGTATCAATGAGGTTAGGTGGAAGTCGACGTTCGACTAGCTCAGAAAATTTACTCCAGTCAGTCTTGACATGATTCCTAAAGAGGGGTTCTTTGGGTAGAACAAAGTCAATTGTGAATGTTATCCTGAAGTGATCAGAGAAAGAGCACTTCGGGGATACCATCCAGTCAGTGACCCTGAATCTATCTATTGGGAGTGCTAGAGTGAGATCAAATACCTCTTACCTAATTTTGTTATGGAAAGTAGTGTAGACTCACCTCTTTTGTTAATGTCCTTGCTGCCCCATTGTGTGTGGTGAGCATTGCGTCCATACCTACTAATAAAGTTGGCTCTGGTTGTGCTGGCATGCTGTACCAGGTCCCTTAGTAGTAGTGATGGGGGCTTCTTCTCGTAGGGCAGATAAGCGGATGCAAGAATGAGTGGGGGCTCTTTCTTGCGGTCGCATATCGCCACAGTCAGATAACTGTTGCTGAACCGATAAGAGAAAAGAAAATTAATTGATTTTCATATTAAAATGCAACTTCTAAGCTTACCTTCACAGTTAGAGTGTAGGAGTGAATGCAACGAGTTAAAAAGTCTAGTGACTCCTTGTTGCCGCATCCGACGACCTTTACTCCCTTCCGCCAACCTGCTCCATCGAAGTTGCAGGCGTTGTTATTATCAGCAGTCTCTCAGATGTTAGCACACGCTTAAAAACTGTGCTATCCTTTAGCATCGAGCATTAATGTGACTGATATTGGTGCTTCAATCAAGCTGCAAGAGTTAGACCACACGTTAGGCGCATTTTGATGATTGATTCTATTTACCAAGTGGGTTTGCGATGGCTCTTGGGGACAAAGTGAATATAAACAAATATTTGCTTCACTTGTCCCATTAAAAGTTATTAATATTGTCGTCCGATTTCCATCGAGTTTTCAAAAGAAACTTTTAACAAAACAAGAGCTGTCATTAATAATATACGAGTACAGATAAATGAGTTTATTAAATAAAGATGGTGAAGGAATTGAATTTAAACATGAACTGTTTTTAACAATGATTGATGGAAAAGTAGTTCAAGTTAGTGATACAAGTTCTAGTATGTACTGTTTGTGGGGCATAACGAGGAGAAATGAATGACTAAAGCAAAGTGAGATCTAAATCAGATACTATAAATGCATATCAGTATGGCCTTTCAACTTTGAATGCTTGGATCAGGTGTACTGAACTGATATTACATACGTATATCGTACAATTTATCTTTCGGGGAATAGACTGCAACTACATCTGAGAACAAGGGAAGCAAAGTGGAAAAGAAAAAATTTGTGCAAAAATCGTTTCTGGACTGAACTGGGTATACATATAGATAAACCACGACAAGGAAGTGGAAACAGCAATGATGGTAACACAGCTCGTCGATTTTTTTCAAAATTACCATTCTTCGGCATGTATAACAGGAGTTGATGAAACATTAATAAGAATGTTTTATGCTATCTTGCAATCATTTTTATCAGGCATGGCAAATTAATCCAGAGCTATTTGGCAAGTAGGTATGGCCTCAACGACGCACAATTGTATGTGGATTAATATAATTGGTAACATCATAAAGAATCTCGCAGTATTGCCAATTGTCCGCAGATGCCCAGGAGTCACACAACACAGACTGCAAACAAATAATATTTAAAAAATGCTCAAGAGCAGCAATAAATGAAGACGTTTGTCATACTTTGTTGTTTACATCGGATATATTTATATCAAGCAGCGCCCGCCAGTGCTTGTTGTAAAAGGCGACTAAGACGAAGGAATCACATCTAGGCAATTTAAACATCCAAGTGAGCCTAGCAACATATTTAACATCTCTAAACTGTCCCACAAGTGTGCATGCAAATCTGTGGGTTGAAACGACTGAAGTTCACCGGTGTCATAAAAGTAAGATCAATCAATAACTTATATCAGGAGCATGCACTTGTTGAACAAACAAACTCGCTTAACCTAGCATTATGAAAATATTCGTTCAAAGAAACACTACCCCGCCAGGCACCTCTAATGCTACGCATGGTTGTGATTCTGGGACGAGCAGAAATGCACGGGTCAGCGCTGTTCGGATTCCGGGGGATAGCAAAATAATGCAAAGACTTAGGCGAAACCTAAGGCTTGCGAGTTGGAACGTTGGAAGTATGAGTGGTCGCAGCTACGAGCTGGAAGAGATGATGGTAAGAAGGTAAGAAGGTGATTCACTTATTGTGTGAATGCGAGGAAATCTCACGTAGTCATAGAAAATTCCCTAAATACTTCTTCGAAGCTTTGGAGGAAATAGACGGTACAAACTTCAAATCCCTTCCTGGCTCATGTAGGGGAATTGGTGTGTTTAGGGAGAATGTTAAGGTTTTTTGTGTACCGTTTCCATTTTTAAGCCGGTTCTCCAGGGATCGCGATGGGTCCACCTCGGTGCCTAGTGTTGTGTTATGGTTTTTATATCACACCCCTGTCTTAACCTAACCTTGAGCCAACAACCGCAGTTGTCAATATGAAGAATTTCTGTTCATCAAATTTCTGTGTAGTTGAATTTGAATATTTAAATTTTCATATTGAGAATCGTGGTTGTCAATGTGATGAACGTTGTTGTTAATTTGAAGATTGCAATTTTCATTAATGAAAGTGTAAATTGTCAACACGATGAAAAGAATAGTAAATTAAATGGATTCGATTATCAAATTGAAATATACGATTACCAAATTGGCCGTCATGTTAATAAAACTTTACTTAGAAAATACTAACCTGAAATTTGACAATGCTAATAAAGTACTAATACACGTTTATTTATATATTTTAAATATAATATTTTATTGTTAAAACTTTTGATAACAATTTTAATATACACAAATTTGTTTTTGCTGTGCAATATTATACTATTTTGAAATTATTATTATATTATAAAGCCGATAACAAACAAAAATTTATCATAAGAAAAAAGAATCGAAAATAAACAATTTTAAGAAGAAAATACATTTTATATTAGTATTAAAAAGGGAATTAATCCTAGAGAAACAGAATGCTTAAAAATAATTTAAACATTATGATAAAGGGAAAAATGAAAAAAAATTACCGATCTAAAGGAAATGGATGAAAAAATGTAATATTAAGAAAAGTAAATGTATATGTACCTTCATATCTATAAAATTAAAGTTAAATAATAGAAACACACTTACCTGAAGAAGTTAAAACTTCCTTATTTTCTTAAATAAGCTTTATTATCATATAAATTTACTTCTATATTCTTAGCAATAAGCAAACACTTTCACAGTAAAAAGAGAAATGGCCATCAAGTTTATACGAGTTTCAATTTGGAGATATAACAATGTTTGCATTTTCATATTGATAACTACGATTATCAATTTGATATTTTCAATATGATGACCATGAAAGAAAATACGTCAGATTAACAACCGTGATTGTCAATATAACAACCGAGTTCGTCAATGTGAACATGTTCGAATCTGCTTTGTTTTTTTATTTTTAATTTACCGTTATTTGTTTTCGTAAAATACAACCGTAACAACTGCGATTGTCAATATCGTCAATGTGAATATGTTCTATTCTGCTTTGCTTTTTATTTTTAATTTACCGTTTTTTCTTTCCATTAAAATACAAGAGTTCTTCATAGTGACTATTTCCTTGTAAATGCCGTTGAGTTTTTCAAAATATGTTCATAATATGACAATTTCCAGTTAACAACTGCCGGTTGTTAATATGATAACCAATATTTTGTTCAGTGTAGCTCGGATTGAATTTAACTTAAGACTAACTTACTTGCTAATAAAAATATATTCAAACCATAGAAAACCATCACGCACTGGCATCATGACACTCGAACGATTGCCTATCTTGCAGCTTGTGCAACATCTCATGTTACGAGCTAACGTGTGAGATGTTTTAGTTTTATCCCTGCCGTTTTCGTCTTTTAAGATGTCAGACAGGAGCCTACCTATGGATGCGAAATCTTTAATAAAGCAATTGTAATGGCTGGACTAGGCCTAAAAAGGATCTAACTCAAAACAATGTCGAGGGCTGGGTGTAGTTTTGGATTGCCTCCACTTTGGACGGGCTTGTTCTGATACCCTATCTTGACCCCGTGAAACCGAGATATTCCACAAGTTGGACTTCTCCTGTGAGACCCTCATGTTAGCCTCGTAAAAAGCTTGTAAAACCCAGTCAATGTGTTTTACATGGTCTGCCTCAGTGTCAGATTAGATGATAACGTCGTCGACTTAAACGGAGCAAGTCTTTCCGATTTGTTCGCGAAGGTCATTGTCTATGGCCCTCCGAAAAATACTAAGAACACTTTTCAAGCCTAATGGGAGCGGGCAGAACTCGCAATTTCCACCATTTACGGAAAACGCGGTTTTTTCTCGATGTTGCTACGCTCCGCTTTCTCTTCAGAATTCTTGGCATAGTTCGTTGCTAACATGTACTAACATTGTTTGACCCAACTTCTTGAGCTAATGCCAGAGCGGCGGGTAAATCGGACGGACGGACTGAAAATAGGACGTCGTTGAGTGATTTTATCAAACCAGATATGAACGCGCGAATCGCATCCACTCTGTTTTTCTCGTTAATAGATCCGTCTAGAACGCTGTCGAATGTCATAAAAGTTGTATTTGTCAGAAGTGTGAGTTTTCTCTCAACTTCATGGTAGTACTGTAAAATTGTAAGATTAACCTGTCTAAGAGTACTCAATTCCTGCTCGATCAAGTGTTTGTAAGATTTCAAACTGTATTGAAGGAGGACAAAACGGAGTCGACCGATCCCCTAATCTTATTTCTGGTTATGTAGTGTCTTGTGCTGCTATTATATTTCTCAAAGACTTTATATGCGGAATGTGCTGCCTGTCACCAAGACACATAATTTTCCTGCTTGCCATCAAACTCTAGTAAAGATTTTACTATGCCGAGAGTCTCCTCGCATTCAACACCATCTACTATTTCTGTAGGTATCTTTATACACTTTCACTACTGATCTATTTAATTTTGTGCTTGAAATTTGTTTAACTATTTCATCTCATTCCTCCTCAAATTTCTCTCTCTGAGTCTCGAGTGCGCTACTCACTGGGCAAACTTTCGGCGTTCATATTTATTTCTTTTTCGTTACTACGCAAACGCCAAGGTTTTCCAGCATTAGACTCAAATCAATTAATAATCAAATTAATAATTCTAATTCAAATTCACACCGATAATTCACAAAGTTTATATATTTTGTTCAAACAATTTTTGACTTCCTGATCTTAGATATATTTATTTATTATTATAAGATATAATGAGCAAGTCACAAATTCCTTATATAATCTGCTGCTACAGCGGATGATGTCGTCCCGTGTTGCTGGTATCTGTCTTTGTTGCTTGAGGTGTAGGTGTTTAATTCGTTTCTTTTTGCACCTTTGAATGAATCGACGCTGCGATCCGCTGTGTCAGCAAATGACTCTGTCGTGTTAACTTATATAACATCACCTTTTTTGTAATGCATCGTCATGCTTCTTTTGGCATTCCTATATTTATTCGTTTCCCTTTGTTTTCGCTATTTCCCCCTTTAGCTCATTGTTAACTTCTTTCCGAATGTCAACTAAGTTCTGATAGCTGATTCCTTTTCATCTGTCGAAAAACACATCGCTCGGTTTTCTTTCGTGACCGAGTGAATTGTATTTTTGTATCTATCGACAGCGATATTAACGTGTTAGATATCGGTTGATTTCCTATAAAATTGTTGAGTGCAACCTTTCATCTTGACCGTTTACCTGTGACCAATGTGCAGATGTATCATAAACCTTGAAATTTGAAGAATTCCAAGAATTTTTGGAATCGTTAAATAATGCAAAATTTGAATTATTTTATTTCTTAAATGTTGTACCGATCTATTTTTTATTTGAAATAACTTGTGCCTGTCATACTTGTTAGAGTTCCAAATATCACATGTCTTGGTATATCTCTTTATCAAGCTTGATAAAAATAGTAGTTCTCTAACAAAGGCTGGTCTGTATATATTCGAATCTTTCTTGCCCCATGTCGTAGTAACGAAGATTGTCTAATGCCCAGACTATAGCCAGTAACTCATTTTCGTTAGTGGCATAATTTTCTTCCGTCCTATTCAAAGACATAAAAATATATGCAATTGGGCGATCTCTTCCTCACTCCCCCTGAGATGGAACTGCTCCAATTGCGAAATTGGAGGCATATCTGGTAATATTGAATGGTTTCTCAAAGTCAGGAAATGCCAATATCTCCGAGGAGGTCCGAAGAATTTTGAGGTCATTGAAAGAGCGCAAAGCTTCGTCGTCGAGGTTATTCGGGACTCGTTTACACTGATTAGCATTGACTTTGTAAGCCCCAGAAAGCTTTTTACGTCCAAAAAATTGTTCGAAGGGGAAATTTGTTGTATGGCTGCGACCTTCTTTGGATCAGCTCGAACGCCGTCGCCTGATATAAGGTATCCCAAGAACTCGAATTCGGTTTTCATGAAATTGGTTTTTTCTAAGTTCACCTTGATGTTAACTTCGCGAACCCTATTAAAGGCAATGTCTATATTTTTATGATGTATTTCAGAGTTGTTGCCAAAAACGATAATGTCATCTACATATGTATACATAGCATATTTTTCTGACATATTCTTTGAGAACGTCGTCAACCATTCTCTGATCTGTTGAAGATAGTGCCCTCCGTGTTTACACCTACGTTCCGCACTATCTGCTCAAGAACAAGATTGAAGAAATCACACGACGACTGAAAGTGTTCTGGCTGCTGGCAGACTGCACATTGCACCGCGTGCTATCTAGTGTCACGCGACACATCTGGATCAGTTTTGACGAGATCCCTAATTCGGCCATCGCCACAAAAAGCTCGTGACGACGAATTCTGTCATATGCGGCTTTAAAGTCGAGCCTTTTCCAGGATTTGCCTTAATTAGAAGATTTGGTCTACAGTTGATCTGCCGGGCCAGAAGCCACACTGGTACCTTGCGATCAGTGTGTAGCAGAAAGGTTTGAGACGTTCACACAGTACATTGCATAGGATCTTATGTACTTGTGACATCAAGCAGGGATATGCCTCGATAGTTCTTGCAAGACACAGGATTGACTTACGTGTGGATGGAACTGATGGTTCAGTCATCAGACATGCTTTCCTCCACCCGAACTTTGTTGATGATTTGGTGCATGTGCCCTACCATAACATCGCCTCCGTATTTGAGAAGCTCTGCAAGTAGACCATCAGAGCCGGCAGCCTTGTTGTTCCTTAGCTTTTTTATAGTTGAGCCAATATCTTCTATACTGGTTCTTCATTGACTGAACGTGGGTTCTCTTCTTGCCCTATCACTACCTACATTTTGCTTGTTTAACAGCTACTGGAAATGCTGCTTAAATACATCTTCTATTCCCTGCGCGCCGGTGACTTGGTTTCCATCGCTGTTGCGAAGAGTCTGCGTTCCGGTCTTAAAGTCAGAGCGCCGGGTTGCTGTGTGGATCCTTAGCAACGGAAACATAGTGCTAATTATCACCTTATTACAAATAGTCGGTAGCCGTTATCTGTTGTCGTTTCGTGGAAGCTGTGCTTACCAACTAATCCGCGGAAGATGTACATTTATATCCGAGGCTGCCATAGTCTCTCCCATAACTCTAGTTTTTCGACATGATCGGGAAGCTATCCCGACGGCGCAACCCCCACCCTGAAGGGTCATGCCCTGGTTTTGTCCCTAGAATAGCAGGCCGGGAACACCGATGTCAGTAACCCACCTCGGGGATGTGAGTGGCAGCACTCTTAAAATGGCCCGGCACCATCTATTTTCCAACACCCAGGTTTAGTGTTGGTGATCCCTATAGACCTGGGTTTCAGATATGTTGAAGCAGGTCATATTCTGAATCTCTGAATCTTCTGAATATAATAATTGAACATCCTGGTAGAAGAATAGATCTTCATTTGCCGTCTATACAAATTCCTACGTTCTCTAGGTCATATACAAAATTCATTGGTCCACACGAATGAGTCACTCAGTGATGACTAGAAAAAGCATCATTTAAAGGCAAGACTTACCAGACATCGTGGGTAAAAAATTCATTCCTTGCATAATTAAGGTCCGTTCAGCACTGAGATGCAATTTTTATTTTTGTTCTATTTTAAAAGCATCCGTGTTCTGCGCAGCATCTGTGGGAGGAAAAGTTAGGCAATGCGATGAACGTTTCCGTAAACTGAAGGCCGTGCAACTACAGCCGGCGATAGAAAATTTTAAGGCCGTATTAAAATCAAATCCCCAAACAAAGACGTTTCACACAAAAACACAAAAAATCTCAGTCTGTTGAACTTTTCCAATATAAGGTGCATCATCTTCGTTACGGGAGTCCAGACAGTTTCTCAGTTTTGACTTAGCGGCCAAGTTGCAAATAGTCCAACAGGTCAAGGTGTGTCAGAACTGCGTCGCCTTTAGCCACCCAACACGCGGTTGTCCTATAGTTAAAGAAACTGTTACTTCTGCCAGCGACGACATCATTCCTTACTACACGCAGCTACAAATATACAAATGGAACAAACGCCACAACAAGACACAAACATGTTTACGACAAACTCACATAACACTGAAGAACAAGTCGCTCAGTTTAGTGGCAATAGTCAGGTACAAGTGACCATCAACCCAAATACGCCTGCGTATCATCCCATTGGAGAACAACCGTCCACAAGACAGTCCCTGCACAATTTTCATGCAGCACGATATGAAAATATCCAAGTATTATTGGCTACCGCAATAGCCAAAGCAAGGTCAGCGGATGAAAATCAAATCGACCTTCGTGCCTTGATCGATCCTGGGTCTGAAACGAATATTATATCGGAGTCAGCGGCGCAATGCTTGACTTTGCCAAAACATAGGAGGTTTGTCGAAGTGTCAGGGTTATGGAAAGTCAGCAGAGACGCATGCAAGCGTTATGTCGACATCATGGAAAATGTATCGCTGTGCTTTTGTGGCGTCAAGTACCGTCAAGTTTCTGCTCTTCCCGTACTATTAAATAATTTTCTGGCGGGAAAAGACAACGCAACCATTTAGAGCTTTCAGACTCAAACCAGTGACGTTTATGTGCGCCATAATTGGCCATTCGAGTACTTAACAAGGCCGCTGAGATTGAAGCTCACAACTACCCAATTGGAGAAAGAGTCGGTCCTAAAGAAATGAATTCTGATTACCTAATAAGCGGAGCGAACACAGTCGAAGAAGTACTGCAAAATCGGGATTAGGTTCGTTAACTACATGCATCAGCAGGACTCCACCTTCGAATAAGGACGTTTAACGATAAGGCCTTGCTAAAGGGTATTAATGAGCACGATTTATAGATTTTGAGTTACCTTTCGGGTCTTCAGATTATGTTAAGATCCTCGGAATTAGGTGGAATCCCATGGAAGACTCGCTCTTTTTTTAAAACCTTCTACCTATCAACGAAGAAGTAATTGGGCTAGATATTTCCATGTATGATCAAAGACAAGACCATGATGCAACAGCGTTGGTTAAGAGGAGCGGAATGGGACAACCCAATTCCAAATGAGCTGAAGATTGAATAGAACGCGTTTCGTAGAGACATTCTGCGAATACAAAATATAAGGGCACACACCTGGGTTAACACGCAGAACACATATAAGCTTGTTCAACTCTATAGTTTTAGCGATACCTCAACATGGCTTATGAAGCAGCAATACATTTGTGTTTATTGGACAACCAAGACACCATACACATGCACCTATTGATGTCGAAGACGTTTGTAGCTAACCTTACACTTACCAACACGAACATATGGAAATACGTATCCACAGATCACAATCCATCTGATTTAGCACCATGCGGAATTTCGCTATCAGCACTAAAAGCACAGGATTTGTGTTGGAAAGGTCCTACCGACCGACCTACCGACCTACCTACCTACCTACCTACCTACATACATACATCGCTTTTCAAAATTGCTTAGAGTTATCCGAATTTTAGGATATTGTTTATGTGTAGGGAAAAACTGCATCAGACTTATAAACTCAAGGGCACTAGGAATACTTGAACCCGAAGAACTTTATGCAGCAACACAGATTGCCATTAAAGTGGTGCAAAAAGAAATGATTCCTGTAGAGTTATACGAGTTGAAAGAAACTACCCCAAAAAACTTGAAATTCCTCAATGCATTCATCGACGCACACGGGATCATACGCGTAGGAGATTGCATACGTAATTCCCTGTTAGCATATAACCAACAACATTCGGAATGCCCATGATCAAACCAATCATGGTGGCATTAAACAAATGATGGCGTATATCCCAACATTGTACTGGATATTCAACATTAAAAGGGCAGTGAAATAACACTTTCAGCATTGCGTCAAATGTATTATAATGATTTGCATTTATGCTAATTAATACAAAATGTCACTATCTATTCTCAAAATCTTTAGCTGCAATAATTACTATTCTGAAGTTTTTGTAAATGTTTGTAATATGAGGATAATGAAATAAATAAAAGAAATAAATAAAAAATAAATAAATAGCTTCCAAAAAAAGGCCTAAAACATGCAGCAGCTAATAGGGAGGTTAACACCACCGAGAGTTCATCTGGACAGGTTTTTCAGCAACACTGGAGTTGACTGTGCTGGACCGATAGAGGTTAAAACGTGGAAGGGACATGTAGCAAGGGCTATTTCACCGTCCGTTTTTATATGTTTAACCACCTAAGCCATTTACTTGGAAGTAACTGCGGAAATTTTGTGGGAGCAAAAATTAAATGGAACATTATTCCCCCGCTTTCCTTTACTACGAAAGACTATGGGCAGCAGGGGTGAAATCTGTAGAGCAGCACCTAAAAAGAGTTATTAGAAACAAGAGACTTTCCTTCGAGAACTCTGAACGCTTCTTACACAGATAGAAGCATGTCCGAATTTCAGGCTTCTTGGCCCCCTTTCTGATAACCCCGACAATTTAGATGTCATAACACCCGGATATTTTGTAATAGGATACCACAGAGCGACGAATCGTGCGACAACGTGAGCGGTGAAAACGTATAGAACTTTTCGTCAACGTTCTGGACTTAATGGAGCGATGAATACCTTTCGCGTTTACAGGAGACCCCAAAATTGACAAAAATCGAATGCGATTTTTGCAAGCCTATGGACCCTAGCACGAATCACCGAAGCTCATCCCGGAGCAGATCAACTTGTATGCATCGTCAATCTAAAAACAAAAACCGGAATTGTAAAACGCCCAATCACAAAAATATGCTACCTATCCTACCCACCAATAAAACAATTGAATTCAACACAAGTATACAATTTAATGCTACAGCGTAAATATCTGAACAATAGTATTCAATAGAATATCTCTTAAATGTCCTCAATGTCCTTTGTATATTGTGTATCTTAACAATGTTAATTCCATTTTGCGTATATTTTATATTATTCTGTTATTAATATTAAATTATAAAATGTCAAATCCGGCAGAGAGCAATATTGCCATGTTCTTATTTCAAAAAATATTGTGTCAAGTTTTATGAAATAAGAAAATCTATCTATCTATCTATCGAGTAACAGTTAGCTCGATTGAGTTAAAATTGTAATAGTTGAGTACTATAAATACTCAGGCGTCACTATTGACAATAGCTTGACTTGGAGCGAACATAATTCAATTTTGAAGCAATATCTATTAAGGTATATATGGACTAAGAAAATACTGCTCTACTAAGACTCTAAGATGCATTTATTTTGTTTTTTGCACCCTAGACTGCAGTACGGAGTAAGCTGCTTAGGAGCTGCTTACCACAATTCTTCTTCTCTCCATTTAACGATGAAATTATGATCAGGATTACAGGGATCAAAATCCTTCACTGTATTCCTACTTGTCCGCCAGTTGGGTTCGCCGGTTCGACCTCAAAAAATATCTGCGCATCCCGATTTTGGGATCACTACATCATTGAGGCCAATCAAATGCTGGTGCATTTGAGGCCAATCAATCAGGCATTTGTGTGATCCAGGAGTTTTTAGGCTTGCCTCTCCTACGCGATTGTAAGGGAACGTTGATTGTCATTGGCTTTTTGACGGGGTTCGTAGAATCCCTCCTTTAAACATGTCAATACCAACTGAGTCGGTCGCGCTCCAATTTTTCGAGATGGGTTCTTCTAATTCGATCAAGCTTTATTACTCCTGCTGTCATGTGAAGCATCTTCTTCTCAGCTGCTGTCAACTTGTCCTCATACTTTTTGAACATTGTCCAGCATTGTGAACTGTATGTGAGCGCCGGACGCACAACTGCGGTGTAGAGCCTTCCTTCCAGCTTAGGGGATATTTTTCGGTCACAGAAGACGGCAGAGTTTTCCTGCCACTTCATCCACCCTACGCTTACACGATAATTTATGTCGTCATCAACGGGTGCTTCGCTGTTGATCATTGATCCCAGATATTTGAACTTTTCACACTTCGGAACCACCACCCCATTCAGAGAATGGGCAGTACAGATACTATACTATACCTATTCCCCTCTACAGCATCTACCCAAACATCAAGTGCTCGTTGCAGGGAAGGCTGATCATCACTTGTGATGACTCCATCGTCAGCAAAGAATAACTGTTGCACTTTAGGGTCCGTCACTTTTTCCCAAGTATATAATCTAGGACTGTTATAAAGACCAAAGGACTTAGGACACTTCTCTGGTGAACACCGACCTTTATTGGGAATTCATCGGTGACTCGTGGGGACCATCTGACTTTTGTCATCGCTCCCTCGTACATGTCCATGATCATCTGTACGTCGGTTCCAGGAACTCCTCATTGTCCTAGCGCTACCCATTTTTAATTTTTTAATTTGAAACTTTGAGAAAAAAAATTAAAATAATTTTTCAAAATGAAAAATAGCCCAAAATGTAAGAAAAAATTGGCCCCAACAATATGTTACGCTTCCATAGAAAATAGCCCTAACTCAAATATGAAAAATGGTCCCAAAAATAAATAAAAAAACAGAGCGGGATGATATAAAGCCCACGTACAGAATGGGTGTTTTCATAAACGTCGGAAATCTGCGCTAGTACAATCGCATTTCTTTTCTCATGCGTTTTTGAACACACACACGCTGCAGTATGTCTGCAGGCCTGCTTTAGTGCAATTGTCATAATCATTGTGCTCATAAAGTTAGGAGTTTGGTTTTTGAATTACTGTCGAAAAACTTGTAATTTGAAAAACCGTTTTGTGAGTCTTAGAAAATAGCGAGTTTTTCCAAAAAATCCATTATATATAAACATAATTCAAAAGTATGTTTCAAAGCCACTTTAGGATGTCCAGATCAACATTTAATGTAAGTTCTTTCCTATGCAAAATACAGAACAAATAGATTAAAAGATTTCTATCCATAGTTTGTTGAAAAGGAGTTAAACATTTTATGGGTAACAAAATCCACCGGCGAACCAAAAATAGCGTTGAAACAGTTTTTGTCCTTAACGATTTGAAAATAGCTAACGATTCCTTTTTCTGAGAATTGTCCAATCTGTCACAACATCTAGCTCAAAAAATGGATCCGTGTCTTTCATTTTGGACAGGACTGTCCTCCAGAATGTTAATTTTTTACAGAATTAAACTCGGCGTCCATTCCAATTTATTGTTTGGATTAATAGCCTTATATGGCTTTTTTTTCCGTGGGACATTTTCATTTTCCCTTTAAAAACAGAAAAAATACTTTTACGCAAATGTAATAACAAAATATTTGCAAAAAATTCTTACATTTTATGCAATTAAAAATATTTCTGAAATATTGATAATGTAATGTGAAATGTTTCTTTGAATCGAGCTCTTTTGCAGTCAAAAAATAATGGCTGCACAATCTGCCCGAAATCGATAACATATAGATGTCTACAAACAGTCGGTACTGCAATTGATCTAAGTTAGTATGATCGTAGATCTGCATTAACGAACATGGATAACACAGGCCTTTGTTAGTCTGACGTTTATGAAAACACCCTATGTCTGCATCAAACGGACATTTTGTTTATGTCTATTTAGTATACGGGTCCATGGATCCAATTGGAAAACGACCGACTTAGTCGGTATTGTAATGTTTAAAGGGGGGATCCTACGAACCCCGTCAAAAAAGGCAATGGCAATCAACGTTCCCATTCAATCGTGTAAAAGAGCCATGGCTAAAAACTAATTGATCACACAAACGCAGAAACACCAGCATTTGATTGGCCTCAAAACACAAAGTGATTCAAAATCGGGAGGCTTGCAGCTATGTTTGGAGGTCGAACCGGCGAACCCCACGAGCGGACCAGTAGGAACGCAGTGAAGTGGGAGGGTAATGATCCCTATAACCCTGATTCTAAACTCGTCGTTAAATGGAGAGAAGAAGAAGAAGGTCCATGGATCCATGGTAGAAATCTCTTAATCCCGCGTATCACCCAGGTACTATTGTCGAGGGAATGTACTTACTTACTTATCGGGCTCCCAACCCGTGAAGAGTCCCTGCGTGAGATACGGCAGCCTTCCACCCTCTGTGATCCAAGCATCCAAGCATTGCATCCGCAATGGCTTGGTCTTTAAAACGGAGGTTCAGTCTTCCTTATCTTCTCGAACCTGGGGG
Source organism: Ferdinandea cuprea (assembly GCA_963576555.1). Lineage (NCBI taxonomy): Eukaryota > Metazoa > Arthropoda > Insecta > Diptera > Syrphidae > Ferdinandea > Ferdinandea cuprea. Next base: position 88,950,619 of record OY754958.1, on the reverse strand, counting down.
CTGGGATTCGAAGATCCTCTTGGCTGGAGCGTTGTTTTCCATTCGCTCGATGTGGGCTACACAGTGGGGACTACATCCACATCTTGGTACAGCTCATACGGTTCGTGGTTCTATCTTCTCCTCCATTCGCCCTCCTGGCACACAGGGCCAACTATCCGTCGAAGGATTTTTCTTTCAAAGGATCCCAGTATTAACTCTCCTTTTCTGCTTATCATCCAGCACTCGGCGCCGTATAGCAGAACTGGCAGAATAAGGGTTCTATAGAGCATGCACTTTGTCCTTCGAGTTAGGAATTTTGAACCCATTTGTTTTGCCAAACTGAAGTAGCAGCTGTTTCCTAGGGTAATTCTTTGATGAATCTCCACTAATATGTCATTTGTGGAGTTGATGTTTACCCCGAAGTAGATGAACTCCTTAACTACCTCGAAGTTGCTGCTGTCAACAGTGACATTTTGTCCTAGTGCCGTCCATGTTGACACCTGCGCTGCGCACTATCTGCTCAAGAACAAGATTGAAGAAATTACACGACAGCGCATCTCCTTGCCGAAACCCGGTGCATGTTTGAAAGAGTTCAGATGAGCTGCTGCCAAACTGCACATTGCATCGCGTGTTATCTAGTGTCATGCGACACATCTGTATCAGTTTTGAAGGGATCCCGAATTCCGCCATCGCCACAAAAAGCTCGTGACGACGAATTCTGTCATATGCGGCTTTAAAGTCGAGCCTTTTCCAGGATTTGCCTTAATTAGAAGATTTGGTCTACAGTTGATCTGCCGGGCCAGAAGCCACACTGGTACCTTGCGATCAGTGTGTAGCAGAAAGGTTTGAGACGTTCACACAGTACATTGCATAGGATCTTATGTACTTGTGACATCAAGCAGGGATATGCCTCGATAGTTCTTGCAAGACACAGGATTGACTTACGTGTGGATGGAACTGATGGTTCAGTCATCAGACATGCTTTCCTCCACCCGAACTTTGTTGATGATTTGGTGCATGTGCCCTACCATAACATCGCCTCCGTATTTGAGAAGCTCTGCAAGTAGACCATCAGAGCCGGCAGCCTTGTTGTTCCTTAGCTTTTTTATAGTTGAGCCAATATCTTCTATACTGGTTCTTCATTGACTGAACGTGGGTTCTCTTCTTGCCCTATCACTACCTACATTTTGCTTGTTTAACAGCTACTGGAAATGCTGCTTAAATACATCTTCTATTCCCTGCGCGCCGGTGACTTGGTTTCCATCGCTGTTGCGAAGAGTCTGCGTTCCGGTCTTAAAGTCAGAGCGCCGGGTTGCTGTGTGGATCCTTAGCAACGGAAACATAGTGCTAATTATCACCTTATTACAAATAGTCGGTAGCCGTTATCTGTTGTCGTTTCGTGGAAGCTGTGCTTACCAACTAATCCGCGGAAGATGTACATTTATATCCGAGGCTGCCATAGTCTCTCCCATAACTCTAGTTTTTCGACATGATCGGGAAGCTATCCCGACGGCGCAACCCCCACCCTGAAGGGTCATGCCCTGGTTTTGTCCCTAGAATAGCAGGCCGGGAACACCGATGTCAGTAACCCACCTCGGGGATGTGAGTGGCAGCACTCTTAAAATGGCCCGGCACCATCTATTTTCCAACACCCAGGTTTAGTGTTGGTGATCCCTATAGACCTGGGTTTCAGATATGTTGAAGCAGGTCATATTCTGAATCTCTGAATCTTCTGAATATAATAATTGAACATCCTGGTAGAAGAATAGATCTTCATTTGCCGTCTATACAAATTCCTACGTTCTCTAGGTCATATACAAAATTCATTGGTCCACACGAATGAGTCACTCAGTGATGACTAGAAAAAGCATCATTTAAAGGCAAGACTTACCAGACATCGTGGGTAAAAAATTCATTCCTTGCATAATTAAGGTCCGTTCAGCACTGAGATGCAATTTTTATTTTTGTTCTATTTTAAAAGCATCCGTGTTCTGCGCAGCATCTGTGGGAGGAAAAGTTAGGCAATGCGATGAACGTTTCCGTAAACTGAAGGCCGTGCAACTACAGCCGGCGATAGAAAATTTTAAGGCCGTATTAAAATCAAATCCCCAAACAAAGACGTTTCACACAAAAACACAAAAAATCTCAGTCTGTTGAACTTTTCCAATATAAGGTGCATCATCTTCGTTACGGGAGTCCAGACAGTTTCTCAGTTTTGACTTAGCGGCCAAGTTGCAAATAGTCCAACAGGTCAAGGTGTGTCAGAACTGCGTCGCCTTTAGCCACCCAACACGCGGTTGTCCTATAGTTAAAGAAACTGTTACTTCTGCCAGCGACGACATCATTCCTTACTACACGCAGCTACAAATATACAAATGGAACAAACGCCACAACAAGACACAAACATGTTTACGACAAACTCACATAACACTGAAGAACAAGTCGCTCAGTTTAGTGGCAATAGTCAGGTACAAGTGACCATCAACCCAAATACGCCTGCGTATCATCCCATTGGAGAACAACCGTCCACAAGACAGTCCCTGCACAATTTTCATGCAGCACGATATGAAAATATCCAAGTATTATTGGCTACCGCAATAGCCAAAGCAAGGTCAGCGGATGAAAATCAAATCGACCTTCGTGCCTTGATCGATCCTGGGTCTGAAACGAATATTATATCGGAGTCAGCGGCGCAATGCTTGACTTTGCCAAAACATAGGAGGTTTGTCGAAGTGTCAGGGTTATGGAAAGTCAGCAGAGACGCATGCAAGCGTTATGTCGACATCATGGAAAATGTATCGCTGTGCTTTTGTGGCGTCAAGTACCGTCAAGTTTCTGCTCTTCCCGTACTATTAAATAATTTTCTGGCGGGAAAAGACAACGCAACCATTTAGAGCTTTCAGACTCAAACCAGTGACGTTTATGTGCGCCATAATTGGCCATTCGAGTACTTAACAAGGCCGCTGAGATTGAAGCTCACAACTACCCAATTGGAGAAAGAGTCGGTCCTAAAGAAATGAATTCTGATTACCTAATAAGCGGAGCGAACACAGTCGAAGAAGTACTGCAAAATCGGGATTAGGTTCGTTAACTACATGCATCAGCAGGACTCCACCTTCGAATAAGGACGTTTAACGATAAGGCCTTGCTAAAGGGTATTAATGAGCACGATTTATAGATTTTGAGTTACCTTTCGGGTCTTCAGATTATGTTAAGATCCTCGGAATTAGGTGGAATCCCATGGAAGACTCGCTCTTTTTTTAAAACCTTCTACCTATCAACGAAGAAGTAATTGGGCTAGATATTTCCATGTATGATCAAAGACAAGACCATGATGCAACAGCGTTGGTTAAGAGGAGCGGAATGGGACAACCCAATTCCAAATGAGCTGAAGATTGAATAGAACGCGTTTCGTAGAGACATTCTGCGAATACAAAATATAAGGGCACACACCTGGGTTAACACGCAGAACACATATAAGCTTGTTCAACTCTATAGTTTTAGCGATACCTCAACATGGCTTATGAAGCAGCAATACATTTGTGTTTATTGGACAACCAAGACACCATACACATGCACCTATTGATGTCGAAGACGTTTGTAGCTAACCTTACACTTACCAACACGAACATATGGAAATACGTATCCACAGATCACAATCCATCTGATTTAGCACCATGCGGAATTTCGCTATCAGCACTAAAAGCACAGGATTTGTGTTGGAAAGGTCCTACCGACCGACCTACCGACCTACCTACCTACCTACCTACCTACATACATACATCGCTTTTCAAAATTGCTTAGAGTTATCCGAATTTTAGGATATTGTTTATGTGTAGGGAAAAACTGCATCAGACTTATAAACTCAAGGGCACTAGGAATACTTGAACCCGAAGAACTTTATGCAGCAACACAGATTGCCATTAAAGTGGTGCAAAAAGAAATGATTCCTGTAGAGTTATACGAGTTGAAAGAAACTACCCCAAAAAACTTGAAATTCCTCAATGCATTCATCGACGCACACGGGATCATACGCGTAGGAGATTGCATACGTAATTCCCTGTTAGCATATAACCAACAACATTCGGAATGCCCATGATCAAACCAATCATGGTGGCATTAAACAAATGATGGCGTATATCCCAACATTGTACTGGATATTCAACATTAAAAGGGCAGTGAAATAACACTTTCAGCATTGCGTCAAATGTATTATAATGATTTGCATTTATGCTAATTAATACAAAATGTCACTATCTATTCTCAAAATCTTTAGCTGCAATAATTACTATTCTGAAGTTTTTGTAAATGTTTGTAATATGAGGATAATGAAATAAATAAAAGAAATAAATAAAAAATAAATAAATAGCTTCCAAAAAAAGGCCTAAAACATGCAGCAGCTAATAGGGAGGTTAACACCACCGAGAGTTCATCTGGACAGGTTTTTCAGCAACACTGGAGTTGACTGTGCTGGACCGATAGAGGTTAAAACGTGGAAGGGACATGTAGCAAGGGCTATTTCACCGTCCGTTTTTATATGTTTAACCACCTAAGCCATTTACTTGGAAGTAACTGCGGAAATTTTGTGGGAGCAAAAATTAAATGGAACATTATTCCCCCGCTTTCCTTTACTACGAAAGACTATGGGCAGCAGGGGTGAAATCTGTAGAGCAGCACCTAAAAAGAGTTATTAGAAACAAGAGACTTTCCTTCGAGAACTCTGAACGCTTCTTACACAGATAGAAGCATGTCCGAATTTCAGGCTTCTTGGCCCCCTTTCTGATAACCCCGACAATTTAGATGTCATAACACCCGGATATTTTGTAATAGGATACCACAGAGCGACGAATCGTGCGACAACGTGAGCGGTGAAAACGTATAGAACTTTTCGTCAACGTTCTGGACTTAATGGAGCGATGAATACCTTTCGCGTTTACAGGAGACCCCAAAATTGACAAAAATCGAATGCGATTTTTGCAAGCCTATGGACCCTAGCACGAATCACCGAAGCTCATCCCGGAGCAGATCAACTTGTATGCATCGTCAATCTAAAAACAAAAACCGGAATTGTAAAACGCCCAATCACAAAAATATGCTACCTATCCTACCCACCAATAAAACAATTGAATTCAACACAAGTATACAATTTAATGCTACAGCGTAAATATCTGAACAATAGTATTCAATAGAATATCTCTTAAATGTCCTCAATGTCCTTTGTATATTGTGTATCTTAACAATGTTAATTCCATTTTGCGTATATTTTATATTATTCTGTTATTAATATTAAATTATAAAATGTCAAATCCGGCAGAGAGCAATATTGCCATGTTCTTATTTCAAAAAATATTGTGTCAAGTTTTATGAAATAAGAAAATCTATCTATCTATCTATCGAGTAACAGTTAGCTCGATTGAGTTAAAATTGTAATAGTTGAGTACTATAAATACTCAGGCGTCACTATTGACAATAGCTTGACTTGGAGCGAACATAATTCAATTTTGAAGCAATATCTATTAAGGTATATATGGACTAAGAAAATACTGCTCTACTAAGACTCTAAGATGCATTTATTTTGTTTTTTGCACCCTAGACTGCAGTACGGAGTAAGCTGCTTAGGAGCTGCTTACCACAATTCTTCTTCTCTCCATTTAACGATGAAATTATGATCAGGATTACAGGGATCAAAATCCTTCACTGTATTCCTACTTGTCCGCCAGTTGGGTTCGCCGGTTCGACCTCAAAAAATATCTGCGCATCCCGATTTTGGGATCACTACATCATTGAGGCCAATCAAATGCTGGTGCATTTGAGGCCAATCAATCAGGCATTTGTGTGATCCAGGAGTTTTTAGGCTTGCCTCTCCTACGCGATTGTAAGGGAACGTTGATTGTCATTGGCTTTTTGACGGGGTTCGTAGAATCCCTCCTTTAAACATGTCAATACCAACTGAGTCGGTCGCGCTCCAATTTTTCGAGATGGGTTCTTCTAATTCGATCAAGCTTTATTACTCCTGCTGTCATGTGAAGCATCTTCTTCTCAGCTGCTGTCAACTTGTCCTCATACTTTTTGAACATTGTCCAGCATTGTGAACTGTATGTGAGCGCCGGACGCACAACTGCGGTGTAGAGCCTTCCTTCCAGCTTAGGGGATATTTTTCGGTCACAGAAGACGGCAGAGTTTTCCTGCCACTTCATCCACCCTACGCTTACACGATAATTTATGTCGTCATCAACGGGTGCTTCGCTGTTGATCATTGATCCCAGATATTTGAACTTTTCACACTTCGGAACCACCACCCCATTCAGAGAATGGGCAGTACAGATACTATACTATACCTATTCCCCTCTACAGCATCTACCCAAACATCAAGTGCTCGTTGCAGGGAAGGCTGATCATCACTTGTGATGACTCCATCGTCAGCAAAGAATAACTGTTGCACTTTAGGGTCCGTCACTTTTTCCCAAGTATATAATCTAGGACTGTTATAAAGACCAAAGGACTTAGGACACTTCTCTGGTGAACACCGACCTTTATTGGGAATTCATCGGTGACTCGTGGGGACCATCTGACTTTTGTCATCGCTCCCTCGTACATGTCCATGATCATCTGTACGTCGGTTCCAGGAACTCCTCATTGTCCTAGCGCTACCCATTTTTAATTTTTTAATTTGAAACTTTGAGAAAAAAAATTAAAATAATTTTTCAAAATGAAAAATAGCCCAAAATGTAAGAAAAAATTGGCCCCAACAATATGTTACGCTTCCATAGAAAATAGCCCTAACTCAAATATGAAAAATGGTCCCAAAAATAAATAAAAAAACAGAGCGGGATGATATAAAGCCCACGTACAGAATGGGTGTTTTCATAAACGTCGGAAATCTGCGCTAGTACAATCGCATTTCTTTTCTCATGCGTTTTTGAACACACACACGCTGCAGTATGTCTGCAGGCCTGCTTTAGTGCAATTGTCATAATCATTGTGCTCATAAAGTTAGGAGTTTGGTTTTTGAATTACTGTCGAAAAACTTGTAATTTGAAAAACCGTTTTGTGAGTCTTAGAAAATAGCGAGTTTTTCCAAAAAATCCATTATATATAAACATAATTCAAAAGTATGTTTCAAAGCCACTTTAGGATGTCCAGATCAACATTTAATGTAAGTTCTTTCCTATGCAAAATACAGAACAAATAGATTAAAAGATTTCTATCCATAGTTTGTTGAAAAGGAGTTAAACATTTTATGGGTAACAAAATCCACCGGCGAACCAAAAATAGCGTTGAAACAGTTTTTGTCCTTAACGATTTGAAAATAGCTAACGATTCCTTTTTCTGAGAATTGTCCAATCTGTCACAACATCTAGCTCAAAAAATGGATCCGTGTCTTTCATTTTGGACAGGACTGTCCTCCAGAATGTTAATTTTTTACAGAATTAAACTCGGCGTCCATTCCAATTTATTGTTTGGATTAATAGCCTTATATGGCTTTTTTTTCCGTGGGACATTTTCATTTTCCCTTTAAAAACAGAAAAAATACTTTTACGCAAATGTAATAACAAAATATTTGCAAAAAATTCTTACATTTTATGCAATTAAAAATATTTCTGAAATATTGATAATGTAATGTGAAATGTTTCTTTGAATCGAGCTCTTTTGCAGTCAAAAAATAATGGCTGCACAATCTGCCCGAAATCGATAACATATAGATGTCTACAAACAGTCGGTACTGCAATTGATCTAAGTTAGTATGATCGTAGATCTGCATTAACGAACATGGATAACACAGGCCTTTGTTAGTCTGACGTTTATGAAAACACCCTATGTCTGCATCAAACGGACATTTTGTTTATGTCTATTTAGTATACGGGTCCATGGATCCAATTGGAAAACGACCGACTTAGTCGGTATTGTAATGTTTAAAGGGGGGATCCTACGAACCCCGTCAAAAAAGGCAATGGCAATCAACGTTCCCATTCAATCGTGTAAAAGAGCCATGGCTAAAAACTAATTGATCACACAAACGCAGAAACACCAGCATTTGATTGGCCTCAAAACACAAAGTGATTCAAAATCGGGAGGCTTGCAGCTATGTTTGGAGGTCGAACCGGCGAACCCCACGAGCGGACCAGTAGGAACGCAGTGAAGTGGGAGGGTAATGATCCCTATAACCCTGATTCTAAACTCGTCGTTAAATGGAGAGAAGAAGAAGAAGGTCCATGGATCCATGGTAGAAATCTCTTAATCCCGCGTATCACCCAGGTACTATTGTCGAGGGAATGTACTTACTTACTTATCGGGCTCCCAACCCGTGAAGAGTCCCTGCGTGAGATACGGCAGCCTTCCACCCTCTGTGATCCAAGCATCCAAGCATTGCATCCGCAATGGCTTGGTCTTTAAAACGGAGGTTCAGTCTTCCTTATCTTCTCGAACCTGGGGGCTGGGATTCGAAGATCCTCTTGGCTGGAGCGTTGTTTTCCATTCGCTCGATGTGGGCTACACAGTGGGGACTACATCCACATCTTGGTACAGCTCATACGGTTCGTGGTTCTATCTTCTCCTCCATTCGCCCTCCTGGCACACAGGGCCAACTATCCGTCGAAGGATTTTTCTTTCAAAGGATCCCAGTATTAACTCTCCTTTTCTGCTTATCATCCAGCACTCGGCGCCGTATAGCAGAACTGGCAGAATAAGGGTTCTATAGAGCATGCACTTTGTCCTTCGAGTTAGGAATTTTGAACCCATTTGTTTTGCCAAACTGAAGTAGCAGCTGTTTCCTAGGGTAATTCTTTGATGAATCTCCACTAATATGTCATTTGTGGAGTTGATGTTTACCCCGAAGTAGATGAACTCCTTAACTACCTCGAAGTTGCTGCTGTCAACAGTGACATTTTGTCCTAGTGCCGTCCATGTTGACACCTGCGCTGCGCACTATCTGCTCAAGAACAAGATTGAAGAAATTACACGACAGCGCATCTCCTTGCCGAAACCCGGTGCATGTTTGAAAGAGTTCAGATGAGCTGCTGCCAAACTGCACATTGCATCGCGTGTTATCTAGTGTCATGCGACACATCTGTATCAGTTTTGAAGGGATCCCGAATTCCGCCATCGCCACAAAAAGCTCCTGAGGGTAAATGCTGTCATATGTGGCTTAAAAGTCGATTAAGAGATGGTGTGTCTCGATTTGAAACTCGTTGGTCTTTTCCAGGATTTGCCTTAGTGTGAAGATTTGGTGTACAGTTGATCTAACGGGCGGGCACGCTGGTACGTGCCGATTAGTGTGCTGAAGAAAAGTTTGAGACGTTCATACAGTACGTTGGATAGGATCTAATATGCAACATTAAACAGGGATATGCCTCGATAGTTCTTGCAAGACATAGGATCGCCTTTCTTGTAGATGGGATATATGGAGCTGATGGTCCAGTCATCGGGCATGCTTTCCTCCACCCAAACTTTGTTGATGATTTGGCCCTACCATAACATCACCTCCCTATTTGAAAAGCTTTGCTGTTTCGGTCGCTGGACTCTTCTATCTCCATGAGCTGGGAGACTGCGTGCTCTCTTTTCTTTCTACGCAGAATGTTCTTCTCCTCCCTTCTCCTGGCTATGTACTCAAGCCTTGCAGCCCTTGTTTTCGTCTGCAGCATTCTAATGAGTGCATCTTCTGTCACCTTTTTCTGGTATACGCATACATCATCACACCACGGGCTTTTGCTCTTGGGTTTTTGGTATCCTAGGGTGGTTTCGACTACCTCCTTAATGATGTTGCGATACTTAGACCACTGGTTGTAGGTGGGTGAATGCGCGGTTGGGAGTTTCTGACTCAGGCGCTCTTTGTAGGATCTGGCGACTCCAGATGTACTAAGGCGTCCAACGTGGAATTTCTTCTTTTGGGCAGTTCGCAGCTTTTTCTCGTTGGGCAGTCGAGCTCTGAATCTAGCTTTAACAAGAAAATGGTCAGAGTCGACGTTTGCCCCTCTGCAATGTCAATTAGTCGGTAGCCGTTATCTGTTGTCGTTTCGTGGAGGCTGTGCTTACCAACTAATCCGCCGAAGATGTTTTCCTTGCCGAATTTTGCATTGAAGTCCCCGAGTACAATTTTGACATCGTATTCCGGACAGGCTCCGTAGGCTCCGTCCAAGAGGTCATAGAATTCCTCCTTCATAGGGTCCTCAGCCTCGTCGGTAGGGGCGTGTGCACATATAAGGCTAACGTTTTGTAATGTAGCTCTGATGATGCTAACACGTGCAATCTTTTGTTACAACTGTAATAAATGTCGCAATTTTGTCTTTTCATAGTTCCCGATCCCATCAATCGTATCTCCTGGATTGCGATAATGTCGGCCTTGTTCCGCGAGAAGACAGACTCAAGTTTTTGAGTAGCACCTGGAGTCTAGAGTGTCCGCACATTCCAGGTATACACTCGCATGTCCGTTAACGTTCCGGGTCAATTTTTTTAACGACACAACCCCCAACCTTGAGGGCCAGGCCCTGTTCTTGGCCCTAGGACGGTAGGTCGGTAATTCCGGGGCCCGTAACCAACTTCGGGGATGTGAGTGCTGCCGTTGACCCATCAAGGTCTTATCCACCATCAACTCTTTTCCAACACGCTGGCTTAGTGTTGGATATCCCTATAGACCTGGGCTTCAAATAAGTCGAAGCAGCTCTTATAGGGAGATCACTTGTTCCACCTAACTGGAACTGTGGACGCCGCCGTTGATCCATCCGTAGAATTCGTCCGCCGCCATACGGAAACAGGAAAAGTGCCTTAGTGAGCTGGCACTCCTCCCCCCCTCTCTCGGCAGCTTCCACAGAGGTTGGTTACCCCATCTCCAGTTGAGGTACTAGGCACCCAGAAGTCACCACGTGGAGGTGAGAAGTAGGAGTTGATGGTGTTATGCTAAAGTGAGAACCCTTGTGTTCTCATATAATCGCAATCACCATCCTTTTGACCACCAAGGGAATATACCTGACGAAAAGCACATTCCCCGAGCGGAGTATACAAGTTGCGTGAGCGGTACCTGTTGCCTGCGAAAAGGGGGTTGAAATCTCTTAGTTTGCAAACAAACTAAAAAATGAAAAATGGCCCCAATAATATGGAAAGTGGCCCTGATTCATAGAAAGTTTCGTGTTGTTGTTTTCCATATACATTTTAGGTGTCATTTTTCGTTTGGGACTTGACACGGTTTTGGGGCCCGCCATCCTTTTGAAACTGGGCCCATGTTTCAATTTGTAAAATAATTTTAAATAAATAAAAAATGGTCCAAAAAAAATTAAATATGGCCCCAACAATATGAAAAATAGCCCTAAACCACAGAAATGTTCGTGTTCTTGTTTTCAATATGTTTAGGGCCACTTTTAATTTTTGGTTTGGGGCCATTTTTCGTGGAGCCATATTTCATGTAGCCTATAATACCCAATGCACATCCCTATATACCCCAATGCAAATATCGTTAATAACATGATGGATAGTATTTTATTAACGCCCCTAAAAAGTGTGCGTGGCTAAAACTTTGTATGGGAAAAATATTGGCTAAATACCTTGTTTAACTTTTTTTTTGGGTTTTTGCAAAAAGCTTTACGGGACAAACTTTTTTTATAAAACTGTGGGCGTATTTGCACTTAACCTTTTCGTAACACTAGGGAATAAGTTTCAGCTTCCTAGCTTAAATATTAAAAAAGAAATTGCGTACGGACATTGCTAAATAGTCGTAGGTTTTGGTCCCGATCATAAATATATATTTACTTTTAGTGATCTATGACGAATACTATCATACCAAGCGGACTGTAGGCTTTCCTTATGTTTTAGTAAATATTATTTATTTGATTTGAGAATTTTCTCTCCAATTTGTTCGATATTTCGTAGTTGTTATAACAACTCGATCAATTTTATTCGTATTTAGTTTATCCTTTGCGTTTCAAAACAACTGATTCTGTTTTTCAGTGGTCTAATCATACACAACCATCCCGTAAAAACTCTCAAAAACTAACTCTCCCCACTAATTTACGACTTCATTATGTCACTCAACGAATTTTGGCCTATATATTACCTATGCAAAATGGTAATCATATGGATGAATACGATCAATACGGAAAAGAGGTGATACCAATGTTAGAACATAAACATGGAAAGGTGAGTTATTTTGTCACCTATTTTGAGAAAAACAATTAGAATTTTTTATTTTCAGAATTATAAGCTCTTTAACCTTGAAGCGTGTATATCTATAATAACATTGGAAAGAATTTGTGAACTATGCAAGCGCATAGACAAATGGCTGAGCACTGGCCAGGAGAAAGTCGTCGTCCTTCAAGATAGGTAAGTTAAGCCAAAATTATTTTATTACTCGGCGGTCTATAAAGCTGAAATTTGGCTTATATGTATGAAGATCATGTCCTTAATAGCTACGTGCAGTGTAGTATGTGCAAACTTACATAATACCTGAAAGCTTACATTCTCCTATACCAAGGAATAAAAAATTACCAAGGAGAAAGCTATAGCTCTGCTTATTCAAGAACTTTTAAATCCTTTGCTCAGAGAACTTTACAAACCAGTCCAACAACACACAGCGGCACAGTCATACACAGGCAGTGTTGCCAGAGACAAATATTCGAAAGTAGTACACAAGCCAATATAGAAATTTTTTTTGAAAAATAGTAGTATTTGTTGAATAGTAGTATTAGTAGTGGATCCACACAAATAATATGTATACATAAAAAAGGCCCCCGGTTGAGGCGAACAGTATGATACCCTATCCATATGATACGCTCATATGCCGCTTTTTTTCAATTATTTTTCGTCGGGTCTAGGAAATAGCTTTTTTTTGTTCAATTTCATTTTCAAAGACAGATAATAGACGACGTTTTAAAAATATCGGAAAGATAGCGCATAAAATATTTGAAAGAGTTGAGCAAATACCAACACTTCGTGCAAAAAGAATGCAATCGCTAATGCGGCCCACTAAGAAAGTCGAAGAAAATTGAAGAGGCTGACGAAATAACGCATGTGCATGTGAGACAATAGCGCGTAGAAAATTTGTACGTTCTGAAATATTAGAGAAAATAGTCTGGCAATCTATTTTCTCTAATATTTCAGAACGTACAAATTTTCTTCGACTACGCGCTATTGTCTCACATGCACATGCGTTATTTCGTCAGCCTCTTGGCGTGTTTCCGCAGGAGATAGTGACCTCTCAGAATTCCTATTATTGTTCTAAGCTCCCAGCTCAATTTAATTAACTCCATAGATCTTGTCCTATCCAAAAGTGGCTAAACAGCCTAATTTACCCTGTGTCCCTCAAGACTTCAACACCTTAGATTGGCTTATGGTTTTTTCCTCCTTGTGTCCCTTATTATTCAAAAGGGAGGTTTGATGTCTGTAACCTGCTCATTTCCCTCAATACCGCAGTGTCCTAGCACCCAGCACACTTTCACTCGGTTGCGACTGCATAATGCTTTAAGCAGTGGCGACGCATGCCTAAAAATTGTTGTCGTTCAGAAATGTTTGTTATTGCGATTTAGGTGCATAAGTACCTACTACATATATAAATACAAGTTAACTTTTGCATCTGTTAATAGATTTAAGAAAAAAAACCTCATGGTAACTAAGTAATAAAAATTAGTATCCTCACATCTCTCCACTAAAAACAAAACTTAATATATACAATATATACACATCAGCGTTGCGAAGAAAAAACTATAGGGGTCTTTTAAAATATTAAAATTCGCATAATCAATAATAAGAATATGTAATTCATTTCGCAACCATTTCCTTATGGAAACCAAATCAGAAAATTAAACTGTAATTGGCAACGCTGATAAACTTTTCCCATATCCTTCATTGATTTCTTGTTTATTGCAAAACGTGAAATTATGTGCTCACCGAAATGTTCTCTCAATAAGTCCATTGATTGATGCGATGTGTGGGAAGTGGCGCCGTCTTGCTGAAACCAAATTTCGCCGAGATTACGAGCTTCAATTTCAGGCATCAAATAGTCGGTTATCATGGCACGATAACGGTCGCCGTTGACGGTTACGTTCGCACCGGCATCATTTTAAGAATAATTTAAAGAAATATGGACCGATGATTCCACCGGCCCACAAACCACACCAAACCGTTGTTTTTACTGGAAGAAGTGGCAGTTCTTCAATCTCTTCAGGTTGCTCTTCGTCCCAAATGCGGCAATTTTGTTTGTTTACATACCCATTGAGCCAGAAATGGGCCTCATCGCTAAACAAAATTTGCCTCGAAAACGTTGGATCTTCTTGGAACTTTTCAAGAGCCCATAGAGCGAAGCGATGTCGCTTGGGAAGGTCGAGCGGCTTCAGTTGTTGCGCAGGGTCTTTTAAAATATTAAAATTCGCATAATCAATAATAAGAATATGTAATTCATTTCGCAACCATTTCCTTATGGAAACCAAATCAGAAAACCAAACTGTAATTGTCAACGCAGATAAACTTTTCCCATATCCTTCATTGATTTCTTGTTTATTGCAAATTTGAACGACTTGGTCCCTATGACGTTCGAACTTTTTTTGTTGTCTGTATGCTTTCTTTACATTACGTCGTCGTATGGTTTGAAGGAGTTGGGTAGACACATACATTGGGGTGTGGCATTTATAGTGGACGCCGCCTACAACATACCCCCATTAAAATTTCGTAGCGGTCACCCCATAAAGTTGCGATTTTTGCAAAAAAAAATAAAAATGGGCAATGGAAATAAGAATAATTCCTCATGCTCATTTTTTAAGGACACATTGTTCTAAAATTTTGGAACACCCTTACCCTTACTTATTTGGCGCCAAACATTAATTCTTAGATACACTCGAAATATTCGGAATCTATGCTTAAGGATTTTATAAATTAAAATTGTAACTCATTTTTTCAATTATATTCAAGATAATAACTAATATAATATTACTAATATAATAACCAATAACCAAAAATAAGAACTTCTTAAACTTCTTACTTATGTGATATAAATTTGCAAATATTCCATTTTTCCGATATTCGGTCATTTTGAAATTATTTTTTTTTAATATTTTGTAACGTTTAATGCTAGATTTTTTTAGCACTGGTTCTTCACCACTATTTAATTTTTGTAATGTTGTTTTCACGACAATCATTTCTTTCGACAGATCTTCAATTAAATCGTACAAGCCAGATCTTTTTCTGCCAACTACGCTTTTGAGGCGGCGGTGCCAGGCTTCGACACAAGTATGTGTTCGAGGAAAATTTGTCTTAACACAATCGGCAACTGACTAAAACTCGGGTTCATATTTTCTTTTATTACCGACGAAATAGAAGTTTTTTTGCTCATAAGGGAAAAAACCAGAGGCACAAACTGTTCATTTATAAGTCCGTGTATACTAAATAATTGACGCATAATAGATGGAACAACATAAAATTTTCCATCCATTAGCCAACACTGACTTTCTCCCAAAGCTTTTAGTGAGGTTGTAGTTCCCAGAATTATATTTTTTTCGCCATTAAATAATTTCTTGCTTAAAACAAAGAGTTCACCTTCTATAGTTTATAGCTCTTCAGGAATATTTATTGAAGTTTAATCGGCTGGTTCAGTACGAGTTTTATTTATGTGACGAATTCGACCTACCTTCCGTTTTCGAACGCCTTTACTTGGTAAGTATACACGACATTCCGATTCGCATCCGACAATACTTTCCCGAACCATTTGCGACGGTTGCAAAGATGTTGCCATGTACTTTAAGTTGTTATCGGCAATACAAATATTCAATTTATATTGTACTACGGGGTCATGATTATGGGTCGACGTAGATTTCTGAAGATTTCTGAAGTTCATTTTCATTATTTTTTTTTTGTGACCACGACACTTATGCAAAAATATTCCTTCCGTTTCGCACACGACCATCAAAATTCTTCTTTTTTTGTTCTTGAAGGCAAATGGTAGTCATACCCATCAATAAACAATTTTTCTTTGCCCTTCTGTGATTTTATTGCATTAATTTCCATTGCTGCCGATTTGATGCTTCTCCGCCAAATGCCGATGTAGAAATGGCGCGATAAGCAATAAAACTTGTTTGTGAAAACATTTGCATGAATCGATAAGCAATCGATACATGTTCAATCGGAATATAAAATGATGATCATCTACTGTGCACGCTTGAGATTTTGCATTTGAGGATTTTGTACTTGGGGATAGTCAAATCGAATATTTTTCAAAAGTTGGGGATTCTGCACTTGTGTATTACCCAAATTGAGTATGAGGGATGTTATAACAAGTCCAAAAAAGTGGGTTCGCTAATGCCGTCCGTCGATCTGTCTGTCCGGGCGACGTATGGCGAAACGGTTCGATATAAGGTTTTTGGGGTTACATCTCGGGCACATTTTTATTTTTTGCTTTACCGTTTGAAATATCGGTACGAGGCATTAAATTTTTTGGGTGAAAATCACTTATCACTATTTTTCTAGAAAATGGTTCCAAGAATTTTGGTTTATTTTGGTACAGGATACTTAGGATGACACCCACAATACTGCATTCTCAGTTTTTGGGAAATTCGATTAAAGGTAATTTATGGAACTGCCAATATCTCGAAAACTAGCAAAGCGAACTCGAAAAAAGTTTACTCTTTTTTTATACTATTAAGTCGAACCAATTTGCATACTTCGATTTTTGAAATATTTTTTTCATATAAAAATTTTTTTAAAATTTAAATTAAATTCGTTTTCTCAAAAACAGCTCTAAAGATTTTGATAATATTTTGTATTTCGAACAATTATGTTAAAAATGTCAAATGTTTTTGAGCAAACCTAATTTTTTAAAAACTAAAAAGTAATTTTAATAAATTTGTCACCAAATTTATCCAAAAAGTGGGTCCGCAAATGCCGTCCGTCGATCTGTCTGTCCGGGCGCCGTATGGCGAAACGGTTCAACGGATTTGCTTCAAACTTCGTATATAAGGTTTTTGGGGCTTTACCGTTTGAAATAACGGTACGTAGCATTTAATTTTTTGGGTGAAAATCACTTATCACTATTTTTCTAGAAAATGGTTCCAAGAATTTTGGTTTTTTTTGGTACAGGATACTAAGGATGACACCCACAATACAGCATTCTCAGTTTTTGGGAAATTCGATTAAAGGTAATTTATGGAACCGTCAATATCTCGAAAACTATCAAAGCGTACTCGAAAAAATTTTACTGTTTTTTACACTATTTAGTCGAACAAATTTGCATACTCGATTTTTGAAATATTTTTTTCATATAACAATTTTTTTAAAATTTAAATTAAATTCGTTTTCTCAAAAACAGCTCTAAAGATTTTAATAATATTTTGTATTTCGAACAATTATGTTAAAAATGTACACAGTACGGAATTACAGTTTTGAGCAGTTCTAATTTTTTAAAACCTAAAAAGTAATTTAAATAAATTTGTCACCTTTAATTTTCGATTCATTTTGCGATTCAAAAACCCATCGCATGTACCGAGAACTTTATTGGGCTGTAACTTTTTTTATGGGGTGACCGCCACAAAATTGTGTTTTGTAGCCATCCTCCTCTATATATTCCACCCCCTCCCAACCCCCTCCGGCGGTGGGGACCACATCTAGACAATTACCCCTTTTTTTGTTTTCTGTATGCTTTCAATAGATAGATTTCGTTGCAGAATTGTTTGTACGAGTTGGGTAAGTATGTAAATATAAGTTGAGTACTAGGTAAATTGGGTTTGGTTTGGTTAAGTGGTGAATAAAAGAGATGCATGACTTCGATAGTTGGAAATAGGTATAAGGAAAGACTGAAATAAGGAGTCGACTGTGAATATTTTGTGTTTGGTTTAGTGAACGAAAAAATTTTAAAAATATCATCTGAAAGTTAGGCGTTCATGCACGAGTGCACTATATCATACGTTATGTTGAAGTCAAAAAAGAAAGGGACTTTGTCCCAGCATGTTTTGATCTGCACATCGAGCAGTGCAGTGCAGAAGGGTGTTCAGAGTTGGCTGTCAGAATTCCTGAAAGTAGTATTTTTGAGCGCAACCGTAATGGCTATACTGACCGCCCTCTGAACCGCCCGTAATTAACCGGGAACCTTTTATGTATGTACGTTAGATGTTAATTCGGGCCTTACCATCAATGTATATAGCCAGTTAACCGTAGCTGGTCTTAGGCCCAGAGTTTTTCCCAACGTTATTTTGCAGATAAAAAGAGCATTACTCGATTTCTTATTCTATTTAGTTTTTTTTTTCAGAATTACGTCTAGATACTTTTCACTGTCCTAAATGAACAGTTACACTCCGTTGAGTTTTGGGAGCTTAAATTCGGGTGTCTTGTATTTATTGGTAAAAAGAACCAGTTAGGTGCTGGATCTCTTTAGAGCGACCTCCATAAACTTACTTAAGATATTGAATCTTTTTTTTTTTTTTTAATCTCTCATTTAAAAGCGCCCACTCGTGAACTTCTCGTGAGCATGCCTTTCCGTACCCTGTTCTACTCTTAATGTGTATAAAGCTACAGACCCACTATTTTTCTGCCGTATGTGTGGTTATTTAAAGTCACCATACAGCTCAATCTTTAACGTATTCTAATCTTTTACATCTTTGTTCATTATAACTTTTGTCGCATTACCACGAATTCTAGTCATAATGAATTTAAATAATATCGGTCTCAACGCCTCTGATCAAACTCTGTAAAATGCCTTTGAAATATCAAGCGCAACAACTTTACTCTCACCACCACGGTGAACAGATTAGTTCCACTTTTCGGTTAGATATGTCATCAAATCACCAGAGGATCTGTTGCTGCGAAAACCGTACTGACGGTCAGTAAGAAGTTTTCGGGATTCAAGATATTTCATAAGCTGACGGTTTATCAGCGTGGAGATGGAGTTTTACCGGTCGCCCAGAACACTCAACTCGAATTGATACTGCTAGGCAGGGTACCGGAGGGCTAACACAAGTCGGTGCATAGCTTCCTACAGGTGGTCGACGTTGACACCCATTTGAGCAAGTTTTGGGAGATTAAGGAGGTTTTCTATTAGGACATAGTGACTGATGAGAATAGGAGGTGTGAAGAACACTTTAAGGAAACGACGAAGCGTTTGCCGGATGGGCGATACGAGGTTTCGCTTCCATTTAAGCGGATGCACTACAAAATCCAGCGGATCTGGCTTCACGGGCACGTTTACCGTCCGAACTAAACGGCAATACTCTGTGGTAGTATGGTCCGGAATTCCTCAGGGGCTATTGGGTATTCACAACACCAAACCATCGGTTTTGTCAACTGAGGAGGGGAGTGAAAAACCGTAATCACATTGCGTCATCAATTAGGACAACGAAATCGGCATGCTGATCCATCGACACTCGTCACTTCCTGTATTAATCAGGATTTTGGCTTATGGTTTCAGGTTTGTTTCTAATCCACCCAAACCATCAGTACAACGAGAACTACTTACACTGTCGCCGATAGAAATGCAGGATGGTCTTACGTTTGTCATAAGTAAAGTTCAGAGGAGCATGTTTTTTGAGAACCCAAAGGGGAATCGACTAACTTGAAGGGTATGAAATCATTACAACCGTTCGTCGATGGGGATATGATAGTTAGAGTAGGAGGTAGGCTTCAAACTGCAGACTTAGGTTATAGCCAACAACATCCTATTATTTTTAAACCACGTCATCACCTCACCAGGCTCATCATAAACGACGCACATACAAAAACTCTTCATGGTAGTACCCAGCAGATGATAGCATACCTTAGGACAAAATATTGGGTATCTAAAAAGCAGTGTCAAAAAATGCATTCATAGCTGCAACATATGCTTCAGATACAAGACAAAACCAGGCTGTCTGCTGATGGGAAATTAACCAGGACCAAGGGCTCGAATTTCAAGAACTTTCAGTGTTACGGGGGTTGATTACGCTGGACCCATCGAAGTGAAAGCTTGGAAAGGTCGGGGAACAAAAACTTTTAAGGCATACTTCGCCATATTTGTCTGCTTGGCCACTAAGGCAATACATCTTGAGCTGCTCAGCGATATGACGACTCAAGCCTTCATTGCGGACTTTCGCAGATTTTCATCGAGACGTGGAGTTTGCAACGAGGTCTTCAGTGACTGTAAGAACTTCATGGGAGCGGCCAGGGAACTGGAAAATCTACGAAAAGCAGCAGCATTCGACAAGAAGCATGTTGCAGAAACGGTAGCAACTGATGGGGTAAAGTGGAATTTTATCCCTACAGCTTCCCCTCATTTCGGAGGTCTCTGGGAAGCCGGAGTTAAATCGGTGAACCACCACCTTAAATGCGATGGCGGAAATTCAACACTAACCTTTGAGGAGCTGTATGCTCTCTTGACTCAAATCGAGGCGTGTCTGAACTCCCGGCCACTTTGTCCACTAAGCAACAACCCGGATGATTTTTCAGCTCTAACCCATTTTAAGTGTACCGGAGCCGAACACCATCGACGAAAAAATCGGCTGTATTGAAAGGTGGACCCGGATACACCAGTTATACCAAACCTTTTGGAGGCAAAGGAGCTCAGAATACCTATCTCGTCTTCAGCAACGACCGAAATGGCTTAAAAGCGAGCCACTACCACAACTAGGAGAGCAACAAAATAAGTTCTGAAGATTCAATTTTATTCGCGAACAAAATTATTTACAAGAGCAATTTTAAACTTTCCCTTACTAATACTTTTATTGAAATATTATAAACACAACACAAACCGCACTACATACACTGAAACAAAATAACTCAATGAGCAAAATTTCCCTACACCAATTAATACACATAATTCACTACACTGCAAAAATACAATCCACAGTAATATACAGTTCACTCTAGAAAGAAAAAACAATAACAACATTACACACACGAATTGCATATAACTAATTCATAAAGAATATGGCAGGCCCCATGCTCATGCACATACAATATTTACAAAAAACAAACAAATACACAAAACACAAAACTTATATTTGAAATTATATAAATACGTATTTGAAATTATAAATAACATAAAACACTTACCGTAATTATTCACACAACACTATTTCATACAAAATACACTACAAAAACAAAAATATTACACCACCGACTGATCAAGCGACGCACGCCAAAGCCAAACTATGTACATCCAAAATGGTAAACAAAAATAAATTAGTTTAATACAATGTCTCGTAGAGGAAGAGAGATGTCAAATAGGGTTCACTGATTACTCACTCCACATTAGAGTTTTGTTATGTTATGGACTGCATATGTCTTTCTCTGTTCCTCTAATTGTCTCTTCTACAGCTTCAGTCAAGAAGAACATTATTTTGTCAGTAAAATACTTATCACAGATGAGGAATTAACCAGATAGTCTCAACTCTGCAATCCCTTATCACTTTCAACCCGCAAAAAATATTTAATAACGGCCTCAAAATCCTCTCTCAATTTTCCCATCTGTGAATACGTGTGAGCCACACACATGAAGTTAGATCTAATACTATACTACCCGCCAAAAATAATTGTGGGAAGTTTTGCAACATATCCAAATCGTAACAACAAAACAGCTGGTCACGGCGGATGTGTTGGGAAATACGAAGTGCTGCGAAGTGTTGAGTTTATGTGATTCAACTTTTATAGCTATTTTAATGTAAATGTTTATGAAGAAACAAAAAATTAGTTACCTAATAAAGTTTTTACAATTTAATTAGAATATTTTTTGCCGTTATAAGAAAAAGTTCACTATTTTTTTATCTGCTCCAAAAGAAACATTCTTGGGTTATTATACTTTTTCCATTTTGGTTAATTAAAATGAGATAAAATGTATATTATTGTATTATTGTTTAAATATTACCTAATTAGTAATGTTTGGGTGTAAAATATTTATAGTAAGTAGTTTTGGATTGGTTTTATATATATATTAATTCAAATAAGTTGATCGTTTTATTAAATATATGAGAGTTTAATATTTATACATATTCGAGTTCTGTGCATTAATAGAAAACGAATTATTTTATGTTATATTGTATGTACGCTTAAATTTTCTTAGTTGTTTGATTTCTTAGGCAGCTTTGGAAATTGGTTATGTAAGTTATATAGTAAATGATTCACAGAAGAAGGAGAACAGAAGGCACAAATAAGCATGCACATTATATTACATATATATATATACATATATATATTGAATTAATTAGCCACTCTTTTTAACAGACGACTTTATTTGTCAAGGTATTTGTATTTTTTTTATGAAAATAAACAACGCCATTTACTACTACTACTACTAGTAAGTGATTGCAAATGTTGTTAAAAAAGTGTTTTCACGTACCAAAAATAATATTTGTAAGGATTTGGATCACGTTATGTTAAAAAGCGTTTTAAACCAGTACCCAATTGTGTAATGCAACTAAACCGAGATTAAGATTAATCTGCCCTTAATCCACTTCAAATCTCAAGATTAACCATACAAATTTTAATCATCTAAAAACAAGATTAAAAATAAATCTAGGTAATAAACTTCGAATTCAGGTTGCGAACACACCCTATATGACTCTACACTACTCTCAACATGTCTCATATCTTTTTTTGAATTGCATTTTTGTTCCTTCTAGCTACCCCAATATTCATTAAGCACTGACTTCAGTGTTTTCTGTATATGCGACTTCTCCCGGCCAATGCAACCATTAAGACATTAATATTGCTGTGAAGAATAAAATGGTGTGCTAATAATAGTATTTTCATTCTTTTTCTACTCATTAAACTATAGCAACCAATTTTAATTTTATCTTCGCTTTGTTTGTCGTTTCTATAAATCCATATTCCCCGCATGTTTTCCATGTTTATTTTACACACCCAAATTGTGAGGTGTAATCTGCTCAAATTCAGAAACTGTTCCCAACTTCTTGCTATAAAAAATGACGTTTCATGGCGGCGGCTATTAGCCCCCTATAATTCGATTCATGTGTGCGTGATTTGCATTTGATTTGCATGTAAAAGCCCATATAAGTTCAAATTATGTGGGGCTTACCAGTTCGACTTAGCTTGTACTCAAGGTGAGAGATTCGCTCTCGAGTTGACTATCTGGTTAATTCCTCATCTGTGATACTTATGCTGTAAGCAGAGAACAAGAAGAAATTTCAATACGTATTACATACGTATCAGTGATGCCACTTTTGCAGTTTAACATTTGGTTGCGAAACTGGTTAACGGCGGGGGTGAATATTCTGAGTTATTTTATTTAACTTAAAATAAACGTTGTCACTTATTTTAAATAAAGATTAAAGAATAAATTCAATTAATTATTGTGAATTAACATTGAAAACTACTATAATTTTGATATGTCAAATCAATCAATCAATCAAGTCATCATTCATTCGAAATAATACCCGCAAACTTTTATAACGTTTAAACGAATTCTAACGTTCTAATTAAAGTTATCCGTTTCTTAAAAGTTTTTTTTGGCGATGAGTGCGCGCGCGATTAGCGTTTTCTTTTTTTTGTGTACACGGCCGCGGGTCAACTTAAAGACATGCGTGTGCACGCGTCGGGATGAAATTCGGCACTGATTAATGCAAGTCTTGTCTCTTTGTACCGCAACGCTTACACTGGGGGATTAACGTTGTACTTTTGCGCACAGGTTAAATTTTCACTACTATATTAAGAATCGATTTAATATTATATATTTTATTCAAATTTTCCGATTCCTCGAAGCTAAGCATGAAAACGGAAGTCCGCGCTTAAAAATAACATCATCTTCTCGTTCAATTTTTCGCTTTTATTTCTTAATCAAATTAACGGCATCGATAATCTGGAAACCTTTAGTTTGGTGGTCTTGCACGACGTCGTCCCTGCGGCATGAAGAATGAAGTCCTCTGGCTACAACTCGGTGTGGTTTTTCTGACTTATTTACATACAGAGGCGAGCATAAATGTTTGAATGTTTACTGTTTTCGTACTTACCTATCCATAAAATCTTTATAATTAAATGAAATACAATCATGTTTTTATATTTTCTTCTTCATTTATTTGTTTAAAATTTTGCATATTCCAAATTTAAAAAAAATAAAAGCAAAAAAAATAAAAGCAAAAAAAATAAAACGAAAAAACCAAACTTCACCCTATTCGAACACTTTTGCACGGAATGTTTTACTAGCCCAAACCGCTATGAATTTCCCGTTATCCGTTATTTTTTTTCGCTGATGATTGTTTGCCACTCTCTCATTGTTATTGACATTATTGTGTTAAGGTAATTACTTTGAAATAGTTTGCAGTTTTGTTATTTTTTTGTGATTTTTAAAAATGCGTAAAATATCGGAAGAAATAGAAAACAGCATAGTGGTTTTAACAGAAAAAGGAAAGTCCACACGAGAAATTGCAAAAATATTGAAAATCAGTAATTCAACTGTATATTGCGCCCAAAAAAGACGAAATGTAAGCAACAGTGTAATTTCTAAAGGACGTCGAAGGTTGTTGACAGACGGAGATGCACGTGTTATGGAGCGTTTGATGAGACGCAAGGATTCATTAACGCCAAAATTAGCTGCTGCAAGTATCAATAAGGATGTAAGTGAGTGGACTGCGCGCCGAGCCCTTCGAAAAATTGGACTTGTTTCAGCAGTGAAACAAAAAAAACCCGCTTTGTCGGACAAAAACATAAAGGCGAGGTTAAAGTTCTGCAAAGACCATAAACATTGGAATGTTGAGGACTGGAAAAGAGTTATCTGGTCGGACGAAACCAAAATAAACCGTTTCCAGTCAGATGGAAAGGAATATTTTTGGCACCGACCAAAAGAAACCATCCAGAAGCACCAAGTAAAGCAAACGATAAAACATGGTGGTGGTAACCTGATGGTATGGGGTTGCTTTACTTGGTGGCACGTTGGCCCAATAGTCAAAATTGAAGGGATTATGAAGAAGGAGGATTATCTTCACATACTCCAAGCAAATTTACCGGAATTTGTTGAAAGGAATGCATATCCTGAGCAAGAGGTCTTTTTTCAACAAGACGGTGATCCCAAGCACACCGCCAAAATCGTTCAAAATTGGTTGTCCGGCCAACGGTTTCAGATGTTGAAGTGGCCTGCGCAAAGCCCGGACTTAAATCCAATTGAAAATTTGTGGGCTTTGCTCAAAAAAAGGCTGGCAGTCTATGAAAGGGCCCCAAAGAATGTAAATGAACTTTGGCAAAGGGTGGAAAAAGAATGGGAAAACATTCCGAACAGTTTAATTGAAAAACTAGTGGAGAGCATGCCAACACGCATTAAAAGCGTCATAAGAAATAAAGGGCTGTGGACTAAATATTAAAACAAATCTTTTTTTTCTTTTTTTTTTGGACGTGCAAAAGTGTTCGAATAGAGTGAAGTTTGTTTTTTCGTTTTATTTTTTTTGCTTTTATTTTTTTTTTAAATTTGGAATATGCAAAATTTTAAACAAATAAATGAAGAAGAAAATATAAAAAAATGATTGTATTTCCTTTAATAATAAAGATTTTATGGATAGGTAAGTACGAAAACAGTAAACATTCAAACATTTATGCTCGCCACTGTAAGTGTAACATTGAATTTTAGTTTGTTTGAAAGTGCGCGATAGCTATCCGGATCGCTAACATTAGTTTTCCACATATTGTTATTTAAAGCCGTTACTTTAAATTATGTTTTTAACATATCCTTAAGAAGATTTTAAAGTTTGTTATAATCAATAATTCCGAGAGAAGGTATATCTTATTTTGAATCTTTTTGGGTATCCGCTCTTTTCCGTTATTACCTGTAAAAATCGTTTTAGAGTTTCGTTCTTTTGGGACCTCAATTACTGGTGAGACTTTTCGTTTTTTGCTCCTCTTAGGGATCCAATCAGTTTCACGCCCCAGTTCCTCCTCGTCAGTAGCATAATCGCGACTGACCGAGCGGCATTATTTGTCTTCGGCTTTTTTTTGGAGTTGCGCTCTCTAAGTGATGGGTTTTCTATTTTAATTAGATCTAGCTCTTTCAAAGTTCTTCGTAGAGCTGTTCTATTTATTCAGCTTTGCGCAGAGTTCAATATTTTCGTTCCCGAAGCTTTTTAAATAATTGAATCCCGAATCCCGACTAACACGCGTTAGTGCTAAGAACTAAATGCAGAAACTTGATCAGATGAATTTTTTCTGATGTTGCTGTTTTTCCTAACTACTTCTCGGTTAACCGATGTGATCAATTTCTCGAAAATAGCTCATTTCAACGTTTTGGTGGTTTTCTAATTGCAATTAAAGAAGAATTAAGTCCGCAGGAGCTTAGTCTTAAATGGCTTTCATCATACATAAGAAACGGATACCAACGTGTGATGTTTCGTCATTTTCAAGGAAATTATGGTTACATCCGGTGTCCCGCAAGGAAGTCATATTGGCCCGATCCTATTTATTTTATTCGTTAATACTGTTGTAAACTTTGTTCCAAACTGTAATGTACTGAGGGTTTGCCGATTATTTTAAAATCTTCTCTTCATGCAATGATTCGAACAGTTTTCAACCTTTGAGTGAAAATCTACAAAAGTTTGTCTTATGCTGCTCTTAAAACTACTTGTCTCTTAATGTTAGCAAGGCCATGGTTCATTTGCGGTTATAACATTTTCCCGTGGAACTTTACCCTGCCTTTATGCATATTCCTTCGATGGTAGCGCTATCCCACTCCTATCTTGTATAAACGATTTGGGTCTTATGTTGGATAGTAAACTATCCTTCAATTGCCATATAGAATATATTATTAACAAAGTTAACAGAACATGGGGAGGGTTTAAGCGTTACGCCTAGTATTCACTGACCCCTATGCGATAAAAACGATAAAAACATATCATTTGTTCGATCTTTATTGGAATATGGATCGGTCGTTTGGTGTACATACGACAATGTTCAAATTGCAAGATTAGAGGCAGGTCAAAAAAGATTCCTAAGGTTTGCCCTCAGAGAACTTCCATGGTCTGATTTTTATAACTTACCAACTTACGCGTGGACTCAAGTCTCTTGAAGTTAGGAGACTCCACCGCACTCATCTATTGGGGACAGTCAATGTCCTGGTATTTTAAGCCTTGTTAATCTAAATGTTTCATCACTCTGCACTGATTCACAATCACAACCCTCGATTTCACCACATCCGACTGTCAGTGTAGATGGTGCCATTTACAGAGCATTGCCTTTTTGGACTTTGGTGAGATAGGAGAGAAGGTATTTCCTTTCCAGGGCCTTCCACCATACAATCGCGCCGTACGTTAGGATATGCCTTCTATCCGCTGTATACTGCTAGTTTATCATTTGAGTGGTTTGAGACCCTATCTGCTGCCGATTATTTAGCGACAGGCATATAGTGCCAAGTATCCTATTTTAGCACTGTCTTCTATATTCTTCCTCCAGTTAAGTCTGGAGTCTAAAATAACGCACAGGTATCTACTGAACTGGAAATAGTAAGATCAATTTCACCCATTTTCGGTGTCCTTGTGTTTGGAATTATCCTTTTTCTGGTAAACAGCAAAAGTTCTGTTCTTGTTATCGCCGCCCAAAGACCCAGTTACCAACAATGAGGAGGGCGTAGCTGGGTCGATCGCTAAGGACTGAGGAGAATTTTCCTAGAACCAGGATTGTTACGTGGTCCGCATATGCATCCATATGAGAGGACACCTCCTTTTGCTGTTTGTCTGACCACAATGTCGAAGCCAACTTGGATGCGTGTGTTTTATATCGCCCGTATTGACGATTTCAGTACGAGGATAATTACAATTCTGGTAATGGAATGAGACAATGCGTCAAACTCGTAAATCAAGCAGTAGTGTAAGTAGTAGATTTTTTTCAATTAATTTTTACAGACTTTTCGCCAGCATCTTTTCGAATAATTTGGACAACATTTGAAGTACCGAAATTGGGCGGTATGAGGTTAACTCGTTGGGTGGTTTTCCAGGCTTCGAAATCATTGTTACCTGTAATTAAATCAAAACCGGGGCTTTTTTTACATTTATCCCATTTTTATTTCTTTGGCCAGTTCTTTAGCAGTAACTGACCTAATAGGCCTTCCGTTATGGAATGTTTCTTCCGATCCTTGATAATCTTCATCTTCTTAAGGTTGGAAAACGCCTTCTAGATACTCTGAAAATGAATTCTCTTTGTTTTGGCTGTCTTTCTTCTAGTTACCTTCCCTGGTTTTTATTGTAGGAATATGCTATTGACCTATCAATTTTCTTTGTTACCTTCCATAGCGAGTATTCTGTACTAGCATCGTTCGTCAGGTTGCTAAGGTATGTTTGTAATGACTCAGTATTAAATTGTTTTATAGATTTTCTGTGCTTATTATTTAATTGGTTCACTGTCGTTTTATTATTTGGCGCCCTTGTGTTGCCAACATTTTCTATTCTTTCTATTTTCCGCAATAATTACATATATTTCGTGGGATAAGAGTTTTGCTTTATTTCTTAAGCTTGGGAGTTCCAGTCCATGCAGCTTTTTCTTTTTTGACTGTTAATTTTTGCGCTTCTTCTTCTAATTGTTGTTCTGTTAGAATATATCCAACCATCGGATAATTTCTTGCAATTCCAATAGGTAGGTTTTCCTGTTGAGTTGAATTTGTCCCCACCTTCTTTAATTATTTCTTATAGTGCTTTTCCTCTGGTATATATGATATTCTTTCTAATATTGTTTTGTTGCATTTTTCTATGACGTCCATTCTATTTAGAATTTGTTGCATTAGCTTTTCCACGGCAGTGCTTGGGTAACTTTTTCTTGTTTCAAATTTGTCTGCTGGTTTTGTAGTTTCGCTTGATGCCGCGTCAGCAGGAATTTTTTTTGGTCTTAAGACCCCTTTAATAGATTCTTGGACTATGAGTTTTTCTTTTTGTGTGTTGTGGCTTCTTCCTAACTTTAATTGCGTCCTTATTTACAGTTGCTTGTTTGTTTGTTCCTTATTTTTTTGCCTTTTGCAACCTATTTTGCATCCTCTGTAGCTAGCGGGATGATTTTCATAGTAATTGGCACATTTCAGCGTTTCATCTTTCATTTTTTCGAAGCTTTTAGTGTGGTGATATCTCGCATACTTAACGCATCTCGTACCACGGGTAGGGTGTTTGATGTGTGCTCGATGTTTTTTTTGGCAAAATTATCATATCGCCTTGATCCCTTCCCAATTTGTTGTCTTGCATTTTTCCACTTTCGCATTTAATCAATTCGCAATTTATGTTGGGCAATCCTTCATTTCACTTTGTAATCGTGGCCAGAACATCATTTCGCATTTATTATCTCGCAAATTTTTATCTAGCGTTGTGATTTGTTCACATTTTGCTATTTCGCATTGTATAACACATTACTTCCTTACTTAACAGGCTGCCAACCCGTGAAGAGTCCCTGCCAGAGACACGGCAGCCTTTCATTGTCTGCGATCCCGGGAACGCTCCTTCCACTTGTCCAGGCCAAGGGCTCTGGCATCCGCGATGGGTTGGTCTTTAAAACGGAGGTTCGGTCTTCCTAGTCGTATCGAACCTGGGGTCTGGGATTCGAAGATCCTCTTAGCTGGAGCTTTTTTGTCCATTCGCTCGATGTGGTCGAGCCAATTTAGTCGACGTTTCTTTATATTTTGGACTACAGCCACATCTTAGTACAGCCCATAGAGTTCGCGGTTGTATCTTCTCCTCCATTCGCCTTCCTCGCACACAGGGCAAAATATCCGTCGAAGGATTTTTCTTTCCAAGGACCCCAGTATTAGCTCTCCTTTCCTACTTATCTTCTAGCACTAGGCGCCGTATAGCAGAACTGGCAGGATAAGAGTTCTGTGGAGCATGCACTTTGTCCTTGGAGTCAGGATTTTTGAACCCATTTTTTTTGCCAAACCGAACTAGCAGCGGTTTCCTAGGGTTATTCTTCGACGAATCTCCACTAAGATGTCACTTGTGGAGTTGTTGTTTACCCCGAGGTAGATGAACTCATTAACTACCTCCAAGTTGCTGCTATCAACAGTAATATTTTGTCCTAGTCGGCGGATAGATGATTGCTTGTTTGTTTATAGCATGTATTTCGTCTTGTCCTCATTCACTTTAAGGCCAACAAGTTTCCCCTGTTCTTCAATAGCCCTGAAAGTCTTCATCAGAGCCGGCGGCCTTGTTGTTCTTTAGCTTTTTTATAGCCAACCTCTTGTATATTGGGCGGAGGGACTTCTTCAATGACTGGACGTGGTTCCTCTTCTCGCCCCATCACTCCATTTGGCCCGTTTAGCGTCTGCTTTAATATCTCTAATATTTCCTGCGCCTTGCTGAATAGGTTTCCATCGCTGTTGCGAAGAGCCAGTGTTCCGGTACTAAGTCCAGCAGTCAGTTGCGTTAGAACGCTGTGTACATCTTCTGTCACCTTTTTCCGGTATGCGTAAACACCATCATACCACGGCCTTTTTCTCTGGGGTGGCTGGTATCCTAGGGTGGTTTCGGTTACCTTCTTGAAGATGTCGCCATACAGAGTACTGGTTGTTGGCGTTTGTGGTAGGTGAATGCACAGTGGGAGTTTCTCACTCAAGCGCTCTTTGTGGGCTCTGATAACTCGCTCTGACAGTTCGCAGGTTGTTCTCGTTGGACAGTCGAGCTCGGAATCCAGCTGCAACAAGAAAATGGGTAGAGGTCACCGTTATCCCCTGGCCTAGTATTGCAGATTTCTATAGACCTGGGCTTCAATCTAATAATATAATAAGTCGAAGCAGCTCATATAGGGAGATCACTTGTTCCACCTAACTGGAACTGTGGACGCCGCCGTCCGGAAACAGAAGTGCCTAAGTGCGCTGGCACTTCCCCCTTTTGACCACCTATAATATATAACGCAAGATAGGAACAATGAAATTTAAATATGAAATCTATGTCGTGGAGTGCTTAATACAAGCAACTATCATGCGCAGAAATTTGCCGGCACAAAAAGTGCACCCACAGGCTCATCACTTAGTGCAGGTGTTTGTATATACATATATCGAACAAATATAACACACATATAAATACAAAAAGCTAACACAAACACAACGGACGCGAAATTAACTAAGCCAATAGAACATGAGTACGCAGAGTATTTTTAAGTTTTAGCTTACTAACATGCAGATCAATCACATGATCATTTAAATTATAAATTCTACTCATGCTTCATTCCTGCCATAATTCGTGCTATGACAAGGACTGAATAATACATTTACACATCGTACGTTGTGAGCACCTCCACTTAAGTTAAAGTGAATTGAAGACAGTAAATCTACGTTGAGAAAGGGGTATCATTTGTTGAAGTTTGATACGTTGACTGTAGGGGGGAAGGTAATACGGATCTTCCCATGGAAGACCCCTGAGAGCAAATCGAATAAAGCTACGTTGAATGGGTTCAATTCGATTTGAGTGAATGTTGTAGTGCGGAGTACAAACTTGTGAAGCATACTCAAGATGTGGACAGACAAAGGAATTGTACAATGCCTGGGTAACGTAGGGGTTATCAAATTATTTGGTCCTGTAAAAGTTTGGGGTCAAAATAAACTCCATTGTATATGCAATTGACTTTTAACAAGTGTTCAGGTAACATAAAAATTCGTAACAGTGGAACGGTCTTGTACAAACCCATGATGTTCATTACAGATTTCATTGCGACACAGACATATTAATTTTTCACAGAAAATTTGTTCAAAAATTGATCTATAATCAGTAATATCACCCCTTACATCCTTTTTAAATACAGATGTGACATACGCATTTTTCCACAAATTGGGGAATTTGCCTGTACAGAACAAACAAGTTCTTTAGATGTGTACCATGGGCTTGACTACATTTCTTAAGAACAATCGGTGCAATCCGACAAATACAGATGTGACATACGCATTTTTCCACAAATTGGGGAATTTGTCTGTACAGAACAAACAAGTTCTTTAGATGTGTACCATGGGCTTGACTACATTTCTTAAGAACAATCGGTGCAATCCCATCGGGACCGGACGAGTAGTCGTTATTTAAAGAGGAGGCAATTATTTGGAAGAAGAGACAAATTTAAGTCAAATTTATATATTTCTTCAGAAAATCTATGCAAAATAGCTTTCCGAAAGTCAAAAGAGTGTCGTAGTATCATACGAATTACTATTTTCGTACAAATGTCCACCTATGTTAATGAAAACATCCAGTGGAGAGTGATATTTGTCTATGTTAGTAATACTGGAGTGAGATTCTACAACTACATTACTAACAGCGTCGGAAGAAAAGTTATTTATACAGCTAGTTTGCTGTTAGTTAAAAGCTCTAAAGATAAAACGTTGTCAAGCAGCAATAGCTCTTGTTGTGCAGAGGGTATAAAATGAGAAGATTCCCATCCGATATGAGGCAGATTGAAGTCGCTAAGTAGTAAAATAGTGCTATCACAACAAGATCTGTCAAAAATATGGTCAAGTACCAAATATAATTCAGTGTACAAAGAGTGAAGACGATACGACGGGATGTAAGCATTAACCACATATAAATGTTTTTTTTTTTAATGTGATTTTAACACAAATGAGTTCAATATTAATGTCGATCGTAAAGTCGATCTGAAATGACTCAAGATTAGAACGAACACTACTCAAGACACCTCCTCCCATCGCACAAAGATCGTCTATATGACGATCATTTCTATAAACTCTGGATTAAAGAGTTCCATGTACAAAATACCGGCATTAAGCCATGTTTCAGTCAAGGAGAAGATGTTATGTCCAAGGACTTGGGAGTTTAAGTAAATTTCAGTGGTTTTCGAGCGGATACCCTTACATTTGACTGTGATGACGGGAGATAAAAATAGTTTTAGGTCTTGGAATAGATTCAATTACAGTAGCAGCGTTAGCTGTTAAGACAGGAAGCTCATTTTGTACAGGTTCAACAATATCATTGGGGGGAGCGTCATTACTGGTATTACGAAGACTCCTAAGGTTTTACCGTTTGGCCTTTGAATTAGGTGCGAAGGCGGTGATTTACGGTATTTACGAGATTAGGGCTTTGAACCCTTTGATAATTTTTGTATGTCAGCTTTGGAGGTTGACATTTTAAAAGCTAAGGAGGATAAGGACAATTTTCAACAAGGAGAGCAATACCATAATGCAAGCTCAGAAGCATTTACTTTGTCTATGAATGCATTGGTCGATCCAACACATTTGGCATGAAATGTCATGCCGCATTGTCCAATTCAGGCAAAAAGGGGGCTGCTGGAATAAAATTTAGGGGGAAAAAAAAGAAGGAGAATATTGAAGTCAGGATACAACCTCCACTCGAAAGACAAAAACCGAAATGACGCCTTAACCAATTTCCCCACAGCGTATTTTATGGAACGGTGTACCAAAAAAGAGTAATACTCCAAATGGTCTAGTATGTAAGCAACTGAAAACAAAAATCAATACAATAACACTACTAGAGCAAAGAGAGAATTCAGCAAATTCTCTCAATTAAACTATGTAACAATTACGGCGACGAAAACGACAGAGATGAAAAATAAAGCAAACAGAAAAGCAAAAACAACAAACATATATGCTCCCCAAGTATAAGTACAATGCACAAATTTAAAAGTATAATTCGAAGAAAAAACTAATTTTCTAATATTATCTAATCTATGTAAAAATATGATACTTATCATTAGTCAACTAATAGCAAAGATCAAATAAGTTACCTATTATCCCCGAATTTCACGTAAAATATAAATAAATTCACGCACAATAAACAAACACACGTCTAATAATAGTTAGTACACTGACGAGTTAAGACATAGTTATAATTGGGTTGGGTACGATATTCTGCTTTTTAAAATCCCGTTTTTAATTTCAGGCATTACCTTTTCTAATGAAATTAAACATAAAATTGTTATGACAGACGACATACCGATATATGTCAAATCTTATACGTATCCATTAATCCACAAAGATGAAGAATAATCACAAATCACCAAATAACTCCGCCATAACTAGTCTCCTGAAGGAAAGCAGAAGTAGAGAATGGTAATTGAATTTCGTAAACTAAAAGAAAAAACTATTTCCGTTTAACATAACTGAAATACTAGACAAACTCGGCAAATGTTTGTATTTCACTACTTTAGATCTTGCTAGTAATTGAACCAAATTGAGA
Source organism: Ferdinandea cuprea (assembly GCA_963576555.1). Lineage (NCBI taxonomy): Eukaryota > Metazoa > Arthropoda > Insecta > Diptera > Syrphidae > Ferdinandea > Ferdinandea cuprea. The sequence continues at coordinate 88,916,612 of OY754958.1, read as the reverse complement.
TGGACAAAAAACAAACTCAAAAAACTGCATTTGCAGTAGAAGGAGATCACTATGAGTATGTTAGAATTCCCTATCTAAAAAACTAGTCTTCCACCGTGTCATGGATAACGTTCTGAAAGAATTTATCTGTAAAATTAGTTAAGTGTACTTGGATGACATCATCATCTACTTGCCCTCGCTCCAAGAACACATGAAAAAAGTCACACTATTTTTTTTTTAAACATTGCGAACATATTATTTCAAAATTCAGTTTGACAAATCAGAATTTTTGCAAAAAAGAAATGCTTTCTTAGGACATATTGTTTCCACCAAAGGCCACACAAAAATCCACGCTATACAAAACTACCCCATACCCCGTAACCAAAAAGAAATAAAAGGAATTATGGATTATTAGGATATAGTACAAAATGTATCCAAGATTTTTTAAAATTAACCAAACCCCTAACGGAATGCTTAAAAAAGGGTAGATCAGTGCAGTTGACAAGTCGACATGTAAAAACATTCACTACAAAGCATACAAATAACATATCTTATATCATAATAACCATCAACGGGATACTTTTTGCGTCGCTTTACGTTAAGTGAGAGGAGTTACGAAACGTCATCATGCTGACGCAGCATCCTCAAAGCCACCGCGGTTGACCGGATGCAATGAATAGCTCACCCATTGCGGTCATCACCCTTTTTTTGTAATTATTAATGAATATCGATTTTAAATGTTGGGCTCCGGTTTCGCAGGTGCCTATCTGACAGTTGTTGATATCCAGTTAGCGGTGCGAAGAAGTCCCGTAAGCCACTAAAACCTGGGGAAAATAGGGTACAAATCCTTTTAACTAGCGAAGCGACCCACCCATCAAATTCTTGAAATACACCACACTTTCTTACAAGCGCGTGACGTAATAACGGATTTTTATAAGGATAACTACTCCAATAATTTTGCTAATTGGATAGTAGAATATCAGTGGAGCAGGGAAATTATAAGAAAAAACACAAGGAAAGGCTACAGTTCATTTGGGGCGAACAGTATGATACCCTATCCACATCCCTATATGCCACAAAGAGAAAAGCATTAAGAAAATTATGGATAACATTTTATTTCATTCTAATAAGTTTAAAAAAAAATTTTGTTTGTAAAACCGCCCCCAAAAAGTGGGTAGGCCAATTTTCGTATTGAAAATTAACAATAATTTAATTCCAAAATGCAAGTATGTGCTAAATGCAAATCTTCAATCCGTGGAGAATCAGGCATAGAGTGTGCGGGAGTGTGTGGCAAAACATACCATTTGAGCAATAAATGCAGTGGGCTTGACCAATATAGCAGTGGTATATTAAATACAAACCAAATGTTAAGATTTATTTGTGATGACTGTGTCTTATATATCCAAAATGTGGACCTTGTTTTAAAAGACGAACAAGAAATTGTCAAAAAAAATGGGAATAATTTAAGAGAGTATAAGAGTGAATTTGAGGAATCATTAAAGAGAAATGAAAATGAGTTGAGAAAATTACTTGAAGCAATTGAATTAAGGTATATTGATCGGTTAAATTCTATTAAGGTGGCACAAGACAAGAAATAAAAAAAATTAGTGAAATGAATAGTGATAATGTTAAAAAAATAACGTATGATAAGCAGTGTAAAAGAGATGAGAAATGAAATAGTGAATGAAATAAAAAAATAGTGAAAACAAAGCAGCAACATATGCTGCACAGTTAAAAAATGTGAGTAAAAAGCAAGTGTCGTATGCCGCTCAAGTGAAAAAAGGACCACAAGTAATAGTGAAACCTAAATGCACACAAGTAAGTGCAGTAACAAGAGAAGAGATAAGAAAGGAAATCAAACCTTCATCTCTCTCCATCAACGTGAATGGTTAATCCAATAGGCACGATGGTACAATAGCAATAAATTGTGGGAATAAAGAAGCGTGTGAGAAACTAAAGTCAGTCTTTAATGAAAAAGAAATGAACTACAAATATGATATCCAAATACAACAAATGAAGAACCCAAAAGTGTTAGTATGTGGTATGAAAGATAAATTGAGTAGTGAAGAAATAGAGAGCGCCATTAAAACGCAGACTAACATAATTGAATTCAAATATTTAAAATGTGTTAGTGTTTTTGAATCGCCTAAAAATAAAGGAGTGTTTAATGCTGTCCTCGAGGTAGATGGTTGTACATTTAAATCTATGCTGAGTGTCAAAAGAATTAATATTGGATGGGATAAGTGTGTTATTTATGAAGAGCTTAATGTGAGAAGATGTTTTAACTGCTGGGGGTTCAACCATTCGGCAAAAGTTTGTAAACATAAATTAACATGATCTAAATGTGGTGGCGAGCATAAACAAAGTGACTGTGAAAGTATTTCCTTTAAATGTATTAGCTGTATTAGAAGTAAAGAGTATCTTTATCTGCGAAATATCGATGTTGATCACGATATCACCAATATCTTGTTAAATTTTTTTTTCGCTTTCTATGCAAACTTTCGAAGAAAACAGCATTTTAGTGAAAAACGCCCACAAAAAGTAGGCGTGGCAAAAAAAATTATATGACAAACTTGTAAAGGAGGTGAGTGCCTACATATCTTGTGAAGGTTGTTATTTTTTCCACTCTATCTCTCTAACTTTAACTTTAAAACGGTTTTTTGTAAATTGTGGGCGTATTCAAAAAACTTTTACACTTAACCATTTCGGAGCCATAGGGAATATGTGGTCGGAGCTTCCGAGCTTAATTTTAAAGGCCTAAAAATTGCATACGGACGGACATTGCTAAATAGTCTTAGGAGTTGGTCCTGATCATAAATATATATACTTTTATGGGTCTACGATGATTATTAAGGGGTGTTACAAACTATATGTCAAAGTTAATATGCCCTTAGGATAGGGTATAATTAAATCCATTTGAGTAGTTGCTTAAAGCAGTTTTGTTTGTTTATGCTGATTTTCGAAATGTTATGTATATAGGTTTATTTATTCTTTTATGGTCGAATAAAAACAACAAATTATGAAAAAATTAAAAAGAAAGTTATAAACAAAACATAAAGTGAATATAACATAAATTGTGGGCGTGGCACTGGGCGCATTTGAAAAATTTTAAAACTTTACCATTTCCGAATATATGTTCCGGAGTATATGTTCCAAATTTCAGATTCCTAGCATAAATTTAGAGGCATCAGAAGTTGATACGGACGGACGGACATTGCTAAATAGTCTTAGGTTTTGGTTCTGATGACAAATATATTCACTTTTAGGGGTCTACGATGAATATTAAGGGGTGGTACAAGCTATGTGTCAAAATGAATATACCCTTAGGATAGGGTATACAAAAAACATTTATATATCGTTTTTTTTTCATGTCCTCAAAAAAACATAAGAAAAGGCTACTACATTACATGGTGGATGACATTTTATTTCAATTTGTATGAAATTTATAAGAATAAATAACATTTTTGGTAAAACGCCCCCAAAAAGTGGGAGGGACCAAAAACATTGTTTTGTGATGTATCAAAAAAAAATGGTTAAATATTTTGTTATAGTTTAAATTTGTGGGCGTATTAAAAATTTCTGTACACTTAATTATTTCGGAACCCTACTAAATATGTGGTCCAAATTTCAACTTCCTAGCTTAAATCTAAAGTCCTACAAATTTCGTACGGATGGACATTGCTAAATAGTCTTAGGTTTTGATCCTGATCATAAATATGTATATATAGGACGGGTCTACAACGAATATCAAGAGGTGTTACAGCCTATGTCTCAAAATTAATATACCCTAAGGGTATAAGATAGGGAATAAAAAATTTTGTAAATTTGTTTTTTTATACCACTTGACTCACAAAAAATACAAAATAAACTGTCCCAAAGGTTGTACGAAAAATTGGCATGTCATAATCAACTTTGTCAGACAGGGGAAGATGTTGTCTCTTTTATTGTCTGCCAGGCTCGAAGTCGTAATTTGCGCGATTAACGTTTTTTTGTTTTTTTTGTGCGTACACTGGCCGCGAAACGATGAAAGCAAGTGCGTGTGCACGCTTCTTGAGGCAAATCAGTAAACACCGTCGCTCATTTTTATTATTGTCAGGTTCATAAAAATAGCAAAATAAACGACATGCTTCGTGAAATACTTGTGAATGAGGTTATTTATTTTTCAGGTTTTAACCCTTTATTTCTTTAACTTTAAAACATTTTTTTTTATAATACGTAACATTCTTTATTTTATAGAGGGGACTGTCAGCGATTGGGTGCAATTATAATCGCTTTTCTAGAATACCTTCAAATTTGTGCTTCCAACTATCAAACTCGTAATTTTAACCTTAGCGAAGACGCACAGGCTCAGAATATAATTGCAAGCAATTGGATGAATCTGGATATGTTTTCTATGAAAAAATTCCTCGAGGGAAATATCGAGCCATTACGAATTCCGTCATACAAAAGATACATTCGTTATTTTTCTGGGTTGCTTTCTGGTCAAATTAAATTGAACGCAACATCATTGCATTTGAATTACGTCTGTATTGATTCACCACCATCATGGCTGCAATACAATGGCGTGTATTCGAAAAGCGAATGGAATAGCTACATAAAAATCTACGAAGGGTTACAGTGCGTGTACACTTCCGGTAAGGCATATCCATAATCACTTGTCCTATCCATAATGAAAATAATATGTTTTTTACTTTTCGTTTCCAGATATACACATCATTCCAATAACAACTAGACAATTTCTATATCAAATTGGAAATCTACGTCTTCGTGGTGACATATTGATCAGGTGCTATCAAATAAATTCCGTTGGAGGTAGTTACAGTCTTGAATCGAAAAGTCTTTTATTTTCGGTTCAATTCCATACTTGTGCCATTAAAACAGACGATGTTGTTTTTGAGAAGGAAGATTTGGATTACGCTCATGGTGGTTAGAAATGTGATTAAAGTTGTATCAAAATAATTCCTTGCAACTTATTTGATTTCAGATCCCCGATTTCCTAACGACTGCAAGGTTTCATTTCACTTTAACTCGGGAGAAAATAATAATTTGTTATTTCAAAGTCCACTTATAAGAACAGAACGTGCACACGATTTGGAGAAAGCTAATATTTTTGAACTTTTGAATTTAAGTGAGTTGAATTTTAATTTTAAACATGTTTTGTAGTTGTTTCTTCAACTAATTCATCACATCAGAAAGCTACTCACTATTAGGCCAGGCGAGACATATGCAGAAATATGCTTGTCTTACCCTGTCTATTTATTTAGCAACAATCATCAGCGGTGGAAGGGGAGGGGGTTCCTCTCGCCCCAGAGAGTTTGTTTATCTTTATTTGCTTAATAAAAGCAAATCTTAAAACCAGCATTAACTATCTTAAAAACTACTTAAGTCTAATTCGAGGTAGATTTTGAAGTCAAAAAGGTTTACCATACGTTTAGTTAATCGTAGCATACGGTTGAAAGTTCGTTCCTTCTATAACTTGTCCGATGATAGTTGATTTTGGAGAGAGGTATCGATCGATTATTGTTGGGGTTAGTGTTGAGGGAAATGTGGGAAATGGACACGCAGTGAATCTACTTGCGAAACAGGTTCTTTGTTGATGTAATAGGTTCTAGTAGGAAGCGCGAAACGTTTACGGGAATATGTTATAGCTTGGCACTTATTAGCATTCAATCTTATGGGAAGGATATCTTCCCATATATTTTTTTATCATCAGCGTAGACTGAATCCTTAATAAGGCAGCCGACGTCATTTATTGTGAGAATAAAATTCATTGGGCCAAGGTGGCTAACCTGTGGAAGGAAAGGAATCCGATTCAGAGTAGTTAATGAAGATTTAACGCAATCAATCAATATTGGTTAAAATGCTAGAACATTGAGTTTAAACAGGTGAGAGATTTTGTTGAAGGCTTTGCTGATGTCAGCTGCAAGTACAGTAACTTCATAACCAGCTTCGAGGTTGCAAAGAGCTCCGGACAAATTCTAATAGATTAGTAGTTGATCTACCCTCAAGGAAACCATGTTGGGAATGTGAGATAATTTGTCTAGAGTAAAAGAATATTGAAACGAACACAATACTTTCAAAAAGCTTAGGAATGCATGAAAGTTTGGCAATAGGGCGGTAATAAAAGATTTACTTCTTCTGATCTTTTTTATTGTTGGGAATAATCAAAGAGTTTTTCCTTTTGATGTTGAAAGTTGAAATAAGGTAAAGGTAAAGGTTTTACTTAATGTAAGCGGAATTTTTTCAAAATGTTTGCTGGTACCCGGTACTTATCAGTACCCGCGGAATAATCTTCCTTCAGGTTGTTAATTTTTTCTTCAACAGTTTCGGATAGTATAGGAATTGAAGTTAACGTAGTTTGTGAACTACTTCCTTTTAAAATTAATGAAATGGAAGAAGCGCTTGGGATCGGTTATAAGATGCATTGGGTTAAGATGGGCTTAGTAAAATGAATTGAATGAGCGAAGTTTACTGTAGTACCAAGGGACGAAGAAGTACTTTTTCGGCGAGTGACTGGAACGGACCGAGAGAGACAGCTAAATATGTTAGAGTCAAAATTGGAGAGAGCTGTAATTATATCGTCATTTAAAATAATACTGTTGAAATCAATCGCACTCAACAGGTTACCAAGCTTAGTGAAGCTGGTATTGCGAAAAAGAAAAGTCATTGGAATTTTAGAGAGACTGGGTTTCTGAGAGTCGTAAGATAAGGTGAGGAGAAGAGGTGGGTGGTATATGTATCATTGACGCCACTTAATTGATAAAGGTCTGAGTCTGAAAGACAATCAATAAATAAGATTTCTTTGTCAGAAGTAGGATTTAAAGCTGTGAACATGTGGAAGGTCAAAATCTTCAACAATAAAGACGACATAAGACGGGTCAGCAGCGTCAGAGATGGAATTAAAGGCATCGGCAGCAATCTGTTGAACACGTTGGGAAGGTCTAATATAACAGCAAATTGTAAATATAAAAGAAATTATGGACTATTTAGTGAACGAAAGTTTACTGAGTATAGGTTTGAGGAATCGAAATGAGAATGTAGGAAATGTTCCAACTTTGAAACACCAGTTTGGATCAGAGGTAGTGCTATATTTAGGGTTAAGTTTACAAGACTTACTTTAAAGCTCGTTACGGGGCTTAATGTTACTGATACAGGACCAATGGGCAATAGTCATGGTTCCCAATTTAAAAACGTCTTCAGAAGGACTCAAAAATAGGCAGTTGTATTTCGAGGGGATGTCGAGTTTAAAGACTTATTTTTTGACAATTAGAGATCGTGATAGCGAATTTTTGGTGGAAAATTTCTTCATCCATGAGACGTCATCATGCTGGGGGGCACTATTGCCCCCCTCGATTTATATGGAGGGGGGCAATAGTGCCCCCGTTTCTGGATATTTTTTCTTATCTTTTATTCCAATCGGCAAGTTTCCAGAGTGTGCCGAAACGGTTAGGGAGTATCGGCGATGTGACTGCCGTAGATATAGTTGATGGTGATGTTCCAGGTTCGAAAGATAGGGATATAGAATAGATATTAATAGCTGGCTGACCCTTGGTGGCGGCAGGTTTTGTGAGTGTTTTGGGGTTGTTGTAGTTGTTGTGGTAGTCGTCGTTGAAGTTCGGTTCGAAATTATTGGTTCCTCTTAAAAATATTGCTTTAGGAAAGCAATTAGGAAAGTGTGGCGGGCGGTTGGGTTATTGTGAAGGGATAGATAAATTCAGCAGCTTATCAAGTAGAGATGTGTTGTTTACTGGTTGCGTATATGGGCTGGCTTCGAGTCTACTTTTCGCGGACATAATTTAATCTGAAATATCCAAAACTGCCTGCTTTGCAAAGCACGATGCTTCACTTTGGCTACTTAAATTGAGTTTGACAGTTTCGAGATTTTCATTCTGAACAGCAAATATAGCAGGTAAACTCGATCGCAATTGAATGATTTGACATCGATTTATCAGTTGCGTGCAGATCACCGAGAATAGATAGATGATCGCGCAAATACGCGTTTAACTCAATCGTTCGGGAGTTGATAGGGGACCCGAGAATATCGTCAGTTAGGTGTTAAGGTGATATTTGGTGACCATTTCATGATTTTTGGTTTGCTCACTTATCAACTCCAGGTGCTTTTCAATGCGCTTGCATTTCTTATATATCTCACTCACGCACTCCACAGCGTTACTTAAATCGTCGATGGTTTTGGCACGTCTAACTTCGAAAACTGATTTAACATTTTTTTCAAAGAGATCTTAATATTAGAGAGCAAAATGTTCGTTGAGTCACTGGGGCATTTGATCGCGAGCATAACATGCGAGAGTGAGATATGTTTACATAGCAATGGGCATAAGTTTACATAGCAATCACTGAATCCTCTTAAAACCACGGCTATTCTCTTTACGAGGAGGAGAGTCGTTACTGGTCTGTCCCATATCGAGCATAAGGTGTCGCCATCCCTATCTCCGATGAAGTCAAATATCTGGGTGTAATACTCAATAAAAAACTTCTATGGTCCAAACATGTTGACAGCCAAGCTGCATTAAAAGCGCTGCTAACCTCGTCCAAGTTAGTGCTAGAACTCAAGCTTTCTCTGAATTTGGTCGGAAGACTGATCTTGTCTGGGTCCCAGTTCACACTGGTATCCAGGGAACTCGGATGAGTTTGCTAGGCAAGGTTCAGAAGAAGTTTTCTCAGGACCTGAACCTGTGTTGGGTCTACATCATTTCCATTGATGCTTAGGTTGGCGTGAACACAAAATTCGGTGAAGCGCGATTACGGTGGATGTAGACAGACCAAACTATTAAGCCCGGATATTTGCAAAAAATCTGCATCTTTTATTCCATCTCTTAGGAGAATCGACTGTAGGATACTTGTAGGCAACCTTTCGGCCCACCAAGATTTTCCTAAACATTAAAATGTGTTAGGCTTAAGCGACACCACCGCCCGTCCTGCTTGCGGTGAGGAGGATGACACAGAAGAACACTTTCTCTGCTCGCATTATGTGGCGGATTTTCAGGGCTGACTTGGTGAGCCGAATATCTAAGCTCTTCATCACTGAAGCTCCTTCTCATCTTTCTCCGAAAGACGGGAAAACTAAGTCTGAATGGTAGAACAATAGACCGGTAGTTGTGTCTGAGCGCTCCATCGAATAGTAGCAACCTCCGACAAAAAAAAAGAAATATGTTTACACTCATCGCAGAAAAAAGGGCAATTGTTCAAAAATATGAACTTGTTTAATATGAACTGCAGATCTTCTTCCAATGCCGGTACAAAGAAATTGAAACGACTTTCTATAGACATCATTGCAGTCTATCAATTCAGCAGTATTGGTATCGACACAATTGTTATTAGCACACCGTTTAGCCATTTTTTATTTTGTTGCGTTGACGGAAATTTCGAGTTATAGTGGACATACATATGTATGTACATAATTATGCATTTATAAAATGTATATTTTGGGAATGCAGTACAACAAAAATTCAATGTTGAAACGGTATTTTGGAAACTTCACTGAATGAAATAAAAACCAATTCCTTAACATTTAAATACTTCTAGAGCTGGATATGGTTGGAGCATTGTTAAGTTCTCCTTCGAATTTTTAACATAAGCCCGCTAAAGGTATAAATTCGTAATTCTAAAATATTATGAATGTAGGCGTTAAGAAGTTTACTATAGTGAAATTTGGAACACAAAAAATACTCATACGTACATTGAAAAACAATGCACCCGCTAATTAATTGATGGAGACATTTACCCAATTCCTGCCTATAAAACCATAGATTTAATACAAGTACAAAAGCCAATGATTTAAATAACCACTACCTGATATTTTCAACATTAATAGTTAAAAAATTTGCCAAATAAATATTTTATTACATTGCTTATTTTATAATTAGAGGTGAATAGGACACTTAATTCAATTAAGACATCTTCTATTTATTTCAGCTATTCTCATAACAACGTAATTCCATTTACAAAACGTGTTGAAGTTGAAAATTGCATAGTCATAAATCTCTCCAAACTAAATCCAACAATTTGCAAATAATAATTACACATAACTTATTTATTGCACGGCCGCAATTCACCGCAACACTCCAATTAAACAGAAAACATGTTTTTCTTACGTCCATTCCTTATTCCTGAAATTCGAATTTTAATAACGACTTCTGGTTTTGCCAAAACTCACTCATGTGTGCGAGCGGTATTAAAAATATAATCACTAGTACGCGAATTTTAAAAACTGAGGGTGCACATGAATAAAAGCTGCTAAAGAATTGGCTGGGCACTACCGTGCCAAATTATGATACGTGAGCTGTTTACATGCATACGCAAGCGTGAGTTTCTATACCCTTCCTCTGGGTAAACAATTTGAGTTGCAGCAATTCGTGATTCTGAATTAATCCTTTTTTAAAGCTCAAGTGACTTTTTCAATGTTCCAAAGACCTCTGGATAAGAAATCATAGCAACAGCAAATAGTTAAGTGATTCTACCGAGATTTTCCGGAAAGGCTCCAAGCACGTTTTTCAAGGTTAAAAGGACTTCTGGATAAAACATTTCAGCAGCAGCAAACAGTTAGTGATTCTAAGCACATATTCCAAAAATGCTTTTTCAAGGCTCCGAGTAAAAATCCAGTTAATTCGGCCACTGAAAGTGAATTAACCTCATTAAATTTATGAAGGTAAAAATATATTTTAATTTTTACTGAAATAACAATTCGATGAACCGGTAGTATTTACTTAAATTAATTAAATATTTACTTGAAGTATTAGCTGGCAAGTCAAAACTCATGTTTTGCTTACAAAATCTAGTAAATACTAAAAATATAAGCTTATACTAGCAGTACTAGTACTTAATTAGACCGTTGACCATTTTAATTTTGCTAATTTTGGGGCCCTGACCCTGTAACTACTCATGGTATATGGTACTGCTACAATTGTAATTTAGTGTAGTTGCTGCTGCTGTACTTTCCAAAAAATTCTAAAAATTGTATGCCGCTAGCTTTGTTGTACGAGAAGTTAAATGAGGTTAAAAATGGCCTGAGTTGGTTCCTGGTAATAAGGGTGCAGTGCCAAAATGCTAGAGAACTTGGTGGTTAATAAAATATCTCGAACCAATAACAAATTAAGTGAAGAAACCGACTAATTGCTGTTGTTTTAGGGTTTTACCCGGAGGAACTTAGAACCTAGAAAAATGTCCATGGAGCCTTAAAACGGCATTTTTGGGATATGTGTTTCTTTTTTTTGTCGGAGGTTGTTACATCCGATGGAGCGCTCAGACACAACTACATGTCCATTGCATGCTTAGGCTGGACAACTGCAGAGAAAGTGTTCTGCTGTGTCATCCTCTTCACTGTAACCAGAACAGATAGTGATGTCGCTTACGCCCAACACATTTAAGTGTTTAGCAAAAGCTTGGTGGCCCGAAAGGACGTCTACAAGTTGATTCTCCTCAGAGATAGAAGAAAAGATGCAGACCTTTTGCAAATGTCGGGGCGCAGTAGCTTGGTCTGTCTACAGCCACCGCAATTGCGCCACCGAATCTTGTGTTCACGAGAAACCCGAGAATCAATGGAAGATATGACTAAAAATGTAGGCAGACCCAACACAGGTTCGGGTCCTGAGAAAATTTCTTCTCAACCTTGCCTAGCAAGCTCATTCGAGATCTCATTTCCCTGGATGCCAGTGTGACCTGGGAGCCAAACAGGATTCACTGTGTTCAGTCTTCCGACCAAATTTAGAGAAAGTTTGAATTATAGCACTAACTTGGACGAGGGTAAGAGGGTTTAGCAGCGCTTTTAATGTAGCTTCGGTGTCACTGCGATTGCAAATGCCTCTAGCCCTCCACTTGTTGTTCACAATATAGCGTATAACCATTAGGATGGCGAAAACCTCCGCTTGGAAAACAGACGCATATTCACCCAAGGGGTAGTAAAGTCTTATGTCACCGCGTTCGACAAAGACTCCAGCACTAGACTCCTATCCGGTTTTGGAGCCATCCGTGAAAATACCATGGCATTCAATCCATGGTTCAGAGTTAGATCGAAGCCATTCTGTTACCTGTGGAAAGACGACGTTGCAGTTTTTTCTACAGAAGGATTTCTGGTGTGTGTGCATCAGACAGCATATCCATAAGACAGGGGTCAAAGGATAATTCTCGAGCAAGTTCTTCAAAATCCCAGTGCCTATGGTACAAAAATCCACCTCTCTTGTACGCTTACACCCCATGATATATAATATTGGACCACAGAAGTTTTTTATCGAGGATTATCAAAGATATTTTACTTCATCAGATATAGGGATTGGTGACACCTTTAAGCACGAGATGGGACAGACCAGCGACGATTTTCCTTATCGTAAACAGAACAACCGTGGTTTTAGGAGGATTTACTGAAAGCCCATTACTAGTGCATCAAACATCGATCAAATCCAGGTATCTCTGCGCCTGAGAGCCAAGAGACCCTAGATTTGAACCGACAGACAGAACGCCGACATTATCCGCATAAGCTTGAGTGGGAGACGTAAGCAAAGAGTCTACCACCATACGCCATAAGAGGGGAGACAGAACACCAACTTGAGGGCATCCCCTATGGCGCAGTTTCCACAATCTGCATCGGCTACCAACGTCCTGTACATACGCATTGCTTTAATGCTTTAATCCACAACACCAAAGTTTACAGTTACGCATGCTATCAAAGTTCGCATTATCAAAAGCACCCTTAATATCGACGAAAATTCCCAACGCGTACTCCTTACGGTCAAGAGCACTTTCAGTCCTACCAACAATGTTTTGAAGCGCATTCTCGCAGCATTTTTCTGCTTTTAGGCATGTTGCATCTCAGAGAGGATGTGATTTGCGCACATGTAGCTTAACCAATCTCTTCAAACTTTTCAATAAAACTGGATAAATTCCATCCGGACCCGGTGAGTTGAAACTCTCAAAAGATGCAATAGCATATTTGATAGCATCATCAGTCACCACTCCCGATGCAATATACCAGCTGTGCCGCTGGTATGGCTGATGAACGCTTAGTAACCTGATAGCCCGGGAAGTGAGTCTCAAGTAAAAGACTGAAAGTCTCCGCCTTTGTCTCAGTGTACGTGCTATCAGGTTTAAGGATTGCATCAAGTTTACTTGGTCTGTTCCTTTGGAGATTGCGCTGAGAGATTCGACCTCTTCACAAAACTTTTTATAGGAGTAAGTTTTCGACTTGCGAATAAGTCTCTTAAAATCTGTTTGTTTCGATCGATAAGGATTCCAGTCTTCTACTAAGTTGGTTTTTAAAGACCGATTTAGGAGCTTCCTAGTTTATTTACGAAGACACTGCAGTTCGGAGTTCCACCAGGGTACCTATTTTCTGCGAAAGTTCAAAGCAGTGGGAGGTTATTCAGCTCCTGAGCAGACCTTTCCACTCCTTGTCTTGATCCAAGTTTGAGTGCAATTTTGACGAAGTTGTCAAGCTCCTCTCCAAACCGTGGCCAGTTCGTTTTTCTTGGATTTCTCCTCTCCTCTCTGCGAAGGTGAAAGTTCGCAGTAGATTTGAATTTCGATGTATCTGTGATCTGATAAGGTGCTATCTGGCGATACCTTCCAATTTATGATAGACTTCAAATGCCTGTTTGACAGGGTAACATCAATTACTTGCTGTCTTCTGCCTGTAACAAAGGTAGGTTGATGACCTACATTGTTGATAGTAATATCAGACCATAAAACCGAAGCCCAAAAGTCTATCTCCCCTTATGTTGCATTTGCTGCTGCTCCAAACAGTGTTCTTGGCATTAGCATCGCAGAACAAGACAAGACCCAACCTTTTGGATTCACAATACTCTACGATCTCTACAGCAGCCTTTGGGGGAGGGGGGTTAGAGCTTCATGGGAGAAATAAGCCGATGCAACGACAAAGGTTTCCCAATTATCATTTGCATGGTCCCTCGATGGAAATTATGTGTGATTTTATTGTACTAGCCACAAGCCTGCTACTTAAAAGGGCGGTAGCAGCCTTACAGTGCTGCAGATTAATTTGAGTGAACCAAATGGATGAATACTCTGGTACCGTCCACTATTAGCACTGTTTGAAATTGAAATGGAAATGAATCCTGCCAATATGCAGATAGGGACGCATGTTATACCTAGATTTGATGATCTCGGCAGCAGTCATATCTATACTCACAATCAGAGAGCTACCACCTTTTTTGTGACGGTGTTTACTCTTCTTGTGTGAACAGACAACCCAGGCTTTTGCGTCGAGACTAGGATTCTGGGTTTGTACACAGCCCTCCAGTGGAATGCAAGCATTTGTTGCAGCAGCCAGCTCCTGTTTGCCATGAGTTTTGCCGTGTTCAGACTTTGCATTACTCCAGCTATTATTATTGCCCACTGCGAACTGCTAAAGAGGAGACAGCAGCATCCTTATAGGCACGCTTCTTAAGGCACCTTAGCTGTTTTTCGTTCAACACGTGGTTTTTTAAATGCACACCTAGCATCAGGGCCGTCCGCGTCGACAACGTTCTGTCGACTACTGCATCATCAGCACCAGCATCATCTATTACCAGTGCACGTGCAGCACCAACAATAGGTTCGTCTACTCATACTCAAGGGTGAGTCCACTAAAACCGATTTCCGTCCATCAATGCTACTACCTTTGCTAGTAGAAGCACTAACTTCATTTGGAGACATGGCGTGGGCAGACACAGGAGCTTGAGGAGGTTTGTATCTCTTCACGAGCTTGGATCGCTTCCTCTTGCTTTTCGGTTCAGCAGAAGAGGAGGTATTGCCTGATGAAGAGGTCAGGTCAGCTTCCGTTTGTGAGACGTCCACCGACCTATCCCGTTTCACAGACGCAACCCAAGAGCCGGCCGGAGTGCTTGCGCCTTCAGCCTGTGAAGTTTCTTTGCGCCGCTGATCGCTCAGCAGCTTCCTTTACCTCTTTCGCTGCCCCTTAGTGCGCCTCAAAGCCAGCCACTTCAGGAGCCCGTTCAACCGTAGAGATGTCATGGGTCAGGCTGTCAGCGGCGGTGCAGTAAGTAGCAACATTACTCATGCTCAGTTTGCATAGAGCCACAAGAGTCGCTTGTAGGTTCAATGAATGTTAGGGGCCTCCAGAATCCGAACCCCAGCGGTAGTCGAGAAGACCACGGATGGCTTTTGGCTATTGCCAGTACCACATTATTAAAATCCTTAAGATTGTACATTTATCAATATTTTTGAGTTTTAGCAAATACTCCTGTAGGTTAGAGTACACTAACGGATTATTTTACAGAGGATAGGTTAAAAACCGTTGCCTCAAACACCACCTCCTTTATCCGGGCTTGGAACCAGAATGCTACTGGCGTAACAAGGCGGAGTTAATACTTAGAATCACCTAACTGTTTGCTCTTGCTGAAATATTTTACCCAGAGGTCCTTATAACCTTGAAAAACGTGCTTGGAGCCTTTCCGGAAAATCACTTAACTATTTGCTGTTGCTGTGATTTTTTGTCCAGAGGTCCTTGGAACATTGAAAAACGTCACTTGAGCCTTAAAAAAGGATTAATTCAGAATCACCCACATTTTGCAGCAACTCAAATTGTTTACGCAGGAAGGGGACCGAACGGTATGGAAACACACGCTCGCGTGCACACGCAAACGGCTCACATCTCATTATACCCTATCCTAAGGGTATATTAATTTTGACTCATAGTTTATAGCACCCCTTAATATTCGTCATAGACCCACAAAAGTATATATATTTATGATCAACAGCAAAATCTAAGACTATTTAGCAATGTCCGTCCGTCTTTCCGTCCGTCCGTCCGTCCGTCCGTATCAACCTTTGAGGCCTTTAAAATTATGCTTGGAAGCTGAAATTTGGAACATATACTCCCTAGGGTTCCGAAATGGTAAAGTGTTAAAATTTTCAAAATACGCAAACTGTCGGGCCCACAATTTAGAAAAAACCGTTTTAAGGCTTAAGTTAGAGAAATAAAGTTGTACAACCTTCACAAGATATGTAGATACTGCCCACCTTTATTAATTTGTCATATAAAGTTTTTTGCCACGCCTACTTTTTGTGGGCGTTTTTCACTAAAATGCTGTTTTCTTCGAAAATTTTCATAGAAATCGAAAAAAATATACAAAATATACAATATATTATGCGAATATTTTTCTCAATATATCGCCCATACAAAGTTTTTGGCCACGTCCACTTTTTGGGGGCGTTTTTTGAAAAAAATATTTTTTTTTCTATAAATTTAATAGAATGAAATAAAATGTATCCATCGTCTTCCTAATGCTTTTTTTCTTTGGGGTACATAGGGATAAGGATAGGGTATCATACTGTTCGCCCCAAGCGGACTGTTGCCTTTCCTTATGTTTTTAACTAAAAATTGTTTATGAATGGAATTACATTGTTATGGGAATAGCTGGAACAGAAGAGGTCTTAATTGAATTGGGTGTCCTATTCACGGCTACTTATTGAATAAGCAATGCAATAAAATATTTATTAGTCAATTTTTTTTTCTATTAAGGTTGAAAATATCAAGTAGTGGTTACAGCATTGGCTCAACTTTTGTATTAAATGTATGGTTTTATAGGCAGGAATTGGGTTAATGTCTCCATCGAATTAGTAGCGAGTGCGTTGTTTTTTCATTTAAGGTATGGGGTTTTTTGTGTTCCAATTTCCACTATATTTAACCTCTGATTGTGGAAACTTTTACTTTAAAAGAAGAAAAGACTACACCTGGATTTATAGTTTCCAAACACCAAATAACGCTGCTTTTGTTAACTCAATTAGCATCGAGTAACTTTTTGGAAGTAGTGGCTTAGTGGTTAAGTGCGTTGGACCACTAAGCGAGGTGTCGCTGGTTCAAATCCCGGCCCGTACCACCTTAAAGTTTTTATTCTCAACGTCTGACAAACATCCAAGGGTAAGAAATTTAAGGAGAAGCTTCTCAAAAAAAAAATTGACTTTCGGAATCAGCATTAAATTGTAGGTCCCTCCAGTCGCGTACAAAATGGTTGCAGAAGCGAGGCCGCCTTAAGGACCGCCTTTATGGGTCGTTTATGTCTATTTTTTTTTTAATCTCGATGGCTTGGGTTACCGGAGAGATATTCAAAGACTGGTTTTATAACTGTTTTGTGTCGAAGATATTTGAAACAGAAAAATTTGGATTTCCAAGGCCTGTTGATGTTAGATAATGCTCCAGGTCATCCACAAAAGTTGGCTCATCCTAATCTCAAATTCAAGTTCTTACCACCTGATACCACTTCACTGCTGCAGCCAGTCGAACAAGGTATAACTACACATTAATTACTTACTTTGCGGTAAATTTTAAATTTAACAAATTCTAACTCTATGGATATAAAAAGTGCTTGAGAGCAGTTTTCCATTAAAGACTGCATGCAAATTATCTCGATATCTATAAAGGAGTTAAAAAAGTCTACATTGAATAGGTGTTGGAAAAAATTTGGCCTTCAGCAGTTGAAAAAGAACAAGAGTTTGGCTTAATTTAAATCGTAATTGAAAATTGTAATCAACAGAATTCAAGTAGTAGCGGTACTGATGACGAGAGTGAAATGGATGAGTTAACAGTAAAAGTCTTGGCAAAAGGAATTGAGCCTAGCCAAAACTTTGAGTGCTTTTTTGTAAATGACGATCCTTCTACTGAAAGGCGATTAAAATTTAATAGGGAGTTCGAAAAATGCGTGTTAACTTACAAAGAAACCTATAGCAAGCTCTGTAAAAACAAAACAAAAATAACACATTTTTTAAACAATTATAGAATGAACACATAAAATCTTAACTAATTTGTTTAATAAGTGTATGGAGAGTCTGTATCAGGAGGACAGGATCCAGGTAACTCACGAGCTTCGACAAAACACGAACAACGGAACAACAATTTATAAGATTGCCGCACAGAGAAGAAGAAATGCTCAGGAAATTCGTTCGCTGAAGTTCATTAACAATGCTCAAGGCCAACTACGTGTGGACGACGAAAAAATTTTACACAGGTGGCGAGAGTATTGCGAGCAACTTTTAAACGAACAGTTTCCCCGGCTATATGTTCCAGGAGCCGCCCCCAACAAGGAAGAAGTGACCGAAATAACAGTCGAAGAAGTTGGGAAGGCGGTCAAGAACTCCAAGAAGAGAAAAGCGGTTGGGCCGGATGAGATACCCAGTGAGTTCTGGAAAAAGATGGGAGACATTGGGCTCAGATGGCTCATTATATCTCCAAAGGGGGAAAGTTATCTTCTTCCTTTGCACAAAGGAAAGGGAGATAATCGAAACTGTGATAATTACCGTTCAATTAAGTTGATATCACCCACAATGAAGATCGTTGAGCGGGTATTAGATCGCCGCCTAAGGCAAATAATACGGCTGTCTGATAACCAGCGCGGGTTTGTCGCGGCTAAATCAACCATAGATGCAATCCAAAGTATAATTGTCATAATGGAAAAGCATTTCGATTCCTTAAAGGATCCTGCATATGATTCTGGTTGATTTTGAAAAATTATTCGATAGACAACCAAGAGATCTTGTATGGTAAGACAAGGAGGAGTTCCTGAAAAGTACGTACAGAAGATCATGGATATGTACGAGGGAGGGAAGATGAAAGTCAGATGTCCTGCAGGAGTCACCGATGAATTTCCAATAAAAGTCGGTGTTCACCAGGGAAATGCCTTAAGCCCTTTGCTCCTTATTATGGTCCTAGATTATTTGCTTGACGGAAAAAGTGTATCTGCTATTCTTTGCTGGTGATGGAGGCATCATAAGTGATGATCCGTCTTCCCTGCAACGAGGACTTGAAGTTTGGGTAGATGTTTTAGAAGGGAAAAGGTATCGTATTAGCCAAAAAATATAGAATATTTTACTGCCCATTCTCTGACCCAAGCCAACCCATTCCAGACATTTATTTGAATGGGGTGGTGATTCTCAAGTGTGAAAGCTCAAATATCTGGGATCAATGATCAACCATGAAGCAACCGTTGATGAAGACACCAATCATAGTGTAAGCCTTGGGTGGATGAAGTGGCAGGAAAACTATCCGCTGTGACCGAAAAATGTCCCCTAAGCTGAAAGGAAGGCTCTAACCGCAGTTGTGCGTCCGGCGCACGCATACGGTTAATAATGCTGGATAATGTATAAAAAGTATGACGGCAAGTTGACAGCAGCTGAGATGAAGATGCTTCGCATGACAGCAGGAGTAACAAAGCTTGATCGAATTAGAAGTTGCAGAATCAGCAGAAAGCCTTCACTTCAAACAACCCATCTCGAAAAAAATTGGAGCACGACCGACTCAGTTGATATTGTCATGTTAAAAGGAGGGATCCTACGAACCCCGTCAAAAAGGCAATGGCAATCAACGTTCCCTTACAATCGCGTAAAAGAGGCAGTTCTAAAAACTGCTGGATCACACAAATGCAGAAACATCATCAACAGCATTTGATTGGCCTCAGTGATGAAGTGATCCAAAATCGGGAGGCCTCCAGATATTTTTTGAGGTCGAACCGGCGAACCCCACAGGCGGACCAGTAGAAATGCAGTGAAGTGGGACGGTTATGATCCCTATAATCCTGATCATAATCTCGTCGTTAAATGGAGAAAAGACATTTTGTAATAAAAAATAATTATTTAAAAAGTAAAAAAAATTGGTTTGCTTTTTTGAGGTTGTTTTCTTGTTTCGTTTAACACCATTTCGTTTAACACGCCATTTTTCACAAACGAAACGTCCGTGTTAAGTGAGGTCAACGTTTAAAACCTATATGTGAGATTTTTAATAATTACAATACAAACTTTGCTTTCTGTTTTAGACCTCAGTAGTTTTTGTGGCTCACTTGTAAGTCAAAGGCGATTTCTATATAAAAGAATTTAGCTGTTTTTAACAATAATGTTTTTGGTGTTTTTTATTTTTCCAAGAAGTCCTTCAAATCCCACAAGGAACTAATAAAATAACATAAAAAAAGGCTACAGTCCGCTTGGGGCGAACAGTATGATACCCTATCCATATCCCTATAAGACCAAAAAGAAAAAAAGCATTAAGACGATGATAGATAGCATTTAATTTCATTCTATTAAATTTAAAAAAAAATTTTTTTAAAAAACGCCCCCAAAAAGTTTGTATTGACGATATGTTGAAAATTTGAAAATTTTCAAAGAAAACAGAATTTTAGTGAAAAACGCCCACAAAAAGTAGGAGTGGCAAAAAACTTTATATGACAAACTTATAAAGGAGGGCAGTGCCTACATATCTCCTGAAGATTATAACGCTCTATCTCTCTAAGTTAAGCTTTAAAATGTTTTTTTCTAAATTGTGGGCGTGGCAGTGGGCGTATTCAAAAAAATTTTACACTTAGGAAGAATGTGGTCCATATTTCAGCTTCCTAGCTTAATTTTAAAGGCCTAAAAATTGCCTTACGGACGGACGGTCGGACATTGCTAAATAGTCTTAGGATTTGGTCCTGATCAAAAATATATATACTTTTATGTGTCTACGACGAATATAAAGGGGTGTTACAAACTATGTGTCAAAATTAATATACCCTTAGGATAGGGTATAAATATCTACTGCAGCTGAAAGAAAACTACGTCACAACAAACATTAATATTGTACAGTATACCAAGAATAATACATTCCACTCGTAGTAACGTGAAATAATAAAAACATGGATTGTTCAAGTTATCGAATAAGAGTGTTTTTAAATAAAATATAGATTAGTTGTGAGAGCTTATTGAACATATTTTAATTAGAAATAAATTACCAATTTTTTCTTCGGTTTTTATACCCTATCCTAAGGGTATATTAATTTTGACACATAGTCAGTAACACCCCTTCTTAATATTCGTCGCATTTCGATTATACCAAGGAGGGGGTGTAGATGATGATTTGTTGCGATAAAAGGGGACGTCCAGAGAAAAAGAATTAAAAAGTTCTCTGTAAAAAAGGCAATCGCATCCTTTAAAGATAGGTTACTAAAGTCAAAGGAACACCTTTCGAGATATGCGTTAATTTTGCGAAAATTTGCTTTATGGAAGTCGTAAGAGGTGAGATCTGTGTAAGGAATGGCCTGGAGTGGAGAGTTGTGAAAGAAGGAAAGAAGAAGAGGTGGATGAAAGTTATCAAT
The DNA here is from genome assembly GCA_963576555.1 of Ferdinandea cuprea. NCBI lineage: Eukaryota > Metazoa > Arthropoda > Insecta > Diptera > Syrphidae > Ferdinandea > Ferdinandea cuprea. The sequence goes on along the minus strand of OY754958.1, from coordinate 88,895,550 downwards.
AGTGGATAGATATAGGGGACAAAGCGAGACAGACGAGTTAATGGGAGCTATTGTATAATAAGGTCTAATTGCCTACCCATGTAATTTGAGACTCCGCTTACTTGAGAAAAACTTGAGTCGATCAAGGTGTCTCCTCCTTTTCCTTTCTATTAGAGGGGATAAAAAAGGTTAATCATATGATAGAGTCCATTGCAACTGAGACAGATTAAAGTCGCGGAGAATAAGGATATTGTCAAGGGAATCAGCTGAGTTGGTAATTTTGTCAGTCGCATCAATAGCAACTTGGTAGGATTCAATGGGTTGAGCTGGTACGATGTAACAACACAAAACCTTAGCAATGGGACGATAGTTGATAACTTCGTTCTTTGATCCTGTTTTGTGTATCGGGGTTATAAAAGAGGTCTTCCAAACCTGAGGAAATTCTCCTTTTGAAAGAGATAGATGAAAAAGGTTAGAAAGGGGCGAAAAGCGAAAGGTTGGAAAAACATTTCTTAAGAAATATGGCGGGAATACCTTCTGGGCCGGGTATGAATTCATCATTGAGATTTTGTAACTTTAATTCGATAAGAGTAGGATTAAAGCTACCGGGGAGTGTTATTTTAATTGAAACAAAGTCGATTTTAGTAGAAGTGGACACAGCAATGAGAGACGAGTCAAGGCTGTTATGTACAGCCAGTAGAACACCTCGACAAGGAGAGCCAAGGTTACGGGGCTTAAGATCGTCATCACGAAAAACATTAAATGTAGAGGGAAATAAATCCCGGTTCTTAATATCAGGGATAAGATTGGTTTCGGGCAGAGCATAGATTTCGAAAGGGAGGGCATGAGTTTGGCTCAAAACAGTGCGGATTTTGGAGCGAAGTCCTCTTACGTTTTGGTAGCAAAAAGTAAGAGGAAGGTTGTTGGGAGGAGGTACTGACAAAGATCTTGAGTAAGGGACGAACAAATTTATCTTGATCTTGAGTTATATTATCTTGAGTCAGGTTTGTTATGTAAATAAGCAAGAAACGTACATTCGTACATTCTTACATTCTCGTATATTTTCCTTTTTATCGGTTTTGAGATCGAAGTTAGGGAAAGAATTGCTAGTGGGGACATGATCAGGGTGAATGGTTGGGGTTAATTTGAAAGAAACACTTTGACGCCGTGGCTTGGGTGCTATGTAAAGGGGAGACTGATGAGGTTGGTTAGTGATATGGGTGGGAGGGGCTAAGTTGGGGAATAAGTTAGTTTTAAAAATCCAATTAGTGTCGGGTTTGGGATGGGAGTAGGGGACGAGTTTCGATATTTTCTTACTTAAACTAGAGCGCTATTTAGTTCGGGATTTGGAAACGGGGTTAGGTAACTTAGAAATGGATGTATTACTAAGATTAGTTCTCTCCTGATTCAAGGTAGGTTTGTCCATCCATTTACACATCCGCATTTTTTCAATGTTGAAATTAGCACCGGCGGGATTTTGGAATAACCACTCGTATCTAGCAGGGAGGTCGAATTTGAAATTTCGATTACCTTTGTGGTTAAAAGGCAGGAACATTTTACATTGGCTGATGGTGATACCGTAATTAATTGCGAAGAATTTCGTTATCCAAGAAATATCGGCGTTTTGGGCGGTGCCTTTGATGAAAACTAAAGTCGTTTGGATTTCAGAACTTATTTTATTCAGCCTGCGCCTCCATTCATCTGGTGTCCAAGTAGTACAAAATTGTTAAATGACGGAGGAGTTGACGGTGAGATAGTTCTGGACTCTTGGATTGTCATCCGATTCGGGGGAAAAGGTGGTTGTGAAACTGGCTCTATTTCGGTTTCCAGTAAATCAGCCAAAATGGATGCTTTGGAGTATACATTCTGGTGGTGTTGAGTGTGTGTTGGTAAATCGTCGATTTTGCTGCTAACCGTTTCAATGAGGTTTTCGACATCAAAAATGGTTAATTGTGTGGCAGCCAGATCATCGCTCACTCGTTGATTCTATCAAAGATTACTTCGGGTATAGGATCCGGCCGTAATAGAGAAGGTTGTTTCTTTGAGGACAATTGAAAATGAACCTCAAGGTCTTCACGCAAGGCGTTAAACAATTCGCACAATTTCTGGTTTGAGATGTTATGAGCGGAACTATTTGCCTTATTAATAAAGTTGAATAGGTTGACAATGGAATCAACCAAATCAGCTGTGGAACGGCTGGTGAACTGCTTTTCCATTGAGTTCAATTTCGAGGAATGAGAATCGGCACAAGCGAGCAGGTAGGCATTTTGGTCCTCAAAGGAATTTATTAAGTTTGATGAAAACTAAAGTCGTCTGGATTTCAGAACTTATTTTATTCAGCCTGCGCCTCCATTCATCTGGTGTCCAAGTAGTACCAAATTGTTAAATGACGGAGGAGTTGACGGTGAGATAGTTCTGGACTCTTGGATTGTCATCCGATTCGGGGGAAAAGGTGGTTGTGAAACTGGCTCTATTTCGGTTTCCAGTAAATCAGCCAAAATGGATGCTTTGGAGTATACATTCTGGTGGTGTTGAGTGTGTGTTGGTAAATCGTCGATTTTGCTGCTAACCGTTTCAATGAGGTTTTCGACATCAAAAATGGTTAATTGTGTGGCAGCCAGATCATCGCTCACTCGTTGATTCTATCAAAGATTACTTCGGGTATAGGATCCGGCCGTAATAGAGAAGGTTGTTTCTTTGAGGACAATTGAAAATGAACCTCAAGGTCTTCACGCAAGGCGTTAAACAATTCGCACAATTTCTGGTTTGAGATGTTATGAGCGGAACTATTTGCCTTATTAATAAAGTTGAATAGGTTGACAATGGAATCAACCAAATCAGCTGTGGAACGGCTGGTGAACTGCTTTTCCATTGAGTTCAATTTCGAGGAATAAGAATCGGCACAAGCGAGCAGGTAGGCATTTTGGTCCTCAAAGGAATTTATTAAGTTGGTGTTGTAACTTTGAATAATTGTCACTAATTAGTGCGTACAATCATAGTGGTGCCAAAATGTTTTCAAACGTATTTCAAATAATTAGCCTACATGTTGATATTTGAAACAAACCTAATTATTTTTTAGCACATATAACGATGTCCTCCTCTACATAATTTTTGACTCATTGCCCAATCATAAAAATTGTTTGCATCGTAATTCAATATACATATATGTAAAACCAGTGATTCTTTTGGGATTATAAATTCCTTTTTTCTTAAGTGAAGGTCTATTCTCACACCATTTCAAATTACAGCCCATCAAAGTGGGTGGCCTCTAATTTAAAGGTGTAGCCTCTTTACCCGCTATAACTTCTAAGCTATCACAGGTACAGAAATGGTTTTGTAAATTTTGGAAAGATAATTTAGTAGTGCATACAAGTCCGTGCAGCAAAAACAAATGTATAATACGATAAAATCAAATTATAAAAATTCGGTGTTCCATTTTTTTTACTCCAAATTAATTTTTCTCAAAATTTGTACGTAATTATTTTTCGGCAATTTTTCTTTCGAGGGTAGGTGGAAAATCTTCCATGAGACCATATCAGGACCAGCCGCGCATGTTTATATTATGAGATTCTTACTCACTAAGCACGTCTCCCTTCAAAATAATTTATACCACAACTATGTAATTCCTATCTAGTAGTTCTCATTTCCGTGCTGGCAACCTCCCAGCGACTTCTTTACTTGCAACTTCCAACAAAACGCTAGAACATATTTTTTCTCCCCAAGGGCTTTTCCAATTTCATTCTGTATTCGATAAATCTGGTCGATTGTAGAGTGTTTAATTCTGAACCCGAATAGGTGATCAGTTATTAATCGGCGCTCTTCGATAATCGGATGTAACCGTTTTAGTAAATTTGTTTAAATACTTTTGGTCTATACAATTTTTTGTCATAGAGGGATTTTCCTAGACCTCAGTTATTTTCCAATGTCGTGGAATGTACAATAACCTAAATGAAGCATTTATGGAATAAACGAACATGATTAGTGTTTTCTTAGACAACTCTTTAATCGTTGCCACCAAATCGTATCCAGGAGCCTTGTTTATCAGATCAAGACAGTGTTTATTCATAATAAGGGTATCTAAAATCCCTTTAATGCGGGGTAGTTATAAATAAAAAAATGGTGTTCCAAGAGATATCTTGAGATTTTATTTGCGTAGTCTAAAAGAGTCCTAGTTAGTTGTTAAACTAGATAGTCTAGGAGAACGCTCCTTTTCCTGTAGGCAGCTGCTAATAGTCATAATGACTGGCGATTGACCAGGGTAGAGATTGAAGCTTTCCTCAACTTTCACGGAGCTATCAGTCACACCCTTTGCGATATAAAAACCTATAAGGTCTGGAGTTTGCGACGAATATTTGCAGATTATCCAGCTCGAGTTTTGTGCTTCGTGAATGTTCAATACTTACTAACTTAACAGTCTCCCGACCCGTGAAGAGTCCCTACCTGCGACACGGCAGCCTTCCATCCTCTGCGATCCCGGGCACGCTGCTTCCAGTTATCCAGACCAAGAGCTTCGGCATCCACGATGGTTTGGTCCTGAAAACGGATATTCTGTCTTCCTTGTCGTCTCGAACCTGGGGGCTGGGATACCAAGATTCCTTTAGCTGGACCATTATTGTCCATTCCCTCGATGTGGCCGAGCCAATATAGTCGACGAGTTTTTCCTTTTTGGACTACATTCACATCTTGGTAAAGCTCATAGAGTTCGCGGTGGTATCTTCTTCTCCACTTGCCATCCGCGCACATATCTGGCGAAGAATTTTTTTTCCGAAGGAGCCGAGTATTAATTCGCCTTTCCTGCTTATCGTCCAGCACTCAGCGCCACACAACAGAACTGCCAGAATAAGGGTTCTATAAAGCATAGACTCTTTGTTTCGCCAAACTGAAGTAGCAGCGGTTTCCTAGGGTAATTCTTCGTCGGATCGCCACCAAGTTGTCATTCGTGAAGTTGATATTCACATCGAGGCAGAAAAACTCCTTAATGACCTCGTAAGTTGCTGCTATCATCAGTGACAGTTTCTCCTCATCGGTGGACAGATGTTTGTCTCTTTGTTGATAGCATGTAGTTGGTATTGTCCTCATGTACATAAAAAAAAAAATTCTTTGCCTGTTCTTCAATAACCGTGAAAACCTCTACCACGGCACTTTGGGAGCATCCGATGATATCATTATCGTCCGAATATACCAGTAGCTCGACGGATCTGTTGAAGATAGATTGTTCAAGGACGAAATTGAAGAAATCTCACGACAGCGCTTCTCCTTGCCGAAATCCGGTGCATGTTTGAAAGAGTTCAGACGAGCTGCTGCCAAACTGCACATTGCACCGCGTGTTATCTAGTATCTCGCCACACATCTGGATCAGTTTTGACGGGATCTCGAATTTGGCCATCGCCACAAAAAGCTCCTGACGATGAATGCTGTCATATGCGGCTTTAAAGTCGATGAAGAGATGGTCTGTCTCGACTTGAAATTCGTTGGTCTTTTCCAGGATTTGCTTTAGTGTAAAGATTTGGTCTACAGTTGATCTGCCGGGCCGGAAGCCACAGTGGTACGTGCCGATTAGTGTGTTGCAAAAAGGTTTGAGACGTTCACACAGTACGTTGGATAGGATCTTATATGCGACTTTAAGCAGGGATATGACTCGATAGTTCTTGCAAGACATAGGATCGCCTTTCTTGTAGATGGACATATGGAGCTGATGGTCCCGTCATCGAGCTTGCTTCCCTCCACCCAAACTTGGTTGATGATTTGGTGCATGTGCCCTACCATAACATCACCTCCGTATTTGAAAAGCTCTGCAGGTAGACCATCAGAGCCGCCGGCCTTGTTGTTCTTTAGCATTTTTAAAGCTAAGCCAACCTCTTCACTGAGTGGACGTGGGTTCTCTTATTGCCCTATCCCTCTCTCTACATTTTGTCCGTATAGCAGCTGCTGGAAACGCTGCTTAAATACAACTACTATTCCCTGCGCGTCGGTGACTAGCCTTGGCACTTGCTTGGCTTTCTTATACAACTTCCGGATGTTATTTCGGTCCCGAGACTCTTCGATCCCCTTGAGCTGGGAGTCTACGTGCTCTGTTGCCTTCCTACGCGGGATCTTCTTCTCCTCCCTTATCCTGGCTCGGTACTCATATATGTGTATCTTCTGTCATCTTTTTCTGGTATACGCAAACATCATCATGCTACGGGCTTTTTCTCTGGGATGGCTGGTATCCTAGGATGGCTTCGGCTACCTCCCTGATGATGTCGCGATACTGAGACCACTGATTGTTAGCGTCTGCGGCAGCTGAATGCACAGTGGAGAGTTTCTCACTCAGGCGCTCTGTATAGGCTCTGGTAAGCCCAAATTCTAAAAATTTGGCAATATTTATATTTCAAAATCGAAATAAGTCCAAATTCTTAATTTGGCTTTATTTCGTTTCAAAAACTGAAATAAAGCCAATCTGGTATTATTTCGGTTTTAGAATACTTAATTATTTCGTTATGGTTTTGGAGCCCCCCTACTTGGTTTCACTGTTAGATTTGGAGTAGGCACGTATGCAAACTTTGCTTATACCCAATAAATCTTTTCATAAACCCACCTTCGCACCTACTCCGAATCTAACCGTGAAAACAAGCAGTTGGTTGCAGGGGGCAACAGGCTCGCATATTCCATCCGACGAAAATTTTAGATTACAATTTTTTGGGCTTTATTCTTATTAATTTTTTGACATTATTTCGTTTCGCATAGTGAAATAAAGCCAAATTGGTCTTATTTCGTTTCTGAAAGTGAAATAATGCCAAATTTGGAATTAATTGCACGTCACTGTCGCTTATATCAGAGGGATGAAATAGTATTAATGATTTTATTTATTATAAAGGAAATTAATTTATTTTATTATGGTGTTAATATTATGGAAAACTTACGCGAATTTGTATTTTAATTAAAATAAATTGATTTCAATTATTTTTAAAAGTTTTGTTTTGGGTGTCAAAGATTGTCAGTTTGGCACTAAAGTTATTTGTTTAGTAACTGATTCTGCAGCGCTGCCTGTTTCTTTTTCTAGTGCTGCATTTCCCTTTGCTTTGCAATAGTTTAAGTGCTTAAAATTTGGCAAAGCCAGTTGAAACGAACTATACAAATACTCTGTAGGGGCCCGCGTGTGTATAACAAAAGCAAAATCGAATTAGAGAACTAATTCATCAGCCGTTCTACACAAATGTGGAATGCTTTACAACGCTCCGTTTTTCTTACATATTACAGTTTATACACATTTGTGTGGAACGGCTGATGAACAATTCAGCCGTATATTTCACTACATGTCCGAATTTTGGCTTAACGGTGAACTGTTCAAAATGTGGAATGCAACTGGATATTTCGTTTGAGCACTTGTGGTGAAAATATCGATAAAACAATGACAGGCAAGAGACATTAGCAAGAGAAGATGAGTAAGAGAGTCAAGTGATTTCGCGATCTCTCGGTCGTCAATAAGTTTAATAATTGTTGGGAGACCAGAAGGAGTGAAATATATCTAGCATCGCTTGACGAAGCCTTGACATTTCGCAGCGTTCTAGAAGACATCAAGTATGTGGTCACTCCAACTAAGGTTGCCATTAACACACATACCAAGAATGGAAAGTCGTTCGGTTACAGCAATGCAAGTGCCATTTACAGATAATGGCGGAATACTTAGGTTTCGCTTCAATGAAAGCAGACAGCATTTTGTTTTGGAAGCATTAAATTCCACTCTGTTGGTTTTACCCCCATTTAAGTAAGCTGTCGGAATTTAATAAGCTCACCATGCCGGAAGATGAGGATCGTTGGCCAGAAAACTAGGCCGTGAATGGGATTAGAAGTGTAGGAGACAAACTAGGGCCTTGGGGAACCAGCATTTATTTTGTGGGTTGAAGACTTGAAGCCGTCCAAAACAACTTGAATTGCAATTGTTATTATTATTGGTAATATTATTGTTGGTAATTTCTAATCCAGTGAAGAAAGGTGTCATCTATTCTAAAAGCACGCATTTCCGACAAAAGAGCTTGAGGCCAAACTCTGTCAAATGCTTTTCAAATATCAAGCGCAACGATCTTACTTCCACCTCCGTGGTGAATAGATTAGTTCCACGTGTCGGTTAAATATGTCATCAAATCAAAATCTAGATAGCATAAAAGGACGATTTATCAGCGTTTCCGTGGCCTTGGAAAGAACAGACGTAAGTAAAATTGATCGGTAGGAGGAGGGGGAGGAAGATTCGACTTTTTGGGACGGACTGGAAAAATGCTGTTTTCCATCTTCTGGAAAAGAGCCCTGAAGAATAGGACAGATAGAGAAGCTTACGCAATGGTTTTCCTCCGCGTGGAAGAAAACATCTTTAGAATGATAGGGTAAACACCATCTGGGCCAGCGGACTTGTGAATTTTGAGATATTGAAGTTGTCTTGCCACAGTACGAGTGCGGAAGTGAACTTTCCCCACGGAGTGTTGTATGCGCTCGAGCACTGGGGGACATAAAGGACAATCTTAGAATGTTGAGCTACAAAATGAGCGGCAATCAGATTGGCTTTATCCGAATAGCTGACATATGAGGTGCCATTGCAAATGAGTGTCGGAATAAATGATGAGACCGAGTTAAAATTCCTAAAGAAGCCGTTTAATTCATACCATTTGGATTTCTCGTATTGCCATACGGTTCTTTTAGGAGCTTGTTCTTTAACTTTGTGGTTGGAGTACGAGAAATTGGGCAATATGGTACAGTGGTCTGACGAACCTAGAGGCGATAATACATTTATGGTGTACTTATCTGGGTGAGAGATGAGAAACAAGTCCAGTGTGTTGGCGGTTTGACTACTAATGTCCGGAATTCGTGTCGGCTCATTTACAAGCTGGGTTAAGTTCTTTCTCCTAGATCTCAGCGTACCTGCTTTCGGATGTTGTCTGTCCAGAATGACGAAGCCAATTCGAATTGTGAACATTGAACCCGCCCGCAAAAACGATTTCAGTGTAAGGATAAAGTTTTACAATTCGTGTAATGGAATCGGACAACTCATCAAACTCATTAAAAGTACGATTACGGTCCAAATTTGGGAAAATAAAATTAAATTTCGGATTGGAACATTGGCCGTATTGTGGTTGAAGTTGGTAGGCTACATCACTACGTATATATACGGCGAGACCACGATGGGGAAACAATAATGGCACTAAGTTGTAACCAGGTAGACTAAATTCCGACGAATCAGAATCAACGCTAACCTGAGTTTCACTTAGTGCCAAAACAGCTGGTTTGTTTTGGGAAACATGGGCGTACAGCCAAAAAAGATTCGCTCCTAAGCCCCGAATGTTACTCAGATCTACTCTAAAGGTTCTAAACATTATAAAAAAAACAAACACAAAAAATCCAACACTGACGCTACCTAAGCAAGTCCGTGCAATGTAAATTCTATGTTAGCTTTCCAAAACAAATTACCGCAGGTGTTATGCCCATGCAGCCATTTGCCTTGGTCTACCAACAAAAATTTATACATACGACCTGCTATTCGCCAGTTGCTGCGCCTACTTACTTACTTAAAGGGCTCCCGACCCGTGAAGAGTCCCTGTCTGAGATACGGCAGCCTTCCACCCTCTGCGATCCCGAGCACGCTGCTTCAAACTGTCCAGACCAAGCGCTTATGCATCCGCGATGGCTTGGTCTTTAAAGCGGACTATCGGTCTTCCTTGTCGTCTCGAACCTGGGGGCTGGGATTCGAAGATCCTCTTGGCTGGAGCGTTCTTGTCCATTCGCTCGATGTGGCCGAGCCAATGTAGTCGACTATTTTTGGCTTTTCGGACTACACCAACATCTTGGTACAGCTCATAGAGTTCGCGGTTGTATCTTGTTCTCCATTCGCCCTCCTCGCACACAAGACCAAATATCCGTCGACGGATTTTTTTTTCAAAGGATCCCAGTATCAACTCTCCTTTCCTGCTTATCGTCCAGCACTCGGCGCGATAGAGCAGAACTGGCAGGATAAGGGTTCTGTAGAGCATGCACTTTGTTCTTCGAGTAAGGAGTTTTGAACCCATTTGTTTTGCCAAACCGAAGTAGCAGCGGTTTCCTAGGGTAGTTCTTCGACGGATCTCCACTAAGATATCATTTGTAGAGTGGATGCTTACCCCGAGGTATGTAGATGAACTCCTTAACTACCTCGAAGTTGCTGCTATCAGCGGTGAAATTTTGTCCTAGTCGGTGGACAGATGATGGTTGATTTGTTGATAGCATATATTTAGTCTTGTCCTCATTCACTTAAAGGGCAACTAGTTTCGCCTGTTCTTCAATAGCTGTGAAAGCCTCTATCACGGCACGCTGGGACCGACCGATGATATCTATATCGTCCGCATACCCAAGCAGTTTTACTGATCTGTTGAAGATACTGCCTTCCGTGTTGACACCTGCCCTGCGCAATATCTGCTCAGTAACAAGATTGAAGTAATCACACGACAGCGCATCGATAGCTTTCGACTTATTTGAAGACCAGGTCTATAGGGATATCCTTCGGTTGTTTGAGAAGAGTTGGTGGCAGATGAGCCCTTGATGCGTCAACGGCAGCACTCACATCCCCGAAGTGGGTTACTGGCACCGGAATTACCGGCCTACTGTCCTAGGGTCAAGAACAGAGCCTGGCCCTCCAGGTTGGGGGTTGTGCCGTCGTAACTTCCCGACCACGTCAAAAACAATTAGTTATGGGAAAGACTATGGCAGCCTGGGATATAAGTGTACCTCAGTTGCTGCGCCTACCCAACCATAAAAAATACGCAAATGATATGAATCACTGTGTACTAAGTATGGTCAAGCAGAAGCAGTAGCGAGCGAGTTGGAAAGGGGGTAAAGGGACCACACGCACTGTACACTTCATGCAAATTTTTTTGTTTTTATTCACACAGCACTGAGCACTTGTTATGTATGTTTTTTGTTTTTGTTTGCCCGCGACTTAATGATTGAGACAGGAATCCGTTTTAAAAAAAACAACTTTATTCTTTCACAATCAAAATCACAATACAACAATTTTCATGTGGTTGCAATATTTAAAGCCTCTGTCCAAAGAAAGACTATGGGAATAGAATTTAAAATGCATGAAATGAAATGTAAGCAAAAATTAATGTCCGCACATTCGAGCAAATAAAAGTTTAGGGTTACAATACATTATGAGGCAAGTTTATGGAAAACAAATGTTTAGAGTTACAATTTCTAGATGCAAATATATCATGAGGCAAATTCGTAAAAAAAAGGTTTAAAGTTACAATTTACATGTTAAGGTATATTAGAAAAGTGAATCTATGGTATACATATATTTATTGTATATACAATATACATGTTATGTTACATAACTCCTCCCGTCCTGGTGTGAAGCGATGGCCAAGAGAGTCTGACGCTAGAGGACAGGATGCTGGAGCTTCAGGATCCGCCTTGTAGCTTATTTGGGGACCGGCGATGATTTCTGGTTGGCATCGACGACGTTTTATGAAGCGAGTTAAGTAAAGTACAGATGCTAAGATGGTCATGAAGATACAGGTGAACACTGGGAAGTTTAGCTGACTGCCAGAACCTGTGCTTAATTCAACGATGTTTCTGTTGGCTATGTTGAACGGCTCTAATTCATTTATTTTAAAATCTCCTATGACATGAGAAGAATTAATAGTTGTGAATATTGAAGGAATTATCTGAATTTTATCCCAAAATATATTTGATCTGCTTTCATATACTACGTTGTTAATGGTGACTTCGCATTCCTCATAATGCAGCAACACTGTTCCTGAAATAGTTTTGGTGTCAATTCCGCCGGTTGTGTAAATGTTAGTGTCAGGTAGGTTTGTCATCAATATGTAGTTTTCTTCTGGTTGAGTAATATACTGCTGGTTCGGGTCCCTAACTAGCGTACAGGTAGCTGCTCTATTTTTAATAATGTTAGGGATGCATCTGTCCAATGTGATATTATCCATTTTCCCTTTTTTGCAGTAGTTAACATACTCAATCACCAAGCATGGTTCGTCAATCAATTGGATATAGTAATCGTTAATAATAGCATAGGATTTAGGTAGGTTTATGGTTAGTGTTTGATTCAAAGGTAATTTTATTAAATGATATAGGTTATAGGGTTCCGGGGATAGGGTAGGCAGCTTTATGTTGAATATAATGTTTGACTGATTATAATAGGCCTGAAGAATCAGAAATTCATACAATTGTTCGTCTGAAGTGAATTTTATGCTTTGTTTAGCGACATGATGTTGTAAAAATTCTAACTCATTCGGATTTAGAATTTGTTTGGAGATAATATTAAGCTTTGCCAGATTTATCGATTCAGTGATTTCTTGTAAGTGGTTTGATAATATTTCAATATTGTAATTAGTCTGATATATATATTGCATGTATTGAAAGTTTTCCTTTTCAGTGCGTATTTTTTGTGAAAATGTTAATTGATATTTTTTCAGGTAATCCTCTAGATCTTTCTGTTGTGAATTGATATGGTTAGTTATGTTACCAAGTCTTTCTATCATTTTATCATTTATTTGTACTTGTCTTGTTAGTTCTTTGTTCATGTCATGTTGATTAAATTGTAAGGTTCTTATTTCGTTATTTATCTGTATAGCATCGTTGTCGTCCATGTTACCTGTGATACCCTTTATTAAGGATCCTATTCCATTAACTAACCCACTTTTATTTCGATAGCGGGGTAAAAGGGTTTTGAGCTTATATTTCAATTCTCTAAACTTTAAGTTTGTAACTTCTCTCATGAGACCGAGATTTTTATTGCTATCTATAAGTTTTACTGAAGTCCTTATATTGTCAACATTTTCTTCGTAAGCAGTTAGGTTTACAATATCTATGAATTTTACGTATGATACAATGACTCGTGCTTGACCTAATTTCATTGTTAGCAGACCTTAACTCTTCGTATGATCCTGAATGTCTATTCGTTGGCTCATAATTGGCGTTAACCTGAAATTTACGTTTTTTAATTAATTTCTTTTTATGGGCTTTCCTATTGTTACTAGTAAAAACTGTTACTTTATTGTTTGTTACTACCTGTAATTTCCTGGCTCTTGGAGTTATTTTGTTTCTTCTATTGCTATATTCGTAAACTACATCATTCTTATCGCAATCGGGTGGTGTTTCGCGGTTCGTATTTAATTTATCAATTATTGATTTGTTATGACTCTCTATCTTAACTTTAATTTCGTCATATAGCTCGTCCTGATAATGCTTTAATTTATTTAGGTAATCGTGTTCTGTGTTATGCTGTATAGACCTCTTAAACTTGTATGTCCTTCCCGTTATTAGTTTAAAGGGCGTTAGGTTTATAGCTGAATGTATCGGGTTGTTATAAGTTATAAGTGCTTCGTTCAATATGTCCGAAGGTATTTGACGATTATTCTTATCATAGATAATTCTATAGATTTCGGTCAAAGTTGAATGAAATCTTTCAACTGGGGAATTAACCGTAGAATTTAGTGGGGTTGTTAGATGCAAATGTATTTCGTACTGTTTGCAAAATCCTTTGAATAAGTTTAATGTTAGATCCGGAGCACAATCGGCTACGATTTTCTTTGGAATGCCGTGTTGGGAAAAGAACTGCCTTAAGGAGCTGATAATATTTATGCTATTGCGTCCGGTTAAAACGAAAGCTGAAGCAAATTTGGAGAATTTATCAATTAGAGTTAGTATCTGTATACTGTGAATGCTTTAAACATCCAAATGTAGTATATCGAGAGGTTTACAAGGGGTTTCGGTAAGTTCGTATTTAATTTTGGATGGATGTCTATCATACTTGAGCAGTTTGCATTTTTCGCAATTATTTATTGTTTTTATTATTTTCTCTTTCATTCCTGGGAAATAGTATGGAGGTGATTATAGGTTTCGTTGATACCGCGATGATTATTGTCCAGGTGGTGCTTATTTATGAGAGCATCTTGATGATCAGTATCAGTTACGTCATATAGTTTTTCCATACAACGTATAAGTTTATATATTTAGCTATTAGAGAAATATTTTGAAGAAACTTTTTGAACTGTCCTAAAGGTCTCATCGTCTGTGTAAATGCCTGTTAGCTTACGGGGGTTGAGATATTCCTTAAATATTGATACAATTACTCTTTCATCTAAGAGATCCGGTCGCCTAAATATGCGTCTGTGTTTTGTCTCAAAGAGCACATTATAGATCATGGGAGGTTTGACTAAACAACTTGTCCTGTTTAGAACTAATTGTTCTGAAAACTCATTAAGAGCCCTTTCAGATATGTAAATACCGTCGTCAAGGTTTTCGCGAGCAGAGTGAATCGTGGAAATATTAGAATCTTCTTCTAAATCACCAGCGTTATTTTGAAGGGATAGATTTGAAATTGAAGGAAGAGAGGTTGCAGCGGCTGTCTGATTGACATTGAACTCAATACGACTAAGTGCATCGGCATTTGTGTTAGCCTTGCCCTTTTTGTACACGACTTCATAGTCGAACTCCTCTAATTTTAAAAGCCATCGAACAAGCTTTGAATTAGGTTCTTTTAGAGAGAATAACCAGTTAAGCGGCTTGTGGTCCGTTACGATTTTAAACTTCGGACCAAACAGGTAGGGTCTGAAATATTTGGTCGACCACACAATTGCCAATAGTTCTTTTTCAATCGTACTATAATTCTGTTCCGTTTGGGACAAGGTTCTTGAAGCGTAGCAGACTGGTTTATCTGAACCTATCGGACCTTGGCTAAGTACTGCTCCAATAGCAACATTACTAGCATCTGTGGTCAAATTGAAATCTTTTGTAAAATCGTGGTATTGCAATAAGGGGTCGTTACTTAATATGTCCTTACAGTGCTCGAAACGTTTGGTATATCATTCATTTAAGTTTATTCTGGCGCCTTTCTTCAAACGCTCTGTTAGAGGTTTGGTAATATTGGCAAAATCTTTGATAAACCTCCTATAATAGAAGAAGAAAAGTGGAAAACACGATAATGTCATCCATGTATACCAGGCAAAACATTATCCATAATCCTTTGGAAGGTCGAGGGGGCGTTTTTAAGCCCGATCGGCATTCGGATGTACTCATAGTGACCATGGTCAACAGTGAATGCCGTTTTTTATATGTCTCTGGGGTCAACCTTCTATCTGGTGAAAGCCGGAGGCCAGATCTAAAGTAGTAAAATACAGGCATTTTCCTAACTTATCGAGAATCTCCGTAATATTCGGCAATGGGTACCGATCGTTTTTTCATTTACCTTACGGTAATCGACGACAAGTCTCTATTTCTGTATACCTGCCGCATCACGTTTTTTGGGTACTATCCAAATCGGGCTGCTCCATTGGGAGTAGCTAGGTCTAATTATGTCTTAATCCAATAATTTCTGAATTTGTGTTTGAACTTCCTCCTTATGAACTTGTGGATATCTATATGACTTTGTATAAACCGGGATGTCGTCTTTTGTTTTGATTTTGTGTTTAACAATATTAGAGAATGACAACTTCTGACTTTCCATAAAGAAAATATCATCGAAATTCCTGCATAATTTTAGAATTGATTTCTTCTCTTCATCGTTAAGATGGTCTACTCGAATTAATTTGGTAATGTCAGTTTCGGACATATGTTTAATTTGCTCATGGCTTTGGCAAATACTGATATTATTTTTTTCTACGAAATTTTCGAACTTTTCTGATCTAATTGGTTGTTCTACAAAAAGTTTTTGATCAACCTGGGAATTATTTATAACTTCTATTTGTCCGTACCAATCATGGGACTGGTACATGCCTTCTGGTATTTCCAGAAAACTATTTATTTTTGTTGGTTTTATGTAAATCTCTCCGTTTTTTATATCCACCGATAATCTTGCCATTATTTTGGAGTTTCCTGGGTTTTTAGTAACTTGTTAGGCGAATCCATAGTTGCAGATAATTTTTCTAGGGTTTCAAGACCTAATAACCCATCAAAATAATTATGGAATTTAAACAAGAGAATTTTTATGGGCTCATTAACTTTAAATTCGGGAAATGAGAAAAAGTTAATTTGCTTATTAAGTTTATGCTTATTAAAAATGGCAGTGATTGAAACAGGATCAATATCTTCGTGATATTATGGATTAGTTAAATCAGGATTGATAAAATTAGCGGACGCTCCGGTGTCTATAAGAAATTTCAATGGAGCAAAAGGAACACGATCACTGGCCGCGGAACGGAGTTACGTGTTTGGGCGTCAGTGGTCAGATCGGCACTTCAATTTCTGAGTCTGGTACTACATCCTTCAGCAACGTGAAATAAAATCAAATTGATCTTTTTGCTCTTGACCAACATGTCTTAAGTCACTGAAATTAGTTTTATGTATTTTATTCCACAATGTGTAAGCAATTAAATATGTTCGGGGGATATGATATTATACAATAATTTAAAATAAATGAAATACAAATTAATTATAAAATTTGTCTTCGTAAATTTCAATTTTCTAAAAAACTAGAAGAATAAGACCAATATAGTTTTCTGTGTTCGATTAGAAATTACTAGGGCAGTAAATAAAAGAAGCAAATTTAGTGTTTAATTTTCCAATTCTGAATAATTAATGTACAATATTTGTTTTAATTTTTTTTTTTTAAATTTTTGAGTTTAATAGTAATTTTTTCAAAAACTATTAATAAAAATAACTTATTTTAAAAACAAATATGAAAGAACTGGCTTTCAAAAATGATATTGTTCTTTTTTTCATTTCAAGTAATTTTTTTTAAATGTCGCTCCTGTCTAAACGGGGCAGGATAGATCCCTCCGACGCGACAGAATGCACACGACAGATTTTGCAGGTAGGGGCTTTAAAAAGGCTTTGAAATATTGGATGTACACACACATTATAATTGATGGAGACCATAATTAAAATCTTTTAGATGAGAATAATGGGTATGTTCTTCATTTTGTTGACACATTACAATCGTTAAACATATCGCCCGTAAACACTGAATGTCCCACCCACTTCAGTGCATCAAATATATATGTATACTAGCAACCAGACCAGGCAAACGTTGTTTTGGCATACAAATTATTGATGTGGTATATGAGTGGAAAAGGCATGGAGCGCTGCTAGTTAGTTTCCAGAAAACAAAAATTAAAACGAACCGCACCTTTTCGCATTTAAATTACGACTCGCCGGTTACCTGTCGCATACAATCTGTCCCAATCTTGCTGGAGCTCCTCCAGTGACATATTGCCATCCATCAAGTCATTACCGATGGTTTTGTCAAAATCTTCCTCAAGGTTCGGAATTCAGATCAGGGATTCTCCGTTGATTAACCTGCTGTTGCGAAGCTGAAACGATATTGCTGCGTAAGCCGAACAATGTTATTGCAGCGCGCAACAGCAATATCACTTCAACAAAGTGCAATGGCTTTGCAAGTTGAACGAACGGTGAAATGCGTTTGTGCCAACACTGTGACACAATATTTTTCCCCCCCTTGCAATGAGGGAAACTTCCTGACGGTTCTTTATTGGTGTTGTTCTAGGACTAAAGTATATCGATTTACTTAGGTACATACGGAGCTTATGTATGCTGCAAATTTCTTACTTTGTACATAATAAATTTTAAAACCTACTATTGACTATTAATATAATTAATGTTTATTCAAATACATACTTAATTTTACATGAAATCTTAAGTCTAACATTTGATATCATTATTAGTTATGTTTATTTAAATCAAAACGTAGTTTTAGATGAAATCCTCAATCTAACATTGGTTTATTCAAACAAAAACATAATTTTACATCTTAAGTCTAACATTGGTTACTATTATTATTAATGTTTATTCAAACAAAAACGAAGTTTTACATCTTAAGCCTAACATTGGCTATTATTATTATTAATTATTGTTTATTCAGAGAAAAACGTAATTTTATATGAAATATTAAGTCTACAGCACTAACATAGGTAAAGAGCTTAAGGCTTAAAATATCTTAATCTAATTATCAATAAATTCTTACATCAATTCCTTCAAAGTATACATGACACTGTCCTGGTATCATGCCTTAAACCCGGGTGGAGAAAACGGCGAATCCTGACGCTGATAGTGTCGCTGGGGCTCGTTTTTTGCTTCGCAGTTAAAACTGCTCAAATGGAGGGTTTGCAAACTCGATATTGGCATGCTGGCCGTTGCGAACGCCCCTTCTGAACTTCAGAAATCTCAGTAAAATGATGACGAGGATAACCACTATTGCCACGGTACTTATTGATATCAATGAGTACCGGTGGAATGACAGTTCCCAGCATTGGTCTGTCCCAATCTTGCTGGAGCTCCTCCAGTGACATATTGCCATCCATCAAGTCATTAGCGATGGTTTTGTGGTTGCCAACTTTAATGGTGAAAGGTCTTGGTGTGGCCAGGGGTTTGGTCTTTCTGGATGCCATTTTCAGAGCGTCGACTAATCCCGAATGGTTCATAACTGGTTGTTTCAGTTCAGCGGTGACTTCAAAGTGTGGATGGTAGCCGAACTTAATTTCCTTGGTGTTGGCTCACAAGGTTGCGTCATCTTAAATATTCCTGAGTTCTCCAATGTAGCGTTAAAGCGAGCCTGTAATTGAGGTTCAGGACTTCAGGGATTCAGAGATTTTTAAATTAAACAGCCATTGGTTGGCTGACGTCAATTTCAAAAGGAGGCCATCGTTGATACTGCAGAAGCTCGACCAAACAGTTTGTGGACCCTGAGGTTAGAATTGGGCCCTCGTAACAGAAAACTTCAATCGTAGACTCTGTTTTCGCATTGGATACTGATGTGCATCGTGACTGCTCTTGGTGGTGGAGCACTGTGAAATATGCGTGGTTCTCAGACTCAGAAATGTACTCATATTTCGTATTTATAACTAAGGTTAAAGGTTGTTCGTAAACGATATACCTTGTGGATCTCATAGCGTAAAGGTTCCGGTAAGGGGATGGTGATTTTGATTAACAGACTTCCTTCGTTTGGGAACACCGATGTTTTGAGGTTTTGGCCGCTTGATGTAGTACAAACAGTTCTTCAAAAATTGGCTTCTGCTTTGATACCATTTTGTGCAGAACGTCCGTAATGTTGTCTACGTCCAGGATGAATGAATAAAGTTTGGCCTGGTAGAGGTCATTATGGATTGAGAGCTCTACTGATTGTCGATTCTGGATCTTTGTCACTTTTGACGTGGTAACTGACACTAGTCCGTGTATATCACTTCTCATTTGTTGAAGTGCTGAAATTTGAGAACGATTAACTCAGTACTCTTACCCCTTCTGCTACGCTGTTCACTGCCAACGCCAATTGCTGAATGGGTTTGCTCAGCTTGTTGAAATTAGAGCCCATTACTGATATTTCCCGTCACATCAGCCGTCAATTCAAAAGGGAATTCCATGGTTACTTACATGGAGCAACAAATCCATCATCGAGCATTTTTTTACCTGGGTATTGATCTCGTCTCTGGAAATTTGTGGTAACCTGTACTGTTTTTGGTTGATTGGCCCTTGGTCTGTTTTCGTTAGAATATTATGGGCAAGAACATCCGTATGAGTTACCGGGTCACCTTCAAGTAGGAAAATGTCGTTAAATGGGAGGCATAAGTTTTCGACACACGATTCCTCCTCTTTATTTAGGTTAGGTTAGGGTTTAGTAAAGTCAATAATTTTAAAATCCTTTCAGTGGGATTTAGCCTACTAACCTGAAAAATGGGGGGTTTCTGGTTAGTATCACATAATAACTAAATCTTTACTGGTTTAAATTAATGAATCGAGGTACGAAAGTGCTATCTATTGTGAAATTTTCCGTGTTGGCATTTAATATGGTGACGAAAATAGTACTGTTTTTTACTGTGGTGATTGTGTTAACTAAATAAATGTACACCCGGCTTCAGCTCCTGGACAAGTACCAGAATTTCCTTTAGGAAAGATGAATGGTGTTTCCGTTTTTTAGGCTTGGGACTTGGATCGTTTGCGCTTTAGTCCACAATTGCTGAGTCTTGCCTTTCTTCGGATTCTGTATCTATTTCAACCCTGTGTCTCGACTGCGGCCCATCGCGTTTCTCTTTCTTACTTATAAATAATTTTGTTTGCTGAGAAATTCCTCCTCCATGTCGTCCGTTGACACCAAATGCATATTGTTCGCTTTGATAATGTTTTGACAGCAAACCCTATCTTCTTAAACGTCATCCCTATGCCCGTAAGAACGGCAATTTTCGCAGTAGGGGGTATTTTTGTTCTCTACAATCTGCGTAAGTGTGATTAATCTTATAGCAGAAACTGCATTTTACCTGATATGGTGGGCCTGCGTTCCGAGTTTGTGTAAGGAAACTTAAACTAAATTACTTGGGTACTGTGTTGCTGCGGCATGTAACGGGGTGGAAATGTAGTGGGGGGCCTGTGCCGTAAAGAAATTGGGTTGGTGAGAGTTAGATTCAGAGCTGTAAGAGTTATTGGTGACGAGGAAGGAACTTTGGTTAGTATATGGGTTTGGGAGGGGTTGGTGTCCATAAGACTGGTGCTGCTGGGTGGGGTATGATGGAAGTTTATATCCACTAGGCTGCCACCCCGACACTGGCATACTTGGCCTCAACATGAGTGCAGTAGTAGGCTCCTGTAAACCCCTTTTAAAGGCTCCTATGGTAGTTTTTTTTATTTCTCTTGGGAGCGTCCAGGTCTCGGATTTTGAATAAGTATCGCATATAATTTCTGTCACTTTACTTTGTAGACCTCCCAGTCTTCTAGTGAAGGACTGTATATCTTCACTACTAAAATTATAGTAATTAGAGACGATTACTGGTCTTCGTTCTCCGCGTTTTTCCACTGCAACCCCCGTTGGCAGGCGTTTACGAACTCGTTAACCCTTCCTGACAAATCGGGCGTGCTAGCTTCAGAAAATTGCGGAATCAGACGTGAAACCATTTTGGTAATCCCCTCGTAAGGTAGAGTATGGTATATGTCGGGGGTCAGCGCAGTTTTCAGACACGGAGAATATATAGGATAAAAAGCCAATATTTTTAAAAAAAATTGGTAAAACATCAATAAAAAATGATTTTAAAATTATATTGGATAAACATCAATAAAAAATAATTTTCAAAAAGGCGGTTGCAGGACAGTTTTTAGACACATGAATACGAATCTGTTATTATTATTATTTAAAATTAAATCTGACGTCCCAGAAATTTTTGGGGATGTCACTAATCAAGGAAGGTGTGTAAATAAAATAATATAATTTACATTATCTCTAATTAGTTGTTTAAGAATTTTAGAGTATGTATGACTTAAATAAAAGCAAGAAATATTGTTATGTCTACCAAAGGCAAAGTAATTAGAAATTATATCTTGAGATTCAGTAGAAATGTCATCAAAAACTATAACTGAATGAGATGGAATTTCTTCTGGTTGAGGGAGTGAATTTATTGTTAAGCTTTAAAATTTTCTAGACTCTAAGTTACGTTTTACACATACTTTATTATATTGTTCAATTAAATTTTCGAAATATTTATCTTTGTTTTGATAAGAAGTTTTTGAACAAATGATAACGACAGTATGGTAATTTTTTGTAATAATGTTTAATAGAACATTAGTTTTGTCTCAATTACTTGACCCACAAATAATTGTTGTAATAATGTTTGGAAATAAATTATTAAGCCTTTCAGGTGGTTTAATGGTGTTTTTATAGTTAATTTAGAATTTTTGTCCAAAGATTTGATTTTTATAAAATTAAAAAATTATACCTGCGTATGCAGTACTTGATTTGTTAATGGATTATATGAAAAACTATGGATTATAAGAAAACAGCATTTTAGTAAAAAACGCCACAAAAAAGTAGGCGTGGAAAAAACTTTATATGACAAATTTATAAAGGTGGGCGGTACCTTCTTGTGAAGGTTATAAAACTCTATCTCTCTAAATTAAGCTTTAAAGCGGTTTTTTTCTAAATGGTAGGCGTGGCAGTGGGCGTATTTCAAAAATTTTAACACTTTACCGTTTCGAACCCTTTTGAGTATATGTTCCGAATTACAGCTTCCTAGCATAAATTTAAAGCCCTCAAAAGTTAATACGGACGGACATTGCTAAATAGTCTTAGGATTTATATGATGGCTATTAAGGGGTGTTACAAACTATGTTTCAAAACTATATCAAAATGATAGGGTCTAAACGTCTAGGTTTTGCGCTTGTGGTTGTAATTCTCCAAGTATATTCTTTTACACTAGGAATAAAACTTGTATAAAAATATTTCCAATTTCTAAAATACGTGTTGAAATTTGTATTATTAGATATTTGTTTATTTATATTATGTTCAAATCCAACAGAAAATTTTACTTGTGACATTCTCTAAATTATTTCGTGTTATTCGTCTATTAGTAATACTAATAGACGAATAACATTTTTTATTAAATATGACTCCCTTATTGTATATATGCCATCCTGCATTACTTAAGGCTAAATCATTAGAAAAAGTTGAAAATCCTTTAAGAGTAGTTGTAATACCAGGATTTTCAATTGAATCTATTTCAATTGAATTAATTGAATAAGAAATTTTACTAAATATGTTTAATAAATAATTATTTACAAAATTTATTTTCGATTAATCAATTTCATCTAAGATCTTTTAAGTAGCATCATTCGCAATTAATTGCCCCCTAATAATCAAAAGACTCTTATGAGGAAATGTTTTTATGTGTTGATTATTAATATCAATTATAATCGATCTACCAGGTGTATTAAGCTGTGTAGTATTAGCTGGGATATTATCATAAAATTGATAACTCTCGATATCTTTTTCTTCAGTTACAATATTTCATTTCTTTTATTATACAAAAATTAACAATTTTAATTTATTTTACGAATATGTAATCTAATACTAATTTTTTCATGTCTAAAATCAATTAAATTATCACCTTGATCAATTCGAATATAATTACTAAAGTTTCTATAATTCTACTAAAGTATTTGCTGGAATAATTTGTTTACTAAATCCTAATAGAGAAAAAACTTTTTGGATTTATTAGAATTTTCAAATAATGATTAATAAAATCATTAATATCATCAATCTCATAAGACCCAGTTGGAAAAATAATATCAATCAATTTTTAATTTTTTATATAGGTCAAAACATTATTTTTTAACAATTCAGATATATTTGGAATTGAATTTTAAGTTTATTTCAATAAACATATTTCATAATTTGAATTTTTATCTAATTTTATGGCTTCATCAAATTCCCATGAAATTCTTGAAGAATTTCCATCCAAAGAAATTGTAGCCATATTTTCTATTTATTTAGAAAATGTTTTCATTAATTCATTAATTTTTTGATGAAGATTATTATTTAAAAGAATAAGATTTTTATCTATTTCAAAATATTTTTTTAATTTTAATTGGTATTTTATTTAAAGCAAATGAATCATAATCATCATAATGATAATAAGCAATACAATCAAACTTTTTCTTATAAGCATGTACCATAGTCTTACAGGAATTGAATCTATTTACAAATTTTTTTAATAACCAGATTTTTTAAGTAAAATTTTTAGCATTTTCTTCTAAAGGCTAATTATTATGACGAATTTTTTCTTCTAATAATTTTTTATTAGTTTTTTTTATCATTGTATGCTCTATATAAAGAAGTGCCTATTATTATTGCTGCTCGTATAGCAGGAATTATTGGAATTTATGCTGGTAGAAAACCTCCAATTTTCTCATTATTATTCATACTCTGTAATTGCATTTTTGATAATTTTAAAGTAAAAATAGTTTTCATATAATTTTTAATATGTTTATTAATTGCAGTTATTTGTTAATTAGATAATGGTAAAGGGGTTTCATTCATTAGACTTTATTTAATTCTTCTTAACTGAATTGAGAAATAGGAACAAAATATGATGTTCAAAATATTTACCATGTTTTTGTTCAAATTGTAAATTTTCAGCATTTTTCCCCATACCAAATTTTCTTTTTACTTTCATTGCATTAGCTGTTAAATAAGCATTCGCTTTTTCACCCATAGTGGCATCTTTTTCAAAAACTCTTTTCATTGGTTTTTCTTCTAAAATTTTATCGGCTTCGTTTCTTTTATTCAAATCTTTATATTTAGAATATCATGTTCTTTTGCAGCCTCATCTAGTTTATTAATTCATTGCATATATTTCTCTTCTTTCAAATGAAGGTTAGTACCAGGTCCTAAATAATTATAACCTGGGCTATGTAATTCAAATGGGAGATATTTGAAATTTTTTTTTAAATTTACTCAATTTTCTGAAAACTATTTTTTTTTTAAATGGTTGTAAACTTAATTCTTTATAAAAAATGTATAATAAATCGAGACAAATTTTATAGAACCACATTTAACATCTAAAAAGACAGTCTGAGAGCTAAGAAAAGTGATGAGATTGCATGAAGATATTTTTAATCCACCTTCAGTAAGTTTATTTATGTAATAAAACGTAATATTAGAAATGAGCAAGATCAAGATCTGTATATTCAATCCTGTATAAGATTAGTAAATAAACAAAATTATTTAGAAATGTTTGACGAGATGGTAGAATATATTATTCAAAAGTTTAAGGATAGAATAACACAAAATACAGGCTATGACTTTCGTTTTATTGTGGAATCCGGTTTTCAACGAGATGTATCTCAACCACTTATTGGTGGTACTTTTATTAAATTCAATAATAAAAATTGTATAAATATTCAAAATAATGATAATAAATGTACTTTATATAGTATCCTTTATTTAACACATCAAAGGGATATTGTAAAAGATCCACAAAGACCATAAAAATACAAAAATTATTTGAGAGAAATAGATGAAATATGATGAAAATAATGGAAAATAGAATATAAAATATCCCTTTGATATATCACAAGCAGAAAATATTAAAAAATTAGAAGATTATTTTAATATTACTATGAATTTTTATCATTTTGAGTATGATGAGAAATACAATGATTTAGAACAAATCCAATGCTTATACATAAGTAAATTTTTTGACCCAAATATTAATAAATTATATGTTAATGTTTTTTATTTACAAGAAGGTAATACTTGTCATTTTATTCCTATTCAAAATTTATCAGGTTTTCTGCGTGGGAAAATTCATCATAGGGCTCATCGATTAATTATTTGTAAGAAATGTTTTACAAAGTTTAGAACTACTTGAAATCCACAAGCGATATTGTTTTGAGAAAAAAAACTGATGATATAAATTAACGTGTAACATTACCAACAGAAGAAAATAACATTTTAGAATATATAAACATATGAAGCAGAAATATATCATCCATTTACTTTATATCTTGATTTTGAATGTTTATGTTTAAAAAATGCGATATTTGCTAAAAAGAAAACCAAATTAATTAATGAGCATGTACCAAAAAATTATTTTCTATTAATATTAATCTTATGTAATTAATATATTTACTACCATCATTTGAGTTAATTCTCTTTTATTGATGATCATAGCCTTGTTTGTAAGCATTTGTTTATACCCTATCTTAAGGGTATATTAATTTTGACACATACTTTGTATCATCGCTTAATATTCGTTGTAGACCCATAAAAGTATATATATTATTTGACGATCATAGCCTTGTTTGTAAGCATTTGTGTATACCCTATCCTAAGGGTATATTAATTCTGACACATAGTTTGTAACACCCCTTAATATTCGTCGTAGGCCAATAAAAGTATATATATTTATGATCAGGACCAAATCATAAAACTATTTAACAATGTTAAGTGTAAACATTTTTTGAATACGCCCAATGCCAAAGCTAAACTTAGAGAGATAGAGTAATATAACCTTCAGAAGATATGTAGGGACTGCCCTCCTTTATAAGTTTGTCATATAAAGTTTTTTGCCACGCCTACTTTTTGTGGGCGTTTTATACTAAAATGCTGTTTTCTTCGACAATTTTCATAGAAACCGAAAAAAAATGTTTAGCAAGGTATTTAGCTAATATTTTTTCCAATATATCGGCCATACAAAGTTTTTGGCCATGCGCACTTTTTAGGGGCATTTTTTTCAAAAAATATTTTTTATTTTTAATTTAATAAAATGCTATCCATCATCTTCTTAATGCTATTTTCTTTGCGTCTTACTGTTCGCCCCAAGCCTTTGCTTATGTTTTAAAAATAATTTCTCCATAATTTTCAAAATCATTGTTTGTTATTGCTGCTGATGGTTTTTTAAAGTTAATAGTTCCAACAAATCTTAATTACCTACATATTTTTTACCATTTATATATATATCATTATTATTTATTTTTAATTTTATAATCTCTAATTAAAAGATCTTTTCCATCAGCAGCCCTTCTTATCCCGTATATATTATCGCAAACTTTTTCATTTGAAGAATTTAAAATCAAATATCTCACTGCAATACTTCCTATTTCTTTATCAACATATGAAATTGGTTTTGATAAATTGAAGTTTTTTTGAAATTGAAGTACTAGCTGGTGGTGAATAGATATAAAAAGTTCTGGCTGTTTTGACGTTAATGGTAGTAATTTTGAAAAATCATATTGCAGTTTTTTAACCTGATCACTATGTTCATCCTGTTTGTCGTTGAAAGCTCTTAAATAATTATTTGCTGTTGGTAATGCTACTTTGAAGCTCATTTTCATTTTTACTTTTAAAAAACTATTTGAAAACAAGTATAATAATTGGACTGATGAAATTTTTGAAATTAGTGGTATCCACTTTACTACACCTATTACTTATTCAATCAAAGACTTAAATAGTGAACCAATTTTAGGTAAATTTTATAAATATGAATTACAAAAAACTGAATTCTAATATAAATTTCAGAACGTTATTTATTATTATTTCATTTATTTGTTCTACAATTCCTTGTACTTACCTAAAAGAAATTTAAAACTTGAATTTGTAATTGTAAATACAATAATTACATATTTTACCTAACGAATCACTTAAAATATCTATAATTTGTTCATCTTTAATAAAAGGTTTCAATTCATCTTTAAGTGTATTTATATCAATATTGCGATTAGTTATTTCCTTTAAATCTTCGGAACATTTAAGATTGATAATAAATTTATCAATTTCTTCTTTTGCCTCTTCGCTTATAGTGTCTATAACTATTTCATCTAAAATATTTGTAAGCTTTTTTTAAGTAAATTTATTCCTGATTTTGGACTTTTCTTATTTATTTATGTATCATTTTATTTATGTCCATTTATTTATTTATTTATGTATGTATTTATTAATTTAAATTTTTATAAAGAAATACAAAAACGTTTTGAACTTTTAAAAAAGTATTAAACTTTATCTAATTTATATATATGTAGGTATATAATAATATAATTTTGTAATTAAGTTGTATTAAGAATATTTTTTTAATTCAATGAATTATGTTTATATCCTATTTATTTCCTTTTTATTTTTTTAAATTATTCACAATATTTAATAAATATTGATGCTTTTATTTATGTTGTAAAATTTAATTCAAATAATTTATCATCACATATATCTTTATCATGTTCAATCTCATATTTTTCAATTAAATAAGCTGATAAAGTATTTTATAAATAATACCTTTTTATATAAGTATAATTATTTTTTTTATTTGGTTCAACTGTAGCTTTATATTTGCTTTTAATTTCTTGAACTTTTTTTTTCGTTTACTTTTAATAGTTTCATATAACATTTATTATCTTCATTAATATCTTTTAAATATAAATAATTACTATATTGTATTTCACCATTATCATAGAAAGTAAATATGAATATTTTACTAACTGCTTGAAATACAGTCATGACATCAAAGAATGTATCTTTTCTAAATCTTCTGGTTAATAGCTTCCGATACTGAATGAAATCATCGGCCTCATTATTATTTTCAAAAGAAATAAAATTATGATATGCTTCAAGTCCATCTGCCATATTTTCATTTTGTTTTATTTATGATTGTTTTTATTAATTTTAATTTTTATAAACAAAATATTTTTTTAATAAGTATTAAACGTTAAAAAAAACTGATTTCTTAAAAAAAAATCCTGCTTATAAAATAATGGATATTTAAAATTTAAGGCATATTTTTTATTTAAGTATGTGGTAGTTTAATTTTTTATTGATGTTTATCCAATATTATTTTAAAGTATTAAAATATGTCTGAAAACTGTCCCGACCAGGAAAATAAGAATAAATTTAGGATTTTTGACATCCCCGGAAATTTCGGGGACGTCAGATTTCATTTTAAATAATAATAATAACAGAATCGTATTCACGTGTCTGAAAACTGTCCTGAAACCGCCTTTTTTTAAATTATTTTTTATTGATGTTTATCCAATATTATTTTAAAATCATTTTTTATTGATGTTTATCCATTTTTTTTAATCATTTTGTCTTATATTTTCTTCGTGTCTGAAAACTGCGCTGAATCCGGCATATACCATACTACTTCCTAGTACTGCTGCTTGCCGCCGAACTTGTACAAACTTTAAACAGAGTCGTTGAAACTCTTGGTGAACTAGTGTTTTCTCTAGGCGATTCGACACTTAGCTTTATTTGAGTTGCTGAGTATGCCGTTTTCGTAATGGGATGACAGGGTTTCTGCCCGCAAGGCGTGGGTTTGAAGGCCGCATTTCACCTTTATCCGTAACTTTTATGCACGGTTAAACTAAGGTTGGGTTCCCTCTTCAGCTCGCCTACCTATTGATCAACTTCTTCAATGGCTTTCCATAAGTGCTTCTCGAGATTCTTACGTACCCACTCACTTTGTTTAAGATTCTGTACGGCTTTGATATACTCCTTTAGAATCGCGTCAGTTGTTTCTAAGCAAAAATTCAACTGGAACCGTACCAACTCGAAGACCTCAAACTTTAGAATATCTTTGGATTCAGAGAGCAGAGTGCCGTTTAAATATTTTATTTCTTGTCTATTTCTTGCTCTTTGAGTTCTTTCTTTATTCGCTCGTTCTCGTCTCTTAATTCGTCGAGTCTGGCCTAAATTACGCTGCAATTGTCGCTGTCTGGCCTCTATAAATAAAATTCTACCGGCCAAAGTGTTAGTTTCCAAAAAGCAAAAACAAAAACAAAACGAACCGCACCTTTTCGCGTTCAAACTACGAGTCGACGTTTACGTAGACGTTCTAGTAGAAACTTGGGTTGGTTCGGTAGTCAGATCAGCAATTCTCCGTTTGTTGACCTCCTGTTGCGAAGCTGAAACGCTATTGCTACGTAAGCCAAACAATGTTATTGCAGCGGGTCATAAAAAATCATTAAAATTTATTTCATATCGATAATTATAATAAATTTACTAATCATCAATCCTTTAACGCAATAGAATGTACAATATTTTTTGTTATTTTATCTTTCAAACAAACTGGATGGTTTGCTCACTGAATGCTTTTCAGTGTAGCTCAAATCTAAGCTACAAACAGACATCGTTTGGCCTTGAGATTTATTAATAGTAATTGCATATGCCAATCTAATTGGAAATTGGAGACGTTTAAATTGAATAGGCACATCTGTTGGTATAATTGGGATCTGTGGTAGTAATCTATTTTCACCTCGGAATTTGCCTTTTAAGATAATGGCTTCGATAATGTTTTTCATTAAATTATTAATAACTAATCGCGTACCGTTGCACAGTCGTTTTGGAATCAAATTACGAAGCAAAAGAACCGGAGATATAACCTTCAGTTGTAAATTATGTGGTGACATGCCTGGACCAAAATCCATGGAATCATTTTCTGGAAAAATAATGATAAATGATTTTCACCAAAAAAATTGTATGGCACCTACCGTTATTTCAAACGATAAAGCAAACAATAAAAAGGTGCTGCGAGATGTAACCCCAACAACCTTACACTTGAACTTTGAAGAAAACCAAATCATCAGACAGACAAATCCGTCGAACCGTTTCGCTATACGGCGCCCGGACAGACAGACCGACGGGCGGCATTCGCGGACTTTTTTTGACTTCTCTATAGTCGTAATATCATCCCTCATACTCAGTTTGAGTTCGAAATTCCCGCACGATCGCAATAACTTTCTTTCGTATACTAATGTATACGAGAAAGTCAAAAAATATAAATATAATTTGTTTGGGATGGACAACCCTTATCACTTAGGGACATAAAATTCTTAGACCTACAACACTGTGGTGTTATAAAATATATTGATAAAATGTAAATAAATAATAACAGCACTGAGAAATAGTGATAAATTCACTATGAGAATAAAATTAACTTGGGAGTTGCACTAAAAAATGAATATGATACGTATTACAGTCACTGCTACGATCCGGGCACAAATAAAACCAAAAAAAAATCTATTCCGTTATTTTTGCTAGTTGACGAATGACAACGGGAGATACCTGGTGGGGATAACTAATTTTCAGATAGATCTATACATGAAAATATACGTGAAAATTTAGAATTGTATATATGTTTCAATTCTGAATCATGAAAAAATAAAAACCAACAAATTTTACCAAAAAGCAAAAGAAAAATTAAGGTGGACATCCCTTAACATTTAGGGGTATGAAAAATAGATGTTGGCCAATTCTCGGTTGATTGTTCAACCGGTACAACAATTGTCTGTCATAATGTAACTTAAGCCTACAAAGGTGTATGTTGAATTTTAATTTTGCAATCCATGACCCCATACGTACTTAAGAACTTGTTTTTTTATCCCTCTGAACCGCGTTGGAATCTTTTCCCCATAAATAAACGGGACTAGCGACTTTCTAACAAAGCTACTTGGGCTGCCGGAATCAAATAGACAAAAATAGGATTTATCCTCAGTGCACTTGTTATGACGATCATCAAAGTCAACACATACCATCTGGAATGACTTCATTTTCTCAGCTATCTCCTCAAACTCCCATCCTCTCTGCCATCTCCTCGAATCCTTCAATGGCCGCACGGTCGCGTGCATTTCTCTCTTCGGGGTGCTGCTGGACTGCGGCAACAGCGGTTTTTTTCTTGGGGCAATTTTGATGGAAATGCCCCTTCTCGTGACACTTAAAACAGGCGTTCATTGATCACTTCGGCTTTAGGCGCTGGCTCCGATAGTGGCCAAACTAAGAACAATTAAAGCACCTCACTTGCTCTTCGGTGCAGACTGCGCTGGCTGCGATACTCTTTTTTGGGGTCATGACAGCGGTTCGGTTGACTACGGTTTTCTTCGGGGGGGGTCGGAGGTGCGCTTGCCCTCGTATCTGTCCAGGAGGGTTTTCAGCTGCCTCATACTTGTTGCCCCCATAAGGGCGACGACACTGTAGCTGCGGTTGTTCAATCCGTCCACAATACACTCGATGACATCGGCCTCCGATATGTTGGCGTAGGAGGCAATCTCCTGCATCTCCAGTACATACCTCTTCACGGACTCGTTCGGTGCGTCCGAATTCTTCGATTAATTTCTCCTTCAGGTCCTTGTACGTGTGGGTCGCGGTGGTGCGTAGGAACACTTTGGCTGTGCTTGTGTGTATGCGGCGCACACCAACAAATTTATCTTTTTCGGTACAACCGAACACTGTAAAGGCGTCTTCCATTTCCTGGTATTGTAGTTGTCGTCGCCACTAAGGGGGTGAACCATGCTTTCGAAAGCTGAGAAATTCAACCTCTTTTGATCGGCCATGCTCCTTGAGCGCCTGCAACTCGCGCCGCTTTTGAAGCAACAGGATTTTCTTCTCGATTTTGGCCAATTCTGCATCCAGGTTCTGCACAGGAATGCGTTCGTCGTCAGTGCGCTCTTCTTCGGAGCCTCGGGACACGTTTGCTACGGTTGACAATAATTCATCACACAGCCTGTGCAGCCGAGACATGCCGTTCTTTGGAGTTTGGCAAAAGAAGCAGTAACACGCTTCCGCGAAAGCCTGTTCTACCAAACAACTGATGCGTATGAGAGTAGCGGTCTAATCATGGCCCCATGTCTTACCAAAAGCGCCTTTACACTGCTAGAAAGTCGACAGCGCTTTATCGGTTTTCGATTCGATATGTTTGAACCATAGAAGTTTTTTATGAGGATTACACCCAGATATTTGACTTCATTGGATATAGGGATGGTGACACCTTTAAGCACGAGATGTGACAGACCAGTGACGATTCTCCTTCTCGTAATAAGAACAACCGTGGTTTTAAGAGGATTCACTGAAAGCCCATTACTAGTGCACCAGTCATCGATCAAATCCAGTGATCTCTGCGCTTGAGAGCAGACAGCCCCTAGATTTGAACCGACAGAAAGAACGGCGACATCATCTGCATAAGCTTGAGTGTAGTTTCCAGGAAAATTGAGAGCCGTAAGCAAAGAGTCTACCACCATACACCATAGGAGGGGAGACAGAACACCACCTTGAGGGCAGCCCCTATTTACCCCTGTTATGATGCACTTGCCACAATCTGCATCGGCTACCAACGTCCTGTACATTAGCATTGCTTTAATTCACAATACCAACAATTTCATCTACACCATATTGTCTGGCATAGTTACACACACGGTAAAAAGCACCCTCAATATCGACGAAAATGCCCAACGCGTATACCTTCCGGTCAAGAAAGAGCACTATCAATCCTATCAACAAGGTTTTGAAGCGTAGTCTCGCAGGATTTTCCGCGCTGATAGGCATGTTGCATCTCAGAGAGAGGATGTGATCGAAGAGCAACTTTGCACACACTCAACCAGTCTTTCCAAACTTTTCAGTAAGAAGGAAGACAGACTTATGGGTCTAAAGCTTTTGGCTAGAGTGTAGTCAGACTTACCAATTTTTGGTATGAAAACCACTTTAACCATTCGCCATGGGGAAGGTATACAGAAGACAGACTTATGGGTCTAAAGCTTTTGGCTAGAGTGTAGTCAGACTTACCAATTTTTGGTATGAAAACCACTTTAACCATTCGCCATGAGGAAGGTATATAGGCCAAGGCCAAGCTTGCGGTGAAAATTCTTTTCAACTTTGGTAAAACCTGACTTAAGCCTTGTTTTAGCAAAACTGGATAAATTCCATCCGGACCAGGTGACTTGAGCCTCTCCAAAGATGCAATAGCATATATGCAATATAGCAGCTGTGCCGCGTGGTATTAGTCGGTTTAAATGTAGCCACCGTCGTTTGAAGGGCAGGAATCCCAAACTTAAAATTCACGAATTTTAATTCACGAGCAGTATCAGCATGTTTTATCAGATTATGGCACATAATCAATTAAGAATTAATTCCAAGACCAGTTGATGTGAAGCTTATTATTTCATCCGATGTGGTGGCCGACTGGACACTTCCGATATGAAACCATTTGATTTTTCTGGCAATTTTTAGATCGCCGCGAGAATTAGTTTCAACAATCGCATTGTAGATTTAGCCGATGGCTTTTCAACAACAATCAAATTCTGCGCACCTCCAGTTACAACAGTAGGATTGGCATTAGCATCCACCACATTTTTAGCGACACGACTGCCCGCAGAAACAACAGTATCATTCTTACAGGTGGCAGTATCAGCAATCGGAGGAATAGTAGCACTGCACCTAGCACCAAAAATGTCCTCACAGGTATCAGCAATCAAAGCATTATTATCGTCAGCATTAGCACCAACAGCGACAGCAACAGCAACACTCGACGAATCATTATTAACAACATTATATTTATTTCAAACCAACAGCAGCAGGCAAATCAATTTTGGAATTTGGAATAGATATTCACACACGAAGATGCTGATAGGGAACCAATAATATTAGAGAACAGAACAATATTGATATCAACATCCCACTCATCTAGCAAAGACCGGCCGACATTTCCGCGATCCGATTGCAAACGCCCCTACCGAAGAGGCTAAGGACCCTATCAAGGAGGAATTCGATGAGTAGTACGATGTCAAAATTGTACTCGGGGACTTCAATGCTAAAGTCGGAAAAGAAAATATCTTCGGCGGATTAGTTGGTCAGAACAGCCTCCACGAAACGACAACAGATAACGGCTTCCAACTAATTGACTTTGCAGCAGCTTGCAGTACGGTGATAAGTAGCACAGGTTTCCGCGACTAGGGATTCCTACAGCAGCCTGGCGCTCTCCAGACGGTCAAACCGCCAACCCAATCGACCATGTGCTAATCGATTCGAGACACGTATCTGACATCTTGAATTTGCAACTTACCGAGGGGAAAATGGTGACTCTGACCATTTTCTTGTAGCAGCTAGATTCAGGGCTTGACTGTCCAATAAGAACAACATGCGAACTGTCAGAGCGAGTTATCAGAGCCTACAAACAGCGCTTGTGTCAGAAACTCTCTACTGTGCATTCACCTACCACAAACGCCAACAACCAGTGGTCGCAGTATGGCGACATCTTCAAGGAGGTAACCGAAACCATCCTAGAATACCAGCCACCCGAGAGAAAAAGCCTGTGTATGCGTATACCGGAAAAAGGTGACAGAAGATGCACGCATTAGAACGCTGCAGAGGAAAATAAGGCAGCAAGGGATGAGTACCGAGACAGAAAAAGGGAGGAGAGGAAGATCCTATGTAAAAAGAAAAGAGAGCACGCAGTCTCCCAACGTAAGGAGATCGAAGAGTCTCGCGACTGGAACAACATTTGAAAGTTCTACAAGTAAGCCAAGCAACTGGCTGCTGGCTTTAAGACCGGAACTCTTCGCAACAATGATGGAAACCTAGTCAGCGACGCGAAGGGAATAGAAGATGTATATAGCAGCTGCTAAGCGGGCAAAATGTAGAGAGAGTGATGGGGCAAGAAGGCAACCCACGTCCAGCCAATGAAGAATCAGTCCCGCAGCCCAGTATAGAAGAAGTTGGCTTAGCTATAAAAAAAGCTAAAGAACAACAAGGCCTCAGGGTCTGATGGTTTACCTGCAGAGCTTTTCAAATACGGAGGTTGTGTTACGGTAGGGCGCATGTTCCAAATCATCAACCAAGTTTTGGTGGAGGAAAGCATGCCCGATAACAGGACCATCAGCTCCATATGTCCCATCTACAAGAAAGGCGATCCTATGTCTTACAAGAACTATCGAGGCATATCCCTGCTTAATGTCGCATACAAGGTCCCATCCGACGTACTGTGTGAACCTTTTTACAATACACTAATCGGCTTCCGGCCCGGCAGATCAACTGTAGACCAAATCTTCACACTAAGGCAAATCCCGGAAAAGACCAACGAGTTTAAAGTCGAGACACACCATCTCTTCATCGACTTTAAAGCCGCATATGACAGCTTTCACGGCTATTGAAGAAGAGGCGAAACTAGTTGGCTGTGAAGTGAATGAGGACAAGACTAAATATATGCTATCAACAAACAAACAATAATCTGTCGACCGACTAGGACAAAATGTCGCTGCTGTTGGCAGCAACTTCAAGGGAGTTAAAGAGTTCATCTACCTCTGGGTAAACATCAACTTTACTTATGACATATTAGTGGAGATCCGTCGAAGAATTACCTATATTGACAATATTGGCTGGGCCACATCGATCGAAGGGACACCAACGCTCCAGCCAAGAGGATCTTCGAATCCCAGCCCCCAGGTTCGAGATGATAAGGAAGACCGAACCTCCGTTTTAATGACCAAGCCATCGCGGAAGCCAGAGCGCTTGGTCTGGACAACTGGAAGCAGCGTGCCCGGGATCGCAGAGGATGGAACGCTGCCCAGTCTCTGACCCGTTCACGGGTCGGGAGCCCGTTAAGCACAGATGAGGAATTAACCAGATAGTCAAGTCGAGAGAGAATCTCTCACCTTGCCTACAAGCTAAGTCAAACTGATAAGCCCCACATAATTTACACTCACATGGGCTTTTACGTGCAAATCAAATGGGAATCGCCCACACATGAATCGAATTATATGAGGCTAATGGCCGCCGCTATGGAATGACATGTTTGTAGTAAGAAGTTGGGAACAGTTGACGAATTTGAGCGGATTACACCTCACAAAATTAATTAGAAAATTACTTTTCGTTGCCATAGGCGCCCTCCGAAGCTGATCCAAATATTTGGTTCATTTCAACTTTTGGGTAAATGTTCAAAATTTTTGGAAAATTATGTGTTTTTTTCGTGCAATCCTTGTAACTTGGGCGATTGTTCACATAGCCAGCCATAATACTCCCAAATCAGTTTGGTATGCATCCAAGAAAAGAAACCATATATGTAAGTGGCGCGAAACTTATTAATATCTTCAAAAATTCGATTACCTTACTGCATAGGCGCCTTCCTGATGAGAAGCACACACCTTGATAAGAGCAATGAAGTTGCATGAGCGATATTATAGCCTGCAGGAAGGTAGTTTAAATGTCCCTTATACCGCGGGCTGCCTTGGTATTATTTAAGTCCCCGTAAAATAAATTTCTCCACATTTAGTTTAGTTAAGTTATATCGATTATTATACCTTAAATAAGCGAACAAAATTTTGTTACTTTGGTCAAAAACAACAGAGAGTTTCAACCACAAATATGTTGGGGTATATGTTCATACGTACACATAATTTAAATATTTTAATTTTTTTGTTTCTAAATATTGCTTTTTTAATTACACAAAATGTATTTTAAAACCTTTTTTTATAACATTATTTCACGACTTTATGGAAAAAAAAATGACAGCAAGCAATAGGTTTATCATACATTAGAAAAGTGCGGTACATATTTCACAAATAAAAAAACATTGCAAAGAAAACTAAACTTGGAGAAAAAATGTATATCCAAACATAATCTAAGTAAACTTAATCTTAAAACACATACACATTTAAAAATCTTAATATAGTTTGTTGTTATATTTTTCTTCGTTTTCACAACGCCATAGCTCTGGCTATTTTACGAACACGTTTTGCTTTTAGTCAATATTGTATTTTGTCGATGAGCGGGTTGGTTTTTTCTCATATGGACTGAATGATTCGTCATAATATCAAATTTACATCAGTTTGCCAAATCTAATTAAGTGAACAGATTTATGAGATTGCGTAGGAATGATTCAAAGTGATATGTATATTTTTGTATGGAAAAGTATATTTTAGGCTGTCATCGAATGTTTTAATTATATCATAGTACTAAAGAGGTGCCTATCTATTGTACATCGTAGCGTCAGAGGTTAATCTTATCTCAAAAAAGAAGATGGAATTGCGCTTATCTGGTTTTTAACTAGCCAAATGACGTAAGAATTATTTATTTCATACATAAGTGCTCAGTGTTGATGTTTTTTTTTCAAAAGAAAACCATTGCAATAATATCTTTTGTAAGGTAAATACTAATCTCATATATTAATAATACTATAAGGCTTTATAAGTTTGCCATGATTAATACAATACGATTTTTGCCATACGTGACGTGAGTTCGTTGATAAAGTGGATGAAAAGTGTGGGGATAGCCAAACACGGATGGTTCGCAGATTCCCATTCGGTTATTCCATTCTCTTTTGGCCTTCTTAAATTCTACGTTTGCTTTGTTCATGTGTTATACTCGGTGGTATTGCTTGCAAAAATAATTTATTAACAAACTCTCACATGCGGAATGAGTTTTTGACCCGCGCAATTATTCTGCCGCTTTATGACCAAAAATAACTAGAATCACATTATTATTTATATTATATAATGTAGACACTGATCATCTCAACAAGTTTGTTGATATATAAATGTTGTTTCCTTCGAAATTGTTCAAAAAATGTATAACAAGATATTTTATCTAACTGGCTCAAAATTTTACTATTACCTATAGGGGATAGCAAACAAAACAAAGTAAATTGCACTTCACAAATAAAATATTAGCTTTCCTGGGAATGCACTCAATTGATACAAAAGATTAAGGGTGGGAAATGGTGAAATCGCCGGAATTATGTAGTACTATATTTTTTGTTCATAAATTTTTTTAGTACAAGCCCCATGTGGGGCCTCAATTTGCTACACTTTAATATCGGACTTAAAAACCGCGAACGATTTTAAATGCGTAGAAAATATTTAAATACAACCGAAAAATTGCAGCCGCCGTTGCGCCGATGGATTTTAAGTCGTTCGGCGGTATGGACGATATTTCAGATACCAATTCTTCGATGCGATATGGGTAAGAGAGAGATCAAAAAACTGCAGCAGGTAGTACAGTAAATGCTGCAATTTGGCTTGCCAGCTAGGGTGAGTTCGAAAATTAAACTTGAAAGGGGAAATTTAAGGATGGTAATAAATTAGCTTGCCTCTTTTTATTATTAATTGTATAACTCAACTATTTAGTATAACGAGAGCCACACTTGGAATTGTGAAACCTTTAGAAAATACTTCGCGAGGATTTTTGCTGTAAAGTTGAAATTAATATAAAAGAAGTATGTTATTTCCGCTGCGTTGTAAGACTTCGTATAGGACAAGGTTTTTATTTAGGTGTAAATTGCTTGGAAGGTTATTGATGAATTATTGATTGAATTAAGGAATTTTGGAATACAATAAATATTAAATTGTCAGACAAGATGGCGGACATGCCGTTGCGAATTGCCCACTGTCGCTTTTCCCCGAATAAATTAAATTAAAATTTATTTTACAGGTCGCGCGTTCCTTTTTTTTTGGGATTAGCGTAAAGACTGGCACCCAAGTTTTTGAACCAATTATTGGCTAACCATTGACATTAATTTTCTCAGTAACCCTTTGTCCGAATAATTCGATTTATTTTTTATTTTGAAATTGCTGTGTCTCTCATTTTCTGTATTTCTGTGCCTTTAATTCGAAGACAATTCTTTTCAATTTTGTTTTATAAGTGAAAGTAAAAACATGTGCAACAAAAAATAAATTTTGGCTGAAGATTTAAGAAAATGCTTAGAACAACATGTCTCACTCTTTTGCAGGAAGTTTTATTTCTTGAATTATATATGAAATCAGTATTCTGTTTATTTCATAATGTAAAATACTTATCTCTTATAAATAGTTTTTGTTTAATATTAATAGCAATCCTTAATTTTTTATTTAGAAAATGTATTTACTTTTTGTTAATTGTTATTTACATTGCTTCGTATTATGTTTTAATTCATCAAATCGACAGAGACAATGCCAGAAAAGTTGAAAATATATTTTCTTGATTAAAGCGTGCCAATAATTATATCAGGGTGCCAATAATTGTTTTTGGTAAACTTTAATATATTTTCAATAACTAAATTTTTATTTATAATACTAAATCAAAGCTCAATTTAATAATTTATAATTTGTTATACAACAAACTCACAAATTCAAATCAGTCTGCAAATAAAAATCTTATAGTTAATCAAAGTTGAAGTTTTGAATTGTAGTTGTATATACACTTTCTTTATACTTATCTTCCTTTGTCCCCAAAAACTTGTCCTGGTAGGTATTGTCGTGTCTTTCCAGCCGCTATGTTTTTTTCCTTTTTCCCAGATGATCTTCTATTTTTCCTCCTTTCCACTTTTTCAACAACCAACTTAAAAGGTGTATCATTTTGTCAAATAAAAATATTAATTTAAAAGAAAAGCTTCTCCGGCTAATCTTTCTAACTTCGCAGTCCACCCAGAAGTGATTTTTCTTATGAACTCTTTGTCTACTCATACTAAACACTCACTCATGCATAAAAAGAACAGTAATATTAGCCAGGTGATCTTATCTAATAGAACACTGCTGGGGATTGTGGCAAACTTCGCCTAAATATGGCAAGCAGCGCCATGGTAACTGAGGATGCTGATTGGTTTCTATTTCGCGGTTTTTTCTCATTCCTACTTTACTCAAGTGGACCTTCGCGCAGATTTTGTAGAGTTGGGGATAAGCAGATAGTGTGCCAATCCATACAATAGTTTGTATTATTGACGGTTGGGGCTCCTGGGCATTGGTTTCTTCCTCACCTAACGGCATCTGGTGGATATTAATTATGCTGTACACGTTTTGAGTGTTTTATCGCTGATTGGAAGTTGATGTGACGAATCATTTTCGAAACCATTTTGTAGTCTCTCCAGACCCCTTTTTATGTAAATATGTTCATGTTCGGATTTGGTTCTTTGTATCTTCGAAGAGATTTGTGCTTTCCTATGTTCGTGTACGGATGTGTTGGTTGAGCGTTCAAAGAATTGTTTCAGGAGTACTGTGATATATACAGTTTTTCTGTCTTAAAACAACAACAAAAATACACAAACATACTTGGACTGTCTCAAGAGTGTTTTCATGAAAGATTAACTTAAAGCACAGACAATAAATATACATAAAGTAGTTCACCTTCAAATAAGTACAAAAACCACAGCTCACTTCATAAAATTATAAATTAAATTTTTACCACACCACAATTCGCTTCCAATTAATTAGTATATTAGTAACGTTGTATAAAAATAATATTCCACACTTTGCATGCAAATTGTTGTTCCCAATTACGTGACACATAAATCCAAATTATTTTCATTATATATTTTTATAGTATAAAATTTGTTATGTCTACTAACAATCTTCCCGCAAATCAAACTATTTTTATTACCCATCCATTAGAGCACAGGTCAGTTCATAAGAGTAATAAAGTGCACGACTGCATCATATGAAACTTTCGCGGTACATGAGGTGCTTTTTTGAATCCCCTTTAAAAGAATGGTTACATTTGATCACATACCAAATTTATATAGATCACTTTTAAGGTTTTGAAAAATTACATTTTCTCAAAAACGGCACATACGATTTTGACATATGACACATGTAACATAATTTTATAAAATACAAAAACGGAATTAA
This sequence comes from Ferdinandea cuprea, assembly GCA_963576555.1. Classification (NCBI taxonomy): domain Eukaryota; kingdom Metazoa; phylum Arthropoda; class Insecta; order Diptera; family Syrphidae; genus Ferdinandea; species Ferdinandea cuprea. The sequence continues at coordinate 88,854,990 of OY754958.1, read as the reverse complement.
AGCAAATCCTTGTATGAAAAAAAAAAATTAGAAAAAAATTATTTCAAAAATTTTACTACGCAGATTTGTTCAACTTAACATTTGTTCAATTTAACATAACGGAATTCCCTTTATTAGTTTATAAGATATTGGCGGTTTTATAAATTACCGTTTCTAGATTTTTTTTTAGCAGAAAACTGAGTATGCAGTGTTATTGGCCCCATCCCAAGTATCCATAGTACAAGAAAATACCTAAATCCTTGGAACCATCTTCGAAAAAATTTGTGATAAGTGATTTTCAAAAAAAAAAAAAAATAATGGCAGGTACCGTTATATAAAACGATAAAGCAAAGAACTTTGATAAAAATCTGTCGAACCGTTTCGCTATACCACAGAAGAGTAATTATATAGATAGTCGGCTGCGACGACATGCGACGATTTGTGATAAATTTGCAAACGAATAAGATTTCGTTGAATGTTTTCAACTATTATGTATTATTTTAGTTTTACCTAACAAACATATTTTTTGGTAAACATTTTTAAGCAGTTTCGTAAACATTTTGGCAGTTGCGCAAGTTAAACATAAAATAGGGATTATCATAATTTGTTTGCCAGTAGTTAACCTAATTTAGCAGTTTTTAATTGTCAGTAATAATAAAATAATTTTGTTGGTTGATTTATCGAATGTCTACTAAAATAATAAAAATCAAATGATTTTTAAACTGAAGGTTTAATAAATATTTCAGCAGTGAATTAATGAAATATTCTGTAAAATTACTAAAATTGTAAGTAAAATAAATAAAAGCTCAATGAATGAAATTAATGAGTAGCGCGTGATCAGTTAACTGACCATTTCAATAATTAAACATAGTATTTAATTAAGTCACTGCTCAAATATTTATTAAACCTTCCGTTTAAAAATTATTTTACTGACCGCTTTTATTTTTTAACTGACCACTGCTTATAAGAATTGCTTAAACACAAAAATGTTAACTTTACTATTCCAATGCACAGATAATAACGTCATAAAATGTATTCATCATGATGAAATTATTCATTATTATTTTTATTTCCAATACTTTCAATTGGAATAATGAAGTTTACATTTCGTGTCTAAAAATTATTTAAGAGTTATTCCTTCGCAGTCTGTCAATTCGCTCGCTCGCTTTAATATGAACGTTTCGAATAAGTAGATACATTGAACTTTCATATGTTCAATCGAGACATAATAACTATTTACCATAAATATTTTACACTCAAACATTATTAATGTAGTAATATTTTTGCAATAATACAATACTATATACATTTTATCTCATTTTATTAACCAAAATGGCAAAAATATAACAACCCATGTATGTTTATTTAAAGGCAGATAAAAAATTGTGAACTATTTCTTAACTTTAACACAAAAAATATCCGCATTTAATTGCAACAACTTCATATTTTTTATATAAATATTTTTTTTTTAAATTTAAATATCTATTAAACTTGAACTACGTTAACTAAATACTTCCCAGCACTTCGCCAACACATCCGATATAATCAGCTGTTTTTTTTTGTTGCCATTTGGAATTCTTGCAAGGCTACCAGCGCTAATACTTTTGACACATCAACGCCTCCGTACTTTATTTGGCTGGCTCACACGTATTCACAGATAGAATATTTGAGAGAGAATTTGTTCGCCTTTTTTTAAAAAAAATTTCCGATTTCAAAAGGACAGGGGTATGCTGGGTCGACTATCTGTATAATTACTCATCTGTGGCCATACGTCGTCAGAAAGACAAACAGACAGACGGGCGGCATTGGCGGACCTACTTTTTTGGACTTCTCTATAGTCGTAATATCATCCCTCATACTCAGCTTAAGTTCGAAATTTCCGCACGATCGCAATAGCTTTATCTTAAGTATACTAATGTATACGAGGAAGTTAAAAAAAACAGAGCTCAGTTAAGCTAAAATCAAAGTTCAGCTCATCACAGACCCATCAAAAACGATCCGGATAAAGCTCGAGTTGTTAAAGGTTTAATTTTCTCAAAGATATAAATAGCTCAGTTTGCGAACACAAATAACACCAATTTTGCCGATCTCCAATAAGAGATAAAAAAAAGATATTTTAAAAGAAGAAAGAGCACATATAATTGGACAATAATTACTTGATGGTATTCTAAAAAGTCGAATGTGTATATATCACATCAAAAACATAAATGTTAAAGAATAGCCAAGTCCTCTTATTACTACATACTTGTAAGGTAAAAGCTATTTTTTTATAAGAGAATTTGGCTATTCCTTAACATTTATGTTTTGGTGTGATTTTAATAATTTCTGCTAAACTTTTTTTATACGTGGAAATTGTGGAAAATTTTAAATTTTAATTAATTTTTACCGAAGGTAAACGCTTTTTTCGAGGCAAATACAATTTGTTTTATATACCTCCTAGTTTGCTGCTATGCCTCTTTTTGAATTATACACATTGTCTGTCTGTTCTTTAAATCCTACCTCCACGTATAACTTCATAGCTCTAATCTTTAGCACGCACCTTTAATGGAAAATAAACAGTATTTAATTTTTTCCCGTGCTTGTTATTAAAATCCAACCTCATGTAAAAAATCAAAATTATAAGTGTGAAGGAAAAAAGGCGGCTGACACGCCCCTAAATGAAAAATAATTAATATATTATTTTTTACGCGTTTGTTCTCAAAATCTAACCCTTACGTAAAGAATCATAATTGTAGGTCTTTCGGAGGCTGAGTTAAAGAAAAGTGGCGGCTACCAAGCCCCCCTTCATTGAAAATTAACTATATATATGTTTTTCCCGGGTTTATTTCTCCGCAAACTGTATTACTGCGCCAAATTTCAAGGTTCCACGATGATTGGAAGTGTTCCATAGTTTTGATGATCTATCAGAAAAACAGTGAGTCAGTGAGTTACTATTTTTGCTAGTTTTGGGGCCTTATAACCCAGTAACTGCTCATGTTAAACAGTTAAAAATTTGTATAGAGCCTGCACAGCAGGCCCCTCAATTAATCCTGAATTTTATGTTTTTGGCTTTGTTGTAAGCGAAGTAAGAAAATTCAAGATTCAGGGGTCAAAATTGGGTGTAGTGTCGAAGTTGCTAAATAACTTGGCTGGACACCACCGTGCCCCCTAATCTATCGATTCTTTAAAAACCTTGCTCTTCAAAATATGTATTTATTTATTCTGTTGAATTAGATTGAAACTTGTATCAATGATGAGTTGTGAGTCAAGCACTTTAACTTGTTCATGGAAATTTGCTGAAAAGAGAGTGTAATAATTCACCCTGGTTGATGGATCGATAATGATAATATATTGTTGGGCAGATTGTCTCTTTTATACTTATCTAAACAAAAGATACCCAAGCTACAATAATATAACAAAAAAACGTATTACTAAGGTGAGTCGGCATGGCGTAGGAATTGATTTCCTCAATATGCTAACTCTCTATTGAGCTATGCTCGATCATTGTCCCTAGTACGCTGACTGTTTTTTAATTTAGCTGAACCCTGAAAGTCGGTCAGCTGTGCGAACTGTTCCCAGCATTGTATGCGGTCGCATTAAAATGAGATCTCATATTTCACTGACAGTGTATTGTGTTCCAGGTTGCAGAGCAGGTGCAGAGCATTCTGCTGCGAAGTTTGGTAGGTCCCTCCATTCGTGAAAAAAAAAATCGCACACACAATGGTGGGAGAAGCTAGGCTTTAAGTCCTGTACCGGCCAACTACGCCTAATGTTTATTTTCTTACAATTTATTACTGGAATCTCCATTGATATGTGAATAATGAGGAGTGTGTCATTTACAGTCGCCGAAAATGGTATAAGTCGATATTATTGAACGGCTCTTGTTCATCTAGTATAATATTGATGACCCACACAAGATGATTATCTGCGGCTCCTCCTATTCTTTTTAGGATCTTGTAGAAGTGGATCAAGTCTTCTTATTCAAATATTAATTTTTAGGACTGAGGCCAGTGATTTTTGATGTTTATTATTTCTGATCTCAATTGATCTGGAGTTATTAGAAGCGAGCTGATGGTTCCATAGTGAACATCCGTTAATGTGTTTAAGATTTCCGATGCAATTCGTTGCAGGTTGGAAGCCTCAATCATTAGTTGTTTTGTCAAGGATGTAAGGATTTGAAAGATCGGCAGTGCTATAGTTTCCGAGGCGACAAGATCTGAAAGTGCAAGTTTTAACTCCTTAACATATGTAATGTTTATGTTTTTTAAGTGAAATATTTGCAAAAAAGAGACGTCATCTCATAGGGATTTCATTCTAAAAAATCTATTTTCAAACTTCGATATCTCCTAAACTATGCGAAAACGAGCCTGTTGTTACATATTAACTTGATCTATAAAGTTGCATCTTCGAATCTTGTCGCTTCGGAAACTATAGTATCCCCGAAATATCTTGCATTGCTCATGGGCTTCTTCAATTCGTGCAATAATCTGTTTTGATTGCTTTTATACGGTGCTCATGCGTTCTCTTGCTTCGAGTTGATCGTGATACTGCTAACATCAATCGTTCAATTTATGATGGACGTCTTGAATTAACATTGCCGTTGTTAATTCATTCATTGCGAATGCAGTTATGCAGTATATAGACGTGTTTCTTTTTGCTCTGTATTTCTCTAATTTGCATAATGGTTGATAAGTGCGCTAAATGTGATAATAGTGTAGTTAAGGACTTCATAATATGTGGTGGTATGTGCAGTCAAATATTTAATGACAAGTGCACATTATTATCTGATAGTACATTCAATCTTGCATGGAAGTGTAATGCCTGTGCGAGTAATTCTTCTTTGGCACTTATTTTAAAAATTAATGAACTAAATAAACTAGTTATGAAAAGTGACACAGATGATATGAAGAAAAGTCCTGATAGTGTCGACAAAGAAACTGGGAACTTACAAAAACAAAAAATTAAAAAAAGAAAATGCAAAAACAAAAACGTGATGACGCCCAAAATTCCACTAATTCCCTTGTCGATCTCAATGTTGTGGCTGCTGAGGTCAATAAACCCTCTTCTAGTGGTAAAAATATTCCGGCGCCTGTTAGAGACCAACCAACTCTCTTAAATTCAAAAAAATCCAGACGTGATTAAGGTCCACTCGTCGTTGGGAGTGATCAATCATCAACAGTACTTGAAGTGGTACCAGCTAGAAAATGGTTACATCTCGCTCGGTTCTCTTCTAATACCAAGTCTGATGAAATCATTTATGTACCTATGCTTCAAAAAAAACTTAAAAATTGATGCAGATTTGTCACAGATGAAATTTATAATCTTTCGTCTAGCTGTTCCATCTGCATTCATTCATGATGCATTAAATGAAGATAATTGGCCTCTAAATGTACGTGTTAGAAACTTTCGCTTCATCTCAAAAAACCAACCCGTAAGGGAAGAGCGAATCAACACGTAAAAATCAACAACGACGTCAACAATAACAATCATATTCTCTTCACCATTGTCATCATCATTTGCAAATTTGTCTCTCCAAACTCATTCGCTTACAGTATACTATCAACATACTAGTGGCATGAGAACAAAAACAAGAGCTATTTCTTGCTATATCATTACATGAATATGACGTTATATTTTTTTTTGTAAATTGTGTTTATTGTAAGCTATATTCCATCTTATAGCATTGCTTTTGTTTATGATTTGCATATAAAAACATAAGGAAAGGCTACAGTCCGCTTGGGGCGAACAGTATGATACCCTATCCATATCCCTATGTACCCCAAAGAAAAAAAGTTTTAGGAAGATGATGGATAGCATTTTATTTCATGCTATGAAATTTATAGAAAAAAAAATATTTTTTTTAAAAACGCCCGCAGAAAGTGAGCGTGGCCAAAAACTTTGTATGGGCGATATATTGAGAAAAATATTGGCTTAATATATTGTTAAACTTTTTTTTTCGATTGCTATGAAAATTTTCGCAGAAAAAAGCATTTTAGTGAAAAACGCCCACAAAAAGTAGGCGTGGCAAAAAACTTTATATGACAGATTAATAAAGATGGGCAGTACCTACATATCTTGTGAAGGTTGTACAACTTTATCTCTCTAACTTAAGCCTTAAAACGGTTTTTTCCAAATTGTGGGCGTGGCATTGGGCGTATTTTTAAAATTTTAACACTTTACCATTTCGGAACCCTAGGGAGTATATTTTCCAAATTTCAGCTTCCTAGCAGGCAAAGGCCTCAAAAGTTGATACGGACGGACGGACGGACATTGCTAAATAGTCTTAGATTTTGGTCCTGATCATAAATATATATACTTTTAGGGGTCTGCGACGAATATTAAGGGATGTTACAAACTATGTGTCAAAATTAATATACCCTTAGGATAGGGTATAAATATAGATTATATATTGGATTGCTTATCAGAATATCAACACCCATGTATTCTAGGAGATTTTAATATAGGTGATGTTAAATGGTGCTATTCTGATGATGATAAATGATTAATTCCTTTTAATGTCAAATCTGAATGTGAATTTATGGTAATCGATTCAATGCTTTATTTCCTTGATTTAGTTTTTACTAGAAACAGTTTAATATTTGAATATGTGAACTCTATGTATCACAAAGCAATATTATGTCCACTTAAATCAATTTTTGTATAGGCAATACATGATGAACGTTCAATCGGATGTTTGTACTAATCCTAAAGCCTTTTGGACTTTTATCAATTCTAAAAAAAGTCATCTGGTATGTTTATTAATATGGAGTATAATACCCATACGTCTACTGATTTAGCCGGTTCATGCAATTTATTTGATGATTATTTTGAATCAGTTTACAAGGCTGACTTTAATTTAAATTTGCCTGTTCCCTGTCAGACTATTAACGAATCTATTGGAGCACTTAATCTTTCGCAGAAGGCATTTCAGTCCTTAAGTCTAGTTTAAACTCTGGTCTTGACCTTATTACTTTTTTTTCTTAAGCAATTCAGCGAATCGTTGTTGTTGCCGCTTAAAATAATTTTTAATATAATTTATCATCGTGAGTTTTCCTGGATGATTGGAAGACTTCATTCATAACTACTATTTTTAAATCTGGGCATAAAGATAAGGTTGAAAATTATGGTGGAATATCTAAGTTATCAGCTATTCCTAAATTGTTTAAACTAATAGTTAAACAAAAACTTTATTTTCATGTAAAGGAACATATATCTCCTTGTCAGCATGGGTTTATGAGTGGAAAATCGACGAAAACTAATCTTGCTTTGTCGACGAACTTAGTTTTAAATTCCTTGGAATCTGGATTCCAAGTTGATATCATCTGTACTGGCTTTGTAAAAGCTTTTGACACTGCAAGTCATGATGTATTAATATATAAATTGCAGGATTTTGGCATTCACGCTTCGCTTTTAAAATAGATTTCCAGTTATTAAAGAAAAAGGAAGCAAATGGTAAAGATCCGTAATTTTCAATCCAAAGGTATTAATTGTTCTATCTGGTCTTCTACAAGGCAGCCACCTAGGTCCCTTATTATTCAATATTTTTGTTAATGATATTCCATCTGTAGTAAGTTTCGTAAAATGCTTAATGTATGCAGATAATTTAAAAATGTTCGCTTGTGTATGTGTGTATGTCAGTGATTGTATTAATATACAAATGGATTTAAATAATATTGTTAAATGGTGTGATAATAATTCCTTATCACTTAATTGATAAGTGTCATTTTCTGCCTGCTCATCGTATATTAACACCAATGTTATATACGTACACTATTTCCGGTTTCAACTCACGTAAACAGTTAGAAGTAAAAGATCTTGGAGTTATTTTTGATACCAAATTTAGTTTCTCTTTTCATGTTGATTAGCTTGTAGCAAAAGCAAACTTGGATTTCTAAAAAGAAACTGTAAAGATTTTTCCAACCCTATTAAATCTGTTTTTATGTCTCTTGTGCTTCCCACTCTGGAATATCCTTCTGTTATATAAGAACTATTGAAAAAGTTCAAAAGGCATTTACTAGATTTATAAGATACGCCAACTAAAATGGAATCTTGAAGAAATGCCTTCATATTCTACAAGATGTGCTCTTTTAAATTTAAATATGCTTGCAAAACGTCGTATTGTTAGTTGTGTATTGTTTGTATATGATGTACTAGCGTACCGCATTAAATATCCCGAATTACTTGAATTGTTTAGTATCTACGCGCCAGAAAGATTGATTCGATCACGACCTTTGTTTTATATTCCTATGCATACTTATAATTATGCTGCTAATGAGCCAATCACAAGATGCCTAAATTTTTTTAATTTACTTGATAGCAATATTGATTTAAGCCTAGAAAGATGTTGTTTTAAATTTTTAGCCTTAGAAAATATTACTATTGTATAAAATTTATTTGAATTTCAATTTAAATATCTGTTAGAGTTAAGCTCGGTAGATAATAACAATAATAATAAAATTGCCTCGGTTTTTACTTGGTTAATGGTTTGAGATAGTTCCTTTGGGTAGTCGTAATCAAGAAGCTAGAATTTTGCCATTTTGAGATTATGTTTGCATCGGCGCGTAGTTTACCTTTGGTGGTGATAAAGTGTGTAACTAGTGTAGCCGTTTATTGTTACATTATCAAATGCTTCTTGCTCTGCTTGTATAGGTGCAAAGTCTTAGTGAACAATGATTTTCCATTCGTTTGCAACAAAGTTAGTCGATCTACGATTTTCGAAAAATTATCCAGCATCATTATCGAAACTTGTTATATTCACTGATAATGCATAAACTAATAGCAACATTAGTAGTGATAGCATGATAGTAGTCACTAACGAATCATATGATATCTTCCTTCGCTTTGTGGGGTTTTCTGCCATATCAGTGGTTGCGGCCTCGGGTGGTGAAAAAAGGTGAGTAGGCTGCACTGGCGTCACTACCATCCGATTCATTAAATAATGGGTCAAGCGATGAATTCCTCGCTTCCACGTTCCTGATGTCGTCTCCCTTAAAGATTTGAACTACTGTTCCGATCGGCCATTGAAAAGTTGGTGTGTTATCTTGACCATGTCGCCAATTTTATTGTTATTCTTTCCTGGCTATATTTGCGTCTATATTGTAGTTCAATCAGGCACTCGATTGACAATCCTTTCCAAAAGTATTGTTTTCAATAACAAAAGGCTTTCCATTGAGTCAGTAGGATCGTTGCTACTTCTCAAAGGCCGCCAAAATGAAAAGGTCAAGGTAGAATTAACTTAAGTGTTATGCCCTCATCGCTGTTGGCCTTAATGATGGCCTCTTTTGTTTGTAGTTTAAGGAAAACCTCGAGGAACTGATTTCTTTTTGCCACGAAGTTGGATGCATTATTGCAACATAGAGTTTGAATCAGTAGCAATCTCCACATGTACTGCATATATGAATATATGCATGTATACTTTGTGCGGCTTCTAAATCCGCCCATTGCCATAGAGATAGAGTGTTAGAACCTTCACAAGATATGTAGGCACTACACTCTTTTCTATGTCTGTTATATAAAATGTTTTGCCACGCCCACTTTTTGTGGGCTTTTTTCACAAGATATTAAGCAATTTTTTTTTGCAATATATCGCCCATACAAAGTTTATGGCCAAGCCCACTATTTAGGGGCGTTTTTCCAAAAAATATTTTTTTTTTATCAATTTCATAGAATGAAATAATGCTTTTTTCTTTGGGGCATATAGAAATATGGATAGGGTATCGTACTGTTCGCCCCAAGCGGACTGTAGCCTTTCCTTATGTTGTTGTGCACCCAAAAAAGGCTATAAAATTCAACCACCGAAAATGGCAAATGTTTGGCAAGACTCGACTGCCTGGAATGTTCTCTTGAGTCATAAGTTGGTCATAAGTTCGTTTTCTGGATTTGTATTTTTTTTTTTCGTGCTCTTTTAATGAATTGGGGAATGTAGCCTATTGTAGGTACAGGAGGAACGGTCCATATGCCACATGCTGCAAAACATGATTTTCCTTGAATGGAAAGTGGCGCCATTGGGTTGCAAAAAAACATTCCTAAAGTTTCGCAACTCGATGGGCGACAAACGTGTGGAGTGATGAGTTTTTCAAAAAAAAAATGGCTTAAGTCTTCTCAGAATCTGTTTGTGAGTTCCGCTCCTAAGACTGCATGTAATTAAAGTCGCGGAAGAGTTTGTTATTTTACTGGAGCGATGCATCTGGCTGATTTCGTGGTCCTCCACTGGGAGATCCTTGAGTTATGATAGATGGTTGGAACACCGTTGAGCCCACAGCTGTCAGTTACTGAAGTCAATTGTTTGCCCCGATGATGCAGTCGTCGACGTAAAAACTTCTTGGAGAGTAATGTTATTTTGAGTTGTCAGTAAGCATTTAGTGGCGAGATACTGAAGTCAATTGGGTCTGTGATTTCTTTGATAATGTGATGCTGTTTGCCCCGCTGATGCAGTCGTCGACGTAAAAATTATCTTGTTGCGAGATAAGTTGCAGAAGATGTTCCATACGTGACGGTTTTTAACAAAGTTCTTCATCTTTTCAGCTAACTGTCTTCTACAAATTATGAGTTAATATATTTAATCTTCTTCCTGGATAAGAATCTGCCTGTACATCTTCTCGATGTCGGCCATAAGGACATAATTGTACAGGCGAATGTCACCCCGATGAAGTTTTTGCGGATGCATCAAAAACCACACGCAATTTTGTTGTACAGCAGTTTTGGCTTCGGAATGCAATGATGTTTAACATTTAACATTTATTAGTATTTACATGTATTCATTGTACCGATAAGATAAATAAATCTTTTAATACTGAACAAGTTTAAATAATATTGAGAATTGGGTATGTTTAGGTCTTAAATCTGAACAATAAGAAAATAATTCAATTTGAAAAATAAATGTTGCATAAGTTATGTCTGAAAGGGACGGAGGGGGTGGGAAGAAGGGGCGGGATAGAAAGAGAAAGAGAAAGAAGTTCCATTAGAATTTAGCGGCAAGGTATTAAAAACATCTTTCTTGAAGATATTTTCGTGCTCGTTACCCTTATATTAGACTATTCCAAACATGAATCGAATGAGCCGTATAGTATAATAAGTAAAATGAATGACCGCTGTAATTAGAATGCTATGGTCTACGGAATCGAACGTTTTGGGAAGTCTAGGAACACGATGAACCCCAACATATCACTGTCCAATACAGCACGTATATCATCACTTTCACCTACCTTTAATAGAGCCGTCGTGCAATTATATTTAGATCGAAAACATGACTGGTATTTCGTGATTAACTTATTATGATTTAAATACTACTTGAGTTGAGCGCTCACTATTTTCTCAAAGACTTTACTCATGAAAGGAACGATTGCAAAAGGGCGGTACTCTATATTGTTGGGCGAATACGATTTAGGCAGAGGAATAAGTTTGGCAGTTTTCCAGCTATCAGGAAAACATGAGGTAGTTATGATAGTGTTGAAAATGGCGGGGAGAAGAATTTTTAAAAAGTTCGGGTGAATATTATCCTATACAGCCTGTCGCCTTAGATTTAATTTTTAATATTTCTAGACCCGCATAAATTTCATCGACGGAAGAAAGCGAGAAAGAGTCTCTTAGATGTCCATCGCTTAAGGATACTCTCGATAAATCGATAGTACTGAGGACAGGTTTGATAAATTTTCTGTTGAGCTCATTTAAATCGATGATATTGGGAAGACTTTTTGTTTTTGGACCCAGCCACATGATAAACTGGAGTTATTGCAGCTGAACTTGTTACTGTAAAATCACCGTTTATTCCTACGAATAAAAGCAGTAATAATATTACGGGCTATTTTAAAATCATTGTAAATGATTGAACATTTGTATTTCCTCCATCTTGAGTAGCTATAACAGATTGCGTACTTTTATTTGTTCACGTACTTCTGTTGTAAACCAAGGTATAATTGTCTTTTTAATTTTTTTTCGTTTTGAAAGGAAAATTAAATGGATACGGTGAAGGTGATGGAGAGGGAACAGGAATTTATACATAATAAACATAAGTTATAAACATAAAATTGTAAAAGACATACATATGTAGATGAAAATATGAAATAATGTTGAACTTTAAATGTACTGAACTATTGTATGTCAGCTGCATTATCAATATTAACTGGTATTGCTACTGATGGTGGTTCGCATCTCATGGCAATAAAATCGAGGTTTTCTTCATTGTATATAATAGTATTTCTTCCATTTTTACTTCCTTTGACGATAAAGGATCCATATTTTGTTGAGAAGGAAAAAAGTTTTCCATTTCGTTGCATACGGGCGGCTTACTAGAAGAAAACGATTCTTGTTTGTTGGACTCTTATTCAAATAAATGTTTTCATTCGAGTCTAGTCCAACGTCACGGAGACAAAGCTGTTTTTTTTTTCCTTGAAGTGATGGTTAGCTAACGATTTGATTACAAAGTTCCTCTCTTGTGATGATTTGAATTTTATTATTATTGACGAATCATTGCTATTAGTTCCTTTGCGGTCGCTAGTATTATGTCGTTTTGTAGATCGAAAAATAGCTTTTGGGTATGGAGGCTCGCACTGGATGGTTTGGCACAAGCTATTAAAAACCGCCGGTAGATTTTCTTTATACAGCTTTGGAACATACAGAAAGAGAACAGCGTCGGCTGCTGGTTCTATTCATTCAAGTGTGTCACATTTTCTTTTCAGGTCAGCCAAGTCTTCATCATCATTATGTTTGCTTAAGTCATTAGAATGCAATTCTATTTTCTCCACTCAAAGTTGCAAGTCGTTTATGGACTGGTCGACTTTTTGCATGTAGCTGGACCAATTTTGTTCGATGCGTAATATTTGGGTGTTGAGGTCACTTCGCAGATTGTTGATTTCAAATGAAAGTCGATTAATTGTTGTTTCAGCATATTATGCGCTTATTTATTCAAATTTTCAAATACTTATATTATAAATCAAACTACATGCAATAGGCAAACTTGTCAATTTCGCGCACTAAATGTTTTAAATAATTATGGAATTGTTTGTATATACTATATTTTAGTGGAAGAGATTAACAATACGTCTATTCACTCACATATAACTATGTTGGCTGAAGAAGTGTGGTGCTTTGATGGCTTCTGGCTTAATATCTTCCATGTGCTGTAGAGATTCGTATTCGTACAAAAACCCAACATTGCGGGCTAAAGCACATATCATTGTCATCTTCTTTGAAGTGGCTCCTTTTTTTAATTTTGTGTTAGAGTAAGTTTGTTAATTAATGCTGACGATTGTGGCTCGTATGGCTTTGAAATATATTTTTGCTCGATAACAGCCCATTTGTTGTTGCTGGGCCGGCGACTCACTCAAGTTTTGCTTATTATTGGTGTAGTAGTCTGATGAGAAGTAGTGATCCTCTTGGTGGATCGACAGAAATCATTTGTTGTTGCCTATTTTATACTTATAATTAGTTAAATTACAAACATAAGGAAAGGCTACAGTCCGCTTGGGGCGAATAGATACCCTATCCATATCCATATATGCCCCAAAGAAAAAAGCATTAAGAAGGTGATGGATATCATTTCATTTTATCAAATTTATAAAAAAAAATATTTTTTTTTAAAAAACGCCCCCAAAAAGTGGGCGTGGCCAAAAACTTTGTATGGGCGATATATTGGAAAAAATATTTTCTAAATATCTTGTTAAACATTTTTTTTCAGTTTCTATGAAAATTTTCGCTGAAAACACCATTTTAGTGAAAAAAGCCCACAAAAAGTAGGCGTGGCAAAAATATTATATTACAGGCTTATAAAGGAGGGCAGTGCCTACGTATCTTGTAAAGGTTCCAATACTCTATCTCTCTAACTTAAGCCTTAAAACGGTTTTTTCTAAATTGTAGGCGTGGCAGTGGGCAGATTTAAAAACTCTTAACACTTTACCATTTCGGGGCCGTAGGGAGTATATGCTTTAAATTTCAGCTTCCTAGCATAAATTTAAAGGCCTCGAAAGTTTATACGGACCGACGGACGGACGGACATTGCTAAATAGTCTTAGGATTTGGTCCTGATCAAAAATATATATACTTTTATGGGTCTACGACAAATATTAAGAGGTGTTACAAACTATGTGTCAAAATGAATATACCCTTAGGATAGGGTATACAAATTATTTTAAAAATCGAAGTACTATACAAATTTGCTCGAATTAATAGTAAAAATCATTAAATTTTTTTGAAGTTCCCCTTTCGAGTTACTGGCGGTTTTATAAATTACCGTTAATAATTTTTTTTTCCAAAAACATAGTATGCAGTAGTTTTGGCCCCATCTCAAGTATCTTTATTACAAAAAAATACCGAAATCCTTGGAACCATCTTCGAACAAATAAGTAATTAGTGATTTTCACAAAAAAAATTTTATGGCAGGTACCGTTACTTCAAACGATAAAGCAAAAACTAAAAAGATGACCCGAGATTTAACCCCAAAAACCTTATATAAGCACTTTGAAGCAAATCCCTGGAACAGTTTCGCCATACGGCCCCCGGACAGACAGGACGATGGACGGCATTGGCGGATCCATTTTTTTGGACTTCTCTATACCCGTTATATCATCCCTTATACTCAGTTTGAGTTCGAAATTTCCGCACGATCGCTATAACTTTCCCTTTAGTATACTTATGTATACGAAAAAGTTAAAAATCCTATGGACCATCATCGCTTTTACCTATTATGTCGAAGATATTTGAAAAACTAATATTGACGCGGTTACACCCAATTATCGAAGCACGCTGACTAATATCGGATCACCATTTCGGTTTCAGAACAGGGCACTCTACAATTGATATACAAATTCTAAAAATTTAGAATGAAATCCATTAATCCCGCGTAGCGGTGCACTTAGGTATTGTTGCCATAGGCGTCTGTCTGACGAAAAGCACATACCCCAAGCGGAGAAACGAAGTTGCATGAGCGGTACCTGCCGCTTGCAGAAAGGGGGTTGAAATCCCTTAATTCCGCGTAGCGGGTCTCCAAGGTACTGTTGCATTATTTAAAATTTGGCATTATGTCGTTTGGTGTTATTTTACGTCACCTTGGTATACAGGTTTACAGAATAACCAACGAAATTAAAAAAACATAAGGAAAGGATCTGGAATCTCTAGTAGCGGCATACTAAATAGTAAGTACATTCATTCGCCTTCGCCTGTTGAACTGTTGTGGCTGTTTGTTTTGTCCCCCTCTAACATCGCTTACAAAAAAGTTAGAGAAATAAAATTAAGGATTTATTGCGACGCACAGCAGCAGGCTTCATACCAATTTTACATGAGCGGTTCATGAGTTATAAGACCCCAAAATAAGCATAACTAGTAACCACTGACTCACTGACAGATCATCAAAACTATGGAGCATTTCCGATCATCGTAGAACCTTGAAATTTCGCATAGTAATAGGGTTTGCGGAGGAACCACAGAGAAAAATCTAATATATGTGATTTTCCATCCAGGGGGCGTGGCAGCCGCCCACTTCTCTTAACTCATCATCATCATCAAAACTATGGAGAACTTCCAATCATCGTAGAACCTTCAAATTTGGCACAGTAATATGGTTTGCGGGGAAATAGCAGGAAAAAATGGAACATATGTGATTTTCCATCCAGGGAGCGTGGCAGTCGCCCACTTCTCTTAACTCATCATCATCATCAAAACTACAGAGGACTTCCAATCATCGTAGAACCTTGAAATTTGGCTCTGTAATGGGTTAGCGGAAAACCACGGGAACAAATCTGACATATGTAATTTTTTATCCTATGGACCCCTTCGGGTAGAGGTTAGAATATACCCGAGGTAGGCATGGCTGTCGTATGAGGCTACTAAAATCCACCCTCCGTATACCGAGTTGTAGCGGGTACAAACTATGCAATGGACAAAACAAAATGACTTAATCTCCCAGGTGACAGCTCAGTTTTACTGGAAAATCCACACTCTTCGGAGGCAGGCTCTACGGATTCTCGGGAGCGCCACTTATTGCTACGGGCGCTTAACCCGAAATTCAAAGAAATGTAAAAGCTTCGAAGAGGTAAATAATGAACTACGCATTAAGCTTAGTAAAATCGAAAAAGTTTACCAAGAGCTATAATGCGAAAACGATAGACTTAAAGCCGGGAACAAATCGCTTAGTTTAAAAAAAGAGGCTGAAGTTAAAACAATCGGTCCAGTTCGTCGCGATTACTTTACCGACCAATAAGAGCTAGCACGAGAAATAGACCCAAATATGAAGAGGCGACAAATATTGTAGTTAAAATTGAACCGGTGCAACAAAGGACTCGACTTGTCAGTCAGCGTAAGCGTTGCCAAGGTTACAATCACACTACCGCGTATTGCCAAAAGAACCGCGTTGCGTAAAATGTTCTGGTAAACATTTCTCGAAAGAGTGCATTCTGAATACGAGCGATTTGCAAAAGAAATCACCCGGCGAACTATCGCTACTGCGAAGTAGCTAAGGAGCTACAAAACCCGTCGGTAAAATAACTGAACGACGGAAAAAGGTTAATGCACTGTCCAAACAACCGAAAGAAAGACCTCTTAAAACAAAGTCGTCGAATTCTGGACCAAAGGCTAAGGATTTGTCCAAACAGTCGCGGATCAACAAAATGAAATAACGCCTGATCCAATCGCTCAAGTTTTCTCCGCCATTCTTGCCAGACTGGAAGAACAGAGTCGATTTAATAAACGGTTAAATAAACGCATGTTTGAAAAATTAGAAGAGCTCGAACACAAAATTTCAGGAACTCATCATTCAACTTAAATATGATAGACGCAACCAAATTAAAAATACTAACATGGAATGCGAACGGCCTTCTGCAAGAGATGGACGAGCTAGAGGTATTCATTCGCACAACTATATTGACATATGCTTAATTTCTGAAACGCACCTGACGAAGGAATTAAGTACAAAAATAAGAGCATATAGCGCTTATCACCCTTCGGAAAGGGAAAGGTGCGGAGCGTCTTTGCTTATAAAAGACACCATAGATCATTCACTAACAATAAGTACAAAAATTGAGCTAGATAATATGCATATATTTACAGTTCGCATGAAAAAAAGCGCAAAACGTACGATATTGCGTCTATTTACATCCCTCCAAGGGCAAAGTTGGTGAAAAATTATCTTAGAAGTATCTTTGACTCATTTGGTAAGCATTTTGTTATAGGTGGCGATTTTAATGCAAAACACACCTTCTCGAGTTCTAGATGTATATAAAGGTAGATTCCTATACGAAGCTGGTATGGAATTCGGGATAGACTTTTTCTCGACAGGTAAACCCACGTATTGCCCGTCGAATTCGTCGAAAACTCCAGACCTTATAGATTTTTATATCGCAAAGTGGAGGAAAGCTTCGATTTCTCCTCTGACCATTCCCCATTCATTCAGACTATAAGCAGGAAAACGACGTTCCACCCAGACTCATTCTTGTTTACCTAATCAATGCTTCGTTTAGATTACTGTACGTTCCACTACAATGGAAGCGAGCTGAAGTCATTATGGTTCCAAAGCCCGAAAAGCCTCCATATGATAAGAAATAGTATAGACCAATTTCGCTTTTACCAATAACATCAAAGGTACTACAAAAATTTCATTGAAGCGATTACATCCGATTATCGAAGAGTGCCGATTTATACCTGACCACCAATTCGGGTTTAGAATTAAGCACTCCACAATCGACCAGGATTATAGAATAACTAATGAAATAGAAAAAGGCCTGGAGGAGAAAATAATTTGTTCTAGCGTTTTCCTTGACGTCTCCCAGGCTTTTGATAAAGTATGGCATACGGGATTGAAACATACGCTTAAATTGGCCTTTTCAAGGCAGTTATATGAGATACTAAGTTATTATCTAGCGGACAGACTCTACCGTGTTAAGCACGGAAACGAATATTTCGAATTTAAAGAAATCTCGGCAGGAGTTCAACAAGGAAGAGTTCAGGGTCTGATTTTATTTATAATCTATACTTTAGATATTCGGCAAGAACAAGGCACAACTAAAGCTACGTATGCCGATAATATAGCTATATTAGCCTTGAGTAATATGATTGAATCAGCAACGAACAAGCTCCAACGGGCTATTGACAGCGTTCTTGAGTGGACAAAAACTTGGCGTATTCCGCCAAATCCACGCACATTAATTTTACTTACAGAAATGTAAATACGCTACCCATATTTATAGACTCCGTACAAATTCCCTTCGCAAATGAAGCTAAATATTTGTAAATGACATTAGATGCGAACTTAAATGGAAATCGGACATAAAGAAGAAACGGGGAGAACTCGTTATTAAATATAATCAAATGCATTGGCTGCTTGGTCATTTTGCCAAACTCAGCATGCTGCTTTTATACAAGCAAGTTCTAAAGCCGGTTTGGACGTTTTGTATACATTTCTGGGGTAGTACCAAAACAAGTATCATAAATATTTTACAAACTTTTCTCTTGGAAGATTTTCCACCTACCCTCGGGACAAAAAAAAAAAAAACTCTCCTCAAGGGAAAAAGAAAAAAACTATGGAGCACTTCCAATCATCGTATAACTTTGAAATTTGGCGCAGTAATAGGGTTTGTGCAGAAACCCCAGGGAAAAATCGAACATATGTGATTTTCCATCCAGGGGTTGTGCTAGCCGCCCCTTTTCTTTCACTTTGCACCCAAAAGACTTCGGCTATGAAACTGTTAGCTATGAAATTATACGTTGAGGAAGGATTTGAAGAACAGACACCAACCTTGTGTAGATTCCAAAAAAGAGGCGTGGCAACCGCGCGTATATAGAACTCTATAGTTATGAAATCTTACATATCGGTAATTCTTTTAAGCATAGTTATGAAATCTTACATATCGGTAATTCTTTTAAGCAAACAAGTAAAGTTATAAGACAAATTGTATTTTCCTCGAAAGAGGGTATCTACGTTCGGCCAAAATCCCTACAGTTTTAAAATTGTACAAAATTTCTATGTAGCAAAAAGGATTGAAATAATACCAAAAACATAAATCTTAAAGAATAGCCAAGTTCTTTTATACAAAAATTTCTTTTGCCTTACAAGTCGGCCACAAAAAGTACTGAGATATAAAAAAGAACGCCAAGTTTGTATTGTTATTAATAAAAATTTCACAAATAGTATTAAGGTACATTTCTATACTTGGCAAGTTTTTAAAATCGTGAAAATTGCACATGTGTTTTATATCATATACATATATATCTTCAAAACTTCACAATGGAATTTTGTAAAAAAATAGTCATCAGTGCGTTATTTAATAAAAGTTTTGGCCGAAATGAAGCATCCACTGCGGCTGCTGTACGCAAGTCTGTGCAAAAATATCTTGAGACTGGCTCGTGGACAACACCCGCACGTTACTGTCATCCACAGAGAGTGACAGTTTGGTGCGGATTGTCGAGTGGTGGCATCATTGGACCATTTTTTGTCGAAAAGGTGTCTGGAAACAAAGTTGCGCTCAGACGCAACTACAGGTCCATTGTACTACTATTCAGACACCTTACATTAATGTACTTAGTTTTCCCGTCTTTCGGATCAATGGAAGACATGACTAAAGATGTAGGCAGACCCAACACAGGTTCAGGTCCTGAGAAAATTTTCTTCTGCACCTTGCCTAGCAAGCTCATCTGAGATCTCATTTTCCTGAATGCCAGTGTGACCTGGTACCCAGACAAGATTCACTGTGTTCAGTCTTCCTACCAAATTCAGAGAAAGCTTGAGTTCTAGCACTAACTTAGACGAGGTAAGAGGGTTTAGCAGCGCTTTTAATGCAGCTTGGCTATCACTGCAAATGCCTCTAGCCCTCCACCTGTTTTTCACAATATAGCGCAAAGCCATTAGGATGGCAAAAATGTCCGCTTGGAAAACAGATGCATGTTTACCCAAGGGGTAGTAAAGTCGTGTGTCATCGCGTTCCACAAAGACTTCAGCACCAGACCCCTGTCCGGTTTTGGAGCCATCCGTGAAAATACGATAGCATTCAATCAATGGTTCAGAGTCTGGCCGAAGCAATTCACGTGGTAGTTTTTTCGCAGAAGGATTTCTGGTGTCATTGCATCAGACAGGGGTCAAAGGATAATTCCCGAGCAAGCAGTTTCCGCGAAAGCATGTTCCACCAAACAACCGATGCGTATGAGAGTAGCGGTATAGATCTAAAGGACCCGTTTCGGAGGCAAGCCCCATGCCTTACCAAAAGCACCTTTACACTGCCAGAAAGTGTAAACTCTATGTCCGATACATAAGTGTAATGAGTCGGACATAGAGCCACAAGAGTCGCTTGTAGATTCAGTGAATGTTGTGGCCTCCAGAATCCGAGCCCCAGCCGCAGTCGAAAAGACCACGGATGGATTTTGGCTATTGTCAGTACCACCTGGAGTATTAACATCTTTAAGGTTGTTCATTCATCAATATTTTGAGTATTAACTACTGCTGCCTTAGGTTAGAGTACACTAACGGATTATTTTACAGAGGATAGGTTAAAAACCGTTGCCTTAAACACCTCCTCCTTTATCCGGGCGTGGGACCGGCGTGCTACTGGCGTTACCAGGCGGAGTTAAACAGTGTACGTTGCAGAGCCATGCTAACCGACTTGTTTATTTCCTATCCTAAGGGTATATTAATTTTGACACGTAGTTTGTAAAAGTCCTTAATATTCGTCATAGACCCACAAAAGTATATATATTTATGATCCGGACCAAAACCTAAGACTATTTAGAAATTTCCATCCGTCCGTATCAACTTCTGCGGCCTTTAAAGTTGTCAGTTGTCCGCCTCGGAGTTGCGATTTGACCCCTTTGGACTTTTTTTTGCGGCACAATATCAGTAAAGCAATTCGTGAGCTACGGTCTGAAACCATCAAAAAGGTATTGGAAAATTGGAGTGGCAGAAGGCGTCACTGCGAAGTCAGCCGAGGTAGCCACTTAAACGACTTTTTGTTCCATAATTAATGGGAATATTTGCTCTTACTAAAAAAGCCACAAAACATGGAAAAAAATTTAATTTTGTTAATTTTATTGCATTTTTAAAGAGAATCTTGTGTTTGGCTCACCGGTTATACCCACCTAGATGAGATAGACTATAATTGAACTCAATATTTTCTAACTGTAATAAAACCAAACCCTATTACAATGTGAGTGCATCATATCAAATCCCGTAAATGTTACCAAATTTTAATAAATTCGGTATTAAAATATATACTATATTCATTACTATTCTATGCAAACAACTTGAGAATTGAAGTATATTTACGTTAACTTTTAAAACCTCTCTGCTTTAAATCCTTCGTAAACTAAATTCTTCAACGTTTCTTCAACTTTAGACTCTAGTCATACGCAAGGTCCCTTGGATGGATCTTTATATGCAACAATTACAAAATCATCAAAGACGTCACATTGTCCCAATTATCTCAGAGATAAATCCGTAAAATATGTCGATCTAGCACAGACTAACAATCAGTACGCTTACGATCAAAGCTTTAATTCGATTATCGACTATAAACCGATTAGCAGTAGCACTCCAATTAAAGAATTACATCGTTATAAACCCATTTCCGAAAGAACGGTATTTGGAGATACATCAGTATACTCAAACAGTCACATACACAGTCCACCAGGAAAAACGCAAACGAATCATTGCCATCTTTGGGGATATCCATCAGCATCTACGTCCCTTCAACAAAATTGTTCTACTTCAACTCACACAGTTCAACCCCTTAATAATGGGAGTATTGAAAATGATTCCAAAGAATTCGTACGCAGCCCGTCTATGGATTCCGGAATCTCTAATAGCAGCGTACTAAATAGTAAGTACATTTATTCGCCTTCGCCTGTTAAACTGTTGTGGCTGTATTTTGTTTGTTATTTTAATTTAAATGGACAGGGAAGGAGAAGTTCAGCACTTTAGGATATGGATAAATAAATCTTAATATCTTAATAATTTGCATCTTACATAATGGCATAATATCAATAACGAATCTAGTGCTAAGCTTAAATTTGCCGTCCATACACAAATTATTAAAATAACAAGATCGCACATTTTAGCAATACAAAAAATGTGTTCTCGGTAAAGTCCCATATACCGAGTGTAACGTTTAATCGACTTAATGTTTAATAATTTCGGATGTGATTTGTGGGCATATTCTAAGAAAAAAAAGTTTTATAACAAGTGCCTTTGAAATTTTTAATTTTTAAGTCACTTACAAACACAGTTACAGTGGAACAATTTTTGTCTCAGAATACGTCCACAAATCATATCCCAACGTATTAAACATTAAATAAGTAGCACCCTGTATATTGATCGAATGTAAACTGTGTTCGTTCGTAATTTGCAACTGTCAATATCTATCTATACTTTGCTTTTGCAGGGTAGATTTGTCTTATATTTTCGTAAGCACTGACTTAACGTGTTAATACTAAATGTCTGTGGTATGAATGATTGCTTTCAAAAAACCAAAATTAAAAATAAATATTTGTAGGCACTAACAAAATTTTTAGATAAGCAATTTTTTTATTTATTAATCATAAATATGACATTTCAAATTAAATAAAACAGCCACATCTTTGCAGGACCTACATTACCATCAAGCGTATCGCCATCAAGTTTTCCTAGTCAAGTGAGCGTACAAGGTAAATCAACCTTCACTGCATGAATTATGAAAGAATTAAAATAAAAAATTGTTAAACCTGCTTTTATCTTAATTTGTTGATAAGAATAATTTAAAAATAAAAACAGGTGTTATAGATGGGATTGTACATAAAAAAAACCGTAAAAATGGCTTTATGTTATCACAAAAACCAAATCAAAAGTGAAAAAGAACAACAAAAAAAAACATTAGATTACATTCAAATGAATGAACCATAACTTTTTTCATAAAAAAAATCATTTTAAAAAATAACTTTCCCACATCGAGTTGAATTTCACACCGGCACTTGGAAAGATACTGTTATTAGTGAATTAGTGCTTTTTCAATGATAATAAGAACCAGTTTCGTATCATGAAAAAGATAAAGTTAGATTGTAGATTTCATTTTGTTGTTCGTCAAAACAAAACAAAGAATTATGTAATTAAATACTGTCATACTGACAGTTAGCTAGAAATATTATTTTACAACTAAATCTCTAAAAAATGAACCACATTTCAATAACTTTAATGTGATTTTGACATATGCTAAAATAAACAAGCGACAAGTTTAAAAGACCCTGAGCCTGCGAACCGATCACTCGCAACAAATAATTTTCCCATTTCAAGTTGGATTCAAGTTTGCCAGTAGCAAATAATTCTGGTCCTTTGTAAAAAAAAAAAACCATACCATAAAAAATATTTTAATATAATAACAAAATATTATAATATTGAGAATAAAGCTATATTTTAACCAATTTGTTTAATTTTTAATGAAAAATAATCAAAATTATATTAATTAATGTGACTAATATATGTATAATAAGTAAGTTTATCATACATTTTCGGTTGACAATATTTTTAATATATTTACTTATACAAATACGGATTTCATAGGTAATGGATGGTTTCATTAAACTTTTAAACAATTGGGCAATGGTTTGAAACGTTTTTTGATATAACATGGACCAAATATAACACGAAAAGAAAAAAAACATTTTCTCGCTCGCGCGTGCAACAAAAAAAAACAACAAACACAAGTGCTGAGTGCTCAGTGTTAAAAAAACGGCAACAAAAAAAAATTTGCATGAAGTGCACAGCGCGTGTGGTCCCTTTACCCCCATTCCATCTCGTTTGCTGCTGCTTCTGCTTGATCATACTTAGTACATAGTGATTTCATACCATTTGTGTATTTTTTATGGTTAGCTATGCGCAGCAACTGGCGAATAGTGGGTCGTATGCGTAAATTTTTGTTGGTAGACCAAGACAAATTGTTGTACCGGCGGTAATTTCTTTGGAAAGCTAACATATAATTAAGATTGCACGGCTTTGCTTAGGTAGCGTCAGTGTTAAATTTTTTGTGTTTGTTTTTTTTTGTGATATTTAGGAGTTTCATGGTGGATGTGAGTAACATTCGGGGCTTAAGAGCGAATCTTTTTTCGCTGTATGTCCATGTTTCCCATAAGAAACCAGCTGTTTTGGAACTGAGTGAAACTAAGGTTAGCGTTGATACTGACTCGTCGAAATTTATTCTACCTGGTTACAACTTTGTGCCATTCCTCTTTCTCATCGTGGTCTTGCCGTTTATATACGTAGTGATGTAGCCTACCACCTTCAACCACAATACGGCCAATGTTCCAATCCGAAAGTTAATTTGATTTGGCTAAAATACCACCTCCGTAGGCAGGTCCTCTACTCCATCCATCCAATCCACTACTGTTTCATTTAAAGAAGCCCAAATTTGGACCGAATTCCGGACATTAGTAGTCAAACCGCCAACACACTGCACTTGTGTCTCACCTCTCACGCAGATAAGTACACCATAAATGTATTATCGCCTCTAGGTTCGTCAGACCACTGTTTCTTATCAGCGAATTTCTCGTTCTCCAACCACAAAGTTAAAAGAACCGTATGGCAATACGAGAAAGCCAAATGGTTAGAATTAAACGGTTTCTTTAGGAGTTTTAACTGGTCTCTATGGTTCCTCCATGGCGATGTGGATGCTGCTGCCGATATGATAACAAACATAATTCACTTGGGTATGCAACATTTCATCCCTAATAGGATTAAAAGTATCAAACCCAAGGTGAACGCATGGTGTGACTTGAGCTGCAAAGAGGCTATCAGGTAAAAGAGTTGAGCTTTCGGTCTTATAAGGCCAACGTACACAAATCTGGTCCAGATGGTATATCCCCTATCGTGTGGAAGTGGTGTTCTTCCACGCTGGCAAAACCACTGCGTAAGCTTTTCTATCTGTCCTATTCTTCAGGGCTCTTTCCGAGAAGATGGAAAACAGCATTTGTCCAGCCCGTCCAAAAAAAGGCGAATATTCCTCTCCCTCCTCCTACCGACGAATTGTACTTACGTCCCTTCTTTTCAAAGTCATGGAAACGCTGATAAATCGGCAGCTTATGAAATATCTTGAATCACGAAAACTTCTAAATGACCGGCAGTATGGTTTTCGCGGCAACAGCTCCGCTGGTATATATATATATATATATATATATATATCTCACCGAAAAGTGGACGCCAAATTCACCGTGGTGCTGAAAAAAACGTCGTTGCGCTTGATGTTTTAAAGGCATTAGACAGAGTTTGGCATAACGCTCTTTTGTCGAAAATGCGTGCATTTGGAATCGATGATACCTTTATTTAATGGATTAGAAATTACCTTTCGGACAGTTCAATTCAAGTTGTTTTGGATGGTTTCAAGTCAGCAACTTACCAATTAAATGCTGGTGTCCCCCAAGGCTCCGTTTTGTCTCCGACTCTCTTTCTCATTTTTATAAATGATCTGCTCTCCGTTACTTCTAATCCTATTCATTCCGTCGCCGATGACAGTACTCTCAGCTTTACATATTCGTTTCCTGGGCAACGCACCTCATCTTCGGGCGTTGAATTGGAATGGCAACGTATGTTAAGCTCGTTAAATTCTGATCTTGATGGGGTAAAACCAACAGAGTGGAATTTAATGCTTCCAAAACACAATGCTGTCTTCTGTCATTGAAGCGAAACCCCAATGCTCTGCCATCATCGATGAATGGCACTTGCATGAATGGCACTCGCCAAAAACGCCGCGAAGTGCCTAGGCTACCTAAACCTTTTTTAGGAAATATTTAAGAAATTTAAGAAATATTTTACACCTTCTGATCTGGCTAGAATTTACAAGGCGTTTATTCGCCCGAAACTTGAGTACAACGCTCATATCTGGTCCGGGGAACCAATTACATATTTAGAGCTACTTGACAGAATTCAAAAACGTGCGATACAACTTATTGGCGACCAAGATATTGCGAATTCGCTTGACGCTCTTAGTCATCGTCGCAATGTCGTCTGCCTATCGTTGTTCTATCGATATTGCCATCATACATGTTCAATCGAAATAGCCAGTTGCATTCCTCACCTTCAAAACTTCAACCGTAATACCCCGCATGCCAGGAATGCTCATCAGTTCACCCTAAAGCCTATTTTCGGC
The DNA here is from genome assembly GCA_963576555.1 of Ferdinandea cuprea. Lineage (NCBI taxonomy): Eukaryota > Metazoa > Arthropoda > Insecta > Diptera > Syrphidae > Ferdinandea > Ferdinandea cuprea. The sequence goes on along the minus strand of OY754958.1, from coordinate 88,828,951 downwards.
CGAACTGTGAAATTTAAAGATCCGTTCCTCTGCCGTACAACACGAATGTGGAATGCTCTACCACGCTCTGTTTTTCCTGATCATTACAACTTACAAACATTTAAAATCAATGTGCATCGGTTTCTCATCCTTTCTTCTAATCCCTCATTTCCTTAATGACCGCGCTGTGTTACTAAAACATTATAAGGGTGCTACCAAAAAATCCTTTTGCAAGGCAAATTATAAAAAAAAAAAATTAGTATATTGGTATATTTATTTTCATAAAAAAAGTACAAAAAGTCTGTTAGAAAGAGTCGCTAATTAAATCAATATGAAACTATAATGTACCTAAATGTGCATGTTTATTTATGCGTTCTATTCAAAGGTTAAGCATATTAACTTATATACAAAAATTCCAAAGCCGCCTAAGAAAGCAAATATCTGAAAAACTTAAAAACGATTATAAATACCTGCTTCCCACTTTTTTAACTTTCTCGTATACATTAGTATAGCGATCGTGCGGAACTTTAGAACTACAAATGAGTATGAGGGATGGTATTACGTCTATAGAGAAGTAAAAGAGTGGGTCCGCCAATGCCGTCCGTCTGTCTGTCAGTCCGAGCGCCGTATGGTGAAACGGTTTGACGGATTTGCTTCAAAGTTCGCATATAAGGTTTTTGAGGTTAAATATTGGCGCATCTTTTTATTTTTTGCTCTATCGTTTGAAATAGCATACAATTTTTTTTGTGAAAATCACTAATCACTTATTTGTTCGAAGATGGTTCGGTTTTTTTTTTATTAAAGATACTTGGGATAGGAACTGTAATTTATAAAACCGCCAATATCTCAAAAAGTAATACAGGGAATTCCCAAAAATTTTACAGTTTTATTTAAGATATTAAGTTGAACAAATCCGCAATTTTCTTAAATTTAAATTAAATTCCTTTTCTCAAAAATGGCTCTAACGATTTTGATAATTTTTATTTTCAGCTATTATGTTAAAAGTGTTCAATATGCGAAATAGCATCAAAACTTAACAGCAGGTGCCATTTTTGAGAAAATCTAATTTTTCAAAAAGTGATTTATATTTACAAATTTTGTATATGATCATATCTTACCATTCTTTTAGAAGCGATTCAAAAAAGTACTTCATATACCAAGAAGTTTCGTAAAACGCAGTTGTGCACTTTATTTTTTATCGATGCACACATCCCGAATATGTATATGCATCAAACTTTCATATATTGAATAAAAACAATCATATATTAAATAAATATTACAACAATAAAAAAATAATTTTTAGTGTGGTTTGGTATTTTTCGAGTTGACAGCAACTGAGATGAAGATGCTTCCCATGACAGCAGGAGTAACAAAGCTTGATCGAATTAGAAGTTCAAGAATCCGGGGAAGCCTTCACGTCAAAGAACCCATCTCGAAAAAATCGGAGATGATCAAAGGAGGGATCCTACGAACCTCGTCAAAAAGGCAATGGCAGTAAACGTTCCCTTACAATCGCGTAAGAGAGGCAGGCCAACAAACTCCTTGATCACATAAATGCAGAAACACCAGCATTTGATTGGCCTCAATATAAAGTGCTCCTTCGAACGAATGAAGTAATCCAAAATCGGGATGCCTGCAGATATCTTTAGCTTTGCAATATATTCAAAATAGATTCCGATGGCGTTGTCTAATTTTTCACAGCGACTTGGCCATTTACCTGTGTCAGAGCTCCTGGAACGGCCAGCAAGATAAACAATATTGTTTAAAACAGTGCGAACTTGTATTTTTCTACTCCTGAGATTTTAGAGCATAAAAAGAATTCCTGTGGTTACCCTACGCCACTATGTCTGAGCCCGATGGTAAAACAAGCTGCTAACACTGACCTTGGCTTGCGAACTCCTGGAACTTCCTCAGTGGTAATATAAAATGTTTTCCTGCACGATTCCTCATCCTGACTGAGGAATGCTGGTCCATTGAGAGCTGCCAGCATTAGCCCTGGAGATAACATCAGCTGGATTGTGATCCCCTTTATGTAATTCCATTGTTGTATTTATATCGCTTGAATTTTGTAATTCACACATATGTATGTTTCCCAGGTATACGACGGCGATTTTATCCAAGCCAGTATACAAATTATCGTATTTTTGATAATACCCTAAGCACTTTTTGACTGACTCCAGCATAAGGACCGCTTCTTGTAGCTCTATGCGCGCAATAGTTGTTGCTTTAAGCGGACCAACTTTCGATTTAGAAAACAATAGTTGAGAACAGATCTTCCCGTTATCATCAATCGCTCTGTGGTATACACAAACTCCAAATGCATTCAAAATCGCATCAGAAAATCCATTCAGTATGTAGTGGTATTCGTAATTCGTGCAGTTATTAAAACTCATCCATGTAATTCTGCCACTAGTTGAATTGGTTTTCTGAAAGATAGTCGTCAGGTTTGTCTTCCCCAGCTCCTGAAGAAAAAGTTTGCAGAGTATTATCACTGGCCCAAGCAAGCCCAAATGATCGAACAATCTAGCCAGGTCAGCCAAACCCGTTCTTTGACACATTCGTGTTTCTAAGTCTCCTGTGAACGCGTTTCTGTGCGTCCGGAAATCTGCAATGATGGAGAATAAGTCTGGTTGAACTGTTGGACCAACCATTAAAATGTCATGACCGACCGACCAGATGTACCACCCTAAGCTTTGTAGTTTTCAGGTTTCATGACGCAATGATGAGGAAGAATTAGTTCACATCAGGTATTACGCTTTCAGATATTGGATACATGTGGCGCAATGACAAGTACTCCTCCATAAATTCTGTGTACAACTTCTTCAGCTGTTTATCTTTATCCAACCTTTTTTCTAGTGACAAAAATCGCTTTCTTGCAATTTTGCGTGAATCTCCTTGAAGTGCTCCTGTCTCACCTTTGAATAGCAATTTTAGCATGAATTGTCCATTTTCACTAAATGTCGTGTTGTTTTTAAAGTGCTCCTCGAACTCATGCTCTTCTTCGCTCATAGTGTTAACGGGAGTGTGATGTTTCCCACGAGTTTGTCCAATAAATTTAGTGCCGGCTTGGTCACCATATGGGAATGCGAAAGTGATGTTCCATTGTTCGACTCGGATAGCGGAGCGTTCCCAGCTACAATCCATCCCAAAGTAGTGTTACGCAATATCTACAGATCATTAGACACTTTAAATTCTCCTAGAATAAGCAACTCAAAAATTAGGTCAGCTCCTACAGCATATCTATACGAGGAGTCTTTGTAAAGCCAGGATCGGCCAGTTTAATGCCAGATGGTATATTCCAAAGACGTAGGTCCACCCCATGGCTTTATTGGTAATCGCTGATTCGAGGCCTGACACCGGCCTCAATTGTTGCTCTGTATGATGGATTTCTGGATTCCAATGTAATTGCGGCGGTAAACTCAACTTTGTATTCTGTTGCTGCTGTTATGCACGAATGCTGCTTTTATGAAATGCAGTTGCGATCCAGAAGTACTCGACAAGGCACTAATGTACCAAACGAGGAAATGATATTGACAACAGCCGTAGTAAGAAATACATGACTTCTTTTTGTCATATGCCTTGCTACCGTGGCAATGGTTGATGGCGAACCTACTGATTTATAGCCACTGACATTAATATTTTGAGATGGCTTACCAACATTCGCGTTCTGTGTAGCCTCCTCTGTTATATTTTGTTGTTGTTGGTCATTTGGTATAACTTGCGCTCACTTTAATTGCTGTCGCTGTTTATGACCTTGTTGCTGGCGCCCCTTTGGCTGATGAGCAGCTTGGCGTTGAACTTTTGGTTTGTATAATAATATGTTGTGATTTCCATTACATTTCTGGTAACCTCGAGATTGACATAATTGAGAGAAGTGACCCGCCTTCAGGCAGTTTCTGCACAGCTGCAATCTGCGTACCAGGTTATCCCGTCCTTCCTTTGAAAAATAAAGTAATTTAGAGAAGTTATGCTTAAATTGCGAAGTTCTATTTTAGGTTATTTCATTGCATGATTATTGGTAACTGCATTTGGTCGCGTAATTTTTATATCTTCAAAAAGATCCAATAATGTCATTTCCATACGTTCCTTTTCTTAGTGCCAACTTTGGCTGGGTTTCTGCACATTGCTTCGCTATCACATGCTTCTGCATTACGGTTGAAATCTTTGGAATTGTGCCTGCCTCAGTTGTTCCGCCTCCCACACCAACAGCCTCCGAGTCCAATTCCTCCAGTCGATTCTTGAGTTATGCACGCGTTTTTCTCGCGTCACTATCCTTTTTGAAATTGCGAGCCATCCCTATCCCTATATGCCCCAAAAAAAATCTTAAGAAGATGATGGATAGCATTTTATTTCATTCTGTAAAATTTAGAAAAAAAACACATTTATTAAAAAAAACCCCCCAAAAAGTGGGCGTGGCCAAAAACTTTTTATGGGCGATATATTGGAAAAAATATTGGCTAAATATCTTGTTAAACATTTTTTTTCGGTTTCTATGAAAATTATCGAAGAAAACAGCATTTTAGTGAAAAACGCCCACAAAAAGTAGGCGTGGCAAAAAACTTTATATAACAAACTTATAAAGGAGGGTAGTTCCTACATATCTTGTGAAGGTTATAACCCTCTATCTGTCCATCTGTAGCTTTAAATCGGTTTTTTCTAAATTGTGGGCGTGGCAGTGGGCGTATTCAAAAAAATTTTACACTTAACCATTTCGGAGCCCTAGGGAGTATGTGGTCCAAATTTCAGCTTTCTAGCTTCAATTTAAAGGTCTAAAAATTGCGTACGGACGGACGGACGGACATTGCTAAATAGTCTTAGGATTTGGTCCTGATCATAAATATATATACTTTTATGGGTCTACGACGAATATTAAGGGGTGTTACAAACTATGTGTCAAAATTAATATACCCTTAGGATAGGGTATAAAAAGAAAAAAATACGCTCCACTGAAACTTTAATTTTTACTTTAAATGTCCTGGTACGGTCGCCAAAATTTCAGGCAGATACAATAACTACAATAAATATGCGCACTATGTCTGGGTTTGAATGACTTTATTTGTCGGAGGATAATTTAAGACAATTTTAAATTAAAGGATTTGCTTTACTTTACAGCTAGCTAGCTAGTAGATACTACAGGTAATATGCTAAAATACAATACGCGTTAAGCGCGAATTCTATGTCTATTTTTACGCTGGAAATCATAACATACAATTGTTGGTAATATATAATTAAACGAGAATAGGAGCAGACATTGGGTCCGCTTACCTGATACATGAGACGGTTGTGCTTGATACCTCTATGTCTGTTCCCATGCTTGATTTGAACATGATGACTTAGCTTATCTTAACAGTGACCGCCATGGAGCCATGAATACTGACTGAACTGAAGCTATGGTGCAACATGTCACACAGCTCGTTCCACAATTGATTTGTTGAAAGAAACGTTTGTTAAGCGCATAGTTTCACGTTACGGACCCGTAACTATTTTCTGTGGGGATCAGTGTTACCCCTGAAAAATGTCAGAAAAAGGCCAAAAAAGAGCCCCGGAAAAAAGGAGTCCGAAAATAATAACCAGAAAAACACCATTATTTGTTAACACTAAACTTGTATTTCTAATTCAAGTTGGACAACAAATAAGACAAAATAAGAATATAAGTAAATTCTCTTATAGATACTAAAAAAATCAGTTAAATGAATTTAAAACTAAGTATAAAAATATAAAAGCTAAAGATGCTACCGAGTTATTATTATCTGAATTTCTGTCCTCTTTAAAAATACTTTTTCTAACGAAAACGACCCTGCAGTTTTGGAAACATTTTTTTAATTCAAATGCAAGAAAAGTTTTTTATATTTAAATATACATACATTGTTTGAGAAAACAAAAGAAGTGGAAAATGAAAAGAAATATCTGCTATTTTAGTATCTCTAATATCTTAAATTAGGAACGGATTGTATCAACGTTTTTAGCCACTCAGTGTAAACTAAATTCTGTCCGATTTAACTCGTCATGGCTTTCAAAGTAAAGTGAAGTCATTGAAACCAGCCTTCTTTAAATGCAATGGAAAATGTTATGAATACATTAAAAAATTTGAAGAATTTATTTCCTTCAATACCGGTTTGGTTTTTTTTTTCTTATAATATACGCGCGCTAAAGGGATTTTGGATACCCTTATAATCCAGAATTTAATTATATTTGGCTAAAATTCCTTGGCCTTTTCAATTAATTCACTGTTTTATTTACAGATGCTCTAACCAGGGCAGGCATTCAGCTTATAATGAGTTTGATGCACTGTCTGATTCCATCAAAAGAATTGTAGTCCACTATCTTCGTACTGAAATCTTCATTGCGGTCGATTTCAATATACACAAATGAAGTTGGCTTTGACATTCTGGACCGACAACACCCGAAGATCTTCGCTGAGGTTAATAATTAGACTCAGCTTGTAAATGAGCCGACACGGATACCGGACATTAGCGGTCAAAACGGCATACTCTGGACTTGTTTCTTACCTCCCACCCTTTTAAAAAAAAATTCTCCTACGACTAAAAGTTGAGGCAAAAAATACTACAAAGTCCCACCTGTAGTAAAAACTTTTGGTCGTTTGTAAAAACCATCAAAAACTCGGCCTTTTCGTCTGTTGCGACACTCATTTACAATGACATTCCACCTGTCAGCTCTTCAGACAAAGCCAATCTGCTTGCTGTTCATTTTGCGGCTAGCTCAGCGCTCGCCGATGGTGCTTTGTCCCCCCCTGTACTCAAGCACGTAGAACATTCAATGGGCCAAATCCACTTCCGCACTTGTACAGTGGCAAAAGTACTTCAAGATCTCAACATTCACAAATCCGCTGGCCCAGATGGTATTTGCGCTATCGTTCTGAAGAGGTGTTCTTCCACGCTGGAAAAACTGGTAATTGGATAAATCGTCAGCTTATGAAATATCTTGAATCACGAAAACTCCAAATGACCGGCAGTATGGTTTTCGCGGCAACCGGTCCGCTGCTGATTTGATGATATATCGTGCCGAAAAGAGGACCCAAAATTCACCATGGTGGTGAAAGTTAGGCCGTTGCGCTTGATATTTCAAAGGCTTTTGACAGAGTTTGGCATCAAGCTCTTTTGTCGAAAATGCGTGCTTTTGGAATCGATGATACCCTTCTTCAATGGATTAGAAACTGCCTTTAGGACCGTTCAATACAAGTTGTTTTGGACAGTTCCAAGTCTGCTACTCACCAATTAAAGGCTCCGTTTTGTCTCCGACTCTCTTTCTCATTATTGTGTATTGCGGGAGTTTTACAAGATTTGCTGGTTAAATAAACAAAACATGACTGACTTCATTTCATATTCTTACAAACTAGGAAGTAGGTTAGATTTGGATATGTTTGTGTGTGTGTGTGTTCAATAGAATTAAGATGTTGCCAAATTTATATTATACATTTAGAATACTTAACACGCTCTCCACGCTCTTTAATTTAACAATTAATTCAAATTCTCTAAAAGATAATTACATATTTGGAAATTTGTACCTAATTTGTTATGTATAATTAAGTGTTTGTTAAAATTCATTAATAAACAAGAATTTCAAGTTCAAATCGAATGCACTCAAAAAAAAATCAAAAACTTAAAAGTTGAAAATTTAAAATTATTAATATCACTATTCAAACATTTTCGGCTTAACTACTTTACCATCACATCTTGGTCTCAATTAACTTAATTCAATCGAGTAACTTTTATGAGGAGTACGGTTCTGGTGGATTGTTATGTGTAGTTGTTGTTGTTACAGGAATTAAATTATCAACTACTTCTGCATTATAATTCTGCACATTACCGCAACTTTTTTCTCCCCTAATTTGATCAATATGTCTGTCAATTACTCTATTATCATTTGAGATAATACAATAAAAAGTACGAAGACCTATTTTATTTCTATTAATGGCGGGTGACCAGCTTGGGTTGTTGGGGTCTCTATAATCACGAATAAATACTTTTTGATTTTGTTAAAATTGTTTATTTTTAAAAAATGTTTAAATTCCTGCGAGGTAAACTGCCGACAATTGTCACTGAGCAAGGTGTTAATAATACCGTAACGACAAAATAATTCCCTCATTTTATTGATTACGAATGTTTTTGTTCAATCTTTGGTTTTAAAAATGAATGAATCAATAAAAATAAGAAAATGGAAGCCATTTATTGGACCAGCGTAATCAATATAAATACGACCCCAACCCGAATTTGTAGGTTGCCATGAAATTAAAGGGGTCCGGATTGCTGACATGGGTTGCATTTTTTTATTAGAATTTCAATGTCATTTCAATGTTTGACCACCAAACATATGACCGAGCTAATGACTTGGTTTTTACGATGCCAAGATGTGACATATGTAATTCGCCCAGAACTATATTGCGTAATTTTTTAGGAATTACTTTTCGAAAGCCCCGCAAAATACAGTTTTGTTCGAATGTCAATTCGAATGCCTTACTTGAATCGAATTGAACTTTGAATCTTCTAATCTTTTAGCTGTGCCCGTTTGAATTCCATGACTTAATTTGGACAAAATTAGATCTCGTCGCGTTTCAATAGCAATCTCTTTAAAATGCAAATGTAATAGATTTTCTTTTTTGATAAAGTTTATACAGTGTTCGTCTGTAGATGAATCAGAACAAATTAAATGGGGTATCCGTAATAGATTGTCAGCTTCATTCAAACTTCCTTTGACATATTCAGTCGTGTAATTGAATCCAGATAAAATTAATGCCCATCTTTGAAATCGAGCCGCTGCCCTGACTGGAAGACTTTTTGTTCCCCAAATATTGCAAGAAGGGGCTTGTGGTCAGTTTGCAAAATGAAATAATTGCCCAATAAATAAAAATTTAGTTTGATAACACTAAAAATTATAGCTAAAGCTTCCTTTTCAAGAGTACTGAACTTTTTTCTCACTTTTAGAAAGTGAGTACACCAGCATCTGCATTATTGGAAGCATCAGTCGTTAAAACTACCGGTAAATTTGGATTAAAATGTACTATAATTTGATCGAAAGTGATTTCATTAATTCATATACATATATACTGACAATCTTTTGACAAAATAAATGGAACACCTTTTTGTAATAAATGGTATAAGGGAATCGTTTTATCAGCAGAGTTGTCAATGAAGCGTTTTTGGGGATTGGGGCTTTTAAAATATTTGAAATTCGTTTATCTGTTTTAGCTTACCCAAATTGATCAACTGAAAAACCAAGATACTGTATTTTTGATTGAAAGAAAGCTCATTTACTTCTGTTTAATTTTAAACCAGCAGTTTTGAGTTTATTTAAAACTTCTGGAAAATGGCAGCGGCCGGTTTAATTCCAAATGGTAAGCGTTTCAATTTTAAAGTACCTATATGCGTACTCCATGTGCACAAAAGTTGCGATTCGTCAATTAAAATAAGCTGATTATATGCGTTAGATAAATCGAGTTTTGTAAAAAATTTACCTCGGATATTAAACATCCACTAAATATTGTTAAGTGTAACTTGTCACCACATATACGTAATTCACCATTTGGTTTGAGTATAGGAACTAAAGGTGTTCTCCAGTCAGAACCCCGGTAGATGGTTCCTTTCTTTATTATTATTGGCTTTCAATTTACTTTTTACTTTTTGCAAACGGAATCGCCCGCGTGGTTTCTCGTCATTATTAATTGATAACATGATTTTTGGATAAGAACCCAATTTATCATCAAAAACATAAGGAAATGCTACAGTCCGCTTGGTGCGAACAGTACGATACCCTATCAATAGCCCTATATGCCCCAAAGAAAAAAGCATTAAGAAGGTGATAAATATCATTTTATTTCATTCTATGAAATTTATAAAAAAAACATTTTTTGAAAAAACTCCCTCAAAAAGTGGGCGTGGCCATAAACTTTGTATGGGCGATATATTGGAAAAAATATTTGGTAAATATCTTGTTAAACATTTTTTTTCAGTTTCTATGAAAATGTTCGCTGAAAACAGCATTTTCGTGAAAAAAAACCCACAAAAGGCGAGTAGTGCCTACATATCTTGTGAAGGTTCTAACACTCTATCTCTCTAACTTTAGCCTTAAAACGGTTTTTTCTAAATTGTGGGCGTGGCAGTGGGCGGATTTAAAAACTTTTAACACCTTACCACTTAGGGACTCTAGGGAGTATACGCTCTAAATTTCAGCTTCCTAGCATAAATTTAAAGGCCCCAAAAGTTGATACGAACGGACGGACGGACATTGCTAAATAGTCTTAGGATTTGGTCCTGATCATAAATATATATACTTTTATGGGTCTACGACGAATATTAAGGGGTGTTACAAACTATGTGTCAAAATTAATATACCCTTAGGATAGGGTATAAACATCATGAAATTCATCCCTTAACTCTTCAATACTAATGTAATATTTTTCATCAGGCTTAATTAAATTTATTTGCGTTAACTCAAAATTTAATTTTCTTGAAAATGCGTCCTAACAAAGGTGGATTATTTGTATCAGAGACCACAACTAAAATATTGATACCTCCATACTTAATTGTTGCATTAAACTCACCAAGTAATCGAATTTAATCACCATTATAGTTGAAATATGGAACACTTCACTTCTTTTAATGTGCAAATTTCTGTACTGAAGCGGGAATCAATTTACATGGCGCACCTTTGTCAAATACCATATTCATGGATGTACCGTTTAATTCCATCAGAAGTTAGTACACACCATTTAAATTACCTGCAGAGAGACTAAACACAGAATATGCAAGCTGAACATTAATTATATTTCAATCTGAATCTGATAAATAGTTTCCTGTTTCCGTAGATTTAAAACGGAAAATAGATGCTAAATGTCCAATCTTTGAACAATAGTTAAAAGTACAATTCTTACATTTACACGTGGTGGAACTGCGATTTCCCCATCCGCAATGCTTGCATGATTTGTTTAGGTTTGTTGAAGTTAGCGCTGCTATTGCCTTTGTTGTACTTGCTGTTGTTGTAGGTGGTTTTTCTAACATGGTAAGGTTTTTTTTTTCAAATTAACACTGGAATCTGTTACTGTTTCAGCTGTTGTCGAAAATTTTGTCTCCGCAATTAATGCCTTTTTTAGCACAGTTTGGACTGTGAGTGTTTCATCCTCCTCACAAATTTCATCAAAAATCTTATTCGATTAGCCCATAATAAATTTGTCCAAAAGAAATGCGTCTAAATGGTCTCCAAATTTGCAATTAATAGCTAATTTTTTTACCTTGGCAAGCCATTCAGGCACAGATTCACTTTCATTTCTTGCATTATGGAAAGTACGACGTTCACGAAATATAATGGTCGGTTAAGTATAATGTATTTCCAAAACATCACACAGCTCTATGAAATATTTTGCAACCGACGAACTTGGTGAACATAAACTTTAAGTAAATAATAAGGAGCAGCACCAATTGATTTTAGCAGTACAGCTTGTTTAGCATTTTCAACTTCACAGTTTATTTCACATAAATTAATGTCTAACTTCTCTTTCCACACGAACCACGTTTCAATTGCTGGTGAAAATTCCGGAAGATTTGCCGTTTCATAAACGGTGGTCATTGTGTTTGACACCACTGTAGTTATTTTTGAATCTGGCATCCTATTTTGCTCTTTATTACTTGTTTTTTTGATATTTTTTTTTTGCAGTAACATTTTACTTTATGAAAAATAAAATCAAAATTGAAATTATTTTTTGGTTTTTTTTTATCTCGTCGCCAATTATGTTGTGTATTGCGGGAGTTTTACAAGACTTGCTGGTTCAATAAAAAAAACATGACTGACTTTATTTCATATTCTTACAAACTTGGAAGTAGGTTAGATTTGGATATGTGTGTGTTCAATAGAACTAAGATGTTGCCAAATTTATATTATACATTAAAAATACTAAACACTCATTTTTATCAATGGCATCCTGTCTGTCACTTCTAATCCAATCCATTCCTTTTGCTGATGACAGTACTCTTAGCTTCGCATATTCGTTTTATGATTCACGTCCCTCATCATCAGGCGTGGAGCTTGAACGGCAACGTATGTTAAGCTCATTAACTTCTGATCTTGACAGCATTCTTAAGTTTGGTAAAACCAAGAGAGTAGAATTTAATGCTTCCAAAACACAATGCTGTCTTCTGTCATTAAAGGGAAATCCCAATACTCTGTCATTATCTTTGGATGGCACTTGCATCTCTGAGACCGAAAGACTTTCCATCCTCGGTATGTGCGTTAACGACAAACTTCGTTGGAATGACAACATATTCTATGTCGCCAAGAACGCTGCGAAATGTCTAGGCTTCCGCAACTGATGCAAGAAATATTTCACCCCTTCTGATCTGTCTACAATGTATAATGCGTTCATTCGCCCCAAACTTGAGTATAACGCTCATAATTGTCAAATTATTAATTGCCAACGGACGTGGAATTTTAGCCAAATATTATTAAATTTAGGATTGGAACATTGGCCATATTGAGGTAAAAGTTGGTAAGCTACATCACTACGTCTATAAACGGCGATACTGCGATGGGATAAACTCCGTTAAATCGGAATCAATGCTGACCTGTGTTTCACTAAGTGCCAAAACAGCTGGTTTGTTGAGAATCACGTGGGCATACAGTGATAAAATAGTGGCCCTTAACCCACAAATATTGCTCCCGTCAACTCTAAAGTTCCTGCACATAACAAAAACCTCAACTCCGACGCTGACTGAGCTAGGCCGTACCGTAGATCCTGACGTCAGCTTTTCAAAACAAATAACTGCTAAAGTTACAATGAATTGCTTTGGTCTACCAAAAAAAACTACACAATGCGACATAGCAAGTGTACGCATAATGCACGACACTCGCTATAGCCAAGCCAAGCAGCAGTGGGACTGGAGGGAATGCCCCAACACAATACACTTTTTTTGTATATACACTGTACACTTGCACTTTTGTTTTTTTTTTTTTTTGGACACTTTTTTTGTTGAAGCAGAAGAAAGTATCTCTGTGGATGCAGTGGCTTAGTGGTTAAGTGCGTTGGACCACTAGGCGAGGGGTCGCTGGTTCAAATCCCGGCCCATACCACCTTAAAGTTTTTATTCTCTGCCCCACTTCTTGTGAAGGTCTGACAATCATCCTAAAGTAAGAAATGTTACGCGAAGCTTTTCAAAAATAGATTTACGTGCGGAATCGGCATTAAACTGTAGGTCCCTCCATTCGTGTCAAAAATATAACTTCGCGCACATAATGGTTGGAGAAGCTAGGCTTTTGGTCCTGTATGGGCCGTTTACGTCTAATATTTTTTTTAGAAGAAAGTATCTACGATTCGAAACTGTTTGACCACTTTTGTAATTTAAAAACAGTTTAATTAACTGATGATTCCTTTAAAGAAGATATTTCTGTTAACAAGTCGCTTCTTCTCTTTTCATCTTACAAATATGTTGAATATTATTTTGAACTTTTAAAATGTTGTCACTTAATTTTTTACATTGCAAATGCAAATGTTAAGCTGGTTTCTTCACTTGTCGGTTCACATCGGACAAAAGAAAGAACCGATTAAAAATGGGTACAGTGAAATCCATTTTAACTGTTACAAGGATTTAAACTGGGAATCTTCTTATGATATATTGTTGAATAATAAAAAGAATGTCTAAATATGACGCCTCTGATGAGGTGACTGATAACTGAAATTGTACCTTATTTATAAAATAATGCAATCCTAAAATTATCATTTTTTAAACATTGTTTTTGTAAACTTATCTCTGTCTTTAAAAAACGTGGATTTGGTAGTAATGTTGTACTTTTTTTTATTGTTTTCTGAAATAAATAAAGAGTATGTGGTAGGTTTTTTTTTGCGGGGTGGGAGGGGGTGTGTTTGATAACAAATAATGTCCTCATTTTTATTTTGAGCTATATGGACAACCTATCTTATTTGTAAAAATTTATAAAAACATTTAGCGCATGTGCTACTATAGGCAAATGTTAATATTTTGATGATGAAATTGTATAAATATGGGAACAAATACTCTTTCAAATGGTTTTTAAACGAAGCAAATCTTTTCAATGTAAGCGCTTGCGCTTTTATTTCTAGTAATTTATATTGCCAAATAACTTTTTCGTGAAAATACTTAAAATCTGTCGGCATTTTAGTTATATTTGGATCAAAATACATACTTTGAATAAAATCTTAATATCATTCACATTAATGCGCGATAGTATTTGGTCACAGATTTTTTTAAAAAAATAGCACTAATCCGCTTCACCGACAACAATTCAATGCACAGCCACTACACCACAGCACAAAGACAAAGCTTGCCACAGAGATGGATAATATATCCATTTATGCTAAATATTATGTTAACTTGTGAAGTAGATGTTACATAAAGAGTTGAATTAGTTAAATCATTTACAAGAGTTCAATCCATTGAATTTTTCAGTATTCGACGAATGTTTAGCCCAAGAAAATTTAAAAATTGTCTGGTCGAATTATAGAAAAAGCGTCCCATTTTGTTGATTTTTAGAAAGATGAGTCATGGAGTCCGGGCGTCAAAATGACTCTAAAGAGTCCACGAATGTAACACTGGTATGTGTGATGTCGCTTGTCTACGCTGATAAGCCCGAACGAAACGTTTGACCACTTGGAGGACAAAATTCGACGCGTTATTGCCGATATACGGCCACAAATGTTGGAACTACATCCGAGCCAGCCGTGGCGATCATATACCAAAAATCATATTTAAATAATAATGCCAGAAGATTATCTTTCGAATAAAGTAAATTTCATGTGAATTAAAAAAATTATATATTGACTCAAAATGTTATACCTCTAAAAAACACCCTTTATAAGATGTTATGCAAGACTTAGTACCCGTTTAACATAAGTAAAGATTATTAACAAAAGATGTGTTTTCCTTTTCATAATAACAATTTTATATTTTTAAAATTATGTTCTTCATAAAGGTTTTTTTTTGTGCTAATACTGCCGTAGTCTGACCTTTAAAGATGCTTTCATTAAAGATATGACTTCTTTAAGATCCACAAAAGTTAGAGAATAAGAGACGTAAAGTAAGCAAAAGAACAAAATTACCTTGAAGCTCACCAATTATACGAGGATCGGAAGAAAAGCTTACCACATGAGTGCCCAATGATGATGGTAATGCCGGCAGGGGTTCAACATTTTGAACTTGAAGGGGCATTAGGAGGACAAATGTTTTCTGGATTGTTTTCTATAGATCAAAAAGAGTATAGACTAAGACATAATTTTCCTTTCTAAATATTCAAATCAAATTAATCTTACTTGCTTAAGTAATAATGGCGAAAAATAAAAACCATTTTTGGCAGTTAAATAAACTTTGAACATTTTTCCTGGCGACTTTTCTTTCGGTTGTTGGCACAATAATGACCATCAGAATATATATTCCTTATGAATTATAAAAAGGCAGTCCGGATCAGTAAGGAATAAATACTGTTATTTTATACGTATTTTCTCTGAGTTGCAAAATAATACGGCGCCAGCACGTGTATTCCTTATGGTCAGGATTATAAAGAAATATATTGCCGTTCTCTATGAGTTGTAAACCGTATATATTTATAAGGCTCAGTTCAGAATTATTATGAGTGATCAATAAGATTTTCTACTTCGTCTATGCCTTTTCCTTCCAGCGAACCAAACAAACAAAAATATTTATTCTTTGTTGGATAACTTCTGTTTTTATAAACCGATTTTGATTAAACTTTTTTTATTAATTAAGTACACATTTCACGAGTAAAATAAAATTAACTTTATAACATTTGGGCACTCCATTCCAGAAATGTTGGTACCATTTCATAAGCCATTTTCAAAACTTTGGGGGCGTGCCACGCCCAAACGGTAAGGTAGCGCCAAGTTTTTTTGCAGATTTGAGTTAAGGACATAAAAAGGAACTGGAATACAAATTTCGATTTGGAGATTTCGGAGGTGGTGCAGTGTTATAAAATTTTACCAAAAATTGTATTGGTCTTGCCTCAGACAATGATTCTGAAAAAAATGGAGTTCGATCCCTTTTTTAAGGGAAAATACAAATATATTTACGTTAGTGTGTATGTTGTTGCATTTGAAATTGTGTTGCAAGTAAAATTATAATTAAACCACCGCCACCGCCCAAAAGTAAAATTCATTGTGTGACAATATGTCACATGTGGTGCGTTCGTTATACACCTATGAGAGAAGGACAAGAAACCAAAGTTCAATAAAATAACACGCGTAACCTACGGTTTGGTGGAATTTTGCGCAGATTTGGGGAAGAAGGGAACTGTCAATAGCGTCTCATAGCATACAGTAAAACAGATTTACGTTGGACTGATGTCGACCTGACATGCCATTCGTCTATATATGTTGCTGGTTTGAGCCCAACGTCTGTTACTCGAATTGTTACGATTGACAGTTAAGTTGGTGAATGAAGTGTCACCCAATGCTGCTTCTAATTTTTTTTAAGAGGTGCGCAATGTTTCGGCCGTCCGCCCGCACTCCTCTGCTGCTCCTCCGGTGCTCCCCGTGATGGAGTTGGACAAAAGGGATTGTCGTCCCTTCTTACATCGAACCTGACTTCCTACCGTGTTGGTGGTAGTTCTGGTGCAATTGTCCTTGGGGGTTATTTACTCTGGGCCAATGCACAACTCCATTGGGAAGTAGACCGTCCGTCTATTTTATGTCTTCCCGTTTATGCTCCGGATAACCTGTAGTGGTTGTTGCCCCAAGGTTTTGATGAGGAAAAACTTTCAGTTGGTTCGTCAGGATTTGAACCAGCGACTTCTCGCTTAGTGCGAAAGCCACTGCACACAAAAATTTACAAAGTTTTATTATATCTGAGTTTTTATCTAATCCAAACTTTTCTGACTATTATTTTAAAAAAATATTGACTCTGTGTATTTTGGAACTGAGGCTGAATTTATTTTTTAATTAAATTGAAATAATCAAATAATCAATTTTGGTCAGAGATATTTATTTTGAAAAACACAGCAACATAGCGGCAGAACGACTTTTTACTAAACTTTTCCTTATAACGGATAAAAAACGAAATAGATTAAATATTAAAAGGAGTTGAAACTGTTTTAGTCTCTTCCTTTATTTTTCTTATATATGTACGATAGAAATCAAAATACCTTGCCGACAAATATTCACTATTAATGAAATTAATACAAACGGACATATACAATATATTCCTATATTTTCTTCTAAATTTAAAATTAATATTATTATATATTAATTTAGATTTTATAAGATTTATATTTTCTAAATATTTGTTTCCGGTAATACTGAGACATAAATGTAGCAACAAATAAGTTTTAGTATTTAATATTTATTTCTAAATATAGCACTTAAGGGTGTTTCAGCAAAGTATTAAACTTATGTATGTCGCGTGGCCGTTGGGCATATGCCAGGGCACGCAATTAGCGCTATAGCCTACTCATAGGGCCTTTGAATTAGGGGGTTGAACTTTGTGCAGTGAAACTCAGATCCAACCTGCGGAATTGAGGAATATTAAGAGACATATGTCAGAAAAAATGTCGAAGAATGGTTTCGCAAGCGGTTTCATTTCCATTAACTTCATCGTAACTACTACGAATAAGGTTCGCGGTCCTGAGTTTGTTGTATTCGGGCCAAATCTTCCTAGAAATGAGGCAATTCGTCAGGTTCTCCCACTTAGACTCTGCCCTCTTAGCACTTCCTCACCATACTTGGTGAGAGACTCTTGGATTTCTTCAGCATGGGCTTTATTAAAAGCAGCTTCTTTATCTAAAAAGGTGGCTAGCGTGTATTGTTAATATTTGATTGACCTCTCTATGGTACGCACCACTTCATGCAGGTCTGGATCAGTGGACATTTATTATAGGTAGTCATGTTGAGAACTGCATAAAAGCGACCTGACTAGGCCTGACTTTATGTGGAAGTCTGGTATACGTTCAAGTGTTTTCAGTACGAAAGATGTCAAGCTAATTGTACTGAAAGACTTAGTGTAACTTAATTTACTGCATTTGCATACTTTTGATTTTTTTAAATTTAATATTTCGCTGAAACACTCAAAATAATTAGAAATATTATATATCCAAACTTATTTGGTGCTATAGTTATGTCCGACACTGTACTTTTACAACAACACCATTCAAAAAATTTGCAGGTCTGGATCAGTGGACATTTATTATAGGTAGTCATGTTGAGAACTGCATAAAAGCGACCTGACTAGGCCTGACTTTATGTGGAAGTCTAGTATACGTTCAAGTGTTTTCAGTACGAAAGATGTCAAGCTAATTGTACTGAAAGACTTAGTGGACTCATGACTGTATTTGCATACTTTTGACTTTTTTAAATTTAACATTTCGCTGAAACACTCAAAATAATTAGAAATATTATATATCCAAACTTATTTGGTGCTATAGTTATGTCCGACACTGTACTTTTACAACAACACCATTCAAAAAATTTGCGGGTTTAAATATTTCTGCTATAACGCAAAAGTCATCCAATTCCCAGATTGATCATAATATAAAGTGCCCACGTCACCATTGTTCGTACGTTGAAAAGCTATTTTGTTAATATACTCCTAAAATACAGTCATGTTGAAACAACTTAGACACTGTCTACCACAGATGAGGAATTAAGCAAATTATCAACTCTGCATACCCCTGCACATTGAAGCTGCAAAAACTTTTTAAAAAGGGACATAAAATCCTCTCTCAAATTCCTCCAAAATTAAATTGGGAAGATTTTGTGTCTCAAAAATATGACAGTGCTGCGAAGTGTTGAGTTGACGTAATTTAATTGTTATAGACATTTTAATGTAAATTTTTATGAAAAACAAAATTAAGTTACATAATAAGTATGAAGTTGTTGCAATTGAATGCGAACATCCATTTCTAAATTTTATTGTAATATTGCATAAATATTACTAAATTAGTTATGTTTGGGTATAAAATATTGATATTAGGTAAATATATTTGGATTGGTTTATTATATTAATATTAAATTCATTGATTGTTTTATTATATATTTTTTTAACATACGAAAATTTAATATATATATATATATACATATATACATATATTTATTTCCAGTACAACGATAAAAAAAATTGGTAGGAAGCAAGTAGTTTTAATCGTTTTTTAAAATATTTTATGTTAAAAACTTAGTACCTTTAGTCGTTGAATTGTTTTGGCTGTTGGCACGCTGCTTCCATTTAACCAGGCCAAGGGGTCTAACATCCGCGATGGCCTGGTCTTTAAAACAGAGGTTCGGTCTTCCATATCGTCTCTAAGCTAGGGTTCGGGATTCGAAGATCCTCTTTGCTGGAGCATGATTGTCCATTCGCTCGATGTGGCCGAGTTGATGAGATTTGACTTTTTTTACTACATCCACATCTTAGTACAGATAAAAGAGTTCGCGGTTGTATCTTCTCCTCCATTCGCTCTTCTCGCACATAGGACCAAGTATCCGAAGAATTTTTATTTTAAAAAATCCTAATCCTAACTCTCCTTTTCTGCTTCGCACTCGGCGCCGTATAACAGAACTGGCAGAATAAGGGTTCTATGCAGCATACATTTATGTCCATATGTCGAGCTAGGAGTTTGGAAAACATTTGTTCCGCCATACCGAAGTAGCAGCAGTCTCCTCGGGTAATTCTTCGTCGGATCTCTTGTCATTCGTGGAGTTGATATTCACACTGAGGTAGATAACTTCTTGACTAATAACCACCCATAACTTACGAAATCCGTTTGGTTATGGGTACACTTAAATTTATTTTCAACCATAAATGTACCATCAACTTATTTATACATAGCTTTATTCCCAATATTATAATATGCTGTTATGTTATTAGCTGTGTGGTAATTTTGTTTTTATATATCCATATTCACCGCATATTTTAGTTGTTTATTTTACACACCCAAATTGTGAGGACTACTGAAGTTTATCAACTGTTCCTAACTCTTTTGCTATTGAAAATTATATTTTATAGGGGCGGCCATTATTACCCATACAATTCCTTAATTGTGTGCAAGCTTCCTATTTGATTTACATATTAAAGATTATATATACCCCAAAGAAAAAAGGGTTAAGAGCATAATGGATAGCATTTTATTGCAATCTAGAAATTTGTCAAGAAAAAATTTTCTTTGGAAAAAACGCCCCTCAAAAGTGGGCTTGACCTCAAAAATTTGTATGCGCGATATATTGGAAAATGTATTGGCTAAATATCTTGTAAACAGATTTTTTTAGTTTTTATGAAAATTTTCACGAAAACAGCATTTTAGTGAAAAACGCCCACGTCGTGGCAAAAACTTTATATGACAAACTAATACAGGAGGGCAGACCCTTGTGAGAGTTCTAACATTTTTTCTCTACAGCTTTAAAACGGTTTTTTAATTGTGAGCGTGCCAGTGGGGGTACATGAAAAATTTGAACGCTTTACCATTTTGGAACCCTAGGGATTATATGTTACAAATTTCAGCTTCTTAACATAAATTTAAAGGCCTCAAAAGTTGATGCGGACGGACGGACGGACATTGCTAAATAGTCATAGGTTTTGGTCCTAATCATAAAAATATTCACTTTTAGGAGTCTACGGCGAATATTAAGGGGTGTTTCAAGCTATGTATCAAAATTAATATACCCTTAGGATAGAATGGGGTTTCCAGAACATATCTTTTAAAGAGATCATGTTTTCTTCCACGATCTGTTTTACACTTTCTTTTTCCGCTTGGATCTTTTTTTTTTCTCTTTATTTTTTCTGTCCTCTTTACCAATACTTTTTATCTAACGAAAACAGTCATGCACTTTTGGAATCATTTTTGAATTCCAATGTAAGCAAAGCTTTTTTTTTTATTTTGCTCATTCATTAAAATATATTTTTTTTTTGAGAAAACAAAAGAGGTGAAAAAAGAATAGGGTATAAAAAATGTTAATTGCCCTGTCAAGAGAAAACCAGGTTATTGTTGTCATTTAGAGCTCTCTCTCTTTTTCTATAAAAAAAGGTTTATAGGTTGAAAATTATTCTTATCTTGAAAGTACACAAATTATAACCTGTTCATGGGAAAATATGTGAAATCAAAACAACAGTTAACCAGTGCTGTCACTTCTACCACTTAATCTGCATATATGCTAAAAATGTCTACCACTATGTATCATTCCACTTTCAATAACAATAACAAACGTTAACAAGGCTTGGGAAGCTTATAAACGTTCAGCTAATGCGAAAATTACACCCTCATATCAGATTTATCGTATATCAGCAAATTTAAATAAATTGCACGTCTGGGTAATTCTAAAATTGTTCCCTATATTAAATGCGTTTCTATGTAACAAGTCAATATTTAAAAATAAGAAAAAGTGTGTGTAAAATATTTAGTATTGTTATGCCTAATACCAATTTAGTCTAAAAACACTTTGCAATGAAAATACTTGGCATTCAATTTTGTTATACTTATAACGGGTGATCCAAGTATAGATACTTTTTACAATAGCCTTTTTTGACAGATCACGTGTGAGTCGTGTCATGCTGTTATGTTATTTTTGTTTAGTATTGTTTGGCATTTCATAATGGAAAGACTTACGCGTGAACAACGTTTACAAATTGTTCAACTTTATTATGAAAATTCACGTTCTGTGAGGAATGTGTTTCGTGCACTTCGCTCAACTTATGGTCAACATAATCGGCCTACTGAGCGTACTAGGCAACACCATCACCCATTTTGAGACCCAGCATTCATTATTGGATAATATTCGACCGAATAGACCACGTCCAGCACGCTGTGAAGAAAATATAGCGGCCGTAGCTGAGAGTGTACACGAAGACCGTAGAGAGTCGATTCGGCGCCGTTCGCAGCAACTCGGACTGACGTATGGAACGACTTGGCGCATTTTACGTCAAGATCTTAAATTGAAAGCGTACAAAATACAGCTTGTGCAATAACTGAAGCCGCTCGACCTTCCCAAGCGACATCGCTTCGCTCTATAGGCTCTTGAAAAGTTCCAAGAAGATCCGACGTTTTCGAGGCAAATTTTATTTAGCGATGAGGCCCATTTCTGGCTCAATGGGTATGTAAACAAACAAAATTGACGCATTTGGGACGAAGAGCAACCTGAAGAGATTGAAGAACTGCCACTTCATCCAGAAAAAACCACGGTTTGGTGTGGTTTGTGGGCCGGTGGAATCATCGGTCCATATTTCTTTAAAAATTATGCCGGTGCGAACGTAACCGTCAATGGCGACCGTTATCGTGCCATGATAACCGACAATTCGATGCCTGAAATTGAAGCTCATGATCTCGGCGACATTCGGTTTCAGCAAGACGGTGCCACTTCCCACACATCGCATCAATCAATGGACTTATTGAGAGAACACTTCGGTGAGCACATAATTTCACGTTTTGGGCCGGTCGATTGGCCACCAAGATCGTGTGATATCACACCGTTAGACTTTTTCCTGGGGGGATATGTAAAGTCAAAAGCTTATGCCGACAAACCCGCTTCGATTCAGGCCTTGGAGGAAAACATCACGCGTGTCATTCGCCAGTTACCAGTCGAAATGCTCGAACGAGTGATCGAAAATTGGACTCAACGGATGGACCATCTGCGACGTAGCAACGGCCAATATTTGATAGACATAGTCTTCAAAAAATAAATGCCAAAGAATGTTCTTTCAAATGATAATAAACATTCTCCATTAAATTTGAATTTTCTGTGTTTTTTTCTTTAAAAAAGTAGCGAACCTCGAAATGGATCACCCTTCATGTGGTTTTCATGCCGCAAGTTGTAACCCAAAGATTTTAAATACGTAATCTTAGGCAAATCCATCGTCCCGCGCAACGGCTTTTGGACTAATGGAGTTGCGGGAACCACATTTTTACACTTCATTGTAGTCATTACATGACATCTCGTTATTAAATACGGGAATTATTTTCGAGATGTCCCCTTATCAAGGAGACATGTTTTCGTTTTCGGCAGAAGGTATCATTATTCCTTATTTTATTGAAAGATTTTTGAAAATGTAAAGAAATGTGCAACATAGACCATTTACATCAATCGAAATGAATGCATTTTTAAATCGCTTTAAAAAGAATGGTAATATTTGAACACATACCAAATTTATTTAAATCAAATTAAAGGTTTTGAAAAATTTAATTTTGTTTGTTTGGTTTTGATGTAATTTCGCACATTGGACACATATAACATAATTGTTTAAAATACAAAAACTGATCAATATCGTTAGAGCCATTTTTCAGAAAACGAATTTAATTTAAATTTTAGAAAATCATTTTATATCCATGTATGCAAATTTGTTAAACTTTATAATTTAAAAAAACAGTAAATTTTTTGTAGTTCCCTTTATTAGTTTACGAGCTTTTGGCGGTTTTATAAATTACCGTAAATCAATTTTTTTTTTCCAAAAACTGAGTATGCAGAATTTTTGGGCCTTTCCCAAGTATCCTTAGTACAAAAAAGGACCAAAATCCTTGGAATCATTTTCTAAAAAAATAGTGATACCTAAGTGATTTTCACAAAAAAAATTGTATGGCAGGTGATGTTATTTCAAACGATAAAACAAAAAATAAAAAGATGTCCTGAGCTGAAACCCCGAGAACCTGATATACGAATTTTGAAGCAAATCCGTCAAACCGTTTCGCCATACGGCGCCCGGACAGACAGACAGACCGACCAACGGACGCCCTTGGTGAACCCACTTAAGTCTATCTATAGTCGTAATATAATCCCTCATACTCATACTTTTGTTCGAAAAAAAAATATATTTAAGTCGTTAGATCCGTCTTTGAGCAAACGAATTTAATTTAAATTTAAGAAAATCGGTATATGAAAAAAAAATTTAAAAAAAATTATTATATCAAATATCGAAGTATGCAAATTTGTGCACTTAATAGTATAAAAAAAAAACAGTAAAAGTTCTTGGAGCTCGCTTTGTTAGTTTTTGAGATATTGGCGGTTTTTTTAAATTACAGTTAATCGATTTTTTTTCAAAAACTGAGTATGCATCCTTCCTCTGTTGTATGGGAAAGTATTCCCAAAAGTCCCCCTGGCAAGGCATCTGTGGCCAGCATGAGTGGCATATTTTCGTCAAATTGAGCCAGCACTTTCTTACTTGTGATCTCATTTGTAAGAATTTCAACCGCATATCGACCCTCAGATGCACATACAAATCGCTGATCCTTCCTGAGTAGTTCGTAAAGCGGATGTAATATTGCTGTGGTATGAATTTCTGGTAGTAATTAACTATTCCAAGCATTTGACGTAGCTGAGTTATCTCAGTCGGTCGGTGGTGGCATTTCTTAGATGGCACATATATCATCGGGTGTTTTATGTAAACCATTCTTGATAGTTTTGTGTCCCAGATAGATTACGCTTCGTTCAAACATCTTGCATTTAGATGTATTTCAATGAAGGTTACATTTTTGTAGTTTGTCATGAAGAAGATTGCATCTATTGAGTGTCTCGCCCAAGATGCGTCCCATCACGATTATGTCATCGAAAAAGCAAGCTGTACCATCGAGGTCATGATGTGCTCATCTATAAAGCGTTGCCATACATTGCGTGCAGTTTTTACTCCAAAGATCGGCTTATTCACTTTATAGAGACCTTTCCTAAATGTTAAAAGTGCAGTGGTACTCACCATATTTGAGTTTTTCATACAAGTCATCAATGTTTGGGATTAGATAGTTATCATTTACGATAAGCTTATTCAAGGTCACCTTGTAATCGGCACACAAGCATATTGAGTTGTCCGATTTGGTGACTGCCACGATTGGTGTTCCCCAATCCTTTCGTTTCGGTGTTCCCGACATTTTCGAGAATACCATCCATTTGAAATCGCATAATCTCATCGTCTATAAGGGGTCGAATGGCATACGGAATCTGTCGCGGCTTTACAAATAAAGGCGAACTACGAGAAGGATTGCAGTTTGAGTATTCCTTTCACATTCACATCGTACCAATCTTCCGTTGAAAAACATACTTATAATTTTCGAAAATCTATTCTTTTAGACTATTTATATCTCCCTCTGTAAATATACACACGGAATTAATTTGTTATAATTTCAGTGTCTTACCCATATTCTTTCCAAGAGTATATCAAACGATTCCTTGACGATATAAATGATCGCACATAACCTTATATCCATTGTACTCTACTTGCACGTGACATTTGCCATAAGTTTTCTACAAAATAGATAAGAAAACACGTATTTTAACATTTTCCTAGATTGTTTTTGAGGCTAACTCTTCTTAACTATGAAAAAAGTAAGTAAGTTCTTTCAGCTGCTGTTGTTACAGACAGAAATATTAATACGACAGTATGTAATATTTAAGACATTATAAAAGCAGATAAGTCTTGCAGCAGAACACATACAAATCTCAATGACCATCAAAGGTTCTGTATGTTGGTTTTTTTTATTTAAGGACCAGGGTACTAAATTGAAATTTAAAATATGTACTAGTTAAGCTGCATCTCTGGTGTAGAATACAGTAACCAAAAAGGTAAATGCGATAAGACATTTGCTATCTTCTGCTACCATCTGTTCGTACAAATTTTAAGTTAGGATTTAAAAAGACTCTTATATAAGAACAAATCGTAAGCAACAACATATGGTGTATATTTCGTATATCCTTCTTCGACCGTAGTACTGGAAGGAACTTTATGTTTCTTAAACACTGCGAAGCAAAACAAAATCTTAAAACTGCATCACTGTATACTGTTTGTAAGAGTGTAAGAGAAATTAGCTGTAAAGACTTTTGACTCCCACTTAATACGCTGATCTAAAAGCAAGTGTGGTTTTTGACCGCCCAAAAAATCTTCTTTGTTGCCATTAAGCGTAGCACCATTATACTTCAAATTCTCCAAAATGAATACATAGCACATATTCCATTAATTTAATTTTGTTGATGAAATATTAAGTAAAATTTTTATTTAAATACCTAGTAAGTCGTTTATTTTTTATACAATTTTGTTTCGTCTATTTACAGAAGACCGCCATCATGAACTTGATGACATTTTAAACGACATGCTTTTAACTGTTCAAGATATACCTAACTTCCGAAATCGTAAATCAAGCACGCATTCGAGTAACCAATACGCTTGCAATCAAAGTGTCGTGCCCCACGTTTCTGATACCGCCTTCGCATCATCCACAGTCTATGCATTGCCAATACCAATACCGGCCAATACCAATTCCAACGATCGCGACGTTGTATACAAAGCGCATTCATACGTGTCACAAGACAACGTGCTACGCCACTCAAACTCGAATTCATACAAACAAGATTACTTTGAACCATACGATACAGCTAGTACAACAACCACTCTGACGCCGCCACCAAGTGAAAGTGGGCGTGAGACGCCAAACCTGCTCAGCGGTTACCTAAGCAGCACAAGCATTACTTCATTATTACATTCGCGTCAACACCAACAGTCGCTACAAGATACAATGCCTTCGCAACATAGTCAGATGAATTCACAATTGGCGCAAGCTAATTCGCAGCATCAGTCTACGATATGTCAGCGAGTTGAGCGAACGTCTAGCGAATCAGACCAAAACGTATTTGAAGACGAAGAAAATATACCGTATCACGCGCGTGAGCATTCACAACCCTTTACATACGGCAATCTTCCGCAAAACACAGTACATTTAAACGAAATTTCCGGTTCCGAAAATCTGGAGCAGTACCGTAGAATGATTAAGGCTCAATCGGGACTCACCAGTCCTAGGCTGGTGCGTAAAACGTTTGGTGGTAGTGGTGGATTATCTAACGAGTCCTATTACAATACTTTGCGGAAAACTCCAACGCGTTATGATTTCGAGGATATGCTCCGCGAGCGACGCGAAAAGGTGATGAGCGAAAAATATTCTATTAGTGACAAGCAGCCAGTTGCATGCAATGTATATCATTGCTATTACAATGACCCGTTGAAGCGCTCTAACACCTTGGATGGATTTCATCGAAGCACTAGCAATTCTGAGTGAGTGTTTAAATTTGCTTTTCTGATTTTCAATTCCTAACTGCAAGTGTGCGACTTAGTAATATATGTATCTAAATATGGTATAAACCGGAATTCCAATGTCAATGAAGATTTAATTTGCGGTTTTATATAGAGAATCTTGTAGAGGCGTACAGGTTTGTTTTATATAGGCGACATATTTATTTTTGTTCCGTTGGATGTTGTTTGTGTTCATTTTGTTTTATTACTCGTTCTTGATACAGCCTAATCATTCTATTTTAGAAATAAATTTAAATCTTCCTAAGTATAAACGAATGTGCATACATATGTTTGAATCTGATCTGGTTTTTCAAAATCGCAACACTATTAACTTGTTGATTAATTGCGATTTTCTTATTGGTAGGTAGATCAGTTTCTTACTATGTTCAAACTGCGAAACCGTCTCATTGTATTTCTTTTTGTGCAATACAAAAAAAGAAATATTTATCGCTTTTTTTTTATTTTGCTTTTAGCTAAATGGGTTAAGAACATTTAAATAAACTCATCACATTTGTTTGAGGTGGATAGCTATTATTTAAAAAGTTAATTAAGTTGCTTATCTGATATGCATAGTTCCTGAATATATTTACATTAACACAGGTTGGGAAGACCTCCGCGCTGACCAAAATATGTTTTTAAAACTTCTGACAAACAAAAGTTCAGACTTGACTTTTACTAAACTGACCCATTATTGACCCGATACAAACCCATAAATTCCGTCGCGTGTTCTCTACGTTTTTAGAGAAAAAAAAGCCTTAAGAATTTCGATGTCGCCAAATACATACACGTCAATATTTCACTGTGTACAGGTACATTTCACCATTCGCCATTTCTTTCTTTTCTAAATGAAGTAATTTTTAATTTTTTATTATTTCGGTTTTGATTAGTAATAATAAAAATGAATAGCTTCAAAATGATCAGATAAAATTATTTTCTTTTTCTGATTGCTCTTTCGAGTTTGTTTTTAATTTTAATATCAGAAAGAAACCTCTGTTTTCAGCAGTTTTTTATACGAACATTTGAAACTGTTTTTCAATGGCCATTTTTGTGAATTGTCCTTCCTTGGAGCTTCAAGGAGCTGTGTTTTGATAACAAGACATCGGATTTTGATTTAATTTAATTAATTATCCGGAATATGTGAATTCTTGTTTGCTAAATACATAAACAAAATCGTAGGCTCTTATTTTTAGGCCAAGGTACGGACACGAACGCACGAGTGCGCATAAGCGTTGCCACGAAAAAACAAAATATTGGGGGCCTTTTTGAGGGCAACAATACGACAACAATACTTTATTTCGTCACTAATTCCTTAGAAAACTTAACCGGAAAGCCGAAATGTATTGCGGCTCATTGATGTATCACTCGCTTATCAAACCAAGGTTACTTGCTTACTAAGGCGGCAAAAAGGTCCGGGGTGGAAATGGGCCTCAAACAATAGGCCTCTTCAATTAGCGCAGTGTTTGGCCAATAAATTCTAGTTGCGTCCTAGTTACTTCCTCTACTACGCTGAAGGGTGGATGTTCATTCGCTTCATGATCGCATTGAGACACGGTCAATGTCGCTGTACAGCTAGTGGAATAGTCTCCTCCAGAACCCGTCAATGTATTCTGGTCATATCTTACGATGAAGTTCTCTCAAAACAACCAGGAATATATTCATCCGCTTACGAAAAGGTTTATAATTCGGATGCATAGAGCAGGAATGGAATTTTAGTGGAAGTCGCTGATCGCGACGTCACTTATAACGACCAGTCGACTATGGCAACCGCAGATCCTTCATTTGACAAATTTCTTTTTATAATAACCTGTTATGTAATAACGACTGCCGGTTATAACAACCTCGATCTGGACCTATTGGGGTTTCTTCAGGAATTATAGACAACACTATAGTTGGCGCAGTTAAGAGGGTCCCCTTCTTTATGAAACCGACAAACAAAATCATATATCAGGCATACACTCTTCCGACCAAATCTTGGAAATGCGTTGGTGTATGCTCTTTTTCGAGTAATTTACTGTTGCCTTAACCGGCGGGTATGCGGTCCGGCCCAGTAGCGTTGTAAAGATTGGATATTGGTAAAGTTTAGATTTTGCTTTCCTTATTGTACTTGGGCGGGTCAACGGAATTAAACATAGCCTGCCTATGTAACATCATTATTTTTTTAAAGACAACCTTAATAATTTGCAAAAAAAGGCTTTATAGGAAGAATACAAAAAGCAATACTTAAGAACCATTTTTACTTGGCCCAGAGCCAAGGGCCAAAGCTCAAAACAGAGGTCCTAATGCCCATATCGGGCGATTTTTGTCAGCCTTGGTGCTCACTGCGCTCTCAGTTTTATTAAATTCATGTGCAGGGGAGTGGGTTTTGGCAAAATAGGAAAATATGTCCGCTCGCGGCAATAGACTACAAACTGCACATTATTCACAGATCATTAATAGCACAGACCTGCAACAATGAAGTTACAAAAAAACATAAGGAAAGGCTACAGTCCGCTTGGGTCGAACAGTATGATACCCTATCCTTATCCCTATGTACCTCAAAGAAAAAAAGCCTTAGGAAGATGATGGATAGCATTTTATTTCATTCTATGAAATTTATCGAAAAAAAAATATTTTTTTTAAAAACGCCCCCAAAAAGTGGGCGTGGCCAAAAACTTTGTATGGGCGATATATTGAGAAAATAATTGGCTTAATATATTGTTAAACATTTTTTTTAAGCCTTAAAACGGGTTTTTCCAAATTGTGGGCGTGGCAGTGGGCGTATTTTGAAAATTTTAACACTTTACCATTTCGGAACCCTAGGGAGTATATGTTCCAAATTTCAGCTTCCTAGCATAACTTTAAAGGCCTCAAAAGTTGATACGGACGGACGGACGGACGGACATTGCTAAATAGTCTTAGATTTTGGTCCTGATCATAAATATATATACTTTTAGGGGTCTGCGACGAATATTAAGGGGTGTTACAAACTATGTGTCAAAATTAATATACCCTTAGGATAGGGTATAAAAATACAATGTACAATGTACAATATTGAGGACAAGGCAATGACTGTGCAGACTCACAAATCAGATATCAAAACAATCAGCAATGTACGCATTGATGATGCAGTAGAACCACTCAACCGCAGTAATGACGATTTGTTACAACAAAAGAGAACGCAGATCCCCGTTTAGTTTTAATCACAGAGTTTTTTTAATTTTAATGACAGATAGTAAACTCAGCATACCCTGAATCCGCACAATTTTTTTTAAATATAGCCTTAAAATCCTCTCTCAAATCTCCTTTCTGTGAATCGTGTGAGCCAGCCACATTTATTAGGGAGACATTGTTAAACCAAAAAAAAGTCACCGTTGTCAGGCGGTGTCAAAAATATGACATTAGCAATCAAAAACAGCTGGTTATGGCGGATATGTTGGGAATTACTGTGAAGTGTTGAGTTAACGTAATTCAACTTTAATAGATATTTTAATGTTAAGGTTTATGAAAAAGAAAAATTTGTTATATTTATAATAATAATGAAGGTTTTGCGATTATATGCGAAGATTTTTTGTATTTATAGAACATAGTTCTCTACCTATTTATCTAGTTTTAAAATAAAATGCAGATATACATAATTGGATGGATGCAAACGTATAATAAAATGAAAGGAATTAATACACTTTATTGAATTATTGCATAAATATTATTAAATATTTGGGTATAAAATATTTATAGTGAATAGTTTTGGATTGGCCTTTTATTTAAATTAAATCCGTTGATTGTTTTATTATGTTTTTATTCAACATATTATTTGATATATCATTGAACTGCTTTTAAAAAAGTTGGAAAGAATCAGCTCACACCCAAACCCACTTGTTAGATCTTTAATTGTTTCTAATATTGGCCTGAGTTTAAATGACAAATATTATATCTCCATAAAATTAGCTTAATGAAAATTTTATATCTCTGTTAAGACCTGATGCAAGTAGGACACATCCTGTTCCATTTTACGAAAAAAACATCTTCACTTAACTTTCGGGGCTGATATCCATTTGAAAAAAAAAAATAAATACACCTTTGTTTCATATGCATTGGATTGTAAACTTTCTGTGTATGGTATGAGATTTATACCTATCTTAAAGAATTTTTATGACTTAGGCTCTCTATGTAGTATGTACTTTTACTAGTTTTCTAATTAGATATAAGAATATAATAGATAGGGTATATCTTCTTAGTTATAGTTTCTAGCCAATTTTAATTTTAAGTTAAGATAAGAATGCCCCAAAGAGCACAGTAGCGATTGTATGCCGGGAGCAAGTGTACACATAAATATTTAAACTATATATTTGAAAAAAAAAAATAGTTCACGATATTTTTCACTGGGATAAACTTCCGTTCGTGAATGTTGATATATTGTCGACTATTTCAAGGGTACGATTAAATGTCAAATTTCGAAGGATTTAACGTCATGTACATAACATAAAGAGTAAGACTTACAATTGATCCTGTATGTTTTATTATTCTCATCTGATCCGAATCAGATCACGGGCATAACAAAACACGACTAAAAACGCTATTATCTTTTAACTGGAACAGCAAAGTTTACATATTTGTTTTTAAAAAATTCTTGTTAGATAACGATGAGTTAAAGAATAATTGTTTGAGGATTAATTGGGGATTTATTTATTTTACCTAGAATTTCAGTAATTTTACGGAATATTTCATTAATTCATGACAGACAAACGTCTGTCCTCGGATAAAAAATTTCATACATTTACGAAAAAACAAGCGCATCAAAAAGTACTTTAGTAAAAATTACTGGAGTCCTTACAATATTTTCCGGATAGTTACACTCATGATATGGACGAAGTAATCTGGCCAAATAATATCCGAACAAGAATTTGTTTTCCACCTATTAAACTATTGCAATAGTCAAGTGATTATGTTTATGATTTAACAAAATCTTTAAATATTTCAGACTACTGCATTAAAATAATATCCATCGGTATTAAAATCGTATGCGAATCAATCGAATCATATAATACAGTGATAGGTAAACTAAAAACTGAAATCTGTTAATTCTTTTCTCAATAATCTAAAAAGTGAGAGAGCATTCAAAGTTGTTCTATGCAGTATTGTTATCTGTTTGTAAAACTATAATAGAGCAATTTACTATTATCACACATTTAGCAACTAAATTCTTATATCATGATGTTTCATAATATGATAGTAGATAGACATATGAATATTATAACTTGGAATGCGAGAGCTATACGAAGCAAAATCACATCATTTATAAATTGCTTCAACACCGCTGACTTTACATGATATCGATGTGATAGAGTTGGTAGAATAGGTGGTGGTGTAGCTATCAAGGATAAATTCAATATTCCCTTTTACCATTAGTGAGTACATAATACGTAGAAAATCTGGGAATAGAGTTAAAATTTGGCAATCAGAGACAAATAAAGATTTCAGTGGGACTTATTTTTCTGGTTCTTGTCATAGTCCTTCTGTCCTCGACTATTTTATTAGTAATGTATCTAGTTATGTTACACAGCCAATTTCACTTAGTGAACTTTGGAACTGGAACTGATTAATTATCACCAATTTCACCGAACAAATTTTGAACGCTGTTGACAGAAGCGTTCCCAAAGTTCATAAAAATTATTTTTGCGTTAACCTTTCTTTAAAGGTTTTGGAACAAATTAAAGTAAGAAACGCTTACCGAAGATATTGGCAAAGATATCGTCAATCATATTTCAAATATTAAGTCTCAAGCCTAAATAAGCAAATTGTAAAACACCGAAACAAGGAGTGCAATAAAAAACTAAGTTTATTTAAAAAAAACGCAAAACTCTTTTGGAACATTCCCAAAGTGATAACAAATAGAAAGAGGCAACTCCCCTTTTTAAGGGATATAGCAAACTATTACTATACTGAAAGCTAATGCTCTAGCCATTAACTTTAATAATAACAATACTGTTTCCTCCAATTTAGGGAACACAAGTGCTAATATTTTTGTTGACAGCTCTATTCAAATTTTTTTGGTTAACTGTTCCAACCTTACAACTGAAAATGACTATAATACTATAGAAAACACGGAGTTCAATGTTAAAAACTTTCGAATACGTAAATAGGAAGGCCTTGACTCAATCAAAAATACTCAATGCCAAAATCAGGATATAGATTCTTGACATTTATAATAAATGCTTGTATAAAGATAGAATAGGATATGGCAGAGGTTGCGCCGGTTCTTAAAGCTGGTAAAAAAATTACAAGTCATATTTCTGAAAAACATTTGTATCCAAGGGAACAATTTGGATTTATTCGCTTTCACAGTACTTTTCATCAAGTACTTAGAATTTGCAACTATATAAAAAAAATCGTTAAATTAGCAAATCAACTGGAATGATCTTGCTCGATATTAAAAAGCCTTTGACACTGTTTAACATGACTTAAATGAACGTTTATTCAATTCATTCAAATCATTTAATTACAAAATGATAACTTTCAATTTCCCAGTTTATATTTGTAAAATAGGCTACAGTTTTTTGCCAAATCGTTGTTTTAAAGTACACGTCAATAATGGTATCCGATTTTATTTAGTTTCATTTTCACTCAGAAGTTCCTCAGGGCTCAGTTCTTGGGCCAATTTTATATAACCAATATACATCAGACTTTCCTTTGTATATATAAGGTCATTTTTCGGCAATATTTCTATATGGATGCCAAGTATGGGGAGATTGTACAATGTGTCATATAAAATAAAGTGCATGACTTCGTCATACGTTTATTCAATTCATTAAAATCACTTTTTAAGTTTTGAAAGACTAGATTTTCTCAAACACGGCATTTACGATTTTGATGTAATTTCGCACATTGGACACATTTAATATAATTGTTAAAATTGCAAAAAATTATCAAAATCGTTGCAGCCGGTTTTTGAGAAAATGAATTTAATTTAAATTTAAGAAAATCGTTAAAGGAAAAAAAGAAATGTAAAAAGAAATATTTTAAAAATCAAAGTATGTAAATTTGTTTGACTTAATAGTATAAAATAAACAGTAAGATTTTGTGGAGTTCGCTTTGTTAATTTTCGATTGGCGGTTTTATAAATTACCGTTAATCGATTTTTTTCCCAAATCTAAGTATGCAGTATTTTTGGCGCCATCGCAAGTATCTTTAGTACAAAAAAACCAAAATCCTTGAAACCATTTTCTACAAAAATAGTGATAAGTGAATTTCACAAAAAAAATTGTATGGCAGGTACCGCTATTTCAAACTATAAAGCAAAAAATTAAAAAAAATACCCCGAGATTTAACCCCAAAAACCTTATATGCGAACTTTAAAGCAAATCCGTCGAACCGTTTCGCCATAAATGAAACATTAGTGGATTAATTGCCTACGGACGTGGAATTTAAGCCAAATAAAATTAAATTGCGGATGCGAACATTGGCCGTATTGTGGTTGAAGTTGGTAGGCTACATTACTACGTATACAAACGTCGGAAACCACGATGTGAAAGAATAATGGCACTAAGTTGTAACCAGTTGAATCAGAGTCAACGCTAACCTGAGTTTCTCTCAGTACCAAAACTGCTGGTTTTTTTTCGGAGACATGGGCATACAGCGAAAAAAGATTCGCTCTTAAGACCCGAATGTTACTCACATCAACTCTAAACTCCTCAGCATTACAAAAAATAAACACAAAAAATACAACACCGGCACAACCTAAGCAAAGCCCTGAAATGTAAATTCTATGTCAGCTTTCCAAAACATATTAAGGCAGTTGTTATTCCCATACACCAATTAGTCTGGGTCTACCAACACAAATTTATCCATACGACCCGCTAATCCCCAGTTGCTGCGCCTGCCCAACCATCAAAAGTTCACAAATATATGAAATCACTGTGTAATAAGTATGGTCAAACAGTAGCAGCAGCAAACGAGTTGGCATGGGGGTAAAGGAATCACACGCACTGTGCAGTTATGCAATTTTTTTTCGTCGCTTAATTTTTAAAAATTTTGAATGATAAACAACCTCTTTATCTGTATAGTAAAATAGTTTTTTCACATTCGCTTCGTTCTAACGGTATCCGACCCTTCATATACAGATGTACGTTATCACGTAGACAATTTTTAATTTTTGCCATTCGCCTTTATAACCAACTTCCCCGCAGTATAAGAACTATGCTCGATAACAGACATTTTTTGACGTTAGTTTTTTCCCATTTTAGTGCACGTCATTGATGTTAGCCCAATTTTAATTTAATTTTGTTTGTATGTTTATTGAAGAGTTTACAAAACTCAATTTAATTTTGTTTTTAATTATTCCTTTGTTTTGACTTTAATTTAAATTTTTCATTTCATTATTTACTTAATGTTTTATTATTATTAATATATTTATAACTTTGAACCATTGTAAAAACCTTCATGTAAACTGTGCACTCTTAAAGTATTTATTTTCTTATTGTACAGAAAATTTTAACGAATAAATACAAATACAAATACAAAAAAAAAGTGATAGACTTTCCACTTATCGGTGGCGAGACTCGCGTTTTAACAGTTGAGAAGTTTGATGACGGTCTTAGTCTGCAAATCAGCTCCCCTAAGCTCCCATCGAGCTTAGGGAAAATCCGCCCAAGCTCAGCTTTCACCCAGGCATTCGTGGAATTATTGAATTATTGCAGATGATAAAACATCCGTTGGACTTGATAACGCGCTTAACTACAGTGCATTTGCCAGCGTTCACTCGTTCAATAATAGCCTCAGACAGGGCCCTATCTAGAACGCGGATATTCTCAGCAGTAAATTTCTTAAGATATCGTCTGAGAAAACAACAGCCAACCGCAGACCAGTCCGGGCCGAGTCTGAAAACGTCTACTTTGGCTGAGGGGCGCCTGCACTTTCTGTGCTGGAACCACTCCTCTTTGTACTTTTAACCACCTTAACAGCAGTCTTGGGCACACTTCCAGTCTCACCAGTAATAGTTATTTGCACAGCTGAAACTGTTTTAGGATCTGCCGCTGGGCATTCAGATATAGGTGGAACCGAAGTAACGGGAACAGTAGGTTTCATACCAGGATTAACTGTGGCATTTCTTTCCACATTCACCTAACCTCGACACTTCTGTGATATGTCCCATGGTACATTTAGTTCTTCGTAATAATTACCATGCTGTCAGATCGGTTATACGTGTGTTGTTTGGTCTTTTTATTGTTCGCTTTTGTTACAGTGGTCACGTTAGTTTGTTTCACTTTGTTAGTTAAGGCCGATGGTGACTTATCACCCTCAGGGTGTCAAGCCAGAACTGGTAGCCGCAGCATCTACCGACATTTAAGTGAACATCCCCACCCGAATTTTATTCTGTTCTGTTTTGTCCTTCATGTTTGTTTGATGTGCTTGTTCCACTTGACTTTATAATCAAATAAACCGCGACCAAACTGCTAATTATAATTCTAATGGCGGAACAAACGAAAAAAATAAAATTGCGGCTGCCACCGCCTAAGAGAAAAAAAACGTTGTGTGACAACTGCCACACTCCAGATATCAAGTGCAACGCCGAGCAAAGCTCTTGCTAATTCCTGGCAGCTGAGTGGAAAATATGGGTCAGTTCGAAGAAAAACAGCGAAGGCAAAGGTTATTCTTGTTCTTGTTTAAGAATATTACTCTACTATAAAAAAAACTCTACTCTACTATAAAAAAAAACTCTTCAAGAAAATTCCATAAAAAAATCCGTCTGACTACTTTGCTGGTCAACATAGTGTTGGTTAAACATCGATAGTCTATCGATAGTATCGGTAGTAAAAAACTATCGCGTACATCAATAGTTTTAAAGAAAACTATCAAAAAACTATCTCATTGTTTCAATGCTTCCAAAATCCAAATTATTTTGCCGCAAACCACAACAGGGCTATTATTTTGAACGAACTCAAGCCACGGTTCGACTTTCAACTCAAAAACATTGGAAATATACTTCTATCTAGGCAGGCCCGCTGATGACTAAAAAGTGCAATAAACTAAAGGGCTTAACGTTTAAATGAAATATTTTTCATGAAATATAA
The DNA here is from genome assembly GCA_963576555.1 of Ferdinandea cuprea. Taxonomy (NCBI): domain Eukaryota; kingdom Metazoa; phylum Arthropoda; class Insecta; order Diptera; family Syrphidae; genus Ferdinandea; species Ferdinandea cuprea. Next base: position 88,791,918 of record OY754958.1, on the reverse strand, counting down.
TGACGACCTCTTTACATTCTACCTTTTAAGGTGTATAAATCTATTTAAAAATAATTAGCGTTCCTATAACTGAAGAAAAAGCTATAACTTTTCTAAAAAGACTTAAAAAAGCTTCTGAGTGTAATTTATTTTTGCATTGAATGCATTTTGGTTTTTTACATATCAAATAAAATATTTATGAATACATATTATGTTTAGTTTTTTTTTTTTATCTAAAGTTTTTTTGGGATGGTTTTCGTATACACATCCAGCCTTATTCATATTCATAAACGAATTATAGCGACTGCATAGCGCTATGTTCTGCGTATAATGCCTCTGAACGCAAAAACCTTATTCATACAACTTTTTGAACGTTGAATAAAAATAAGATAGGTATATATTAGGCGTAGTCGGCCAACACAGGGCCCAGACCCCAGCTGTGTTTGTGATGAGTTATTTTTTGGCACGAATAGAGGGACGTACAATTTAATGCCGATACCAAACGGCAATTTTTTTCAGAACCCTCTCATGACATTTCCTACTTCTGGATGTTTCGCAGACGCTCTCATTATTTTCTGTTGGTACAGATATATGTACATATGTATATCTTAAAAACCAAGTTAACAAATGAAATGATACATTTTTGATTGCTTTAAATTAGGTTTAAAATCAAATATTCAGATTTTCAACAGATTTCATAAGGTTTTGTACCTAGAACATTTTTTTAAGGCTTTTAAAAAATTTGGTAAAACTATCGGTAGTATCGAGTTTTTTTCCAAAACCATCGATATCTACTATCGGAAATGGAAACTACCTAGTTAAGTTTTTTAAAAAAAATTTCTTAACAATATACGATATTTAAATTTCCCAATTCTTATAGTTTATAGGCCGAAGGGCAATTAATATTAATGATATATATAAGTTTAGAGCGTCCGCCTAAGGACCAGTAAGCTAGTTTTAAAACCCTATAATTATAATTTAGATTTTATCATTTTGGTCTATTTTGTAAGTTTTTTATTGAAAAGAATAATACAAATGAATTTAAAATTAAATAAAATTAAATGGAAACTATCGACGTTTAACCAACACTAGCGTCAACCAAGGAGTGATTTTCCAGGTTCATTTGTCCAAAGTCGAGTTGGACATTAATCACCCAGTGCTGTTTTGAGTGTTATGAGGGTGCGCATAACAGTGGAGTACGTCCGCCCGTACTCCTCTGCTGCTCCTCCGTTGCCCCCATGATGGAGTTTTATCAAAAGGGATCGTTGCCCCTTCTGTCATCGAACCTGACTCCCTACCCTGGTAGTTCTGGTGCAGTTGTCGTTGGAGCATATTTACTTTGGCAGTCCGCCCGTGCTGATTGCTGATGTCTGCCTCTCGGGAATTATCAAATATATTAAGGTGTTTAAAGGACAAGGGCCGTCCGCCCACACCTGTTTATTTGCGTTGGAGTGCCTTTGATTTTGACTCGGCTGTTTCAGACCGTCCGTCTTGCTTTCCATTTTGCCTTGTTGGGTGGCACTCGATCGTTGCGGAGCCTCCTTCCGATTGAAAACTGATTGAACTCTAGGCCGTCCGCCTGGCTAACCTTCGGATAGGTTGCACATCTTCATTGGCAAGTAGACCGTCCGTCTATGTTATGCCTTCCCCTTTACGCCCCAGTTAACCTGCAGTGGTTGCTGCCCCAACATTCTAATGAAGTGATCCAATGGCTGATGAGACCATGGCTGCCCTTCTTAAGGACTTGAGCGTGCGAACCAATACAGGGGGAAAGAAAGCGACCGAAGGGTCGCCTAGTCGTCATCTAGGAGTCTATTTTTTTACTATGGATAAAAATACTATTACCAGGATAATGGCATAAGCCCTCCTCCTTTACCCTGGCTTGGGACCGGCATTGAAAACTTTGACGGAATTAGATGTAAAGTGTACGTCTGGGTTATACCATAGCTTCGCGTGGTTCTTAAACTACGTCATATTTCAGAAATGCCCCACGTTTTACATATACAAATACATTCTTATATCGTAGATAGCGGTATTTGGGATAATTGACACTTTTGAAATATTGATTCGGTTAAGTAACCACTTCTTCGATGCGAGAAGTTCTATGGTCGATCTGCCGGGCCACAATGGTACGTCCGATACGCTCACTCAAATTCCATCCATTTCAAGATTCTAAAAAATCGTTTTTTGTAGTATTTTATATAACCTTTGCCTTAGAAGATATAAAATCCATATTTGATAAGAATAAAGAAAGTCCAAGATCTTTTGAATGAGGCCAGAGTCGTAGCAGAAAAATTCGGAAAAAATCAATCTTCTAAATTATTGTTATAATCAAAAATAATGTAAGCCGCAAACACTCTTCGTACTCCCCTGATTATTTAAAAGTGGACAAAGTCGTAAAAGACGAATTCGAAATTCCAGCCAAGAGAGAGTTGGCCAGAGTTGTAAAAGACGAATTCGAAATTCCAGACAACAGAGAGAGAGGTCCCAGATAATTTCTTAAATTAAAGTAGTTTTTGTTAATATTGTTAATTTGTTAAATTTGTTAATATTAATAGTATGAATAAAACGAATTTGGCTTATTGTTTCAAAAGCCTTTTTCATCAATAAAAGAAAATGCTACGCATTTTAAATATATTTCCAAATAGATCCTTACAATACCCACAAAATCCTTGAATGTCTTTTATTTAAATCTCTTAACAGACTTTCTCTAATTCTAATATTGTGTTTTTCACAACAGCTTTATTTAGCATAAAATCAAGAATGGTTCATCAGTATCGATTAAACATAGCTTACGTTAAATTCGTAGACGAACTTCTTTGCATTTCATTCGCCGGAATAGCTTATCTCAGTTGCTTATAAATAAAACAATATTTCGATAATTTGTATGAAATGTTTAGACACAAGAATTTACAAAAACTGCAATATTATTTTCTGATAACACTTAAGTTTTATAATATTTTATAATTTAATAGTTTTTTTTATTTACATAGGGTTATGAGACACACAGACTAAATGCTGTCCACCATTAATTGGCAGTACACGTCTTATAGGGAAGCTTTTTCTTATTCAGTAGCGTGCAATATTTTGCGCCATACTAAATTGAAAGAAACCCCTCATTTCCAATTGTATAAGACGTAGATCCAACATATTTTCTTTAGCGCACATCTGATTGGCTGTGGCCTGCGGCTTCTGATATTCACCGCCCATTTAATTGTATGCATTCAGAGTTACCAATGTCCGTTTGGTAACTCGTTTAGCTGTTTTGCTTGGGATTCTGTTGAGTAGCTTTTGGTTTTAGAGCTTTAAAAACAAATTAATTGTAATTGTAATTAATGGTAGGTGCTATCGTTTTGATCTTTTGCATTTCTATTAATGTGTGGAAAATACGTTAAAATTAAGGAAATATATTATTTCCGCAAGTTTTCGTAGCGCGAGGGCCGTTTTTGATTTTGCATCTAGTTTTTTGCCATATGCATTTTAAGTCATGTATTTTGTGCTTAGATAGTAAGGTAGTAGTTAGAAAGGGCTTCAAAATCATCCAAAGACTTAAGTACCGACAAAAAAAATAGAAATTGTTGAAAAAATATTTTGTTATTATTTAATAGATGAATTTATATTTATTTTTGTTACACTTGTTTATTTAATTTTAAGCCAAATTAATCTTAATAAATATATTCTTTATTTTTTTTTTATTTTTTATTTCAAAGAGATACCCTTTAAAAACACGGCTTTGATCTTACCTCTTAGTGGTGTGGAAAAAGATAAATTTGTTTTATTTTTTACAATTAAAATAATTTCAATGAAAATTTCAATTAGTACGAAGCTCTTACAGGGGAGCTTTATTAGAGTAACACCATATAGAAAACAAAAGAGTGCGAATGAGAGGCAAACATCCCTACCTTTCCTGTACTACCAATTTATGTTGGGCAGAGTATTAAAGAAAGTTTAAGCAAAGGAGATTACTTTAAGCAAATAAACGCGATATCCTCATATATCAACACTACTACTTTAAATTGTGAACTATAAATTATTTATACATTCAAACAAATAAATCTGCTTACATAGACGAAATAATAATAAAGATTTACCTAATAAAGCTCAAATCATTTAGCTTTAGCCAATATATTGGGTTACCACGTAAACGTGATCTAGGTAGTCTGCCCAGTAATTTGGTTTTCACATTTAAGCTAAACTTGTTTTATTAATACCAAAAAAAAAATTAAATTTACCAATTAATTTAATTTAAAGGTTGTGAAAAGGATGTTGAAGCGTTTATGTGAGAACACGGGTTTTCACATTAGCCTCTCACCACCAACTCCTACTACTCACCTCCACGTGGTGACTACTGGGTGCATCGTGCCTCAACTGGAGATGGGGTAACCAACCCCTGTGGAAGGTCGTTGGTGTCAGCAGATGAGTGAGGAAGGGGGGGGGGGGGAGATGCACTTTCTCCTTTTTCCGGACGGCCGCGGACGTAATCTACAGGCGAATCAATGCTGTTGTCCTATAGTTAGTTAGGTTGAACTGTAGTGATATCACTATATGAGCCGCTTCGACATATTCGAACACCAGGTCGATAGGGTTCTCCAACGCTAAGCTAGAGTGTTGGAAAAGAGTTGGTGGCGGATAAACCCTTAATGGGCCAACGGCAGGAGTCGCATCCCAAAAGTGGGTTACTGGCACTGGAATTACATATAGTTGTGAGAAAGAAAGGGCTAGGGAAATCGGCTCAGGTCGAAAGTTATTGACTTCAAGCCGATAAATTATCGTCTGGCTGTAATCCGCATCAAAGCTACATTTCAAAATATTAGCCTAATATGTGTACACGCCCCTACCGAAGAGACTGAATACCCTAGCAAGGAGGAATTTTATGACCTCCTAGATAGATCCTACGGAGCCTGTCCAGACTACGGTGTCAAAAGTGTACGCGGGGACTTCAGTTCTAAAGTCGTAAAGGAAAACATCTTTGGCGGGTTAGTTGGTAGAAACAGCCTCCACGAAACGACGACAGATAACGGCTACCGACTAATCGACTTTGCTGCAGCTTGTAATACGGTGATAAGTACCACTAGAATTCCACGGCCCAGAATACACACAGCAACCTGGCGCTCTCCAGACGGTCGAACCGCCAACCAAATTGACCATGTGCTTATCGATACGAGGCACGCGTCCATCATCATGATCGTGCACACTAACCGAGGGGCAAACGTCGACTCTGACCATTTTCTTGTTGCAACTATGTTTATTGTTGTATTATGAAGAGTATCATGAAAACAGGCTCTTCAAAACACCCAAGGAAACCTAGCCACCGCTGGAGAATACGCGGTGCAATGTGTAGTTGAAGAGGCGAAGTAGTATTTCTAATTAACTAATTTTTAACTAAATATAATTACAAATATTAAACTGTGGTGTTTTATTTATTTTAAAAAATAATCCCCCCTCATACATATACCTACATATGTGTATTAATAGTTGAAAACTCATCAAATGAAAGGGTTCGACAAGCATACCTTATATGATTAGCATTAGTTGAAAAACAAAATGCACAAAAGTTTCTAGGGACGTTATGACGAAATAACCTTACCTTACCATTTGATGCCCATATCAATAGGGTAACTTAGAAATCTTAATAATTTCCAACACAATTTGATTGTTAATCAATTAATTAATTAATTAGACTATAATCAAACTAAAAATGATTTAAAAAGCTTTAACATGACACCGGAGTATCAAATGCAATAACACTTAGTCCTAAATACATACTATACTACCACACGTTAGTAGCTTCTGATATCCGAAGGAAACTATATAATTTTGCAGATGTATATTATTGCCAATCTTGACTAGATTTATTATTTCGTTTGAAAATAACTAAACAATACTGGAATTTCAAAATTATGATGCAGGTTAATTATTTATTTTCAAATTGGCAAATAAACTTTCGTCACTCGAACTCATTTTAATATTTAATTTTGCAATTCTTTTTTTTTGTGTGAACTACAAAAGTGATTTAAATAAAAAACAAACAAAAATAAAAAATGTATTCATTAAGTTTAATTTAGTTGGAATAACAGTATAACAAAACTAAATATAAATTCATATATTAAATAATAATATTAACAAAATATTTTATCATATTTCAATTTCTTTTTTTTTAGTCGGCACTTAAGTCTTTGGATGTTTTTAAAGCAATTTCTAACTACTACCTTACTATTTATACTATTAAGCAAATGATACACGATTCAAAAATGCAAACTACACAAAACTAGACGTCTAATCAAAAGCTGACCGCGCGCTACAAAAACCAACGTAAATAATCTTGTTCCTTAAAGAAAACAGCTTACAATGTTGTAACTCCATTTTAACGAATTTTCCAAACATTAAAAGATAGGCAAAAGATCAAACCAACATCCCCACGATAACACTTACCATTAAGAACTTTTTTTAAGGCTCTAAAACCAAAAGCTTCTCCACAGAATCCCAAGGGAAAAAACCTGAACGAGTTACCAAACGGACATTGGTAACTCTGAATTCATACAATTAAATGGGCGTTGAATAGCAGCAGCCACAGCGAATCAGATGTGCGCTGAACAAAAGATGTTGGATGTACGTCAGAAGGAATTCGAAATTTATTTATTGGCGGGTAAACACCTTTTATGAGCATGGCATAAAAATATGGCACGCTACTGATTTAAAAAAAAGCTTTACCAGAAGATGTGTACTGTCAATTTATTTTGGACAGAGTCGACATTTGTGTCTGATTTCTAGTAAGGCCCATCTACTTATATTTTCGGTTATATCTCGCACGCAATATTTGCTTGTGGGCTCTTAACACACAAAAATACACAATTTTTTTATAATGTCAAATTATTTTAATTGGTGGACTCTTCATCACCACTGCCTCCACATATATCATCATCCTCGAGGTTTAATTTTGTTACGACTTCTGTTCTTTTGGACCACAACACGACATGACCGTTCAAGAATAAGTGTAAAGTTTGTCAGCGCTACTTTTAACCTTTAAAAAATTTATTATTACGCATTTTCTTTTCATTTAAGGATTATATATAAATGTCTGTATGAAATTTCTATATAAATGTCATTTTTACTGTGTATAGACTATCTGGGCAGACATGGTTGCAATTACAACAACAAAAACTACGAGCTAAAAAGAATCAAGAGATGAGCGATGAGCGAAAATATTTTGCCGAAGTTCATACTGAAACTAAAAATAGATCGCGCAGGTAAGAATTTTCATACATTTGATAGCTTACAAAATTGCTTAAGTACAAATACAAAACAGTACTTCCAGAGGTAGATCGAGAAATAACATACGATACGATGGATATGCCAGCGATACGGCAGCTTTCGATGAAGTCGACTATAGGAGACCGCTTCATGTGCAGACCCCACACCATACTACGAACAAGTAAACTTTGACTATTTTTTCAAATGTTTAATGAATTTTTGTTAAGATTATTATCTATACCATAGTTCGCCAGACCGACATTATCACACAATCGGCACGACAACCAAAACTGTCAACAAAGAGCATCCATTTGTAGCTGTTCAACGTTCCAACGAGGCTGCACGGCGCGATAATCTAGGAGTAAGTTGCATAATTTTGTTTTATAACAAATTAAATGTAAAGATTAAATTCGTGGTCCCGTTCTTCCGATTTTTTTGTTATATAAGTGTGTAAGGGACGACAAATTAAAGCTCAACACTAAATTTTGCTATTGGTACGGTGCTTTGTGTTTGTAAGTGATCATAAGTACTAAAGTCACTAATGTATATTAAACATAATAAATAGTGAGACGAATGTTATTTTAGTTTTTACTTCCCTATCTTACATTATTCCAAATGTTTTTATTTTGGTTTAAAAGTTAATCCCTAAACGATTTTGTTTTTTTTGTTTTGTTCAAAACCTAGTCACCGTCACTATCGCCACTCGCCACTTTGAATGTCTCAACACTTGCACAAGCAGAGCAAAAATATAATGTTCATAATAGTAACAATCATATTAATAATCAAAATAGTATTAATCAGAATGGACTGCTGTCATTGGCAGAAACGTCATTAAATAGCGAACAGACACGACTGGTATGTAATTCAATGTTGTATTTATTTATATTTAATTTATCTTTTTAAAATATTAATAACGAAATTGGTTATCATATTTGTCTCTCATAATTTTGAACTAATTCAACTCTTGTAATAAATAATATGGATTTCTTGGAATTGATACACGTAAAAATAATCGCAATTCCGTTTTATGTTGACCGGTACAGTAAGAATATATTTCCTCTAAGGGACAGAGCTGTAAATGAATGCATTACTTTGGTACTGCAATCAGGTAAGTCGCAGTCACTTGACTGATATTTTGAATGTACATAAGTTAATACTTTACTAAAGGACTTCAACTCAGAGTTGCATTTACCAATCATTTTTAGCACTCATGACTTGTAAGTTAATAGGAGCAGTCAATTGACAGTTAAGACTGTAGTCCTTGTGACTGCTTAAATTAAAGCAGAGTCAATTAAAGCAAAACAACAGGACTCGACCGGAGATATTTTTTAATAGACATTATTCAAGAATATTCCGTTTTTGAAATGAAGAATTTCATACAACATACAATATTTTTATTTTTTTTTATGTTGTTAAGTTATTTTCTCTTGTTGTAAGTCTTTTTTTACTTACAGTAAATTGACTGCTTGTATTAACTTACAAAACATGAATGCCAAAAATGACTGGTGAATGTAGCTTTTAAGTAAAAGTTATTAAGTAAGGTAAAAGACCTACACAGTAAGTTTTTAAATTCAATTAACTGCAGTACTGAATTAACTGCATTCTTTATATCTCCGCTACGTGGTCGCATTCGAATAGGAGCATGTCCTATATGTGGTTGAATCTTAAAAACTTTTGTTTATGTTTTTTATATAAACGCTGATTAAATTCGATTATTTTCGCCGTATGCGCGCTCAAAGACAATACATACGTAGTGTTGTTTTGAATCAACGGGAAAAATCGCGAGTAACTACGTAAATGAGTACTCAAACTGCACAGTTTTCACGTTAACATGTGCCGTTACGTTCGCACCGTGAAGGGATTAAAGTTTGAGGGCAACTGGGAGTGTAGCATTAAAATGCACTAAATTTGTGCTTCGGCAAAATTGTACAGAAATAAGAATACGCTAAATTGTACATTCATTGACATGCCATGTACCGCCATCCTGCTGAAACCATAAGTCTACATTCTTGCCATTTAATCGGGTAACAAAAAATATTTATTATATCTTTGTACTAGAGTAAATAACGTTGTCCTTTACATGTTGGCGTACCAAACTGTCAGTTTTTCGGTATGCAACGGCAATTGATAACTTTATGTGATTTTTTTATGGCGTGTTCCCACATTGAAACCCTATTGCTTTTCCTTGTTAAGAATCCTTAAATCCTTTGCTCAGATAACTTGCCAAACCAGTCCGACGAGATACAACATACAGCAGTCATTCACACGATAGCACAACGATAGCTTTTGCTATTGCTCTTCCTTATTAAGGACTTTTAAATCCTAAATCCTTTGCTCAGAGATCTTGTCAAACCAATCTGATGACATACAACACACAGCGGCACAGTCATCCACATGATAACACAACGAGCCACGGAGATACCTTTTCCTTTTCCATTTAGGAAAACAGATATATACCAAAAGAATATCATCAAAGAATATAGAAATACCAAGAAGTATTATTTGCCATTGGAAATGAAATTAAACACAAAAAGCTTTTTCCTAAATAACAAAAGAGCCCGCTTAAAAATAATTCAGAGAAAACTCTTTCTCTGTGTAATGCTCATGTGTAGATACTGCTGTCATTATTAAATTTCAAAGGGGAGCCCATTTGAAAATTTTGGTTAGCCATTTCAGTGTATGGATTAAATGCCAAATTACAAAGGTTCCATTAAATAAGACCGGGTGAATTTAGATCGCTATAGACAAATTACACTAGACCACACAGGCTTAATTCATTTCACTATCATCGCGCTCATTTATAATTTTTAAAATTAATTTTTTGAACGCCCATACAAAACATCCGCGGCCTAACTACACGCGGTCATAATTCCGTGGCTCAATTAAAAGTCTAACGATTCTAAAAGAAAAAATATACGTATATTACTTAAAAAATAAAGTGCAAAACTGCGTCATACAAAACTTTCTCGGTACATGATTTGTGTTTTTGAATCGCCTTAAAACGCCTCTAATGATTTTGATGTAATTTTACAAATTGGACACTTTTAATATAATTGTCCAAAATACAAAAAAATATCAAAGTCCGTTACAGCCGTTTTTGATACAATTAGTGATATATGTTTTATAGGTAGGTACTGTTAGTTAAAACGATAATGCCAGCGAGATGGGGTAACATCTCTTTAACCGTGTCGCCATACGGCTACCGGAGAGTCAGAAGGACTTCAATGGTGGACCCACTTTTTTGGATTTCTTTATTGTAATAATATTATCCCTCATATTAATTTTGATTTCGAAATCTCCGCACGATCGCAATAACTTTCTCTTTAGTTTACTAATGTAAACTAAAATGTTAAATAATATCACTTCATAAACTAGCTCAAAAACAAAATAAAAGAGAACAATTAACAACATTAGAAAAATTAACATAGCTACAGTTATTAAAACTGCGAACGGAAATGTGCTGTTCAAAATAATAGTAGTATTTTGTAGTAGAAAACAACAAGATTTTGTTTTTGAAACATTATTTTGGGTTTTTTTTTTGAAAATTGGTCGTAGAAAGCACATAAATCCGGAAAGCGAGAGCTGATCGGCAGGTTGAGTCAAATGGGAAGATCATATAACGAGAAAAGGTGTGATGTCTCGGCAATTGTGAATGCCTTACGCTATGTCGAAAAGGCAGAAACTAGGGGAAGAAAACGCAAAACGTCCAAAGCTGATGGCAGGTACGCCTATCAAAAAACAACCCAGTGGCATCTTCTAAGGTCATAGCAGATAAGATTCAGCTTCCTGTTAGTGATATATAGATTCGCAGAACGCAGTCAGAAAATAAGTTTTTCTCCCAAAGCCAACGAAACTTCGCACTCTTGACAAGTAAGCATCTGCAAGCTCGGATCAAATTTTCCAAAAATCATGCCGATTGGCCTGCGACGAAATGGTGTAATATTCTTTGGGCTGATGAAAGCAAAATTGTCCGACGTCGAGGAACTGGTTCCTGATAATGTGTCCGTTATCCGTACAGCAGAATATTTACCCCGTAAAGCATGGTGGTGCGAAGGTCATCATTTGGGCATATTTTTCGTATTACACATATTTTTCGTAGCAAGTAACAAGGCAAAAGAGTGGTTTCCGGTCAGCAGTACTGAGGTCATGGAGTGTCGACCACAATCCGCCGACCTGAATCCTATTGAAAACTTGTGATGCGATGTTAAAAAATATATCGCTGATGCCAAACCAATAAAAAACTGACAATTTTGGAAGTTTGTTGAGGAATCTTTGCATAAAATGACTCCTACTCGTTGTTAAGGTTACTTTGTCCTTATTTTGTCCTTACCCTAAAAATAACAACACCACAAAGCACCAATTTTTGTTTTTGTGATTAAAAAATGGCAACTTAAAGCGGATTTTTCAAAGCAAAAAATATTTTGTTAAAAAACGTAGATTATGCTTCTCAAACTTGTAATAGAGGTCAGATTTTCTAAATATCTTAACTCTTTCCCGTGATCTTGTCAGATATTTTTTTTTTGTAATTCTATGAGTGGCAGTAAGCTTATTAAAATGCTTACATTTAAACATTTAGGGCACTGCAGAGTATGTGTTCCGAATTTCTGCTTTGTAGCTCAAAATGTTAAGGCCTTAAAGCTAATGAGCTTTTTGAGGTCTACGACAAATATTTATTAAGGGGTGGAAAGAGGCTTCCTGACAATTATTCTTTGATATAAATAAGAACATTTTTCGATATATCCCTTACCGCTTTTTTCGAACTGTTTCCGAACTTGTTGTTTAAATCTAAAGCTGACATTATTCGAACCAAAACTTATTACTTCTCCTCATGACTAACTTGATGGTAATCGATCTCTGATTTCGGTTTGATATGGCTTTATGGCGCCTTCGCTTTATTACGACTTATCCCCTTTTATGGTATTCTATGAAAAAATAACATTATTCCTTGGGCTAAGCTATCGCATTGCCTTTGCAATTCAAATTAAAGCATCCGAAACTAGTCATTGCATCCTGTATTTTGCTGACTTTTATGCCGCAGCATAGTTTTTTGCAAACGCCTAATGGGAAATCTTTCATTGTATGTAGTTAACTTTTAAAATATGTGATTTTCTATGTCAATATTTTATATAGATCTACCAAATCCTTAAGAATTAAATTGTTAAACTGCGGCCCGGAGAAAATTCAGCAAGGCCCGGAGCCCGGAGGCAGAACCAAATTCCCGGAGTCTCCGGCCAAAATAGTTCTGTTGGTAACCCTACTCCTTGTCAAAGGCATTATCAGAATCGGGTGTCTGGCTTGGGCGAAAAAAACTTCAAATGAAAATATTCAAAAATCCGTCATTGTGACGTCATTTCCGGTGATTCCTCCGAAAAAAGAGGCGTTCGCGTTGAACGCTCAATTTGGTCAAAATTTTTTTTAAATAGTTGTGATTGAAAAAAAAACCCTTCGTCCAAGTCCTCGTGAATTGTAGCTCGAAGACCTGTGTAAAATTTAATCAAGATCGGTTGAGTGGTTTTCGAGAACTTTTGACAACCGACTTTGAAAGCACAGTTTCGAGAAAAACGCGTTTAAAGTTTGGATAACCTCAAATAATCATTGTAATTCAATTGAGTGCGCACCTTCCCAATGCTGTATCTCCGAAACTTTTATTCGGAATGACTTGAAAACTTAGGATAATATTCTCAAGATGCTGTTGAAATTGATAAGACAATAAAAAAAATTTTAATAAAAAGACAATTTTGGGACTTGTGAAACCCAGGTAAAACCTTAATAGATTTTTTAAATACGTTTCAATAAGGCCAATCGTGTGCTACTAAAAGATACTCCATCCTTACAGGTAGTCGAAAATGTACGCGTACATTTAATATGAATAATAAGAAAAACAACAACAATAACTACCATTCCCAGGTAGTCGACCGTGTACACGTATATTTAATATGAATAAGAAGAAAAAAAAGAACAACTATTCCCAGGCAGTCCACCATGTACACCTACATTTAATATGAATAAGTCCGCTTGGGGCGAACAGTATGATATCCTATCCATATCCCTATATGCCCCAAAGAAAAAAGCATTAGATGATGGATAGCATTTTATTTCATTCTATAAAATTTAACAAAAAAATAATTTTTTGAAAAAACGCGCCCAAAGTCAGCGTGGCCAAAAATGTTTATGGGCTATATGTTGGAAAAAATATTGGCTATATATCTAGCTAAACATTATTTTCCGCTTTCTATGAAACTTTTCGAAGAAAACAGCATTTTAGTGAAAAACGCCCACAAAAAGTAGGCGTGGCAATTAAATTTATATGACAAACTTATAAAGGAGGGCAGTGCCTACATATCTTGTGAAGGTTGTAACACTCTATCTCTCTAACTTTAGCTTTAAAACGGTTTTATCTAAATTGTGGGCGTGGTAGTAGGCGTATTCAAACATTTTTTACAGTAAACCATTTCGGAGCTCTAGAGAGTATGTGGTCCAATTTTCAGCTTCCTAGCTTAATTTTAAAGGCCTAAAATTTGCGTACGGCCGGACGGACGGACATTGCTAAATAGTCTTAGGATTTGGTCCTGATCATAAATATACATACATTTATGGGTCTACGACGAATATTTAGGGGTGTTACAAATTATGTGTCAAAGGGTCAAAGGGTTTTTATACCCTATCCTACCTTAGGATGGGGTATAAAAATAAACCAGCTGTTTTCGAACTAAGTGAAACACAGGTCAGCATTGATTCCGATTTAACGGAGGTTAGTCTACCTGGGTATAACTTGGTGCCATTATGTTTTTTCCATCGTAGTATCGCCGTTTATGCACGTAGTGGCGTGACCTACCAACTTCTACCTCAATATGGCCAATGTTCCAATCCGGAATTTAATGATATTTGGCTAAAATTCCATGTCCCTAGGCAATTAATTCACTACTGTTTTAATTACAGAAGCCCTAACCAGGACAGGCATTCAACTTATAATGAGTTTGATGCACTGTTGTTGGCTTTGATATTCTGAGCAGATAACACCCAAAGGAAGGTATGTCGAGATCTTTGATGAGGTTAATAATTTGACCCAGCATGTAAAAGACCCGACATGGAAACCGGGCATTAGCGGTCAAAATGCCAACACTCTGGACTTGTTTCTTACCTCTCACTCTAATAAATACACTTTAACAGCGTTATTCATAAAACATAATCAACGACGAATTAACTCTGATTTGCCTTTAATCATGGTTTAGCACACTATTTCCTATTCATTAGTTTTTTTTTCACCAATCAAAGTTGATCAACCCTTCATTAACTTAATGCGGAATTCGGCATTCAAAGCATAATTAAAGTGTGATTAAATATTTTTCGTCGGCTAAATGTCAAATTTTTTCTTTTTTAACAATAAATTGAAATTTAACTAGCCAGAGCAGTTATTATTGAATATTTCTATTGAGAAATGTGTGATTGATTCCATTTTTTTTATTTAAACACTAACAATCTCTGAACACATACGTAATAAAACAAATCGTCATTACATTTCGATAATTTTCTATATATGTGTATGTGCGTTATTCGTTTGATATTTTTGTTTTGAAATGAAATTTCTTATACGAAATACACTGCTTGAAATTTTAGTAGTATAATTTTCCATCAGTGTTCTTAAAACCGTTCATCAAATCAAAATCAGTTATTACAGGATTAAAATTGTGTGATGAATAAAACAATGATCAACTTTTTAATTAATAATTAGTTAATCATGAATCAAAAGTCAATAAAGAAAATCTAATGAATACGGCTGTAAATGTATTATCGCCTCTAGGTTCGTCAGACCATTGTATCATATCGGCGAATTTCTCGTACTCCAACCACACAGTTAAAGAACAAGCTCCTAAAAGAACCGTATGGCAAAACGAGAAAGCCAATTGAGAATCTTTAAACGGTTTGTTTAGGAGTTTTAACTGTTCATTGTGCTTCCTCGACAACGACGTGGATGCCGCTGCCGATATGATTACAAGGGGTAAAGAGTATTAAACCTAAGAAAACGCGTGTGGTGACTTGAGCTGTAAAGAAGCTATCACTGCTAAAGAGGTAAGTTTTCAGTCATTTAACCCAACTGAGGAAAACCGAAAGAAGTTCAAACGAGCGAGAAATGACTGCAATGCCCACAGTACTGGTGACAAATTCTCCTACGACCAAAGGTTGAGGCAAAAAATACTACAGAGTCCCACCAGTAGTAAAAACTTTTGGTTGTTTGTAAAAAACATCAAAAACTCGGCCTCTTCATCTGTTCCTACACTTATTTACAATGACATTCTAGCTGTGAAATCTTCAGACAAAGCCAATCAGCATGCTGCTCATTTTGCGATTAGCTCAATGCTCCCCTTTGCGTTGCTTCTCCCTGTACTCGAGCGCGTAGAACATCCACTTCCGAACTCGTACAGTGGGAAGAGTACTTCAAGCGGTGTTCTTCCACGCTGGCAAAACCACTGCGTAAGCTTTTCTATTTGTCCTTTTCTTCAGGGCCCTTTCCGAGAAAATGAAAAGTAGCATTTGTCCAGCCTGTCCCAAAAAAAAGCGCATCTTCCTCCCCCTCGTCCTACCGACCAATTACACTTACGTCCCTTCTTTTCATAGTAATGGAAACGCTGATAAATCGCCAGCTTATGAAATATCTTGAATCACGAAAACTTCTAAATGGCAGGCAGTATGGTTTTCGCGGCAACAGGTCCGCTGCTGATTTGATGTTACATCGAACCGAAAAGTGGACCCAAAATTCACCGTGGTGGTGAAAGTTAGGTCGTTGCGCTTGATATTTCAAAGGCATTTGACAGAGTTTGGCATCAAGCTCTTTTGTAGAAAATGCGTGCTTTTGGAATCGATGATACCCTTCATCAATGGATTAGATACTACCTTTCGGACCGTTCAATACAAGTTGTTTTGGACTGTTTCAAGTCTGCTACTCACCAAATAAATGCTGATGTCCCTCAAGGCTCCGTTTTGTCTCCGACTCTCTTTCTCATTTTTGTCAATGACCTCCTGTCTGTCACTTCTAATCCAATCCAATCCTTTGCTGATGACAGTACCCTCAGCCTTACACATTCGTTTTCTGGGCAACGCCCCTCGTCTTCGGGCGTTGAACTGGGACGGCAGCGAATGTTAAGCTCGTTAAATTCCGATCTTGACAGCATACTTAAATAGGGTAAAGCCAACAGAATGGAATTTAATGCTTCCAAAACACAATTATGTCTTTGGTCATTGAATCGAAACCCCAATACTCTGCCATTATCCTGAATGGCACTTGCATCACTGAAACCGAAAGGCTTTACATCCTCGGTATGTGCGTAAATGATAACCTCCTTTGAAATGACCACATATTCGACGTCGCCAAGAACGCTGCGTAGTGTCTAGGCTTCCTAAAGCGATGCAAGAAATATTTTACCCCTTCTGATCTGGCTAGAAATGACAAGGCGCTTATTTGCACAAAACTTGAGTACGACACTCATATCTGGTCTGGTGCACCAATTACATATTTGGAGCTACTTGACAGAATTCAAAAACGTGCGATAAAACTTATTGGCTACCGAGATATTGCGAATTCGCTGGACCCTCTTAGTCATCGTCGTAATGTCTCCTGCCTATCTTTGTTCTATCGATCTACCATCACAAGTGATCAAACGAAATAACCAGTTGCATTCCTCCCCTTCAACACTTCAACGGTTATACCCGCCATGCCAGGAATGCTCATCAGTTCACCCTAAAGCCTATATTCGTCGAACTGTTAAAATCTAAAGATTTGTTCCTTTGCCGTACAACACGAATGTGGAATGCCGTACCTCACTCTGTTTTTCCTGACTATTGCAATTTACAAACATTTAAAATCAATGTGCATTGGTTTCTCATCCTTTCTTCTAATCCCTTATTTCCTTAATGCCCGCGCTGCTACTATAACATTATAAGGGTGCTAACAATCCCTTTTGCACGTGCAAATTATATAAAAAAACAAATTTCATTTTGGACGCCTCATAACGGTTGCCGTAGCCAGAGTCCACAGAGAGCGCCTGAGCGAGAAACTCAACACTGTGCACTCACCATACACAAATGTACACAGCATGTGGAACTAGTATCGTAACATCAAGAAACTAGCCGAGACTACCGTAGACTACCACCACCAGAGGAAAAGAGCCCGTGGTATGATGATGAGTGCGTCCACCAGAAAATGGTGACAGAACGTGCACTTATACAGACACTGCAACGCAAAATAAAAGCAGCGAGGAAAAAAAGGCATATACAGTCTCCCAGCTCATGGAAATCGAAGAGTCCAGCGATTGAAACAGCATCATGATGTTCTACAAAAAAGCCAAGGAACTGGCGGCTGACTTCAAGCCCGTAACGCAGGCTCTTCGAAATGTTTATGCCAACCTAGTCACCGAAGCGTAGGGAATTGTAGATGTCTCTAAGTAGTATTTCCAGCAGCAGCTTAGTGGACATAATGTTGAGAGGGTGGTAGAGCTGGAAGAGATCTCGCGGCCAGTCAATGTAGAAGAAATTCCACCTCCCAGTTTAGAAGAAGTTGTTATGGCTTTTAAAAAGCCGAAAAACAACAAGTCTGCTGGCTCTGAAGGCCTGCCAGCGGAACTCATCAAACAAGGTCTATAAGATCAGTACCGAAGTATTATATAAGCGACTCAAGCCGTTTTGCAACACACCAATCGGAAAGTATCTGTGTGGCTTCCAGCCTGGCAAATCGACAAAATTTTCAAACTTAGATAAATCCAGGAAAGGGACCAACGAATTTCAAGTCGAGACACATAATCTTTTTACTGACTTTAAAGCCGCATATGATAGTATTCACCGTCAGGAACTCTACGTGGGGATGGCCGCATTTGGGATCCCGAAAAAAAACTGATCCAATTGTGCGGTGTGAGGCTGGAGGTGCAATGGGCAATTTGGCATCAGCTCATCTGAACTTTTCCAAACATGTACCGGATTCGAGCAAGGGAATGCGCTTTCATTTGACTCCTTGAACCTTATTCCGGAACAGATAGTGCGCAGGACAGGGGTAAACACAGAATTCACTATATTTAAAAGATCTGTACAGCCACTGGGGTATGCGGACGATATCGACATCATCGACCGCTCCCAACGTGCCGTGATAGAGGCTTTTACGTCAATAGTAGAACAGCCGAGAGTTGGCCTTGCAGTTAACGACGAGAAGTTCAACAAACAAGAAAACATCTGTCCAACGGCTAGGACAAAACGTAACTTTGAGAGCAGAAGGGTGTTTACCTACCTCGGCGTTAACATTAACTCCGCAAACGACACCATAGTGGAGATTCAACGTACCCGTTGCTACTTCGGTTTTTCAAAACAAATGGGTTCAAAACTCCTATCTCGACGCACGAAGTATAAGCTATACAAAACTCTGATCCTGCCAGTTCCGCTCTATGGTTCTGAGTGCTGAACGATAGGGCGAAGAAGATACAACCGCGAACTCTATAAGCTGTAACACGATATGAATGTAGTTCAAAAGGCCAAAACACGCCAACTACATAGGCTCAGCCACATCGAGAGAATGGACAAAAAGATTTTAAAGGAGTCACTTTCGAAAATCAGTATAGAGCTATACACGTCAATTTTCTTGTCATCCAAATTTTCCACTTCGAATAAAGAGTTTCCAATCCGGAATTTTATAAACTTCCCACACATGAAAGTTTTTTGATGCATCACTTAGAACAATGTTCCTTTCCTAGGGTACACAATGTCTCCGGCGGTTAAACTCCTGCTTGCACTTATCAAATTATAAGTATTTTTGCTACGTTCATACGCAAGCATAAGCTTGGACATGCTATAAGTCCTAGTACTTTTGAATTCCGAAAAATGCTGTACATACTTCCAGCAGTACTCATTTCCTGTCCAAACAAACAGTGAAACAAATTGTGACACAATCATTTTGTTCGCTTTCAAGATAGCTTCTGATTCCAGATAAGATGGACTGATTTACTCTCTCTGCTGCTTTGCCTTGATGAAGAATATATGTCGTAGGAGTATATGTCGATTCTTCACAAAATGCAATTTAACATTTTTATACCCTATCCTGAGGGCATTTTGGCACACAGTTTGGTAAAACTTTTTAATATTCGTCGTCGGCCCCCTGAAGTATATACTATTCAGCAATGTCCGTCCGTTGCCAAGGTGCCCAGGTGCCCTAGGCTTTGAAATTCTACCACCGGAGTTGCATTATTTCGGAAAATCATCTAACACAATTAATATTAATAAATTTGCCTCGCCTTTTCCGGGAATACGGTCTGATGAAATGCACGTAAAATCTTCTGAAATGAACCGTCAATTTCATGTTCTGATTCCATGAATTCATATGACATGTTGGGCCAGTAGTAAAGCTCTTTAAAATTTGTTTAAGAGTCTTAAACATGCCGCTATAAGCGTACTTCAGAGGATCATGTAGTTTCGCAATCACGGAATGCGATCATTCTTTAGGTACCCATAACTTTTTCCGAAAAGAATGTTATGGGATTATTTTCGTTTTTCTACTTGTCGTATTGGAACAAAACAATGAAGCGCACTGAATCGTAAAAGGTTTGGTAAAGTTTGGGTTTGACAACAAAGGGGCTGTACCAGCACTGATTTTAATGATTCAAAAGGCGATTGGACATTTGCAGACATCTCAAACTGTATTTTCTTCTTTAATGTGTCAGATAAAGGACTAGAAAGTACAGCAAAGTTGCGAATTAACTGCCGGTGCCATTCACAAAGACCTAAAAACTTTCGGACTTTTTTCTGCGACTTTGGTTTGGTTTGATGTGACCCTCTCCTACAATGTGGCCGAAATATCCCTGTTAATATCTAACCCTCCTCGATTACTTCTAAAGGAAACATGCGATCCAATTCGCTATATATCATCTCTTGGATTGCCGGGGAGACCGGATAATAGCTTTGTTTAACTGAATCCCAATTACCAGTGCCTATCACATGTGTTTCTACCGAAGTTTTTCGCTACTACTTCGTCTTATTGTCTTTGTCCTGAATCCGAAAGGTCTATATTTTGTCTTGTATTTTTTTTTTCATCCCAAGTTTACAGTTTTCAGATAACTGGCTTATGCAATTTGGCGCTATGTTGAACTTTTGCCAAAAGTCTATACCCAAATACAGAGATTGAGGCAGAGATGGTATCGGAATGACGTAGATATCTAGTTTCTCGTGCTGATTGTTGAAGCCTCTGTGTGGATTCGACCTACAAGTGACTGTGGCTTGGCATCTGCACTCTTAATAAAGGATGCGAAGTCTAAAAGTCTTCGAAGTCTTTTACTACCTTCAAAAACAGTTTTTATAGGCACGATATACTAGCTCCCTACCCAGTACGCCAGCCATCTCTCTCTTTTGAATTTTAAGTTTAGCATATGGCCTCAAATCAAGTGCTGCTGCAATTTTTTCATGCGACGTATTTTGAAAAGTTAATTACTCGGGTAACAGTTAATACTGTTCTGGGGTGGTTGGTAACCTAGGGTGGTTTCGGCTACGTCTTGGATGAAGTTGCGATTCTGGGACAACTGTTTACTGGAGTCTAAGGCGTCCAACGTCGAGTTTCTACTTTTGGGCAGTTCGCAGCTTCTTCTCGTTGGACAGTCAAGCTCTGAAGCCAAGCAATCACTTTTTGTCTATCTCTGTTCCTCTTAAAACTATATTTTTTTGACATGGTGGGCCATGGTTTTGGTTTTGGCCCTGGACAGCGGGCTGGTAATTCCGGTGCCAGTAACCCCTTCGGGTATGTAAATGCCCATTGAAGGTTCATCCTTCACCAAATCTTTTCCAACCCACTAGCTTAGTGTTGGAGATCCCTATAAACCTGGGATTTAAGTATGTCGAAGCAGCTCTTATAGTGTTATCACTATAGTTCAATCTAACTAGAACTCTAGACGCCTTAAAGTTCGTACTCTGCCGTGCGGAAACAGGAGAAAGTACATTAGTGAGATAGCACTACTCCCCCCTCTTTTGTTTGCTGCCACCAACGACTTTCCACAGGGTTTGGTTACCCCATATCCTATCGAGCTACGGTTTTGGCTTAATAGCTCTACTAAACTTCAGGCGGTATATGCTGTTTTTTGGGTTAATGAAAGGTATTGGGGGCAAAATCTCAAGATCTACAGAGTACTCTATACTCTACACCATTCATGTTACACGCTCCACATCAATGTTTTGTTTAGATTAAGATGAAACCTCCTTAAAATCTGCATGTGCATATATACACCATTTTAAGTCATTTCACATATTTCACAAAACCGTTGGCAGATTGGCAACTATGTATTTCTACTGCGAGTCCCCTAAAAGTTAGCACACCGATTAGCTGAGAGACGATTACATGAAAATTAGAGAGGATTAACTTACTGTGCACTTAAAGATTGATCGCACCGATTGTTAATTCCCATTAACGACTAAAATGTCAGAACCGCTCAGCGATTTAGGTCGCATGTTACACTGTTTTAAGACACGATATTGGACGTTATGACAAGTATTTATTTTGGACCGCGTGTTGTTTTTCAAGATTAAGTTTAATTCCTTGTTATTAAGAATATGAAAAGTGCAACTTGCAGGTTGAAGATCGCCTGTATGGTGCTGATGATTATGGCACAGTTTGGTCTGATTGCGGACAACTTAAAAATAATTCTTCCGTCAGTCCTTACATACTGTTCAAGACCCTGGTACCGTGAAAAATTGGCCAAAAAAATGGTTTTATTTCCCGGAACCGTTTAACTGAATTCAAATTACGTGCTTTTCAGCCGGATGAAGAGGTTAATTTATGCGATTTCTGGCTCTAGATAATGTAATCTTGATGTGGATGGTTTGGGGGCGTCTCTCAGATAGTGTCTGAAGATATCTTGAAGCAGAGACCACATATGAGTAACAAACCAGATAGTTTGCATACCCCATGTCCTCTTGAAGCAGCAAACCAATTTTAAAATGGCTGCAATATCCTCTCTACTTTCCTATCTGTGAATACGTGTAAGTAAAAGATTTGACGTGTGTTTGGCGATGTTTACGAAAATGGACGATATTGCTATTGAAGTATGACATTTCATAGAGGCGGCCATTAAAACCCATAAAATTCCTTTTGCATATGTATGTATGCTTCGCATACGTATAACCACATTTAGAACAGCTGAGTTTACGTCGCATTTAATTAGTCCCTATCGTATTTGCAGTTAGGATAGCTTAAGTCTGAACGATGGCCTCCGGTCATTATTTTACGTGATTTTACTAAATTTATTAGTAACACATACACATTTTTGCATAATTCTATATTATTGTCATTTCGAAAACTTTTTATATAGTGAAATATAAAATGTATTTTTAATTGTTGAAGAGGTCTTTTTAATTTGTCTTTAGGCGTACGAACATGGCGTTTAGTGTCAGTCTGTAGATTATGTGGGAAATAATAGTCTAAGTGGGTTTTGACGTCTCTTAAACTTTGCTTTCACTGATGTGAAAAGTCGCGTAGTATAAATTCCAACCAACCAAAAACTGGCAATAGCGTCCCAGTTTTCAATCATCCCGCTTTTGCGAAAGTTTGACAAATTTATATTAAATATTGTTTTACACGAAGGGTAAACAATATCGGCTGTATCAGCTGCTTATAAATAATATTTATTTTATTTTTGAATGCAGCGAATTATGTTTCTGCTTTGCAAAACAGATACATAAATGTAATCAGAAACACCATGCGGTTATGTTTTGATATGTTCGGGTGCCTTGGATACTATTTTAAAGTATTCATTTACAGTGTTATTTATTAGAATGCACTTAAATGCCTCTAAACAGTTGCATAGTTATACAGGGTAGATATATTTAAGCGGCCTCTATACCACGTTGCATAAATCCTTAGTTAAAAAACATTTTTCTACCGATATTAGTTACGCAGTGCTTGTGTGAGATAAAGTACCTAAAGCGCGAAATATGTTAGGATTAATTTCGTTTTAAGCACAGTTTGCAAATGATGTAAAAGGTTTTTTTTTTCGAAAAAACACATAATTCAATCCGTCACCAACTAAAAATAAAAAATATTTTTCTTACTATTTATTATACATATACCCTTTAAAATCCTGATTGATAATTGAATGGAACGTTTGAAATAATTTTTACATTGCAAAAATTTTCGCCAAACACAAATTTTATCAAGTGAGAGACAAAAATTACATTTCCATACAGAAATAACGATCTTAAGGAGGCACTGAACAACACCCAAGCAAGTTAAACAACTTGCAACGTTGCATAAGTTTTATAAATAACGTTTTTGATTTTATAGAAGTTTACTGCTTACATATCCTGCTCCCGAACTGTGAAGGGTCCTTGTCTGAGACACGACTGCCTTCCAGTTGTTCAGCCCACAGGTTTAAGACGACAAGGAATACCGTTTTAAAGACCAAGCCATATCTCGATGTGGCCGAGCCAGTGCAGTCGACGGTATTTGGCATTTCGGACTACATCCACATCTTGGTATTATATCTTCTCTCCCATCCGCCCTCATCGCATACAGGACCAAATATCCGTCAAAAAAATTTTCTTTCGAACAAGCGCGGTATTAGCTTATCATCTACACCGAGGTAGATGAACTCCTTAACTACCTCGAAGCTGCTGCTTTTAATAATGACTCCTAGTCCGTAGACAGATGATTCATTTTTTTGATAGCATATAAAGGGTGATTTTTTAGCTGGTTTGGTTTTGGCAATACTGGTGTTTAGTACCTTGTGTCACTGTCAAACAGCTTCAGTTTGGTTTGCAATTTAACCATGGATCGTCTTACAAATGAACAACGCTTGCAAATTATTGAATTTTACTATCAAAATTCGTGCTCGGTTCGAAATGTTCATCGCGCGCTGCTTCCATTTTATGATCGGCATTCTCGACCTTCTGAGCAGTCTATTCGGAAAATTGTGACCAAATTTCGCACCAAATTTACTTTGTTGGACATTAAACCACCAACACGTTTACGTACTGTGCGTATTGAAGAAAATATTGCTGCCGTATCAGCTAGTGTGACAGAAGACCGCGAAATGTCGATTCGGCGCCGTTCCCAGCAGTTAGGCCTTTGTTACAGCACTACGTGGAAAATTTTGCGGAAGGATTTGGGCGTAAAGCCTTTTAAGATACAGCTGGTGCAAGAACTAAAGCCAGCCGACCTACCACAACGCCGAATTTTTGGTGAATGGGCTCTTGGAAAGCTGGCCGAGGATCCGCTTTTTTATCGAAAAATTGTGTTCAGCGATGAGGCTCATTTTTGGTTGAATGGGTACGTAAATAAGCAAAATTGCCGCATTTGGAGTGAAGATCAGCCAGAAGCATTGCAACAGCTACCAATGCATCCCGAAAAAGCCACTGTTTGGTGCGGTTTATGGGCCGGCGGCATTATTGGGCCATATTTCTTCAAAGATGATGCGAATCGCAGCGTTACTGTCAATGGTGAACGCTACCGAGCGATGATAACAAACTTTTTTTGCCCGAAATGGAAGTTCTTGACTTGCATGATATGTGGTTTCAACAAGACGGTGCCACATGCCACACAGCACGCGAAACAATGGCGCAATTGCGAGGCGAGTTTGGTGAACAGTTAATTTCACGTTTCGGGCCGGTCAATTGGCCGCCTAGATCGTGCGATTTGACACCATTAGATTATTTTTTGTGGCGGTATGCCATGGCTAATATGTATAGGGACAAGCCCGCTTCGATTGACGCACTGGAAGCCAACATCCATGCATTCATTCGTGAGATACCGGCCGATATGTGTGAAAGAGTATGCCAAAATTGGACTCAGCGGATGGGCTACCTGAGACGCAGCCGCGGTCAACATTTGCATGAAATTATCTTTAAACATTAAATTGCAAGGTTCAAACTATCGATTCAAATAAATATTTCATTCATTTTTTCGAATTTTTTGTGCTTTTTTTTTTAAAAAAGTTCTAAACCTCTTAAAAAATCACCCGCTATTTTGTGTTGTCCAACTTTACTTCAAGGCCAACTACTTCTGCCCGTTCTTCAATAGCTGTGAAAGTGTACTGTACTGCGCACTATCTGCTCGAGAACAAGATTGAAGAAATCACACGACAGCGCATCTCCTTGCTATGTGCATTTTTGAAAGAGTTCAGATGAGCTGCTGCCAAACCCCACAGTGCACCGCGTGTTCTCTAGGGTCGTATGAACTTTCATATTACATAATATATTGTATACTCTCTGCGTTCATTAAGAGGCTGTAGCCTATTGAAAACTTTCAACGCTTTTTCTGCAAAATCAGTTTCTTTGAGTTTTGAGTTAAATATGCATGTGTGTTGAACATAAATTTGAATCTTAACTCTCGCAACGTAATGACAGACCTTATTAGTGCTTTCTTCTATTTTAAATCATAATTGTTGTCAACTATTTCATATTACTGTAATATATTTATATATTTATAAACTTATATTTTTATAAACTTATATTGAATTTTTACCATGGCTTATTAAGTTGAAAACAAACTCATAAAAACCTCAGCTCAGAGGTTTTAATTTCATATATTATTTATAAGTTCTTATTTAAATATTTATTTTCAAAACTTAGGATGCCAACAACCAAAAAAAAATCCATAAGGATGCCTTAACAATTGTTAGTGCATGTGCAAACTCTTATAATAAAAATAATTTCAATACAGATGTTAGTCTCGCTAATAGAACACATAGTATTATCGCTAAAAATTATTTAAATGATATTCACCTACAAATTACTGACAATACAACTATCATAGACTCTAATTCTACTGATTTTTCTAACAATAATCATAAAAATAACAATAAAAAAACGCCATTCTATGTCAACGCTGAATTGTTGTTGAGTAATAAAACCTGTTGCTCATTGGACAGTAGCAATCTAGAAAATACTTTACGGAATGGAGAAAATACTATGGAGAAACTTTTGGTTAATCTGGCTGCTGAAACTGATTTGGTTAATCAGCAGCTAATACAAAATACAATGCAAAAACAAATAAAGCAATTAAACGGATGTCCTAAGAAATCAGTAATTGATAAAAAATCAAATCAAGAACTCTGCGATGTTATTGCCGAATTAGAAGAGTTTACGAGTTTCGAAAATTTAAAAATTGCAAACGCTCAGTTCGGTGAAAGTGTGATTAATAACGGGAGTATCAATAGAAGCAGTGTAAATAACGCACTAAAACGTTCACCATCTGAATCAGATCAAAGTTCATTCATATCATCTAGTCCATCAGATAGAAGTAATAATTTCACATTATGGCATGAGCAGGTAAGTCCTGCATATCACACAGCCCTTTCACATTCATCATAATTCACTTTCTGTATAATTTGTTCTTTATACTTAGTTTGTTATTTGCATTTAAATTAATCCCGTGTCTTGTCCTACAACTGAAAATGTGTCATTATAAATGCCATAACCGCGATCTAACTTTTGTTTAGTTGAATACCATATTTCCTTTGGATTTTAGGTTCGCGAGGAATCATTCTCTTCATATCGGTCGGAAATCGAGCACGATGTTTCAATAGCTGGCTCACCACGCCCAGAGACACCAGCTTTTCCAGTAATACCCCGTACGCAATATGGCTTCAATAATGGTAGCATCAGTCCAGGGGTTCCGGCAAGAAGCCCAACACCAAAACGGTAAGAGATAATAAATTGAAATACATAATGAATATTAACTTGTGCGATATTTTTTTCTCAATAATGCTTTTATATTTTTATATTATGCTTTTTTTTAAACACATATGTATATATATGTACATATATGCAAAACAAAACAACACTAAATTTTTAAATTAAATTAAGACCCTTCTGTAGTTCGACTTGGTTACAATTAGATTAGATTAGAGATCAATAATACAACCTAAAGAAAATATCGCAAAATTATATTCTCACACCCCAGGTTTCCAAATTATCATAAACTATGGAGAAATTTCGTATCGTGTAGTTAGAATTGTTAGCTGTCAAATTTCCAATTCGAAACGTGGCCAGCTTTATTTATTTTTTTTAACATTGAAGGCGACCCGACCCATTGAATACATGCGTGCGTTTCATCGTCGGTTCTCACTGACAATGAGTGTAATTTTAAATACACGCTTATTTATGGAAGATGACCAATAAGCGAATGATTTGACTGAGTAAACGACAAAAGAAAATCAACTTTCAACTTTTTCATTCGTCGTCGTTTATACATTAACAAATTAAAGTGCATGCATTCCCATAATTTAGGTTCACGCATTCTAAGATTGAGTAAATCATATTCATTGGGGGGAACTTTGACATATAACTCTTTTGCATTCCATACAGATGAGGGCAGTATCAATTTTTTTAAGAGGGTGATTAAAACTCGACGCAATAATAATAACAAAAGCAAATGCATTAGAAACATCAACTATTGGCATTATCAAAGTCATTGTTTTTTAAAATGTGAACGATTAAAAATCTAAAAAAAAAATGTTGTGCCATGTCATTTTATTTTTGAGCGTTATGAAAAAGTTTTTGGGCGATTTTGTGTTTCTGTATTTCATGGCAAGCCTGCCACTACTATCGCCCAAAGTAGGAAATAAACACGTCGCACAAAATGCTTGGCCGATTAAACACTATGTCCAAATCCAACAGTGACCCAAATTAGGGGAGCTCTCGTACACATTCCATTGCTTTAACCTTTTTCATATTTTTAAGCAATTTTTTATTTTTTCATTTATGCCATGGAACCGCAAATAACCGTACTAAATATAAAATTTTTCGCACCACACTTTGCTAAAGGCGATCTATAATTGTTAGTTTATTTGGGTATTCAGTATTTCGATTCGGGAATATCAGCGCTGCCGTTGTCTCATTCAAGTATTCATTCGCTACCACCAACACCTCTTCCAACACCATAGCTATGTATCGGTGACCCCTATGGTGAGGTTAGCGTTACGTTAGGCTGAAGTGGCTGCCAGAACAAGACCGACACACTTAAACCAATATTAGTCAGAGCTCCTGAAACTCCTACATACTCGTTAAAC
The DNA here is from genome assembly GCA_963576555.1 of Ferdinandea cuprea. NCBI lineage: Eukaryota > Metazoa > Arthropoda > Insecta > Diptera > Syrphidae > Ferdinandea > Ferdinandea cuprea. Next base: position 88,763,665 of record OY754958.1, on the reverse strand, counting down.
CATTTGGAGCTTCTGACCACAGATGTGTAATTATACAAATAATAGCCGAATGCCCGGCCTAGGCTGTGATAAAATAAATCAGTTTTATTATCTGACTTAATATTAACTATTTTAAGTCGGAAAATATGTACTTATTGGTTGAAATGGCAGATTGCTTTCATTGCAGAGAAAATAAAAATATTTCGTGGGAAGCTCAATTTAAAGTAAATACTCTACTATTTCAGTAGATACTCTAATCGATATTAATGGAGCCGAAACCTGCAAACTTGTTCGTATATAAACCAAAGGTCCTAGAGAATGTCGTTGTAGTGATTGTGACTGAATTGCTAATTTAACTTATAACCATGCTTTTCGTTTCTTCTCTGGCATTACATATTTTGTCCTAACGTAGCACTTCTTCGTCATTAATTATGTAAAATAATGCACAAGTAAACTTTTATTAGCTACAAACTGAATTCCCACTAATTTACATTTTCAATTTCTTTTTTATCTCCCGTCTATTACAAAATGTCGCACTTCCTTATTAGGGTATGAAAATTAATAATGTTGTGCCGCATTTCCGGTTTGCAAGCCACGGTATCCCAAGCAAGATAGTAACGATGGCGAGACGGGTTTTTTATCAATCACTATCAAGGAATTTCTAAAAAAAAATATCGTTGATCTTCATATATCAACACCATATCGTAGAACAGGGAATTCAGATATCGGAAGATTCCACTCAACTCTCAACAAGCATATAAGAACCTTTACAGCTGACGACATTAATAAAGACACATTACGAAATAAAGCCCTAAAAGCTGTTACGATCTATAATAAAACAATCCATTCCACGACAAAAAGGCGCTTTTAGTAGTAATTTTGGGTCGTGCAGAAACTCAGTGGACAAAAATTGACTTGGGTATTATAGGAGGATTCCACTGAGATTAATTAATACTCTCTCGCCGTAGCTTTTTTTTTGCTTTAAACAGGCGTAGAACTCTGTCTGTATAAGTTTTTGCATGCAAATCAAGTTTACTCAGTTAAAGGTAAAGCACATAATTGCAGTTCCGCTCGGGCTCCCAATTGGGAATTTGAGATTTTCTTTAGACTGTATAAATTACGTTCGAAACGAAAAAAAATTCAAATAGATGACAGCAGCAGAACTTTTCGATTCTTATGTACTATATATATATGTACTCTATATATTTAATTAGCTATGGAATCGGGTTGCCTATTTTGGGGTTATAAGTGAGTTATACCTGAAATATTAAAAAAAAACCGATCCTTAAGCAATTGGATAAAACCAATTAAGGGGTAGCAAAAATAAAAAGCCTGATACGACCACCTGCTGGTGGCCATCTCTAAATAAGGATGTGGAAGAGCTAGCAAGATCTTGTTAAAGCTGTTTAGTTAATCAAAATACTCGAAATCCGTTTTGATTAATTGGAATTGGCCAGAAAATCCATGGGAACGTGTAAAAAATGTTATTGGTATGCGTGGATGCCCACACCAAATGGTTGGAATGTATTGACAAGGGTACAAGTGTACATACAATTAAAAAATTTAGTTCAATCTTTTCGCGGTTCAGGTTACCTAAAACCCTCGTTAGTGATAATGGTAGACCATTTCTTTCTGCAGAATTGAAAATGTTTTTGAAGAAAAATGGAATTCTACATAAAACTATTCCGGTGAGACACCCCGCCACAAAAGGTCAGGCTGAAAACGGGGTTAAGTTGGTTAAATTGGTTAAATCAGAGTTAAAAAGTGCTCTGTACTCAAAAGGTTCAAACAATAATATAAATTAAATTTATATTATTGTTAGACTATTGAAACGCTATCCACAGTATCACCGCGGTATATACACTAAGGAATAGTTTTGATTTAATTAATCCCTTGCAAAAAGTGAATAATAACAATAATAATGTAATTGGTATTGAAGTAAAGCAAATGCAAGAAAAACAAAAGAAGTATTAAATATAATGGCAGAACTAGCAAAAAATTTGCAATTGGAGATACAATACTAACTAAAAATTATTGTGTTCCGGGAAAATTGTCATGGATAAAAGGAAGAATTATTAATATATTAGGAAAAAGATAATATAATATTGAAATTTTTGAAAATGATATATGGTATTGTTGAAACAAAAAATTATATAAACTCAAACATTATCCGATTTAACTGACATAAAACAAGAAGAAGATGAGATTTGTATACAAAATGAAAATAATAAAAAAGTAAATGAACATAACCATGGGTATTATACCCGTTCCAAATCTAAATGTAATTGAACTAAAGGGTCCGCCATCTGACGTTTTTTTTGCTTCAACTAGTGCTTATTTCGCGAATGGTAACACTTACCTCATGTCTGATTTGACAGATAATTAGTTTTATCCTTCCGCTGAACGAATATGGTTGTGTATACGCTTAAACAACGCTGGGAAATATTGCGACATAATTGGGTCATTTTTCCTCGCCAAACTAAAGGGTCCGCCATCTAACATTTTTTTTTTCAACTAGTGCTTATTTCGCGAATGGTAACACCTAGCTCATGTCTGATTTGACAGTTATTAGTTTTATCCTTCCGCTGAACAAATATAGTTGTGTATGCGCTTGAACAACGAACAACGAACAACAACAAGGAGTGGCCGTTACAGTCAATGGCGATCGTTATCGGGCCATGTTGAACGAATTTTTGTTCACAAAAATTGAAGAGGAGGATATTGGCAACATTTGGTTTCAACAGGACGGCGCTACGTGCCACACAGCCGAAGCTACACTCGATGTTTTGCGCCCTGTTTCAAAAATTTGGGAAAATAACTAGTTATACATTTCTTTTCGTTTTCGATATAATTTTTCGATGAAAACAACACATTATTAAAAACGCAAAAAAAGTAGGCGTGACAAACAAATCTACATGTCAAACTTGTGAAGGAGTTAAGTGGCTTCATATTTTGTTAGGGTTTTGACCATTTATCTTTTTAACCTTAGTTTAAAAATCCCTTTTTCTACATTGGCGGCATAGCTGTGGGCTTAATATGCCTTTAACACTTAACCATTTAAGGACCCTTGGGAGTATATGTTCCAAATTCCTAGCTTAAATTTAAAGGTCTCAAAAGTTGTAACGGGCGGACGGACATTGCTAAGTCGAGATTTAATAGATTACTGCTTATCATAATGTTTCAAAATTGGTATAACTTAATTTCGCTACAATACTTAATTAAAAAAAAATATTTATTTCGGAACATAGAAATAAAGTAGCTAACAATTGATAATAACACTAAGCATTATCTTTATTTTGGAACTTAGAAGTAACGTTACTTAACTAAAGATTGATAATAACATAAAGCAACTGAACAAACAGTAATACTCAGGCACATGTACTTAAAGCCCGACGAACATAGCGTTGACTTCATCTCAGACTGGCTGTTTCTTTGTATGAAAGGGTATAAGCATCTACCCCATTTTCAAAGAATGTTGACTCATTGACGAGATAGAATCATATGCTTAACTGGTTTATTTTTGACGGTTAACTGTTTTATTTGTGACGGATCTATTAACAAATTTTTACTATGAATATTCTTTTGAATTGCTTTACGGAAACACTCGTTCTACTCAACGTACCTTTAACGCTTTTCTTTTTGTCGGAGGTTGCTACTATCCGATGGAGCGCTCAGACACATCTACAGGTCCATTGTACTACCTTTCAGACACCTTACATTAATGTACTTAGTTTTCCCGTCTAAGATTAGATGAGCGATGAAAATACGATGGCATTCAATCCATGGTTCAGAGTCTGACCGAAGCCATTCCGTTACCTGTGGAGAGTTGACGTGGTAGTTTTTTCGCAGAAGCATTTCCCGTGTCATTGCATCAGACGGCATAGCGTACACCCCATGATATATAAATCTAGAGCAGAGCGCGGAGTGCTAGGGAGGCCCCTATGCAGCCGAGGAATGCCTTTCTTTGGAGTTTGGCAAAAGAAGCAGTAACACGTTTCCGCGAAAGCCTGTTCCACCAAACAACTGATGCGTATGAGAGTAGTGGTCTAATCATGGCCGTATAAATCTAAAGGACCCGTTTCGGAGACAAGCCCCATGTCTTACCAAAAGCGCCTTTACACTGCCAGAAAGTCGACAGCGCTTTATCGGTTTTCGAACCATAGAAGTTTTTTATCGGGAATTACACCCAGATATTTGACTTCATCGGATATAGGGATGGTGAAACCTATAAGCACGAGATGGGACAGACCAGTGACGATTCTCCTTCTCGTAAAGAGAACAACCGTGGTTTTAAGAGGATTCACTAAAAGCCCATTACTAGTGCACCAGACATCTCTGCGCCCAAGAGCAAACAGCCCCTAGATTCGAACCGACAGAAAGAACGGCGACATCATTAGCATAAGTTTGAGTGTAGTTTCCAGGAAAATTGAGAGCCGTAAGCAAAGAGTCTACTACAATACACCATAGGAGGGGAGACAGAACACCACCTTGAGGGCAGCCCCTATTTACCCCTGTTATGACGCACTTGCCACAGTCCGCATCGGCTACCAACGTCCTGTACATTAGCATTGCTTTAATCCACAACACCAAAGTTTCATCTACACCATGCTGCCTGTCTGGGATACACATACTGTCAAAGGTCGCATTATAAAAAGCACCCTCAATATCCACGAAAATGCCCAACGCATACTCCTTCCGGTCAAGAGCACTATCAATCCTACCAACAAGGTTTTGCAGAGCAGTCTTGCAGGATTTTTCGTGCTGAAAGGGCATGTTGCATCTCAGAGAGAGGATGTGATCGAAGAGCAAATTTGCGCACATGCAGCTCAACCAGTCTTTCCAAACTTTTCAGTAAGAAGGAAGACAGACTTATGGGTCTAAGGCTTTTGGCTAGAGTGTAGTCAGACTTTCCAATTTTTGGTATAAAAACCACTTTCACCATTCGCCATGAGGAAGGTATATAGGCCAAGGCCAAGCTTGCGGTGAAAATTCTTTTCAACTTTGGCAAAACCTGACTTAAACCTTGTTTCAGCAAAACTGGATAAATTCCATCCGGACCAAGTGCCTTGAAACTCTCAAAAGATGCAATAGCATATATGATCGCATCATCAGTCACTACTTCCGATGCAATAAACCAGCTATGCCGTGTGGTATTAGTCGGTTCAAATGACGCCACCGTCGATTGAAGGGCTGAAGAACACGTAGTAACCTGATTTCCCGAAAAGTGAATCTCAAGTAGAAGGCTAAAAGTCTCCGCCTTTGTCTCAGTGTACGTGCCATCGGGTTTTAGGACTGCATCCAGTTTACTTGGTCTGTTCATTTGGAGGACTTTAACAAGTCTACTAGTTGCACTTAGAGATTCGACCTCTTCACAAAACTTTTTATAGGAGTCATTTTCCGACTTGCGAATAAGTCGCTTAAAAACTTTTTGTTTCGATCGATAAAGATTCTGTCTTCCACTAAGTTGGATTTTAAAGACCGATTTAGTAGATCCTAATTTCTTTACGAAGACACTGCAGTTCGGAGTTCCACCAGGGTACCGATTTTCTGCGGGGCGGTTTAGAAACAGGGCACGAAAGTTCAAAGCAGCGGGTGAGGACGTTGTTCAGATCCTGAGCAGACCTCTCTACTATCTTGATCTAAGTTTAAGTGGAACTTTGACAGAGTTGGCAAGCTCCTCTCTAAACCGTGGCCAGTTCGTTTTTCTCGGATTTCTCCTCTCTTGCGAAGGTGAAAGTTCGCAGTAGATTTGAAATTCGATGTATCTGTGATCTGATAAGGTGCTATCTGGCGATACCTTCCTATTTGTGATAGACTTCAAATGCCTGTTTGACAGGATAACATCAATTACTTGCTGTCTTCTGGCTGTAACAAAGGTAGGTTGATGACCTACATTGTTGATGGTAATATCAGACGATCAAATGAAGTCCAAGAGTCGATCTCCCCTTATGTTACATTTGCTGCTGCCCCAAACAGTGTTCTGAGCATTAGCATCGCAGCACAAGACAAGACCCAACCTTTTGGATTCACAATACTCTACGAGCTCTACAACAGCCTTTGGTGGAGGAGGGGTTAGAGAGCCATAGGGAAAAAAGCCGATGCGGCGACAAATGTTTCCCAATTATCATTTGCATGGTAAGTTATAGAAACAGCTACCAAATCTTGGCTACAAAAGCTTTTGATCATAGTATACAATCATAATTTCGATACAATAAGACAAGTCCGAGGTCTTTCGGATTGCTCATCATAAAAAACGTGGTATAAATCACTCAAACAACCAAGACCACAGATGCGATTTTTCCACACCCATGGTTCCTGGATGGATATTATGCGTGCTTTAACGCTTCGTCCCTGCTACTAAGGTATTTAGCGTTAGTTATTTTTAGCATCAGTGCTAATTACTTCTCTACGAAAATCTGTCCTTTTTATTCCGTGTAGGGCAGGGCACTCACATATGATGTGCTCTGCGGTTTCGTCTTCTTCAAGACATAGTCGGCACGCCGATGAGTCGACTGTTTTTAGTTTGTAAAGGTGATATCTTTGTATATGGTTGCCGGTTAAGTATTCAATAAGAATTTTTATATCACGCCTAGATATATTATGCATCATTATGCCTTTTTAGCATTATTTTTGAATGGCTATAACCTTTTTCGTCTGTCTAAGACCTGGGATGCTTTCCCAATAGGAAATACGCATGTTGTGTTCTCAGATTTTTAATTTTAAACATATAGCTGATTTGTTTATTGGACAAAAAGGCTCGGCTTTCTCATTTCCCTCAATTCCCTGGTGACCAGGAATCTACCAGATTTTTGTCTTGTTCTTGACACTTAGACACTTTATAAATGCTTGACTGTCCGTGAATAGATGTTGGCGCCTTTTATACCTAAAGGTGTGAATTAGGTTTGCGCATTCTTCAATGGCATGGAGCTCTGCCTGAAATACAGTGGGACTTTTTCCCATAGGTATTGAGACATTTTTGTTTGGACCGCAGATGCCAGCTCCCACCCTAGAGTCCATTTTTGAACCATCCGTATACCGCATTAGGCCATTTTGCCAATAAGGTGGGTTGTTGCCAACCCATGATTCTCTGTTTGTGATTTCAGTAGAGAAACCTTTATTAAGGCGTAGTGTTTTCGATGTTCGATCTGTTACCGCGCAGATCATGTCTAGTTCCGGGATTTCCGAAAGCAGTTGCATTAGTTCAACGTTTTTACCAATGGTTTGCACCTTAGTTTAAAACTTGCAGCGCTGCATATTGCCACTTTTTTTTAAAAATGTGTAGGGGTGTAAGTCCTAATATAGCTTCTATGGCAGCCGTGGGACGGGTTCTCATGGCACCGGAAATAAAAATGCATGCGAGCCGTTGTACCTTGATTAGTTTGTTTATCGCGCACTTTTGATTGGTTTCCTTTCACCATATAATAGAATCGTATGTTTTAATGGGCCAAATCATTGCTGTATAGATTCAGTGGGTGATCTTTGGGGAGATACCCCAGGTTTTTCCGCACATACGGCGGCAGGCCCAGAAAGCTTTCCATGCTTTTTTTGTTTTGTTATTTAGGTGCGAAGTCCAAGTCAATTTTTTATCCAATATAACTCCCAGATACTTAACCTCGTCGGAATAATCTATGAGATTATCATTTATGGAAATTTGGTTTAGATTCAAATTTCTTTTCTTTGTGAAATGGACTATGACAGCCTTATTCGGGTTGATAGAGAGTCCCTCTTTGTAACACCAATCCATGACTATCTTAAGAGCATTTTGCATACGTGTAGTGACATCGTTTGCTTCAATGCCCCTAATAATGATGAACAGGTCATCGGCATACCCAATTACGTGGAAGCCTAGATTACTTACGTCTTGGAGTAGGTTATCAATAACTAGTGACCATAGTAGGGGTGAGAGAACTCCTCCCTGAGGGCTGCCCTTAGCGGCTATTACTGATACTGAGGTCAGTGCTGATTTTGCAGTTATTTTCCGACTCTCTAACATCGCTTTGATCCATACGATCATAGGTTCGTCTATACGTCTATGAACTAAGGCATTTGACATTGAATTATATCCGGTGTTATCGAAAGCACCCTCTATGTCCAGAAAGGCGCACAGTGCAACCTCTTTGCAGCTAAAGGCACTTTGGATTTGTTCTGTTAAGTTCAACAGTGCTCCCTCTGTGGACTTGCCTTTCTGGTATGCATATTGGAAAGGGTGCAGAGGTATGCCATTTTTAAGCATTCTCTGAATTGAAAGTCTATTATTCTTTCTATTGTTTTTAGGAAAAACGACGTCCAGCTAATTGGACGGTATGATTAAGGCAGTTCGCTGGGTTTACCTGGTTTGGGGATAAATACCACATTTACCTCCCTCCAGGCTTGTGGTATATATCCCCAGTTAAAACTGAACCTAAATAAGCTAACAATGGTAGGTAGAAGGAGACCCAGGCCTTTTTGAATAAGGGCCGAAAAATTCAATCTGTACTTGGTGCCTTGTATGGTTTGAACGAATTTATTGCCCATTTAACCTTATCTGGATTAAAGAGTTTACCGGATAAACTATTGATTCTACTAAGGTATTTTGGGGGTGAGATTTTGGTGTCGTGTTCATTGGTCCCCCCTAGCAATTTAGAGCCACGGAAATGAATCTTTATAAGGAATGTTAAAGATTCTTTCCGGTCTCATTTGATGGTGCCATCAAGTTTGATTAGCAGCCCCATACAGTTTGATTGATCTTTTAAGATAGTCCTTTGGAGACGAGCTACTGCTGGAAGCTCTTCGAGTCTATCACAGAGGGTTCTCCAGGAGGGTCTCTTAGATCTTCGCAATTCCTGGCTGTATTGGGTAAGAGGGGATCTGTATTGGTCCCATTTACTGGTGCGTTTAGCGCTATTGAACAATTTTCTGACTCTTTTACGGCTGCTTTTAGGTTCTCGTTCCACCATGGTACGCACCCTTTTACCACAGTGCGTTTAACCTTACAGCTATTTGTAAAATATGAAATGATAATTTCATTTAGCTGACATTGTGCATCTTCCGCATTGATTATATGTGAGGGGTTTTCTGGAAGCATGTCATATTTGATTGCTAGATTTTCCCTATATGTTCTCCAGTTTGTGAGTTTATTATTGTAACGAACCGGCGTATGTTCGGTGTTCAACCTGAATTTGAATCTTATATGCATATGATCCGATAGAGATGCATCATCGGACACATTCCAGTCTTCAACAATATTTTGCACAAACGGAGATGAGAGCCCGAGATCTAAAAACACTTCTCTGATCGCATTTCTGAAAGTGGGCTTATTGCCATTATTTAGTACTACTAAATTATTGATGTACAGGTATTATATTAAGGACTCACCTCTTTTATTAGTATCACGGCTGCCCCAAAATGCATGATATGCGTTGGCCTCGCATCCGTATTTTTTGTGTTTTACAGTACTGGACGAGTTCCTGTACTGGCTGCGGAGGTGTATTGTTGTCGTCTCCATCAAAGTACGCCGAGGCGCATACAATTTGTTGAAGCTCTCGGCCGTTGTAGCTTCCACTAGTATTGCCACCAGATCTTGAGTCCCAAAACCTGGAATGGAAGAAAATTTTAAATCTTTTCCAACAAAAAGAACTGCCCTTGGTCTAAAATTTCTTCGGGCGAAGATAAGCTCTCTGGTTTTACTATTTAAACCAAATATCTTACCATATGTTGCCCATGGCTGCTGGATAAGTCCGAGAGCGATGTTCCCTTTGGCACATCGTTGGCTAAAGGTGTCCGAGGCACCCTTAGCGTGGTGCAGGTTGGCCTGCAGCACATTTAGAAGAGAGGTCATCTATTTTTGCGTACTCCGGGTTTCGAACTCTGTAGGGCTTATTATCCCCCCTGCGCCGTACGACACCCTGCTGAGAGAGGCCGTCTTGCCTGCCTGTCGTACCTCTGCCCAGCTTATGCCGAGATGGCCCCCCTGTCCTCATGAGAGAACCTAGGTCTATAGCGTACTTGTCTCTACCCTCCCTGGAAATCGAGGAAGGCCTCTCTACACCTGTAGCTGATGTGGAGGCGGAGCTAGTGCTAGGCACCGCTTGATTTTGCTCCCGCGCGGTCGTCGTTGGTACCGACGTTTTGGGGTCAGGGTGGATGGCTTTCTTATCGCTCTTTGGGATGCATTTTACCTGCCCGTAGCGGTAGGAAACCAGGCCTTTAACCTCTGAAAGCCACTTCAACGTGCTTTCGTTGATGGCAAAGACCATGTGGGCTGTTACACGCTGATGGTTCTTAGCAGGACTCTCCATTTCCTTGTATTGAGCCCTTTGTTTTGGCCATCAAGCATATTCAGGCTCGTTCGCCACTCCGTTACTTTGCGGAAAGAAACCCCTGATGACATGTGGCTTTGGAAAATTTTCCTCTTCCACAAGCATCACCTCCAGTCCACATTTCTCCTTAAGTGTCATAAAGTTTGCTTTCACCCAATCCGCGGTGGTAATATCAGCGCAGCTTAACATCAGCCATCCAGCCTTAAATGTAGTCCCCCGGAAGGATGGTTTAGTCTCCTCATCACGTTTTTGCACCGTGATATACAGAATCCTCTCTTGTATTTGAACCATATTTTCATTATTGAAAGGATTACGATAGAGATCTACCGGCACAACCCACAATCTGACAAGGCCTATTATATTGCTGTATGATGCTTTGTCGATGGTTCTCTCGCTAGATCGATCTCGTTTCGCATCAGACTAAGGAGGGCAATTACCCTCGGGTCACATGCGCTTCACCTCGGAACCCGTGTTTCCATCGGCTTTTTTGGCAGTTATCCTTGCCTGTATTTTATCTTCTCCATTTTTTAGCGCTTGTTTAAAACGACGACATTCAGATGGAGTGAATTTGACAAAGACCGACTCTCTCTGACCCGATAGCCACTCATCCCTCAGCGGTTGCTGTTCCACCTTGGATTGTGATTTGGGGTTTACTCCCACCTCTATCTTAATGTATCTCACTTTTGCATTAAGCGTACGTTGCAACGAATCGCAGCTTACGGTTAATACACAAGTGAAGGTCCTTGCTACATCCTTGTTACAAACTATGTGTCAAAATTAATATACCCGTTGTATAGGGTATAATGAAATTAAATATAATTTCATGGATAAGGTATCTAATCGGACTTCAGCCATTCCTAATGTTTTTTTTAACATTGTTTAACCTTTTCAACTCGGTATTTTTAAATAACGAATGTACAATTTTTACAAGTACATATGGGTTATTATATTTTATTTTTAACCAAGTTAATCTGAACTTGATTGTGGGGATTGGTCTCTTTTTACAGATTTGGAGTTTGTATAGATGATTAAAAGGTAAAAATAACACTCTGATATGTTATATCTTAGTTTGACTTATAACATTAAAATTCCGAAAGAATAACTGTTACTTTATTTTGAGAACAATATACATACAATTCATATTAAGGAACAGCAATTCTAACTAAATTTCTTGGTATGTACATTTTAGAGTAAAACCTTAACTATTCTGACTAAATACGTATAGGTAGGTGTTATTTCAATTTCCTAATTATTAACAGCAAAAAATTAGGTACCTGAAACTATTTCTCATTAACAAAAACTGTTTAACATTTATAACTATGTACATATGTAGTTCAATAAAAAGTACATTGAGCATTAAGAATAGAATGATACAATAGGAATGAACAAATATGTACACAGGTAAAATAAGAAATAGTAAAATTTTCATTTACTGTCACAAAAAATTGAGGTGATGGGACAAACTCTTATGTATATCGTCGCTGGAGATCAAATACCCTGTAAACCAGAAAAATGCACTACTATTTAGGTAATGATGCCCTAATTTCTAAACTAATTTCAATATCTAGAAATAACCAGCATAATTACCAGATCAATGGCATTAGCCCCATATACCAAGTTTTTTTTGTCTTCTGCAAAATTTACTATTCTGTGTTAAAAAGTATTCGATCTACAGCGATGATATATCATGTTGAACAGTGCTTTTTATTAAAGCATAGTCTAATTCAATATCGCTAAAAGTGTCACTCTCTAACAACTAAACAGCAAAGACATCTACGTGAAAGGCATATTCCAGGATGTTTCGATTGAAAACGATGCTTTTTATAGAAGTCGCATGAATTCAAATGCATCAAATGTCAATAGTGAGCCACAGGAAGTTGCTGCACACTTAGTCAAGTAAGAAATTTATTTATTTTTCCGCATTTTATTTAATAATAAATTACCTCTTTTACGATAGATTTGTTCGAGATTCATCAAAATTCTGGTATAAGTCAAATTTATCTCGTGAAGAAGCTATAGATCTGCTTCGCAATGAAACTGCGGGAACTTTTATTGTACGCGATTCTACAACTTTCAAGAATGCTTATGGACTAGTCGTTCGCGTTGCGCAACCTCCGCCAGGAATAACAGCTACACCTGGCAGTTATGAACTAGTTCGTCACTTTTTAGTCGAACCAACAACAAGTGGCGTGCGACTGAAGGGTTGCGCCAATGAGCCAGTGTTTACATCACTTTCAGCTTTAGTCTACCAGCATTCAATTACACCGTTAGCTTTGCCATGTCGTCTTATTATTCCAGATAGCGTACGTTGTCGGAGTTTAATAACTGAAATATGTTTACTTCAGCAAATTTTCTAAATTTTAGGATATTCAAACTATAGATATGCATACGCCAGCTCAGAAGCATTTACTGACACAAGGTGCAGCTTGCAATGTACTCTATTTATACGCTTGTGGAACAGAATCTCTTACTGGTGAGGAAGCAGTGCGCCGCGCTATTTCGAAGCTTTTTTCAATTATGCCACTTCCAAATCCAACTGAAGTGCACTTTAAGGTTGCGCACCAAGGAATTACATTGACAGATAACACCCGCAAGAAGTTCTTTAGGTAAAAGGGAGTTTTATTTCGTTTTGATATGGGTGTAATTCTAACACTTCATTGTATTCTACTACGATGTTGTTTAAGCTTGTGTTTTTAATATGCATTTTATTTTCACAATATTGCATACAAATTTTGTCATCCCATTTTTTTTCAGGAAACACTACACTGCACATAACATATCGTTCTGTGGTGTTGATCCCGAACATAGGCAATGGAGTGTCAGAAGTGATTACGGCGGTCTCCCAGTTAGCAATAAGTAGCATTGAATATTTCTAGTTTTAAATAGAATTTAACATTAACCTTTATTTTTCCATAGAACAATTTTTGGTTTTGTTGCACGTCGATCACCGAGCTCAAAGGATAACCAATGTCATGTATTTTGCGATCTAGCCGTTGCTCAACCAGCTAGTGCAATTGTCTCCTTCGCCAACAAAGTTTTGCCAACAGAAAAGAAAATAAATTTAAATATTTAAGTTTGTCATAAATATCATTTTTCATTGGCTCAAACACTCTTTGACATCTAGCCACTTTATTTTGTTCCCCTTTATTACATAATATAACATCAAACAGAAGTTTTAATACTAACGAATTTACACAAAAAACAAGCTATCAAACATTAAGGTTGTTCCGAAAAATTTGGAACCTGAGAAGAAATCTAAGAGGGCCCAACGGAAAACCAGAAAAAAATTATATAATACTAATATAAGTGTATAAGAATACTTATATATATATATAAATACTTATATATTTATATATAAATATATAATATATATACTAATATATATTAATAATTTAATAAAAGTATTACAACATAATACACTTTTTTCTGTAAAAGCAAAATGCTTATAAATTATACAGGTTGGTCTGGTTTTGGATACATACATATATATATATGTTTCTCCTTCATCGGTTCATGTTCATGAAAAAGTCGTATTGAAAAGAACATTTTGAAACACTATGTAAGTTAATGGTACAATTTTTTAATAAAATGATAAATCAAATCCCAAAAGATCTGTATCTGAATCCATACCACCCTGAATAATACAGTTTCCCTGTATTTGTAGTAAAATATAATGATTAACTATGTAGTTACCTCGGTACGATTGCTTGACCAAGGTCTTATTTTCAAGCGGAAATATAGCAACCATTTGGTATAAAAGATATGAAAATTGCAAACGAAATACCTAAAAATTAACACTCTATATCGAAATACATATAAATAAGTGCAACTCACATAGCTTATTAATAAGTTAGTTTATATTTTATGCTTCATATTTTGCCGCACGAAAACAACAAGAAAACAGTTTAATAAAAGTCCTTACACACGCAGTTGTTGGTTTTGCGACATATAATTGTTATTTTTAAAATAAGTTCAGCAACCAACTTTTTGATAATATACGCTTTCCAGGACCCTTTTACATGAAAAACAAATGTTAGTTTTCATTGACCCATTACTCCAACTGCTGTCGATGTCGCTCTCGCTATATATAGGAAGAGTTTGACATTTGACATTGACTCCATGTTGGTCTTAGGGCACGTATTAAGTACACCAGCTTCTCGTTTTTTCGCGTACCAGCTTTTCGGCACGATTCATGCCGGTCCCGTAAGCAGCATGGTTTTAGCTTTTGGGGGTCAACGCAAACGTCGCGAATATCCTGTTATAATGTGAACTTGTCCCAAATAGATTTATTAAAAAATAACTTCGGGAAATAAAATTTCTTTATCAATTTTAAAAACAAGCGCATGAAAAAATAATAATTTTTATTAAAAACTATCAGTAAAATGCACACTGACTTGCTTCACTGAGTAAACAACACGTCTGAAAGCCGGTTACCGTCGTCAATATGAATTAAAAATGAATTCCGGTAAAGCTAGTAAATTTATTCATTAATAGCTTCACTTTCTACAATCGTGGACCGGCTCCTGGAAAGCATAAAAGCGAGAAGCAAAAAACGTGTACACTTGGGACGTACCCTTAGTTTTGGAATATCGTTTTCAATGAGATTTACTCATTCTGATTTCTAATTGAACAAGAACATTTGTTCGGCTTAATTTTGAAGTCTTTTTTTCCATGAAATCAATGACAATGATTACTTTGCTTTTGTTGTACCTACACTCTGTTTTGAAATATTTATTTGTAATACACAATTTGACTTAAGACCGAATATGTAATTAATTGTCAAAAACTGCTAAATAAAAAACAATTTACAGTCTTTGTATGGCTTTAATGGTGCTTATTGAGTCCTGAAATCAAAAAGCAAAACTAATTCCCTTCTTCGATAAAGCGGATGATTATGGACGTCTTTTTTAACTGAATTGTAAACGACATTAGTAGTAGTGTATAAAAAACAAACTAATACTTTTTTTGTAAACAATAACTTATCGTTTTATTATTTTACTTTAAAAAAAGAAACTGTTATATTTAAATGTAATATAAATGTTTTATATATTCTTTGCCCAATAAAATAAAATCAACAACACATTAGCTCCTCATCAGGTTTTTGCAGATATTAATATGGAAGGTGTATCAACTTCAACAGCATTGGAAAACGCATTTCCGTCGACTCTTGTAACAGGTAACTAAGGTAATTTTGACTTATATGGCATTTTACCTCCAGCAACACGAGGTTCTTTGGTAGCAGAATTTTGTTCTGTTTTTTGAGTTTACGGAATCGAACGAATCAAAATCGAGTCAATGTATATACCACAATTTTAATTATAATTCTAACTGGAATTACAATCCTAGGTGACGGGACAAATACTTAAGTATAACGCCGTGGTAGATCGAAAAGCTTGTTCTGATGAATAATGAACAACAATGTTATCTAAATTTGTGGGTATGTGCATTCAAGAGTAAAACGTAAACTATTTTGACTAATTGTAAGTACGTTCAGATGCATACTATTTCTCATTAACAAAAACTGCTCGACATTAATTAAATCAATCAAAAAAATTTACATTGAGAACAGAATGATGTTGAATAGCAGGTAACATGTAAAATAAGGAATAGTAAAATTAAATATCGCTTATAGTGTCACTTTCTTTCAATTTAAATTCTACAACTTTGAAGAATGCTTATGGACTAGTCGTTCGCGTTGCACAACTTCCGCCAGGCGTAACAGTAGACCTAGCAACTAGTTCATCACTTTAGTCGAACGAACAACAAGTGGCGTGCGACTAAAGGGTTGCGCCAATGAGCTAGTGTTTACATCACTAGCATTAGTCTAACACCATTAAATTATCAGAAGCAGTTTACTGACACAAGGTGCAGCTTAAAATGTTCTCTATTTATACGATGTTTGAGCTTGTATTTTTTAATTTCATTTAATTTCCACGAAATTGCATAAATGTGTAATGTCAATGCATATGTCACACCATTTTTTTTAGGAAATAATACACTGCACACAACATATAATTCTGTGGTGTTGATCCTGAACATAGGCAATGGAGTGTCAGAAGTTATAACGTGGGTCTCCCAGTTAGCAACAAGTAGCATTAAATATTTCTAATTTAAAATAAAATGTAAAATCAACTTTACTTTTTCCATAGAACAATTTTTGATTTTTTCCATTTCATCGCCGAGCTCAAGGGATAACCAATGTCACTTATTTGCGATCTAGCCTTTGCTCAACCAGTTAGTACCAATAAAGTTTTGCAAACACAAAACCAAATAAACATAAATAGCGTAACGACTACAATTATTGGCACCCCAATTTGACCCAATGATTGACACCCCATATGGGTTTAAATGGGCTTTCATGGGAGCGGCCTTTTTGTATAGAAGAAGTTGGGAACAGTTGAAAAATTTGAGCAGATTACACTCACAATTTGCGTGTGTAAAATGAACATACAAAATATGCGGTGAATATGGATTTATAAAAACATACCTACCACATAAATAATAACATAATAAAATATTATAATATTGAGAATAAAGCTATGTTTTAACCAATTTATTCTAAGTTTTAATAAAAAATAATCAAAATAATATTGATTATCGTGACTAATATATAATAAGTAAGTTGATCATACATTTTCGGTTGCCAATAAATTTAAGTATTACAAACATGGATTTCGTTATGGATAGATATATTGAAGCATTTAAGTACTTTAACACAATTGGGCATAGGTTTAAAATGCTTTTAATATATCATGATCCAAATTCTTAAAACAAAATATTTTTGGTACATGAAAAGCCTTTTTTAACAATATTTGCAATCGCTTACTAGTAGTAGTAGTAGTAAATTGTTTTGTTTATTTTCATAAAAAAAATTACAAAATATTACAACTTGACATATGTACTAAACTACCTACTAAACAGCTAAGAAAATGCAATGACTAAACGTACAAGGTTTGTAAAAAAAAGTAATTTAAAAATTTGTTTGTCGATCCATATAACCCGAATATGAAAATATATATGTACCTACATTAAACATTCATATGTTGAATTAGAACAATCAAATAATTAATAAATAATAAGACGATCAAACAATATATGATAAAAAACCATTCCAAAACTATTTACTATAAATATTTTACCCCCAAACATAACTAATTTAGTAATATTTATGCAACCAAAATGCAAAAAATAAAATAACCCAAGTTTGTTTATTTTAGGCAGATTTAAAATAGAGAACTATTTCTTATAACCGCAAAAAATATTCGAATTGAATTGTAACAACTTCGTATTTATTGTGTAACTAATTGTTTGTTTCTTCATAAATATTTACATTAAATAGCTATAAAAGTTGAATTACGTAAACTTTTTCTCGAGTAAACCAGCTGTTTTATTTGTCATTTGGAAATTTTGCAGGGCTAATTTTTGGCGGGTAATTAGCAAATTAAATGTAACTTCAAGTGTCTGGCTCACACGTATTCACAGGTAGGAAAATTGGGAGGGGATTTTGTGGTCATTATTAAATATTTTTTGCGGGTTGAAAGTGATAGGGGATGGCAGAGTTGACTATCCGGTTAATTCCTCATCTGAGTATGAGGGATGATATTACGACTATGAAGAAGTCGAAAAATGTGGGTCCGCCAATGCCGTGCGTCGGTATGTCGGATTTGTTTCAAAGTTCGTATATAAGGTTTTTGGGGCAACATCTAGCAGCTTTTTTTTATTTTTTTTTCTAGTTTGAAATAGCGGCGCATACCATACAATTTTTTTGGTGAAAATCACTTACCACTAGTTAACTACAACACGGTTCAAGGATTTTGGTCTTTTTTTGTGCTAAGGATATTTGGGGTGGGGCCAAAAATACTGCATACTCAGTTTTTGGATAAAAGTTCGAATAAAAATAATAATTCTAAAAAGTGTTAATATTTTTTTATTATATTAAGTTGAACAAATCTGCGTACTTCAATTTTTAAATAATTTTAAAGAAAATCGTTATTTTCTTAAATTTAAATTAAATTCGTTTTCTCAAAAAATTTTTGTATTTTGAACAATTATAAATGTGTCTAAAGTGCGAAATTATATCAAAAT
Source organism: Ferdinandea cuprea (assembly GCA_963576555.1). Taxonomy (NCBI): domain Eukaryota; kingdom Metazoa; phylum Arthropoda; class Insecta; order Diptera; family Syrphidae; genus Ferdinandea; species Ferdinandea cuprea. The sequence goes on along the minus strand of OY754958.1, from coordinate 88,745,303 downwards.
CTTATGTGTCATTTTTGAGGAAATCAAATTTTTCAAAACCCAAAAAGGTGATTTAAATAAAAAAAAAAAAATATGTTTAAATAATTTGTCAAATATATTTAAATAATTTGTAATCGAGAACAAATCCAAGATAAATACATACACTTTTTTATAGTAATAAAAATATATAAAAATATATTAAATCATCGTACACATTTTTTCAGTAAAAGAAAAATGCTTACATATATTCACACTGATAGCTGTTTCCTGTTTGTTAAGTATTATACTTACGCTTGTACAAAGTTGGAAAATATTGAAAACTTATTGGAACTTAATATATTTGTATAGCTTAAACAGTGCGTTTTTTTAACACAAGTTTTGGCCAAAATGAAGCACTGCAATGTCGGTTGCTGTACGCAAGTTTGTGCAAAAAGTTCGTGAGACTGGTATTCTACTGGACAACACTCATGATCTCCGTCGTCGTACGGTGAACACGGACGACAATGTGGCTGCTGTAGCCGAGAGTGTGAGACTAAATTCACGAACATTAACTCGCCATCGATCTCAACAGCTCAACATTTCACGCACTAGTCTGAAAAATATTCTGCACAAAGATCAGAGATCATGCGCTTGCAAGGTCCAATTGACTCAGCAATTAAAGGCGCACGACCATCCGCTTCGTTATCGCTTCGCAAGTAGGCATTAGAGCAACTTGAATTGGACAACGATTTTGGGCGCAAATTAATCTTTTCTGGCAAGGCCGTCTTGCCGATGTCAATTGGCCGCCTCGAAGCTGCGATTTGGACATTTTTTTGGTGCGGTACCATATATTCTCAATACATTGCTTTTCTTTATTGATATAACTGTAGACATGCTCTACTGAAAAAAATAAAGGTATTTTTTCCTAATTCTCACATTCTGCTATGGAATAAACATTTCAACATGTTGGTATCATATCCTTTTTCTTACATTTTGTTAAAGAATAAATAAGCTCTAGTGATATCAATGGTGGTATATTACCCTTGCTCTTACATTTCGACCATCCTGTTTAGAACTCGCCCCAAAGTTTGTCTCTTTCGGGATAAGAGGCTGACTTATCACTCCTTTTACTGTTGAATATACTTCCTGGGGGTACCCGGGGTCTCATATTGTCGACTGATAGAACACCTTCGTAGATTTTCCTGCCTGTGCGTCGACGTGGTCCTTCTATATCTTTCACCAAATAACTTTCTTTCCAATAAAAGGTCCTCTAAAAGACGCACTATTTTTTGCCAGCTGGTACCTCCTGTTTTTTAATGAGCACAAAGTCTCCCTCTTTGTAATGCTATTATAATAATGCTTTATCTTCTTTCTCTTGTTATCATACTGCTTTTTTCTGGGCTTCCTCGATTTTTGCTCTGCTTCACAACCTACCACAGTGAGGTCATCAGTACATGGGCACTTTTGTTCAGCACGTTGTTGTTGCACTTGCTGCACATGGGTGTCATACCTATTTTTTTCTAATGTGCTGGTCATGAGAGCACTTAAAATCGACATATTCAACCGTTCTACTTGCCCATTGGCTCGCGGAATTGCGACAGCATTGAAAACATGTTTAGTATTCTTTTGCAAACAAAACTGCTTAATCTCTTTGGAAGTGAATGCGCTTCCGCGATCCTATACGGCGATCGTCGGTGTTCCATACATTGAAAAAATATCTTTGAAGAACTCAACAACTATATAAGTTTTAGTTGACTTTACAGCTCTGATAAAGGCAAATTTCGTAAATGCATCTATTATTGCAATGATGTGTAAATTTCCAAGTTTGGACTTAGGAAATGGTCCCAGATGGAGACCAAACCGATTCAAAGTTTGGGGTAAAATTACGATTCTCCTGATTCGTCTCCACTTGCGTCCTAGCCTACAAATTAAGATTTTTCAATGCAGCTCGGAGGGCTTCAAACTCGTCTCTGACACTCTATCACCAAGATATCAATGATTCCAAGGTAAAACTTATTCGCCTCATACAAGGGAAATATTTTTCATCCGATTACAAATCTTTGTCAGAAGGGCACCCCTTGCCGCCCAAAAGTTCTTTAATCAATTTCAACGCTTTTAGACTTAAAGGGATCGTGCGGTCACACGGCAGATTATCTTCATCGACTTTGTCCTTTCCGGAGAAGTCTCCGATTCTACTTCCTTACAACTGCCTCTTTTCTCACCTTTATATAGCGTATGTTCACAACCTTTTACTCCACGGAGAAATTCAACTAATGACCCGTTTGATTCGGTCGGAATACTGGATCCCCAAACTAAAAAAATTTATTAAAAAGCAAATTCGATCTTGTACCATTTGTATTCGTCATAAGAAACATTGCCTCACTCAATTAATGGGAATATTGCCCCAAGAACGAACCCTTTACCAATACTGGCCATGATTTTGCAGGGCCAGTTTTACTCAAAACGTACTATGGTCGCAACTGTCGCCTTTATAAGGGCTACACATGTCTCTTCATTTGTTTTGCAACACGCGCCATTCATTTGGAAGCGGTAGGAGATTTGTTCTCCGTTTTTCCCGATAACGGGACTAATTTCGTGAAATCTGCCAAATTGCTTGATTTCCATTTCCTGCAGGCTCTTTTACATAGTTCAAGTGAAAATGCGCATAACTTCTATCAAATAAAGTGAAATTTTATATCCCCTGGCTCTCCACATATGGGTGGCCTTTGGGAAGCGGGTGTAAAAAGTTTTAAGTTACACTTCCGCAAATTGGCTGGAAATGAAAAGTTCACATATGAGAACTTTACGACTAATCTCACTCGTATCGAATCGAATTTAAATTCTCGGTTCTCCTAAACCTCCCTTCTCTGACCAGTCATTATGCATTCTAAACCGTTGGAAGAAGTTGAAGATACTCCCTCATCAATCATCAAATTCTAGTTTTAGTCTCTCTGTAGATACTGTACTTGGCGTTCCAACAATGTTGATTTTGTACACGTAGTCCGATATACATTCTAAGACTTCATATGGACCATCATATGGCTTCTCACAGGATTTCTATCTGTCAACACGTACAAAAATATGAGTGCAGCTGTAGTGAGATTTGTATGCAAATGGTTTCGTTTTGCAGTGATGTGCTGAAGGACTAGAGGAACCTGACGCATGTGTTCTCGAAACTTTTCAACGAAAAACTGTGGCTCCGGTGAAACATTCTCGTGCATAAAAAATTCTCCAGGCAATCGGCAATCGGTTCCGTAGACGAATTCGGAAGCAGTGGATTTTGCATATTCATTGAAGCTTGTAGGTAAGCCTAACAAAACGGTTGGAAGGACACTCACCCAGTCGGTTGTTTCCTGGTATTTGATTGATGATTTTAGCGATCTGTGCCAACGCTCAATTATCCCATTGGATGCTGGGTGATACGCAGTAGTTCAACTACGAGTGTTTCCAATGAGTTTCGTCAGAGCGTCGAACAAAGCAGATTACAACTGGGATCCTATGTCGGTGGTTATTGTTTTTGGCGCACCGAATTTACATACCCAGTTGTCAAAGAAGGTGTTGACAATCGTTTCCGCTGTGATGTCCTTTAGTGGTATTGCTTCTGGCCACCTCGTGAAGCGATCAATCGTCGTCAATAGATACCTATCGTCATGAACCAGAGGCATTTTAACGATATCGATGTGGAGGTGCTGGAATCTGTCACTCGGAATCGGGATATGCTGTGCTATATTTTTAATGTGTCTGCCGATTTTGCTGCGATGACATTGTTTGCATGACCTTGCCCAAGAGAGTATGTCCTTACACATATTTGACCACACGAATTTTTTTGCAGATCGGGGGTTTCATCGCCCGTCAGTTCAGCGTCATCTCTCTGAATCTGAGCTAAGTCTGCTATGCTGATCATAATAGACATGTCGATGGTGTCGATTCGCGGATAAGCATCAGCCACGACGTTTCCATTCCCGTAATCAGATTTCTGGTCTAATGCGTGCACCAGCGGTTTGTGATCGGTTTGGATTATAACTTCACGTCCCTCGATCAAGTGTCGGAAATATTTCACTGCTCTTTAAATGGCTAAGATCTCTCGATCGTACCCCTTATACCTTCCTTCTCTTGGGCTTAGTTTTTTTTATAGAAGAAGCCAAGTGTTCTCCAATGCATTGTTCGAGTGCGGCTCCGACTGCAATGTCTGAAGCGACTAATCGTAGCACTAGCGGTACATCGGAATGTGGATGTGCTAGCTGAACTACGTTCGTCAACTTAACTTTGCATTCTTGAAATGCTTGGTCTGCTTCGAGTGTCCACAGAACTGGTTGCTTGTCGCCGTTCTTTGCGCCGATTGTCAAGTCGACTAGAGGAACTCTAGTTGTTAAGGCGCCTGTCATACAGCTTCGATAAAAATTCCAAACTTTAGTTTTCTTAAAAATAAAAAAAAATAAATAAAAAATAGAAAAAAAATAATAAATAAAATAAAACACTCAAATTTCCATCAAATATTCAAAAGTTTTATTGTAATCGATAGTTCAGCGTCATCTCTCTGAATCTGAGCTAAGTCTGCTATGCTGATCATAATAGGCATGTCGATTCGCGGATAAGCATCAGCCACGACGTTTCCATTCCCGAAATATTACGATCCCGATTGAGAGATTTGCGTGATCAGATTTCTGGTCTAATGCGTGCACCAGCGGTTTGTGATCGGTTTGGATTATAACTTCACGTCCCTCGATCAAGTGTCGGAAATATTTCACTGCTCTTTAAATGGCTAAGATCTCTCGATCGTACACCTTATACCTTCCTTCTCTTGGGCTTAGTTTTTTGTATAGAAGAAGCCAAGTGTTCTCCAATGCCTTGTTCGAGTGCGGCTCTGACTGCAATGTCTGAAGCGACTAATCGAAGCACTAGCGGTACATCGGAATGTGGATGTGCTAGCTGAACTACATTCGTCAACTTAACTTTGCATTCTTGAAATGCTTGGTCTGCTTCGAGTGTCCACAGAACTGGTTGCTTGTCGCCGTTCTTTGCGCCGATTGTCAAGTCGACTAGAGGAACTCTAGTTGTTAAAGCGCCTGGCATACAGCTTCGATAAAAATTCCAAACTTTATGACGTTGAACTCAAAGAGACCAAAAGGTGATATGACGACTGTTTTTTGACTGATCCACTGGTGCAAGTGGTAGTTGATTGTATGTTATCTACAGGTCCAGTGTGGTGACGATGGTGCAATCGGCAAGTAAAGAGCGATTTTTTCAGCGTAGTTTTCTTAAAAATAAAAAAAAAATAAATAAAAAATAGAAAAAAAATAATAAATAGAATAAAACACTCAAATTTCCATCATATATTCAAAAGTTTTATTGTAATCGATAAATAGGCCTTTGCCATTTACGTTTTAAAGACAACTTCATGTAAATGTTGTCCGTTTCAAATGGTCGATTCGGAAGGTCCAATTTTGCGTCACTTTTTCGACCATTTCGCCCTGTATTACACGAATTACGCGTGTTATACAACCTGTTATGAAGCCTATAAGGCTTCAATAGTGTTCGGCTTGTCCACATAGATAAACGACTTTACATAACCCCACAATAATCAAGAGGCGTTAAATCACATGATCTTGGCGGCCAACTCACAGGGCCATTTCGAGAGATAGCTGGTCACTTAAGTCATCCTTCAACATTGTTTCACGCGCTGTGTGGCATGTGGCACCGTCTTTATAAAACCACATTTCAACCAAGTTCAACTCAGCCATATGAGCTAAATGGGTCGCGTATCATGGCTCGATATCGTTCGCCGTTGACTTTACCGATTCTTCCACGGTCGTCTTTGAATAAAAATGCACCGATGATGCCAGTAGCCCATAAACCAAACTAAACTGTTTTGTTTTTCGGAATGCAACGGTAATTCTTTTGTGGCATGTGGCTGTTCATCACTCCAGATGCGACAGTTTTGCTTATAAATTTTAGTAATTTGCAATCGTTGCGCGTTTGTAAGTCTTTCCATGAAATGCCGGAGGTGTGGGTTGGGATACCTGTCCGTCACCATTTGAAGTGGAGATGCCCACTCGCTTTTAGATGGCTTGCATATGACTCGCTGCATCATGTCCTGGAACTCTTCCTTCACCGCTTTGAGTTTTTCGCCGGCAAGCCGACAAGCTCGTTCCACAACTGTCAGGGGACTGGCAATAATATGATGCTGCACGGAGTGTTCGTAAGCACGGGTGTTATTGACGAGAGTAATGTCTACGAAGTCCTTGGGGATGTCAGCAAAATGGTTTGCTTCGTCTATTGTTCTGACTGTTGGCTGTGAACTGCTGATAATATTGTCTCGAACGCATAGATCGGTGATATTATCGTTGAGAATCTTATGACTTAACCGAATGTTCAGATCAAACTGATGGATGGGTTGTTTGAAATCGACAATGGTGAAACACCAACGAAATTCTTTACAAAGTGCCAGATCTAGTACCATAGTTTTAGTACCTTACGTGGAGATAGCCATTATCAGTAGGTTTATTAGCGCACATTTTACAAAACAGGGATTTAATAAATTTATTTTTCCACTGAAACATTCTCTTAATTATACAAATTATATATTACAGCCCAGAGTACAAATTTAGATTTAGAAGGAAAAGCGATAAAAACCTTCCATTAGAGTAAGAAAATGCAAAAACAAAAGAAATGCGAATATTAACAAATAAATATATACATACATATATAGAGTACAACGAAACAGAAAAAAACATGGAAATCAAATATGCATAGGTATGCACAATTCATGACTAGAATTAAAGTGGTTGTTAGTAAAAATATATATCTTTGGTTAGTACCATAAATAAATAGATGAACAAATATATAAATAAATAAACAAATAGTCAAATAAATTAATAAAGAAATAAGTAAAAAAAAAATAAATAAATATTTATATGTATAAATATATGAATAAATAAATAAATAAATATGTTTGTACAAAAATAAATAAATAAATATTCATATAACAAATATGGTAAACATATAACATATAAATAAATAATAACAAACAAAATATAAAGATAGATCTTATTTTAATGGTTTAGTTATATACGATTCGTACATAATTGGTTAAAAAGTGCGTTGTCAGCAAAACTACACCGATCGAAAAATTTCGATTTAAGCTTTAGGATTCTATGGTGAATCAATTCAACATTGGCTATGTTGTGCAGATCTAAGGTAGAATGATACCACTGCAAATTAAGCATCATTTTTAATATTTTATTTTGGCATATTTGTAGTTTTTTAATGTGGCACATTGCGCAATCTCCCCATACATGGCAACCGTACAAAAGAATTTGTTGCACTTATATTTGGGGTGGACAAATTACATAAACGAATTTAAATGCGTAAAATAAGAAAAAAAAAAAACCGAGAAAATTTGCAGCCGCCGCTTCGCCGATGGTTAAAAGTCGAATAATGGCGGGATAGGGAAATGTCAACAGAAATTTGCCAAAGAGACGAAAAGTGCAACAGGTAGCCTGTTGATATATATATTGATGATACCGTCCCGGTTGCTCAGCTGGGGTGGGTTCGGAGATGGGATTATGAATTATGTGAAAAGAAAATTTTAAGGAAGAGGAAAAGTGTGAAATGGAAATTGTATCAAAAGGGTAAGGTAATGGTGGGTAAAATGGGCGCCACACAATCTTTAAAAAAAGGAATTGTAAAACCTTTTGAAGAAGAATTCGACGGTTGATTGCTGCAAAAAAGGAGTGAAATATGAAAAAAAAACCGATTTTCAAAACTTAATATAGCTGTAATGAGCAACGGTCGATTTATTAATGTGCGTTAATCCCTCGTCTTGTTATCTTCTCTCTTTTTCCTTATTTTGGTATTTTTTTTTATCTTGATCTAACTCTGATCAAAATTCCCAATGAAAATATGATAAAAAATCGCAAACTGCTACAAAACTCTTTTTGAACTTTTAAAAAAATGTCTCAATTCTCTCTCTTTACAAAAAACTTCCTACACCTTTAATGGTCAACCAAGAAGTATTGGGTTGTCCACTTCAAGTTTTCTTTCTCCGTGATGGACCATTCAATCTCTCTTTCATACCCCCATATTCAGCCATCCACTGAATCCACTGCAGCTTTTTCTAGCATGCACTCTGTTACTTTACTGGAATGTGCCACCGCCTCCATCTCTTACTTTCATTCGAATTCGCTGCAACTCCGAGGCTGAGCGAATCGATGACCACATTCACGCAAGTTCGCCGGCAGGACGTGTTCACAAACACATAAACAATTCGACAAGATAAAGGCTTGAAAGAATCGAGAAATAGTTGAAACACGAAAATTTCCCCAAAGAATAAAAGTTAATAGAAAAACTATACAAAACTAAACTAGAAATAAAAAAGAAAGAAGAATTTAACGATTATGGATTTTAGTTTTGTGTCAAGGGATAATCCTCCACCCCCCATCGTTGTTTAGGCCAACTGTCCGTTTTATAACGCAGCAAATTGACTTTATATATTATGATCTTGTTCTTTGTTGAAAGCATCGCATTGATGAAAGGATACAGCATTTTTAAGCCAATTCCTATTTTCTTAATAACTAGTTCTATAAATATGGTCCTTAAATATTAATTTGGAATCAAGATGCACTCCTTGATAGACACATGGAGCCCAGGCAATGATTAATCCATTGACCTGTAACGGAGTAGATGGAAGATAGCAATACTTTCTTTTTCTTGTGAAAAATATAGCTTGCATTTTATCTTCATTTAATTTAATTTTTCACTTTGAATTATTATTTTGCGAAGTTTCCATCGCATTTTTTAGATTGCTCTCTATTAAGAGCGAACTCATGGGATGAAAATACGTATACAGATTATACAAAATAGGACCTACGACAGAACTTTGAGGCACACCTGAACTGAACGACATCAAATATGAAACGCCACAATTGACATGGACTCTGAAACAATGATTTGACAAAAAACTTTTTATTATTTTACATGTATAGCAAAGCAAATTGAATTTAATCATTTTTAAAATCAGGCCATTATGCCAAACAGTATCAAATGCCTTTCCGAACTGTAGTGTTTACATTGTTTTCTGTTTCAGAATCACCTGCTGGAAATTTCATGGTTTTCGGCAAATTTTATGGCAAGTGCATTTGCTTTGTCAACATCCGAGAAATAAGTATTAACCGAATCTTTTAGGAACGGCAATTGCCTTTTTTTATTTCTTATTATCCTTACAATATTCCCAAATGGCTTACATTTTGATCTAGGGCACTGAGTCTATTATTCCAATCAGCATTTCTGTATTGCAAAATATTTTTTGTTACATGCGTATTAAGATTGGATACTTCATTTCTAAAACAAGGGTGGCGATATCTCTGCCATTGTTTTCTGTACGCGTTTGTAAGTTTTATAAGCATAAATATAGAAGATCGAAGCTTAATGTAGACGTCCTTTTTTTTTTTGAATACTTAGTTCAGCTGCGTTAAGTATGTTAAGTATATTAGACGAGAATTGGTTGAAAAAAGAGTCAGCATATTCTGTACTATCAACTGCTTCTAAATTTATTGGTCTACTACGCAGCGCAGAGTTAATTTCTTTATGAAAACTAGACCAGTTTGCATTTTGTATGTCTTGAATATATTGCACATGCTTTACTCCAGACCAACGGAGTTTACAAAAAATAGGAATATGATTAGATCTTAGCTCGTGTACAGCAATTTGCTGCAATTTGTTGAACATTTGTTATAAATAAATAAAGATAATGTTAGACTACCACGATAACCAGAAGGAAATATGTCGGACTAGAAGGAAACATTACGGAAACCGGCAAATGTATACATTACCCCAAGAATTGGCTCTCAGACATCCCCAATCTCTATGTCTAGAGTTAAAGTCTCCTCCAACAAGAAAATCGCCATTGAAGGAAAATAGCCTTCGAAAGTCATTCCCCAGTGCAATTCTTTTTTCGCTTGATACGCGACCACCGGGGAAATATACACAAAACACTCTAATTGTTTGATGGTTTCTTAATTTTAGCTCAATTCCTTTTTTTTCTATGTGTTGCATTCCTATTACAGGTAATAGCTAATGCTGAATTGACCTTTTAATCAAAATTAGAACACCACCACCCTGCAAATTTATTCTGTCATTTCGATAGCATTTGTAATTAGGTGTGGATAATTTAAAATCATTATGTAAACAAGTTTTAGTTAACAAGGCAATATCAATGTTGCTATTATTAAAAAAAATTAATAAATTCGATAGTTTTGCCGCGTATACCTTTAGCACTCCAAGTTATTATTCTTAGGTGTCTATCTATCATTAGTATATAAAAACTTAGTAGCTAAATGTGCGATAACATTGAATTTTTTCCCAAGCGTTTATTGTCGATGAGTCTGTCCATTTTTCAGACCCAAAATGGATTTGCTTGCACCGCTGCGGTAGGGCAGGGAAATCAGCCATAGAAGCAAACGATACATGAGTGTTTGGGTTTGATCTTTGTGCTTGTGCAGAATCATGTGGCGCGAAAAAAGCTTTTGGTGGCGGAAAGCTCTGAATCTTCGCAGATTTCTCCTTAAACTCCTACTAAAGAGGTAACTTTTCGGTCATTTAAGCCCAACTGAGGAAAACCGAAAAAAGTTCAAACGAGCCAGAAATGACTGCAATGCCCATATTAACCGTGTCAAATTCTCCTACGACCAAAAGTTGAGGCAAAAAATACTACAAAGTCCCTCCGGTAGTAAAAACTTTTGGTCGTTTGTTAAGAATATTAAAAATTCGGCCTCTTCATCTATCCCGACACTTATTTGTAATGACATCTCAGCTGTCAGCTCTTCGGATAACGTCAATCTGCTCGATGCTCATTTTGCAGCTAGCTTAACGCTGCCAGATTGTGTTTTCTCTCTGTCTCCTCCTACCGACCAATTGCACTTACTTTCCCTTCTTTTCCAAGTGATGGAAACGCTGATAAACCGTCAGCTAATGAAATATCTCGAATCCCGATAACTTCTTAATGACCGGCAGTACGGTTTTCGCGGCAACAGGTCCGCTGCTGATTTGATGTTACATCGAACCGAAAAGTGGACCCAAAATTCACCGTGGTGGTGAAAGTTAGGTCGTTGCGCTTGATATTTCAAAGGCATTTGACAGAGTTTGGCATCAAGCTCTTTTGTAGAAAATGCGTGCTTTTGGAATCGATGATACCCTTCATCAATGGATTAGATACTACCTTTCGGACCGTTCAATACAAGTTGTTTTGGACGGTTTCAAGTCTGCAACTCACCAAATAAATGCTGGTGTCCCTCAAGGCTCTGCTTTGTCTCCGACTCTCTCTCTCATTTTTATCAATGACCTCCTGTCTGTCACTTCTAATCCAATCCATTCCTTTACTGATGACAGTACCCTCAGCTTTGCATATTCGTTTCCTGGGCAACGCCCCTCATCTTTGGGCGTTGAACTGGAACGGCAACGTATGTTAAGCTCATTGAATTCCGATCTTGACAGAATTCTTAAATGGGGTAAAACCAACAGAGTGGAATTTAATGCTTCCAAAGCGTGAATGGCACTTGCATCGCTGAAACCGAACGACTTTCTATTCTCGGTATTTGTGTTAATGACAACCTTCGTTGAAATGACCACATATTCGATGTCGCCAAGAACGCTGCGAAATGTCTAGGCTTCCTTTAGCGATGTAAGAAATAGTTCACCCCTTCTGATCTGGCAAAAATTTATAAGGCGTTTATTCGCCCCAAACTTGAGTATAACGCTCATATCTGGTCCGGTGCTCCAATTACATATTTGGAGCTACTTGACAGGATTTAAAAACGTGCGGTAAAACTTATTGGCGATAGAGACAACGCGAAATCACTTCACTCTCTTAGTCATCGTCGTAATGTCTCCTGCTTGTCATTGTTTTATCCGTATTTCCACCAAAAGTATTCAAATGAAAGTGCCAGTTGCATTCCACCCCTACGTCATTATAAGGGTATCCAAAATCCCTTTAGTGCGCGTACATTATAAAAAAAAAAAAAAAAAAAAAAAGAATTTGATTCTGCTGGTGCAAGTGGGATCGGTAGACTTGTGAAAACCACTGCAATTTGCGCATTTTGGTGAAGCTGTATCAACGCCACACTCCACAGTCTTATGAGTACTAGCACAGATGGCGCAATATGTTTTTACGTGACAATTTATTTCTCCATGGCCAAACATTTGGGAGTTGTGACATTGCGTGAGCATACCTTTTAAATTTCGTTGGTAACTCAATTATTTGCGTGTGAAGTATCGATCGATGACGCTTTTTTAGGTCAGCTAATTTAATGGAACTATTTTCAAATGAAAGCAATGAGATATCCATTAGCAGCGTAAAGTTCGGATGAGACGGTTGTGTTGTTTTTGGCATGACGGAAATATCTGCGCCGATGTCAATTAAATAGGAAATTCCGCTTGTCTTGTCGGTGATTTGAAGGCGGTGATGCTTGTTGTTGTTGTTGCCGTCGGCGACCTTCCATTTTGGACAGCCGGCTTTGCACTTACGCGCGTCATCCCCGAACTTTTGATAAAAGTAACAAAGACTTCCTTCTCGTCGATCTGCTTCTCGGCTGGTTTCTCATCTTAAGGACCTGAACTTCCCTTCGCTTCAACTGACTTCCTGATTTTGTCTAAGATTGATGATACCTCAGGTTTTGAAATCGTCTGTATCGTCTTTGCTTGTGGTTCTGCGAGTAACGAGGTAGATTTTGAAATAGCACAAAAGTGTGAGCTGGACATGTGAAAAATGTTGTCTCCAACTTCGGCGAGCATATCCAGGCCATCTTGACCCGTTGCTAACAACACTGTGCATATTTTCTCTGGTAGTCATTCGAAGAAGAGCGTGGGCATTATGGATGGGTCGCAGCGTACATCTGCTAGATGCCTCATGTATGCGAGAATAGCTGATGGCTTCTTAGGCGACACATCTTCACACCGTAGCATGTGCCATCTGTAGGATTAAGCATGGTGTTACTTTTCACTTTTTGAAAGAATTGTAGCAGTCTTCGTCAATTCGGAATCCGTGAAAAATAACTTGCGTCCTTTTCTCTCGCGAAGATATATGTTGTTGTTTTTTTTATGTATGATCGTGATAGTCAATTTAGATCACGTCGGGGTTAACAATTTATAGCATTCTTTGTCACACACGCTACCTTTTCAAAAAAAAACACAATAAAAATAAGTTCACTTAAATTTATTTTCTGTCTGTAGATTTTTGTATAGAAGAAGCCCCTATTTCGCCAAGAACCTTTTGGTATATGTTAATTTTTTCATCCAGATCAGAAAATGACGAGGGAAATTTTTTAATAATTGAGTATATTGCAGTATTTTGTAAATCTGGTAAGTGGCTAATCTTTTCATTTACCGAGATTACTGATTGCGATTCGTTTTGTCTGAGATTACCTTATTAAGAATTGTAATAAAGTTGTCCATAGTGTGAATAACAGCTGATAAGGCTTTGGGGCTGATATTGCCAAGGATACCGTGGAAGGATTTTAAGCTTGGGAAAACGAAAAATTTCAAATTTACGTTTGCTTGACCAAGAGATGTATTTTGGTCTATACGTCTCCTGCTATTGATTTAGCAAAGAAACATTGCTTTTTCGCACGAAAATTTTTAACCGGATTGGATTAAATAAAGTTTTGACCTTTTCGATTAGAAATTTCAAATATTTGCCACTCTTCATTTTACGTATGGAATATTGCAACGTAGCATACATTTGTTCGGGAGTTGTTGCTTCCATAATCTGCTCTTCGATTTCCAAATAGTCGTAATTTGCATGTTCTTACTCTATAATTTGATTGTAGTCTTCCAGGTTTTATTGGGGGTTTCCATGTTGAAGGATCCACTCTGATACTTGGCAGGTATTTGTGCTTGCATAGGCGGCCTGGTTGTCTTTTCCCTGCGTATTTAAAAGGTGGTGGTCGGTTCTGATAGTTCACTTGGCCAGTCCGTATAGTTGATATATCCATCGGTTCCGGGCGCGGTTTAGATATCCGTGCGTGGTGGTGCCGTTTAATTTTTTTTTTAAATTTATTATTTCCAATTTCCACTTAAATATGGATTTTTTTCAATTAAATTTACTGATTTCAATTCATTAAATTATTATTACCAAATTCTCTTTACTTCACATTATTTGAAATTTTTTTTTTTTCTTGATAGCTAACTTAATTCTAGAAGTACTTAAATACTAGACTTACAGAACTATTATCAGGACCATTTCAGGTGACGACGCTCAAGTACTTGTTTTGCAGCGTCCTATGCTCTTAAGAGATAGCACTATGACTTTGTCTGTTATGTCCTGTGGGTTCGGGACCTAGGCTTAAATTTTGAGGCTTTTCAAAATTTTTTCCACAAACCACACAATTATTATATTTTATTTGTGGGGTCTAGGTCCCTGTTCCGGCACCAGTTAAAAGACTACGTTGTATTTTCTTAAAAAATATATTTATTAGCACCTTTGTTACACTTGAAATTATAACACTTTTATTGTAGACGAAGACTCTTTAAATTCGTTATGTGGGTACAACAACAATTTATTATCAGATACGGTTGAGGTGACCCGATATTACATATTCCGAAATTGGAATCAAAAATTAATCGGGTCACGCGTCCCGTTTACTCTCCGGAATTAAAAAAACTAAGAACCAAAAACCTACCAAACAACCTTTTTTTGCAGCTCTCAAACTGATTTTTACACTATATTGATCTTTTCCTTTTTATGTCCTTGTTCCCTTATCCTCCTCTGCTTCTCAATTTGCCTCCTCTCTTATTCCTCAATTTTTGGCTCTTCTTATTTCTAGGTTTTTGCCGTGAATTCTTCGACTTGGGACAACCTTAATAGTCCATTCTGATTGGTTTCGCGATTTATGACAAAAAAAAAGCGCAAAGGAAATCTTCCTCAAAAGGTAGCTTCGCGCTAATGTCCCCACTGGACGAAGTTATGTTTACGACAAGTGGAGGCCAAAGTGTATGGAAAAACTCAAGACAATTACCCCCTGCCCGACATCTTAGTCAGGTGGCTATTGTGGTAATTGGCCACACTTGACGTATGACAGCTGGGTCCGATGGTTGGTTAAAACGTCACCCAGTGCGGTGTGATATCACACGATCTTGGTGGCCAATCGACCAATCGCTTGGGGAGGTCGAGCGGCTTCAGTTATTGCACAAGCTGTATTTTGTACGCTTTCAATTTAAGATCTTGACGTAAAATGCGTCAAGTCGTTCCATACGTCAGTCCGAGTTGCTGCGAACGGCGCCGAATCGACTCTCTACGGTCTTCGTGTACACTCTCAGCTACGGCCGCTATATTTTCTTCACAGCGTGCTGGACGTGGTCTATTCGGTCGAATATTATCCAATAATGAATGCTGGGTCTCAAAATGGGTGATGGTGTTGCGAATAGTACGCTCAGTAGGCCGATTATGTTGACCATAAGTTGAGCGAAGTGCACGAAACACATTCCTCACAGAACGTGAATTTTCATAATAAAGTTGAACAATTTGTAAACGTTGTTCACGCGTAAGTCTTTCCATTATGAAATGCCAAACAATACTAAACAAAAATAACATGACAGCATGACACGACTCACACGTGATCTGTCAAAAAAGGCTATTGAAAAAAGTATCTCTACTTGTATCACCCGTTAGTAGTCTTATGCAATTTTTGTTGGAGCTTATTTACTCAGGGCATTATAAAACACAATAGGGTTTGTCCTTGTTCCCTTATCCTCCTATGCTTCTCAATTTGTCTTCTCTCTTATACAAAAGGGACAAGGGCCGTCTGCGGACACCCTTTTACGTAAAGTTGGAAAAACTTCGTTTTGCACTCTGCTCCTTCAGACCGTCCGTCTAGTCTTCGGCAGCATTGTGATAGGATTTAAGGTCCTTTACGTGCCAAGTAGGGGAAAAACACGTTCTTTGATTTAAAATGGTCCGATAAATTTCGGAGCAAGTTACGCGGTGTTAATATTAGTGGATTCCGATAACGCGAAGTTTCTTCGCCATACACTCCCGTTCGGGAGATATTGAACATCTCTCCGTCCAAGATTGTAACCTTTTGCTGTCTAAACTAAACCTGAGCTCCGACAACCTGAAACCCCTCTACTACTTAAAGTGATCGTTCCTTCATCGTCGCCCGGTTCCTAGCCACGGAGTGGTCACTTGTCAATTCGAAGTTCGTGTAGTATGGGGTATTACCTAAAATATCGTGTTGGGTATCGTATGGCACACGCCACCTCTGGTAACTGGATGTGCAGCTGCGATGGAAACATAAGCTCTCAGCGTTGTTTTTATTATTTAATTAATTCGCTCTACAGGATAAGCATGCGAATTTTAGTGCACCACAGAGCTTGCAATTACTTGCCGCAGAATTATGGTCTCGCATTCACCGGTTTCACTTGGCAAACAGCACAATTTTTAACTTAACGCGTTTTTTTTATCGGCCCAGTAGTATTTATCCCCTACATTCCTTTCGATAGTCGAGTAGTTTCTTTCACATCTATTGAGTGATGTACTTAGATAAAAAATAGCCTTCTCCTCTTCCTCGAATTCTTGAGATAAAACTGCCCTGATTACAAAGTCTTACGCATCCGTTTGCACCACGAAAGACCGCTGAAAGTCCGGACACGTCAGGGTCGGTGCTGTCACAATCTCTTTTCCTAATAAGAACTATCGGATATGCCCATGGATTTCCGTGTCATTTGATTTCTTAATAACTTCCGCGTCTAGCATCTCTTTTAGTTCTTTATCCATATGAGCCTGATCGCAGGCGAAACAGGGTAATATTTTTGCTTAATCAGATTGGCCGACGGCCTAAACTTATGCGCATCCAGTTGGGTACAAATTAAACCCTCGGGTATGTTACGGCGCAGTGGATTAGCTGAAAAGAAAAAAATAATACATTAGAGACAGCTGATCAGGTATTCCACTGACCTACATTTACCCACCATGTATATCCATGTCCCGTCCCTTTCCTCTCCACCCATCACCAGTACCTGTAATTGAGAGAATGAAATAAAGAACACGAAGAAAAAAAAAAGCAAATGTAAACAATTTTCGCTGAATTTTGCAAGCCGGAATCCAGCAATACACATGAGCACACTCACCTCTTCAAATTCCAAAATCCTTTTCCTAAAAATAACAAATAATTAATATTTTTAATTTCAGTTTATTAATACAATAAATACTAACCTGCCACTCCATCCAATTTCCCAGTGATCATTTGACAGCTTTGTTTTTTTTTGTTTTTTTACACTTTATCAATTTCTCCCATCCTTCTTCTCTCTATTTCCTACCAAAATTTCCCTAGACCAACTGAACTCCAACAGAGACTCGAACCATTTTTTTTTTAAAAGGTGTTCGTTTATGTATTTATTAGCTGTGTGTTTTATAGGTTTATGTATTATAATAATTATTATTGTGTTTGGTTATTTATTAATGTTATTTATTTATTATGGATAAGTATTCCTATATTTTGACGACTGGAAGAAGGGATCTTTTCCTCCTTCCAGTATCGGTATTCGCGGAATGTAGAGGGAAATTAGAAAAGGATGAGAGAGAGAGTATTAGAATTTAGGAATAGGTGAAAATGAGAAGAAGAAAAAAACAAAGAAAGGGGAATGGCAACAAAGTCGATTGTGTGGTCAATGCCCTTCACAATCAAATTGGTTTTTGTGTCTTCGACAACAGTCGCATTTACCAGTCCATTTTTTTTGCGAAATAACTTTTTTTGCACACAACCTTTTTTTTGTTTCTTTGGGACAAATTATCTTAAAGGAGATCCTAGGTGAGTTGGGAATTATTGGGATGTTAAGGAAAATATTAAAATTCGTAATTAATAGATAGATACCTATACCCATATATATAAATATATATATATATATATATACTGGTCAGAGGAGATTCAAATAGGCAGTCGCAGCAGAGCAGAGGTGTGTGTGGTTTTTTTTTATTATATATTGATTTTAAATTTGAAGTGTTTTATAGAGGTTTCGGGGATTGAATTTTAAGTCTCACAAATTGGAGGCACCCGAATCTCTGCCACCTTTTGGTGCCTTGCCGGGAAGGGTTCTTGTGGAACCGTATTAACGGACAAGAGGTTGTACGGCCAAGAGCCGCAACCCTCCCTCATACAAAGACAACACAAACAACAACAACAGTAATTGTTTTTTTTAACAGTGGTGCGCGAGTGTTTTGGCCGCATTTAAATTTTGCTTCGGCAACAGCTTCTTCTCTGGCCTTAAAAAAAAAAAAAACAGTGGTCTTAAAAACTTTTATTTTATTGTTTGGACTTTTTTAATTGAATTTAAATTTTTTTTTTTGTTTTCTGAATTTTATTTTAAGTTTTTTTTACCGGTTAAACCAATTTAGTAATTTAAGTAATTTAAATTTAGATTTATTTTAGTTTTTTTTGAGTAAGATTCTTAGAATTTTTTTTTGTGTGTGAAGAGTTCTGCTCTTATTTTTCTTTTTGTGCGCGGTAAGGCCGAATTGGCCCAACATTCTTCGGACCTCTTCAGTGCTGGTACCAGGACTTCGGGGGACGTTAAAAACCGTGAGTAGTTTTAGATTTTTTTTTGGTATTTTTTATTTGTTTTGAATTTTAGTTTTTTTTGAGTTAAGTGCAGAACTTTATTTTTTTTTTCTTCATTTCTTTTATTTTGTATATTTTTTTTTGAATTTTTTTTAAAATATTTTTGAATTACCTTTTTCTTTTTTTGTTGATAGTTTTTAAGTTTTTTTTTTTAAATAAAAATTTGAATGCCCTTATGGCATAAAAATAATTTCTTTTGGGTTATTTTGCATATAAATATGCGCGGCTAAGTAGCTTTCTTTTCGCGTACGGTGTATGGACGGCTGTGAGGGCCGCCTTTCTTTAGATGGACGTGACATAACAGGACTTAACTGACTACGATGACAGAACGTGACGACCGACTTTTAGCGGCAGGATTTAAGTGATCGTGACTGGGGGGTCGTCGAGGGGCTATCACTCATAACATCGGCCAGAGTGATAGCTATGGTTGTGTCGAAAGACGTAAGGGTGGGCAGGCTAACCCTTGCCAATAACATCTGGCATGTCTAAGGTTCTTAACGAACCGGTATCTAAGATTGATATAGGGAAAGTACGTTTCGTATAGGGTAAGATAGATTTAGGGTAGAATTAAGATAGAGTAGGTGTAGTTAGGAACTAGCTCTACCTTTTAGTTTAGTTTAGAGTAAGCTTAGGTTAGTTAGATTAGTTTCGCGATGTCTTTCCCTTCTCTTTCTTGGGTATTGGCCTAAGTCCGTGGACAATTTTCATTTCAAAGCTTTTACTTCCTCTTCTCTTTTTTTTCACTTTCCTATCTTTTTAGTCCGTCCGAGGTCTAAGTAGAGTAACTTTCTTCTCTATTGCTTAGAATTCTTTTTACAATCACTTCTTGGCATGGATAAAACTTTGTTGACAGGTGGTATAAAGTGAGGGGACAAGAAACACCCCCGTCCGACGAGCTGAGCCGAGCAACCACAAGCATGCCGCGTTCCCTCACCTATACCGAAGTTGCCTCTGTGGCTCGACCCTGGATCATAACAAAAATGGCGCCCAACGATTACGGCTAGGCCTAAGCACGATTAAGGTCTTACCCTTATATTCGTCATGGCCTAATAGAATTAGTATATCTTCAACTTTTAGTTATAAGCAGATGGAAGACGGCTATTCTAATCCTTCGGCAGAAAGCTAAGGGTTCTTGTGAGGTAGTCTGAAGTCTGGGGAAGAACCAAGAGCGGGTCAAAGTTTACAGGCCAAAAGCCTGCTGCTGCTAACGATTAAGGCTTTTCGGCAGATCGGTTATGAGGCGTAAGCGGGGACCTGTATGCTTTGACCATGTTGAAGTGTGTCTTTGGAACCTGGCTATCCTCGTATTTGGTTGTGCCAGACACCGAGTTGTGGTAAGGGGAAAGAAGACATATTTCAGCACTCGTTTTGAATTCTAGACACCGGTCATTGTCCAATCTTTCGCGGAAGCGACTTTTACAAGTACGAATGTTTACAAACAGACAATCTACAGAATGTTTTGCGGAGAACCGGATCAGTAGTTTACACACCAAAGCGAATATGCGAAATCAAAAAAAAAAAAAAAAAACACCACACCATCATAATTCAAATCCGAATTAGAAATAATTTCCAAACATAAAAACTTGCTTTTAAGAATTTATAACAAAAAAAATCAATAACAAAAAGTTTCAAAAACCAGTTTTCGGCAAAATAAGCCAAATGAACAATAGGCACCAAGGCACGGGGGCTGTCTCAAAAGACGCATCGTCTTGGGAATTACGACCCTCATCGCCACCACTGGGGAATAGTACCTCTCGCGAACACGGGGATGGTACTCGACGAATGTTTGCTACGGGGACTGCGGGGAATGCCGGATTAGACGTTAGAGACTTGACGACCTACTCCTACGACTTCCTCCAGTTTAGCCCAGACGACTTACCAGGCCAACGAAGAAATACAGGACGAAATGACCCGACTAACTCGAAGGTAGCTGCTCCCATATCGACGACTTACGAAGAATCAGGGGAGGAGCAAACATTCCTTCCAAGACGAAGAAACGACGACGATATGCAGGCCAGTATCACTGAACGTTCTTCGACACGACCGCGGGGTCAGCTGGAAAGACAGGACGCTGTTTACATACCAAAAACGCCACTACGCCAACAACAAATGAGCCCTGTAGCAGACCAATACGCAACGGAACGACCACAGACTTACGAAGAAGACCGACAAATACATGAGATGGTTTCTGGAGCTGCACGAGAGAGCCCGAGTGAGACGATGGCCGTTTTTGCTGATACCATGAAAAGCATGATGGTAACTTTTCAGGACAGCTTAAAAGCCATCAATAAAAGGATCGGTGACCTCGAAATCTCTTTGGCAGCAAAACAGGAACCACCATCTCGTATTTACCGACAACCATCTCACGAGACGACAATACCTCAACGGTCAGCAGTATCACGGGAGTCTTTCCCGGCTCCGCATCAGGAGATGCAGCAACATTTCTTCCCGGATAGTGTAAGAACGTCTGGGCTGCCTGTCCATAAGTGGGGGCTTAAATTCGATGGGACCCAGGACAAAATGTCAGTAGAAAGCTTCATATTTAGAATAGAAACTCTGCAGCGGCAAAATGGTCTATCCGACAATGACCTCTTTTCCAATTTTCACCACCTCCTGTCAGGATATGCAGAAAAGTGGTTCTGGCAATTCATGCAGGAAAATAGGGATGACGAGGGTTTAAATTATGCAGATCTGAAAGTCGAGTTGCGTAGGCAGTTTGGGGACAACCGCAAGGATCATGAAATCCTTCGATCCATAATGGACAGACGACAGCTTCCCCACGAAACGTTTGACGACTTTTACAGCGACATACGAACCCTGACCTTACAAATGACACACAGACCACACGAACGAGACTTGGTGGACATTATACGACAGAACATAAAAGACCGAGTCGCGACACTGATCTTTGGATGTTCCATTAGGAGCATCCAAGACCTTAAAGACGAATGCCGACGCGCCGAAAAACATTTGACAAACAGAGACAGTAAATTCAAACGCCATGTAACCAAACTAGACGAACACTCACATTACAAGACATACGATGAGCAGCATGACAACGAGGACTTGGAGATAGCTGCCCTCCACAAAACCAGATCACCCCGACCGACAACCCATTCCCGGACGCAAAACCCCCCTAGAACAGACTTTAACAGTACGCTACCAACTAACACGACAACAAATATAGGACTTTCGCAACCGACATGTCCATCCCACTTCCATTCCCTGACCTGCTTCAACTGTGGTCAAGGAAGCATGACATTTCAATGCGTGTCAGGGAAACTTGAAGGACGGCGGGGCATCCGGGAGCCAACCGCCAATGAAAACCACCCTCCCGGAAAACTAGACCCCATTAAAATCTTGAAGAGGGAGCCGATTCAACCAGTCAATCCAAAAACGGTAATCCCGAGGAAGAATCTCCACCAAAGACTTAAAGAGTACGCGGAGGCTAGGAAAAGAATCTTTGGCGAGGAAGTTGCAATGTCCGTGAAGAAGGGCAGAAATTATAAAAAGATTAGTAGGCTAAGGGAAATGTGTGCAATAAATCGACGACGAAAGAGAAAAATTCTAGAATCTGTGATATCAATATCTGACGACAATAGGCCTTACGCTAAAGTAACGGTAGATGGAGAAGAGTTACTAGGCCTATTGGATAGTGGAGCGTCAGTGAGTTGCTTAGGAAAAGGAGCTTTAGAGTTCCTAAAGCGACACAACATGTCGATGACAAAGATGACGTCTGGCATAAGAACAGCCGACGGAAATCATCAAAATATTGAGGGCCAATTCAAGGCAATAGTTTCATGGGGTGACAAATCCCATCCAGTGGAGTTGTTTGTGGTGCCTGGCTTGCAACAAGCCTTATATTTAGGTGTAGACTTTTGGAGGGCATTTAAAGTCGCTCCAAATCTTATAGCCGAAATCGACGTGCCGTCACCCACAGGAGATCGAACACCGGTACAGGCACTCACGTCGGCACAATCACGCCAGCTGGAAGACGTCAAGCAGTTGTTCCCCTCATTCGCAGTTATGGGACTGGGGAAGACAAAGCTCGAACAGCATATTATCGAGGTGGAAGACGAAAAGATACCCATTAAACAAAGACACTACCCAATCTCACCAGTGATTCAGAAGCTCTTGTATGACGAGTTAGATCGGATGATTTCTTTGGGAGTCATCGAGGAGAGCAACAGTGCTTGGAGTTCGCCGGTTGTGCTCGTGCGAAAACCCGGCAAAAATAGACTGTGCCTGGACTCCAGAAAGGTAAACGCGGTAACGAAAAAGGACGCTTACCCGCTTCCACATATTGAGGGACTTCTGAGCAGGCTTCAAAACACCAGGTATATATCTGGGATCGACCTGAAGGATGCGTTCTGGCAAATTCCTCTGGAGCTCAAATCAAGAGAGAAGACAGCCTTCACAGTCCCAGGGCGGCCGTTGTATCAGTTCACGGTCATGCCGTTCGGGCTATGCAACGCTGCCCAGAGAATGTGCCGGCTAATGGACAAAGTCATACCCGGTCGTCTGAGGGAATATGTCTTTGTCTATCTCGATGACCTCTTGGTTTGCTCTCCAGATTTTGAAACCCACCTCAGCTCACTTAGGGAAGTAGCATCCTGCCTCAGGGAAGCGGGATTGACCATTAACGTCGAAAAGAGCAAATTTTGTTACCGCGAAATAAAGTATTTGGGCTATATTGTCGGTGATGGCTGTCTGCAGACTGATCCAGACAAGGTTTCCGCGGTCAAAGACTTTCCGGTCCCCAGTAGCCCCAAACAACTCCGCCGTTTCCTCGGAATGACAGGTTGGTACAGAAGATTTATTCCGAAATTCTCGGCATTGGCCGCTCCTATGACTGACTGCCTTAAAAAAGGACTGACATTCAAAATGACTGACGAAGCGCTCAACGCGTTCGGACAACTCAAGGCATCTTTGGTGTCCGCACCAATACTCACAAATCCGGACTTTACAAAACGTTTTTACATACAATGTGACGCATCGACGACAGGAGTAGGAAGCGTGATCTTCCAGATGGATGAAGAAGACAATGAACGGCCTATAGCATTCATGTCCCAGAAACTTAATTCCCTCTAGCGAAATTATAGTGTGACGGAACTTGAGTGCTATGCTGCCGTTCTGTCTGTAAAGAAGTTTAGGGCCTACGTTGAAGGACTTCCATTCACGATTATTACCGATCACGCAAGTTTAAAGTGGCTGATGACCCAGAAGGATCTGTCTGGCCGCCTAGCTAGATGGAGCCTGAAACTTCAGGGCTTTAACTTCGAGATCGAGCATCGTAAGGGAGTTCAAAACGTCGTCCCAGACACTCTTTCTCGCGTCCATGTGGAAGAACTCGCCACCGAAACTGACATACCCCAAGTGGATCTGACCTCATCATCCTTTTCGTCAAAAGAGTATGAAGAGTTAAGACAGACAGTGACAGACAAACAAGACCAACTTCCAGACATTTGCGTTTCGGACGGATTTGTTTACAAACGAACTGACTTTAGGACAGGAGATGCCATACAAGAAGATAGGGCCTGGAAACTGTGGATTCCGAGAGATTTGCGTGAAAGCCTTGTCGAATCGGCTCACAATTCTCCGTCCGCAGGTCACGGAGGCATACATAAGACCTTAGCTAGGTTAAGAAGATTTTACTTCTGGCCAGGAATGGCTACTGACGTGCAGCATTGGGTGAAATGCTGCGAAATCTGTTAGTGCAATAAGCCCATCAATGTGATATCTCGCCCGCCGATGGGACGACAGACGATAACTGAGCGACCTTTCCAAAGGTTGTATATAGATTTCCTGGGACCTTATCCCCGGACAAAAAATGGAAATACGCACATATTTATAGTGCTGGACCACTTCAGTAAATATGTATTTCTGAAGCCAATTAGAAAAGCAACGGCAGCTGAAGTGGTCAAGTATTTAGAAGAAACTGTGTTCCATACATTTAGTGTACAACGGGAAACAGTTTGTTTCCGAACTGTTTGCCAGCTTTTTACAGCGATATGGGTCAAACATGTTCGCACCGCGTTCTACTCTCCTCAGGCGAATGCGTCTGAAAGAGTTAATAGGTCGATCCTAGCCAAAATCAGGTCCTACCTGAAAGACGACCAAAAGAACTGGGATCGGCATGTTAGCGAAGCTGCGTTTTCCTTAAGGAGTGTGGTGCACGATGCGACCAAGTTTGAACCTCACTATGCTGTTTTCGGTACGCACATGATCCAACATGCACGTGACTATGAAGTCCTGAGACGGTTGGATAACATTAAAAACATGGACACACAAATTCTCACTAAGAGTGACAAGCTAGAGCTTATCAGAAACAAAATCTTTGACAATCTAGTAATAGCTCATGAAAAGGCTGCTAGAATATATAATACACGAAGTAGGGAGGTGCAATACAAAGTAGGACAAGTCATATACAGACGAAACTTTTAACAAAGTAACCAAATAGACCATTACAACGCAAAGTTGGGTCCAAAATTCATAAAAGGAGTTATCCTTAAGAAAGTTGGTAACTCGCTATACGAAGTGGGAAATGTAAGTGGCGAAAAGGCCGGCGTGTACCACGCAAAGGACCTCAATGCCTAAACAGCCCAACAGCCCAATAGATACCTATACCCATATATATAAATATATATATATATGTATATACTGGTCAGAGGAGATTCAAATAGGCAGTCGCAGCAGAGCAGAGGTATGTGTGGTTTTTTTTTATTATATATTGATTTTAAATTTGAAGTGTTTTATAGAGGTTTCGGGGATTGAATTTTAAGTCTCACAAATTGGAGGCACCCGAATCTCTGCCACCTTTTGGTGCCTTGCCGGGAAGGGTTCTTGTGGAACCGTATTAACGGACAAGAGGTTGTACGGCCAAGAGCCGCAACCCTCCCTCATACAAAGACAACACAAACAACAACAACAGTAATTGTTTTTTTTAACAGTGGTGCGCGAGTGTTTTGGCCGCATTTAAATTTTGCTTCGGCAACAGCTTCTTCTCTGGCCTTAAAAAAAAAAACAGTGGTCTTAAAAACTTTTGTTTTATTGTTTGGACTTTTTTAATTGAATTTAAATTTTTTTTTTTTGTTTTCTGAATTTTATTTTAAGTTTTTTTTTACCGGTTAAACCAATATAGTAATTTAAGTAATTTAAATTTAGATTTATTTTAGTTTTTTTTGAGTAAGATTCTTAGAATTTTGTTTGTGTGTGAAGAGTTCTGCTCTTATTTTTTTTTTTGTGCGCGGTAAGGCCGAATTGGCCCAACATTCTTCGGACCTCTTCAGTGCTGGTACCAGGACTTCGGGGGACGTTAAAAACCGTGAGTAGTTTTAGATTTTTTTTGGTATTTTTTATTTGTTTTGAATTTTAGTTTTTTTTGAGTTAAGTGCAGAACTTTATTTTTTTTTTCTTCATTTCTTTTATTTTGTATATTTTTTTTGAATTTTTTTTAAAATATTTTTGAATTACCTTTTTCTTTTTTTGTTGATAGTTTTTAAGTTTTTTTTTTTAAATAAAAATTTGAATGCCCTTACGGCATAAAAATAATTTCTTTTGGGTTATTTTGCATATAAATATACGCGGCTAAGTAGCTTTCTTTTCGCGTACGGTGTGTGGACGGCTGTGAGGGCCGCCTTTCTGTAGATGGACGTGACATAACAGGACTTAACTGACTACGACGACAGAACGTGACGACCGACTTTTAGCGGCAGGATTTAAGTGATCGTGACTGGGGGGCGTCGAGGGGCTATCACTCATAACATCGGCCAGAGTGATAGCTATGGTTGCGTCGAAAGACATAAGGGTGGGCAGGCTAACCCTTGCCAATAACATCTGGCATGTCTAAGGTTCTTAACGAACCGGTATCTAAGATTGATATAGGGAAAGTACGTTTCGTATAGGGTAAGATAGATTTAGGGTAGAATTAAGATAGCGTAGGTGTAGTTAGGGACTAGCTCTACCTTTTAGTTTAGTTTAGAGTAAGCTTAGGTTAGTTAGATTAGTTTCGCGATGTCTTTCCCTTCTCTTTCTTGGGTATTGGCCTAAGTCCGTGGACAATTTTCATTTCAAAGCTTTTTCACTTTCCAATCTTTTTAGTCCGTCCGAGATCTAAGTAGAGTAACTTTCTTCTCTATTGCTTAGAATTCTTTTTACAATCACTTCTTGGCATGGATAAAACTTTGTTGACAGGTGGTATAAAGTGAGGGGACAAGAAACACCCCCGTCCGACGAGCTGAGCCGAGCAACCACAAGCATGCCGCGTTCCCCTCACCTATACCGAAGTTGCCTCTGTGGCTCGACCCTGGATCATAACAGGTATTTTGCTGAAAGCCCGTTCTTCTATCAATTCCAATTACCTTACTTCGGCCAACTAGGACTTCTCCCTAACGACGGAGATCGGGGCAACCACCTTTTGACTCGAAAAATTCCGCACGCCTGATCTGAAATCCGGAACGATTCTCGACAGAGCCCGAAAATCCGTTCCTAAGATCATGACATGGGGCAGAGCTGGTATGACCAAACACTCTAAGAAAACAGACTTATTTTGTACCACAATTGGGAGCCCTACCATACCCAGGACTTTTCTTCCTACCCCGGCTGCTTAAGCTACTGCACTAAACCTACTCTTCAACAAAACTAACCCTAAATTCTTCAGAATCTCCCACCCATCCCTAATAATTATTGTGTGGGAAGCACCCGAAACCAGCAAACCGACGAACTGGATGCCTTAGACCGAAATATTTAAAAATGGACGAATATTTTCCCCGAATTTGAATTGAATTTGAGACTTAAACACCTGATCGCCAACAGACGACCTAATTAATTTCGAAGGGTCTCCCGTCCTGCTTACCCAGGAGTCCATTGCGCATTTCCCGAGCAGCGTCGGCAATCCCTCCTTGAAAGCCCTACCGTACCACAACCATAGTATCTTCTAGGAGCGGAACACGTATTCGCAAAATGGCCTTCACTGCCACAATTAAAGCAACGCATTAGCCGATGCTGTTGCTTGCCTTAAGCGACAACCGAAGCCTTTGATTCCTCAGTGCTGATAGAAGCCAAGTCTGGCTCCAGCAAATGTTGATTGGTTGATGGTGGTGCAAACGTTTCCACGATTTCCCACACCATTTCCAACTTCCAACATGTGTAGTGTTTGTAGGCTTAGGGGGCGACGGAGGAACAGGTGGGTGTCGTAACTAGCGCGACTTATGTTTTTCTTTTACATTTAATATAAAAACAACACTTTTTTTCTACTTGACTGTCTTTATTGAGCTCTCGAATGAAAATGAACTTGACAATTGTAATAATCTTAAAATTAAATTTCTAACTGCTTACATTGCTGATTTTATTTCCAGCTTTACAATTTGTTCCCACGAGGCGAATTGCTTATTTCAGCGGAAATGCGATATCTCGAACTAATATTTGTATTTCTTGGCCTTGCACTTCTGCTGGGAGAATTATTGTAATGCGATATTTCGAAATAATAAATTGTACCTCTGCTGGGCAAATTATTGTAATATGATTCTGGTCTTTATAATTTCAAATTTATGGGAATTAAAGTTGTCATCGGAATAACCCGCGTGTGTTTGCGATAAAAGGCGATAAAAGCCAACAATAAACTGACGACTTATATTCCTCGTGAAACTGTCTGACTCAATGGATCGATTGTGGTTTTAGCAGGTATTATTTTTGCTTTTGCTTATTTTCAATTTATATTTCAATACGAATATCAACTGGACCGTTTTTGGTAATTTCGCTCTGATGCCGGCAATCAATTACGAAAATTGTTGCTTGAGATTTAAAAGCATCTCTTGATAAGAGTGATTCAGCAAAACGGCGATTATAGTAGGTTTTTTAAAAATCACAATAAATATTATAAGTTAACGTAAAAAAAATTGCAACATGCAAACAACGCATGATACGATTCCCATGGGCAAAAACATCTGTTCCAAGCGTGATCACATTTCCACGAACCGAATGAACCATCTTCGCATCGGATACACGAGGCATTAGAATGACACCTGAGCACCTCAGGCGAAAACGGATGTCGACTGCTGACTTTGCGTCTGGTTGCATTGGCGAATGCACATAGAATTAAGATTTTATTTGAATACTATATTCGGCAAAAAGGTAAGTACGCACACCAAAATATTTTTTCTCTTTCCGAACCGTTTGCAATTTGTATTTTTCTCTCAACTTTTCACAATGCAACTTTCTTGAAAGTAAAGGGCCAACCATAATGCACTTGAATAAGCTTAAGCCAGCTTAATGGAACGTCCTATTACATGCAAATAGTACTGCCTGCCCATAATGTGATTAATTAGTGTTTCGTCAAGTTTTCGTTAACTTCGGCTGGCTTAAGGAAAGTCTAAATGAAATGGGACATTCAGTACGGAAATTTAACAGAAGGCACACAAAAGAAAGAAGAAGAAAACAAAACAAAAAATGGAACACAATACGGAGTACGATTTCATAAATCTAATAATTTTAACCGTCCAATGCCTTTACGCCTTTTAATTTTCTTAACTGATTTTCCATTTTACATTTTCGAAACCAAGCCGAAAGAAAACAATTTTACAGATTATGAAGTTCAATATAGGTGACTAGATAGTTTGACAGAAATTGAGTGGGCTTTTCGTTAGATTTTGACATAAGTTTAATCCCACTGAAGTGCATTATAGTTGGCCCTTTAGACATACCTCTAACTTCCAAGTAGCACACTTTGGGAAAGTTTGGAAAAACTAATACATTTACACAAAAAAGCTGTCACTAGTTACTGATCTTACGCTTAGATGACTATTGATGCAAATGTTTCTTTCTTTCTTTGGCAAATTCTTCCTGTTTTTGTTCATTCTTTCTTAGAGCTTTTAAAAGTCAAAATAGATACTTAGTCCAGTTTCTGAATACGAGGGGCAGCAGCGTGTGTATGTGAGCTTTGAAAAAGTCACTATTTGCCCTTTTTGCCGAATGTAGTTAAGCCTTAAGTTTAATTCTTAGTCAGCCGCGAAGGCATACGGATTAAAAAAAATTTTTTTTAAGTTTAGTAAACGCATTAAGTTTTAATTTATATGACAAGCTATAGTTATTCTTAAATATATGATTTTTGCGACCTATAGTTTCAAAGGCGTTTCACTCAGATGTGGTGGTTGGGATCATCAGTGAATTGCCACATACACATCTAATCCATACGCACTTTTCTTCTCGGTTTCTTGCCGAGTACATATATCAAAATTCACACTTAAAGCAAGTGTGAATTATGACCGCCCAAAAATCTTCACTTCGAAGACAATATCTGTGGAAGCGTTTGCCTAGGGTCTGGCTAAGACTTAATCAAAAAATGTTTTGATAATCATCATCAATTATTCGTTTTAATACTCGTCATCAATTATTAGTAGTTGATACATACATTATGTATTATTTGAAACAGTAGCATTATATCAATACATGATTTTTGCGACCTATAGTTATAGGACGGATAAGATGTGTATATGGCAATTCACTGATGATCCCAACCACCACATCTAGGCGAAACGCCTTTGAAATGTTGATGTATTAACTAGTAATAGTTGATGACGAGTATTCAAACATTTTTTTGATAATTAATTTTATTCAAATGGAATAGAGAAAACAACAGAAACAGAAAATAATTTCCGTAGAGGTCGCGCATCTTGCCGAAGGCGATTTGCACTTTTATGTTTGTAGGTTTTGCGTCGGCAAAATGTTTTTTTTTAGGTTTCAATGATTCCGTGGGTGATTTGAACCATATTGCTTTGCAACATCCAGCCGGCCGAAGAAGTATCATTTAGAAGGTATCACCAGTGTTCAGTCTTCTTGGGATGTTCATTTATTTCACGGAGTAAACTGCTTCGTCCAATTTACGATGCATGTTGCGTGATGGCTTCTTCTGGTGATGCTCGGCATGTATTCATGAAAATAATAAGGAATGTTCGGTGAATGGTGAGTGGCAAGGTGATTAAATTAGGTTTATTAATTCATTATATGTTAATTTTTATTAAAAAAATATTATTGAAATTATAAATATAAAATAATTCATCAATATGTGTGGGTACGTGTATGTGTACTTGCAATGGTGTTTATTCATGACAAAGCTTGGCGTAGTAGTTGCTGTTTTTAAGGTGACGACGCGAATTCTTCTATCAGCTCCAGGATGCGTTGCTTCTACTCTGCCAAGTCGACAAAGCGTCGGATGCATTTGTTCGTCTGGCAAGAGAACCAAACAACCCACTTTTATTTGGCCGCTGTTGGAGTCTAGCAAGATATTCCGATTTCCATGTGTTCCAAAAGTCTTGGAGCTGACTAACTCTAAGTGAACCGCTCTTGTAGAGAACCAAATAAAAATTGTGATGTATGCCTTAGCAACGACTCTTTCATGCCTTAAATTGTACAAGGCCGGCATAGTCTACTCCACATGTTTTAAACGGACGAGCCTGGTTGACTCTCGATGCCAGATAATCACTGAGTACCCAAATAAATTATCAAATCCAATTTTAACATGCATATTGGTCTATGACATGCAAGAAAGATATGATTTTTTAGGGCATACTAGCCTAAGTACATGAAAATGTGTATTATTTTTTGAAGTAAGTATATATAATTTGGATGTTAGCAACAATAAATTTGTTTCTCTTTGATCTCATATAAAAAAAATCAATTTCTTCCATACTTACTTTATAGGGCACTGAGTTCCCAATTACACGATAACTTAAAGTTAGCCGTGTACTAGGGTCGAGGGATAATTGGATGGTGTTATGCAAATGCTAAATCAGCATTGTCTGATCGGCCTCCTACTCTTAAAATCCCTATATCGTCAATGATTGGCGAAATCATTGCTAATTTACTACCCTTGTTGACGGTTCCATTGCTGTATATTTCGGACATTCCTTCGGGGAAATTTTCCTTTTGAGCAATGGTGATTAATCGCATTCGGGCTGATGATTTTGTCGACTGAAAGCTCACGATAAACGCTTGGAAGTTTTACGGGCGTTATTAATGAAGGGTAGCCAGTACGCTGTACATCGCAGTAAACGCTGTAAGGTGGAGTTCATGGTAAAAAGTTCGTTATGTTCAAATGCAGTGAAATGAGTGCAGAGCTGAAAAATAGTTTATACGGGGTACCCAGATGCAATTAGCTAATTTATTACACTTAAAACGCTTGGGGACTTCGTTTCCAGGTTGGAATTATATATGGGGGCTGCTGCCCTTCGTCAAAGAATTACAAAAATGCATGCCCATGCCACCATTTCTGGTAATTCAGAACATTTTTTACGGACAGCCCTCTTGTGCTATGTCTTCTGCTGGATTGTCCTTGGATTGAATGTGACTCCAGTGGTTGGGATCTGCAAGTTCTTGTATATCTGCGACTCGATTTGCGACGAAGGTGGTGCGTATGTACGAGCCGATTTTGTCGATGCGAGGGTGATTTCCAAATCACACCACGCAAATATTTTAGAATTTTGGAGATCCATTGTTCTTTTACTTACTTACTTAACAGGCTCCCGACTCGTGAAGAGTCCCTGCCTGAAATACGGTAGCCTTCAACCCTCTGCGATCCCGAGCTTGCTGCTTTCATTTGTCCAGATCAAGCGCTCTGACATCCGCGATGGCTTGGTCTTTAAAACGGAGTTTCGGTCTTCCTTGTCGTCTCGAACCTGGGGGCTGAGATTCGAAGATCCTCTTGACTGGAGCGTTGTTGTCCATTCGCTCGATGTGGCCGAGCCAATGTAGCCGACGAGTTTTGGCTTTTTGGACTACATCCACATCTTGGCACAGCTCATAGAGTTTGCGGTTGTATCTTCTCCTCCTTTCGGCCTCCTCGCACACAGGACCAAATATACGTCGAAGGGTTTTCTTCCTTTCCTGCTTATCGTCCGACGAGTGCTAGAAAGGAGAGTTAACCGTATAGCAGAACTGGCAGGATAAGGGTTCTGTAGAGCATGCACTTTGTTTTCCGAGTTAGGAGTTTTGAATCTATTTGAATCTATTTGCCAAACCGAAGTAGCAGCAGTAGGGTAATTAAGGGATAAGTATTCCTATATTTTGACGACTGGAAGAAGGGATCTTTTCCTCCTTCCAGTATCGGTATTCGCGGAATGTAGAGGGAAATTAGAAAAGGATGAGAGAGAGAGTATTAGAATTAGGAATAGGTGAAAATGAGAAGAAGAAAAAAACAAAGAAAGGGGAATGGCAACAAAGTCGATTGTGTGGTCAATGCCCTTCAAATTCAAATTGGTTTTTGTGTCTTCGACAACAGTCGCATTTACCAGTCCATTTTTTTTGCGAAATAACTTTTTTTGCACACAACATTTTTTTTGTCTCTTTGGGACAAATTATCTTAAAGGAGATCCTAGGTGAGTTGGGAATTACTGGGATGTTAAGGAAAATATTAAAATTCGTAATTAATAGATAGATACCTATACCCATATATATAAATATATATATATATATATATACTGGTCAGAGGAGATTCAAATAGGCAGTCGCAGCAGAGCAGAGGTATGTGTGGTTTTTTTTTATTATATATTGATTTTAAATTTGAAGTGTTTTATAGAGGTTTCGGGGATTGAATTTTAAGTCTCACAAATTGGAGGCACCCGAATCTCTGCCACCTTTTGGTGCCTTGCCGGGAAGGGTTCTTGTGGAACCGTATTAACGGACAAGAGGTTGTACGGCCAAGAGCCGCAACCCTCCCTCATACAAAGACAACACAAACAACAACAACAGTAATTGTTTTTTTTAACAGTGGTGCGCGAGTGTTTTGGCCGCATTTAAATTTTGCTTCGGCAACAGCTTCTTCTCTGGCCTTAAAAAAAAAAACAGTGGTCTTAAAAACTTTTATTTTATTGTTTGGACTTTTTTAATTGAATTTAAATTTTTTTTTTTGTTTTCTGAATTTTATTTTAAGTTTTTTTTTACCGGTTAAACCAATTTAGTAATTTAAGTAATTTAAATTTAGATTTATTTTAGTTTTTTTTGAGTAAGATTCTTAGAATTTTGTTTGTGTGTGAAGAGTTCTGCTCTTATTTTTTTTTTTTGTGCGCGGTAAGGCCGAATTGGCCCAACATTCTTCGGACCTCTTCAGTGCTGGTACCAGGACTTCGGGGGACGTTAAAAACCGTGAGTAGTTTTAGATTTTTTTTTGGTATTTTTTATTTGTTTTGAATTTTAGTTTTTTTTGAGTTAAGTGCAGAACTTTATTTTTTTTTTCTTCATTTCTTTTATTTTGTATATTTTTTTTGAATTTTTTTTTAAATATTTTTGAATTACCTTTTTCTTTTTTTGTTGATAGTTTTTAAGTTTTTTTTTTTAAATAAAAATTTGAATGCCCTTACGGCATAAAAATAATTTCTTTTGGGTTATTTTGCATATAAATATGCGCGGCTAAGTAGCTTTCTTTTCGCGTACGGTGTGTGGACGGCTGTGAGGGCCGCCTTTCTGTAGATGGACGTAACATAACAGGACTTAACTGACTACGACGACAGAACGTGACGACCGACTTTTAGCGGCAGGATTTAAGTGATCGTGACTGGGGGGCGTCGAGGGGCTTTCACTCATAACATCGGCCAGAGTGATAGCTATGGTTGCGTTGAAAGACATAAGGGTGGGCAGGCTAACCCTTGCCAATAACATCTGGCATGTCTAAGGTTCTTAACGAACCGGTATCTAAGATTGATATAGGGAAAGTACGTTTCGTATAGGGTAAGATAGATTTAGGGTAGAATTAAGATAGAGTAGGTGTAGTTAGGGACTAGCTCTACCTTTTAGTTTAGTTTAGAGTAAGCTTAGGTTAGTTAGATTAGTTTCGCGATGTCTTTCCCTTCTCTTTCTTGGGTATTGGCCTAAGTCCGTGGACAATTTTCATTTCAAAGCTTTTTCACTTTCCTATCTTTTTAGTCCGTCCGAGGTCTAAGTAGAGTAACTTTCTTCTCTATTGCTTAGAATTCTTTTTACAATCACTTCTTGGCATGGATAAAACTTTGTTGACAGGTGGTATAAAGTGAGGGGACAAGGAGCACCCCCGTCCGACGAGCTGAGCCGAGCAACCACAAGCATGCCGCGTTCCCCTCACCTATACCGAAGTTGCCTCTGTGGCTCGACCCTGGATCATAACAGGTATTTTGCTGAAAGCCCGTTCTTCTATCAATTCCAATTATCTTACTTCGGCCAACTAGGACTTCTCCCTAACGACGGAGATCGGGGCAACCACCTTTTGACTCAAAAAATTCCGCACGCCTGATCTGAAATCCGGAACGATTCTCGACAGAGCCCGAAAATCCGTTCCTAAGATCATGACATGGGGCAGAGCTTGTATGACCAAACACTCTAAGAAAACAGACTTATTTTGTACCACAATTGGGAGCCCTACCATACCCAGGACTTTTCTTCCTGCCCCGTCTGCTTAAGCTACTGCACTAAACCTACTCTTCAACAAAACTAACCCTAAATTCTTCAGAATCTCCCACCCATTCCTAATAATTATTGTGTGGGAAGCACCCGAAACCAGCAAACCGACGAACTGGATGCCTTAGACCGAAATATTTAAAAATGGCCGAATATTTTCCCCGAATTTGAATTGAATTTGAGACTTAAACACCTGATCGCCAACGGACGACCTAATTAATTTCGAAGGGTCTCCCGTCCTGCTTACCCAGGAGTCCATTGCGCATTACCCGAGCAGCGTCGGCAATCCCTCCTTGAAAGCCCTACCGTACCACAACCATAGCATCTTCTAGGAGCGGAACACGTATTCGCAAAATGGCCTTCACTGCCACAATTAAAGCAACGCATTAGCCGATGCTGTTGCTTGCCTTAAGCGACAACCGAAGCCTTTGATTCCTCAGTGCTGATAGAAGCCAAGTCTGGCTCCAGCAAATGTTGATTGGTTGATGGTGGTGCAAACTTTTCCACGATTTCCCACACCATTTCCAACTTCCAACATGTGTAGTGTTTGTAGGCTTAGGGGGCGACGGAGGAACAGGTGGGTGTCGTAACTAGCGCGACTTATGTTTTTCTTTTACATTTAATATAAAAACAACACTTTTTTTCTACTTGACTGTCTTTATTGAGCTCTCGAATGAAAATGAACTTGACAATTGTAATAATCTTAAAATTAAATTTCTAACTGCTTACATTGCTGATTTTATTTCCAGCTTTACAATTTGTTCCCACGAGGCGAATTGCTTATTTCAGCGGAAATGCGATATCTCGAACTAATATTTGTATTTCTTGGCCTTGCACTTCTGCTGGGAGAATTATTGTAATGCGATATTTCGAAATAATAAATTGTACCTCTGCTGGGCAAATTATTGTAATATGATTCTGGTCTTTATAATTTCCAATTTATGGGAATTAAAGTTGTCATCGGAATAACCCGCATGTGTTTGCGATAAAAGGCGATAAAAGCCAACAATAAACTGACGACTTATATTCCTCGTGAAACTGTCTGACTCAATGGATCGATTGTGGTTTTAGCAGGTATTATTTTTGCTTTTGCTTATTTTCAATTTATATTTCAATACGAATATCAACTGGACCGTTTTTGGTAATTTCGCTCTGATGCCGGCAATCAATTACGAAAATTGTTGCTTGAGATTTAAAAGCATCTCTTGATAAGAGTGATTCAGCAAAACGGCGATTATAGTAGGTTTTTTAAAAATCACAATAAATATTATAAGTTAACGTAAAAAAAATTGCAACATGCAAACAACGCATGATACGATTCCCATGGGCAAAAACATCTGTTCCAAGCGTGATCACATTTCCACGAACCGAATGAACCATCTTCGCATCGGATACACGAGGCATTAGAATGACACCTGAGCACCTCAGGCGAAAACGGATGTCGACTGCTGACTTTGCGTCTGGTTGCATTGGCGAATGCACATAGAATTAAGATTTTATTTGAATACTATATTCGGCAAAAAGGTAAGTACGCACACCAAAATATTTTTTTCTCTTTCCAAACCGTTTGCAATTTGTATTTTTCTCTCAACTTTTCACAATGCAACTTTCTTGAAAGTAAAGGGCCAACCATAATGCACTTAAATAAGCTTAAGCCAGCTTAATGGAACGTCCTATTACATGCAAATAGTACTGCCTGCCCATAATGTGATTAATTAGTGTTTCGTCAAGTTTTCGTTAACTTCGGCTGGCTTACGGAAAGTCTAAATGAAATGGGACATTCAGTACGGAAATTTAACAGAAGGCACACAAAAGAAAGAAGAAGAAAACAAAACAAAAAATGGAACACAATACGGAGTACGATTTCATAAATCTAATAATTTTAACCGTCCAATGCCTTTACGCCTTTTAATTTTCTTAACTGATTTTCCATTTTATATTTTCGAAACCAAGCCGAAAGAAAACAATTTTACAGATTATGAAGTTCAATATAGGTGACTAGATAGTTTGACAGAAATTGAGTGGGCTTTTCGTTAGATTTTGACATAAGTTTAATCCCACTGAAGTGCATTATAGTTGGCCCTTTAGACATACCTCTAACTTCCAAGTAGCACACTTTGGGAAAGTTTGGAAAAACTAATACATTTACACAAAAAAGCTGTCACTAGTTACTGATCTTACGCTTAGATGACTATTGATGCAAATGTTTCTTTCTTTCTTTGGCAAATTCTTCCTGTTTTTGTTCATTCTTTCTTAGAGCTTTTAAAAGTCAAAATAGATACTTAGTCCAGTTTCTGAATACGAGGGGCAGCAGCGTGTGTATGTGAGCTTTGAAAAAGTCACTATTTGCCCTTTTTGCCGAATGTAGTTAAGCCTTAAGTTTAATTCTTAGTCAGCCGCGAAGGCATACGGTTTAGTTTAGTAAACGCATTAAGTTTTAATTTATATGACAAGCTATAGTTATTCTTAAATATATGATTTTTGCGACCTATAGTTTCAAAGGCGTTTCACTCAGATGTGGTAGTTGGGATCATCAGTGAATTGCCACATACACATCTAATCCATACGCACTTTTCTTCTCGGTTTCTTGCCGAGTACATATATCAAAATTCACACTTAAAGCAAGTGTGAATTATGACCGCCCAAAAATCTTCACTTCGAAGACAATATCTGTGGAAGCGTTTGCCTAGGGTCTGGCTAAGACTTAATCAAAAAATGTTTTGATAATCATCATCAATTATTCGTTTTAATACTCGTCATCAATTATTAGTAGTTGATACATACATTATGTATTATTTGAAACAGTAGCATTATATCAATACATGATTTTTGCGACCTATAGTTATAGGACGGATAAGATGTGTATATGGCAATTCACTGATGATCCCAACCACCACATCTAGGCGAAACGCCTTTGAAATGTTGATGTATTAACTAGTTATAGTTGATGACGAGTATTCAAACATTTTTTTGATAATTAATTTTATTCAAATGGAATAGAGAAAACATAGAAAATAATTTCCGTAGAGCTCGCGCATCTTGCCGAAGGCGATTTGCACTTTTATGTTTGTAGGTTTTGCGTCGGCAAAATGTTTTTTTTTAGGTTTCAATGATTCCGTGGGTGATTTGAACCATATTGCTTTGCAACATCCAGCCGGCCGAAGAAGTATCATTTAGAAGGTATCACCAGTGTTCAGTCTTCTTGGGATGTTCATTTATTTCACGGAGTAAACTGCTTCGTCCAATTTACGATGCATGTTGCGTGATGGCTTCTTCTGGTGATGCTCGGCATGTATTCATGAAAATAATAAGGAATGTTCGGTGAATGGTGAGTGGCAAGGTGATTAAATTAGGTTTATTAATTCATTATATGTTAATTTTTATTAAAAAAATATTATTGAAATTATAAATATAAAATAATTCATCAATATGTGTGGGTACGTGTATGTGTACTTGCAATGGTGTTTATTCATGACAAAGCTTGGCGTAGTAGTTGCTGTTTTTAAGGTGACGACGCGAATTCTTCTATCAGCTCCAGGATGCGTTGCTTCTACTCTGCCAAGTCGACAAAGCGTCGGATGCATTTGTTCGTCTGGCAAGAGAACCAAACAACCCACTTTTATTTGGCCGCTGCTGGAGTCTAGCAAGATATTCCGATTTCCATGTGTTCCAAAAGTCTTGGAGCTGACTAACTCTAAGTGAACCGCTCTTGTAGAGAACCAAATAAAAATTGTGATGTATGCCTTGGCAACGACTCTTTCATGCCTTAAATTGTACAAGGCCGGCATAGTCTACTCCACATGTTTTAAACGGACGAGCCTGGTTGACTCTCGATGCCAGATAATCACTGAGTACCCAAATAAATTATCAAATCCAATTTTAACATGCATATTGGTCTATGACATGCAAGAAAGATATAATTTTTTAGGGCATACTAGCCTAAGTACATGAAAATGTGTATTATTTTTTGAAGTAAGTATATATAATTTGGATGTTAGCAACAATAAATTTGTTTCTCTTTGATCTCATATAAAAAAAATCAATTTCCTTCCATACTTACTTTATAGGGCACTGAGTTCCCAATTACACGATAACTTAAAGTTAGCTTAGTGTACTAGGGTCGAGGGATAATTGGATGGTGTTATGCAAATGCTAAATCAGCATTGTCTGATCGGCCACCTACTCTTAAAATCCCTATATCGTCAATGATTGGCGAAATCATTGCTAATTTACTACCCTTGTTGACGGTTCCATTGCTGTATATTTCGGACATTCCTTCGGGGAAATTTTCCTTTTGAGCAATGGTGATTAATCGCATTCGGGCTGATGATTTTGTCGACTGAAAGCTCACGATAAACGCTTGGAAGTTTTACGGGCGTTATTAATGAAGGGTAGCCAGTACGCTGTACATCGCAGTAAACGCTGTAAGGTGGAGTTCATGGTAAAAAGTTCGTTATGTTCAAATGCAGTGAAATGAGTGCAGAGCTGAAAAATAGTTTATACGGGGTACCCAGATGCAATTAGCTAATTTATTACACTTAAAACGCTTGGGGACTTCGTTTCCAGGTTGGAATTATATATGGGGGCTGCTGCCCTTCGTCAAAGAATTACAAAAATGCATGCCCATGCCACCATTTCTGGTAATTCAGAACATTTTTTACGGACAGCCCTCTTGTGCTATGTCTTCTGCTGGATTGTCCTTGGATTGAATGTGACTCCAGTGGTTGGGATCTGCAAGTTCTTGTATATCTGCGACTCGATTTGCGACGAAGGTGGTGCGTATGTACGAGCCGATTTTGTCGATGCGAGGGTGATTTCCAAATCACACCACGCAAATATTTTAGAATTTTGGAGATCCATTGTTCTTTTACTTACTTACTTAACAGGCTCCCGACTCGTGAAGAGTCCCTGCTTGAAATACGGTAGCCTTCAACCCTCTGCGATCCCGAGCATGCTGCTTTCATTTGTCCAGATCAAGCGCTCTGACATCCGCGATGGCTTGGTCTTTAAAACGGAGTTTCGGTCTTCCTTGTCGTCTCGAACCTGGGGGTTGAGATTCGAAGATCCTCTTGACTGGAGCGTTGTTGTCCATTCGCTCGATGTGGCCGAGCCAATGTAGCCGACGAGTTTTGGCTTTTTGGACTACATCCACATCTTGGCACAGCTCATAGAGTTTGCGGTTGTATCTTCTCCTCCTTTCGGCCTCCTCGCACACAGGACCAAATATACGTCGAAGGGTTTTCTTCCTTTCCTGCTTATCGTCCGACGAGTGCTAGACGATAAGCAGGAAAGGAGAGTTAACCGTATAGCAGAACTGGCAGGATAAGGGTTCTGTAGAGCATGCACTTTGTTTTCCGAGTTAGGAGTTTTGAATCTATTTGAATCTGTTTGCCAAACCGAAGTAGCAGCAGTAGGGTAATTCTTCGAAGGATCTCCACTAAGATGTCATTTGTGGAGTTGATAGAAGTTGCTGCTAACAACAGTGACATTTTGTCCTAGTCGGTGGACAGATCATTGTTTGTTTGTTGATAGCATATAGCCAACTAGTTTCGCCTGTTCTTCAATAGCCGTGAAAGCCTCTAGCACGGTTCGATGGGATCGACCGATGATATCTATATCGGCCGCATACCCCAGCAGTCGGACTGATCTGTTGAAGATAGTGCCTTCCGTGTCGACACCTGCCCTGCGCACTATCTGTTCAAGAACAAGATTGAAGAAATCACACGACAGCGCATCTTAAGCCAACCTCTTCTATACTGGGCGGAGGGACTGGTTCTTCATTGACTGGATGAGCCTGTTTTATTGAAGAAAGATCTATTTCCATCGTTGATTACATTTCTTTATTCTTTATGAAACGATGGATTTGATTGGAAATATCGTTCCAATTCCAAATACTTTACAAGTGGGAACACCCCAAACTATGACGTTTTCCTTCCTTAAATGGAAGTTGCATGATGTATTTGCCATCAGTTAATTGCTGGTGTGTTCTGCAAAAGTGTAGCTCACACATTTCTTCGTCTGCCGATATTATTGTCTTCCTTACTATCTACTCAAGTTTCCAGAGCTTAAGAAGCGTTTTTTGAAGGTCAGGTTCAGAGTCGTCGGTTTTTGTATGAAGGGATGTGATCGATGTTCGATTATTAGGCATGGCGCAACCCGAGAGTACTCAACCAAGTTCAGTTCTTTGAGCTATGGGGTGCCTTGATCGCCCTTGCCGCTGCCGAGTAAAATGTGTATTTTGCCTGGCTTATTAAACGTTGGATTAGCGAGCTGAATATTTTTAAGGTGACTCCAGTTGTCATCGCAAATAGACGCATTGGAAGAATAGCCTTAAGTTTTGGCAAGACTAACGCGTTCAGCTGTAACATAAGCTGAAATATTTGATTCCCATAGACCTCTAGTGACAAGCGGTAATTTTTTGACATTGTGAAAGATAAGATAACGGAAGGAGATACCATGTGGGGCCCCTCCATATGTGATCGTGGTAGAGAAGGAGAAGTGGATCTGTCTACCTCGGACTCTAAAACATCCACCATAATTGTTACCTGCAGTCTAGCATCCGAAAATCGTGGTGCGCTTTCATTGGGAACAGTCTCGGCGCACTACAAATCAAGCAAGAAGGTTATGTGAAGCTAAGCAGTTTCAAGAATAGACGCTTCAAATTAGCTTTGCGGAGTGGCTTAGATAGAAAAATGATGCTCTTGTAGTAGCCAGAACCGCCATCAACCAGAAGCCTAGCAACAAGGGAGTCAGATCTTTGGATCAAAGTCCCCCTGCATCGGTTCCCAAGAAGGTCAAGAAATGTCCCATATCTGAGGTCCCCACAATTGGTCAGGTGACGAGTCTCGTAAGGCTGAGTATCGTTCCTACTGACTTTGACAAACAACCCCTCTCTACAGAGCAAATGGCTCTAGTCCAAGAGGCGGTTATCGACACCTCGATTGAACTGAACAGCTGTGGCATGTGGCCCAAATTCTCAGGTTCGTATCTGAAATCGGGGTGGCCCAGCCGTCGCGTTGGTGGAAGAGGGATCCTTCCCAAAGCCACTCATTGTCCGAGGTTTGGAACTCTCTAAGCAAAAGTGCTTGCGACCCTCACGGCGCAAAACGCCGGACTTAATGCTAACAACTGGAGAGTTGTGCAGAGAAATATAGATGGTGTGCTCCTCCATCATGTTCTAGCGATTGACGACACATCCGTGCAAAGATTCTCGAACTCAAGGGGAAGATCTCTTACAGGTTCGGTCAGATCAAACAAAACGTCATCATGCTAAAAGCGCATCCGCCACTCTTAGTAGAAGGTTCGCCGAGGAAAAGATTGCTCTGTGTCTTACTCAAGGGTAATAAGCGGACAAATGAAAGGTCTCGGAAAGGATACAGATAAGTTAATATACAAATGCGATAAGCAAGTACTAATAATACTTAATAGATATATATATATCAACTTTCTTCCCATTCCAGAATTTATCACAAAGGACCTGGTGACGCCTTTAGCTTGGTTGATTAAATTACATATTTATTTAAATTTTCTGGTATAGTACTTAAATTGTCTTTATTTTCTTAATTGCCTTGCCCTCGACAACAGCGAAAATTAAAGATCATACTCTTTTTAAACAAAAAACACTTTAACTTTAAGAAAAACTACAGACAATGATTTTCAAATTTTAACTATCTTTATTATAGTCGATATGTCCGTGACAGTGGCTCGATAGGAATAGATTTCCGTTTCCTCGAAACTGAATAAAAAAAAACCTCTGGTTCTGCTTCGGTCTTCGCCTAGGCCATTGCCCTTTGCGGCGGTGCACTCCGCGTGGTAAAGATTTTATCGTAATCCCTTCAATGCACGCAAAATGAACCGACAATGCTTTCCATTCCTACCGTACGCACTTGTTGCATATACAGCTCCACCATATTGATAATCTGGGCAGGGGGTGTAATTGTACGATGAGAAACATCGAATTTTATTCCTTCCCACGACATTAGAGACTTGTGTTTACTATATGTCAACCTGTTTCCACGAAGCGATTGGAGATTTATGTTGTTACACTGTCTCTTTTATTGCTTTTTCCGTATAGTTCGCGCATCTTGTGTATACATATATACATTTTGCCGACGGCAAAACCTACAATCTTAAAAATTTAAATCGCCGCCGCAAAATTGAATATTTTCACCCAAATATTTTACAACCTCTTAGGCGGTCTTAAATTACCAAAACTGTCAAAGTATTTTACAATATTTTTATTCTTAATATATGCTACCGAATGTGTCCCTGGTCCACTCTCATTGTCTAAGTTAATTACACCACATTCTTTATCAAGCGATTTTATTGGTAATTTATCTCGCATGTAAACACTACGAAAATAGGGTATATTGACTTTTCCGAATTTAATAATATTTTTTGGTGAAAGGATGCTTGGGTAGCAAATTTAAAAGGTTTTTTGAATCGTTCGGTTTCAGAAGATAAAGATTGTAGATAAAGTCCCTTGCCCTGCTGAATTTGAACCCCTTCCATAGATTGGTTGCGATGTTTGTTCTCCCTAAGCTGTTGCTTGGCTACCTTTAAAGCTTTGATTTCCTCAACTAATCCTGCAGCTCCCCCAATTAAGGTCCAACCGCAAATAATCTAGCTAAGGTAGGTAATAATGGTAAGAAACTCCCAATTTTTGGTAGCGGTATGACTCGAGAAATTGTAATGTTCTGTCGTTTATGTTTAGAAACCTTTTTACCTCCTTGTAAAGCAGATATTGTAATTTCGGTTCAATCTTCGCTATTTGGATTTTTAATATAGTTTCCAGCCTGCACAATGGCGTTTTTAAATAAATTATTATTTATTTGATGTTTTTTTCCTTGCTCTGCAATGTTTAGATTTGCAACCCTTACCGAATTTTATTTCAGTTTCCATCATATTCGTAACCAATATGCCAAGGTTCAGTTACAATTTTATCAGCAATATGTCGTTCAGACAGGTTATTGATTTTATTGCATATACAGGCTATTTTTTTTAGAGGTATAGAACTTCCAATTGAAATACAACACAATAAAATCGTTTTAATGTCCATCAGTTTGGCATTATTAGAAGGATAATTTTAAATATGATTTCGGGCATGTGGCCGCCGCGGCTGGTTAGAAAAAAGGCAAGTCTAGAGGTCCAATTTTCAACCACTTTTTCAAGCATTTGGGGCTGTATCTCGGCAATAACGCCACGAATGTTGGCTTCCAAGTCCCCTAACGTTTCTGATTTGTTGACGTAGGCGAGCGACTTCACATATCCCAAAGAAAATAATCCAATGGTGTCAAACCAAACGATCTTTGTGGCCAATTGATAGGTGTGGCATGTAGCGCCGTCTTGTTGAAACCACATCTCATCAATACGACGCATTGCATGGTCTCGAGGCTTTAATTCTTGCATAAGCTGGATCCTGTAAGGTCGTAAGAAGAGATCTTTGCGCAAAATCTTCCATAAAGTTGATGGACAAAGCTCCAATTGCTGTGCACAGTGGCGAAACGATTTATTCGGATCCTCTTTAACACTTTGTTCTACAGCGGCAATTGTTTCTTCGGCACGCACTGTACGACGTCTCTGCGGATGTATTATCACATAGAGTAAACGTAGTGCGAAAACGATCCATGGTTAACCGAATTAATTGCTCTGATGGACGATTATGTCAACCATAAAATGAACGGAGCTTGCGGTAAACTTCGCGAACTGAACCATTATTTTTGAAATAAATTTGCACGATTTGCTTGTGTTGTTTATATATCAACCTGTTCACGATGAAATGGCAAACCAAACTGAACATAAATGACATTAGAGTTGCCAGATTTGACCACAAAATGTCAGTTTTATCTCTATTCGAAAGACCAACCTCTAAAAAAACACCCTTTACAATAAC
The DNA here is from genome assembly GCA_963576555.1 of Ferdinandea cuprea. Taxonomy (NCBI): domain Eukaryota; kingdom Metazoa; phylum Arthropoda; class Insecta; order Diptera; family Syrphidae; genus Ferdinandea; species Ferdinandea cuprea. Next base: position 88,700,429 of record OY754958.1, on the reverse strand, counting down.
GTGTTCGCGACACGTTTCATAAAATAGATTAACTCCTCGATCTCCTCAAGCAAGACGTTCTTTCAATTTAGTTCCAGGTCCGCGGAAATCATGCGAGGGAAGAGGCAATACAAGGGGAAGTTTATCGATTAATGAATTTACTAATCCACACTTCTTGAATGAATGTTTTGAAGTGAAGGGTTTCACACTATAATCAATCATTCAATGTCACTTTCTTGTCACAAAAGTTGAGCATTTATGAATTTCTTGACAAAAAAACATCACCTTTTATTATTATTAGCTTTATTAGGTAGTAGAATAAGGTCCATAAAACAACAACAAGGTAGTATAAAATTTAAGAACTTTGATACTAAAATTAAAGAAAATGGAAAGTATGCAAAACATGAACAATAATAATAATAATAGTATTCGCGGAACAATTGTGGGTCAAACTGTGGAAAAACGAATGTTCTGTTCAGCATTCTGCTTGGCCCCAACGGTTTAAAATTTGAAAACCGTTACATATATTCAAAATCTCTCCATCAACCAAAATATACATACTTGAAAAAACTAATAAAGTCAACCAAAGGAATGGCATTGTACCCCATTCAATTTTCGAATTGTGAAATAGTCGCACCTTCTAAAGCAAAGCGAAATTCAATATTTATATTTGATGATATGGCTTGTGATAAACAAAACAGCATTCGAGAATATTGTGACGACATAACCATGGATATGGTTTACCTGTGTCAATCTTACACGCATATACCAAAACATTTGATTCCAGACAATGCAAACATCTCCTTATTTTCAAGTAAGATGAACTTAATCTGAAACATAAATACAACGATCATATAAAAAGAAATATGGCATTGTGATGTTTCGACAAAGCAAAATGGAGAAGTTGTTGGCTTTATCTGGTGATCCAGAGGAGGATATTAGGGAATATGAGGAAGTTGTTGAGGCGATTAGATCAATCTCATTAGTCTAAAAAAACATAAGGAAAGGCTACAGTCCGCATTAAGAAGATTTTATTTCATTCCATTAATTTAAAAAAAAAGAAGTTTTTTTGAAAAAACGCCCCCAAAAAGTGGGCGTGGCCAAAAACTTTGTATGGGCGATATGTTGGAAAAAATATAGGTTAAATATCTTGTTAAACATTTTTTTCGCTTTCTATGAAAAATTTCGAAGAAAACAGCATTTTAGTAAAAAACGCCCACAAAAAGTAGGCGTGGCAAAAAACTTTATATGACAAACTTATAAAGGGGGGCAGTGCCTACATATCTTGTGAAGGATGTAACACTCTATCTCTCTAACTTTAGCTTTAAAACGGTTTTTTCTAAATTGTGGGCGTGGCAGTGACACTTAACCATTTCGGAGCCCTAGGGAATATGTGGTCCAAATTTCAGCTTCCTAGCTTAATTTTAAAGGCCTAAAAATTGCATACGGACGGACGGACATGGCCAGATAGTCTTAGGATTTGGTCCTGATCATAAATATATATACTTTTATGGGTCTACGACGAATATTAAGGGGTGTTACAAACTATGTGTCAAAATTAATATACCCTTAGGATAGGGTATAAAAATGTTATACGATTACCGGAAATGCCTCTGCCGTTGTTTGCGGGATACTATAAAAATTGGAGACAGCATAAAAGTAAATTTGATTCCATGATTCATAAAAATGCTTGTCTTACAGAAATTCAAAAACGTTTGCTGAAACATTAGGAGATTGATAAGGGCAATTATCAAAAGGCATGGTCCATTTTATGTTCGCGCTACGACAAAAAGCGCTTCCTTGTCAATACCCATTTAAAAATCTTCATCAATCAGCCCGTGATGCCGAATGAAAATGCTGTTGGGTTAATAGGTTACATCTTTAACTGGGAAATATTTCAATTTGAGAGCTCTTGTCGATCCAGGATCCGAAGCCACTTTTATCACTGCAGCTGCAGTGCAACTGCTTAACCCTAATACCCGGAATACATTCATTGAAGTGTCAGGGTTGGGAAAGGTCAGCAGAGGAGTGTGCCATAAGTATGCTGATATATCGTTTGGGTCCTTACACACCATATTTGAGACATCTGTACGTGCTTATGTGTACAGATCTCTGACTGGGCTTCTCCCGGCCAACAAATTGTTTCTCAGTGAATGGAAGCACATCAGCGGATCCTCTGTTTTTTAAACCCGCTACGGTAGATCTTTTGCTAGGAAGTGATGTCTATTAGGAGATATTTTTGACACAAATATCCAGAGGGAATGAATCATTACCTGTAGCTCAGAATACTCAGCCGGGCTGGAGTTTACTTGGCAAGGTATCAACTCACTCTTATGTGTCAGTCAAAAGCTGTCTGCAAGTAGGCGACATAGACACCCAATTGCGAAAGTTCTGGGAAATGATACTTTTTTTTGGTTTTTTTTTCAAGATTTAAGATTTTATTATCAATATGTTTGTTTTAGTTATAATTTACCCGCTAAGCAAAGTTCTTATCTGCAGGTGGTTATTTAGAACTATTAATTTGAAGTGATTTTAAATTTTAAAATTATTTCATTAATGAATGTCACAGATTTATTTAATTAGGGAATAAAAGTAATTGCAATAGCCTCAATATTTACAATTCTAATTTACACAATACAGTTCAAAACGATACTTTCTAATCTCTTTTTTTTTTTCTTTTCTTAAAATTCGGAATGATTTTCAAAAATTGAGGAAGCGCATTGATTAGATTCGGGATAACGTATTGCAACGGGTGATCCAAGTAGAGATACTTTTTTCAATAGCCTTTTTTGACAGATCAGTGTGTCGTGTCATGCTGTCATGTTATTTTTGTTTAGTATTGTTTAGCATTTCATAATGGAAAGACTTACGCGTGAACAACGTTTACAAATTGTTCAACTTTACTATGAAAATGCACGTTCTGTGAGGAACGCTCAACTTATGGTCAACATAATCGGTCTACTGAGCATACTATTCGCAACACCATCACCCATTTTGAGACCCAGCATTCATTATTGGATAATATTCGACCGAATAGACCACGTCCAGCACGCAGTGAAGAAAATATAGCGGCCGTAGCTGAGAGTGTACACGAAGACCGTAGAGAGTCGATTCGGCGCCGTTCGCAGCAACTCGGACTGACGTATGGAACGACTTTTACGTCAAGATCTTAAATCGAAAGCGTACAAAATACAGCTTGTGCAACAACTGAAGCCGCTCGACCTTCCCAAGCTACATCGTTTCGCTCTATGGGCTCTTGAAAAGTTCCAAGAAGATCCGACGTTTTCGAGGCAAATTTTGTTTAGCGATGAGGCCCATTTCTGGCTCAATGGGTATGTAAACAAACAAAATTGCCGCATTTGGGACGAAGAGCAACCTGAAGAGATTGAAGAACTGCCACTTCATCCAGAAAAAACAACGGTTTGGTGTGGTTTGTGGGCCGGTGGAATAATCGGTCCATATTTCCTTAAAAATTATGCCGGTGCGAACGTAACCGTCAATGGCGACCGTTAGCGTGCCATGATAACTGACTATTTGATGCCTGAAATTGAAGCTCGTGATCTCGGCGACATTTGGTTTCAGCAAGACGGCTTCACTGTGGTGGGACACATCGCATCAATCAATGGACTTATTGAGAGAACATTTCGGTGAGCACATAATTTCACGTTTTGGGCCGGTCGATTGGCCACCAAGATCGTGTGATATCACACCGTTAGACTTTTTCCTGTGGGGATATGTAAAGTCAAAAGCTTATGCCGACAAACCCGCTAAAATTGGACTCAACGGATGGACCATCTGCGACGTAGCAACGGCCAACATTTGATAGACATAATCTTCAAAAAATAAATGCCAAAGAATGTTCTTTCAAATGATAATAAACATTCTCCATTAAATTTGAATTTTCTGTGTTTTTTTCTTTAAAAAAGTAGGGAACCTCGAATTGGATCACCCTTTAGTTCTCGATTTCCGTAAGTGTTGTATGTTGCGAGAACTTCTAGCATATCTTGGGCTCGTCTTGTGTTTAGCGTGTGGCGAATAGGATACAGAAACCCTGGTCGTTCGTGTAGTGCAGCAATGTTGTCATCTGGAAGATTGCTTTGACATCTAAAATTTTAAGAAATGAATTACCAGGTCTAACAATTTTAATAAGACGATGTTGTATGTTGGAAATTTTGTCCAAGTGAAATTTCGCGGCGTTTCGGGCAGTAATTTCTATGAAAAATCTGTCCGTTATCATGACACCTTGTCCGTTATCATGACACCTTGTCCGTTATCATGACACCAGTTGGAGACAGCATTGAATTCTTGTTGCAATATTTCCACGGCAGAAAGCAAGTGCTTGTGTTTTACCACGATAGCAATGTCATCGGAATATGCATAAGCAGTACATTTTTTAAATAATCGCAAAAGTTCGTTAGTAAACAGCATAAACAGAATCGGGCCCAATTTGGAGCCTTGTGGTACCTCATATCTGATTGTATTTTCCTTGCTCACTATGTCCGACAACTTGACTTTTATCGTTCAGCATGGAGTCAGATAGCTTCTCAGCCAGATTGCCAGTACTCCTCTCAACCCATTTCTGCTGACAGTTTCCAACAGCTTTTCGTGCGTCAGTGTATCGACGCTTTGGAAAAGTCAATAAATACTACAAGGACGTTGTGGCGCCCAGCATTGACTATATTGGTGAACTCACCCAATAAAGACCTTGTGCTCTTACTTTTTTGAAAAGCGTATTGGTTTGGCCAGAAAACTATTTAGTCGACTCACTATCACTTCCATACATTTTTCAACCGCTGACAAAATCGCTATTGGTCTGTAGTTTCCAATGTTATTTTTGATTCCTTCCTTATATATAGGACGAATGATCGATGTTTTCATCAGCTTTGGAATTTAAGACTGACATACTGCGGTTTATAATCTTTGTAATTACTGGAGCAAGATAAATAGCATTTAATTTCAGGTCTACTGGTCTAATGTTATCTGCACCAGGATACATGTCGTGATAATGTCGTTCAGTCGATACAGCATAATATAAACTTCAGATTCGGTTGCGTCTTCTAAGTAAATATTTTGTTGAAGCTACCGGTTCTCATGCCTGATATGCTTGTGTTGCAGGCTCCGCAAATTCATCCACAATTTCAATAAAATCTTCGTAAACAACCTGAAAATTGTTTTTGACAGTTTCATATATTGAGCGTTTCTTTCTTCCAAGAAGTTCGTTATACCCCAGATTTTCCTCGGATTGGATATTTTTTTTTAACTAATTTTTTAAAATTCTTATATTCGTTTTCATAGGTTTTACTCCTCGGGTTATTTTTCCACCTACTATAAAGCTCATCCCTTCTTTTGCAATTTGTCACTATTTCGGCCGTGATCCATGGCTTATGTTTTCGTGTTGATGTTGTTTTACTTGCCTCATTATAAATATTATTAATTTCTTTTACGAACTTATTATCTTAATCGTAGCCTAGATCTCGTATTTGTCGACAAGCAGTTTGTTATTAAAATTGATGTTCCTGTTTCTCCCATTTTTAACAATTCGTTGCACCATATTGCTTTTATATCTGAATTTTCAATTCTTTAATATCAGAAACCTACGTCTGCAAATCAAGTATATAATGATTATGATAAAGCTGATTTTGTTGTTATGAACAACTATTTTCAAACCGTATCTTGGAATACTTTCTTATCCTCGTGTGACATAAATGTTATGTATGAATCGTTCCTTTCTGTTCTTCGGAACTCTATTTGCCTTCAACTTCCTAAGAAATATGTTAAACATAATTCCAATCCACCATGGTTCAACTTACGTTTAATGAATCTTAAAAATAAAAAGAATAAAGCAATAAAGAATAAAAATAAAAAGAATGAAGCTAAACGCTACAGATTAAATAAAGAAAATCTTGAGATAAAGTCATCTGGAAGTTCATTAACTCTAAGAGGAAAACAAATGGTCTTCCTACTCTAATGTACCACTTGAATTCGTCATCTGATAGCAAAGATAATTTATGCAATTTTGTTGCTTCTTTTTTTAAATCGGTGTATTCTCCTACTGTAAAACAAACCATCACCCAATCTAATATTCTGTCAATGTTTGACCTTGATGTAAACATAGAAAGATTTGAAGTTGAGGATGCTCTTTTAAGTCTTAGTGATAGTAAAAGTGAAGGTCCTCATGGTTTCGCTCCTATACTATTAAAAAAGTGTGCTAAAGAGCTTTCTTTGCCTCTTTCTATTATTTAAAAAAAACCGTTGCCTGTGGGATATTTTTAGATATTTAGAAACTATCCCATGTAACACCTATCCATAAAAGTGGTCCTAAACAGAACGTCAGCAATTATAGGCCTATATGTAAAATATCTTCAATCCCAAAACTGTTTGAAAACATTGTATCCAATAAACTCACCTTGTCCATTCAAAATGTGATTTCTGAACATCAACATGGATTCGTATCAGGTAGATCAACAGCAACTAATCTTGCACTTTTTTGCAATTTTGTTGCAAAAAATTTTGATTGGATGTTATATTTACCGATTTTGCAAAAGCTTTTGATAAAGTTTGTCATTGCACACTTATAAATAAGTTTTCTGCCTAAGGAACGCACTCTAATCTACTTAGTTGGTTAGAGTCCTACCTTATTAATCGCATTCAATTGGTAAAAATTGATAGTTATCTTCAATTGCCAATAAGTGTTTCATCAGGGGTTCCACAGGGTAGTCTTCTTGGCACACTTTTGTTTCTACTTTTTATTAATGATCTACCTAATGTAATTAGATATTCCGACGACCGTTTGCTGACGACCTTAAATTATTCCGCGCTATTAAATCAGATAATGACTGTTGCCTACTTCAAGATGATGTTAACGCCGTGGTAAATTGGTGTCAGCTAAACAATCTTTCACTCAATATCTTAAAGTGCCATTGTTTTACTCTTTCCAGATCAAGGATAGAGAACCGGCTATCGATACTCTATAAAATCTAATTTACTGGACAGAGTAGACTCAAAAAAAATGTTAGGCGTTTGAATACCTGGACTTAGGTCATATGACAGAAGTCGATGGCAACACGGATGAAAGTCTTCAATCTCCGTTCCACTACTTTGTTCCACATTACTCCGTGGTGAAGGAGACCAGTTCGACAATCAAGTTTATTGTCGTGTCGTCTTTGGCGTAGCTGCAAAAACTTTGGATGGTACGTCCTTAAATGAGCGTTTGATAGTAGGACCTAAGGAACAAAGTAGTATTATGGATATTATATTAACTTGGAGAACTCATCAAATTACATTTACAGCAGATATCGAGAAAATGTATCGACAAATTCGAATGAGGCAACAAGACTTATATATATATTACTAGCTTTCGTGACATTCGGTACAGCTAGTGCCCTTTACCTTGCGATTCTCACTTTCATCGATTTTTTGGAAGAGAATCCCGCTGGAGCAGCAGGAGTAAGGATTTTTATTTCCTTTTGAATCTTCGAAGCACATCAAAGCTCTGGGAATAAAATGGTATCATATCATTTTTCATTTTAAAATGTATCTTTCGATCTATAGTACCTACGAAAAGGACTATGCTTTCACCAATTGCTCGGCTCTTCGATCCACTTGGGTGGATTTCGTCTTGTATAAGTAAGGCAAAGATAATGATGCAATAGCTGTGGTTCCAATAGTTCCATCGGAACTCAAAGGAGAGTGGGACGTTTTCTGTCAGGAACTTCATTACATCCAGAATAACAAGGAGTTCAAATACAAGGCTTTAGCGATGCATCTGAAAAGGCCTATGGAGCCGTAATTTATTTACGTGTGCTTGATAAAGATGATCAAATCAATATGCACGTCGTAATATCCAAAACAAGAGTGGCTCCTCTTAAATCAGTGATGGTGGTGAAGGTTTCTGTAAGAATGGGTATGTGACTGGACCAAGGGTGAGATGCCGCTGCCTCTCGTCTTGAGTAGGACATAACCTCGAAATCTGATGCCAGCCAGTTAAGGACACGTCCTAACCTGAGCAGACATTGGAAAGGTATCCAGAGGAACTTTGTTCCAAAGACCGAGGTGCCACTGCTTTCGACTAAATATGACGGATCTAGAGGGGAATAACTTGATAAACCCCGTAATTCCGGGTGTAAAAAGACCGTGCCCGTGGAATGTATGGCACAATGCTATGGCACAATGTCTTTTGACGGTCAACTATAGAGTCCTGGAAACCTCTAGTTTCAATTAAATTCCCCTTTTCTGTATGCAGGGGGTGAGTACAGAACGACATCTTCTTCCCACTTACTCGTGGGTCCAAAATGAACGAACCTAAACAAAAACCAAACAAAGGGAAGTGAATCTTCACCACAGTAAGGCGGTCAGCGCCAACCTTACTCTTCTTATGAACACTGAGAAGGTAGATGTCGCCCTTATTCGAGAACCGTGGACAATACTGGGACAAATAAAAGGGCTGAGCTATAGAAACCTGGTGGTGTTTAAGATTAACGCACCAGGAAATAGTAAGACACGTACATTTCATGTATTGTTGCAAGGAAACAAATTAACCTTTTTTTCTTACCTTGCTACAGTAACATGGACCAAACCGTGGCTAAATTGGAATGGCAGGGCAAGAGCCCGCTGATACTTGCGGCCACATATATGCCTTTTGACTCTTCAACGAATCCACCGTCAGAGTTGACCAGTTGGCTGATCATTAAATTAGAGCAGGAGAAATGGGATTTCATGTATTCGACGCCAACTCTCAACATGCTCAATGGGGAAACACCGACACAAATGTGCAAGGTGAGTCTCTCTTTGAATTTATTTTAGAGCATAAGTTACTTACAGCAAACAACGGTAATGAACCAACATTCATTTTACAGAGGGGTTAAAGTAATTGCTTATGCAGGCGATGTTGTGTTGCTTGCGTCAGGCAAATTTCTATCAGCCATAAGCGAACTGTTAGAAAACTCACTAAGGACACTTAACAAGTCAACAAAATAATGTGGTCTTGGGATTAATCCCCAGAAGACCGATCTTTCACAATAAAAGGAACATACCACAATTCGAACCACCAGCTATCGAGGGTATCTCTCTAAAGGTGGCTGAGAGTGCGAGGTATCTAGGTGTTATCCTTGACAGAAAACTGAACTGGAGGTTGAATGTCAATGAACGAGTAAGGAAGGCAGGAAATGCATTTTATGCAAGCAACCGTGTTTTCGGCAGAAGATGGGGACCGAAACCCAACGTAATTCTGTGGATGTACACGGCAATTGTACGACCGATACTCACATATGGCAGTATAGTCTGGTGGCAAGCCGCAAACAAATCAACCAATCTTAAGTTATTGACGAAAATACACCGAATAGCATGCATAGGAACAACTGGTGCAATAAGAACCTTCTCCTTTCCGAGCAGGGAGGAATGGAAAACGAATGAACCCACTAGAATGAAATCTATATCCATATACACCGATGGATCGAAGATGGATTGTGGAACAGGTAAGGGTCTATTATCAGAGGAACTAAACATACACAACTCCATCAGACTCCCTGATGAAAGTGGTGTTTCCCGGGCTGAGGTTCGGGCAATCGCGGAAGCGGCCCGTACTCTATCAATGTTGGAAATACCACGTAATGATAAATATTACCATTTTCATTGCGATCGAAATTAAATCCAACCTGGTTCACCGCTGTCGCGTAGAGCTTAAGGCTCTTGGCTCACAGCACAAGGTATGTCTTTGCTGGGTTCCTGGAAACAGGGACATAACCGGTAATAAGACGGCTAACGAGCTAGCGAGAAAAGGATCCGAAGTTGATCGCGACCTGGCACTTCAGTCGATCAAACCACCACTCTGCAACCTGAGAGGACCAGTGGAATACAAGATCAGAATAAAAGCCAACAGTAGGTGCATATCTCTAACCACCTGTAAGATATCACGAAAGCTATGGCTAGACTATAATAAGAACTGAACCAAAAAACTCCAGCAATACGAAAAAGAGTCGCTGTCCAAGCTGTTCGGTGCTTTAACTGGTCATAATTTCCTGAAAGGCCACATGATAAAACTAAATCTCAAGAATGACGAAATTTGTAGAGGTTGCGGCAATGAAGAGCTCTACGAGGACACCCCTCACTATCTTTGTTATTGTCCGGGCCTCTGTCACTTGAGGAATAGAACACTTGGAAGTTTCTTCTTCCAAGACATTGATGAATTATCAGAAGTCGCACTCTCTATTACAGATTTCCGGAGACATCGGGATGGCTTGACAAAATTGAGTAACCACGAGCGAAGGGAAAGAACCTTAAGGAAAGCCATAATACCGGCATATCCCCCCTTTTTAAGGGCATCACAATGGGTCCACAAGGACCTAAGTGTAGTAGGAAGGAACTATTCCTTCATGCCAACCCATATAACCTAACCTAAATCAGTGACTCTTCCAAGGTTGGAATTGTGTGGTGCTGTGATTTTGGCGACGCTGTTGGATTATACGTACAAGGTTTTAAGGTTGGATAATATCAAGACGCATGCCTGGTCAGACTCTACGATAACCTTAGCCTGGATCACGTCACAGCCATCGAAATGGAAAACCTTCGTCGCCAATAGAGGATCAGAAATACAACGCATAACGAACTGCAACATCTGGAGTCGTGTTCTAATTTTGCAGAACCTGCAAATCTAGAATCGCGTGGAATTGGTCCTTCTGATTTGCTTGGTAACACACTCTGGTGGAAAGGCCCAGAGTTCTTAAGGTCTGAATGGAAATTTCTTACCCCAAGTCAAACATCAACGGTAATTACCGAAGAGGAGAGTCGCAAGATTCAAACTCTTTGTGTTATGTCTCAAGATAATGATATCAACAAATTGATCAACCAACATTCAAGTCTTCCAAGGTCATTGAAGGTTTTATCTTACTGTTTCAGGTCAAGTTTTAGAATTAATGAAAAAAGGAATTTCATTATTGGTAATGATGCTGAAATCTTCTCTGGAACGGATGGTCTATATGAATTATTTTTTCGGAAAATCCCCAGAAAAGATCGATGTAGCAATGAAGATTTGGATGAATATCTTAAGATAATACAAAAAACAACAGCCCATTTGAAGAATTATGATAGTAACTCTCAAGTTAAAGGAAATAGAGGTTATAAGTATAAACATATTATTCAACCTATACTTCATAATGTCACAAAGAAAATGGGAAAATCATAGAACAATAATTTACCCGACATGGCTTATTCTAATAATCGATCGATTATGTACACTGGGATAGCCCCAATGAGCTCATTGATAGATTAAAACTTTTAATTGCATCTCAAAGGGCAGGCAACAATAATCTTCAAAATTAGATAAATTCAATCATAGAAGAACAACGAGAAGCAAACATCGTATTTTATCATTAATCTTTAGCAGACAATTCATTAAAAGCAAAATGAACGTCGACAAGTACGGAAAAGGTTTCAATCGAGGATCTCCTCGAGAAGGATTTAAACTATCATCTGCTGATATAGAAGGAAAATGTCGGAATAATCTTGCAAAGACTAAAACATCACACCAAGCAGCCAACAAAGACGATAATATTAATTTTCAAAAAAAACAATTATTCTTCAATAATATATTGATAATAATATTGAATATCTCATGAGCTTGAATATATTGAATATATTGATAATAATATTGAATATTGATAGTAATAGATAATAATATTGAATCTCTAAAATGATAACATTGATTTTCAAAATAAAACAACAATTATTCTTCAACTATATATTGATAATATGACCGTACTATGTCCGAAGCTATTCCCCTTAAAGTGACCCAAAAAATGCAGTCGTACCACTAGTTTTCTGATATATAGGTCAAGCAGTGTTAGGTTCAGAAAGGTGATCAATACCGCTGTAGGGGTGGTACGGAGCACACCCATAATGGGTAAGCAAGCCGTTATTTGAACCGCCACTAATTTGCCGCATATCGTTTTCATTTCTGTTGCTTTCCACCATACTAATGCGCCATATGTCAGTATTAACCTCACCACCACTGTATACAGTCAGTGTACCATCATTGGTCTTAAGACCCAGGTTTTTCCCACTGTTCTATGATAAAAAGAGCACTATAAGCCATTTCAATTCTTTCCGCAACATTAAGATTCCAGTTCAATTTTCTAATATACGTCCAGATACTTCACACTATGCAAAGGGGATAATTCTACTAATGAGTTTTGGGATCTTTAATTGCTGTATCTTTTACTATTTTTTACTATCTTGTAAAAAGAATTAGTTCCGTCTTGAAATGTTTTTATTAAGACCACAGCTTTTTGCCCAGTTGCTGAGCATCTATAAAGTCACCTCCATAATCTCACTTAAAGTGTTTAAATATTTTTCCTGCACTATTATGACCACGTCATCTGCATATGCCGTGGGACTTTTTTCTTTTCCTACTTGCAAGCATGTTGCAAACCCTGTTTATAATGTCCTGTTCAATGTTTGCATCCATTGGAGCGCTTCTAATGGCGCTTTACTACACGTAATTGAAGGCTCCTTCTATGTCAAGAAAGGCCGCCGTCGCAAACTCACCGAAGTGTAAACTGTTTTCGATTTTCTCCACCACCTCGTGTCGGGCGATTTCAACAGTATGCATTTTGTGACTCGTTTCAAAAACCATTGTTACATTTAGACCTAATATGAATGTCCAATGGTCTCTATGGTTTTCAGCATGAATGATGACAGACTTATTGGTCTGAAACCTTTGGCTGTAATATGTCCCCATGTCCCCGCTTTGGGTATAAAAACCACTTAAACTTCTCACCAAGCTAACGGTATATACGCAATTTTTAGACTGTGTTTAAAAATTTCCATTATATGTCGGATTAATACTTCCGGTGCCTTTTGAAGCATGATCGATAAAATACCATCCGGACTGGTAGATTTATACGGTTTAAGGGACTGGATTGCCCTCCGTACTTTTTCCCTGTTTATAAGAACACCTATCTCATCTTCGGAAAGAGAGAACTTGATGTTCCCGTTGTGCCTTAAGGATCAAGTCTCCTGAACCTCTTGGCTGCTCTCAGCCTAGTTTCCGTCGGTGTTATTTTTAGGTAGCTAGGAACGCTCGCTTGCCATGAAGCCTATTTTGACTCTCTGACAAAGTATTTTAACTATTTTTTGCATTCCACGTACTCTAACTTTTGAAAGCTTTCGCTCTATAGTAGAGTTTTCTTACCTCTTTTCTCTTTGAACCTATTTCCCTTTTTCAACAATTTGGCTGAGCCCGTTAGGCGTTTTGTTAGCCGGACAGGCTTTATCAAACGCCATAGTTAGCATCTTGCTAATTTTTTCTACTGTCCTTTCTAAGTTAGATAAAGTAATCACAGGTGATTGATTGGCGATTTAGTTGTTTTATTAAAATCGTATATTTTTTCCAATCAGTCTTCCTAGGATTTCTTTGGAAACTGCATACCCTGTTTTGGAAGTTCACCTTGAAGCGTATATATCGGTGATCCGACATAGACGTTTCGTCAACTACTCTCCAATACTTTACTTTTAGCCCTTCTATAGTTAGGGCAAGGGTGATATCTACTCCTATATATATGCACCTCCTGCTTAATTTTAACCACAAAAGCGGGTGAATTTCCTCTGTTCTGAATATTAAGAAATTAAAATGATTAGAATTAAGAAATCAATGTCATTGTATGTATAAAAGATTACAAACAAAAAAATAAACAAATATATTAATATTTCTGCTTTATTTTTGCTTTGATATCTCTGATTCTATTTGGTATGATATCGGTTCAAGAAAGGAGAATTTTATCATAGTGCATAAGAATCTATAAAATGCTTAGCTTATCAATTTTTTAGTATTTAAAGTAGTTACTGCTCGAGAGTATTAGTTTCGATTAAAAAACCCACAGATTGAGAGTCTGCTGATCAGACAAAATAGATTGAAGTCACCCGAAAAGGTATATAAATCCAAAGGATAGTCTTTGTATAAAAATTGAGTATGCTTTTAAAAGCAATCCATTTAGATTCGCATCATCATCATTAGAACCTAAGCAGAGAGAGCTGTTGTTAAATATCAAAAGTTGAAAGACGAAATATAGTGGTAGAATTATTAAAGAATAAAAATAAAAACCGACTATAAAAGAAGAAAATGAGAGAGGGCGGGAGGAGTGTCTGCTCACTAAGGCACTCCCCTGTTTCCGGACGGCGGCGGACGAATTCTACGGATGGATCAGTGATCTCCCTATATGAGCTTCTTCGACTTATTTGAAGCCCAGGTCTATAGGGATCTCCAATACTAAGCCAGTGACAGCACTCACATCCCCGAAGTGGGTTACTGGCAACGGAATTACCTCTTAGTTGCCAGTTGTCTTAGCGTCAAAACCAGGGCCTGGTCCTCCAGGTTTGAGGTAATGCCGTCGGGATAACTTTCCGACCATGTGAAAAAATATGGTTATGAGAGAGACAGGGATAGCCTCGGATAACAATTTCTCTCAAACGGCAACCAGACCCGAAACTTTAACGAACATGCGAGTATGTACCTGAAATGTGCGGGCCCTCTACACTCCAGGTGCTACTCAAAAAATTGAGTCTATCTTTGTGCGGTACAAGGCGGACATTACCGCGATCCAGGAGATACGATGGATAGGATCAGGAATTATGAAAAGAAAAAATTGCGACATTTATTACAGCTGTAACCGAAACAACATCTAGAAGTTTTATAAGAAAGCCAAGCAACTGGCTGCTGGAACGCAGGCTCTTCGCAACAGCGATGCAAACCTGGTCACCGACGCGCAGGGAAGAGTAGATGTATTTAAGCAGCATTTCCAGCAGCTGCTAAACGGACAAAATGTAGAGAAAGTGATGGGGCAAGAAGAGAACCCACATCCAGTCAATGAAAAACCAGTCCCTCCGCCCAGTATAGAAGAGGTTGGCTTAGCTATAAAAAAGCTAAAGAACAACAAGGCCGCCGGCGCTGATGGTATACCTGCAGGAGGTTATGTGATGGTAGGGCGCACGCACCAAATCATCAACCAAGTTTGGTTGGAGGAAAGAATGCCCGATGACTGGACCATCAGCTCCATATGTCCTATCTACAAGAAAGGTCTTGCAAGAACTATCGAGGCAAACCCCTGCTTAATGTCGCATATAAGGTCCTATCCAACGTACTGTTTGAACATCTCAAACCTTTCTGCAACACACTAATCGGCACGTACCAGTGTGGCTTCTGGCCCGGCAGATCAACTGTAGACCAAATCTTCACACTAAGGCAAATCCTGGAAAAGACCAACGAGTTTCAAGTCGAGACACACCACCTCTTTAACAAGCATCTGTCCACCGACTAGGACAAAATGTCACTGTTGATAGCAGCAACTTTAAGTTAAGAAGTTCATATACCTCGGGGTAAACATCAACTCTACAAATGACATCTTAGTGGAGATCCGTCGAAGAATTACACTAGGAAACCGCTGCTACTTCGGTTTGGCAAAACAAATGGGTTCAAAACTCCTGACTCGAAGGACAAAGTGCATTCTCTACAGAACCCTTATCCAAGAAACGTCGACTGCATTGGCTCCGCCACATCGACCGAGTGGACAACAACACTCCAGCCAAGAGGATCTTCGAATCCGCCCCCAGGTTCGAGACGACAAGGAAGACCGAATCTCCGTTTTAAAGACCAAGCCATCGCAGATTCCAGAGCGCTTTGTCTGGACAACTGGAAGCAGCATGCCCGGGATCGCAGAGAATGGAAAGCTGCCGTGCCTCAGGCAGGGACTCTTCACGGGTTGGGAGCCCATTAAGTATGTAAACGAGAAGTTGTTGACGAATTGCACATAACTGCTCGAAGACATTTCGTCATACGTCGTCAGACGTCATTAGGGGATTCGATGACTTGTGATACCTTTTCAAAGTATGCATGGGCAGTTCCTTTGAAGAATAAGACTTCGAAATGCACTACAGAATCTATGAAATCAATTTTCAATAGTTCTCAGTACCAAAAAATCTGCAAACTGGTGATGGTAAGGAGCTTTTTTAATAAAATTTTGCAGGATTTGATAATGAACGTAAAGTTCATTGAAAGCATCAATTGTTTATCGTTTCAATAGAAATTTTAAGAAGAGAATGAGGAAAGAATACAGATTTAATGGTAATTGTAAATGGCTGCCCATTCTAAAAGGATTGCTCCATACATTTTTTTTTTTTTGTAATGTACGCGCACTAACGGGACTTTGGATACCCTTCTAATGAAGTGACACAGTGCGGGCTTAGGAAAATGAAGGATTAGAGAAAGGGAGAAACCGATGCACGTTGGTTTTAAATGTTTGTAAATTATAATGTAGAGGAAAAACAGAGCGTGGTAGAGCATTCCACATTCGTATTGTACGGTTGAGAAAGGAATCTTTATATTTCACAGTACGTCCGAAAACAGGCTTAAGGGTAAACTGATGTGCGTTCCTCGCATGGCGAGTATTGCGGTTGAATTGCTGTAGGGGTGCAATGCAACTGGCTATTTCATTTGAGCACTTGTGGTGGAAATACAGATAAAACAATGACAGGCAGGAGACATTACGACGATGACTAAGAGAGTCAAGTTATTTCGCGATGTCTCGATAGCCAATAAGTTTTACCGCACGGTTTTGGATCCTGTCAAGTAGCTCCAAATATTTTATTGGTGCACCAGACCAGATATGAGCGTTGTACTCAAGTTTTGGGCGAATAAATGCCTTGTAGATTACACATCAGAAGGGGTGAAATATTTCTTGCATCGCTTAAGGAAGCCTAGACATTTCGCAGCGTTCTTGGCGAGATCAAATATGTGGTCATTCCAACGAAGGCTGTCATTAACACACATACCGAGAATGGAAAGTCGTTCGGTTTCAGCGATGCAAGTGCCATTCATGGATAATGGCAGAGAATTTATAGTTCACTTCAATGACAGCAGACACCATTGCGTTTTGGAAGCATTAAATTCCACACTGTTGGCTTTACCCCATTTAAGTATTCCGTCAAGATCGGAATTCAATGAGCTCAACATAGGTTGCCATTCCAGTTCAACGCCCGAAGATGAGGGGCGTTGCCCAGGAAACGAATATGTAAAGCTGAGGGTACTGTCATTAGCAAAGAAATGGATTGGATTAGAAGAGACAGACAGGAGGTCATTGATAAAAATGAGAGAGTCGGAGACAAAACAAAGCCTTGAGGGACACCAGCATTTATTTGGTGAGTTGCAGACTTGAAACCGTCCAAAACAACTTGTATTGAACGGTCCGAAAGGTAATTTCAAATCCATTGAAGAAGGGTTACATCGATCCCAAATGCACGCATTTTCGACAAGAGAGCTTGATGCCAAAATCGGTCAAATGCCTTTGAAATATCAAGCGCAACGACCTTACTTTCACCACCACGGTGAATAGATTGGTTCCACTTTTCGGTTAGATAAGTCATCAAATCACCAGTGGACCTGTTGCCTCGAAAACCGTACTGCGGGTCATTAAGAAGTTTCCGCGATTCAAGATATTTCATAAGCTGATGGTTTATCGGCGTTTCCATGACCTTGGAAAGAAGGGACGTAAGTGCAATTGGTCGGTAGGAGGAAGGAGAGGAAGATTCGCCTTTTTTGGGGACGGGCTTGACAAATGCTGTATTCCATCTTCTCGGAAAGAGCTCTGAAGAATAGGACAGATAGAAAAGCTTACGCAGTGGTTTTGCCAGCGTGGAAGAACACCTCTTCAGAACGATAGGGGAAATACCATCTGGGCCAGCGGATTTGTGAATGTTGAGATCTTGAAGTACTCTTGCCACACTACGGGTGCGGAAGTGGATTTGTCCCACGGAGTGTTCTACGCACTCGAGTACTGGGGGAGATAAAGCACAATCTGGGAGCGTTGAGCTAGCTGCAAAATGAGCAGCAAGCAGATTGGCTTTATCCGAAGAGCTGACAGCGGGAATGTCATTGCAAATGAGTGTCGGGATATATGAAGAGGCCGAATTTTTAATATTCTTAGCAAACGACCAAAAGTTTTTACTACCGGAGGGACTTTGTATTTTTTGCCTCAACTTTTGGTCGTAGGAGAATTTGACACGATTAATATGGGCATTGCAGTCATTTCTGGCTCGTTTGAACTTTTTTCGGTTTTCCTCAGTTGGGTTGGCCTTAAATGACCGAAAAGTTACCTCTTTAGCCCTGATAGCTTCTTTACAGCTCAAGTCACACCACGCGTTTTTCTTATGTTTGATACTCTTTATCCTGTTTGGTATATCGTTTCATACCCAGGTGTATTATATTTGTAATCATATCGGCAGCAGCGTCCACGTCGTTATCGAAGAAGCACAACGACCAGTTAAAACTCCTAAAGAAACCGTTTATAGCTTCCCCATTGGCTTTCTCGTATTGCCATACGGTTCTTTAAGGAGCTTGTTATCAGGGTGAGAGGTAAGAAACAAGTCCACAATGTTGGCGTATGACCGCTAATGTCCGGTATCCGTGTCGGATCATTTACAATCTGGGTTAAATTATTAACCTCAGCAAAGATCTCAACATACCTTCCTTCGGGTGTTGTCTGTCCAGAATGTCGAAGCCAACTTGAATTGTGTATATTGAAATCGCCCGCAATGACGATATCAGAACGAGCATGGTGATGGAATCAGACAGCGCATCAAACTCATTTAAAGTTGAATGCGTGTCCTGGTTAGGGCTTCTGTAAATAAAACAGTAGTGAATTAATTGCCAAAAAGTGGATATGGCCAAAAACTGGCAATAACTTTATATAACAAACTTATAAAGGAAGGTAGTTCCTACATATCTTGTGAATGTTGTAACACTCTATCTCTCTAAATTTAGCTTTAAAACGGTTTTTTCTAAATTGTGGGCATGGACGTGGGCGTATTAAAAAAATGTTTACACTTAACCATTTCGGAGACCTAGGGAGTATGTGGTCTTTAGCTTCCTAGCTTAATTTTAAAGACCTAAAAATTGCGTACGGACGGACGGACGGACATTGCTAAATAGTCTTAGGATTCGGTCCTGATCATAAATATATATACTTTTATGGGTCTACGACGAATATTAAGAGGTGTTACAAACTATGTGTCAAAATTAATATACCCGTAGGTTAGGGTATACAAAAAATTTAGTAATAAATAAAACAGCAATACACTTACTTAAAAAGTTCTATTGTGTTTTATTTATATGATCATCTTAAGAAAGATGTAGATATTTGATATGTCCCCGAAAAGACCACCCTCACAGTTACCCGCGAATATGAGTTGTAAAGGATCATTCACATGAGAGCGAACAGGCGAATATTTGTAAATTATGACATTTCATTCACATGAGAAAATTTTTGGTCGCAGGTACCCGCGAATCTGATTTGTAAATGTAGCAGCAAGATGTGTCAATTTTAAAGTTATGTTCGACCGAATTTTTTATTCGCGGATTTGTGGATCGCGCCTGTGTTATGTGGATTGTGAATAAAGAATGACAGTTCGCGGCAAGAATTTTTCAATTCGCGGGAAATTTTTTGTAATTTTAAATATTGCTATTTAAATCAATTTTGACTAATTTTTTTTTAGATAATATGTTAGATCAATTAAATATCAAGCTTTTGTGGTAAAAGCAATAGAAATTTTCTATTTATAAATACATTAAAATTGATTTGTTCGCGATTCGCCTATTTGCAGTTCGCTCTCATGTGAACAGTCCTTAAATGTAAGCAGCAAGATGTATCGATTTTTAGGTTATGTTTGAACGAATTTTTCGTTCGCGGATTTGTTGATCGTGTCTATATTATGTGTATTGTGAATAAAGAGTGACAGTTCGCGGCACAGATGAGTAATTATACAGATAGTCGACTGAGAGGATTTTTGGCTCTCCCGCCTATGGTTTTTTATTTGATTCAAAAAGGCACAGTACTTTGTTTGAATATGTTTTTACATGCAAATCAAATTGAGCCAGCTCACGCACACAATAGCAGTTCTGCGCCTAAGAATCCATTTTGTCAAAGAACTCAAGTTGACATATTAAAAGTCAAAACTGGGCTGTGTCCAATAACATCGTAATAACATGCGACGATTTATAACGAATTTGCAACAGAATAAAATGTTGGTGAATGTTTTTAATTATTATGTAAACTAAAATAATAGTTTTACCAAGCAAGCATATTTTTTGGGTAAAAATTTGTAAGCAGTTGCGCAAGTTAAACATAATCCTCCTCCAAAGGCTATTGTAGAGCTCGTAGAGTTTTGTGAATCCAAAAGGTTAGGTCTAGTCTTGTGCTGTGATGCTAATGCTCAGAACACTGTTTGGGGCAGCAGCAAATGCAACATAAGGGGAGATCGACTCTTGGACTTCATTTTATCGTCTGATATATACCATCAACAATGTAGGTCATCAACCTACCTTTTTTACAGCCAGAAGACAGCAAGTAATTGATGTTATCCTGTCAAACAGGCATTTGAAGTCTATCACAAATAGGAAGGTATCGCCAGATAGCACCTTATCAGATCACAGATACATCGAATTTCAAATCTACTGCGAACTTTCACCTTCGCAAGAGAGGAGAAATCCGAGAAAAACGAACTGGCCACGGTCTAGAGAGGAGCTTGCCAACTCTGTCAAAGTTCCACTCAAACTTAGATCAAGACAGGGAGTGGAGAGGTCTGCTCAGGATCTGAACAACGTCCTCACCCGCTGCTTTGAACTTTCGTGCCCTGTGCAGAAAATCGGTTGCTTAATCGGTCTTTAAAAACCAACTTAGTGTAAGACTGGAATCTTTATCGATCGAAGCAAAAAGTTTTTAAGAGACTTATTCGCAAGTCGAAAAATTACTTTTATAAAAAGTTTTGTGAAGAGGTCGAATCTCTAAGTGCAACTGGTAGGCTTATTAAAGTCCTCCAAAGGAACAGACCAGGTAAACTGGATGCAATCCTTAAACCTGATGGCACGTACACTGAAACTAAGGCGGAGACTTTCAGTCTTCTACTTGAGACTCACTTTCCGGGAAATCAGGTTAGTACGTGTTCTTCAGCCCTTCAAACGACTGTGGCTACATTTGAACCGACTAATACCACGCGGCACAGCTGGTATTTTGCATCGGGAGTGGTGACTGATGATGCTATCAAATATGCAATTGCATCTTTTGAGAGTTTCAAGTCACCTGGTCCGGATGGAATTTATCCAGTTTTGTTGAAACAAGGTTTAAGTCAGGTTTTGCCAATGTTGAAAAGAATTTTCAGCGCGAGCTTGGCCTCTTCCTATATACCTTCCCCATGGCGAATGGTTAAAGTGGTTTTAATACCAAAAATTGGTAAGTCTGACTACACTCTAGCCAAAAGCTTTAGACCCATAAGTCTGTCTTCCTTCTTACCGAAAAGTTTGGAAAGACTGGTTGAGCTGCATGTGCGCAAAGTTGCTCTTCGATCACACCCTCTCTCTGAGATGCAACATGCCTATCAGCGCGGAAAATCCTGCGAGACTGCGCTTCAAAACCTTGTTGGTAGGATTGATAGTGCTCTTGACCAGAAGGAGTACGCGTTAGGCATTTTCGTTGATATTGAGG
Organism: Ferdinandea cuprea; assembly: GCA_963576555.1. Taxonomy (NCBI): domain Eukaryota; kingdom Metazoa; phylum Arthropoda; class Insecta; order Diptera; family Syrphidae; genus Ferdinandea; species Ferdinandea cuprea. Next base: position 88,678,929 of record OY754958.1, on the reverse strand, counting down.
GTGCTTTTGGTAATGCGACCTTCGACAGTATGTGTAACTCAGCCAGACAGCATGGTGTAGATGAAACTTTGGTGTTGTGGATAAAAGCAATGCTAATGTACAGGACGTTGGTAGCGGATGCAGATTGTGGCAAGTGCGTCATAACAGGGGTAAATAGGGGCTGCCCTCAAGGCGGTGTTCTGTCTCCCCTCCTATGGTGTATGGTGGTCGACTCTCTGCTTACGGCTCTCAACTTTCCTGTAAACTACACTTAAGCTTATGCGGATGATGTCGCCGTTCTTTCTGTCGGTTCAAATCTAGGGGCTGTCTGCTCTCAAGCGCAGAGATCCCTGGATTTGATCGATGTCTGGTGCACTAGTAATGGGCTTTCAGTGAATTCTCTTAAAACCACGGTTGTTCTCTTTACGAGAAGGAGAATCATCACTGGTCTGTCCCATCTCGTGCTTAAAGGTGTCACCAGTCCTATATCCGATGAAGTCAAATATCTGGGTGTAATCCTTGATAAAAAAACTTCTATGGTCCAAACATGTCGAATCGAAAACCGTTAAAGCGTTGTCGACCTTCTGGCAGTTTAAAGGCGCTTTTGGTAAGACATGGGGCTTGTCTCCGAAACGGGTCCTTTGGATACGGCCATGATAAGACCGCCACTCCCATACGCATCAGTTTTTTGGTGGAACAGACTTTCGCGGAAACGTGTTCCTGCTTCTTTTGCCAAACTCCAAAGAACGGCTTGTCTCGGCGGCACAGGGGCCTTTCCTAGCACCCCGGGCCCTGCTCTAGATGATTTGATGAATCTTCCTCCCCTTGACTTATATATCATGGGATGTACGCTAAAAACCATCTTTCGCTTAAAGAGAGGTGGTTTTTGGTACCATGCGCACTGGAATTTTGAAGAACTTGCTCGAGAATTATCCTTTGACCCCTGTCTTATGGATATGCCGTCTGATGCAATGACACCAGAAATCCTTCTGCGAAAAAACTACCACGTCAAATTTGCACTGGTAACGGAATGGCTTCGTCAGACTCTGAACCATGGATTGAATGCCATCGTATTTTCACGGATGGCTCCAAAACCGGGCAGGGTCTTTGTGGAATGCGATGATATACGATTTTACTACCCCTTGGGTAAACATGCATCTGTTTTCCAAGCGGAGATTTTTGCCATCCTAATGGCGATGCGCTATATTGTGAACAACAGGTGGAGGGCTAGAGGCATTTGCATCTGCAGTTATAGCCCAGCTGCATTAAAAACGCTTCTAAACCCTCTTACCTCGTCCAAGTTAGTGCTAGAACTCAAGCTTTCTCTGAATTTGGTCGGAAGACTGAACACAGTGAATCTTGTCTGGGTACCAGGTCACACTGGCATCCAGGGAAATGAGATCTCGGATGAGCTTGCTAGGCAAGGTTCAGATGAAGTTTTCTCAGGACCCGAACCTGTGTTGAGTCTGCCTGCATCTTTAGTTATGTCGTCTATCGATTATTGGGTTTCTCGTGAACACAAGATTCGGTGCTTATGATTTAAATCATTAATCTTGCCAACGTTTGACAGACATCCAAGCGTAATAACTGTCATGAGAAGTTTCTCATCGCAGTACATCAGCTTTAATTGCTTTTAAAGTTGAGTATTCTGTTTCTTGTTTAATTCGAAGGAACCGTTGGGATATACATACAAATCTCTCAAGAATCTTGAGCACTACTTCGGCTGTTGCTTCTTTGATTTTTTTTAATCCACCTGATCAATCTTCGAATGCTAAATTTATGGTTTGGGACTAGCGATTTTACTTCTTCATTTCAATATTTTACAGCCTTTTTGTCTTTTTGGACAACAATGGAAGTATCGAAATTGTAAGGTAGGCGGTTATCTTGTTGGGTGGTTTGCCAGGCTTCGAAATCATTGTAATTAAATCAAATCCAGGGCTTATCTTACAGTTATTTTATTTTTTATTTTTTTGGCAAATTCTTTAGCAGTAACTGACCTAATAGGCTTTTCGTCACCGCACATTTCTTCCCTTCTTTTTCTTCATAAGGTTGGAAAACGCCTTCGAGTTCCTCTGCAAATGAATTTGTTTTTTTTTTGGCTGCTTTTCTCCTAGTTGCCTTCTCTGCTTTTTATTGGGTAAGCCTATTTTATTTCTTTGTTGCCTTTCATAGCGATTATTCTGTACATTATTTGTTTTTATATTTACAGATATTGCATGGATCGCGCATGATAGGTAGTTCTATGTGGTGATCAATTGTGTCCTTTATTATAACCGCAATTGCACTATTATGTGGATGTGGGGAGTGATATAATTTATATCCCTGCAGCTTAAAATCTGTTTTCAGTTTAAAATGCGTCTCTGAGATAAGACATACATCTATAGATTTATATAGAGCGTCACTTGCAGCTCTTTCTTGCGGTTGTCAACACCATTTGCATTCCATCTTGTTATTTTTTCCATCATATTCGTATTTTTTGTACAGCTCTTTTTTTGCTCTATTCTTTTTCAACAAACTACATTATGACGTCCATTCTATTTAAAATTAATTGCATTACCTTTTCCATGGCAGTGCTTGGGTAACTTTTATTTGTTTTAAATTTATACACTGGTTTTTTAGTTTGGAATGATGCCGCCTGAGCATATGTCATTTTAGTATCAGTGGATTTTTTTTGGTTTCCTGGACGGTTTTTCTTTTTGTGTGTCCCTCCTAACTTTATGTGCATCCTTATTTACATTTGGCTGTGCTTTTTGTTTTTTTAGTTTTTTGCAATTATCATATTTCAGCGTATCATCTTTTTTACACAGTCTTTAGTGTGGTGACTTCCCACAACAGTTGACGTAACTCGGGTCTGCACAACAAGTATTTTTGCTACATATAGAGAAAAAAGATAAGTGAGTCGTTTCATTTTTTTCTTCTTTATTGTTTCATTTCATAATAAAATGTCATTCGGCGAGCTACGAAAGGGTATTTTGGCGCAAGTAGAGCGCGATTTTGATAAGTGCATGGGTTTTGATGAAAGTACCAAAAAACCAACGTGCATCGACGGCTGTGCTTTGCAATCAAATTGGTATATATACAGGGGGTATCACGATTGATTATCAACAGCATGTAGTAGGCCACTCCGTGTAAAAAAAATTTAACCGCCAACCTTTTCTGGGTCGTATACTTCTTGGCGTTCGTAACATGATCTCTCTGTTTCTCTTATGCATACATACATATACATAGTAATGATTAAGCGAAATACAAAAGCTTCATTACAAAATCCAGTGTCTCTTGCAAAAATTGCTGGCTGAACAAAAGTTTAAGCTGCGCTTTAACCAAAATGCGTTTGTGATCATATCGAGCATTCAGTAACTCGCAGGCCTTGCCCGAATCGAGATGAAGATGCTGTAAAAGGCGTTCAGCGCAAGAATCTGCAAAGGAAATTACAAATTTATTAGACACGTCTCAGGAATGTGTCTATGCGTTGGCAAATTTGGGTTTGTTAGTTGAAAATGGGAATGCAATCCCAATTTACTTACTTTTTCATAAGCTGCCGAGTTTTACTCATAAATTGTGGGAGGAGCGTCCTGGTAGTTCAAGAAAGTTGCTAAACAGAAAGCAGTTTAACAATTTTTTCAAGACAAGGTTTGGGACATTGGAGGTTGTGGATCATCAGCACAGCACAATTTACTTGGAGCCATGGTCAATGCCAGAGGCGAAGAAGACGTTACACGCTAAGGCGAAAGCGACTTCAAATCGTCCGCCAGGTAAGGTTTTACGACAACTGAGGTATGGGGATGGTCAGCATGCAACACAAAGTTGTGTATATTTTTTTGTTCGCACAAGTGCTGCGAAGGCATTTGTCTTTAAGTCGCTGACTGGGCTTCTTCCGACCCATTAAATGAAACATCACAAATTGCACCACTTGATAGGTCCTCCTCTAGCGGATCCTGAGTTCCATGTATCTACTTCAGTCGTTTTGCTTTTTGGCAGTTAAATTTAAGACGCAATAATCATTCCAGAAATTGTGCGAAGAATGGGAGCATTCCAGTTGATTATTCAATACCATGGAGTCTCCACTGGTTTCACACAGTTTATGGATCTCGAGCACAGATGATGAATTAACCAGATAGTCAACTCGAGGGAGAATCTCTCAGCTCACTCCCAAGCTAAGCCCAGCTGAAAATACCCACATATATATTTTTTTTTATAATGTACGCGCACTAAAGGGACTTTGGATACCCTAATAATGAAGTGACACAGTGCGGGCATTAGAGAAATGAAAAATTAGAGAAAGGGAGAGACCGATGCATTTGGTTTTAATATTTATTTATGTTTATAGTGTAATACTAATAATCACATTTAGTGAATGCTTAAATACAAATCTTCACACTTTACACATATCATGTACCAATAAAGAATTTAATGTCCAGAGGATAAAATTTAATGTATGGAAAGCCATGTTTAAGTCGTAACTATACAAGTATAAACTGACATTTCGAAGCAGGTGTTGCCTGTTGTACAATATAATGGTACCCAAAGTAGGTATTTTACTACACAAATGTACTGAAAAGTGCCAGGTTAATAAGTAATAAATAACGATAACAACGAACAAACATACCAACGCACAAAATACCATCAAAGAAGAAAATCTAAAAAAATTGCAACGTCTAGACGCAGACAATAAAAGATCATAAATTTGAAGATAAAAGACCAAACAACACCACGTGCGCAAATAAAGAGCAGGCAAACGGCGACGATGCCAAATTAAAGAGAATAGTTAAAAGTCCATCATTTCATGCCATTGTTACTCGCATCCATAGCTATTAAAATTCGTTTATATTATTTTTCTACTTCATATTTTTCAATTCATTTTGAACTTTGCATAATTACAATATTGAATTTACGGTGTTTTATTTAGTGAAAAAAAAAATCCTCAAATATACAATAATTCTTCCTATATACATATATTAATAGTTCCTACTCGGAACTCATGACATAATTATGCAGATTGATTGATTCGACAGGTTGATTTACGATGAGGAGCTTTAGTTGGAAATCAAAATCCACAAACATTTTCAAGGGACGTTATGACGAAGTAACCTTTCTCATGTTATTTAAATTATAATCGCCAAATTCTTTTATTTGATGGCCGTATCAATGGGGTCACGTATAAATCTTAATAATTGCCTAACAAGATTTAATTGCTAATCAATTAATTAATTAATTAGAACCTTCTGGAACTAAAAATGCTTTAAAAACGCATTAACATGTCACCCGGGTATCAAGAGCAATAATACTTAGTGCTGAAATACCTGCTACTACTGCCACACGGTAATACCTACTGACATCCGAAGGAACCGATTTTGACAGATGTATATCTGTATACCAATCTCGACTAGATTCATTATTTCGTCTGAAAATAACTGAACAATAATGGAATTTTAAAATCGCCAAATAAACTTTCGTCACTCGAACTCATTTTAATAAAGGGTGATCCATTTCGAGGTTCCCTACTTTTTTAAAGAAAAAAACACAGAAAATACAAATTTAATGGAAAATGTTTGTTATCTATGAAAGAACATTCTTTGGCATTTATTTTTTGAAGATTATGTCTATCAAATGTTGGCCGTTGCTACGTCGCAGATGGTCCATCCGTTGAGTCCAATTTTCGATCACTCGTTCGAGCATTTCGACTGGTAACTGGCGAATGACACGCGTGATGTTTTCCTCCAAGGCCTGAATCGAAGCGGGTTTGTCGGCATAAGCTTTTGACTTTGCATATCCCCACAGGAAAAAGTCTAACGGTGTGATATCACACGATCTTGGTGGCCAATCGACCAGCCCAAAACGTGAAATTATGTGCTCACCGAAATGTTCTCTCAATAAGTCCATTGATTGATGCGATGTGTGGGAAGTGGCGCCGTCTTGCTGAAACTAAATGTCGACGAGATCACGAGCTTCTATTTCAGGCATCAAATAGTCGGTTATCATGGCACGATAACGGTCGCCATTGACGGTTACGTTCGCACCGGCATAATTTTTAAAGAAATATGGAGCGATGATTCCACCGGCCCACAAACCACACCAAACCGTTGTTTTTTCTGGATGAAGTGGCAGTTCTTCAATCTCTTCAGGTTGCTCTTCGTCCCAAATGCGGCAATTTTGTTTGTTTACATACCCATTGAGCCAGAAATGGGCCTCATCGCTAAACAAAATTTGCTTCGAAAACGTCGGATCTTCTTGGAACTTTTCAAGAGCCCATAGAGCGAAGCGATGTCGCTTGGGAAGGTCGAGCGGCTTCAGTTGTTGCACAAGCTGTATTTTGTACGCTTTCAATTTAAGATCTTGACGTAAAATGCGCCAAGTCGTTCGGCGTGTACACTCTCAGCTACGGCCGCTATATTTTCTTCACAGCGTGCTGGACGTGGTCTATTCGGTCGAATATTATCCAATAATGAATGCTGGGTCTCAAAATGGGTGAAGTGCACGAAACACATTCCTCACAGAACGTGAATTTTCGTAATAAAGTTGAACAATTTGTAAACGTTGTTCACGCGTAAGTCTTTTCATTATGAAATGCCAAACAATACTAAACAAAAATAACATGACAGCATGACACGACTCACACGTGATCTGTCAAAAAAGGCTATTGAAAAAAGTATCTCTACTTGGATCACCCGTTATTTAATTTGAGATTTTTTTTTTTGGGAACTACTAAGGTGATTTTGACATTTAGTGTTGTTTGATAACAACTTTGATGGAAATTGTAGTAGATTGAAAGAAAGTGCGAAGGTTACTTAATGAATAGGTGATATCGTTAATTAGTAGGATTCTGTTAAAGCTCACTACTATATTTTAACCTTGCAATTAGCTAGTAGTCGACATTTGTGTCTGATTATTAGTAAAGCCCATTATCTCTAGTAGCAACTATCCACATAGTAAATGAGGATAGTAGTGAATATATTCCTATAATATACACTCCGGTAAATATTTATAATACACAAATTATAATTAATACGACAGATGGTATAAACAATCACAAGATACACAGTACCCAAAAAGTCTCCGTACAACAGCTTACTTTTTTATGTAATCGAAAAAAAGTAAGTTAATGTATAGTCTTAGAGCTAAAGTGGCAGCACTAAAATAGATGTGTTGAATTTCCTCATATGTTTCCCAAATTTCAATAATTTTTGTTTACTCGGAATACTCACACAATGACTTTACTGACGAGAGTTTGGCTCTGATGGTCGTCGCGTTGTGTAGAGAAAGCCAAATACTGAGATGAACGTGATAAATCTAGCACCTACTGTAAAGCACGGCGGCGGCCATGCAATGGTGTGGGAATGTATGGCTTCTTCGGTCATTGGGAATCTGGTATTTATAGATTGCACGATGGATAAATATGGGTACTTTAATATCCTGAAAGGAAATCTACATTCAAATGCCCATAAACTGGGTCTTAGGAACAATTTTGTGTCCCAACAAGACAATGACCCTAAGCAAACATTGCTTCGGGTTGCGGTATAATGTTCGAGCACAGATAAAACATGCCGCACAATCACTAGATCTCAATCTAATTGAGCATTTATGGGATCACCTAGAAAAAAAAGTTCGCCAGAATTTCGAGAAAACTACATTATAGACGTACTAAAAAAATGTGTGCCACCAAAAGGAACCGTAGGTATTTTTTTAAACCATGACCACTTATTTGCAAGATTCCAAGACGTGTAAATTAGGTACTTCAGTAAGATCAAATTGTTAAAAATAATAAAGTGTAGTAAATTCCTAGGTGACCTAGCAGATGAAGAAAAATTGGTGGAAGTAGTAATGTTTGTCACGATAATCGATAATTTATAAAACATGTTTCGGTACAGGAAATTAAACATAGAACATGGATTATTAGACATTCTGAAATAAAGATTTTCAAATTTCGGAACACCATGCAAAATAGTAACAGATGGCGAAACCGGATTTTGGTCGATCTTAATTAAAAAGTTTTTAAAAGAAAGTAATGTAGAACTGCATATTACCACCCGGTATCATAAAACCGGAAATTCAGATATTGAAAGGTGTCACTCCACCTTAAGTAAGAATATTAGGACATTTAGCGTAGACAATACCAAAAAAGATACACTTCGTAATAAGGTATTAAAGGCTGTAACTATATAAATACAACCAAACCATTCACTCAACAACAAAAAACAGACCGATAGATTTTATTAACGGTAATATTAGTAGTAACGCATACCTCCTTATAATAGAACAAGTAAGTAAAAATAAAGAAAAGTATATAGATAAGTTTAATAAAAATAAGAGGATTTATTTATTATATATTAGTAAATTTAACCGAAAAGGAACATTCATATCTAAAAAATAGAAATAATAATAAGTTAAAGCCAATCCATACAAAATCGGAGCCTGTTGTTTTGGACAAAGATCATATTAGGGATGAGAAAGGAAGCAAATATTATAAAAGCCAACTTAAAAGAATATATAAATATGAAAATTCGTAATTACAGGTAATTATTTTAACATCATTTACACAAATATTGACACAACGGATAGACATACGTCCGTATTTTCCATAGTGTCAAATTAACATCATGGTCTGAAAACTTAGATATCATTGAGCATAACATAAATAAACTTAATTATCAAAATAAATATCCAGCGCTACTGCATAGTTTCAAAGTTGTATCCCAAGATATTGAAAATTTACTTAACTATCACCATCAATCAAAAAGAGGCTTAATTAACATAGCAGGAAAAGGATTACAATTTCTATTAGGGACTATGGACAATAACGACGAACAAGAATAAAGGCAAAACTTGGAAATAAATAAACAGAACAACGGAAACTGATAGACGGACTTAACGACCAAATAAAAATTATCAATCATTTTAGCGAAATCGTAGATAACATTACACAACATAATAATAAACAACAGCTTTATATAAAAACAGAATTAATCAGATCAGTGAACGCATTAAATCGGGAATTTTCAGATATTGCACATATGCAACAAGTCTTTTAAATACAGTACCATGTTCAGCTATTAAAGGAACAAGTCATTAAAGTAAAGGACAACTTATTAGCAAGCCAATTAGGAGTTTTAAAGAAGGATTTATAGTCACCAGGAGAAATGAAAGAGTTTAACATAACTTTTAAGGAATTACCAATAAATAATTATTATAGTTATTATACATGACCAAAATATTATTTTTATTGTAATGATTCCGATCTTATCTCAAGTAAGTTATTTTAAAATATTAATTGGACCGCTTCCTAATAAAGAAAATCTTGAACTAATAACACCTTACTATAGCGTTATTACCGATGAAAATAATATTTATGAATATACAAATAAACCAATTAAACTTAAAGATTTAAAATTAATCGAAGATAGCTGTACTAAAAATATTTTCAAAAAAAACCTGTAAATTTAAAAATAATAAAGATGTTGAAATAAAACAGCTAACCGACAATATTCAAGTAACAAAAAATGTTCCGTTTACCCAAGTAAAACATAATTGTCATAATTTTAGTATAAACATTAAGGGCTCAAATGTAATACGATTCGAAAATTGTAAAGTAGAAATTAATAACATGAAATATAAAAATTTTAAGACATATGTAAATTTTGTTTTACCTAATTTGAATAATATAACAGTAGGAATCACTGTGATGGACTTTTCCACAGACGACCTACATTTTAAACATTTAGAAAATAGAAAATTAATAGACGAAATCAAAATTAGAAACAGAAAGCATGTGTATATGAACGGCGGAATTACTTTTATAGTAATAAAAAACCAAAAAAGGAACAAAACAAATGTTAAAGTAGAGTTAAAAAATGTTTTGGATTCGTCGGAGCAGAATCTTAAGGGGGGAGGTGTTACGTCGGTCACGTCACTTCCCGCCATTCGTAATGGCCTATGTCCTTTCGTCCTTACTGCATTCCTCTTTCCCTGCGCCCATTTACATTAGCTATTTGTTATACCTGCACGCGCGGCCATTTTTGCGCACGTTGCATTATTTTTGTTTTTACAATATTCATATTTCATATTGTGCAAGATGAAATATGATTATTTCTTAAACACCTGCATTCCTTTCCTACGAAAGGCAATGCACAGAGAAGTGTAATTATTTGGTTATGAATTAGAATAAGTTAGTCGTTAAGTACAGCTCAAGTAATAATAAATAAATTAAAATAAAACAGAAAAGTTTTTTTTTAATTCTACCTGCAAGCAACGACATAACTAGAGTATAGTACCATACTTTTGACACATCAACACCATGTTTCTAGCTCACACGTATTACAGATAAGTAATTTGACAATCAGATAGTGGAAATTTTGTGCGCAAATTTGAGAGCCAGCAAGCGGGTTGAGAGCAAACCCCTATGTTAATCTGCTTTTTGTTCGGTGAAAACGTTGAGAGATTTATTGTTAATCTTTTGTCATTAATTTTGGTTTATCTTTTGGTGAAAATACAGCATTACATTTTGGAAAATCAGTGAAGTTAAATTCCAAATTCGAAAGTAAAAAGAAAAAGGCAAAAACGTCAAACGGATCTTCTCTAAACCACCACTTATTGGTAGGTCCCAAATTACAAAAAAAACCATCGTCGTCATAATAATAAGATGGAGAAAGCACCAGTTCACTTTCACGGCCGATATAGAAAAATTGTGTCGACAGGGATCAGTAAGTCATCAAGACAATCTCAGTCTCTGGTCTCTGGCCGGACCAGCAAACCGAACCCATCAAGACATATCGACTCAAGATTGTCACTTTTTGTTCAAGCGTTATGTATCTTGCGATTAGAGTAATCCAACAACAAGTTGCAGCTGATGTAGGTCATAAATATCCAGCAGAACCAAAGGCAGTTTAGGACGACATGTAGGTAGACGATTTGATCAGCGGAGCAGATAGCATCGAGGATGCTAGCAAAATACAAGATGAGGCCCGTAAAATATTAGGCACCGCTGGATTTAACCTCCGTACATGAACAAGTAATTGCAAGGATCTACTTACCGGCATTCCAGAAAGTGATCGAGAGATAGTGTTTGAACTTCATGTAGGGTCGTGGAAAGGGCTTGATTGGGATCAAACGATTCCAGACAAAGTGTCGGATCGGTGGTCGATATTTTGCCGGGAGCTCTCTGCGGTTGAACACATCAAAATTCCCAGGTTTATAAACGCAAATCCGTCTATCAAAGCTATAGATGTTCACGACTTTAGCGATGCATCTCAAAGGCTTATGGGGCTGCAGTATATGTTCGAGTCTTGGACGAATTCAACAATATCCACATGCAGCTGGTGATTTCTAAAACCAAAGTTGAACCAATGGGAATGGTAACACTTCCAAGGCTGGAGCTATGCGGCGCTGTGATGCTGTCCATGCTCAATTATACTGTCAACGTTCAAGAGCTAACGTCTGCAAATACATATGTATGCATGGACAGACTCAACAACTACGCTGGCATGGATCCGAACACCTGCTTCGAAGTGGACGACATTTGTCAGCAGCTGGGTGTCCGAGATTCAGCGACTGACTAATTGCAGCGCATGCAAACATATCCCCTTTCATCACAATCCAGCTGATCTGGCATCGCGAGCAGTAATGTCAACCGCTTTGGAAGCGCTGGGCTTGTGGTGGAATGGCCTTAAAATCGCAGCATCGAAGTTACGTGAGCGGTACCTGCCGTCTGCGAAAAGAAGGTTAAAATGCCTTAATGTTGCGTAGCGGGCCACGCCGGTGCTGTTGCCATAAGCGTCTGCCTTACGAAAAACATATACCCTGAGCGGAGCAATGAAGTTTTTAATTTTTTGTTTGGGGCTATTTTTAATTTTTTTCTCAAAGTTTGGGGTAATTTTTCATTCATATTGAAAACAACAACACGAAAATTTCGTGCACAAGTTTATAGCGACTGCGGCACAACTTTTGTAAGAGCAAGCACAGAACTTAACGGAGTGCTTAAAGCAGCGAATCACGATTGGGACGGAGTTGCCGCTACACCTACCAATTTGGGGTCCAAATAGAACTTTATTTCCTCTGCTTCCTCGCACTTCGGAGGATTATGGGAAGCGAGGGTGAAATCCGTCAAGTTTCATTGAAATTGGATTGTGAGAAATGAAAGGTACACTTTCGAAAGACTGAACACGTTTGTAGCGCAAATTGAAGCATGTCAGAATTCAAGCCCTTTATGCCCACTGTCAGACAATCCAGACGACTTAGAAGTAATTACTCCTGGACACTTTTTGATCGGAGAATCGCTTCACACTCCATCGCAAGGAGTCACACTTTCAAAAATGAATTACATCGCTAGTTATAAGCAAATTTAGATCAGCGAATATCTGTCGTGGTTGCAAAACTCCCGAAGTGGACAAAAGTAACGTAAACATGAAAAGTATGGGATCTGGTTCCCGTTAAAGACAAACGCGTACCATCATCACAATGGATTTTAGCGAGAATCAAAAGAAAACTTAAGGGCCCGACCCATAGAATCCGTCGCTGGCGTGCGTGCGTTAAAACTTAAAAATTAACGCATGGGCCGTCCCATAGAATCCGTTGGCTTTGACTATTGTGTTTTTTTTTTCATCGTCGATTGCAGCTGTCGGTTGTCACCTCTGTCAATACTGCCATATCAAAAAAATATTCTGATTCCTTTATTTTTTTACGTTCAGTTTTATAATTTTATGTTAAATTAGAATAAATCGTTTAAATATATATAATATAAGCAAAACCATAAGCCCATAATAATAAAAGAATACTAATATAATTCTGTTTTAGTTGAAAAATGAATTTTAATTTGAAACAAAAATAATTTACCACACAATTAACTGCGATAAATATGCCAATATGGAAATACTGACTGCAATGACAAACGCTTTCATTCGTGCTTTTCAACCAATTAGAATGCTTTTCGCCAGACTGTCAAAGTATGAAAAAGTAGAATGTTAGTCAATAATTTCCGGCGTCACCGTAAATGCGTTGTTTATAGGTCACCTTCCATAAGTTTACGTGTATTCTATGTTGCTGTCAGGCAAAAAAAAAGGACGCAACGGATTCTATGGGTTGCGGCCTTTACCCGGAAAAGGATGACCTAAATCCTGTATTTACTTTAAAAACAAAATCCGATGAATATAAAGCGCCTGATTTTGTAAAAATATGCTATTTGCCGTCAAACAAAACACTATAATTTAATTTAATCACCAACGAAGTCAACAACATTCAAACGAATAGCAACAAAAATTAAGTATTGTTTGGCATTTCATAATGGAAAGACTTACGCGTGAAAAACGTTTACAAATTGTTCAACTTTATTATGAAAATTCACGTTCTGTGAGGAATGTGTTTCGTGCACTTCGCTCAACTTATGGTCAACATAATCGGCCTACTGAGCATACTATTCGCAACACCATCACCCATTTTGAGACCCAGCATTCATTATTGGATAATATTCGACCGAATAGACCACGTCCAGCACGCAGTAAAGAAAATATAGCGGCCGTAGCTGAGAGTGTACACGAAGACCGTAGAGAGTCGATTCGGCGCCGTTCGCAGCAACTCGGACTGACGTATGGAACGACTTGGCGCATTTTACGTCATGATCTTAAATTGAAAGCGTACAAAATACAGCTTGTGCAACAACTGAAGCCGCTCGACCTTCCCAAGCTACATCGCTTCGCTCTATGGGCTCTTGAAAAGTTCCAAGAAGATCCGACGTTTTCGAGGCAAATTTTGTTTAGCGATGAGGCCCATTTCTGGCTCAATGGGTATGTAAACAAACAAAATTGCCGCATTTGGGACGAAGAGCAACCTGAAGAGATTGAAGAACTGCCACTTCATCCAGAAAAAACAACGGTTTGGTGTGGTTTGTGGGCCGGTGGAATCATCGCTCCATATTTCTTTAAAAATTATGCCGGTGCGAACGTAACCGTCAATGGCGACCGTTATCGTGCCATGATAACCGACTATTTGATGCCTGAAATTGAAGCTCGTGATCTCGGCGACATTTGGTTTCAGCAAGACGGCGCCACTTCCCACACATCGCATCAATCAATGGACTTATTGAGAGAACATTTCGGTGAGCACATAATTTCACGTTTTGTGCCGGTCGATTGGCCACCAAGATCGTGTGATATCACACCGTTAGACTTTTTCCTGTGGGGATATGTAAAGTCAAAAGCTTATGCCGACAAACCTGCTTCGATGCAGGCCTTGGAGGAAAACATCACGCGTGTTATTCGCCAGTTACCAGTCGAAATGCTCGAACGAGTGATCGAAAATTGGACTCAACGGATGGACCATCTGCGACGTAGCAACGGCCAACATTTGATAGACATAATCTTCAAAAAATAAATGCCAAAGAATGTTCTTTCAAATGATAATAAACATTCTCCATTAAATTTGAATTTTCTGTGTTTTTTTCTTTAAAAAAGTAGGGAACCTCGAAATGGATCACCCTTTATATGAATTTTGATGTACACTTCACACTTAAAGCAAGTGTGAATTATTGTGGGCGGTCATTGCGGTCATTATTCACACTTGCTGTTGCTTTAAGTGTGAAGTGTATATGTATAAGAATTCATGTACTGTGAATTAATTTTTGTTATTATTTATGACCGCCCACAATAATCCTTACTTGCTTTAAGTGTGAATTTTGATATACTCGGTAAAAAACCGATAAGAAAAGTACGTATGGATTAGATGTGTATGTGGCAAATCACTGATGGTCCCAACCACTACATCTGGGTAAAACGCCTTTCAAACTATAGGTTGCAAAAATCATACATATAAATATTAATATAATGCTACTGTTTCAAATAATACAGAATGTATCAACTAGTAATAATTGATGACGAGTATTAAAGCATTTTTTAATTCATAATCAAAAAATAAAACACATTAAATCTTATCAGTACAGTTACAAAAATGCACTTAACACTCACACTTACACCGCGCAAGTTCCGGGATTCAAGAAAATTATATGAGAAAAAAAACAAATCATAGCCAGAAAGATATCTTTCATATATAATTTTTGATGTTTATTTGACAATATCTAAACTCTGATTGACTAACATAGAACAAAATACAAATTTAGCAATTTGGGCAAGTTCGCGAATGGTGGGTGATTGATAGTATGTCTTCCAAGAATTGGAATTGAAGCTCTCATGGTATGTGTGAGATCGATATCGTTTTCCCCTCTTCAAGAGTTAAATCGAATTTATGAGATGACTTCCAGTGAAAATACATATGTTTTCTTCTCCTCTTTCTTCCATGCTGTATTGGAGGTTAATTATGAGTTGATGATATTCCCAGTTAAACGTTAAGAAGTGATGCAATTTTCCCGTTGATGTAAGGTGATGATTTCCTCTATGACACCCTTATTCAACACAAATAATCGATTTAGAGCTCCACCCGATTCATGTATTTCGACTTATTGGTTTTTGGAAAGGAAAGGGAGCGGTGCAAATTATTTGCCTTTGTTTTATGAAATCGTGTTCAGAGATTTAAACATATGTATATTTAATTCAAAAACGAAAAGGTAATGATCTATTCCAATTGCGATAACAAAAATTAAAAATAAGTTGAAACATTAAACTTTTTTTTTCCCGAGGGTAGGTGAAAATCTTCCAAAGACACTATAGTGTAGTAGTGTCAAATTTTTACTGACTAAAAACATCACCCTTCTATACAATGTTAGATACTGCAACTAAGATATAACTTATCAAGTAATTTTTCTGTCACGAAATAAAAAAACTTTTGACAGGTTACTTTCCACTGAAAGATCCTGCATGTTCCGCAATAATGAGGACGCGGTTAATCATTATCTTGCCAAGTCGAAAGGTTTTGTTCTTTGTAGTCGGCGCAATACACTATTCCCATCCAAAATTTGTCGGACTGTACTGTTGATATGTCCGATTAGTCGGTTTCTATGCTTTCGCGAGAAGCTTCTAGTTTCAGCTTCGATTGTTGGAATTCCGAGATCCCTGTGGTTGTCGTCGTTTGATGAGTTGTCCGATTCCATTACACGTTACCCTTTATTCTCATACTGAAATCGTTGTTGCGGGGGATTTCAATGTTCACAATTCGAATTGGCTTCGTCATTCTGGACAGACAACACCCGAAGGCAGGTATGCTGAGATCTTTGCTGAGGTAAACAACTAAACCCAGCTTGTAAATGAGCGGACACGAATTCCGGATATTACTAGGCAAACCGCCAATACACTGGACTTGTTTCTCTCCTCCCACCCCAATAAATACACCATAAATGTATTATCGCATCTAGGTTCGTCAGACCACTGTGTCATATCGGCGAATTTCTCGTACTCCAACCGCAAAGTTAAAGAACAAGCTCCTAAAAGAACCGTATGGCAATACCAGAAAGCCAAATGGGAAAAATTACACGGTTTCTTTAGGAGTTTTATAGCTTTCAGTCTTATAAGGCCAACCCAACTTAGAAAAACCGAATAAAGTTCAAACGAGCTAGAAATGACTGCAATGCCCACATTAATCGTGCCAAATTCTTCTACGGCCAAAAGTTTTTACTGTAGTAAATATTGCCTCAACTTTTGGTCGTAGGAGAATTTGGCACGATCTCGGAGCGTTGAGCTAGCTGCAAAGTGAGCGGCAAGCAGATTTTGAAATGAAAAAATGATTCATAGTCATAGAGAATAGACGTGTTTTTTAGTCGCTCCAGCTTAAATACAATATCTAAAGTTATTTCTTTTCTTCCTTTCTTTGCTTTTAATAAAATCGTATCCTCCAATTCAATTTATACACACAACTAACTTCAGTGCTTAGTATATTTGATTATTGCTGGCATAATTGTTTATTTCACTACCTGAAAAAGTGTTTTTACATGCCAATAATGTCATCGACAGCAGGCCCATCTACGCGCAACAAAACACAAAAAGACGCACTCTCTTTGCATATGGTCTCTCATTCTCCTTCAACCAAACTGCAAGTCAACGACAAAGGAACTGTAACTGTCAAAATCTTGGAAGAGCAATTCAACAAGCATTCAGCATCCAATCAACAAAAGTTTATTGAAGAGATGGATAAGATGCGTATTGAATTTTTCAACAAAATTGAAGAAGTCAAGGAAAGCTGGGCTCAACGTTTTGATAGTCTTAACAATGCGATTTCCAACATAATCGCACGCGTCGATAAAATTGAAGAAAGCACATCTGCTACTGCTCAAATGCATAGTTCTGAGATTCACTCTCTTCGTCAGCAAATAAATGTGCTCGAGAGAAAAGAAGTCGCCTGTGATGCTGTGTTATTTGGTGTACCTGTAATTCCCAACGAAAATTTGCCGCAATTAGTTCATAAACTTTGTGAAACTATAAACTGCAATCAGCCACAGTTGGTTCATGCATTTCCTGCAAAAAGGCGTAATGCCACCAACAACAACTCTGCACAGCCTGTCCCACCATCAATTGTGCTCAGATTCAACTCTTCGTATGCGAGAAATGCTGTTCTTATAGCTGCTGCGAATTACCGCAAACAAAACAAAACAGTGCTGAAATTGACCGACTTTGGTGTTGCATCTAATGGCAGCTGCTATTTGAATGAGAGCCAAGCACTCACGCTTTCTTCTACAGAGTGCACTTGGGCTGAAGAGAAAAAAACAATTGTTCTCTGTTTACACGAAATCTGGAATAGTTTATGCTAAGTAGACGGAAAACGGAAAAAGCTTTGCTATTGAAAGCTCTGAAGATCTTCACTCTATTGCTGCTGGTGTTGCTGCGACTCTTTAAACAAAAATCACTGTATTGTATTCCTATTTTCTTTTTAATTAGTTAATATTATAAAAATTGTTATTGATCTGTTCTTTATTTCCCTCTTCTATTACTTAATCTTTCTTTTTGTTTTTCTTCAGTCTGTGGCATTATTATTTTGTTTGTTGGTTTGTTTTGTTTTTCCATTTTTGGTTATTCTTATTATGAATAGAGTACGCTCTTATTACAGTGTGGATAAAAAATTAACGCACACTATGGTAAATGTTCTTTCTAATTGTCGTGATGGTTTTAAGGTTTGTCATTTAAATGCACGTAGTCTCAATCAATACAAGCTAGATTATCTAAAGTATGTATTTTCAAATTCTAACGTTGATGTTGTTTGTGTTGGTGAAACATGGTTTAAAAGTGATATTTCAGATACGCATTATAATATACCTAATTTTGAACTTTATAGGAATGATAGGGTAACTTATACTTGGGGAGGTGGGATAGCGATTTATTGTAAATCTTCATTAAAATGTAAAATCATAAGTAAATCAGTTAACTTATTTTCAGAGTTCTTAATTGTTGAGATTCATGATGGTACGTCTAAATGCTTGGTTGCGTGTGCTTATATACCCGATCGCAGTTGTTCGCCTCAGCCATTCTTTGCGACTCTCTCTGAGTTTTCTTCGCAATATGAACACGTTATTGTCTGTGGTGACTTCAATTCTGATTTGATAAAAAATGATTCCCGTGCATTTCAAATAAAGGATTTCGTATCTTCTTTAGGACTTCAAATACTTAATACAAATTACCCAACACGTTTCGCTAAGGATTGCATACCTAGCCTCCTCGATCTGACAATAGTATCTGACCCGTCGTATATTCTTCTTTTTGAACAGCTTTCGCTCGATTGTATTTCTGATCACGATCTTCTATTTTGTACATATAATATTATCTTTAACCATTCTGCTGTCCCCTTGACTTTTTCGTATAGGGATTTTCGATCAATAAATACTGATGCCCTTCAACTTGCCGCTTTATCTGCCCCTTGGAGTAGTTGCCGCCTTTATGCTGATCCTGAAGTGAAACTGAAATATTTTCAAGAACTGATTCTTGATTTATATAATCAATTTGTGCCAACTAAAACAGTGAACATCAGAAATAGAAACTGTCCTTGGTTTACAACTGAAGTAATCAATACCATCAAGGCCCGTAACAGGCTTTACAGTAAATGGAAACATAGTCCGTCTAATGTCAATTGGCTTGCGTACAAAAATATGCGAAACCATTCGACTGCTGTCATACGTAATGCCAAAAAGAACTACTATGCCTCCAAGCTGAATACATCGCTTTCCCCCAAAAAGCTTTGGACTAATCTGCGTCAAATAGGTGTTTCCAGTTGTAAATATAGTTCCAAATGTCAAATTGATCCTGATGAATTGAATAATTTTTTTCTTGAAAATAGTTCTGAGAATCTAAATTTTGATTTATCTGAGAACTCTAGTCAATCTTTGGTAAGTGGCTTTGAAATTGAAACGGTTACTGAAAACGAGGTCATCGACTATATTTCATCCATAAAATCAAGTGCTGTTGGGGAAGATGAGTTACCCATGCGATTCATTAGGCAAATCCTGCCTTTTATTATAAGCCATTTAACTCATATCCTAAACCACTGTATTACAACGTCCAATTTTCCCAAATCCTGGAAAATTGCTCGAATCGTACCTGTTGCCAAAAAATCCACTCCGGTATCTGCTGCTGATTTTAGACCAATAAGTATTTTGCCGTGCTTGTCAAAAGTTTTTGAGAAAGTGATAGCGAAACAGCTTCTACAACACCTATCGCTCAATAGTCTTATCTATGAGGGACAATCTGGTTTCAGATCTAAACACAGTTGCTCTACGGCTATGGTAAATATATTAGAAGATATAAGGCAGGGTTTTGATAAAGGACACGTTACGCTTCTTTGCCTACTTGATTTTTCAAAGGCTTTTGACAACGTAAACCATAAAATCCTTTGCTGGAAACTGAAAAATTTGTTTCGTTTTGGCAACAGCGCAGTAAATCTAATAAAAAGTTATTTGTGTGATCGATTTCAGAGAGTTGTAACTTGCAACTCTTCTTCAGCTCTTCTGCCAGTAAAACTAGGTGTACCACAAGGGTCAATCCTTGGTCCAATTCTCTTCTGTCTGTTCATAAATGACTTACCTTCTGTTTGCAAACATTCCACGATCCACCTCTATGCAGATGACGTCCAACTGTACTCATCAAAACCAGTTAATGATAGGGATGAATTAGTAAATGACATAAATGAGGATCTTGCCAGTATTAACTTATGGTCTGTTACTAATGGATTACATCTAAATCCGAAAAAGTCTCAGGTTATTCCCATATCCAGCAAAATGATAGCCCTTAACTGCTTCCCGGATGTCATGCTCTCTTCCAATAAACTTTCAATTGTTGAAACTGCAATAAACCTCGGATTCGTTATTAACCAAAAGTTGTCAGGGTACGACCATATTAACACTGTTATAAGACGAATATATGGTTGTCTTCGCAAGCTTTGGATAACAGCAAGTTTTACTCCAACTAATGTTAGACGAAAACTTGTTACAACCCTAATTTTGCCACTTATTACTTATGCTGAAGCTGTTTACAGTAATATTGATTCTCTCTCCTTTCGTAAGCTACAAGTGGCATTTAATGACTCAGTTAGATATATTTATGGCCTGCGGAGATATGACCATGTATCACAGTATTCAAAAACATTACTCGGATGTTCGCTCAAACACTACATCGACGCAAGAAATTGTATTTTCCTGCATAAGATTATGATATATAAGACTCCATCGTATTTGTATGAAAAACTTAATTTTGCTCGTTCCCCTAGAACATGTGCCCTTATACCATCACGCTGTCGGTATCTTAATTCATCCCGTTTATTTTTTATTCACGCAATTAAATTGTGGAACTCTCTGCCACTAAGTATAAGAACAATTTCTAATGCCACACGCTTTAAAAATGCTGTCCTCCTTCATTTCTCCTCCCTACCTTAAATTTCCATACGTGTTTTACTAACTTTGTTATATTTATCACCCTTTTTTGCATTATTATTAATTAAATTTAACTGCTCAATATTATAACTAAGTACTATAAAAGATGTATATCTTAATGTACCATATTATTTTTATATGAATAAATTGAAATTGAAATTGAAATTGAAATTTTCTTTATCTAAAGAGCTGACAGCTGGAGTGTCGGGATAGATGTTGAGATCGAATTCTTAATATTCATAACAAACGACCAAAAGTTGAGGCAAAATCTACTGCAGTAAAAACTTTTGGTCGTTTGTTACAAGAAGTTGAGGCAAAATTTACTACAGTAAAAACTTTTGGTCGTTTGTTAAGAATATTAAGAATTCGATCTCAACATCTATCCCGACACTCCAGCTGTCAGCTCTTTAGATAAAGAAAATCTGCTTGCTGCTCACTTTGCAGCTAGCTCAACGCTCCGAGATTTAGCTCTATCTCCCCCTGTACTAGAGCGCGTAGAATATACTATGGGACCAATTCATTTTTCCACTCGTACAGTGGCAAGAGTTCTTCGAGATCACAACTTACATAAATCCGCTGGTCGAGATGGTATATCCCCTATCGTTCTGAAAAGGTGTTCTTCCACGCTGGCAAAACCACTGCGTAAGCTTTTCTATCTGTCCTATTCTTCAGGGCTCTTGCCGAGACGATGGAAAACAGCATTTGTCCAGCCAGTCCCAAAAAAAAAGGCGAATCTTCCTCCCCCTCCTCCTACCGACCAATTGCACTTACGTCCCTTCTTTCCAAGATCACGGAAACGCTGATAATCGTCAGCTTATGAAATATATCAAATCCCGAAAACTTTTTAATGACCGGCAGTACGGTTTTCGCAGCAACAGGTCAACTAGTGATTTGATGACTTATCTAACAGAAAAGTGGAACCAATCTATTCACATTACACTTGATATTTCAAAGGCATTTGACAGAGTTTGGCATCAAGCTCTCTTGTCGTAAAAGCGTGAATTTGGGATCGATGTTACCCTTCTTCAATGGAATAGAAATTTCCTTTCGGAACGTTCAATTCAAGTTGTTTTGGATGGTTTTGGTGTTCTCCAAGACTCCGTTTTGTCTCCGACTCTCTTTTCCATTTTTATAAATGATCTACTCTTTTACTTCTAATCCAATTCATTTCTTCACCGATGACAGTACCCTCAGCTTTACATATTCGTTTCCTGGGCAACGCCCCTCATCTTCGGGCGTTGAAATGGATGGCAATGTATGTTAAGCTCGTTAAATTCCGATCTTGACAGCATTCTTGAATGGGGTAAAACTAACGCAGTGGAATTGAATGCTCCCAAAACACAATCCTCGGTATGTGCGTTAATGACAACCTCCGTTGGAATGACCACATTTTCGACGTCGCCAAAAACGCTACGATATGTGTAGTCTTCCTAAAGCGATGCAAGAAATATTTCACCCCTTTATTTACAAGGCGTTTATTCGCCCAAAACTTGAGTACAACGCTCATATCTGGTCCGGTGCATCAATTACATATTTGGAACTACTTGACAAAATTTAAAAACGTGCGATAAAACTTATTGGCGACCGAGACATTGCGAATTCGCTGACCCTCTTAGTCATCGTCGTAATGTCTGCTGCCTATCGTTGTTCTATCGATACTACCATCACAAGTGCTCAAACGAAATAGCCAGTTGCATTCCTCCCCTTCAACACTTCAACCGTAATACCCGACATGCCAAGAATGCTCATCAGTTCACCCTAAAGCCTATATTCAGACATACTGTGAAATATAAGGAGTCGTTCCTATGCCGCACAATACGAATGTGGAATGCTCTACCTCTCTCTGTTTTTCGTGACCATTACACCATTTGCAAACATTTCAAATCAATGTGCATCGGTTTCTCCCTTTCTCTAATCCTTCATGTCCCTAATGCCCGCGCTGTGTTCTTTCAACATTATAAGAGTGCTAACAATCCCTTTTGCACGTGCAAATTATAAAAAAAAACATAAGAAAAAGTTACAGTCCGCTTAGGCCTAACCTTATCCCTTTGTACCCCAAAGAAGAAAAGCATTAAGAAGATGATGGATAGCATTTTATTTCATACTATGCAATTTATAGAAAAAAAAATATTTTTTGAAAAATCAGCTTCCTAGCATAAATTTAAAGGCCTCAAAAGTTGATACGGACGGACGGACGTTGCTAAATAGTCTTAGGTTTTGGTCCTGATCATAAATATTATATGCTTATAGGGGTCTACGATGGATATTAAGGGGTGTTACAAACTATGTGTCAAAATTGACATACCCTTAGGATAGGATATAAAAAATCCTCATCTAAGTAATTATGTGCTGTTTTTTATTGCTTTCTTTAGAAGGTAAAATAGTTTTTCTGCTGATATGACCAGTTAGGATATTATAAGGGGTCAACTTTGTTCCCGAATGGATTCTTGTATGTAAAAACAGCTTCATAAACAATTTCTCTTATATGTTTATTTTGATGTTTGGATTTTATAATTCTTATTAACACGATAAGTGTGGAATTCAATCTACTGGGGAATTGCCTGTAGAAGTCAAGTCTTGAATGCTAAAAATGACTGTTGAATGCAATTTGGCAGTTAAAGTCATTGAGTTAGTTAAAAGACTTACAATAAGTCTTTAAATTTAATTAACTGCAGTTCTGTCCTTCTTTACATCTCTAGGAAATAATAATACGACTACTACTGTCCTCTTCCGCTGAATGAATTATTGATAGGTGCTCTAATTTTCTATATTTTTTTGGATGGGCATGTTAGCGAAATGGTTTTCTTTAGGAAACCTGTGTTTTATTTACGTTAATTTCAATGCGGGACAATGCGTCTGCATTAGAGTTAAGTCTACCTTTTTTGTACACTATACTGTAATTGAACTCCTCGAGCCTGAGGCGCCAACATATGTATGTTGAGTTAAGTACAAAACATTTTCCTTTACGAAGATATCCTGTTATTGGTTTAGTCAACTGAGCATATTCGTTTTTGGAATAGGAAAACATTTCGTCCATGTTATATCAAAAAGCGTTTAAAACATGTGCTCAATGTGTAAAAGTTTAATTAATTCGTCCATCACCTACGAAATCCGTTTGAGTATATTTAGACTTAAATTTATTTTCAACCGAAAATGTATGATAAACTTACTATCAATAAGTCAAAGTTAATCAGTATGATCTTGATTATTTTTCATTAAAAATTAAAACAGCGTACCTTGCGCCTTTTTCGACAACAATCATTTTGGTAAACATATATTTACATGATTTAAAATATTTTGAGGTAGAAAAAGTGTGTGAGTATACTCTCAAGATTCAATATATTTACTAAAACAAATTTATTTAAGCCGTGTTCCTGAAAAATAATAAACTCAAATTCAAATTAAGTAAAAAAATTAAATTTCTTTTAATTTAGTTGTGCACATGATTGATAGGTACATAAATATTAAAACTGATTTAATTTTGGTTATTACCTACCAATAAATAACATTCACAACGCTGTTGTTTTTTTTTTTTTTTTGTTTCTTTATTTTTATTTCATTGATATCAATATAAACATAAATATCACGTTAAATTTATACCACATTTATTTTATTTGAAATTTATTTATTTATAATGCGTACCTATATAACAAATTTTTTGTTTTTCAATTTAAGGATATTTTTTTGTAATGTCCACTTCCTCAGCTTGAAGCATTTTGTTTTGTTGATACTATTTCTTACGGAATTGCATTCATTCGATTGTATAGAAGTTGAGATGTTTTTTTCACAATTAAATCTGAGTTTTAATTTTTTCACTGTCTTTAATAAAAAAATAAAAAATATATATCTTTTATATTCATTTTTTTAATTCAGTTTATATATTTTTTTAACAATAGTATTTATTTATTTATTTTGTTAATTTAGTTGATAAAATTATTTTATTGCTACATACTTTTCATGAAACATATCGCACACATATGGTATATGAATAAATAATTGCTTTGTTTGCTTTTTTTTTATTCGCGATGATATATTATGTTAGCTTAAATAAAACAATATTACTATGTCACGTGACATTAATAAATTAAATTCAGTAATAATAATTTGTCATTTTTTGAACACTATTGTGTGCTGGCTTAAATCATTTCAAGTACGGATTTTGCGTAGCGACCTTGTTATTCTCAGCTGACGAATTATTTAATTTTTACCACAGTTAGTTCTGTTTTAACTGTCAAAACTTTCACGAGGTCAAATTGCAAATATTCGTCCATTTAATAAAAACATACATATCTTTTGTATTAAAAGAAATAAAGGGTGATTTTTTAAGAGGTTTAGAACTTTTTTTAAAAAAAAAACACAAAAAATTCGAAAAAATGAATGAAATATTCATTTGAATCGATAGTTTGAACCTAGCAATTTAATGTTTAAAGATAATTTCATGCAAATGTTGACCGCGGCTGCGTCTCATGTAGCCCATCCGCTGAGTCCAATTTTGGCATACTCTTTCACACATATCGGCCGGTATCTCACGAATGAATGCATGGATGTTGGCTTCCAGTGCGTCAATCGAAGCGGGCTTGTCCCTATACACATTAGCCTTGGCATACCCCCACAAAAAATAATCTAATGGTGTCAAATCGCACGATCTAGGCGGCCAATTGACCGGCCCGAAACGTGAAATTAACTGTTCACCAAACTCGCCTCGCAATTGCGCCATTGTTTCGCGTGCTGTGTGGCATGTGGCACCGTCTTGTTGAAACCACATATCATGCAAGTCAAGAACTTCCATTTCGGGCAAAAAAAGTTTGTTATCATCGCTCGGTAGCGTTCACCATTGACAGTAACGCTGCGATTCGCATCATCTTTGAAGAAATATGGCCCAATAATGCCGCCGGCCCATAAACCGCACCAAACAGTGGCTTTTTCGGGATGCATTGGTAGCTGTTGCAATGCTTCTGGCAGATCTTCACTCCAAATGCGGCAATTTTGCTTATTTACGTACCCATTCAACCAAAAATGAGCCTCATCGCTGAACACAATTTTTCGACAAAAAAGCGGATCCTCGGCCAGCTTTCCAAGAGCCCATTCACCAAAAATTCGGCGTTGTGGTAGGTCGCCTGGCTTTAGTTCTTGCACCAGCTGTATCTTAAAAGGCTTTACGCCCAAATCCTTTCGCAAAATTTTCCACGTAGTGCTGTAACAAAGGCCTAACTGCTGGGAACGGCGCCGAATCGACATTTCGCGGTCTTCTGTCACACTAGCTGATACGGCCGCAATATTTTCTTCAATACGCACAGTACGTAAACATGTTGGTGGTTTAATGTCCAACAAAGTAAATTTGGTGCGAAATTTGGTCACAATCTTCCGAATAGACTGCTCAGAAGGTCGAGAATGCCGATCATAAAATGGAAGCAGCGCGCGATGAACATTTCGAACCGAGCACGAATTTTGATAGTAAAATTCAATAATTTGCAAGCGTTGTTCATTTGTAAGACGATCCATGGTTAAATTGCAAACCAAACTGAAGCTGTTTGACAGTGACACAAGGTACTCAACACACGTCAGCTGTCAAAACCAGTGTTGCCAAAACCAAACCAGCTAAAAAATCACCCTTTATATATAGATATATATAATAAATATATAAAATATATTGCGCATTAGTATCTATATATATATACTCTGCATACCTCTGTCCTCTTGAACCCGCAAACAAATTTTAATAATGGCTTTGCCATAAAAGCCCATGTAAGTGGGAATTATACGGGTAAAAACAGTTGAGTGTGAGGGCGAATTGAGGGACTATCGCGGAGTTGGCTATAATTTATTGAGTACTGAATCTCAATCCAATACGAAAAAGTCACCATTCCCAACAACATTCAAATCACAAATGAGTAATTATGGATCGACTAACATATCCTTTTTCTCCTTAATTGCGGTGATTTGTTTTAGAAAGCTAACGCAGAATTTACATCACACGGCTCTGCATAGGTAGTGTCAGTGTTGTATTTTTGTGTGTTCGCTTTTTGTAATGTTAAGTAATTTTATAGTGATTTTGTGAGTAACATTCGGGGCTTAACAGCAAATCTATTTTCGCTGTATGCCCATGTCTCCCAAAACAAACCAGCTGTTTTGGCACTGAATGAAACTCAGCTTAGCATTGATTCTGATGCGTTGGTACGTAGTGATGTAGCCTTCCAACTGCAACCACAATACCGGCAATGTTCCAATCTGGAATCCGTAGACAATTAATCCACTACTGTTTCGTTTATAGAAGCCGAAAATTGGACCGCAATTCTACTATTAACGATTTTGATGAGCTGTCCGATTCCTTCACGCGAATTTTAACCCCTTATCTATACAGTGATATCGTTTTGCAGGCGATTTCAAAGTACACAATTCGATTCGACATTCTGGACAGTCAAAACCCGAAGGCTGAGTTCTTTGCTGCGGTAAACAACTTAACCCAGCTTGTAAATGAGCCGACACGATTTCCGGACATTAGTAGTCAATCCGTCAACACAATGAACTTGTTTTTCACCTCTCATCCCGATAATTACACCCTTAATGTGTTTTCGCCTCTAGGCTCGTCAGACCATTGTGTCATATTGGCGAAGGGAGGAATTAAACTGTTTCTTTAGGAGTTTTAAAATGTCACTATGCTTCCTCGATGACGATGTGAATGCTGCTGCGAATATGAAAACAAACATAATTTACTTGGGTATGATACGTTTTATCCTTAACAGGGTTAAAGGTATCAAACCCCAGGTAAACGTATGACGTACGATGAGCTTTCGGTCTTATAAGGCCAACCCAACTGAAGAAAACCGAATAAGGTTCAAACGAGCAAGAAATGACTGCAATGCCCATATTAATCGTGTAAATTACTTCATATACAAAAAGTTAGTAGTAAAAACTTTGGGTCATTCGTAAAGAATATTAAGAATTCGGCATCTTCATCTAAGCAGACACTTATTAACAATGGCATTCCAGTTGTCAGCTCTTTGGATAAAGCCAATCTGATTGCTGCTCATTTTGCAGCTTAATCCCCCCTGTACTCCAGCACGTAGAATGTCCTATGGGACCAATCCATTTTCGCACTCCTAAAGTGGCAAGAGTTCTTTAAGATCTCAACATACACAAATCCGCTGGTCCAGATGGTATTTCCCCTATCTTTCTGAAGAGGTGATCTTCCACGCTGGCAAATCCACTGCGTAAGCTTTTCTAACTGTCCTATTATTCATAGCTCTTTCCTTGAAAATGAAAAAGAGCATTTGTTCAGCCGCACCCAAAAAAAGACGAATCGAAATAGCTAGCTGCATTCCTCCCCTTCAAAACATCAAACGTAATACCCGCCGTGACGGGAATGCTCATCGGTTTACTCTAAAGCCTATATTCGAATGTACACTGAAATATAAGGATTCGTTCCTCTGCCGCATATTACGAATGTAGAATGCTCAACCTCTCTCTGTTTTCCTGGCCACTACAACTTGCACACTTGTTCCTATTAACATTATAAGAGTGCTAACAATTTTTGTACGTGCAAATTTAAAAAAAATACATAAGGAAAGGTTACAGTCTGCTTGTGTGAACAGTAGGATACCCTATCCATAACCGTATATGCCGAAAAGAAGAAAGCGTTAAGAGGATGATTGTTAGCACATTATTTTATTCTATAAAATTTATAAATTTTTTTTGAAAAAGGCCCCCAAAAAGTAGAGTCGCCAAAAACTTTGGATGGGCGATATATATGAAAAAATATTGCCCAAATATATTGTGAAACAATTGTTTTCTATTTTTAAGAAAACTTTCAAAGAAAATAGTATTTATATTATTAAAAAACAAAAGGAGGCGTGGAATAAAACTTTATATGACACACTTATAAAAAAAGTTCAGTGCCTACATATATTGTAAAGATTGTAACACTCTATCTCTCTAACTTTAGCTTTAAATTTTTTAACTGTGGGCGTGGCAGTGGGCGTATCAAAAAAAAGTTTACACTCTACAATTTCGCAACCCTATGGAGTATACATATGTTCCATATTCCACCTACCTAGCTTTAATTCAAGGGCCTAAAAATCGGTGACAGACGGACGGACATTGCTAAATAGTCTTAGATTTTGATGCTAGTCATAAATATATGTATATACTGTTAGGGGTCTACGAAGAATATTAAGGGATGTAGTACAAACTATATGTCAAAATTAATATACTCTTTGGATAGGGTATAAAAGCGGGTTCTCTATCACACCGCTCTCTGCTTTTCAAATTTAAGCAAAAAATGGCTGTTTTATTCCCACTCAATTCTCATTTGAGGAAGATTCAGGAATGTTTAGTGCTAATAGCGGTTTAGTAGTTTAGTGCAACATTAGAGAAACGTTGGGGTATTAAGGGACCTATTATGCACCTCCTAGACAATAGCAAATTGTATAGTTAAACTCTTTTTATTTGTGGGAAATTGATATTTTCTGTCTAATAAGCGTTTTCGTCCATATAGGATTAGTTGTTACTTGTTTTATAATAAACACATTTCCTTGCCTTGATGTTAATTATTGTTCTCTGTATTATGGGTCCGTTTCTCTAGGCGTACTCTGGTATATAAATTCCGGGTTCCTTGTTGTTCTCAGTCTGGTGTTAATTTTGAGTGAGTGAACATATGTGGAGTTTATGTTACCGGTCAGAACACAAAAATAGCGCTAGATATCTCTCTTCCTTTTCTCAAAGTTTGAAGATTTAGTAACTTTAAACGGCTTGTATAGGGTGGAAGTCGAATTTCTGGGTTCCGCGGTAAATAACGCAAGAAGAAGAAACTGCTTCTGTATTTTTTCAATTCTTGATATCATAGATTCATACCCAGGACACCACGCATTACTACAGTAATTTAAAAGAGGCTGGATAGCAAAAAGTAATATCCTAGCATATCGAAAACGAAGACATAGCTCATTAATAAATAACAAGAACAAAATTGGGCCAAAGTGAGTACCTCGAGGGACACCAGAATAAAAAACTATATTTTTTGGCAAAGTATTTTTTAAATTTCACATTTTGCGTCAGATTACTTAAATAAGAAGAAATCGATTTTAAGATTCATTTAGGGAATCCATATAATTCAAGTTTTTTTTAACAGAATAACATGATTCACTTTATCAAAACCGTAAGGGAACAATGAACGACGATTTCCACTATAACGGAAAGACTCCACTGAACAGCGCAAGTTAAATAAATAAGTTAACGGTTTACAGGCGAAGTTTATAGAAGATTTGACAAAAAACCTAGGAACATCATCACGAACACACAGAACACAGTTATCATCTAAGGTCTTTATGCATTGTACGATTTCAAAGTCAGTCAGTCAGTTTCGGATTATCACAGTCTGCTTTTATATTGGAGGAAATATAATTAGGTGTCAAAAACTCAGGGCATTAAATAGTTCATCTTCTTTACTTGATACATGATTTTTATACTCTATATTTGCTGGATAATTTGCAGAATTCTGTTTTGATTAAATGTATTTAATCTTGACTTATCATAGGACTTTTTTTTAATAATATAATAATTTGACTTTGAAATAATGTTTTAAAACAATTTTTTTGGTGACGTCTGCAGTCAGTATATAAGAGGTTATCACAGTAGCATTCTTTTTTCATTCTTTATAATAAACAATTTTTAGGATTTTGAGGTGGCGAACATCATTATTAATTTTTATTTAACATTTTAAAACATATGTTCAAACGTTAGTGTGTTTCGCATATTTTTGTTCATTTTAATTTTTTTTGTCTTTATTAAACTGCTTCATGATATGATAAGCTCGTACACGAACATACAATTGTATGAGAAATTTATGAATAAAATCATTTTTCAAATGTTAACTCATCTCTAAGTTTTTAAGAAAATACATATGGGGAAATACATTTTTGTTCAAGATTCTCTAACGGGTTAAAGAATTCCTGCGAAGATCATGTTAATTTCGAACCCACAAATTATTTAAAATCTGTAGTATAGGAGGAAACATCATGTTGGGGACTCTAATGAGAAAGTCAATACTCTCGGTTCCTTTTTTATTTTTCTTGGATTTATTTGTTCTCTTACAAATTTAGTGGGAAAATACGAAAAAAAGAGGAAACCAAGACCAGATTCAAAATAAATAAAATCGTTACTATATTAGGTACCAAAAGGAATGTTTTTATTTCGCTAAGAGAGAAGGAATCAAATGAGAAAAGCCCTATATTCACTTCGCTTTAACTAATTTAATTTGTATCCGTATGCCCACAACCAATCCGCATTTCGCATATATATAGAAAATAGGTGCGATACAAGGACCCATATCGTTTCTATATATATATAATGTTCGTAAATATAAGAAGACTTACATCAGACCTTTCCAGTTACTTAAGTAGAAAGGTATTCCTAAAGCGCAGACGAAAAAAAAATTGACACAGTAGTGTAATCTACCATCTCCCCAAATTAAGTTCTATCAAGTGAAAATCAATGGGCCTTACCAATAAAAAATTCGAATTTTCTTTTGCATAAGTGCGTTTGTAAGGACAATTTTAAGAAATACGTGACTCGTAGTTTGGTCAATATTGTTAATGTGCATGGTAACAGCCGAATTTAGTGTATTTGATCTGATTCTTAAAATCGACGGCAAAGCAACCGACCGCTCTCTTCCTCTAATCTCATGCAAAAATTGCATGCGTGGCCATGTAAATTAGCCATAATTCGATATTTCTTGCATCGAAATTTTTTAGTAAAGTATTTAAGTGAGCTATGAAAAATAAAACAGCAATCTCGTCCATTATCGTGAATTCCAAACAACAAACGTCAAATCGCTGATTTGCACGTATTCCCATGTGGTTCTCAATTTTGATCTGTCAGAACTGTTGAGAATTAGTAAGATGTAAAATGTTAAATATGCATACGGTCTCTCCTATAATATATAGGAGAGGCCATGTTTTGTAATTCTTTTGGTGGACAGCGAAGAAGAAATGAAGTGTGAAAACAAACAATCAATCAAACAATCTTGTGTTTTATTACCCAACTTAATAAATTTTAAATCTCAGAAGTGGGATATAGCCTTAAAATAAAATTAAAGATATTTTTAATTAAATATTAGTGAAAATGGACCAGTTACGTCCATTTTACGAGAAATTAGTAGAATCAAAAAATTTAATAATTCAATAACGAATGTACGTCAACCATCCGCCAAACTATCCGAAGAACCAGCCGCCGAACCATCTCGCCGACTTACTACACTAGCCGAAAAATTTTTCAGTGAGGCATTAGGGAATTAATCCACACACCAATCCGTGATGACCGTCCCGCAAAATCCTGAAGCACTTCGGCTGTAGGAACAAATTGATATTATGCGCATGGGGCGTGAGATGTTGATATTACAACAACAAATTCAAGAAATGGAGAGCAGCCCACAAAACGATGCTCACCTTCATCGCGCCGTAAATTACGAGCACTTAGGGAATTCAGTCAACCAATATACAGAAAGTATCAGTGCCACATTCGCAAGTGGTTTGGGGGAGGGTATTACTCCATAGTTGCCTTCTCAATCGAAGGAAACAGCGATTGGCAAGTGTAAATTACTGAAGAGATGTCATTTTCAAAAGTAATTGTGCAGAAGCCATGGTAGACAATTTATAAAATGGTGACTGAACTTCTTCTACAACCGCATTGTCGACAAATCCGCAAACAAGATCTTATATGCGATGTTAAGGAGTTCTTTAATTTTTACAGAAATCATAACCGGAATTACAATTCAGGTGTGGAGTAAATACCATAAATAAAACAAAACGAGATTTTTCACAATGGAATGACAAACGGCGCCAAATAAAGTATGGAGGGGTTGATGTGTCAAAAATATGTCATTAGCGCGAGCAGTTTTACAAGAATTCCAAATGGCAACAAAAAACAGCTGATTATAGCGAATGTGTTGGGGAAGTGCTGCGAAGTATTGAGTTAACTTAGTTCAAGTTTAATAGATATTTTAATTGAAATGTTTAGAAAAAAATAGTTAGGAATATAATAAATAATGAAGTTGTTGCAATTAAATGCGAATATATTTTGTGTTTATAAGAACTAGTTCTAATTTTTTTATGTGCCTTAAAATAAACATACTTGGGTTGTTATATTTTTTCCATTTTGGTTATTAGAGTGAGATAAAATATATATATTATTTTATAATTGCATGAATATTACTAAATTAGTAATGTTTGGGTGTAAAATGTTTATAGTTAATCGTTTTGGATTAGTTTTTCATGTATATTAAATTCTTTGGTTGCTTTATTATGTTTTTATTGAACATATAAAAGTTTAATATATTTACATACCTACATATTCGGAACGTTCATATGAGAGCGAGGGAGCGAATTGACAAACTGCGACATAATAACTTTAAATGCATTTTTAAACACAAAATGTAGACTTGACTATTTCAATTCCAAGATAACAACGTAATTAAATTTATTTCATCATGTTTAACAAATTTATTAACGTTATTATCTTTGAATTGGAATAGTAGTAGCGGTGAACAAAATAGCAGTGAATTTATGAAATACTATGTTAAATTATTAAAATGGTCAGTTAACTTATCACGCGTTACTCATTAATTGAGCTTTTATTTATTTTACCTACAATTTTAGTAATTTTACAGAATATTTCATTAATTCACTGCTGAAATATTTATTAAACCTTCCGTTTAAAAATTATTTGATTTTAATTATTTTACTCCACATTCGATAAGTCAACCACCAAAATTATTTTATTCTTACTGACAATTTAAAACTGCTAATTAGTTTAACTACTGGCAAACAAATTATGATAACCCTTATTTTATGTTTAACTTGTGCAACTGCCAAAATGTTTACGAAACTGCTTAAAAGTTTTTACCCAAAAAATATGCTTGCTTGGTAAAACTATTATTTTAGTTTACATAATAATTAAAAACATTCACCAAAATTTTATTCTGTTGCAAATTCATTATAAATCGTCGCATATTATTACGATGTTATTGGACACAGCCCAGTTTTGACTTTTAATATGTTAACATGAGATCTTTTTCAAAATGGATTCTTAGGCGCCGAACTGCTATTGTGTGCGTGAGCTGGCTCAATTTAATTTGCATGTAAAAACAAATACGAACACAGTACTGTGCCTTTTTGAAGCAAATAAAAAAAGATAGGCGGGAGAGCCAAAAATCCTCTCAGTCGACTATCTGTATAATTACTCATCAGTGCTACAAGCTAAGTCGAACTGATAAGCCCCACATAATTTGCACTTATATGGGTTTTTACGTGCAAATCAAATGGGAATCACGCACACATGAATCGAATTATATGGGGCTAATGGCCGCCGTCAAGAAATGCATTTTTTATAGCAAGAACAGTTGATGAGTTTCAGCAGATGACACCTCACAACTTGGGTGTGTAAAATAAACATGCACAATATGCGGTGAATATAAAAAAAAAATATTATGATATTTAGAATAAAACTATGTTTTAACTATGTTAATCAAAATAATATTGATTAACGTGACTAATTTATAATAAGTAAGATGATCATACATTTTCGGTTTACAATAAATTTAAGTATAACTTTACAAACACGGATTTTGTTATGGATGGTTATATTGAAGCATTTAAGTACTTTTATGCGACGTTTCCAGTATAAAATAAAACGAGATTAATCACAAAAAATGTATAACCTAGATTTAATTTTAATCTTGTGTTAAGATTAATTATTGTAGATTAAAATTTAATTAAAACAGATTAAAATTTGTATGGTTAATCTTCAGATTTAAAGCTCGGTGGAAACGTTGCAATACACAATTGGGCACTGGTTTAAAACGCTTTTTAATATAACATGATCCAAATCCTTACATATATTATTTTTGTTACGTGAAAACATTTTTTTAACAACATTTGCAATCACTTACAATAATAGTAGTAGTAAATTGGTTTGTTTATTTTCATAAAAAAAAAAATCTGTTAAAAATAGTGGCTAATTGATTCAATATATATATGTAACATAATGTGCATACTTATTTATGAGTTGTACTCAACTACCAAGCATTTTCGAATTTGAAAATGATTAACATATTTCGTAACACAAAATAATTTAAAAAGGATTAAAAATACTTCTTTTCCACTTGTTTTATTATCGATGCACGGAACCCGAATATGTACATATATTCATTAAACTTTCATATGTTAAATAAAAACAATGAAATAATAAATAAATAATAAAACAATCAAAGAATTTAATATACATATAAATAAAAAACCATTGCAAACTATTTACTACAAATATTTTACACGCAAACATTACTAATTTAGTAATATTTATGCAATAATACAATGAAATATGCATTTTATCTCATTTTATTAACCAAAATTGAAAAAGTATAACAACCTAAGAATGTTTATTTTAAGGCAGATAAAAAATAGAGAACTATTTTTTATAACCGCAAAAAATATTTCAATTAAATTGTAACTTTATTGGGTAACTAATTTTTTGTTTCTTTATAAACACTTATATTAAAATAGCTATAAAAGTTGAATCACATAAACTGAACTTCGCAGCATTTCGTATTTCCCAACACATTAAATATTTTTTGGGGGTTGAAAGTGATAGGGGATTGCAGAGTTGACTATCTGGTTAATTCCTCATCTGTGATTGATGCCCTGTCAGTAGCAGTAACTTCGAGTTCCCACAGAATGCTATGCTTAAACAGTTACGACGGCTGCATAAGGAATTGCAGACCACATATATGATGAGGATAAAAGTGAGTGATGATGGAGAAGTTGCCCCTGCTATATCCTCTGTTTTATCCGATGCCATATCTGCTACTGTGCCTGATGCCATACCATGTTGTGGCCAGTGGTATGCGCTCGTCTAGGCTTTTGGCCCTGCTTTCATACCTGTAGCTGGCTATCCACCTTCAACACCAGCTGTGGTACAAACTGCTAGTAATGCTGAAAATATTCCCAGTGAAATATTCCATTATTTGTCAAAATCGGCGCTGGTTGAGTACTACGTAATGAAAACCGGCTTTATAAACATGTTAAAGCGCACTGTAACGCGGCAGGAAATATATCGGAATTTTAGACCGCGTTTATTAATGCAATCCGAGTCTTGTTTGAGTTACGTTGTAGCAATGCAATCCATCGCTGAAAAAGTTGACATGGACGAACAGGAGTTAATTGACACAATTATTGACGGGTTTCCCAATAATACTAATAGTGTCACTATGTTACATGGAGCCAACACAATAGATGGTTTAGTTCATCGATCGATATGAGCAACGCCGAGTAAGAAATATTAGCAAGTCAAGAGCTAGTATTAATATTGCTAAGCCGACGACTACCGCCGCCACCGCCATCGTTGCAAAAGAAGTAATCAAATGCTACAATTGCTCGCAGTTCGGGCACTACCTGAGCACGTGGCTAAAACCACCGAGGCCTTCTGATAAAACGATGCC
The DNA here is from genome assembly GCA_963576555.1 of Ferdinandea cuprea. Taxonomy (NCBI): domain Eukaryota; kingdom Metazoa; phylum Arthropoda; class Insecta; order Diptera; family Syrphidae; genus Ferdinandea; species Ferdinandea cuprea. Next base: position 88,642,687 of record OY754958.1, on the reverse strand, counting down.
ACTGGTCTTGGGGCGCGACTTTATAAAAAGTTTAAGAGTTCATTGAATGCAAAACAAAACTAGATATATATAACCAACAATAAATAATAAATATAAATTTGAAGGACATACATATGCATATGATCTCATGCATCTAAGTTTATTAAGTTTCAAACTTTCAGCGTTTTGTTTACAATATATTTTGCGACCTTATTGATGTAGATTTTAAGATTATTATTTATATTGATGCCATTTTGGTTGCATCCACTGATACGAAATCACACATGCAGACAGTTGAAGAGGTTTTGCGAAGGATATATGAAAATGGTATTGAAGTGAAGCTAAGCAAATACAAATTCGGTTACGATGAAATTAAATACTTAGGTTATTTGGAGAACCGCTCAGATATTCGATTAAGCGATGAAAATATCAATGATATAAAATATTATCCGCTGCCAAGAAAGGAAAAGGAACTACACACTTGTTTAAGTTTATTTTCATACTTTAGGAAAATTGTGTCATCCTTTTCAAAAATTGCTAGACCATTGTTGGACTTGTTACGGAAGGAATCCACTTTTGATTTTTCCGAAGCTTGTATGAGGGCATTCTATGAACTATGAGATCAATTAGTGGCTGCACCGGTTCTTGCAATCTATTGTCCATGACAGGATGGTAGCACATTTCATCCAGTTACTTATTTTTCAAAGTCTACATCTGCGGCTGAATCGAAATATCATTATATCATATCATGGAATCTCTCTCTATTACTTAAGCCCTTTAACGAGTATTTGAACGGAATTGCATTTAAGATAAACACAGACTGCAATTCATTAACTATGACCCTTAGTAAGAAGCAAGTTAACCCAAGAATAGCTCGGTGGGTCGGTTTCAATTCCTCGATTCAGCACCGAGATGGCGAATCTATGGGCCACGTTGATGCACTGAGTAGGTGTCATCCTAAGCAACATTATTATAAAAATGATAGTAAAAATTAATGACAGACTGTTGCGGCTGTAGACAATCATAACCTAGATTTTCAGATACAAGCGATACAGAATTATGATGAAAATATAAGGAAAATACAGAGGAAATTGGAGGATGCACTTGGATCACTTCGGTCCCCTGCTTTCGATTATTTCAAAACGCAAGCATGTGCTAGAAGTTATCGATGCATTTACGAAATTTTTCCGCCTGTACCCAGTTAATTCAAGTATTACTAAATAGGCATTGTTGAGTGGGTGCAGTGGCTGGGGGTTAAGTACATTGGACCACTAAGCGAGAGGTTGCTGGTTCAAATCCCAACCTGTACCACCTGAAAGTTTTTATTCGCCGCTCCACCTCTTGCGAACGTCAGACAAACATCCAAGAGTAAGAACTGTCATGAGAAGCTTCTCAAAAATTAAGTGCCGTTCGGAATCGGCATTAAACCGTAAGTCTCTCCATTCGCGTCAAAAAACATATCTTCGCACACACAGTGGTCGAAGAAGCTAGTCTTTGGGTCCTCTATGGGCCGTTCCGCCTAACGAGGTAGCGTAAATTTTAGAGGAGCAACTGAAGCATTTTAATTTTCTTTATTGATCATTATTGTCAGATTGGACGAGTTGTAAGATATTATTTTGTGTAATGATAACCCTCTGCAGTTTGTTTATAGTAGTTTATAAAAATTGTTAAGTTGGCATTGACTGCATCTTTGCGTAAATGGCGAATGACGGCTATAACTTCCGGAATAGTGAAAGTGACAAGTGCAGAAATTAGAGAGCAGAGTGGCAAAATAAAGAAGTTCAGTAATAAATAAAAGAAATCTTTACATTATTATTTATTTAGGTATTTATTTTCTCAACAAGGTAACGTAAATGTCAGAGGATCAACTGAAGCATTTGTAATTTTCTTTATTGATCATTATTGTTAGCTTGGACGAGTTGTAATATAATCTTTTGTGTAATGAACACCATCTGCAGTTTCTTTATTGTAGTTTATAAAAATTGTTAAGTTGGCATTGACTGCATCTTTGCGGAAATGGTGAATGACGGCTATAACTTCCGGGATGGTGAAAGTGACAAATTGAGAAATTAGACAGCAGCGCAACAAAATAAGGAAGTTCAATAATAATTAAATCTTTATTTTTCACAGACATACTAACTGGTACTACACATTATAATTTATTTAGGTATTTATTTTGTCAATCAGGGAAGGCTCTTATATACTTATTGTTAGATCAAAAATAAATTTAAAAATAAGAAACCAATAATATATCACAATGTTTCTGTATGTTTGTTATATTTTGTTATAATATATAAGTTTTTCATGGCTCTACACCGGTCTCCATTAACGGTAACTGACTCTTTAGCATTATTTCGGAAGAAGTATGGTACAATAACTCCACCAGCCCATAGAGCACACCAAACTGTCAGTTTTTGTGGATGTAATGGCGTTTCAAGGGTCTCATGTGGATTATCTTCACTCCAAATGTGGCAATTTTTCTTGTTGACGTAGCCATTCAACCCTAATGAGCGGAACAGAATTTTGAAAATTTTGTGAAAAAAAATTTGTTTAACAATTATTTTCGAAATAAATTTTCACGTTTTGCAAGCGTTGTTCATTTGTCAACCTGTTTATGATGAAATGGCAAACCAAACTGAACATAAATGACATTAGAGTTGCCAGATTTGACCACAAAATGTCAGTTTTATCTCTATTCGAAACACCAACCTCAAAAAACACCCTTTATTACATTTAATAATAGTTCAGTTTTTAAATTTTGACTAACAAGCAGATCAACCTCTTCAGATAAGATGCAATTATTGCCGTTGTCAAGGTCGTAACATCCTACACAACTACATCTACAATGTTTGAGATAAAATAGTACCAACTTATCAATTTTTAATCCTCACTCTGTATAAATCATTTTGACCTAGTGGATGCATATTGGGGTGGTACGCGGATGGTCTTAAGTTCAATTCCTGGACATGGCTAAGTAATTTTTCAATTTGAATTAAATATATTGCCTCTTTAGAAAAACTTTCAAGAAACTAACATATGTAATCAAAAAAAATATAGGAAAAACATGTAATATGTTCGAATTTTTTTAATTTCGTTAAGATTTCCGTAATAATTTCTGTAAGTGTAAGCCCGTAACGTTATATCTATGAAGAAACTATTGGTTTTATAGAGCCTGTGAACAAAGGTCTTGAGGAAAGTAAATAACGCAAAATCGGTTTCCATAAGATCTCATACAGTTGTTATGGAAATATGGAAAATAAATTGTTAGTTGGGGCATGTAAAAACGGTGTTTATTTCATATCGATAGGGTAATTATTCACAAAGATATTGCACTTAAAAAACAGTGTTCTAGTACTCCCATCAATTGAAGCAGTCGCTATTTACTCGTCTGGCAAGCACTTGCAACCACCAGAACCCTGTCAGACTATTATTTTTAAGCAATTACATACGTAAACTAAAACATACTAAAATTGTAGCCTGTTTAAGCAAGTTTTTTTCACTCATTTTTTGCAATTTAAAAAATCCGGTACATAGTGACGCAACCACCAAATTACTGCCAGGCCGTTATTTTCTTGATTTTTAGGGAAAAAATTACAAGTCAAGAAATTGTTATCCTTGTAAAAACATGTTAAGGTGCTTGTTCAAACTTGTCATCCGGATGACATCCTGACGTCACTATGACGTAGAATTTATCTTAAAGTGTTCATCCCGTCTGAAATAAAGAAAGTGCATGGTGGAAGGGATACATCCCAGAATAAAAACGATATAAAATGGGACGGATCGAAAAGAAGCAACAGAATACGTTTAACACCAATATTAACAAAGTCGCAGCCACGCATAGAGACAGCGAGCCCTAGAGTCAATAAATTATTATAATAATACATATAATACAACCTTTTAATTAAATAAACGGTTCTCCCGGTTTCGACTCTTCTCCTTACAAAAGAGGGAAAGCAGGGCGAAATACCGGTTATAACATTGGTGGCAGCGGTGGGATCCACGTGAAAAGGATGACCTTTACCAAATACGAGTCAATTCTGAACTCGACGCGTACTGGAGCTATACACCAGTACACCAAACTTAAAAGGCAAAGTAGGAATACACAAGTCCCAAAATCAGTGAGAACTGGCGAATTCTCACAGAGAGCCGCAGGAGGCAAACATTTGGGCAGTGAAAAGACCAGTCTGTAACTACAGCTTTTAGGGTGTAAAGCCTGCCTGACAATAGGCAGCAGCAGAAGCAGTACCAACTAGAGCAGCAGAAGACGAGCAACAAGAAACGGGTACATCAGTGCGAGAAAAGAAAAAGTAGAACTTAGCTTGTAAATTTTTAGTTTGTATATACATACACCTTTTTTATACTTAACCGTCTTTGCACAAAATACCAACATTTTCACCCGATGCAACGTCCCGTATTAAGAGCTTTAAAAAGACCCACCTCTTTTCGCTTCAAAGAATATGGTGACAAGCTCTCGCACTTACTTCTGGCTCTCGATTCGGCTACATACGATAGCTCCGATGAGAAAGCCGTTCAAGAGTTTTAAATAATAGACAATCACAAACAATGTCGGCAAAGTACATTTAAGGATGCAATCAAGAATTCCATAAGGTAGGCCACACTTCGGAGCAATGTAATCTGCAAATAGTTAGATGCAGTTACTGCGACAAGCGCTATCATACGGAAAACGAGTTCCGACTGAAAATGTCTCACTTATGACCAAACACCCATCTAGAAATCGGAATAATCGCCAACCAAATTAAAACTGACAAGTCAAGTTCTCCCCGACAGACAATTCAAACCGAGGTACACCGTCAGTAAACTTTACTGTACATATATTGATTATTAAATTATTCAATGATACGCATCCCTTTCGAAGATGGAAAGTACAGGGATCTAGTTATAGATACTGGAGCCGAAATCAGCATAATACGAAGCCCACCAGTTCGAGTGGGAAAAGGTGATTAGGTCCAACATGACTACTGAAACGATAAAACCCTTAGCAGAGCATAAGACCGAGAAGTCTATTATACTAAAACGAAGAAGCCAACAAATAGTCGACCCTCAGAAATAGTAATCCAAAAAAGGAACAAATTATTCCAGGGGTTTAGGATTAAAATACTTTTGATGAACACATCAGAAAGGGATCAAAAAATTGTGTGTATTAATTTTTTGATCCCTTTCTGATGAATTAACTTAGAATGGGAAGAAATTAATAATTTCGATATAGTGAAAAGAGAACGTTTTAAAAACCCCGTAAAAAGGCGTTTAAGTAAATTAAGACATTAATCGGATTAGATCACTGCAACCCCGCAGAAAAAGAGTCTATTCTTAAAATCTGTCGTGAGTACAACGAACTTTTCTATGCGGAGGGCGACACATACTCACTCTATAGTACACAAGGTGATAATTGAAGCAGGTAAGCTACCCTTATTTACAAGACCTAATCGACTCTCTGAAAGCCAAAGGGATAAAATTCACAAACAAATCAAGGAAATGCTGGAAGACGGCAAAGTACAGCCAAGCTATAGTCCATGGAATTCCTCCCTTCTTTTAGTCCCCAAGAAGTCTGAAAAGATGGATCAAAACGTTGGAGGGTTGAGCCGATTTTAGGAAATTGAATGAACTAACACTCGAAGATGCCTATCCGCTACCAAATATTACTGACATTCTCGACCAGCTTGGGAAATCAATCTACTTTAGTACATTTGACCTGGCAAAAGGTTTCCATCAGTTCCTGAAGGTAAAACGGCTTTCAGTACTCCGTTTGGACGTTATGAGTACAATCACATGCCATTTGGACTAAAAAAACATATCAACAACATTTCAGAAGTTAATGAATAATGTTTATATGAAACCAGAAGGCATCGAATGTTTTGTGTATATAGATGAAATAGTTATCTATAGCTACGGTCTACACAATCATAACACACAGCTTATCAAGGTTCCCAAATGTTTTCGAGACCACCATCTAAAGTTACAACCAGACAAGTGTCAACTTATCAAACGCCGCCGGCCTTTATTTCGTTTTCAAAATTCTTAATGATTGGCGGTTTCGTGGTGGATTTTATGGTTACGGAATATGGGGGGCATGCTGCCCCCTGCAACCCCCCGCTCAGTTTCGCTGTTAGAGTTGTAATACACGCGAGGTTCACTGAACAGAAACCCATATATCTAATATAACTATGACAACTACGCTAACGAACTCAAACAACATTTCAGAAGTTAATGGATAATGTTTAAATGAAACCAGAAGGCATCGAATGTTTTGTGTATATAGATGAAATAGTTATCTATAGCTACGGTCTACACAATCATAACACACAGCTTATCAAGGTTCCCAAATGTCTTCGAGACCACCATCTAAAGTTACAACCTGACAAGTGTCAACTTATCAAACGCCGCCGGCCTTTATTTCGTTTTCAAAATTCTTAATGATTGGCGGTTTCGTGGTGGATTTCATGGTTACGGAATATGGGGGGCATGCTGCCCCCTGCAACCCCCCGCTCAGTTTCGCTGTTAGAGTTATAATACACGCGAGGTTCACTGAACAGAAAGCCATATATCTAATATAACTATGACAACTACGCTAACGAACTCAAAGCTCGATTGCAGCATGGCACAAAAGAAGAAGCTACAATACGACAAAACAGCAATACCAAGAGATTTAATCTAGGTGAAAAAAATTCTCATAAGGAACCAGACGAGACAGAACAATCTCTCTACTCTATGGGAAGGACCATACGACTAACGAAAATCCTCTCTGATGAAAACACAGTAGTACAGATCGGAAGAAAATCGAAACTATTACACAACAACAATATACAACACTTACAAAATTAGCATTTTCTCACGAACAAAAAACTTTTTACATAAAGGAGGCAATATATTACACGCCAGACTCAAATTGGACATTGGAACACAACGGTCACCAAAATTATTTAGATGGGGATACCCCCCTTGTGTCTTCCATGCAATCCGCAATATATGTACACCTCGATGATAAGAGAATGCACATAAGATACATACAACTACTCTCGCGGAACCTTTGTCAATGGACAAAAAGGCTGATCCCCGATACAATAGAGGAACCCTATTTCGGAGATATAGTAATTTTCTGGATGGAGACTGAATAAATCGGGCTTTAATGATCTTGCACTTATTTAAAATTTAAAATGAATAACTTAAACTATGTAAGTGATTTAACTGACGACTTTTCTGCCCTTGACCCAAGTAGTAACAACCCTGATTCTATCTTTACATCTAGATCATACTGTGATAACAAATTTTGTATTGTCCATTGTCCAAGAAGTTTTGTGTGTCAATTTTGTAAGTGCGTATTCTTAAAAGTTTCTATTGCAGTTAACAGTGAAGTCTTCGTTTTCTTATGTGTCTATAGGCTGCATATGTTTAATGTGTCGATATTTATGAAAGAATTTTCAGATCTTTTAACAAAATATAAAGCAAATTATGTAATTGTTGCTGGTGATTTCAACATTAACAATTTAGAGAGCAGCGAAACTGTTTCAACTTATTTAGCCTCATTAGCTGCCCATGGACTTGTTTCCTCTATAATGAGCCTACCAGAATTGTTTCAGGTAGATGTTTGGATCATATATATGGGCGATTCAAATGTGCTTTTTCTAATAGATGTGAGAAATGTGTTTTTAATTTTATGATCACTGATCATTGTATGGAAGGCCTCCGTGTAGAAACGTTTAACAGGAAAAATAGCAATTATTCAAAACCATTGAACAAAATTATGGAAATTAACTTCATTAAACTCAGAAACAATCTGATATCTAAGTTTTAGGATGACGACTATTCTTGTAGTGATGTTTCTATATCCTACACAACATTTATTAATTGCCTTAAGAAGCATATATATAATAGTTACTATTTCGTACCTTTGAAAAAATTGAGAAAGAATAAAGTCAATGCAATCGTAATAACAGTAATGATGCTCCCAAGGATATTGTTGAACCTGTACAAAATAAGTTTCTTGACGTAACAGCTAACGCTGCTACTGTAATTGAATCTATTCCAAGACCTTAAAATGTTTCTATTTCCCGCTTAATACACACTACTTCCTGTACTTCCTGTGCTTATGTTCTGAATCTTTTTTTTTCGAATACACTTGTTCCAAATGAGTTTTGAATTAAATGCACGAAAATTAGCAAACCTCACAGATAATATTCCGCTGGTCACTACTTTGAATTAATTTTAAATAGTGATGTATGACCCCAAAACACCCTAGTTCAAGAATTCAACCCTCGTTATTCTTAAAAACACAACTTAGACCATTCCTCCGCTTTAAAAAAACTAAAAAGGCTGTCCTTATACTATTAAAATATAAGTGGACTCCGCTCAAACACCACTGAAATTCACTTAAACTCCCAATTCCTTAGTTATGACATCTTCTCCTTGACTGAAACATGGCTCAATGTCCAGTATTCTGGACACGGAACTATTTAATCCTGAGTTTTCAGTTTATAGAAATGATCGTCATATGAATGATCTTAATGCGATGGGAGAAGGTGTCTTGATTGCCGTTTGTTCTGATCCTGAGTCATGTAAGACATGTATATTGAACTCATTTGTATAAAAATCACATTGAAGAATAAATATTTATATATGGTTAATGCGTACATGCCGTCGTATCGTCTCCGCTCTTTGTACTCTGAGTTGTCTTTGGTAATTGACCATATTTTTGGGATGGGAATTTTCTGAGGATGAATCTCATTTATACCCTCTATCGACTCTGTACAACAAGAGCTATTGCTGCTTGATAACATTTTATCTTTTGACTTATAGCAAACTAGCTGTATAAACAACTTAAAAAATCGAATTCCCGATATAGTCTTTTCTTCCGACGCTGTTAGTACTGTAGTTGTAGGATCTCACTCCAGAATTACTAACATAGAGAAATATCATCCTCCCCTGGATGTTTTTATTGACATAGGCGGTCACTTGTACGAAAATAGTAATTCGTATGATCGTTCGCATTCTTTTGAGTTTCGGAAAGCTAATTTTCATATGTAGAAATAACAAAATTTGACTTAAATTTTTCTCTTCTTCCAAATATTGACGATGCAGTAGAATACTGCATTTAGTGACTCATCTCTACACAATGATAAGCAATTTAGTAACTTTAATAATTGTGCCCACATATCTTCTTGTAATTTTTCATTTGATTTGGATACAATTTCAAGATTTGTCTCCTCTTTAAATAACGACTTCTCGTCCGGTCCCGATGGGATTGCACCGATTGCTCTTAATAAATGTTGTCAAGCCCTTGGTCCACATTCTAAAGAACTTGTTGTATTTGTCCATAAGTTCAGGCAAATTTCCCAATTTGTGGAAAAGCGCGTATGTCGCACCTGTATTTAAAAATGGTGTAAGGGGTAATATTACTAATTATAGACCAATCTCAAAGCTTTCATGTATTCCAAAGCTATTTGAGCAAATTATCTGCGAAAACTTAATATTTATATGACGCAATGTGATTTGTAATGAACAGCATGGTTTTGAACAAAAATCTGTACATTATTGTCATAAATCTGTTACTTTTCCTGAACATAGGCCCTACAGTGCTTGACGTGTGTCTGCTGAGGTGCGCGACTAAGTCTTCCAAACTCCTAGTGCTCCAAGGAGTAAACCCGCAGAACAAAATCACACAAACCCTAATTTAGGGTGCTTCAGGTAGTAAACTCGCAGAATCAAATCCCACTTTTAAGCTTAGGTGTTGACGTACCAGTGCTGCATGGTCAGTAAGTGGTTAAGGAGAACTTGCCCGCGAACGGTCCCCTCCGTTGCCTAGGCAAGGTCGGTTGTATAAGTGCCTTATCCCGGTAAGTCGGCTCTGCCGGGATGGACTTCCGCTTCCGGATGAACTTAAATAAACACAAAAACACAAAACCAGAAAAAGAAAAAAAAAGGAAATGGAGATGGAGATGGAAGGAAGACTGCCGTATCCTGGCACGTCTTCGGAAGAGGAGCTCTTGGCCTCTAGCCAGAAGACAATAGCGAAAGCCTCTGGCCCTATAGGTATAGGGCTCATCACCACGGACGATCAACCAACTACGTTCAAAGGGTCGGAAGCTAAGGCCACCAAATATAGCGCTCAAAAATAACAATATCATCCAATGCGGCCAAAAATACCAGCCAAGGGCCAGGTATAAAAAAGCCCAAGAACAATACATCCCCTGGCACCCATTCGAAGGCTAGGTACAATATGGCCCTACATATCTTTGACAAGATTGCCAAGAATGAAGCGTCTGGTACAGCGCACGAAAAGGACCAGGCGGTTAGGGTAAGGTACCAAGCGGTGGTGGACGAGTTCGTCAAACAATAAAGAGTGCCTGGGAGCACTTGATAAGGCAGACCACAATCTCAGATTTGGCATAAGGTTTGCCAAACTGAAGATCTTCCGATCAACAGGCCCAGTAGACGACGTAGACGACGTTGTCTCAACCAACAAGCTGTTGGCAATAGCCGAACTCCTAGACAACAATTATAACCATAACACGGGTAAGCCAAGGTCATACATTTTAGTAAAAAAATACATTTACGCTTTTCTCTGTCCCAACCTTAGCTCCAACGATATTACCGTGGTGAAACTGGTTGACACCCTGAGGCAGGATATCCTCGGCTTACTTGGCGCACGACAGGCCGCCTCCGCCAGTGGACCTGTTAAAGCTCGCAAGCGCGATGCAAGAAGGGAAATTTACCCTGCTTTTAGGCTGTGATGCGAACGCACGACATCATCTATGGGACAGCTCTGAAGTAAACGAGCGAGGTGAGTCTTTATAAGACTTTATTATTACTGTCGATTTATCTGTATGTAACGTAGGTAGCACGCCAAACTTTACCTTTCCGAGTACGGAAAATTTCTGTGGTTGGGAATAAGTGTTAGATATCACCCGTAAAGATATAACCAAAAGTGGTTTATATGAGTGTAAAGCCCTGAAATAACTAACAACAAATACGGAAGTCTGGCAGAATTGTTTGCAGCTAAGATTAATAATAGTATGCCAAAAGTACATATTTTTCCAAAATGTGGATCGTAAGTATAACCACTTGAAACTACCATTAAAAGAAAGAACAGAATGCACTGAATATAAATAGCTATCTAAATAGATGCAATAGATGCAGCTCTCCTCTCGCCAGACGTAGTAAAAATGAAATTATTTCATGGATATTACACATACGGCATTCTTCCATACATGACATACAGTGAGTGTCAAAACAGAAAAGGTTTTTTTTTTAAATTATAAAAACAATGCTCATAGATAGTTAATCCTAAAGCTCAGGCGAGAAAAATGTGGTACAGTAGAGGGTTCTATCATCACCCAAACTCAAGTTATATCAAGTTAAAATGGATAGCTACAATTTTGAAGTATAACTACTCTAAATGATATAACTTCAGAAATATTAAATATAGCTAGAAAAAGCACTGTAAGTTTTTCTGCTCTTCATTTCAAATGATTTTTTTTAAAAAAATGTACTCCATCAAAATGTAATTCTTTTTAGGTGTTTCTGCTCCGATAAATTCTCTATGAATTTTTTGAAAAAACAAAATTTGTGTAGAGTAAATGTACTGTAGATACTGATGTGCTCATAATTGCGCTTAACAATCTAACCAAGAAAATTTTTAAAAATATCAGAAGCAAGTTACATTTTTAATAATAATAGATACTTGCTAGGATCTGAAGGCAGTCTTTTGTCTCCAAACTAATCAGTTTTGTTGCAGCAAGTAAATCGATGCAACTATATATGTCATGTATGGAAGAATGCCGTGAAGAATGAACCGCTTCAACTATCACCATTGGACTGTAGATGGTTTCTAAAAGATAATGTTTATAAAGTGAAATGGTTCGACGGCAATACAGCCCCCGATATCCGATAATCCGATAATGAAGATTATGGTCATACTAGGGAATCATCCGATGAGTCTGACAGTTAATAGAATAATATTCTAGTATTTAAACATACTTTTTTTCGTATTACCTACTCGTACCTATCATAAAATAAAAATTAATGTACCATATCCATGAAATAATTTAATTTAATTTTTACTACTCTATTAGTACGTCTGGCAAGAGGAAAGCTGTATTTAAAACGTCTGGCACCTATTTATTTGTGATGAGAGTAATTTTACAATTGTTTTGATGTATCACACATATGGTTATACCAATTGTTTAAAAAAGTGATTTTTAGCATACTATTAATACGTCTTGCAAGAGGAAAGCTGCATCTAAAACGTCTGGCACCTATCTATTTGTATTCAGTGCATTCTGTTTTTATTTTAATGGTAGTTTTAAGTAGTTATACCTACGATCCACATTTTGGGAAAATATGTACTTTTGGCATACAATTATTAATCTTAGCTGTAAAAAAATGCTGCCAGACTTCCGTATTTGTTGTTAGTCAGACCACTTTTGGATATTTCTTCACGCACAGTATTTGCTGTGGGCTTTAAGACTAAAAGTGGTAAATTGGAGAGTCTCCGGCCTTAAATCGTTTTCGGATCACGGGTAAATTCTTTTCAATGTAAATGTCAAGGTTGATATTCCTATTCCCCACAGAAACCCAAAAAAGGACTGGAAGAAATTCGGTCAAATCCTTAACTCCAAACTTAATACACTGCACAATCTGAACCCAGACTCAGTCGAAGAGCTAGACGCTACAGTTCACACCTTCGAGAAAGCTATGGGAGTGGCTTTTAGAATGTCATGTCCAGTTAGTTCCAGCAAAAAAACCTTGCCGCCAAGTGGACCGAAGACCTTAGCGGAGGATGACAAAATCGATCTTCAACATCTGCTCTCGGCACAAGTATTGGCAGCCGTATAAGGTCAGCCTAAAGTTCTATACAAAATCAATAAGATCAGCCAAGATTCAGGCTTGCTCGGATTACTGTCAATCTATCGAAACACTCAAGGACTTCGCTAGACTCAGCAAGATCCTATCTAAATCACACTCCAGTCCATCTTTCATTAAGAACGTGGATGGTACTTGGACGGAATCTGCTGAAGAATCGTTAGAGCTCCTTCTCAACACCCACTTCCCGGGATGCAAAAATTACTGTGGCAGTCCAACCGCTCTGCACGAGTCGCAGGATGCACAGAAATGTACAGGATGAGATTAAAGCAGTAATTAGCGAGGATAAGATTTCCTGGGCTATTAACAGCTTTTCCCCGTACAAGTCTCCTGGCCCGGACGGTATCCTGCCCATTATATTGCAAAAACATCAAAGCATAGTGATACCCCGGCTTCTAGCCATGTACAGTAACTGCATCTTGCTTAACCATGTCCTCCAGTCGTGGAGACTTGTAAGAGTGTTTTTTTTTACCCAAGGTAGGCAAGAGCGGACACGAGTCTGCGAAGGACTATAGACCGATAAGCTTGTTATCTTTCGTACTAAAAGTACTCGAACGGATCCTAGACCTTCACATCAGGGCGGGCCTGACTAGGTCCCCTTTATGTAACACTCAACACTCATACCTCAGAGGTAGGTCCACCGAGACGGCACTGCACGAAGTAGTGCGCACTATTGCGAGATCCATAATATACAACCAATCCACGCTAGCCAGCTTTCTAGACATAGTAGATGCTTTCAATAACCTTCACCTCCATGGAAAGGTCGCTGGGTAAGATCAGCACCTGGGCCGCAAGGTGTGGTCTTGGCGTTAACCCTAGCAAAACAGAACTGATGCTCTTCACCACTAAAACCAAAATACTAACTTTCAACTTATCCCGTCTAAACAAACATGTTCTCTCGCTATCCCCCAGTGCTAAACACTTAGGTGTCATTCTAAACCCCAAACTCAGCTGAAAGCAGAATATTGAATACCGGATTCGCAAAGCAAATGTTACTTTCAACGCATGCAGCAAAACTTTCGGTAAAAATTGTCTTTCAGGCGGAGGTCCTTGCGATTAGGGAGGCATGCAGGATGCTTCTATGCAGCACGACATCAAATCAAAACATATCCATTTTCGTCGACAGTCAGACCGCAATCAAGGCCCTCACCTCAACCAGGACTACGTCTAAGCTCGTAGAGGAATGTGGGAAAATACTTTCCAGGGCGGGTCGTCTGTTTAAGATCTCTCTCATCTGGGTTCAATGGCACAGGAACATAATGGGGAACGAGAGAGCAGACGAGCGGGCCAGAATCGGCTCTTCCCTTCCGGAATCTTGCGCGGTGAGAGTTCTGCCCCCGTTGGTCTTCGTGAAGGGCGTAATCAACGCATCAGGGCATCAGTACAGGTGGAGGAATATAACGAACTGCGTCACGTCTTGGCAGACCTGGCTCAGATATGACAAACCTAGAACCCAAAATCTCATTAACAGGACGAGACAGCCCGTCTCCCTAGACTGGTAGCCGTGAGTACAGGCTACTGGGTAGTAGGCACTCACGCTGCCAGGCTAGGCATACGCCGTTATACCTACTGCCGCAGCTGCAACGACGCCAATGAGAAAGAAACGGTCTTTCACCTTCTTTGCGGATGCCCGGCATTGGCCAAGACCAGACGCAGGGCGTTTGAAAAACCATTCCTCGACGACCTTTCAGATATCTCAGACATGAGTCTAAATGATATCATAGCCGTCCTCAACTCCACCAGATGGATTTGAGTACACACAAAAATACCCCCTTTCATAAGGTCATCTTGAGTGGTCGCATCAAACGGCGCTACTTGCGTTTTTCATGGTTGCCATGAAATCAGCCACTTCACCTACCTACCTACCTACAACCATGTCCAGTCAATTCATCTTGTGCTCTTTGTCTGTATGCAGTCAATTCATCTTGTGCTCTTTGTCTGTATGCTGAGCTATTTCAAAGCAATAGCTGGGTTTTTCCTTTTTCCATCTCAAGTGTGCTGATGTCATTTTTTTGTTCAAAAAAGGTTCCGCTGTAGAACTGTTTAACTACAGGCCTTTTCCCTCCTCCTTGTTGTAAGTAAAATCTTTGAAAAGCTTATGAAACACAGAATAGTAAATTTTTTGGCCATTAACATTTTTTGGTCTTAAACAGTTTGCATTTCGGAAAGGCAATGTCTAATCTCGATGATAAACATAAGGAAAGGCTACAGTCCGCTTGGGGCGAACAGTATGATACCCTATCCTTATCCCTATGTACCCCAAAGGCGATGGATAGCATTTTATTTCGTTCTACGAAATTTATAGAACATTTTTTTTTTCAAAAAACGCCCCCAAAAAGTGGGCGTGGCCAAAAACTTTGTATGGGCGATATATTGAGACAAATATTGGCATAATATATTGTTAAACATTTTTTTTCGATTTCTATGAAAATTTTCGAAGAAAACAGCATTTTAGTGAAAAACGCCCACAAAAAAAAACTTTATATGACAAATTAATAAAGGTGGGCAGTATCTACATATCTTGTGAAGGTTGTACAACTTTATCTCTCTAACTTAAGCCTTAAAACGGGTTTTTCTAAATTGTGGGCGTGGCAGTGGGCGTATTTTGAAAATGTTAACACTTAACCATTTCGGAACCCTAGGGAGTATATGTTCCAAATTTCAGTTCCTAGCATAATTTTAAAGGCCTCAAAAGTTGATACGGACGGACGGACGGACATTGCCAAAAAGTCTTAGGAATTGGTCCTAATCATAAATATATATACTTTTATGGGTCTACGACGAATATTAAGGGGTGTTACAAACTATGTGTCAAAATTAATATACCCTTAGGATAGGGTATAAAAAATGTAGCTGGCTTGTTCATTGATATTACCAAAGCCTTTGACATGGTCAATCACAATATCTTTGTTCGAAAACTAGGAAAAGCTTGATTTCGGGGTTTTATGCTTGATTGATTCAAGTCTTACCTGTAAAATAGGGCACAAAGTGTGAAAATAGATGAAATAAGGAGCGAAATAAAATTGTTTAACCTGGGTGTACCCCAAGGCTCTGTCTTGGTTCCAATTCTATTTCTGATTTACATTAACTCACTCTCTGCTCTTAACTTTAAAGGCACACAATATAGTTAATAATAAAATGTTTGTAAAATTGTCTTTTACATCGATCCATAACCCAATCGACGGGTATTGTATTTATAATTTTTGAACGTATTTTTTGATATGGAAAAAACAATCACAGGGGGCAATGTTTCACCAATTGCACTGAAAACCAGCAGAACCATCAGATTATTTGACTTGGTATAAATTCCGATACTCTTTTGGGTCAATAATGTTCGCGATTTTCAGTGCAAAGCTGAAAGATGCTTTTGGGCTGTTGAAAAGTAGCGTTCTCTTCTTCTAAATGATTTTAAAAATCCATTCAAGTGTTAATAACTATTGCATCTATTTATATGAAAAAGAAAATACTTACACGTACTTTCGTTAACATTTTCCTTTTCCTTTCCTCCAGACGCTCACTACAAGTTTTTTTATACCCTATACTAAGGGTATATTCATTTTGATACATAGTTTGTACCACCCCTTAATATTCGCCGTAGACCCATAAAAGCATATATATATAATCAGGACTAAAATCTGAGACTATTTAGCAATGTGCGTCCGTCCGTCCGTCCATACGCAATTTTTAAGCCTTTAGAATTTAACTAGGAAGCTAAAATTTGGACCACTTATTCCCCAGGGCTCCGAAGTGGTCAAGTGTAAAAAAAATTTGAATACGCTCACTGCCACGCCTACAATTTAGAAAAAAACGTTTTAAAGCTAAAGTTAGAGCGATAGAGTGTTACAATCGTCATAAGATAGGTAGGCTCTGCCCTCCTTTATAAGTTTGTTGTATAAAGTTTTTTGCCACGCATACTTTTCGTGGACGTTTTTCATTTTAGTGAATGCTGTTTTCATAGAAACAAGAGTTTTGCAAGATATTTAGCCATTGTTTTTTTTAAAATATATCGCCTATACAAAGTTTTCGGGCACGCCTACTTTTTGGGGTGTTTTTTAAATAAAATATTTTTAAAAATATTCCATAGAATGAAATATGCTTAATGCTTTTTTTTGAGGGCATATAGGGATATGGATAGGGTATCAAAACATTCGGAAATAGGTGCCACTACCCAATATAAATAGTAATTGTTTCAGGTTTGTCAGCAATTTTCTTTCTTTTGAAAATATTTAATGTAAACTCTATGAGCAAACGGTCAATATTGTTGATTGGCTGATTTGTATCTAACGCCAAGCAAACACGCCCAAGTAGAACACATGAATAAAGAAAACGCATAATTTTAGAATAAAAGGACAAAAGACATTTTGGGAACATCCCATTTATCTTTAAAACCTAAAACCTGTAACCCCAATACTCTGCAATTATCCATGAATGACCTTGCATCTGTGTAATCGAAAGTTTTTCCATCCTCGGTATGTGTGTTAACGACAAACTTCGTTGGAACGACCACCTAAAGCGATGCAAGAAATATTTCACCCCTTCTGATCTGGCTGGAATCTACAAGGCGTTTATTCGCCCCCAAAAACTTGAGTACAACGCTAATATCTGGTCTTTTGCACCAAAAACATATTTGGAGCTACTTGACATCGTCGAAATATCTCTTGCCTTTCATTGTTTTATCGGTATTTCCACCACAAGTGCTCAAACGAAATAGCCAATTGCATTCCACCCCTACAGCAATTCAGCCGCAACACTCGCCATGCTAGGAATGCACATCAGTTCACCCTTAAGCCTGCATTCGGACGTACAGTGAAATACAAGGATTCGTTTCTTAACCGTACAACGCGAATGTGGTTTTTGTTCACATTATAGTTTCCAGTCATTTAAGAAAAACGTGCAGCGGTATCTCCCATTTTCTAATTCCCCAATTTCCTAATGCACAATGTCACTTCATTATAAGGGTATATTCAAAATCCCTTTAGTGCGCGTGCATTATAAAACAAATATATGAGATCTATTAGATTTTTCGCAATTTTTTAAATTTTATAATTTTTTCTAAAATATCATGATAAGAATTATGATATTTTTTTATTGTACTCGGTAACACTGCACACAAGTCAGTCATCAAACTCAATGCGAAGAGAGAAGTACATTATTACTAAACTAAAATAAGACTCTGAATAAAACTATTAATTAATATTACACAAAATTGAGGGCTTAACCGGAATTTGACACAATTGAGATTATTCCCAGAAAGCTAATTGCATTCAATATAATTAAAAAAAAAAAACAATTAGATTCCAAGATAGTGATAGTGAGTGAGTGCAGAAATCAAGAAAACGAAAAAAACATAAGGAAAGTCTACAGTCCACTTGGCTAACCGTATCATAACGTATCCATATCCCTATATGCCCCATTAAAAAAAGCCTCAAGTACAAGTACATTATGGATAGCATTTTATATCATTCATTTATGGATAGCATATCATTCATTCGTGGACAATTTGAGTTCCTTAAGGTTGGGAATTTGTAACTCTTCTGCGGTTTTTACCCGGTTTATACACTTCGTGCTTCGAAACTTAGTTAGCGATGGGGCTCTGGTAACGTATATTTATTTACGATCAGCATCAAAACCACAGATGAGTAATTATGCAGATAGTCGACTGAGAGGATTTTTGGCTCTCCCGCCTATCGTTTTTTATTTGCTTCAAAAAGGCGCAGTACTGTGTTCGTATATGTTTTTACATGCAAATCAAATTGAGCCAGCTCACGCACACAATAGCATCTCCGCGCCTAAGAATCCATTTTGGAAGAGATATCACGTTGACATGATAAAAGTCAAAACTGGGCTGTGTCCAATAACATCGTAATAACATGCGACGATTTATAATTAATTTGCAACAGAATAACATTTTGGTGAATGTTTTTAATTATTATGTATTATTGTAGTTTTACCTAACAAACATATTTTGCACTTACCTAACCAACATATTTTTTGGGTAAACATTTTTAAGCAGTTTCGTAAACATTTTGGCAGTTGCGCAAGTTAAACATAAAAAAATGGTTATCATAATTTGTTTGCCAGTAGTTAAACTAATTTAGCAGTTTTAAATTGTCAGTAATAATAAAATAACTTTGGTGGTTGACTTATCGAATATCGAGTAAAATAATTAAAAGTAAATATTTTTTTAATGGAAGTTGCGATAAATATTTGAGCAGTGAATTAATGAAATATTCCGTAAAATTACAAAAATTGAAGGTAAAATAAATAAAAGCTCAATGAATAAAATAAATGAGTAACGCGTGATTGGTTAACTGACCATTTCAATAATTTAACATAGTATTTCATAAATTCACCGCTACTACTATTCCAATTCAAAGATAATAACGTTATTAAATTTGTTCAGCATGATGAAATTAATTTAATAACGTTATTATCTTGGAATTGGAACAACAACTAATTTAGTAGTATTCATGCAATAATAAAATAATATATACATATTATCCCACTTTATTAACCAAAATGGAAACAGTAAGTTTATCTTAAGGCAGATACAAAATTGAGAACTATTTCTTATAAACCCAAAAAATATTCGCATTTAATTGCAACAACTTCATCATTTATTATATACCTAACTATTTTTTTTGTTTTTTAAGCATTTCAATTAAAATATTTATTAAACTTGAACTACGTTAACTCAATACTTCGCAGCACTTCCCCAACACATCCGCTATAATCAGCTGTTTTTTTTTGTTGCCATTTGGAATTCTTGCAAAACTGTCCGCGCTAATGACATATTTTTGACACATCAACCCCTCCATACTTTATTTGGCTGGCTCACACGTATTCACAGATAGAACATTTGAGAGAGGATTTTTTCTCAATTTTTAAAAATTGTTTGCGGGTTCAAAGGGACAGAGGTATGCTGAGTCGACTATCTGTATAATTACTCATCTGTGATCAAAACCTAAGACAATAAGAAAATTTACATTCGCCCTATCATAAACCATCGGAGATTAACGAATGAGATTTTAGTGACACATTTGACTTTACCTTTCTAATGCATTACATATAATAAATGTCAACATGTAAAGTTACCATCGCAAGTTTTATATGTACGAAAAAATGTTTTTTTCTGGTAATGCTGAGGACATTTCTTTTATCTAATTGGAAGAAGAAAAAATATTAATGACAAATGGCGCACGCAAAGTTAAAACAAAATACGGGATTCATACGAATATTTATTGGGAGAAAAAAACGTTTGCTGTACATGTAGAATTGTAGTAGTTACTAGTAAACATATAAAAATAAAGTCTTTAATATTAGTAGTAACTACTAGTGCAAGCTTATATTTTAAGTATTTACTAGATGTGGTATGCATAAACATGAGTTTCGACTTGCCAGCAATTTCTTCTAGTAGATACTTAATTCATTCAAGTAAATACTATATTTCATCGAACAATTGGTAGTATATAATTACTTATTTTGTATTATTTCCCAATTGCTTTGCAAAAAATTAGTTTTGAAAACAATACCGTTAGTTCTTATCATTATTTACTGTTTCTTTAATGTTTACTTTGTAGGTGATCTCGCTGGAATGTTCAGTTCTCAGAGTATATTCAAAAGAAACAGACATGACAAGCGAAGCTCCTCAATTGCAGCTAGCACGTGTTCGAAATTTTAAAAAAGCATACCGTTCATTTGAATAAGTGACGACAAGCGTGCATTAAAAAGGAGGAGTCCGAAGCTGTACAAATATTTATTAGTGAATATAAGGCTATGAACAGTGTTTGGATAATGGAAAAGCAAATTAAAAAGAGGCTTAATAATTATAGAACAGAGGTTAATGAAGAAGAAGACCTAATGAAAACGGAAAATAAGCCCATAAGCTGAAAGAATGGGAACTAGAGCTCTAAATGCTGGTGAAAACTCATCTATCTCTTGCATTCCTGATACGTATTGCTTTTGAAACCTAATTATTATAATTTTACTAACATTGTTTACGTAAAGGTGGTTTATCTGTTGGAGCACATAATCTCATTCGGATGTAAACGAAAAAGGAAGCTGTTATTTGTATTGCTCAAGATGAAATTATCAATTAATGTTAATACGAATGCAGCAGGAGGAAATAAATTAAATAAAGGATGGAAAATGACAACGAAAAACCTAATTCGTATCCTTCTTTAATTAAAACAATTTAATTTATTTAACAATGCTGGATTTCCACCACCACCAATAAAAGTGAGCTAATCTTCTTAAATTTACAAAGCCCGGAAACAATATTTTTTTAATTTATATTAAAATAACATTTTATTTTTATTATTATTATTCTTTTTTTTGTATTAAGAAGATGCATATGTTCAATAAAGTTCTATGAATTTACGTTACATATAATTCTTTCTTATTTTTTTCTTTCTCTGCCCCATTCGTCAATTTAAGGTACACTCATCATCACCTTGAACAGAAGTCTAAATTTCTACGCCTTCGGACAATTGGAAATCGTTGCAACATTGTGTAAAACAAAACATGCCACAATTATATTTGGAATATTTTCTGAATTGAGACGTATGCAATTCTGAAGAATTTTAAATTTCCTCTTCACGTGGCCAAACCATCTTTCAATTACTACCCTCTCATTTAAATGCCTTTTCTTGATTACTTGTTGGGTTCTAAGAAGGCCTCATTAACCAAGGTGCCATTTCATACATTTGATCTCTCAAAAAAAAAAACGCTGCTAGTGGAATTAAGCATTACAAGTTCAAGAAAACTGTCCCTCCAAATTCTAGGATCGTGACTCGAGCCTGTGCGTTGGCAATTTCACACTTCTAAAATATTCTATTGCATCACATGTTGCTAGTTTTCGATTAATATATTTATATGAATGGTGTCATATCCACCTTCAACCAAATCATGTATATTATTTATCACTAATGTAAACAAAGCAAATGTAGAGGTATCCAAAAACTTTCGTCAAGTGACGCATTACTTCGCTTATGGCTAACACCAATGCAAAATGACTGAATTGTGGGCTCAAGGTTGCCTATAAAAGAGAGCCAACTCTTATCCGGTCCTCTTTCTCCATTTTTCAGTCGCATTGACAAGCTGACCAAACGTGTCTTTTCTAACACCTACGCTGGGTTTATCTTTTCTTTTGAGGTAAGTGATATTTATAATTTTTCTAAAATCCAAAGAAATCCTAGTACCTAGTAATTAAATAAATCCTACCTAGGAGTATACTGGATTTTAAAGTCAACCCCGTTAGCAAATAAAATATTGTGTTCGCATGATCAAGTTACGCAGTCAGGGAAAGATTTCTCAGCCATAAATGTCGTAAATCCATAGGTATTAAATAATGATTAAATGGTGCGCATTAACAATATGTCTCTATTGTAGTTAGACGTATACAATTTCTTTCAGGTGATAGCGTTTCTTGCATTCAAGTGTTGGGGAAATAAGAGAGGCGCCAATAAGTCTGGTGAATCCATCGGTAGAAATAACGCACTTAATCAGTGAGGCGGAACGATCAGAGTTCACGCTGTACACGTGATTTTTTTCTCTTACCCCCCTATTCCGCCAACGAAGCCAACGGTGACATATTCCCCACAAACACTCCGACCAAACAGTCTCCCTATTTCTCGTTGAAAAAAAGGAACCATCGAACAACCAAGGCGAAGAAACACCCGCTAGCGGCGATTCAGCTTGAGAATTGCGACGAAGAACGTTAACAAGTGTTGAAGCGTAGTGCGCTTTAATTTAGGCTTCGTAGTTTTATTCCCCTTTATAATTTTAAAATTAATGCACTTTCTTATAAATTCTTATACAGCATTTTAAAAGTTTGTGTAACGCGAAATCTCGTCAGAATTCTAAGAAGAGAATATCGTATTACATATATTAAATTGAAATGCGCGGAAGTAAAACTATGTATATATACGTATAAAATATTTGGGTTAACATAAAGACATCATTACGGGACTGGAATATTCATATACCTTCATCATGTGCGCACATCATGGATACAAATGGGGAATAATGAACAAGTAAGTTGAACATCAATAATATTTATTTATTTTTTTATTATTATATATTACTTATTATTATTTTTATTATTTTTTTATTTCTCTTATAAATAATTTACAAACATTGATAGCGTTTTACAATGCAATATGAAAATAAAAGAAAAACTTTGAAGATACAAACTTTGAAGTGATACAAGATTAAGACAAGTGTCGAAGGTATCATACTCTAAGAAATACTCTCAAAATTAAATATTGTGGGGTTGAAGTATCAAAAAGGAATATAACAAAAAAAGCAGATAAATAAACAAAAATACATATAAATAGAAATGAAAGATTCAAAGAGACTTTTAAGTACAAACAGATATTTAAATTATTATTGCAATTAAATTATTGATTGCATCAAAATTAAAATTAATTAGGCAGTCTATTATATAATCTGGGAGCTACTGATGTATAAAAAATTAAAAAGTGCTGAGTATTATGGACTGGAACGGTTGAAAGATTTCTCTCAATACTACGTAAAGTGTAAACGGATATATTACGATTCAGAAGATAACCACTTCTCATAAAGAAGATCTTAGATACTTTATAGTATTAAGATGAGTTTTTGGAGGTAGTATACCTGAGCTGAGAAATAAAGGGAAGCTATGTTCAAGCCGTTTTTTTTTTTCAAATAAGTCTATAAGGGGTTGTATATAATAATTATAGGTACCACCCAACATACTATACCATAGTATAATTTAGATTGAATCAGTGCAAAATAGAATGTTTCAAGAAGTTTGCGACAACAGAGATTTCTTAAGTGATACATAACATAAGTGGTAGAAAGCAAGTATTTTTTAAGTGCAACAATATGCGGTTTCCAGTTCATGTTGTTGTCAATAGTTAAGCAAAGATACTTAAACTCAATTACATGCTGTATACAAAAACATTAAGAAGAACACTTTACATTAGAATCAATAATATGGGAGAAAATGGAATCTGAACAGGTATTTTTGCTCAAGTATAAATGTTTGCAGTCAAAGCTATGCTGAATAAGTAGTGGCGGATATAGATGAATAAGGGGTTGATTGAGGAACATCACTTTCGTTTTTTTCACTTGTTACTAGCTTATGATATCCAAACCAATGTCTAAATAACTCCAATTTATGGTTTATCTCAGCAATGAGGTCTAGGACTGATGGAGAAGAATAAGCACAGGCTATGTCATCTGGGAAACCAGTTTTATTTCCTTTTGATTTTAGGAGAAGATTGAATTAATGTTTATCATTAATAAAATTGGTCCAAGAACTAGTCCTTGAGGCACGCCAATATTTATATTAATGCTTTCACTAAACACTGACATATTTTAACCCTCTGCTTTCTATTTTCAAGATAACAAATCAATTATAAATAAAACCCCTAAAGCCAGCTTTCTCTAATTTTCTTAACATTGATTGTGTCAAAAGCATTGGTTTTATCAATGTACAGCAGTATATTTATTACTATCCAAACTATCATAGACATGGGAGCAAACGATTAATAGTGCATTCTCAGTCGATTTTCCGGCTCGAAACCCGTACTGATTTGAACTAAAAAACAAAGAGTTTCCAAAATAACCTAGAATCCTCCTTTTGACAACTTTTTCGAAAATTTTAGAAAACACTGGAAGGAGAGATATGGATCTATAATTTCTAATACATTTCTGATCTCCTTTTTTAAAAATGGGAATAACCTCCGCTTTTTTTTTAACTATCGGGGAATTTACCGTTTAAAACACTTTTGCTAAATAAATATGCCAAAATATCAGCAAACTTTTTGAACAAAATTATTTGAAAAACTATTTACTGTATAGGAATCAGAGTTATCTAGCGAAAAAATAACTTTAAAAATTTCAAAAGAAGATATCGGCTCAAAATAAAAGCTAGACAGTTATTTGAAATTTGGTTGAGGCCTGCATCGCAAAGAGTATCTGTTGCTATTTTAGTGAAGTATTCATTAAAAGTTTTAGCCATTACAGAATGATCGACCATATTCAGATTGTTATATATCAATCTCAGTGGAACAGTAGGAGCTGTTTTTTTTCCAAATAACTCATTAACTATGCTCCATTCCTTTTTTGGGTTTCCTATCTCTTTATGGAATTTATTCATATACAAAATTTTCTTTGCAGATCAGAACTTCAAGACTAACCTCTTTACATAAAAGTTCATAACTGTTACGTAAGATAGCATTATTCGGATGTTTTTTGCACTTTAGTTCCAACAAGTTTTTCTCTCAATTTTTTTTAATAAGTAGTTAGACTAATCTCTTTACATAAAAGTTCATAACTGTTACGTAAGATAGCGTTGTTTAGATGTTTTTTGCACTTTAGTCCCAACAAGTTTTTTCTCTCAATTTGTTTTAATAAGTAGTGGATACGGCTTTAATTTTTTCAATCTAACCTTTCTGGTCTGAAAAGCTTTAGAACTTAGGACAAATAGTCATTTAAAATATTTATAAAATTATCAAAAGCAATCGAAGGGTCAGTTTCGGTATAAATTCCTGACCAATTTTCTAGTAACAAAAATGAATTCTTTACTTCATAATTCATTTTATTCGTTGACATTATGGAAGCTTGTTGGCTGTAAATGTGTGGTATAGAATCTGTAAAATTAAAAAAGAGAAATGCCATACAATTATCTGAAATCGTCATGTCAGATATTGTGCTTATTAGAGAAAGATTTGCTTTAAAGTCGAGTCTTGCATAAATGTGGTCAATACAGGTTCTGGATGAAGGAGTAAATCTAGTAGGTACATTAATACATGATTCTAGACCATTTGCAGACATCAATAATTTGTAACTTTCTACTGACGATGTTACTATTCCAATATTAATATCTCCTACTGTAAATAGATTCTTAGCACTATCTATCATAGACTAAATAGTTCCTCAATAAAAACATCCTCACTTACCTTATGAAATCTATAGAAACACATTAGTTTCATTGAAAAAATATTAAGAGAAATCTTAAGCATATCGCTACTTATTAATTCAGAACTATAATACGCGCAACTCAAATGTTTATTGATAAAAACAGCAGTACCACCCGAGGCATAAGTGTTATTACAATTCGCATAGAACTTAAAACCAGGAAGATTATTTCAGGCTTATTAGCAAAAGACTCTAAGTGAACAAGAAGCAAATCGAAGTTGTTTCTTAAGCTTCTAACGTTTTGATGCACAACAAAAAATTTATTTTAATACATATCTGAGTGAAAAACACTATTACACAATTCTCTGTCAAAGTGACAAAAAGGAGTAACTAATGAAAAATCATTAATATCAGTTGAAAAACTATTAAACATAGTAATTAAATTATTTTATTAAGATCATCTACAGAAGTTATGCGAACAGTTTGTTCACCTTCTTTTTTTATGAAGATTACACAAAGATATAATTATTTTTTTTCTGCTTTAAATTGCCTAGCTTTGTTAAACAATAATTTATTAAAAGTCGATAGACTTTCATTAATAAAGATAGGTTTTTTGCCAAATTGATTACCAAATAAATATGATCATAATTGTTTCTTATGCTGATTGGAAAGAATATTCTGCTTACATTCCATAGATTTAAAGTTAATACATACGATATCCAATGGTTTTGTTTTTGTAGAATGAGTAGCGTTGTTGTTTTTGTCACCTGCATACATCTTTTTGTTGATTGTTTTGACATAACAATATTTTATGTCATTAAGAGTGATGTTCGCATCTAAGCCTTCCGCTAGGTGTTTAACCGCCGCGGTCAATGCACTTTCCTTGTTGACGTCTGGTATGCCCAGAATCGGCCCTAGCGAGGTATCCGTCGGAACGGAAAATTCTCCGATTTGCTACGATTCGGAGGATTTTTGCTTCGAGGTATACTTCGGAACATCTATTCGGAACATTGTTGTGACAGAAAATAACGCACACCTACGATCTACGTTGCAGTGCGATGAAGTGCAGTTTCAGTGACATTTGTGACAGTTTCACATAATTTTTTGTCCGATATCCTCCGACAACAAATAGTTGCGGAATTGTCTTTCGATTTTCAGGTAACAGACAATATGAACTTCTGATGAGTTTTGTGTAGGAGACACCAGAAGCTTTTGCTTTTTGGTATTAAGTTGCTGACCAACTAGTATTTTTTTAACTACTAAGTGCTTTGAATTATGTTTTTTATTTATTTAAAGTTACGCCAATTAGGCTAGTAATTTCTTTCATATGATTATGTAGACTTGTTAAGGGGAGAGTTTTTTTTTAAATCTGTATGTGAACTCTTAAGTTTTCCAAATATAAGATCTGTAATAGGATAAATTACGCCGCATTAGCCAGATATTTATCATACTTTTGTTTCTCAATTTCGTTGTTTTTTTTCCTTATTAAGGGTGCAACTTAATTCTTTTTATTCTGCTCGATATATCAATATTTATCGTTTCAATATATTTTTAATGTGAATATTGGTTTCTAACTTACGGTAGTAAGCTTAATGGAATACTTTCTTGTATTAAGTACGATACGCTTTTCGATATATCGGTAAATTTTGTACATCCCTATCAGAATCTAAAATTTGTCGCATGTCAAATCAAAGCGTCGTCGCATTTTATTTATTCTTTTCCGAATTCGGATAAATCGAATGTAGTTAGAGTCTCCGACAAAGTATGCGTTGCGAACAATTTTCCGTTCCGACGGATACCTCGCTAGGGCCGAATGTCTGCACATTTACTCAGTGATTTTTGTTGCCAAAAATTACTTTTTTTTGAAGGTATTCAACCTTGGTCTGCCAGCAACACTTTTCCTCTTGTAAGGTAGTAATGAGGTACAAAGCATTTTGGTTTGTATCCTTCAGAGAAATTATTTCTCTATCTTGATACACTACTTCAAGTGTGATCGGTCGAAGAGTGTTGTTGGTAAGCTCCGTGGGCTTTGAATTATATGATATGAGAGGAACTAAATCGACCGCTTGTGGTGGTGATGCTGATGCTGTTATGGAAGACATTGGCAGTGGTGGAGACGATTGCAGAAGATGTGGTTGCTTGTCACTTTTGATGTCTGAGGACTGCTCAGTTGGAGTTGAGAGTGGCAATAGAGGTGGTGGCGGAGATTGGTTTAACTGTGATTTTTGTTCTTTTCTAATTTGTGAACCAGAAGTAGACTGTTTAGTTGTTGTATGTGTATTTGAAGTTAGAGAGTATCGTAGTGAATCTCATCTCTTTTTGTACACGAAGCACAATTATACGGAACATGTTTTTTTTTCATATATTCTTTATCACTTGGTTTTAATTTAGCACATTTCAGATAAAAGTAAGTATTAAATTGCTGACACAGAATTTTTCCATCATTGCGCTCCGCTCTTAAACCGCAAGCACGAGACATTTCAAAGAAAAATCAGCTTTTACTTGGTAAAAGTTACTCGATACAAGTGCACCCCACAATGTCACGATGAGAACTTTTATTTATCTACATATATAAAATATATACCTACTTTTGACAGCTACTTCATAATCAATATACAATTATTTTTTGTTAACTAATCTTTTCTTATTTATTTCAATATTTACTTTCATTTAACTGTTACTATCTATATACCTATTCTATTTACCTAATTAGTCAAGTTGTTGCATTTTCTAAAATTCTAAGTTATAACTAAACTACTGATCTACCTTAAATATAAACATTCCTGAATTTATCCTACATGAATATCTAGTCAGATAAGACTAGATAAGAAAAAGAAATATACGAATTTAAATACTTACATACAATATCGTCATCAAAAATTAACATAGTCAGCTTAATTTTAGTATTTTTTGAGTTTGAATAAAATGCAATCGTGTAAGAACATTATATCTGGACGGAATTTTGAATTAAGTCGGAACATGATGTGGTAAATGAATTTAAAGGTGAGATTGTCAGGCGAGATGAAAGGGTGATCGAGCATATGTACATAGGGATAAAATTAAAGGGTTCATTTGCAAATAATTGTATGGGACGCGAATGGACAGGAGATATGGTATTTGGCCATCGTCAATTAGGGTGGGTTATTTTCGCAAACGATAGCATAACAAACTAGCTATCTAAAGCAACTATAGTGCAACTGATCTACTTAGATGCAATAACTTCTATTATCATATGTTTTTAAATATTTAAGGCATAGGTTTGAGGTGTAGATACTTTATTTTTTTTCTTTTCTTTATTATTATTTGGCACGAGTAATTTTTTTGTTTCTGTGGGAGCGTACTGCAGCAAGACCCCGACCATCCGGCGAGCTAATCCGTGCCTTGCCAGCGTGACAATCTGACTCTTACAATGGAAGTGAGGCTTCATTATTTCTACATGGAGCTCCATCTGTTAAAAGTTTTGCAACCGATGTACGCCAATATCTTCACCAACGCCAACTTAAAACCCAGAATCCCCAACGTATCCGCTCCTTGTAAACTTTTTCGGAATTAATTCGTAAAAATTCAGTCATTTCCATAAATGACTGCTTCAAAGTGAGACTCAAGACTATAGTGCCATTTATTATTGCTGCAGATGCAGAAAAGTAAATATATACTAGCGAATTTTTAAGTTGCTATTCACCAACTTGAAAAAAGTCAGGTAATTACTGCTTTTTATGCATACGGTATAGTATTAGTACTAGTGAAATTTATCCGCAACTATTAAATATAGGGTCCGCCAAATAACGTTTTTTTTTCAACTAGTGCTTATTTCGCGAATGGTAACACTTAGCTCATGTCTGATTTGAAAGATAATTAGTTTTATCCTTCCGCTGAACGAATATGGTTGTGTATACGCTTGAACAACCCTGGCCTGCGATCGAC
This sequence comes from Ferdinandea cuprea, assembly GCA_963576555.1. Lineage (NCBI taxonomy): Eukaryota > Metazoa > Arthropoda > Insecta > Diptera > Syrphidae > Ferdinandea > Ferdinandea cuprea. Next base: position 88,613,002 of record OY754958.1, on the reverse strand, counting down.
TTAGAGAAGATGCCGAATTTGCCAAAAAAATCATCTTTTTAGATAAAGCTCATTTTGATCTTTGCGGGTATGTAAACAAGCAAAATTGTCGCATTTGGGGCAGAGAAAACCCGCACGCCTACATTGAAAAGCCGATATACCTAAAACGAGTCACTGTTTCGTGCGGATTTTGGTCCATAATTGTCCCATTTTTCTTCGAAAATGAGCAAGGAGTGGCCGTTACAGTCAATGGCGATCACTATCGGGCCATGTTTAACGAATTTTTGTTCACAAAAATTGAAGAGGAGGATATTGGCAACATTTGGTTTCAACAGGACGACGCTACGTGCCACACAGCCGAAGCTACACTTGATGTTTTGTGCCCTGTTTTTGAAGATCGCATTATCAGCCGACATGCCAGAGACAAATGACGCTTTAAAGGACAATATTCGTGAAGACATTGGTGAAATACAGCTGCACACAATCGATAATGTGCTTAAAAATTCGACCGATCTTGTAGGCTACTGCATGGCCAGCCGAGGCAACCATTTGAATGAAATTATTTTCCATTATTAACCGGAAGGATTGTACTTTCAAATAAAAAAAGAAATTTGAGAAAATATTCAATAGTTGTTTTTTATAGCATTTTCAAAAAAAAAAAGTTATTTGGCGGACCCTATACTTTGTCCCCTAGTAAATGCTTGTTCTCCAGCACTTACTTAAGTTTTATGCATATGCAAATCAAGTATTTACTTAAACATCGTCCAGTAAAAGCATTTACTGGCTTCTATGCATACCACCCAATATATATCCATAATGCATAATGCATATCCATATAATGTTCGGTTAAGCCGAACGTTTCACTACAATTTCAATTAATTACTTTTGGGCAGTTAACTTTAAGAAATGTTTTTATTTACTGAACATATTTAGCATTTAGCACATTTAGCATATGTATTTTCTTTTTTGGTATTGAATTGTGGCCTTTAATTTTTTCCTTATCAGCCTGTATGAGCTGCATTTCCTAGGGCTTCCGATTTTCTTTTAACAAGGCCATACAATTTTTCAGTTTTATTTTAATAATAATTGTTACGGCATCCTAATCTTTCGAACATCATGCCATCTGTATGTAGTATCTACGAATATGAGTGACAGTAGCAGCGAACAGGAAACGAGGAGACCACCATTGTGTTGAACCACCATTGTCCTCCGTCAGGAGGATTTAATCTGATATTAAACATTAACAGCCTTATTTATGAACGTATTTTAAACAGTGTACAAAGTTATACACGCTTTAAAATGCATCTAAATGCAAAAACCTTATTTATAAAACTTATGGAAAGATGGATAGAGTTTGTCTAACTTAAACGCGTTTGAAGGTTGTTTAGTGCCCGCTTAAGTGTTTCTTTCCTTTTCTTCCTCCTACTTGATCAAATTTGTGTTCGAGAAAACACAAAAAAATATTTCAAATGCTCTATTCAATTATCAATGAGGATTTTAAAGTGTATATGCAACCAATAATGAAAAGTAAGAAAAATAATTTCTGCAGCAGGGATACGATAGTGTAGGAATCATTCGTGTGCAGTTCGAAGTTAAGGAAGCATTCGCTCAAAATTTACAGTCCCCTACCAAATACTTAATATGTCGAAGCTAGATGTTGTAATGTTCTCAGAATCGTGGCTTAATTGTAATTTTTCATCTCAGCTTGTGAATATTCCGAATTATAAGTTATATAGAAATGATCGAGTCAACAGGTGCGGATGTGGTGTATGTATGTTAAAGAACACTTCTCCACAAAATGTGTTTATGTGTCATCTATATCTGATATTCAGTTTCTGTATGTTAAGTTTAATGATCACGTTGAAAAGCATTTGTTAATCGTAGTGTATTGTCTACCTAAAAGCTTTAAGGAGGAAAACTTAATTGAATTTGAAGAAACTTTGACGAGTTTAAGCTCAAGATATAATAACATTTTAATTGGCGGAGATTTTAATATAAACTATATAGTCAGCAATAGTACCACTAAACTATTTGAATATTTCTGTGATAAAACTAGTCTTTATGTTGTCAATTCTCTCTGGCCCACCTGTTCAGGTTAGGATCAGGTTAGACCTACATCTGACTTTATCCATGATTTCTTATTTTGTTCTTTTAAATATAATCACTCTGTCCAACTTGTTGACAAAATAATTTGTTATAGATCCTACCAACATTATAATCTCACTGACGTACACAGAAACTGCGATTCTCATATTTGGGACCTGATCTAGATAATAAAATTAGTCTTTTAAATAACTTATTAAGCGAATTGTATGATGCTAGTGGAAGAACACCTCTTCAGAACGGTAGGGGAAATACCATCTGGACCAGCGAATATATGTATGTTAAGATCCTGAAGTACTCTTACCACGCTACGAGTGCGGAAGTGGATTTGTCCCATTGAATGTTCTACGCGCTCGAGTACAGAGGAAGTCAAAGCACAATCTGGGAGCGTTGAGCAAGCCGTTGTGTTGGCCTTAAATGACCGAAAACTTACCTCTTTAGCCCTGATAGCTTCTTCATAGCTCAAGTCACACCACATGTATTCCTTAGGTTTGATACTCTTTATCCTGTTTGGGATAAAGCGTTTCATACCCAGGTTTATTATATTTGTAATCATATCGGCAAAGAATCGCTTATTTAGTGGGATTTAATCAAAAAAAATTACATGCACAAAAGTCAACAAAAATGATTTTCTCTCACAGCTTAAACCTCCTACGTAATAACTGTGCACTTTTTTTTGTTAGAGCATAGTGCAACAACAACAAAAAATTATCGCAAAGTTCAAACTGTATGTAATTCTTTGGTATGAAAGTCCGTCTGAAGAGCACTTGTTGATTTCTTGAACGTGGATTCTATTGAACGTAAGTAAACTGTTATAAAATATAAAAGTAAGTTGTTTAAATATATGAAGTGTGTTTTGTTAATATTAGGGGGGAATGAAATGCAAAATTAATAGATAAAGTATGTGTTATTGATTTTCATTAGACGAAAAGTATAATTGTTCAGTGTTGTTAAAGTTGGAGACCGTGTTTGTTATGAAGCCTTGTTTAAATTTTTGGTTTTTAGGATGTCGACCGAAATCACGAAAAAGCAAATTTTTGATACTTGGATCTTTAAAGTCAAAATTAAGCGCTTTGATGCTGTTTCTTTTCAGTTGTTATGAGTTGCTTTAGTAATGTTTCATTTTCCGAAGTAGCAATAAAGTCCATTAAATCAACCTTAAGAACTTTATGTTTGAGATTTGACGAAAGATGGGCCAAAAGTGGTCGGCATAGAGAGCGCTTCGAAAATACTAATACCGTGTGGCTAAATGAGACCCTAAAATTCCCACATGTTTTAGACGAAATGCCTTCATCATCTCATTCAACTAGAGTAGGAAGACCCAGAAAAAGCTTTGATGAGTGCTGTGAAAAAAGCAAGAAGAGAAAAATTCAAACCATTTTAGATTCTTGTAGCGTTGAAGAAATTGCATTGGCTCATGAAATGGGACTTAGAAGAGATGGAAAAAAAAATACTGCTATCGCAGTGAAACGATTATCAATGAGTTCTCCGAACCGAGGTTTGATTGTTTTTCTTTGTTTATTAATTTTTTTTTTTAAATTATTTATTACTTAGGTTCAATTCTGAGGAAAACACTAGAAACACATACTTCTGGGTTTTTATCAATAACTGCAATACGGACATACAGCTTTCGTCTCATCAGTACGAAATATTACGTCAAAAATTAACAACACTGTTCCCAATTTACTACCATCGTATTACAAAATTAAAGAAGCTAAGACGAAATGCTACCCAAATGATAAAACTGTGAGCGAATCCTCTGCAAAATGTCGTTTACAAAGTTTAGTAAATCACAGCGTTGAGCGTTTCTGTTTATCTCAAGATGCTTTAAATTCTGTTGCTGATTTAAAAACGGGTCTAAGAGAACTATCCGTGATTATTAAATGGGGTTGTGATGGTGCCTGGAGATCATTCCGATGAAAATCTTTTTTGCATCTCTATGGTTCCGATACAGATGTATTGCTTAAAGGATGAAACTAAAAGAGTACTTTGGCAAAATCCAGCTCCATCATCAACCAGATACTGTCGACCTATTAAACAAAATTTTGCTAAGGAAACAACTGAACTCATCAAGTTTGAGGTAGAATCAATTCAACAGCAAATTAAGACCATACTGCCTGTTGAGATTAATAATGATAACTTCCATGTCATTATCAAACCGAATTTTTTATTAACTATGATTGATGGAAAAGTTTGCACTACTTCCCTAACGTCTTCATCACACACCAGCTACATTTGCGCTGCCAAACAATTTAGCTAATCTTTCAAGAAAGCATGTGAACCAAGAAGCAAAGCCCTTTGGATTAAGCCCGCTTCACTCATGGATACGATTTATGGAATGTTTCCTTCACATAGCGTATAGATTGGATGTAAAAGTATGGCAGGTTAGAGACCAGAAAAGTAAAGAGAAAATAATAATCCAAGAAAGATTTAGGACCGATACTGGCTTATTAGTTGATATGCCAACTTAACAGTCTGGTAATACTAATGATGGAAACACAACTAGAAGATTCTTTAGAGATGAAGAAAAAACTGTCCAGATTACAGCAAAAGATAACGAAATCATCAAAAGGTTTCATACCATTTTAGAGGCTCTTGGGTCTCGGTTTCCAATTGATACAGTTGCATATGAGAGTTATGCAAACGAAACACGGGAACTGTATCTTAAAAATTATGGCTGGTATTATATGCCACAAAGTTTTGTTTCATGGAACAGAAATAATTTCTTCTTGCATACTTCCTACCGGACAACTTTCGGAAGAAACACATGAAGCAAGAAACAAGGAAAATATAAAGTTTAGGGAATTATTTACCAGAAATAATTGTAGATACGAACACTGACCTTCTTAACCGATTGTTAATAACCTGTGATCCAATTTTAGCAAGTTTAAGATGTCTTCCGAAAATAAATAAAAGTGTTATTAAACATGAAGTTCTGCAACTCTTACATATACCAAATGACTAAAATTTAAAATTGCCTGTTTTTATGTGTTAATATGTTTCAAAAATTGTGCTCCTATGTTTAAATAATTTATTATATTCAATTCTTGAACAAACACATTAATTTGTGAACGCTTTTAATTTAATCCCGCTAAATCAGCGATTCTACACACTGTGCAGTGGTGTCCACGTCGTTGTCGAGGAAACACAACGACCATATACAACTTCTAAAGAAACTGTTTAAAGCTTTCCAATTGGCTTTCTCGTATTGCCATACGGTTCTTTTAGGAGCTTGTACGAGAATAATATGTTACAATTCTGGTTATGGAATCAGACAGTGCATCAAACTCATTATAAATCGAATGCCTGTCCTGGTTAGGGCTTCTGTAAATAAAATAGTAGTGAATTAATTGCCTACGGACATGGACATTGGCCATATTGAGTTAGAAGTTGGTACGCTACATCACTACGTATATAACCGGCGATTCCACGATGGGAAAAGAATAATGGCACGATATTATACCCAGTCAGACCAAACTCCGTTAAATCGGAATCAATGCTGACCTATGTTTCACCTAGTGCCAAAACAGCTGGTTTATTGAGATTCGCGTGGGCGTACAATACAAAAAAATTCGTCCTCAACCCACGAATATTGCTCACGTCCACTCTGAAACTCCTACACATAACAGAAAACAAACACAAAAAACTCAACTCCGACTCTGACTAAGCTGGGCCGTACCATGTAGATCCCAACGTCAGCTTTCCAAAACAAATCACTGCAAGTGTTATGCCCATACAATGAATTACCTTGGTCTACCAACAAAATCTACACAACGCGACCCGCTATTCGCTAGATTATGCCCTACTCAACCATAGCAAGTGCACGCTAAGCATACGACAAGGCGGCAGCAAACGAGTGTGAATAAGACTGGAGGGATTGTCCTAACAGTTTAGAGGCATTTAAGTGAATTTTAATAAATAAGACGGTTTTTGAATAATTTACGAATCGGAAAGTTTTCCTGCGACATCTGGTAGACAAAAAATGAATGTATGGAGACCTATACAAGTTTGTCAGCTTTTGATTTGTAGATACATAAATGACTTCAATAAGAACTACAAGTTGTAAATGGAAGTCAAAGTATTTTAACTTCGAAAAAGTCAATTCACCTACTGAAATTTATTTTAGTTTGCAAATACGAACACGGGTTAAATATATCGCAAATGCCTACACCCAATCTATATTCAGTTTCCAACCTAAATCCATTCCCACAGAATTATTAGTTCATTTACATCTTTTAATACAATTTATTTTATCAAATATTCAATTTCATTTTCCGTTCCCATAGAACCGAGACTGCATTAACATCAGTCAACGCAATCCAATCCAATCCATATCCAATTTCAGTTGATTTCTCATAGAAATCAAGTTTATTAAAAGTATTTGCAAGCATTCATTTAATTTAATCAAATTCCTTTCCGTTTCCGTAAAATCTAGAATAAATGCTTGTGTTATTAATTAAGTTAAGATAATTTTAAATTTTAGTTTTAAAGTAAGATCACAACCAATAAAGACATGATTCTTTTTTAAGCAATTTAACGGAAAAGTTTCCGCTAGTAAAATGTGAAATTTAGTTGAGATTTTTAAAACAATTTTTTTTTGCCAATATTTGGGTTGCTGTTTTACTACAAGTTTTTTTAATGAGTTCTTAATGTGATGTTTATATTTTTATGTTATGAGATGCAATATTTTGCCCACAATCCTATAACAGATGTTTTTGTATAAATTATAACTTCATATCAGTAAATATACTTAGTAAAATATCTGTTTTTCACTGCACTTTGTTGTTTCCAATCGAAAGATTGTTCAACGGTCAAAATATATAGCCACCTGCCGATGCGAAATTTGACCGCCAGTGGTAGTCAACCATTCGTCAACAAAGAAATCAAAATTTGGGATTAAAATCCCAAACTCGGATGATTCGGAGGGATTCATCTCGTGGACGCCATTCACTGTAAAACCAACCATTGCAACATCCGAATATGGTTTAATGACAAAGAAAAATATTCTTCAACACGCTTCTTTACGCCAGACGAGGTATGTTTGAGTGTGCGTCTGATGCCAAAGGGCACTGCGACATATGTAATATTTTATGTTTTTTAACTGAAAATATTGGCAAAAAAGTGACATCGCAAAGAGATTTCCTACTAAAAATTCGATCTTTAAACCTCGATATATCCCAAGTTAGGCGAAAACGAGACTGTTGTTACATATTAAAATTACAATTACCGTCCCTGGCATACCTACTAATCGAATTATACTCAAGTAGTTTTTAGGAAAAAATTGTTAACCATAAGATAATTGATGTTAGTTTTAAGTTTTGCTTGTCAAATTAAACAAACTCTCTAGGGCGAGAGGGGGCCCCTTCCCCCTTCCACCGTTAATGTTTGTTGCTAAATAAAAATATTAACTTGCTATTATTTCATTGAGCTCTATAAAGTTGCATCTTCAAATCTCGTCGCCACGGAAACTATAGTATCCCTGTCATCTGCACTACAACTGCCCAAAAGCACAGAGGAAACACGAACGTATTGTTGCCGCTGTCACTCAGATGTTAGCTGATACGGAAAGTGAAGTTAAGTTTCGCCTTTTCAGGTTATCAAGTCCAATGCACTGAACCACAGATGAGTAATTATACAGATAGTCGACTGAGAGGATTTTTGGCTCTCCCGCCTATCGTTTTTTATTTGATTCAAAAAGGCACAGTACTGTGTTCGTATATGTTTTTACATGCAAATCAAATTTGAGCCAGCTCACGCACACAATAGCAGTTCTGCGCCTAAGAATCCATTTTAGAAAAGATCCCATGTTGACATATTAAAAGTCAAAACTGGGCTATGTCCAATAACATCGTAATAACATGCGACGATTTATAATGAATTTGCAACAGAATAAAATGTTGGTGAATGTTTTTAATTATTATGTAAACTAAAATAATAGTTTTACCAAGCAAGCATATTTTTTGTATGCTTGTAATTGTAAATTTGTTAAACATGATGAAATAAATTTAATAACGTTGTTATCTTGGAATTGAAATAGTCAAGTCTACATTTTGTGTTAAAAAATGCATTTACAGTTATTTTGTCGCAGTTTGTCAATTCGCTCGCTCGCTCTCATATGAACGTTCCGAATATGTAGGTATGTAAATATATTAAACTTTTATATGTTCAATAAAAACATAATAAAACAACCTAAGAATTTAATATACATGAAAAACTAATCCAAAACTATTAACTATAAACATTTTACACCCAAACATTACTAATTTAGTAATATTCATGCAATTATAAAATAATATATACATTTTATTAATCTCTAATAAAAAAAGGGAAAAAATATAACAAGCCAAGTATGTTTATCTTAAGGCAGATACAAAATTGAGAACTATTTCTTATAAACACAAAAAATATTCGCATTTAATTGCAACAACTTCATTATATATCATATACCTAACTATTTTTTTTATAAACATTTCAATTAAAATATCTATTAAACCTGAACTACGTTAAATCAATACTTCGCAGCACTTCCCCAACACATCCGCTATAATCAGCTGTTGCCATTTGGAATTCTTGCAAAACTGCCCGCGCTAATGACATATTTTAGACACATCAACCCCTCCATACTTTATTTAGCTGGCTCACACGTATTCACAGATAGAACATTTGAGAGAGGATTTTTTCTCCATTTTTAAAAATTTTTCGCGGGTTCAAAGGGACAGAGGTATGCTGAGTCGACTATCTCTATAATTACTCATCTGTGAACTGAACCACCGAATGTGTTTTCTTTGTTTGATACCGGTAGAGCAATTTGTATTATCCGACGTTCTACTGTATTAAATATCCATACGTATTAAAGTGAACCAAGTTTTCTGGAGTTGGATAAACTATGATCTTTTCATATGGTATTATACAGATTTACATTAAATTTCGAAATATATTTAATCAAATACCAGCTTTCGGCCTTTAAGATCTGGTGTCATTGCCGTTGATTTTGGGACGTGCATTTTTACGGAAATTTAATATTCATTTAAAACAAATAAAAACGGAAGTAAAACAAAATGGGATAAAATTATATAATCTTGCCACAGTAACCAGATGGCCACGTCGGCTGCCTCCGATGACAATATAAATAAGAAGTCTGGCGATATGGAAGATCCGTCAGTCGGTATAGAGACAAGTGTCTCAGTTCCGCCGTGTGATGTTATTTCGCTGATATACTATGATGATGATTTTGTTTCGCATACGTATACAATCGATATCGATATCCCAAAATTTAAGATAGACATTTGCCCGCGGATAAGAACGATGTCAGTCCGATGTTTTGAGGGCGGTTATTAATCTCACATACCAGAATCCTACTAAAGTTAAATGCAGAAGAGCGTAGAACGTACACTCTACGTGTACGAGTGATCTGAAGTACGAACATAAATTTAGGACTTGTTAGAAAGAAAAGTAATCTGGCACAGAAAATCGCCAGTTGTGTTGAGAAAGAAAAACACCGGGGATTTGCATTGGTGTATAGACTATCGCGCGTTAAATAAAAAAAAAATAAAAAAATAATGTTTCTCTTCCATTGATACAGGACTGTATCGAGTATATGAAAGTCTAGCTCTAAACCAAGATTGATCCAGTGAAAGTTTGGTTATGATGGGATCAAATATTTGTGTTATTTGATCAATGCTTTCGGTATTTGGCCCACAAACACTCATATTAGAGAACAGTACCCAATACCCCAAATCCAGAAAGAGCTTTCAGGTGTATCGGGTTGTTTCCATATTTCCGTGCGAGTTAAGTGTTGGTCATAAGATAGGGTTTCCAGAACATCTCTTTTAAAGAGGAGAACATGTTGGATTGTATCAACGATTTCTGCCACTTAGTTCAATTCTGTCCTATTTAACTCGTCGTGGCTTTCAAACAAAACAAGCTTGCTTCAAATACCATGGAAAATGTTATGAATACATTGAAAAATTAAAAATTATTTCCTTCAACTAGATGAATTAAAAAAACAAGTCCCGGTTTGAAGTAGAAGAAAGTATCAACTATCTCACTTTAAAAGATGTTGAGTTAAAATATTCGAAACTGTTTGACTAATTTTGTAATTTACAAACAGTTTTGAACTCATGATTCTTTTAAAGATGATATTTCTGTTAACAAGTGGGATTTCCTCTTTTCATCTTGAACGTTATTCTGAACTTTTAAAATGTTGTCAATTCTTTTCTTGCATTCCGGGGCAACATGCAAATATTGAGCGAGATTTTTTCACTTGGTGGTTCACATTGAACAAAATTAAGAAACCGTCTAAAAATGGGTACATTTTAACTGTTGCATACAATCTAAAAGATTTAAACTGCAAATCTTCTAATGATATATTGTTGAATAATAAAAAGTATGTCAGCCAGATAGGGGCTCAGATAAATATGACTCTTCTGATGAGAAGACTAATAACTAAATATGTACCTTATTATTCATAAAATAATGCAATCCTAAAATTATCTTTCTATTTAACAATTTTTTGTTTTACATTGTTATTGTAAAGTTATCTCTGTCTTTAAAATTGTTTCCTGAAATATATAAATTTGTTTGTTAGGTGTTCTTTGACACTCCACAGATGAAATCATAATAAATTTATTTGCTTGATTGATTACAAATGAGGTCCTCTTTTTGATTATGAGCTATATGGAGACAATATCATAAACCCATACAATTTATCACTCGACTTGTGCTTGCTTGTGTTTACATTATTCCACTGTTCCCATTCTTTTATTCTCACCCATAAAAGTGACGATAACCGAATACAAAGAAAAAGAGAAGTAAACAAAAACAAGAAAAACAGCACACCAGAAACATAAGGAAAGACTACAGTTCACTTGGTGCGAACAGTATGATACCCTATCCATAGCCCTATATGCCGCAAAGAAAAAAAAAGAATGTTATAAATATTATTTTATTTCATTCTACGATATTTTTAAAAAAAAAATTTTTTTGAAAAAACGCCCCAAAAAGTGGGCGTGGCCATAAACTTTGTATGGGAGATATGTTGGAAAATATATTTGCTCAATATCTTGTTAAACATTTTTTTTCAGTTTCTCTGAAAATGTTCGCTGAAAACAGCATTTTAGTGAAAAAAGCCCACAAAAAGTGGGCGTGGCAAAATGACAGACTTATGAAGGAGGGTAGTGCCCACATATCTTGTGAAGGTTCTAACAGTCTATCTCTCTAACTTTAGCCTTAAAACGGTTTTTTCTAAATTGTGGGCGTGGCAGTGGGCGGATTTAAAAACGTTTAACACTTTACCATTTCGGGATCTACGGAGTACACGCTCTGAATTTCAGCTTCCTAGCATAAATTTAAAGGCCTCAAAAGTTGATACGGACGGACGGACGGACATTGCTAAATAGTTCCAGGATTTGGTCCTGATCATAAATATATATACTTTTATGGGTCTATGACGAATATTAAGCGGTGTTACAAACTATGTGTCCAAATAATATACCCATAGGATAGGGTATAAAAAGAGAAGTAAGCAAATAAATGCTCAGCCTATTGAGAAATATGCCGGTAAATGAACCAATGCATTCGGTTGACCTCTCAAATTTCTATTCTATTCTATTCACTATTTCATAACAATTCTGGATATTGAACCTTTTTTCTGACATTCCGATTATTTTTTAAGTCAGTTGTTTTTTAAACCTCAAACTCTCCGGTCCAGCCCTCTGAAAAAACGACCGTAGTATTAAGAATTGTTAAAACATAAAACTCAAAAGTAACAAATAAAGAACAGAAATAGAAAAAGAATCTTTATTAAACATTTTGTCATTGTTTTAATAATTTGATTGGCGTAGTCGGTAGGATCAGGTACAACTATCCTGATCCAAACGCGAAAGTTCAAGACGCAACCCTAAGAACCGCGACGTTCGTTAAACCATAAAAAGTGCCTCGTGTCGACTAGCGTACTAGAAGAATTCCGTAAGCCATCCAGTGAACAGAACAGCATACAGTTACTGAATTGTGGTTGACTGCAAATAAAAAAAAAATAATAATATAATAAACAAAAAGACAAAATGGCACAGAATCTAGCAGAGATGCAAAATCGGGACGTTTTGAATAGCATGATGGCTCTTGTATCTTGGATGCAACAGCCGACTCGGATGCAACGTCTTACGGGAAATTCAAAATCTACCGGAATTCGATGGAGAAAGTAAACCTCTTATGCATTTCATTGTTGTGGTAGAAAATCACCTTAGAAATACGGTAGGAGATTATCAAGCCACCTGGAACATCATACAACAGGTGAAGATAAAGGGACGAGCTATGGATCTACTAATCATCACTTCATGGAAACAGTCGAAGGTACTGTTTAAACAACACTATAGACCCATCATCAACGTCACTAATCTGACTAAAGAGATCACCCATATAAAAGTATGTTCGATTTATGATTACCAAACAAGTTAGAATACATATTAGGTAGAGTAAATACATAGTAGTATTTTGTGAGAATCAAGAACAGGAAAAATTATTATATTATAATATTGTTATTATTAAAGTACGAGAACTAACTATAGCAAATTTAGCCAAATAAGTACGGAATTTATACGATATACACGAAATAAATTTTCCTACACAGGCTATGATAATGGAAATTTAAAAACTAATGAGACAAATAGGCCTAAATTTAATCAAACTAACCTGCACCAAACGGATAGGTATAATTTCCCTAACAATCAAGAAAGTAGACCAAATTTTAATAATAATTACAATAATAACTTCAACAGACAAATACATTTGGGGAATTTTGAGAATAGGGGTAACCAAGGTGGATAATCTTCCGGGAACGCTAGAACTAGTAATTATTATCGGAACGAACCAAGACCTTAAAAAAATGTCAGACAGAATCAGTTTCAAACGGCCTCAGCCCATGGACACTTACAAAGCACAGACCGTTGTTGTTGCAAAAAAAACAGATAAGGATGATCAGTTGCAGTATCACATTTTTGTCGATTATAGAGCATTCAATGCAATCTCTGAAAAATATTGTTTTCCTCAACGGAATATAGATCACCTTTTTGATAAGTTAGGAAAAGTAATTTATTTTTCAACTTTTAGCAAAAGGGTATCATCAATTATTAATACACCCAGATGATGTAGCCAAAACCGCATTTATAACTCCACAAGTGTTATAGGAATATATTCGCATGCCCGTAGGGCTTAAAAATGCACCAGCTACATTCTAACGCTTAATGAACCACATACTACCGTAATACATAAACAAAACCTGCGTTGTTTCTTTGAAAGAGCATTTAACAAATCTTAGAGATATTTTTAAAATCTTAAGAAAACACTATTTAAAGCTTCAAATTGGTAAGTGCAGGTTGCTTAAAAGAGAAACAGAGTTTCTAGGCCACATTCTGAAGGAAGAGGGCATAAAGCCAAACCCTAATAAAGTAGGTCCAATCAAAAACCTTCCGCTTCCGCAACGGAAAAACAACTTAGAAGTTTTCTAGGAGCCTCAGGGTGCTACCGAAAATATATGCAGAATTATGCAAAAATTGCATATTCAATGACCGGTTATCTTAAAAAAGATACCGGGATTAACGTTAATGACCCCGAATACGTAAATACGTTTGAGACACTCAAACTTAAGTTTGATAACTCACCCAATTCTTAAATTTCCGGAATTTGAAAAACCATTCCATTTATACACTGATACAAGTAATTTCGCAATCGGAGCTTTCCTCACCCAGGAAATACAGCCAGTTTGTTATATCTCCAGGAATCTTAACGAGCGTGAAAGGAACTATTCAGGAACAGATAAGAAATTCCTAGCAATTGTTTGGAGTGTGTCAAATTACGGCAATCGGCTATCTGTCGAGACCAAGTTTAAGATCACTACCGATTATCTTCTTATAAAATATCTTTATAAAAAATACAATGGTGCTGAATTCTCTCAACGCAACCAATGGTGGTTACTTAATTTGCAGGAGTTCGACTGTGAGATCGAATATCTCAAGGGGCAAGAGAAGAAGGTTGCCGATTTTCTAGACAGAATTGAAGAAACAAGCTTGGAAGTTAATCAAATGTTGGACAACGTAACTGTCCATTCAGGAAGGAGGAACAACTTGATCACATTCCTATCAAGGAAGGTATGGTCAATATATACAAACAACAAATCATAATAACTAACGACAAGGAACCGAAAATCGAAACACTTCATGGTAAGAGAATTTTGTATATTAGAGCCTCGGATCCTATAGGAATAATAACGGACCAACTCAAAGAAATGGGTCAAGGAATAATTGGCATTTATTTTGAAGTGACAGAACGGGATTATAATAAAGCAAATCATTATAAATCTATATGCCAGAAACAAGGGAGTCAAATTTGTGAAACTGACTCGGCAATTAAGAGATCTGAGAACAGAGGATGAAGCCAGAAAACAGATATCCCTTTATTACATTAGAGGGAGTCAACACTCAAGGGATTATAGAATCTTGTAACACACTGAAACAACAAATCCATTATCCAGAATTTACTCGAGTAATTACACAGATAGTAAACAATTGCGATATGTATTAGAAAGCTAAGTATAAGAGGAAACCCATACGAGTTCAATTCAAAGTAACAGTAGTACACTGCGACCTTGTGGCCTATTGTGCCCCTAATTATACTTTGGAGAGGTTTTGCTCCCTCTTCCAGAGCCCCCTCACAGCTTAATTCGCCGGGAATTATGTTGAAGTGCTTATGCTCTGGCTTGACAAGGAAAAACCTACTCAGAGCACATCATCCAGTCCAGTTTCCTTTAAGAATCGGAGAATGAGTAGTGGATCCGTGGTTGGTAATTCCTTCTCTTGAATTTGGTGTTTTCCCAAATATTTAAACCTTTTTTGGGTCAGTGCCCCGCAGAATTCCAGAATGTGTACTGGAGTTTCCGTGGACTCATTGCAGAATCTGCAGGGACCTTTATCTGATAACACTATCTTCCTTAGGTGCTCCCTGAGTTTGCAATACCCCGTTAGGAAACCAGTTAGGATACGTAGGTTATTTTCGCTAAGACGGATACCTACTTTAAATCTTTTGAGATCATAATCCCCTAAGAATTTTTTGGCTTGTCTCAGACCTTGGAGATCTCGAAAGGTTCTAGCCCTTTTTTCCTTTTTCGATTTCCCGAATTCTTCGCGTAGGCGTGTTCCCCTATCCCGCAGAATGGTTCATTTCCTATAAAGGGTGTTGCCGCACCTTTTCTCGCACCTTTTCTCCACTGCCTCGTTACCAATAATGCCCACATGGCCTGGTATCCAGCAGACAGATACTCTATTTGCCTTGGCCAATTTGTTGAGACTTTGTAGGCATTCCTATACAAGTTTGGATTTAATGACAAAGGAGCCCAGTGCTTTGATACATGCTTGACTATCTGATTTTATTGCTATGTTATAGTTTCTGTAATTCTTTTAGAGATCGATTCGAACACGTCTTTCTATGGCGCATGTTTCTGCTTGAAAGATGCTTGTACTCTTGCCCATGTATTCGTAATGTTTTGCTCTTGGCCCAAAAATTGGCATTAGTTCTCGATCCGTCTGTATATTACTTTATCGTGTAGTCGCTCAGTTCATAGATTGTGGATTCATCGCTCCATTCTTTCTTGTTGCTGAGCTTTGTTAAGAAATTATTTTCATAGTTGTATTTCTTAATGCTGTCATCCCTTCGAATAGCCAAGAGTGTAAGTTTTCCGAGTAGTGCAGCATATTCCAGTTCCTTTTTGATATTCTTAGAATAGTTTTGTTCGCCGCCTCTGAGACAAAGAGGTGTAGCTGAGTTATTTCCAATAGCATATCCATTACAGCGGTTGGACATGTACGCATTGCGCCGGTGATGCGCCTGGAGTCTTTGAAGTTTTCTTTTCCTTGTGAATGGCACTATCGTATTTTTAGCCGGATTGATGTTCAGTCCAGCCGTGCGAAACCATTCCTGAGTTACCGTCAGACCTCGTTGTCAGAGAGTTTCTTCAAGCTTTCCTCTGGCAATTACAGAGACCCCTACCCAACCTAATGAAATAATTCACATAGACATCTACCATTTTTTGATAAATTATCAAAAAAAGGGTATGTATACAGACTTCAAAGAATCACATTCATAAAACAGACGCTATCACTGAACATTTAAATAGACTAGGATCACCTAAAAAAATAATTACAATTAACGAGTTTAATACAGTATACATAAAAGATTTTCTTAGGGAACGCAATATCGATGTACATTTCACTGAACCGAACTCACATACAGGCAACGCAGGCATAGAACGATTACATAGTATGATAGCGGAGATCCTACTTAGCATGAATCAGGCAGAATCAGTGAATACAAAAATGTTTCGAGCTTTTTAAACCTATAACAAAAGGTATCACACCACGTTAGGTATGTCACCAGAACAGGTTCAACAAACAAATGTAGAAGTATTAGAAAACCGACTCCGAAACAAAAACGAAAAGGTGATAAATAAAAAGAATCAGGACAGGGAAGATTACGTGGTTATATAAAAAACTATAAACGTGTAAGGCATAAAAATGACCCTAATTTTCGATTTACAAACCTAGATAGAGTGCATACATCAAATATTAAAAGACCAAGACAATTTATAGATCATCACACTGATGTTACTACTTCTGGTGACGACCATCAACCGGGTACAAGCGACACTTGTAATAATACCAATCGAAAGTGACAATGGATTTATAACGATAAGCGATAGGGAAGAAATAGCACGTTATCAGAACGAAAGTCAAAAACTACAAAAAACGATACTTAAACGCCTACAACGGATCGAAACACTTCCTAGATTACAGATGTTAGAAAAGTTAATCGATAACTTACTAGATACAATAGCGGCATCGAAGATGGGAATTACCCAACCTAGCTTACTCATAAATCATGACAGATATGAATAGATACTAAGAAACATTAGGTCAGGAGTAATGAATAATTGTAGCAATAACCAATCGAGAAAAACAGAAATTGATTTAGAACCTTTTGTTGTAATTGTATACAAAGAAAAAGAGTATGAATAAGACGATCAAAAAAATTATGTTAGTGAATTAAAAGAAAGAAAAGATTGTATTAGTAAGCAAAACTGTTTAATGAGAATTAAAAATGATTTGAAATTATAAATCTGAACTATATTGTCAAAAATGCTAAAAACATAACCGCACAAAATAATTGTGACTCTAGGAATTTAACTCTTAATGGAAATTTTATTGTCAACATTCAGAATTGTAATATAAAAGTCAATGACGCTGTAATCAAAAATAAAGAAACTAATTATACTTTTCAAGTTTACTACGCAGAAATAATGAAAGAAAATGCCACCAGCAACACTGTATTTACAAAATTAAGGAATTACAAGAAATTGAAAATAGACATACCCTACAATTAGTTAAAAACCACAATATGGTAAAAAATTACTTAATCTTTGGTTCATCCATGTTAATAGTTCTTACAATTATAAGTGTTATTAGGTTTGCTCCAACAGGACCTCAAACTATCAGCAAACTGTTAGGAGCATGCGCAGTCTAGTTGTGCCGTTCCAACACGACAACGCAAACTCAAACTATCGTAAGCCTGTTCCAACACGTTTTCAAACAATCAGCAAAATTGTTTTTGATTGTCAGAACTGTCAGAGGATGTCAGAGGCATGCGCAATTCGTAAATTTCTTTCTCAGTTTCAGTTGCCTTGCCCTGTCGTTTTCAGTTTAGTTTAGACTTTAGTTCGTGCCTTCGTTCTGTGGAGGCGGGTTCTTATGTATGGGAAATGAATATATAAATTATATAAATTACATAATCAAGATGTTTGCTTTTGTACTTCCCTTGACCATTTAATTGAGGGAACGTAAACTTATGTCGAAGCGTGCGCTAACGTCTCTAAGACTAGACATATACATATACTATATCGACTTATTGTTCGACTTATGGACATATTCTACAGAGAAAATAATTCTACAGTAGAGTCTACCTCCAATGCTTAATCCAGTTACCGACGATTTGAGGAAAAACCTTCGTTTTGTATTTATTCTTTGTATTCTTTCTAGGACATTTCCCAAATATGTCATTGGAACTTTAAAAAGGGTCATTGAAACCTTAAAAAAGGACATTGTAATTAAATTTACTTTGATTCGTTACATTTCGAATCTTCCAAATCTGTACCCCTTTTCAGAACTTCAGCGAACAACCACACAACATTGAGTTGTAAATAATACCACAGATGAGTAATTATACAGATAGTCGACTCAGAATACCCCTGTCCCTTTGAACCCGCAAAAAATTTTGAAAAATGGCAAAAAAATGCTCTCTCAAATGATCTATCTGTGAATACGTGTGAGCCAGCCAAATAAAGTACGGAGGCGTTGATGTGTCAAAACAGCGCTGGCAGTTTAGCAAGGATTCCAAATGGCAACAAAAAACAGCCGATTATAGCGGATGTGTTGGGAAAGTGCTGCGAAATATTTAGTTACCGTAGTTCAAGTTAAATAGATATTTTAATTGAAATGTTTATAAAAATATATATAATAAATATGAAGTTGTTGCAATTAAATGCGAATATTTTTTGTGTTAGAAATAGTTTCCAATTTTGTATCTGCCTTAAAATAAAAATACTTGGGTTGTTATACTTTTTCTATTTTGGTTAATAAAATGAGATAAAATGTATATATTATTGTATTATTGCATGAATATTACTAAATTAGTAATGTTTGGGAGTAAAATATTTATAGTAAATAGTTTGGATTATTTTTTTATATATATTAAATTCATTGGTTGATTTATTATGTCTTAAAAGTTAAATGTATCTACATATTCGGAACGTTCATATGAGAGCGGGAGAGCGAGCGAATTGACAAACTGCGAAGGAATAACGCGGCTGATGTACTTCACACTACATATTTGTGTTGAGGATAATGGCTAGCGAACACGAGACGACCATTCTAATTCTTTCCGCGGTTGTGCTGCAGACTGGTCATGGTGGGATGTATGCGAATTTGAGCAAAATCACAACAACAATTTCTTAGTACAGCTATGGCGAACCATTTGCTCGCGCACCCGAGCACCCGAGGAAATAATATGGGCACGTCACCAATTAAGGAATCCGATTGCACCCTTAGCTAGAGCATCAGCTGTCTACACCGGGTAAATATTTTTTCTTTATTGCCTCACATTCGATCTCATTACCAAATCCTGGATTTTTAAATTCTCTTATTGGCGTCTTCCGGGGTCTCTGGCAAACAATTTTTTTGTTGGAAATTGAAGAAATTGAAATGCAGCTGAACGAATTCCGGTCTAGTACGATATGGACTCAAAAATTCGTCGAAACCAGGAAAGATTTGAAATCAATCGAGCTAGAACGGCTTTTAGGCAATACGAGAAAGAATTCCAATTTCAAATTAATGGAAACTTGGAATTTAATTCCCGACACATATATGTAACTGCTTGAAAAAGTTGGTGTTTGCTATATTGACAATATTTTCGTCTATGCATGCGTGCGAATCCTTATTTAAATGAATGAATGAAGTGTTAGATTCAACAAATTGATTGATATATGATCTGCATTAACTATGCAAACTGAATAAATTTTTCTTCTTTTCATTTTATTTTTATTTTATATTGATAGAAATGATATAAACGGCGCACGTTCCTTCACATTGTCGAAAACTTTTTTACTAAAGAAAGCCCAGCAATATCTTCTGCCCAGGGCAGATAAGGAGGCAATTTCTGTATTTTGTCACGAAATCCTAGAGTTCTGTTAACAAGCCTTGAAGATGAAAAGGTGACTCGAAGCACAGAATTTATTTTTGAAGAAGTTTCGAAATAAACGAACCATATTACGACTATAAAGAAGTTGAAAAAAGAGGGTCCCACAACTCCGCCACAACACTACTAATTAGCTAAAGACCGACCTTTTTTGTACCTTTATTTTAAGAAAAAAAAAAACAAATAAAAAACATAATGAAAGGCTACAGTTCTTATTAAGGGCATATAAAAAAATTGGAAATCTTGGAACTCTAGGGAATATGTGGTCCAAATTTCAGCTTCGTAGCTTGAATTTAAAGGCCTAAAAATTGCGTACAGACGGATATTGCTAAATAGTAGTAGGTTTTAGTCCTGATCATACATATATTTATATACTTTTAGGGGTCTACGACGAATAGTAAGGGGTGTTACAAAATATGTGTCCAAAATTAATATACCTTAGGAGTAAAGGTACGTCTTTAATGAAAAAAAAATTTGAATTGCCAAAGGTATTGAATAAAGTAGATTTTGAAAAATCTTGGAATTCGATTGCCATAACAATTAATATCTACGGGCCTTCAAGATGATAAAAGGTTGGCAAAAGATTTTTATATTTAAAACAATATATAAGTTTTATATTTTATTAAAAAAAATCATAAGTTTTGTATTTAATTTAAAAAAAAACAAATGTTTTCATTAGGTTCGGTCCGATTGAAAATATTAGGTTAAACAAAAGTTATGGTAAATTCAGAAACGTCAAACATTTGTGCAGTGATGCGGCATCACTTTAGCTAGCCCTAAATTAAAATCATTTCGGGCACCATTTTAATATCCTCCTTCCGCAAGGACTCTTAAAGTTGCTGCTAGCCTTAACACAGACGGCATTGATGACGATCGTAGATGGTAGATATTTATTGGTGTACGTACTTTTTAATTTAAAATCTTTCTTACACTGAAAAAGAGCCCATTTTGATAATTTTTGAAAAATCTTTACTCTTTAGGTTTAAAACTGGGCAACGCTGGTAAGATTTGGTGATTTCAACTTATACACTCACTATATGCTCATTTTACAAGAGATATGCAGAATGAAAGTAACACATGTCTACATTGCTTTCGCCCAGATAATTTCGCCGTCTATTAAAGATATAGAACGAGACAGACAAAATTGTTTAGAGGAGCAAGTTTTCTAAAAGAAAATTGAGGAGCAGCTCGTTCAAAAAAAAGATTTAAAGAATCTTAAGAAGTTAAATAAATGTCATGTAACTTAGAAAATTGGCGTTGGTTGTTTCCTGATAGGAAGTACAGTAAGCAGCCTCCCTCTCGACTACCGGGACACTACCAGTTATAAAACCTTTTTTTTTTTTGTTTTCACCAAAAGTTTACTTCGTTAGCAAAAAGATTAAATATTTTTTTTTTCTTGAAATGGAAGAAACAATTTTATCGGATGTTAAAAAAAATGCGGCTATCTAACATCAAATTTTGTATTAGCAAAATGCAATTCAAACAATTTTCAACTTTGCATCGTTGATAGTTTAATATAAAGGGTGATTTTTTAAGAGGTTTAGAACTTTTTTTAAAAAAAAACACAAAAAATTCGAAAAAATGAATGAAATATTTATTTGAATCGATAGTTTGAACCTTGCAATTTAATGTTTAAAGATAATTTCATGCAAATGTTGACCGCGGCTGCGTCTCAGGTAGCCCATCCGCTGAGTCCAATTTTGGCATACTCTTTCACACATATCGGCCGGTATCTCACGAATGAATGCATGGATGTTGGCTTCCAGTGCGTCAATCGAAGCGGGCTTGTCCCTATACACATTAGCCTTGGCATACCCCCACAAAAAATAATCTAATGGTGTCAAATCGCACGAACAAGGCGGCCAATTGACCGGCCCGAAACGTGAAATTAACTGTTCACCAAACTCGCCTCGCAATTGCGCCATTGTTTCGCGTGCTGTGTGGCATGTGGCACCGTCTTGTTGAAACCACATATCAAGCAAGTCAAGAACTTCCATTTCGGGCAAAAAAAAGTTTGTTATCATCGCTCGGTAGCGTTCACCATTGACAGTAACGCTGCGATTCGCATCATCTTTGAAGAAATATGGCCCAATAATGCCGCCGGCCCATAAACCGCACCAAACAGTGGCTTTTTCGGGATGCATTGGTAGCTGTTGCAATGCTTCTGGCTGATCTTCACTCCAAATGCGGCAATTTTGCTTATTTACGTACCCATTCAACCAAAAATGAGCCTCATCGCTAAACACAATTTTTCGATAAAAAAGCGGATCCTCGGCCAGCTTTCCAAGAGCCCATTCACCAAAAATTCGGCGTTGTGGTAGGTCGGGTGGCTTTAGTTCTTGCACCAGCTGTATCTTAAAAGGCTTTACGCCCAAATCCTTCCGCAAAATTTTCCACGTAGTGCTGTAACAAAGGCCTAACTGCTGGGAACGGCGCCGAATCGACATTTCGCGGTCTTCTGTCACACTAGCTGATACGGCCGCAATATTTTCTTCAATACGCACAGTACGTAAACGTGTTGGTGGTTTAATGTCCAACAAAGTAAATTTGGTGCGAAATTTGGTCACAATCTTCCGAATAGACTGCTCAGAAGGTCGAGAATGCCGATCATAAAATGGAAGCAGCGCGCGATGAACATTTCGAACCGAGCACGAATTTTGATAGTAAAATTCAATAATTTGCAAGCGTTGTTCATTTGTAAGACGATCCATGGTTAAATTGCAAACCAAACTGAAGCTGTTTGACAGTGACACAAGGTACTAAACACACGTCAGCTGTCAAAACCAGTGTTGCCAAAACCAAACCAGCTAAAAAATCACCCTTTATATAGTTGATATATATAGTCAAAGAGCCCACAGCAATAGATAGTGTCAAAAATATAAGTCTGGCTTTTGGTTTGTCACACCTGAGTAATTTCATTTTAAGTAATAGTAACCAAAAATTGTATTTTTCCGATATCTGGATTTTTGTTGTAGATTCATTCTGAAGCGATAGAACTGATTGCAAAAATGAAGGTTAAAAAGTTTTAGTAGCCAATGTTAATATAGGATAGTGTGTAAAAAATCCGCCTGTGAAATAATTAGTATTTATAACCGCAAAATTGAGGTATTTTAAAATTTGTCCTGATTACAAAAATATGGGTCCGAGACTTTTTACGCACGGCCGTCATCTCATCAGGCGTCATAAAATGCATTAAATGTTTCTTAAAAACATAAACATTTTAAAGATCTTTCTACATGATAGTTCCACACTGTTTTTAGTCTACACTAACGCATGTTATCATAATAGCGCAGTAATTTGAAGTACATGATTATTACTGGATTAAATATCATCTGAATGCAAGAAGTGGATAACTTATTGTTTTTTTATATTTAATATATCTACGTTGTATGCTAAATTAATTCGATATAAATGTAGTGCAACAATCACAAATTCCTTTTCCTGTTGGATAGTAAAAAAATTCTTGTATCTGTGTCGGAAAAAGTTTGCGAAAAAGTCATTTAAATAATAACTAGTTTTTGCCGATTTTGGTAAACTGTGGAAAATGCAGTTAATCACTTATTGCATTCAGATGACGATATGTGCAAATGGTTGATTTATGGAATTACTTCTCAAGAGAGCTTTAGATGCAGTGTTTACGCTGACAAATAAGCAAAAAAAAATAAGCAGCTGGAAAAACGTAAAACAATTTCGGGCAACAAATGAAACGTACTTTGAAAGGTGGAGTTATTATATAGCTGTTGGGACGATAATCCCTTAGGCGCCGTTCTCTTTTTGAATTTTATTCACGTAACTTTATCGCAATCGTCTCATCTATTGTTTATTTTAACAAAGTTTGCGAACTTTTAGAATTGGCCAGAAATCCCCAAACATTAAATTAAAAAAGGCACTGAACTGTCAAAAAATATATTCTCGGGCACATATTTTGTGCCAGTGGAATCAAACTTGACTATATGGTCTGAGAACTATCGACTTACGGAATGAGTATAGTTCTTTTCATCATTCTTTGCCACTATCTTTGAAACAACTCAATTCTTCCAGTTTCGAAGTCTCAAAACCCGAGTGAAAATATGGGACAGTCATAGTACAGACCATGTAACATGTTCATCGGTCGGCTGACTGACAAGCACTACTTAGCAAATCACAGCTCATTTCGTATCGTTTGAATCGTTTTCTATGCGATATTATTGCTTCTGCAGCTTGTGCTGCCTGTTTCTTTGTGTAAGGACTATCAGTTTAGTGACGGCACATCCACCAGTTGCCTTTCTATAGTAGAACTATGTATAACCTGCGGTATATTTTATTTTTTATATTGGTGTTCAGTACTTTTCCATTTAAAATCTATTTTAAACTGAAAAAGAGCCCATTTTGATAATTTTTGAAAAGTGTGGACCAGGGGTCTTCATGCTTAAAAATGAGCAACAAACACTCACCCTATGCTCATTTTACAAAAGATATGCAGAATGAAAGTAACACATGTCTATATTACTGTCGCCCAAATAATTTCGCCGTCTATAAAAGATATAGAACGAGACAAACTTAATTGCCGTCTGTCTGCAATTGAGTAGCAGATTGTTTAAAAAATGATTTAATGAATCTTTAGTAGGTGAATAGAATGCAGATGAATACTGTCACGTAATTGAGAAAAAATACATTTTTGTGAAATGTAATAAAAAATGTTTTTGCTTTAAAACTGAAGAAACTTACGTTTTTGAAGTAAATGTTAATGAATTATCGAGCTTTCAAGAAGAAGCCGACACTCGCATGATGCTTCATTTGTCTTTCTTGCCAAAAGACTTTTCCGTGGTTATTACATCTACCCGATACATATGTTCTCGTTACTGAAGTTTACTGAAAACGACATTAAAATCTGGCTTTAAGTGGGAACTTTTACCACAAACATAGACACATTAGCATAAATTCGATTTATCAGTGATTGAGACCAACGCTTTGAATGAAGGTGTTTTGCCTTCTAACAGAGGGGTATTACTACTGGAAATATATAGATGCAACTATACATGCCATAGTTACAAAAATGCTGTATAAAATTAACCAACTGATCTATTACCGCCTGAAAACGGTTGTATATTAAAGGTTCATAGTCAAATGGTTCGCCGGAAATGTAACACCTGGAAAAACTTTTAAGAAATGAAGTGAATGTATCTAAAAGTCTGAAGTCTGATGATAAAATATTAAATAATGATGTATAAAATGTAATAAAATTATTGTTATAGAAATTGTTACCTATCTTAATGATTTTTATGTTTTTTAGCATACAATTAATGCACTTTAGAATGTCTAGCAAGGTGATATCTGTGCGTAAAACGTAATTAATCAAACATTTGTTGGTACTTCAAACGCACTCATCGTAGTTACCTTTCATCTGGAATATTCTTTTCTGCCATTTTTTGTATTCTATTCGTTGTTAACTCTCTTGAAGAGAACTTCAGTTTTATCATTAATAAATATTAATACTTCAAGCAAGCATGCGCCTGGACATTTCTACCAGAGACCTGTTACGTATTTACGCCACACCGTTTTGTTGCGGAGAGTATGCTGCTGTTAATTGACATTGAATTCCCTGCCTTTAAAGTATCTTTATCTTCTCGAAATTATCTTTTAATTGAAGTTTGTTGTCTGTGGATAAAGAATAAAGTTTTACAACAATATGTTGGTATACCACTTATTTTACAAACGGAATTTTTCACGTCTGGCCGCGGTGCCTTAAGCTTCTGGGACCTATATTTTTGTAATCAGGTGGTCCTGTTTTATCGTTTAGCAAAAATTGAGATGTCGAACAAATGTAAATATTTATTTAGGTTACTCAGCTGTGACAACATCCTACCAGACTTACATTTTTCACATTATCTAGAGCAGTGATTCACATTCATATAGCAATATTTAAATTTTATTTATATTCACCCTTCACATTTTCTGTGACAACATCCTACCAGACTTACATTTTTGACATTATCTAGTGCAGTGATTCACATTCATATAGCAATATTTTAATTTTATTTATATTCACCCTTCACATTTTCTGTGGGCTCTTGGTCTAATAAGCTTCTTTATTCTATTTTCAATTAACATTTTAATGAATGCAGATTGGAACCAAAGAAAACAAAACGGATTTTTTTTATTTTAAATAATTTATGTAACATACGACTATAATTTTTAAAATTATCAATTGTATCAATTAACCAATTGAAATGAATGGAAATTACAGACGAATAAGTCTGAAAGTTTACATCCTTAGTAAAAGTTGTATATAAAATTGCAATACAATTTGTCTAACTTGGTACAAACAATTTTACGTGTTGGCGATGTTTCATCAAATCAAATTTTGTTGTTAGCAAAATGCAATTCATTTAAACGATTTAAACAGTATGTAAGCGACCATAAAAACGTTCTGAGCTACATCAATTTTACAATTCTTCTTCATATTTACAATAGTTAAGATTCTAATGGTGTAGATTAGAAACCGAACTAAACTTGTTTTTAAATATTTTGTATTGTAAACGGCTATAAGCTTTTGAATTTTCAAATGTATCAATTAACCAATTTGAATGAATGTCAATTAAAGAGCCTAAGTCTGTTTCAGATATTATTCATTTTGTTTTCTTGTTATTAAAATTCCTCTTATATAAGGATTTACCCATTATATATTTTCTATGTCATATGCTTGTTCACCTTCTTCTATCTAAGCAAAAGCGATGTTATAGTTTCATTCATATAATCACTTCTTTTATTTTTAAATGTCGGTAGTTAATTTTGATCAACAAAATGTTTTTCGTGATTCCTTGGGAATTAATTTTTGCGAAGCTTTATAACAGTTACTTTTAGATGTATTTATTTGTCTTTTTGTTGTAGTTATTTGATCATTATTAGCAAAAAATATTAATTTTTTAATTGGTAATATTTACTTTAGTTATGATAAATTTTGTTTGTAAATCATATCTGAGTTCAGAAAAAATAAAATAGAGTAAAACATTAATAACATAAAAACGTTTATCAAAAATATATTTTTATCACATAATAAAAAAAAATGAAAATATATATATTTGTAAATATACAATAAATTCAGCCTCATTTACAAAAAAAAAAAATAACAAAAAAAATTAATAAACAATGGCATAGTACAAGAATTTAATGCTATTTCCAACATACAAATAACATTGTAAATATTATTCCTGCTTAAATTGTTAAATGTACATTCACATAATTTTTGTTTGAATTTCAATTGAACGACACTTTAAATCTTGGTCAATTGAATGACGAAGGAGAGAAACTTTTTAATTTTTGTTGTTTTTAAATACTTAGGTTTTGTTAGGTTAAATTATGTGTATAATTATCAAGTTTTCTTTTTAACATACAAAACATTAGTTCTACATTTATGTATTTAAAAATTTTTTATTTACAGAGCTTAATGACTGAAGAATACCAAAAGTATGGATTTATGTTAAATTAATTTTTTGATCTTTTATAAAAAAAATGCCACTCATTCTTTGTGCGTCTTATGTTTTGAATTTTAGTTTTATTTTTCACAATCTAATATAAGGATCTATATACTAACCTTACAAAGGGCAATTCATAAACTAAAAACTGCAAGCGCATTTGTTACATTACCTCTGTTAATTGCGCATAAATTTGCCTTTAAACAATTTGTCAATGTTCATTCTTAAACCATGACAAATGCTTCTTTACCACAGAACAAATAAGGAAATTGATCGATCATGGTCTGAACAATATCCTCCAGATAGGGTCGTAATTGTTCGAAATGCCCCATATCAGTGAATTCGATTGGGATTAAAGTTGGCCACCAGCAAATAGCGAGATTTTTACTGTCCATGCTATTGAGCTTGGAATTTTCGGATACCCTGCAATAAAAGAGCAAATAATAATTTAATCATTTAAAGAACACATAATTCTACTGAGTCTGTTAATATTATAACTGTTTGTCTTTCAATCGCGGTGGAACGGTTGGAATGATTGTAAATATAAAATGACTTAAGGTGCGATCAGGCGGTCATCTAAACTTGTCATCCGGATGACATCCTGACGTCACTATGACGTAGAATTTATCCTAAAGTGGTCATCCCTTCAGAAATAAACAAGTTTTCTGACGTCAGCATGTCAACCGGATACAAGTTTGGATGACCGTCTGATCGCACCTTTAGATGAAGATTTATAGTACAATAGGGCATAGGAAACTTTTAATGTAACGGTTGGTGAATATTTCGACCAGCATATTTGACATTTACGGTAGGTGAGTGTGACAATGGTTGTATCTGCTGAAAACCATTGTTGTAGTTCGGTTGTCCACCATTTTTTGCATTTCTTGTTTAGTACCGCGAAAAACCGCGTAACTTTTAAGACAGAAAACAATATATTAAGAAAAATTAAAAAATTATCGCATACGACAAATAGTTCGGCGCTATCAGCTGTCTATCCAGAGGGCCACGAGTCCAGCAAAAAGAAGGTTATTTGTATACATGACACAAGGAAACGTAAAAAAAATACAGATGCAATTATAGCATTAAATGATTACAGGGTGGCCAGGGATGATCGGTTAGGACAAGGAATAAGTCTGAAAGTTTACTTCCTTAGTAAAAGTTGTACATAAAATTGCAATAGAATTTGTCCAACATGGTACGAACAATATATGTGTTGGCGATGTTTAAAAAAAAATAATAACCATATCAAATTTTGTTGTTAGCAAAATGCAATTCATTCAAACGATTTAAACAGTGTATTAGCGACAATCAAAAAGTTCTGAGCTACTTCAATTTTACAATTCTTCTTCATATTTACAATAATTAAGATTCTAATGGTGTAGATTAGAAACCGAACTAAACTTGTTTTTAAATATTTTGTGTTGTAAACGGCTATAAGCTTTTGAATTTTCAAATGTATCAATTAACCAATTTAAATGAATGTCAATTAAAGAGCCATAAGTCTGTTTCAGTTATTATTCATTTTGTTTTCTTGTTATTAAAATTTCTTGGATATAAGGATTTTCCTATTATTTATTTTCTATGTCATAACTTGTTCACCTTCTTCTATCTAATAAAAAGCGATGTTATAGTTTCATTCATATAATCACTTCTTTTATTTTTAAATGTCGGTAGTTAGTTTTGATCAACAAAATGTTTTTCGTGATGCCTTGGGAATTAATTTTTGCGAAGCTTTATAACAGTTACTTTTAGATGATCATTATTAGCAAAAAATATTAATTTTGTAATTGGTAATATTTACTATAGTTATGATAAATTTTGTTTGTAAATCATATCTGAGTTCAGAAAAAATAAAATAAAGTAAAACATTTGGTTAGGACGTGCTGTTGGAGTAGTATGTTTCAACTGCCACCGACAGCATTAAATATTTGTTTGTTGAAGTTAGTAATAGGCGACAATAAATAACTTCTTGGCGTCGTATATAAAGCTTCGCGTAGATATGACAACGATGTTATTCTTAATGTACTCGAAAATACTGAATACGAATACGTTGGGTAAAGTTAATAAAGCAATTGATGATAATAATGACACAGATTTTAAAGGCCTTAACTCTAAATTCTCTGATAAATCACTAGCATCGAGTCTCAATGATAACAATATTGACGAGGTAAGCGTTATTGATTCACTGCTCATTGCGAGTTCAGATGTCACTTTTGAGTTTCCAATAGTTAACGAAATAAGGTCCTGAATGCCATTGTTTCAATTAAAACCGAAGTAGTCGGTCCAGACAATTTACACCCAACATTTTTTAAAAACAAAGGGGTGATTTGTTAAGAGTTAAATTTTTCAGGTTGGCAGTACTTGTTAGTAATAGCGTCCGAACGTCATCTGTCAAACGAGCAACGATTGCAAATTATTGAAATTTATTATCAAAATTTGTGCTCGGTGAAAAATGTGAAAATCCGTTGTTTTATCGAAAAATTGTGTTCAGCGATGAGGCTCATTTCTGGCACAACGGATACGTAAATAAGCAAAACTGTCGCATTTGGAGTGATGAACAGCCACATGTCATACAATAATTACCGATGCATCCCGAAAAACCGACAGTTTGGTGTAGTTTATGGGCTGGTGACCGTCAACGGCGAACGATATCGAGCCATGGTACGCGACTTTTTTTGCTCCAGTTGGCTGAGTTAAATTGGGTTGACATGTGGTTTCATCAAGACAGTGCAACATGCCACAGAGCTCGTGAAACAATGGAAATGTTTAAGGATGAATTTGTTGAGCAGCTTATCTCTCGAAATGGCCTTGTGAGTTAGCTGCCAGAATCATGCGATTGAACGCCTCTTGATTATTTTTTGTAGGGTTATGTAAAGCCGTTAGTCTATGTGGACAAGCCGAATACGATTGAAGCCTTACAGGATAACATAGCACGCGTAATTCGTGGAATACAGGTCGAAATGCTCGAAAAAGTAACGCAAAATTGGACCTTCTGAATGGACCATTTGAAACGGAACCGCGGACTTGAAGTTGTCTTTAAGTTCCGTTCTGTTTTTCGTTTTTTTATTTGGTGTTCGTTTAATACACAAAAAAACAACAATTGTGTCAATGCCCTTAAAAAAATAAATAATTATCTCCGCGCGAATTCAAAACAACAACATCTAAAGTGTAACGCAAAATCAACATAAAAAAAACAAAAACAAGTGCACAGCGTGTGGTTTCTTCTTTTCTTTTCCCATTAGTTTGCTGCCGACTCTGCAAGTGCATCATGTTTACACATGCTATTGCTGGGTAGTGCTAGCACTTGGCGAATAGCGGGCCGTTTGGTGTCGATTTTTTTGTTGGTGTACTTTAATAAGTTACTGTATGGGCATAACACCTATAGTGATTCATATTTCAAAACGTAAGGAGATTTTCAATTAACGTATCAACTTAACTAGCGTCGGAGTTTGTGTTTTTTTACGTTTGTTCATTGCAATGTGTAGGCAATTTAGAGTTGATATGAGCAACATTCGTGGGCTGAGATCTAATTTGTTTTCTTTGAGTGAGACACAGGTCGGCATTGATTCCGATTTAAAGGAGTTTAGCCTACCTGGATATAACTTAGTGCCATTATTCTTTCCACATCGCGGTCTCGCCGTTTATGTACGTAATTAATGTACGTAGTGATGTAGCCTACCAACTTCTACCACAATACGACCAATGTTCCAACCCGGAATTTAATTTCATTTGGCTGAAATTCCATGTCCGTAGGCAAATTATTCACTTCTATTTTATTTACAGAAGCCCTAATCTGGATAAGAATTTAACTTATAAGGGCTTTCAGATTATATTCAAAAAATTGTGACCATTTTTCCTCGTACTGAAGTCCTCATTGCGGGCGATTTCAATATACACAATTAAAATTGGCTTTGACATTCTGGACAGACAACACCCGTAGGAAGGTATGTTGAGATCTTTGCTGAGGTAAATAATTTGACCCAGCTTGTAAATGAGCCGACACGTATTCCGGACGTTAGCAGTCAAACTGCCAACACACTGTACTTGTTTCTCACCTCCCACCCCGATAAATACACCATAAATTTATTATAGCCTCTATGTTCGTCAGACCATTGTATCATATCAGCGAATTTCTCATACTCCAACCGCATAGTTAAAGAACAAGCTCCTAAAAGAACCGAATGGCAATACGAGAAAGCCAATTGGGAAGCTTTAAACGGTTTCTTTAGGAGTTTTAACTGGTCGTTGTGGTTCCTCGACAACGACGTGGATGCTGCTGATTACAAATATGATTCACCTGGGTATGAAACGCTTTATCTTTAACAGGATGAAGAGTATCAAACCTAAGATGAACGCATTGTGTCTCTCGAGCTGCAAAGAGGCTATCAGGGTATATGGGTGAGCTTCCGGCCTTACAAGGCCAACCCAACTGACGAAAACCGAAAAAAGTTTAAACGAGCCAGAAATGACAGCAATGCTCACATTAATCGTGTCAAATTCTCCTACGATAAAAAATTGAGGAAAAAAATACTACAAAGTCCCACCGCTAGTAAAAACTTTTAGTCGTTTGTTAAGAATATTAAGAATTCGGCCTCAACATCCTGTCCTAAAAAAGGCGAATCTCCCTAAGGCTCCGTTTTGTCTCCGGCTCTCTTTCCCATTTTCATCAATGACCTCCTCTCTGTCACTTCTAATACAATCCATTCTTTCGCTGATGACAGTACCCTTAGCTTCACATATTCGTTTCGGGATTCACGTCCCTCGTCTTCGGGCGTGGAGCTGGAACGGCAACTTATGTTAAGCTCATTAAATTCTGACCTCGACAGCATTCTTAAGTGGGGTAAAACCAATAGAGTAGAATTTAATGCTTCCAAAACACAATGCTGTCTACTGTCACCAAAAACGAAAACGCAATACTCTGCCATTATCCATGAATGGCACTTACATCGCTGAAACCGAACGACTTTCCATTCTGGGTATGTGTGTTGATGACAACCTTCGTTGGAATGACCATATATTCGATGTTGCCAAGAACGCTGCGAGATGTCTAGGCTTCCTTAAGCGATGTAAGAAATATTTCACGCCTTCTGATCAGGCTGCAATTTATAAGGCGTTCATTCGCCCCAAACTTGAGTATAACGCTCATATCTGGTCCGGTGCTCCAATTACATATTTGGAGCTACTTGACAGGATTCAAAAACGTGCGGTAAAAATTATTGGCGATCGAGACATCGCGAAATCACTTGACTCTCTCAGTCATCGTCGTAATGTCTCCTGCCTGTCTTTGTTGTGCTCAAACGAAATAGCCAGCTGCATTCCACCACTTAAACAATTCAACCGCAATAGCCGCTATGCCAGGAATTCTCATCAGTTCACCCTTATGCTAATATTCGGACGCACAGTGTAATATAAAGATTCGATCATCAGCCGTTCTACACGTATGTGGAATACTCTCCCAATCTCCGTTTTTCCTGCACATTACAGTTTACAGACATTCAAAACCAATGTGCATCGGCATCTCCTTCTTTCCTCTAATCCCTAAATTTCTTTAATGCACGCACTGTGTTTATTCATAATAAGGGTACCAAAAATCCCTTAAGTGCGCGTTAATTATACAAAAAAAAAAAAACATTCCACAACAACATAGTTGTACTACGGGTATTCTAACCCTAGCTACAAGTTTCGTTCGGCAAATAACATAGATCTTATAACTTCTTTGGGTTTATTAGGCTAGTATCTAACACATCGAATTTTTTGATAGAAGGCGTTGTACCTCAGGGTTCGATAATTGGGATGCTACTATTCACTTTTTTACAGTGAATTACCATAAGTTTTAAATAGCTATAAAGTGCAACTATAGGCAGACGATGCTCAATTGTTTCTGTCTGCTAAAGTACGATAAAGATTCAACAGCAAGAATTAATGAAGATCTAGAATTAGTTGTCCGCTGGGCTGAAATAAACAAGATCATACTAGTGAATTTCTTTATTTATAAAAAAATGCATACCTATGTATATATTTTTTTGAGATCTACTCCATTTTTCCATACTGGAAAGTTTAAATTAGGCGAACTACTTGAAAGTTAATGAAAGAACTGTGTTATTCAAGATTTTCAAGTCGAAACGAAACGAATGGAAAATATGTATTTTTTTATGTTATTTAAATATTTGTAAAAATTAAGTTTTGAAATATTTAGTTTTTCTTTTAATTTAAGACCTACTGCTGAAATTTTGATTAACTCTATTACATACATTAGCCACATGAAGCACTAGTTGCACTTACAATTCAACTTAACCTCTTGACTGCCAATTTTGATTGAATAATTGATGATTGCCCGCCTGCTCTACGGCCAAAAAAGAAGGGTCCCTCCCTTCTTTTCAGAAGGAAAAATAAAGAGCTCGAGAAGCGACGATGAGGGACCCTACTGCAGAGGCAATGTTCGAAAGTATCATTGTGGTTTTAGGCCAGGAAAGTCAACCATCGACCAAATTTTCATATTTCGACAGATCTTGGAAAAAAACACAGGTATTTCAGATCGATTTACACTATCTATTTATCGACTTTAAGGTCGAATATTATAGCGTATATAGATACGAATTATACAAAGCCATGTCAAGTTTTGGCATCCCCGCCAAAGTCGTCCGATTGTGCAGGATGACGATGGAGAAATCTCGCTTCTCCTTCAAAGTTGGCAAGAACACCACCGAGCCATTTGATGTCGAAAAAACTTTGAGACAAGGCGACGCGCTATCATGTACTTTCTTTAACATCGTTCTTGAAGGAATTGTACGAAACTCAAAAGTCCGTTCAACTACTTGATATTGACATCATTGGGAGAATGCGGCGAGATGTCAGAGGCGCATTGGGGCTGGCTGTTAATGAGGACAAAGCGAAGTAAATGCTGTCAATAAAAAAGGACTCTCAACATCGGCGTCTCGGACAAAATGTCACGATGGACGAATACAACTTCGAAGTCTACCTGGTCTCCACTATCACTTCCCAAAATGACATCGGCGCAGAGATCAAGCGAAGAATCACTCTTGCCAATCGCTGTTTCTTCATGCTAAGAAGGCATCTTAGAAGTAAATCCCTTTTAAAACCAAGGATATATTATGTAACCCCTTAATCATCCCGGTCTTGCTGCATGGCGCAGAAGCATGGACCAAGTCAAAGCGGGTGATACTCGGTCCAGCTTGTGACACTACAGTGTGGAGAAGAAGATTAAACGACGAAATATACGGGCTATACGGCGACGTTTACTGGGACACGTGGAGCGTATGGACAACAAAGCACCAGCCCGACGAGTCTTTGAATCCACCGGGACAATGAAGCAGAAAGAACGACCTCAACCAACTTCGTGTGCGTAACTGGAGGCAGCTAGCGAGGGACCGAGGAAGGGGCTTGTTGGTTAAGGTCGTGGTCCACCGCGGACTGTGCCCGCCACCGAAAGTAAAGAAATCAGCTGATGTAATTTTTTTTTTAAGAATTTAAATTAAATTAACGCTGCTGAAGTTTACAAAAATTCTTAAAAATCTGCTGCACGCGCTTTTCACCATCAAATCCTGCTGAAATAGCAAGAAACTGGTAACGCTGCTATTATAGAAAATTTATAAAAGACTAATCTAAAATAGCATATCCGATGGTAAAATATTTAAAAAAAACAATATGAAAACATTGACCTTAAATATATACGAGCATTTGAGCGATTAAAAAAAATCCCTGTTCAGCATCCCTTACTTACATATGCAGCCTTTAATAAACCGTTTTCTCTCTGCACCGATGCAAGTAATATTGCTTTCGGAGCTGTACTTACATAAGAAGGACAGGCAATAATGCATCTCGAACTAATCTCTCATATATTTTTGGGGACAGAAATTCAAAATAATCACAGCCCATATGCTCATAAAATATTTAACAGAAATATATAATAAGAAATTTGTTAACGAGTTCAAAGAAGGCTCCTTAAACTACAAGCATTCGAGTTCGATATCGACTACATAAAATGCAAACAAATAAAATTGGCGATTTGGTAAGCAGAATTCCAGGCGAAATAAAGTAAACATCAGAGACTGTGCACTCAGAAAATTAACATATGTTAGATCACGTACCAATCAAAGAGATAATTATTAACATATACCAAACCCGGCTTATATTAACTAACTCATATCGAAATGTGATATAAACGCTGCATTGTATAAGTGCATTTTTCAAGTAGAATTTCAAGTAGAAATGACGAAAGACAATAAATATTGCAGAGAATTATTTAGGAGAACAGTTTAAGCGGGTACTACAGTTATTTATTCTGAAGTAGAAGATAGTGGATACTATTAAGTGCGAAAATCATTAATTGAAATGTATATGCACGATAAAGTAGTTAAATTTAATAAACTTACAAAAAGCGTAAGGGATTTGCAAAAAAGCTGAAGATGCTCATAGACAAATATCTCTCTACCACACAGAAGAAAGTAATCACTCATGAGTAGTAGAAACATACATATCATAAACGAAAAAAACAAAACCTTGCCTTAATTAATAACAGAGATTTCAAGATTAATAGCAAATTGTCAGACATGTCAGGAAGGCAAATATGACCAAAAGCCAATCAGACCTAATTTAACTCGAATTATCCCACTGTACCGTGATGGGTGATGTGTTTATGTGTCAAATTAAGTTTTTTTATGTTCAATTAATTGAAAAGTTGAAGTAAAGTGTGTGTTTTTTTTAAAGCAAAACAATGTCGAGGAAAAGGTACGTAATTTCTAAACCATATCTAATAATAAGTTAGAAAATCATAATATATATACATACATATATATGTAACAGTTACAAATCGTAATTTTCATCTACTTTGACAATTTTAACTCTTCACGATACTTTTACATGCATTTGCAATTTGATGTTCCGCATATGGTACAGTGGGATAAGACAATCATTCCGAAATACCAATTTTACCGCCATTTCTGGAGAGGGATGTAACAGATAGAGATTCGGGAAAGGATAATGTGGTTTGTGTACATAATTTACCTCGTAACCAGCCAGTGGCAGAAGTTATCTTACATCCGGGTAGCTTTGATGAAAAGAAAAAAATCCCAATGTTTTCCTTTTTCCCCAAAAAGAAGACACGAGTTGAGAATTTTTCATGAAAAAAAAAAAAGATTTAGAGGAACCAGTAACAAATTTTAGCCACAATACTTGCAGTTTAAATCCATCTTTCGATTCTTTGGACTTGTTCTCGCTTTTCTTCGATGAATTTATATTTGAATTGATAACAAAATATTCTAATTTGTATGCCGAGCAACATAATCTACTGGCTGATATACAGTTTAGTGAGTTTAAGAATTTTGTTGGAATACTGATTTTGAATGGCGACAAAAATGTATCAAGACGTAGAATGTACTGGGAAAATGAAGAAGGTTCAAAAAATTTCCTTTTTTCCAAATCCATCATGAGAAATAGATTTGATCATATATTCAGAGGACTACATTGTGGCGATAACACTCAACTAGATCCAAATGATCGTTACTCCAAGTACGGCCTTGTTTGATCATCTGTTTCAGAAGTTCATTCTATATGCTCCAGTTGTGGAAAATTACATTGTGGATGAAGGTATGACACCCTATTTTTGCCGTCATCTTACCAAACAGTTCATTAGAGACAAGCAAATCAGATGGGGCTATACATTTTGGTTTGAAACTAATCCATCCGAATGTATAGTTTGGATTGAACCCTATCTTGGATCCGAATTATCAACAAAACCTAAAAGAAGAGTATTTTCACTTGGAACGCAAGTTTTTCTAAACTTTAGTCCACTGATTGGACGAGGCTTAAAACTTAGCTTTCACTTATTTTTGGACAATCTTTTTCTTCTCTAGAACTCCTTCAAGAAGTAAACCCATTGAAAATAAGAGGCATTGGAACTAAAAGAGATAATCGTTTAAAAAAACTGTTTTTTGCGTGGATCTGACAAAGCTCTAAAAGAAAAAGGGCGATGTGCTTATATATATGAAGTCTGTTCCGGACTCAATTCCGTTGTGTGTAAATGGAACGACAATAACATTGTTTACATAATATTGATCGTCGTAGACCCACAAAAGCATATTAAATATGTTTTTTTAGAGGTATAAAACTTTAAATTGGCAACACTATTTTAACTGGCGGCCATTTTATCAGTGATCAAAGCTATTAAGTGATTTATTATTAGTTCGGTTTGGCATTTCAACATGAATAGACTGACGCCTGAACAACGCCTCCAAATTGTGCAAATTTATTTTGAAAATCATGGTTCTGTTCGAAATACGTATTTGCGAGTTTTGTTTAGCGATGAAACTCACTTTTGGTTGAATGGATACGTCAACATACGTCCGTATTTGGAGCGATGATAGTCATTAAGTGTATGTTGAGACACCGTTACATCCACAAAAACTGACTGTTTGGTGTACTTTATGGGTTGATGTAATAATTCATCCGTACTTCTTTAAAAACGATGCTGGCCAGAACGTTATAGTCAATGGTGACTACTATAGAGCCATAATTACTGACTTTCGTTCATTAATTGAGGAGCTGTAGTTTCAACACGACGGCGCAACATGTCACACACCTCGTGCCACAATTGATTTACTGAAAAAAGAAACGTTTGATAAGCGAATAGTTTTACGTAACGGACCCGTGAATTGTCCTCCAAGATCGTGCGATTTACGCCGCTTGACTGTTTTCTGTGGGGATATGTGGAGTCGCTTGTCTACACCGATAAGCCCGAAACGATTGACCACTTGGAGGACAACATTCGCCGCGTTATTGCCGATATACGGCCACAAATGTTGGGAATTCATCGAAAATTGGACCTCCATAGAGGCAGCCGTGGCGATTATATGCCAGAAATCATAAAAATAAAATGCCTATCGAAAAAAGTAAATTCCTTGTCAATTTAATAAAATCAGCTTTGTTTTATTCCACTTCAAAGTTATATACCTCTAAAATAACACCCTATATATTGATGATCAGGACCGAAATCTAAGACTATTTAGCAATGTCCGTCCGTCCGTCCATCCGTACGCACCCAAAAACTGGGCGTAGCCAAAAACTTTGTGTGGGCGATATATTGGCTAAATATTTTGCTAAACATTTTTTTTTGTTTTTATGAAAGTTTTCCTCGAAAATTTTATTTTGCTAAACATTTTTTTTTGTTTTTATGAAAGTTTTCTTCGAAAATGTTAATCACAAGTGTTAATCACAACCTTCGTTGGAATGACCAATTACATATTTGGAACTATTTGACAGGATTAAAAAACGTGCTGTGAAACTTATTGGCGATTGAGACATTACGAAATTACTTGAAATCGGTATTTCCACCAAAACTGCTCAAACGAAATAGCCAGTTGCATTTCACCCCTTGAACAGTTCAACCGCAATACCTGTTATACCAGGAATGCTCATCAGTTCACCCTTAAGCCAATATTCAGACGTTTAATACGAATGTGTCAGTTTAGAGAGATTCAAAATCAATGTGCATCATCATCTCCTCCCTTGCTCTTATCCTTAAGTTTCCTTTATGACCGCACTGTATTTACTCTTTAAAAGGGTAACCAAAATACCTTTAGTTCGATTGAATTATAAAAAAAATAATGCATAGATGAACAATTGAGTAAAGTCGGATAAACAAGAAAAATAATTTGTGACTATAAATTTAACTTGGAAAATATTAAAGAACACTTCCGGGATAGAAATGCATATGACAAAAGCTAATTCGCATAGATGAAACTCTGACATTGAGAGATTCCACTCGACTTTATTGAGATTTTGCTAAAAATCATAAATAACGACTTCTCAACTAACAGAAAAATATACAAAGCCATTCAAATACATAATGAAAGATACCATTCAATTTTAACACTCTACCATTTTGGGCAATATATAGTATATGTTCCAAATTTCATCTTTTTAGCATAAATTTAAAGGCCACAAAAGTTGATGGGGACAGACGGACATTGCTAAATAGTCTTACGTTTGGTCCTTATCAAATATGTATACGTTTAGGGGGAGCAACGGATGACAATGAAAAGACATTCTCGTATATATAAAAGCAGTCGATACAATCATGCAGCTATAACATACCTTAATAAAAAAATAAAAATGAAGGAACAATTCAGAAATACAGCAAATTGAAAAAATAAAGCACATTGCAACGTAGAGTTACAACCTTCTGTCGTTGCTTAATGCTGATACAGCGGACGATCACATACAGTGGGGAGCATAAATGAGTACATGTTTGTACTTTGTGCACTTATTACTGCATAAGAATAGAAATAACAAAGCAAATTTAAAAAAAAAATTGTTGACCTTTATTATAACACAAAGCGAAAAATAAAATTTTTTTTAGAAAAAAAAAACAAATAAAACAAAAACAACTGCAATGTACTTAATTTTGCACCTTTCAAATACTTTAAGCACAGAGCTTATTTTTAGTATTGCGTCCATAGCCCTTTATTACGTAAGACATTTTCTACACGTTTAGGCCGCATGGGATAGCATTTCCACCAAATTAATATTCTGCCATTCCCGCTGTACTCGCTCAGGTTCGTTAGGGCTGATAGGTATTATGCCAACCGTCTTTTCACGAGTGACCACAAATTCTCAATTGGATTGAGGTCGGGACTTTGTGCTGGCCACTACATCAATTGAAAATTTTGTTCGGTAAACCATTCCTTCACGATCTTGGACGTGTGCTTTGGGTCGCCATCGTGTTGAAATATGACATCCTTCTCAGGATAGGCGCTTCTATCGCCAAATTAGGGAAGATGAGTCTGCAAAATGTTCAAATAATCTTCTTTTTTCATTATTCCCTCGATTGTGTGCAGTGGTCCAACGTGCCACCATGTGAAGCAACCCCAGACCATGACACTCCCTCCACCATGCTTCACCGTTTCTTTGACATGGTGCCTTTGAATGGTCTCCCCAGAGCGGCGCCAGCAGTATTGTCTTCCATCAGACTGAAACCGATTAAACTTTGATTCGTCTTCTTGAAAAAATTCCTACCACACGCAACATAACATGCCTCAAACTAAAATATTTAAAACAAATCATAAACAAACAATATTCGAACAACGAAGTAATAAGTGCACGAAGTAAAAACATGTACTCATTTTTACTCCCCACTGTATTAGAACTTTCGGAACTTCGAATCTTCCAGAATTTAGAACCTGAGTTTTTAATGCATTGAATGCTCTAAAATTAGAACTTGAGGTTCCAATTTCTGAGCCATTTTTTTTTCTTAGCTATGTACACATCGGTAAATCCCCATTTTTGTGTTTATTTTGCTTCAGAAAGGCAAAAATAAAAAGGAGAATCCCCAAATTATATATGTGGTGATTCATACTAGCTACATATTTGATTATACTCCTGTGAATATTTAATTCGCATGTAAACATTTGGCTCAGTCTCGGTTACAAAGTGCATTTAATATATTAAATTATAAAAATAAAGCTTAAAAGGCGTTTAAGTGAATCGCATAGCTATGGATTTCAATGTAACAAAATCTGCCATCAGCTACATAAAATCGAAGAAAGGAGCGATATTAGAAAGGAGCGATAGAAAATTTGATGTATTTGTTTATAAGATAATGGGAGCAATCACTTCTGTAGTTGCCCCATTAACATCAGCATTTGCGATTATGAGCAATGCATTTTTTAATGTAGATATGTAGATATATAAATAAAGACGAATAAACAAATCAGACGCAACCGAATTACCTGCATTTTATATAACTCGTGCGTAAGACGAAATATAAATGTAGGAAGCGAACACCTTACGAACGCATGCGCTTTTTTTATTTCTCATTGAAAAGCGCACGCTCAGAAACTGCTCGTGGGCGTGCGTTTCTGCACCCTGGTTATGTTGCTAAATTAGGCAACTCTGTTTTGACCTCTACCGACCTAATTAACCCTTTAATGCAATGTGCTGTACGTGTACAACACGAACTTTACCTACTCAGAACTCGGAACATTTTGGCACCAATACATTCCAAACTGTTCTAGATTTACTATTCCACCTTTTCTAGATATAATAAATGTTCTGCAAATGTCTCTTCGCAATAAGAAGTTTTTATTCGGAATTTTTATTTTGGTTTTGTGAACTATCTCAACCATTATCTCATTATCCTTACGTCCATTGCATTTTCTTTTTTTAGTTTTAGCTTAGCTGAGTATTAAAACACCACATTTAAGCAAACATAATTTTTTTCTGGTACCAGAAAGAGGTGCTGATTTTTAATTCACCTCAACAAAATGTTTGTATCAAAGTCAATAAACGTTGAAAAAAACTTGTGCCACATTAATGCTGCGATCAGTTATCTCAAAGCAAGTTGTTCCGTTTTTTTAAACTTAATTTGTGCGAATCGTTAATCACCTTGCGTGATTCTATTCACCTCAAAGAAACGAACATCTCTGATGCAGCCGGATGTCGACATTCTCATTGAAATATACTCAACACCACCAGTAAAGATCCCCTTTTGCTTCATACAGTCAAACTAACACAACAAACCATCGAGGGGCTAAGTAAAGTCAATGATTCTCTAGAAGCTTTTTTCTAGATGAGTCCTGAAACCCTCCTAAAACTGAAAGGTGTCATACAAACCGTGCCGAGCATCAACCTGGCTGGAAGCCCAGTCGTTAATGGAGTGTCCGGATACCTGGCACTCTCCGGATTTTGCTACCCTTCTAAGGTTGTAAGGTTATTCCAAGTACCGAGTATAATCCCAAAAACACAGATAATCTATATATTAGAATAATATAGTACAAACGTTATTCGCAAAAATGTTATTAACAACAATTAGTCCACAAAAAGGACATAATATTTCTTTTCTTTTTCGATATTTATAATGAGGGATGGGATTTTTTGGACCTAATAATTTAAAAAAGGGCAAAATAATACACCCAAATAGCCAAAAAAAAAATTATTATTCAAACAAAAAATAATAAAATAAAATCTTAGCTTTGAACAACCATTAGATTTTTTTAAATTTTCAGGCAACAACCGCCACGTTTTAAAAAGAAGGACTTTTCCATCGGTATTTTGCCCAAACTTTAGCGATTCTGTACACGAGATTTTAGGTATTTTAATTGTAATTTTTTCATTGAAAAAATTAAGCGAAGTTTTCACACTACACTAAAAAACAACCAATGAGACAGTTACCCGGAATAAAATAAATAGATGCACCCATGCACGCACTTTCGCAAAAAATTATTCCCTCCAAATTTTTTTGTTGATGTTATTATTGAATCTGATTTATGTGTATGCATGTAAATTTACTTTTTGTTTATATAT
Source organism: Ferdinandea cuprea (assembly GCA_963576555.1). Classification (NCBI taxonomy): domain Eukaryota; kingdom Metazoa; phylum Arthropoda; class Insecta; order Diptera; family Syrphidae; genus Ferdinandea; species Ferdinandea cuprea. The sequence continues at coordinate 88,570,355 of OY754958.1, read as the reverse complement.
TTGATATTAATACAAAGACTTCGACTGATTTGTGACAAGTGATTTTATTTACAAATTTCAAGACCTTAAATACTATTTTTCTTACACCTAGATCGTGGGAATACAATTATGGAGTCGGTAAAATTTGGAATTTGCTTATCAGCGCCAGACGAAATCCGATGCATAGTCTGGGCTTGTGCAGGTGTCTGGTTCATTGTGTGTAATTTGGGAAACATAATGTGAACATATTGAATCGTGCATTTGGGAATGAGTGTGAAAAAATATAATAGGAAGGTCACATTGCGTAGACTTAAGTATCAACATTCTCCTGGGCGTTGAGATCCTGGAGCTCAAATACTATGTTTTTTTTTTGGATTAAGAGCCATATGACAATGTCCCGTGCAGAAACGGGAAGTAAGAATATCCCTGCAGCGCCCGACAGTGCTTGTCGTTAAAGGCGACTAAAGCAGAGGAATCTCTTCTAGACAATTTAAACATCCAGATGAGCCTAGCAACATATTTAACACCTTTAAACTGCCCCACAAGTGTGTATGCAAATCCGTGGGTTGACACGATTGGAGATCACCGGTGTCATAAAAGTAAGATCAATTAAGAACTTATGTCAGGAGCATGCACTTGTTGAACAAACAAACTTGCTTAACCTAGCATTATGGAAATCTACGTTCAAAGAAACACTACCCCGGCAGGCACCTCTAATGCTACGCATGGTTGTGATCCTGGGACGAGCAGAAATGTACGAGTCAGAGCTATTCGGTTTCCTGGGGATAACAAAATAATGCAAGACTTCGACGAAACCTGAGGGTCGCGAGTTGGAACGTTGGAAGTATGATTGGGCGCAGCTACTAGCTGCAAGAAATAATGGTAAGAAGGCAATTGGACATCTTGTGTGTCCAAGAAACGAAATGGCAAAACACCGGAAATCGGGCGCGTTTCTTGGACGTTAAGATAAAAGCATACAAGATGTTCTACTGCGGTAAAGAACATGGTGAGAATGGTATCGGTATCATTCTTGCGGCAGAGTTACTTACCAACGTATTGACCATTTCAAAGTCCAGTGGCCGTTTGATGTCTCTCAAACTGGTGATTCAAAGCGACGTGTGGAGTATTGTCAGTGCATATGCTCCCCAAATCGGGTCCGAGCAGAGGAAAAATTATGCAAGACTGCCATGGAGAACTAGGCACCAGGAATTCTTCTGGTGAAGACATCCTAAGCATGTGCAAGTCATACGGTCTGATCGTAGACTTAAGTATCAACATTCTCCTGGGCGTTGAGATCCTGGAGCTCAAATACTATGTTGTTTTTTTTTGGATTAAGAGCCATATGACAATGTCCCGTGCAGAAACGGGAAGTAAGAATATCCCTGCAGCGCCCGACAGTGCTTCTCGTTAAAGGCGACTAAAGCAGAGGAATCTCTTCTAGACAATTTAAACATCCAGGTGAGCCTAGCAACATATTTAACACCTTTAAACTGCCCCACAAGTGTGTATGCAAATCCGTGGGTTGACACGATTGGAGATCACCGGTGTCATAAAAGTAAGATCAATCAAGAACTTATGTCAGGAGCATGCACTTGTTGAACAAACAAACTCGCTTAACCTAGCATTATGGAAATCTACGTTCAAAGAAACACTACCCCGGCAGGTCAGATGTGCCGCAGGGGTCACCGATGAATTCCCAATTAAAGTCGGTGTTCACCAGGAAAGTGTCTTAAGTCCTTTACTCTTTATTACAATCCTAGATTATCTGCTTGCGGGAAAAGTGACGGACCCTAAAGTGCATCAGTTATTCTTTGCTGACGATGGAGCCATCATAAGTGATGATCAGACTTCCCTGCAACGAGCACTTGATGTTTGGGTAGAAGGGAATGGGTATCGTATAAGCCAAAAAAAGACCGAGTATCTATACTGCCTATTCTCTGACCCAAGCCAACCCTTTCTATACATTTATTTGAATGGGGTGGTGGTTCCCAAGTGTGAAAAGTTAAAATATCTGGGATCAATGACTAACAACGAAGCAGCCATTGGGATCAATGACATCAATCATCGTGTAAGCGTAGGGTGGATGAAGTGGCAGTAAAACTCTGCCATCTTCTGTGACCGAAAAATGTCCCCTTAGCTGAAAGGAAGGCTCTACACCGCAGTTGTGCGTCCGGCGCTCACATACGGTGCAAGTTGACAGCAGCTGAGATGAAGCTGATCGAATTAGAAGTTCCAGAATCCGACGAGCCTTCACGTAAAAAAACCCATCTCGAAAAAATTGGAGCACGACCGACTGAGTTGGTATTGTCATGTCAAAATGAGGGATCCTACGAATCCCGTCTTAAAGGCAATGGCAATCAACGTTCCCCTACAATCGCGTAAGAGAGGCAGGCCTAAAAACTCCTGGATCACATATATGCAGAAATATATGGAGAGATGTGCCGCAGGGGTCACCGATGCATTTCAGCATTTGATTGGCCTCAATGATGAAGTGATCCAAAATCGGGATGCCTGCAGATATTTTTTGAGGCCGAACCGGCGAACCCCACAGGCGGATCAGTAGGAATGCAGTGAAGTGGGAGGTTTCCCTATAATATAATCCTGATCATAATCTCGTCTTTAAATGGAGAGAAGAAGTACCCGGGGCACTGGGTAAAAGTAAAAAAAAAACCCCACGAAGTGAGCATGGACAAAAACTTTGTATGCGCGATATATTGGGAAAAATATTTGCTAACTAAATATATTGTTAAACATTTTTTTTCGGTTTATATAAAAATTTTCGAAGAAACCAGCATTTCAGTAAAAAACGAACTCTCTAACTTTTGCCTTAAAAATAATTTTTCTAAATTGTGGGCGTTGCAGTGGGCGTAGTAAAAAAAATGGACACTAAATGATTTTTTTTTTTTTTTTAAAAACCTCTCCAAAAAGTGGACGTTGCCAAAAACTTTGTATGGGTGATATACTAGAATAAATTTTAGCTAAATATCTTGTGATATATTTTTTTTTTTTGTTTTCTACATATAAGGTTCTAATCCTTCATCTACAGTTTTAAAATAGTTTTTTTCTAAGTTGTTTAATACTTTACCATTTCGGGACCATTTCGGATATGTGAGGTTTTCGGACCTCAAAAGTTTATACAGAACGATGGACATTACTAAATCGTCTGAAGTTTTGGTCCTGATCATAAATATATATAAACTTTTATTGGTCTACGACGAATATTAAGGGCTGTTACAAAATTAATATACCCTTAGGATAGGGTATAAACACAACTAAAGTAAGCAAAAAATATCATTCTAGATTATGCGTTTTAGATATTTTTGGAGTTCTAGAAACGAATAGTTTTTAGATACCGTTAATTAAATGTCAAACACGAAAGCAACAATTCAAATCAAATTCGTAAATATTGTTTGATTACATAATGCACCAATGTTACTTAACCATAGAAAGTTATGTTCGTCATTTTGACAAATGTTAGGATTCCAGTGTTAATAATATCAGTTTATATGATATTTTTGCTAATAAACTGGAGACTAAATTAAAAAGGGTATTTGTGGGTATCACCATGGAAAAACTGGGTCCAAATGTTTGGCATCACTGCCATATACCTGAAATACACCACACTTTTTAACAGGAGTATATACTCAAAGGATCGAATCGCAGTGGCGTATCGTAAAAAAAGCTTTTTATAATGATAACAACTCCAATAATTTTGCTGATTGTATAGTAGTGGCGGAGAAAAAATTTAAAAAATAGGAAAGGGTACAGTTTGCTTGAATCGAACAGTGTGATACCCTGTCCATATCCCTATCACATGCCTCTAAAAAAGCGTTAAGAACATAATGGATAGCATGGGTGACATACTAAATATGATATTGGCTAAATATGTTGTTATACATATTTTTTTCGTTTTCTATACAATTTTAAGAAAAACGTCCACAAAAAGTAGGCGTGGCAAAAAACTTTATATGGCAAACTTGTGAAGGAGTTCAGTGTCTACATATATTGTTAATATGTAGACTGGCACTCTGTCTTCGACAAAATATTTTGGAACTTATGTCCATCCACACTTATGGTTTGGGATACAAATCCCAAATCGAACTTGGGAGTTATTTCTCTTTGAAGTGGAATATAGGTCCAAAAGAAAAAGTTGGGAATGAAGTCATTTGACTACTTTAAATGATTATCTCACAAAAGAATTCAAAATAGTTGGGGAATTCAATATTAAAGTCTGCACTGGGACTTCAGCAATTCCAATACCCAAAGTATTGCATATTTTTTTACAACTGTAGTACCTATATACTTCTGTTTTTACCCTACGATAGTACATATCATCATGACACAGTGTAAATTGTGCTGTGTATGCGATTTTAAATTCGGAGCGGCAATGTCTCTTCGAAGCCGCGACTAATTTAAACATCTATGCACATATCCCAACATAGGTTTGATTTTTAAATCTTTCCGTATTAATAGTACCAAATTTTTTGTAAGGGTATAGACAAACACAGCTTATTCAATCAAAATACAATACAATTCTAGTAGGAAGGATAAAAAAAAAATAAGGACATTTTTATTTTTTGCAACCTATTAAAACGTGTTGCTATACATAATAAATACTTACCGAACAAAGTGTTGGAAAATAAACTTCAAAATAGCAAAATTAACAACCGGCAATTTATTGAGAAGATTTCTTAGTGATATCAATCGACAGCTGCGGTCAGTTTTAACTTCCATGCTTAGTTTAGCAGATGACATACTTCGTGAGCCTTTTTAAAATAAAAAGAAGAAACACAAATATAATAAGAACAATACGCAGCAATTATAGGAAGAATGATTGCACTAATAAATCTAGCGTATGTAATAGCAACGTGATCAAATTGTATAAAAATATTTTAATCATTCCCTTATAGTCGAAAACAAAGCAGAGTATGAATATTTTATATTTTTTGATACTGTTTGGAAGGTGGGGGGGGGGGGGGGAAGGATTAGGACTATATGAATCCAACCAAATATGACTATATGAATCCAACCAAAATGCTGGCATAGGTATTAATAGGTATTAGAACTTACCCACAGTTTCCGTTTCTGTTATAACGCTGGGCGTACCTAATTAAAATAAAATTAGCCTAAGACTTTTCCATATAATATATATTATATAAATAATAAATTTCTAATTGGGAATAATTGCGCACTAAACATAAAAGGCATACACAAGACATACTACCACGGCAAGATGTAGAATGTAGTGTGTAGAACGGAGTCTTTCATTTATCCGTACTCACTTGGTGGGGTGAAGTCACTGTAGTGTTGCCCTAGCAGTCGAAAGCCAAATCAAACAGTACGTTAAGAATTTGTTATATTCCAAACAGGAACTTTTTTACTACACTCGGGGCAGGTGCATGTCGTCAGGCAGAAGTCTATGGCCACTCATTTAGCCTAAAAGTTGTTTTGCTAATAATAAAAAAAACTTTTATCTTCTTCTTTTATCTAAAAACTGTTGCCATAGGGGCCTGTACTATTGCCGTAGCACCTACCCCGAATGTTTCTTTCTTTTACCACACCGTTGGGAATTTGTATTCTTTTCTTTTTTTGTTAATGTATTAGTTTTTGGGCACTTTCACACAGTGTGTAAATCCGACGATTGTTCCCCCTCCCCCTCCCCGTTATCGAACTGCAATAGTGCCATCCGTATTCACAAATTCACATCGCACACTTTCAGAAATAAATCTAAAACATTTGTCCAATGCCCAACTTTGTGAAAACATCAATGGAGCTTCAGTGGTGAAGAGCTTAGATGTTCCTCACTCACCACACCAAAATTCACGGTGTTCAGCCTTTCAACCAAGTTAATAGAAAGCTTGAGGTCGAGCACAGTCTTTAACGAGGTAAGTAAAGTAAACGCAAATGTTTCTTTTCCTTCCCATGTTGTTCACTTCTGCGAATATATCCGCTTGGAAGACAGACGCATAAATCGTCGAAAATCTTAATTTCGCTCGCGGCAAGCGCTTGCTGAAAGTGAAACAACTACTGGTGCATTTTGCTACCATGCAGACAGCTTGCCTTAATATAATTAGTTTTACCATCTTTCAAAGAAAGATGAGAAGGAGCTTCATTGATAAGGAGTTTAGATGTTCGGAACTTACCACGTAAACCTCAAAAATCCATCACCTGTATGAGCAAAGGCAAGGCAACTGCAGAGGAAGTGTTCGAAGGAAGTTTTGTTATCCTCCTCACCTCAAGTGGTGATGACGCTCAAGCCCAAAAGCTTGGTGGCCCGGAAGGACGCTTACAAGCAGTACATATTTTCGTTTAAATCCTGGTAAAATAAAAATTCACGGGAGACAGAGTAGGCCGATGATGTTTTGTGTCACAATCGCCTACTTCGACACCTTTTTTTCTAGGCAATTACGCATGTTATATTTGATATGCTCGGTTATTGCATCAGTTTATTTTTGTATTTATATCTGTGCAAATCTTAGTGTATCTATTATGCCTCTCGAAAAAAAAAAGTGTATCTTCGTGGATAGCTGAATATCGTGAAACATTGACGTACGACGGAAAAATTTTACATTGTCGAGTCTGCGATAAAAATATTTCGTGTACAAAAAAGTTTCAAATAGACCAGCATGTCAAGACAAGTCTTCATATTGCAGGATTGCGAAAGAAAGCCCAAGATAACAACTTCTAACAGCGGCAAACAGCAGTAACTCCTCTTCAAAAGACAAACAAAAAAAACACTTTAGCATGGACTTATGTGAAGCATTGCTCGCAAGCAATATTCCGATTTACAAACTTACAAATCCTACCTTCAAAGCTTTTCTGCAAAAATATTGCTTGAATCAAAATATACCAGACGAATCAACATTGCGCAAAAACTACATACCAACAATTTACCTACATATTCTGGAAGAAATACGCAATGAACTCAAGGATAGCATTATTTGGATTTCAGCTGACGAAACTACTGACTGTTGTGGCCGTTACATTGCAAATTTAATTGTCGGTGCATTAAAACTAGAGCCCTCTATTTCTTGTTTGGTGGCCTGCAAAGAACTGGAAAAGACAAATCATTCTACGATCGCCAGATTTGTGAATGAGGGTATCAAAAAATTGTTTTCTGAATCTTCTGCAGATGAAAGAGTGTTTATATTCCTCTCAGATGCTGCTCTCTATATGATCAAGGCAGGCAAAGCTCTCCAAATATTCTATCCTAATTTGATCCATGTGACGTGCTTTGCTCACGGAATACATCGACTCGCTGAAGAAGTACGATTCACGTTTGGAAATGTGAATAAGCAACTAGTGTTTCTTAAGGCACCTGCCCGCATTAGAGCCTATAAAGAAAAGCTACCAAATGTGTCTCTACCTCCTGAACCAGTGTAGTAAATAGCTTCGATAGTACGGAGGCTGTGGCAATTTGTCAGTCAAAGGAAGCATACCAGCAAGTATTAAGAAGCTCGAAACTCAGGGCTTAGCGTTGACTGAATCTATTCAATTAATAAATAAAATCCGCCAAATGAGCTCCGAATTGCCAGAGGCATTCCCAAGTAAGCTTAAAAAAAGTTTGAGAATATTTTAAACAACAACCCAGGCTTTGAAGCGTTTTGTCAAATTAATAGTTTTATTAATGGGACGGGCGAACTTTTGCCAGCAACAATAAGTGCTAACATAGCACCCAAATTCAAATACTGCCCAGTTACCTCAGTGGATGTGGAACGGTCCTTTACCACATATAAAAATATTTTAAGTGATCGGAGACATAATCTTACCACCGAATATTTGGAACAGTACATGATTGTTCACATTTTCAAGATTAACAAAATGTTAAAAAATTCTTAATTATAAATGTTATTCAACTATGCTATTCAACTTTGTTATTTAACTATATTTTATATTGCATTTGAAATAAAAAACTGTTGCTATTATTTTATCATATAGTTAATGTTGCATATTTTGTCCCTTTTTATGCATATTTTTAGCACTTTTCATGCATATTTCAAGCTTTTTATGTTGCATATAATCCGGTCTCTACTAATTACATTCGAGGTATCCGATTTCAGAAAAGAATAAATAAAATGCGACGACGCATTAATCTGACATGCGACAAATGTTAGATTCTGATAGAGATGTATAAAATCTACCGATATATCGAAAAGCCGATATATGTCGACCCATATTTGTATTTACAGTACTTTAAATTTGTATATGTCGACAGGAGGAAGGTATTTCATACTTAATATTTTTTTAAATTTGTTTTGTTTATCTTTTACATTTTTTAACTGCTTATCCGAAAATCGGAAAAAATTCCGCGACCACTTGCTGTCGGAGAAGATCGGACAAAAATTGGGGGGCAACAGTCACAAATGTCACTGCTAATGCATTTCATCGCACTGCAACGCAGATCATTAGTTGTGCTTCTTGTTTTTTGTCGGGATTATGTTCCGAAGAATACCTCGAAGCAAAAATGTAAACAATAGAAATAAAAAAAAAATTAGAAAAAATAATATTCTGCATTTATTATTAACTTGGTTTTTTAGGGTAAGAGCAAATAAAAAAAGAAGCAACAGGCAATATGAACTTCTGATGAGTTTTGTGTAGGAGACACCAGAAGCTATAGCTGTATTTTGGAATGAAGTTGCTGACCAACTAGTATTTTTTTAGCAACTAAGTGCTTTGAGTTACGTTTTTTATTTATTTAAAGTTACGCCAATTAGGCTAGTAGTTTCTTTCATATGCTTATTAAGACTTGTTAAGGGGAGAGTTTTTTTTTTGTGAACTCTTAAGCTTTCCAAATATAAGATCTGTAATAGGATAAATTACGCCGCATCAGCCAGATATTTATCATACTTTTGTTTCTCAATTTCCTTGTGTTTATACCCTATCCTAAGGGTATATTAATTTTGACACATAGTTTGTAACACCCCTTAATATTCGTCGTAGACGCATAAAAGTATATATATTTATGATCAGGACCAAATCCTAAGACTATCTAGCAATGTCCGTCCGTCCGTACGCAATTTTTAGGCCTTTACATTCAAGCTAGAAAGCTGAAATTTGCACCACATACTCCCTAGGGCTCCGAAATGGTTAAGTGTAAAATTTTTTGGAATACGCCTACTGCCACGCCCACAATTTAGAAAAAACCGATTTAAAGCTACAGATGGACAGATAGAGGGTTATAACCTTCACAAGATATGTAGGCACTGCCCTCCTTTATAAGTTTGTCATATAAAGTTTTTTGCCACGCCTACTTTTTGTGGGCGTTTTTCACTAAAATGCTGTTTTCTTCGATAATTTTCATAGAAGCCGAAAAAAAGTGTTTAACAAGATATTTAGCCAATATTTTTTCCAATATATCGCCCATACAAAGTTTTTGGCCACGCCCACTTTTTCGGGGCGTTTTTTCAAAAAATGTTTTTTTTTTCTAAATTTTATAGAATGAAACAAATGCTATCCATCATCTTCTTAAGGTTTTTTTTGGGGCATATAGGGATAGGGATAGGGTATCATACTGTTCGCTCCAAGCGGACTGTAGCCTTTCCTTATGTTTTTTCTTCATTTTGCACCCTTAATTCTTCTTATTCTGCTCGATATATCGATGTTTATCGATTCAATATATTTTGAATGTAGTAACTCGAAAATTGGTTTCTAACTTACGGTAGTAAGCTTAATGGAATACTTTCTTGGACTAAGTACGATATTCTTTTCGAAATATCGGTAAATTTTGTACATCCCTATCAGAATCTAACATTTGTCGCATGTCAAATCAAAGCGTCGTAGCATTTTATTTATTCTTTTCAGAAATCGGATACCTCGAATGTAGTTGGGGTCTCCGTTATGCGTTACGAAAGATTTTCCGTTCCGACGGATACCTCGCTAGGGCCGAATTTTGTAGTATGTCGGAATTGGAAAAGTGTATTATTATTATAAATAAAATTAAACGCCAAGATTCATATTTTGTTTATTATGGTGGATGGTGATTGGAATTTAATACCGTTTAACGCAAGGCATGGGGTTAAACAGATAGCTGTCAGTGGTCTTCTTTCTTTAGATTTATTTCAAGCAAACTATTTTCCAAGCTCTATAAATATAACATTGGAATTAGTTTTTCTAAATAACAAAATTGGTTTTACAAACAACAAGTGAAGCCCTGCATCTTATAGATTCCAAAAAAATGCATCCAAAGCCTTACTTTTAGAGATTAATTTTCTTAATTACTCCAGCGATTTCTATTAATTTACGAACGTAAAAAGGAGAGCTTATTCGCATTATTTAAATTAAATATATTTAAATTTAAATAATTCTAACCTCGCATTTTTTTAGGAAAGTATACGAGTTTTTAAATCGGTTTTTATGCAGTCATTAGTAACCGTAACAGTAAATCGTGTTAAATTTACATTAATTCAATACTTGGCTTGGCCCTAGGTAATATAATTGGAAGATGTGAAGAAGGACGTGTAATCTATTCGCTGATTTCTTCTATTCACTGTACAATAAGTCGCATGTGCAGTTAGCAGGAAATCATTACGTTATGATTCCTAAAATTTTAGACATAGGTGTGTTGCATTTTTTCGATGAGGATTATATGAACGCTATAGAAAAACAAAATTGTGGTAATATTAAAAAAAAATGTAGCCTATGTTTTTTATAATCTTAAAATTATTTTTTACCAGTCTCTTGTAACTCGGAACTTCCTAAATGAATGAAAATATTCTTTCATAACACTTGTTTATAAAGGGTGATTTCTTAAGCGTATTTTTTTAATCGAATAAAACACTCAAATTTGCATCAAATATTAAAAATTTTAATTGTAATCGATAAATATGCCTTTTCCATTTACGTTTTAAAGACAACTCATGTAAATGTTGTCCACGGCTCCGTTTCAAATGTTTCTTTCGGAAGGTCCAATTTTGCGTCACTTTTTCAAGCATTTCGGCCTGTACTCTACGAATTACGCGTGTTATGTTATCCAGTAAGGCTTCAATCGTGTTCGGCTTGTCCACAGACTAACGACTTTACATAACCCCACAACAAAATAATCAAGAGGCGTTAAATCGCATGATCTTGGCGGCCAACTCATAGGGCCATTTCGAGAGATAAGCTGCTCACCAAATTCATCCTTCAACATTTTCATTGTTTCACGAACTGTGTGGCATGTGGCACCATCTTGATGAAACCACACGGCAACCAAGTTCAACTCAGCCAACTGGTGCAAAAAAAGTGGCGTTTCATGACTCGATATCTTTCGCTGTTGACGGTAACGTTTCTTCCACGGTCGTCTCTGAGGAAAAATGGACCGATGATGCCACCAGCCAAACCACAGGCTGGTGGCATCATTCATAAGACCTACCAACCTAAGGTAGGTAAGTTTTGGGGGACACTCGGTGTCAAAAGCTCTATGGCCACTTCTCGACTGCAAGAGTTCCAGGAAGTTTACTAGTAAAAATTCTAGTAGGAATCCTGGCAGGGCGAAAACTAGAGTTTTGGACTGTCAGATACATATATCTGCAGATTCTGTGATGATCTGCAGACTGTTGAGGATATACCGCACATATTGTATGAATTCTCATGTAGTCGTAAGAAATTTAGATACTTCTTGGAAGCTTTGGAGGAATTAGACGGAATTAAATTCAAAGGCCTTCTTGGCTTTTGTAGGGTAATTGGTTCCTTCTAAAGGGAAAGTGTTTGGGCCTCATTCGGCGCCTAGTGTTGTGTGATGACTCTTACATCACATCTCTGTCTTAACCTTACCTAACTTAGGTTACTTCGAGTGTTCCACAGCGCAGTCATATGTACCCGTTGATATTTATATAATTTATTAATTACGATCATGAAGTTTTTCAATTTTGTAAGGTTCTGACCACAGATGAGGAATTAACCAGATAGTCAACTCGAGAGAGAATCTCCAATCAAAGAATTTGATATATATATATAAAAAATAATTCCAAAACTAATTACTATAAATATTTTACACCCAAACACTACTAATTTAGTAATATTTATGCAATAATACAATAAAATATATGTACATTTTATCTTATTTTATTAACCAAAATGGAAAAAATAAAACAACCCAAGTATGTGGGATAAAAAATAGATAAAATGAGTCAACTTCGTATTTTTTGTGTAATTAATTTCTTGTTACATCGTAAAGATTTATAATAAAATAGCTATAAAAGTAGAATTACGTAAACTCAATATTTCGCAGAACTTCCCATTTCCGAACACATTCGCCGTGAACAGCTGTTTATACCCTATCCTAAAGGGTATATTAATTTTGACACAAAGTTTGTAACACCCCTTAATATTCGTCGCAGACCCCTAAAAGTTTAGTTATTTATGATCAGGACCAAAATAAATATAAGACTATTTAGCAATGTCCGTCCGTGCGTATCAACTTTTGAGGCCTTTAAAGTTATGCTAGGAAGCTGAAATTTGGAACATATACTCCCTAGGGTTCCAAAATGGTAAAATGGTAAAGTGTTAAAATTTTCAAAATACGCCCACTGCCACGCCCACAATTTAGAAAAAAACGTTTTAAGGCAGATATGTAGGTACTGCCAACCTTTATAAATTTGTGACATAAAGTTTTTTGCCACGCCTAGTTTTTGTGGGGGTTTTTCACTAAAATGCTGTTTTCTTCGAAAATTTTCATATAAATCGAAAAAACATTTTTAACAGTATATTTAGCCAACATTTTTTCCAATATATCGCCCATACAAAGTTTTTGGCCACGCCCACCATTTGGGGCGTTTTTTCAAAGAAATAATTGTTTTTTTTTCTATAAATTTCATAGAATGAAATAAAATGCTATCCATCATCTTCGTAATGCATTTTTTCTTTGGGGTACATAGGTATAGGGATAGGGTATCTTACTGTTCGCCCCAAGCGGAGTGTAGCCTTTCCTTATGTTTTTTGTTTCCATTTGGAACAAAATCACTTATTCACAGATAGGAAAATTGCTGATTTTGCGGCCATTTTACAATATGCTCTATGTTCTGACTTTCGCGGATGATTTGAAATTATTTTCCCGGATAACTAATGTAACTAATTGACAAAAAATATCAGAGTGAGACTCCCGGCCCGTGCAGAGTCCCTGCCCGAGACACACTTCGAAGGAGCCTAATATTAACTCCCCTTTTCTGTTTATCGTCCAACACTCGGCGACGTATAATAGAACAGGCAGAATAACTGTTCTGTAGAGCATACACTTTGTCCTTCGAGTTAAGAGTTTTAAACCCATTTGTTTCACCAAACTTAAGTAGCAGCGGTTTCCTAAGCTAATTCTTCGTCGGATCTCCCCTAAGTTGTCATTCGTGGAGTTGATATTTACACCGAAGAAGATAAACTCCTTAACTACATCGAAGTTGCAGCTATAAACAGTGATATTTTTTCCTAGGCGGTGGACAGATGTTTGTTGATAGCATGTATTAAGTCTTTTCGTCAGATAGTACAGATGAAGTGTGCTGTGTCCTCCAGCGTCACACGACATAATTGCCATCGCCATGTAGAGCTCTTGACGATGAATACTATCATTTGCGCCTTTAAAGTCGAATCGAAAGTCAAATTGTTGTGTTTTACAACTCGATTTTATCGATTTCAAAGTGATTTCAAGTCGATCTGAGGAGTGTATTTCACTTAAAAATATATTTACAACAGGGGTAAACATAAAAATACTGCGCAGTAGGTAATATTTATCAATTTAATGGAGCAACATTCAGATCTTTTAAGAGGTTAAAGGAAAGAGATCGATGTGTCGCAGAAGACTTGTGGGAAAATTTAAAAAAAGGAATCCAAACAGTCATGGTCCACCACATAAGGACGCGAGTGGATAAAGATAAATAGAAAATTAAATAAAAGAAAATTGTCACTTTGTTAATAATTTTCTTTGAAGGTTTGGCGGAAAACTGCGTTATCATATCGCAAAATAAGGTCGAAAATTGATTAACTTGATCATTTAACAAGTTTTTCATATTGCCAATGTAAGATATGTTAGCGTTATAAAGCAAACCAAAGCAAAGTATACATTGCTTTTATATAAAAGTTTTTGATCTTAATTTGGCTGTGATATTTTGATATTTGTGCCACCGTTGCATTCTAAGACCCCAGGAATATTGACTAAACAATGTCGTTTTGATTTACGTCGTTCATCGTCTATTGGACAAATTCGATCCTCTAAAATCTTTAGCACTTTTGTCAAAATTTTGACATAGTTTCAGAAAAGTCGAACTTACCAAATCGGTCGAAATGCAGAATACTAAAAATTATTTCACTCGATTTATAATATACAGCTAGGTTCCAGAAATCGAGGGAAATGAAAGCGATATTGCAAATCGAGTGAAATAATTTTAAGGGTTCTATACTTCGATCGATTTGGTAACTTCGATTTATTTCCGAAATCACTTTGCGTGAAATTGAAAACAGCTGATATCTGTCATTTGACAAATTTTTCAAAGTGTTTTATTTTGGGAAATTGTTTGTTGGCAGATTATTTTGTTGTTCACGCGTTGTAAAGTATAATTAATGAGTGCTGAGATAACTTATTCAAAGTGTACCGAACAGAAACTCTGTACACTGTCAGAATTAAGGATTACAGCCCCGATTATTTCGGTTATTTACATTGTTGGCACATACAACCAGTGAGATAAACGCAACCATGATTGGCAGACTTTTATTTTTCGTATCAGCTTCCAATTAATTTATTCCAACACCCAAAATGTTGTTGTGGTCTTTTAAACCCTAAGTTCCTTATAATCGTATTTGTTAAATGTATTTTGTTTAGACCTACCAGCAATTTCTTCCAATTCAGCCATAACTTCCTTATCAAAGAGTGGTGGGAAACGTTTTGAAAAAAAATCCTTTAACGCTGTGGCTACGGCATTCACTGGTATATCCACAGACTCGATATCAACATTAGAATCTAAAATTAAATTGTACAGTTACAATACCATCTAATTAAAACAGAAAATTGTTCACCTTCTTCAAATTTCTGAAATAACAAATCTACATGAGCACGATTTCCAGGAACACGATATATTCCCTCAGAATCCAATCCCTCTTGCTCAATAAATTGTATACATTTATGCAAGAATATTGGAATATTATTTTTATCAGACTGCATAAACTCAGGGAGTAAAGACAATGCTGATTCAAGACTCTCAGTGGCACCAGAAGAAGGCGGCTTACTATTCTGCTTGGATTTTCTTTTCATTTTCTTTTCTTGCTCCTTTTCCTTATCTTGGAGTTTACGCAGTTTTGCTTGTTCCTCTTTAAGACGACGTTTCTCCATCTTTTCCTCTTCCTTCCAATTCTTCTGTTTCGTTTTCATATCGAGGAGCTTTTCGCGTTCATTTTCACCAGTGAGTTTTGACACCATTCCGAACTAAAGATATATTTAATTAAAATCGCAGTTTAAGAAGTTTAGAATCACGTAAACTTACAATAGGAGAGTTGTTGTCTCTGGGTGACGATACGTCTACACTTGATTCCTCTTCTTGCACATCGGTGTGCATTAATTTAACTGCGAAAAATTCAGGAACTTAAAAATCAAAATTGCAATTATTGAATTATCAACGGTTAATTACCTTTCTCAAGAGTTTTCATTTTTTGATAATGCAATGGAATTTCTGGTGGACTCACAAATGTTCCAAATGGTGGAACCTTTGGGGGTTGTACAGGGATGGCAACGCGCTTTTTCCTTGTCCGTTTATGAGCCTGTGGCTTGCGATTCATCTTGTAATAACCATCATAGCCTCTTGCCTTGCGTTCCGATGAACTCGAATCACTGTCTGATTCGGAATATTCTGAATGAGAAATAGGGATCAGTGATAAATACACGTTCGGAAATAAGAACTATCTCTTAAAAAATAAATGTGTTGTAAACGTTCAAATCTACATCTTGCTTTATGGCATGAACTATTTAATAAACAACAAACTCTAGTTTTAAGAATCATAACAAGGGGTCGAGGTATATACATGTCTTCACCCAACAATTATTTTAACTGTGTGTGTTTTAATTTCATGATTTTTTGACGATTTTCACAAAATAATTGTTTAAAAATGTTATGTATGTAGTTTTTTTATGAAGCCAACCAAAACCCATCTACAAGTCAAAGTCTAACTTTAGTTATGTACATATTTTAAAATTGAAAAATCATTATATATAATTACTATCGAGCATTACTATTTTATATTATATTAGTGCAAATACAATATGCCATTGTTTATGTTTTCTTGCGAAAACTTTGGAGGTCAATAACTCTATTAAAAATGAATTTACTTTGTTCTTTATCCCGACGATGTCTAGATTTGCTTGATTTGCTTGGTGTCAAATCATGTGGCAAGTTGTACATTTGATCATTGTTACCTTCATCCCCGTATACGCCTTTAATTTGTGCGTATTCGGCCATCTCATCGGAATCATCTTCGGGAGCAGCCAGGGGAGCATGATCAAATATTGACGATTTATTATTTAAAGTTAAAACGTTTTTGTTATCACCTTCTGCTAAATTGGTGTCACTGCTAACATTCATCCGTGCGACTGCATCACTCACTAGCTGGAAGTTCTTCAGATTTAATTTACCGGGTTGCTGTAAGACAAAACAAAATAATTATTAAAAAGTACAAACAACAGTGTACAGTGCAGTGATTGTAAAAAAAGTGTATTGTGTTAAGGTAATCCATCTGGTCCTACTCCCTATCGTTTGCTGCTGCTTTGCTTGGCTATAGCCAGCGTCATGTGTTTATGCGAATATTTTATCCCTAACAGGACAAAGGGTATCAAACCTATGGTAAAGTTGCTAAATGGTAAGTTTTCGGTCATTTAAGCCCAACCCTACTGAGGAAAACCGAAAAAGTTCAAACGAGCCAGAAATGACTGCCTAAGACCAAAAGTTGAGGCAAAAAATACTACAAAGTCGCACCGGCAGTAAAAACTTTTGGTAGTTTGTGAAAAACATTAAAAATACGGCCTCTTCATCTGTCCCGACACTCATTTGCGATGACATTCCAGCTGTCAGCTCTTCAGACAAAGCCAATCTGCTTGCTGCTCATTTTGCGGTAAGCTCAACGCTCCCAGATTGTGCTTTGACTCCCACTGTACTCGAGCGGGTAGAAAACTCCATGGGACAATCCACTTTCGCAATCGTACTGTGGCAAGAGTACTTCAAGATGTCAACATACAAAAATCTGCTGGTTCAGATTGTATTTCCCCTATCGTAAGCTAATCTATCTGTCCTATTCTTCACGGCTCTTTACGAGAAGATGAAAAACAGCATTTGTCCAGCCTGTCCCAAAAAAGGCGGATCTTAATTCCCTTCCTCCTACCGATCAATTGCACTAAGGTCATGGAAACCCTGATAAATCGTCAGCTTATGAAATATCTTGAATCCCGAAAACTTCTTAATGACCGACAGTACGGTTTTCGCAGCAATAGATCCACTGGTGATTTGACCGTAGTGAAAGTAAGGTCATTGTGCTTGATATTTCAAGTATGCAACTCACCAAATATATGCTGGTATCCCTCAAGGCTCTGCTTTGTCTCCGACTCTCTTTCTCATTTTTATCAATGACCACCTGTCTCGTCACTTCTAATCCAATCCATTTATTCGCCTTAGCTTCGCATATTCGTTTTATGATTCACGTCCCTCATCTTCGGGCGTGGAGGTAGAACGGCAACGTATGTTAAGCTCAAATAATTCTGACCTTGACAGCATTCTTAAGTTGGGTAAAACATATAGAGTAGAATTTAATTCTTCCAAAACACAATGCTGTCTTCTGTCATTAAAGCGAAACCCCAATACTCTGACATTATCCATGGCATGTGAGTTAACGACAAACTTTTTTAGAATGAACACATATTCGATGTCGCCAAGAACGCTGCGAAATATCTAGGCTTCCTTAAGCGATGCAAGATATATTTTACCCCGCCTTATCTGGCTAGAATATATAGGGCGTTTATTCCCCCAAAATTGAGAGCAACGCCTGGTCCTGTTCTTCAATTAAATATTTGGAGCTACTTAACACAATTAAAAAGCGAGAGATATTGCGAGATGGCTTGACTCTCTTAGTCATCGTCGCGATGTCGCCTGCCTACCGTTGTTTCATCGCTACTTCCACCATAAGTGCTCGAACGAAATAGCCAGATCATCCCAACCTTACAGCAATTCAGCCATACTAGGAAGGCACATCAGTTCACTTTTAAGCATATATTCGGACGGACAGTGAAAGAATTCGTTTCTTAACCTTTCAATACGAATGTGTAATGCTCTACCACGCTCTGTTTTTCCTTTACATTATAGTTTCGCACATTTAAAACCAACGTGCATCCCTTTCTTTGATCCTTCATTTCCCTAATGCCCGCACTGTGTCACGTCATTATATAAATATCCAAAGTCCCTTTAGTGCGCGTATTATAAAAACAAAACAAAATACATGTTTGTATTTGTTTTATTTTTTTTATTTACAATTAAAAACTGAATTCTTTAAGAGTGCACAGTTCACATGAAGGTTTTAACAATGGATCAAAGTTTAACATTAGGTAAAGAAAGAAATAGGAAAATTTAAATTAAACTAATTACGTTTTGTAAAATCTTCAATTAATACATAAATTAAAAAAGTAAATGGGACTAACATCTATGACACGTACTAAAATGAGATAAAACTAACGACAAAAAACGTCCTTGATCGACCATATTTCTTATACTGAGGGGAATGTTGGTTATAAAGGCGAATAGCAAAAATGAAAAAATGCTTACCAGATACCGTACATGTGTATATGAAGGGCCTGATACCGTTAGAATGAATCGAATGTAAAAAACTATTTTAATATAGATAGGCAGGTTGTTTATCACTTAAAATTTTGAAAAATTAAGCGCAAGCTCTATAGTTCAAAAATATGTCCAGGCTGCATCGTAATATTTGGCGAGAATAGCTCGAAACGTGATCATATCTACGCAAGTTAAATACAAATCTAGCTACAGAATTGAACGCAGTGCAGGCAAATAACTCACAGCCATACATGCTAATTTCGGTTTAAAGGCGATTAGTAAAGTGTCTCGGCATACTGAAAAACCCCGCAGAGCTCCATAGATTTAGAAACCATCGAATTAAAGTGATCGCTCCAACTGAGGTTACTTTTGATAACAACGGCAAGATTTTTTATTTTAAGAACCATTTTAACTTCAACTCCACATAATAAAGTAGGAGGCAGGCGGGACATCAATAAGTGTTTATAAATTGTAAGGGATTTAGTCTTAGAAGGGTTTAAAAGAAGCTTATTATCTGAAGACCATTTAAATATGGAAGTTAGATACTCGTTCATTTTTAACAGCATCGTCCATCAATCCAACAGGAAATTGAATATAAATTTGTACATCGTCAGCATAAATATTAATGAACATAGAGAACAACAAAGGACCAATTATAAAACCTTGAGGTACCCCACAATTAACATTTAAGAGCGATGAATAAGATTAATTGTAAAAGACAGACTGAGCTCTATTTGTAAGATAAGACAAGATTAGCATAACGGAAAGGAGAGAAATATTAAAATAAGATTAAAGCTTATTACAGACAATATCAGGACAGACAATATTGAATGCTTTAGAAAAATCCAATAAAGTAACCAAGGTGAACGGTGCGTTTTCGATTATTTGGAATTGGTATAATTGTTTCCACTGATTCGGGTAGTTCGAGGACATTAGGATTTTATTAAAAATATATTAAACATATTTCAGTATACATATGTATATGGTAAAATAATTTTTAAAAACTTCTGGGGAATATTGTCCATACCCATACTATCAGATTTAATAGACAATATAGTTTTTGCAACAGTAAAGGAATCTACTCTATCAAAAAGAAGTGTATTGTCAGCAATATTAATGATTGCAGTGTCAGATAAAGGACAAGATAATTCGGAAACCAATGGCTCCATAACAAACGTTCTGTGAAGTTCTTCAAGTCTAGGTCATCATAAGAATGTAAGTTTTCGTTGTTCCACAATTCGATCATTTTAATCGAAAAGATGCAGAGCGTTTGGTATTAAATTTGTTCGTATAATGCAACGACTTAGCTATTTAATCTTGAAGTTGACTGAGTTTCTAAGTCTATTAAATAGTAAACATTTCTGGAATTCAACATATTCGCTAACGGCGATAAAGTTGATCTATTAGATAACCAAGGACATGATCCATGCCATGCAAAAATAAGATCATGATGAAAAAAAAAAACAGGAAAGGTCAGCTGAGAGTAGTGTTTAAGCATGTTAGGATCGCTTAGAAGAATAGCATCTATCAACGAGGGTATCTTATTTGGCATATAGTAGGTTGCATGCGACATATTGGCAAAAGACATATCAAACAAAGAAACCACTTCTATCAAATGAATTAAATTATTGTTAAGCAAATTCATGTTTATGTCATTATATAAAATAAGTTTAGGCGCTAGTGGACAAATGTCTTTCAATACATCACCAACAATTCGGTGGTGGGCAAGTATAAATAGAGCCAATAATGCATTTATTATTGCCGTTTAATACTTCCAAGAAACGGTATTCGAAAGAGAACACTTCACAAGTTTGGCTTTTATTACTTTTTTTTATAAATTTTTATATAAATTCCTAAGCCCCCACCAATGCAATTACACCGATCAGCTCTACATAAATTATACCCACAAACATCAAAATAGGCACTACTGTGGCTTACGTTCAGCCAAGTTTCTGAAACAAATATAACATCTAAATCGCTATTCCCCAAAATAAATCAAAATTCACAATTTTGTTCACTATACTCTATACAATAAAGTGGCATACGTTTAGTCCTTTACTTTTCTTGCACAAGATATTTAACGCATATTTTCACTTCTGCCATTCTAATGCCCATTGTTATAAATTCTGTTCATATCATATTTAACAAAGTGCACGACTGCGTCATACGAAACTTTCTCGCTATATGTAGCACGTATTGTACACAACGCCTCAAAAAGAATGGTTACATTTGATCACATAACAAATTTATTTAAATCAATTTTTAGGTTTTGACAGATTTGATTTTCTCAAAAACGGAACCTACGATTTTGATGTTATTTCGCACATTGGACACATGTAACATAATTGTTCAAAATACAAAAATTTATCAAAACCGTTAGAGCCATTTTTGAGAAAACGAATTAAATTTAAATTTAAGAAAACCGTTATGAAAAAAAAAATTAAAAAAACAATTATTTCAAAAATCGTAGTATGCAAATTTGTTTAGCTTTATATTATAAAAAAAATAATTTGTTTTTGAGTTCTCTTCATTAGTTTTTGAGATAATGGCGGTTTTATAAATTACCGTTAATCGATTTTTTTTCCAAAAACTGAGTATGCAGTTTTTTTGGCCCCATCCCAAGTATCCATAGTACAAAAAAATCAAAATGCGTGGAACAATTTTCGAGAAAATGAGTGATAATTGATTTTCACAAAAAAAATTGTATGGCAGGTATCGTTATTTCAAACGATACAGCAAAAAATAAAAAAGACGCCCCTAAAACCTTATATACGAAGTTTGAAGCAAATCCGTCGCACGGTTTCGCCATATGGTGCCCGGACACACTTTTTTGGACTTCGCTACAGTCGTTATATCGTACCTCATACTCAGTTTGAGTTTGAAATTTCCGCACGATCGCAATAACTTTCTCTTTAGTATACTAATGTATACGAGAAAGTTAAAAAGAGAATAATGAAGTGAAGCACAACGAAAAATTGTAAGTCAAACATATAGAAAAACAATAACAATAAACGATCTTTGTTGTATTGGCCACATAACAGCAAATAAAGAAAATAAACATTAAGAAGGGAAAGATGTTGTAGGAGAGCTAGTGAACATTTTTTTGACTAGTAATTTTTTACCTACAAATCAAGAAAATAACGGTCTGGCAGGCATTTGGTGGTTGCGTTACTATGTACCAGATTTTTGAAATTGCAAAAAATGAGCGAAATAAAACTTGCTTTTACAAGGCTAAAAATAATAGTCTGGCAGGGTTCTGGTGGTTGCAAGTACTTGCCAGACGAGCGTATAGCTACTGCTTCGATTGATGGGAGTACTAGAACTGTTTTTTGAAATGCAATTTCTTTGTAAACAATTACCCTATAAATATGAAATAACCACCGTTTCAAAGCCCTAAGCTTCTAGTTTTTAAATCTGCTAGCAGAATATTCTTTTTAGCTATGCTTATTATTGTAATTATAAGAAAAGGAGTAAAACCAGATTTTTCTAATTTTTTCATGTCCCATTTTAAGGTCCACAAACCTGAGAAAATTTTCTCGCAATACTTTGCATAGTGGAGTGCATTAAATATGGCGGAATTGCAATCCCATTTATTGCCAACAAAATTAAATTAGTCAAATAATTCCGATTTAAAGCAGATGACTTTTGGAAGGCAGTAATGATTCATTCGAAAGGTTTATTTAGATAGTGTAATAATTTGATGATATATTTTAGAGGTCCTGTATACAGATGAAAAGCAATTTAATCTGCATGGATCAGATGGTAAGCCTAATGTGTAGGCCGAATACATACAACTGTTTAGCATGAAAGAAAGTTCTGCGAAGGTTTGGGGCTGTATGTCTAGCGCTGGAGTAGGAAATCAGCATTTTACAGATAGTAACTAGACAGAGTTATCAATCTCAACGTTCTAAAAAAAATGTCAATGTATACAAATGCATAAAAATTGTGTACTTTGCACAATTTTACTTTCTACCTAGGCATAGATCGCAGGCATTGTATCGGGAGTAGCAAAGCTTTGGGTACCCCTAGCTATTACAGGCACCTCCTCAGTTACCAGCTTAAATTGCAACCATGGAACTTAATAGAACCCCAGGCCTGCGAAAAAGTGGTCCGTCAGCGATTCAAATGTAACACGGTTTATGAACTCGAGTATCAATAGTATGGTCGTGATCAAGGACTACCCGCAAAAATAAAATACACCAAAAAGAATAAGACGATATGAAAGGAGTAATGGAATTACTTACAACTCTTCTTTCCTTTAATAGACAAGGTTATGATCAGAATAAAAAGTGATGCACTAATTTGTGGTCGTTTGCAATGATTGTATCTTGTCTTTGTGCATATGAATCGACTCTTGCATGGATATGATATCGTATCTTTGCGACTCTAATAGGTACGATAATTGAAAAGCCAAAGAAATAGAAGGCCTGATGAATAACACTAGTATGTCGCACACAAGTTTGGAAATGGAGATGGAACAAGGAAAGTCAAGGTGCATTGTATGATCTGTGTAGGGTAATTTATTTCATTTGTATGGACATTTTGTATTAATCAAAAAACTTTTTCTCGCCATATAAATTCTGCCTTTATTTTTAAACAAAACTGTTTACCCTTACTCGAAAAGAGAGAGACATTTCTAAATAAATTTTTTATTTGATATCATCTTGAATTAGCGAATTCACTTTACATGCACATTCAGTAATTTGAATTATCAATATGAATCATGGGCTGTTTACATTATATTACATACATCAAGAAAATATATAATTTTTTTATATAAATAACTGGTTAGAAAAATCATTGTGATTTCTTATTGATTGTTCTCGGTACCTAAGCAATTTTTGAAATTGTATGAAGGTTAGCTAATCCAGCAAATTCAAAATATAATGGATTTCATGGAAAAATGCAAAAAAAAACAATATTAGAAAAAATATCATTTGTAGAAAAAAAAAGAGGGCTTGACAAAAAAAAACATGATGGATAGAAGAATGGAATGCTAATGGTGTTGATAAAAAAGAAAGCAGGAATATAAATTGTATCACTCCCCACATGCAAAAGGAGGAATTGCGGTGTTAATAATTAATACAATTGATCACATAGAAGCAAATTATCAATAATGTGCGATCAATAATAACAGTTGCTTCAGTATGATATTCACCTAGCTACAAAATAAAAAATCAACATTTTAAGTATTTTCCGAATATTTTCAACTATAGATTGATTGCGGGAGAGACTCCAATGCTAGGAATAAATACAGGGGGATCCAGATGAAAAAATTAAAGAGGACGGCGACAGACAGGAACAAAAACCACAAATAAAGAACAGAGTCCAAAGCCTGTTAATAGGCTGACTGATTGGAACTACTTCAGACAGAAATTGGAGGACTATAAGCAATTATTGTAACGACAGAACAATCAGAAAAAGCAGTGCAAACATTAACATTCACTATAACATTAACATTCACTATGCATGGGCGACGAAATATGTGTAATTATTTAGGAAAAAAGAAAACTTAGAAAACTTTGCCAAACAGACAAGGGCGACAAATGATAGAACCAAAGTAAAGCTGAGAAACAATGCTAGTACAGAATACTTGTTATGGAAGGCAAAAAGAAAATGAACAGACCAATACCTCACATTCCTCAAATAAAATAAACAGAGAAGGTAACTGGGCAAAAAAAAGCCCAGAAAAAGCAAACCATTTTGCAGAGTAAATCGAAGTCGTTTTCCAACCTTATAAAGATAAAGATTATCAAGGAAGGAAAGATACTTGCGAAGATACTGCTAAAGAACTGGAGTAAAATATAAAAAAAGCCTCGGGTTACCAAGCATGTGAAAAGTCGCTGAGGAAACAATGATTCGGAAGCCTAGCAACCCAGCCAACGACGTAACCTCATACCGCCCAATTTCGATACTTTCAATGTTGTCCAACTTATTCGAAAAGATGCTGGTGAAAAAGGTGGAAAAAATATTTAAACAAAAATCGCTATTCCCAACCTATCAATTTGGGTTTAGAAATAAGCACTCGACGACTGATCTGGTGCTTAGATTTACAGACAAGATCGAAAAAACATTTAAAACGAAAAAGATTTGCTCCACTATATTCCATGATATTTCCCAAGCTTTCGATAAAGTGTGGCAGAAAGGACTGATCCACAAATTAGAAAAGCATAATACTCTTCATTACGAGAAATTAAAGCAAGTGTACCAATAGGAACGGTACTGATCCAATACGATAACTGTTAATTAACACAGAAAGTGATGATAGGTATGACTAAACTGCTCTCCAAAAAAAACGTAAAGAAAAAAAGATACGAATTATATATGAAATACAGTAAAATGGTAAAATATATTGGATAATTGGGAGACACTTTTATTTGTCCAATTATAATAATTTTTTTTGTCCGAAAACCAATATGGACCTACGGGATCTATTATTCCAAATTTAGTTCGACACCGTCAATTTTCCGAGGAACATAAGAAACGCCGATCTATATATATTATAAATAATATATAAACTCAAGTATCAGTATTTTGTCCTCATGCGAGTACATTTACTTTGTAAGCAATTATTAGTCCGAATAATTTATAAGTACTTAACGACTTATGTAAAGCTGTTTATTTTTTTAAACTTTATAAATAATTACAACTGAATAATTAAATCAATGCCGCTTCACACAGTTTGCGGCAAATTCCATTTTAATGGTTTGGATGGTTGGAAGTGCTGTCAAAAATTAAAGAAACAAATTATCCGAATCTCCACAACAACAAGATGCTATTAAAATTAAATTCGAAAAATAAACTTATTTTTCTTTGAAAATAGAAGCAAGTAGAAGCGCTCTACTTAATTGAGTACAGAGGGTCTATATGGATATTTAAAAGAAGCAGAGACAATTTTCGCTGAATCGAATATCTACATGCAATGACCAAGGCTACAGTTATTATTGCCAATAACATTGCCCCATTTCCTGTGGTATTGCGTCATTTAATAACGATTGCTTTCTTTAGTGTTTTAACTTTATTTTAGCCTTGTTATGTTTATGATTTTAAAATCGGTGGAACAAAGTAAAATTCTGGAACCTGCATTTGAAAAAAAGTCCAAAACCAAACAACATAGCTTATGAATAGTTGAAACCCTTATAAATAATAAAATAATAATATATTATGAAAATGTATATGTGTTTGTGTTTCTAACTGTTATAAAACCAAAAACTTATGTTAAAGTAGAGCCAAATTCAACAAGGAACAAGTCAGCCGCAAAATGTACTGAGATTTTAAAAAAGATAATAGTATTCATTGAGTTATTAAACATTTATTTGTATCAAAGCTGAAACAACTTTATGTAGTTTTAAATGCTGGCTGGAGTTGATTCCTGAAAAAAACAGTGTAGTGCCAAAGTTGCTATAGAACTTGGCTGTGGACTTCAGTAATCAATTAATGTTCTTCACATGTCCTACCTAACAATGCAATTTTCCATACATGAACGGGTGTTCATGTGGATATAATTATTGTGAAAAAAATATAAATTTTTCTACATCTACACTGTCAGAATGAAAATTCGAAATTTCGCTGGATTCATCGACAAAATTGGACTATGATTTTTGGAGTAAGGGTCTAGAGTAAGGGTCTTCTCCAGTTACTGAGGATTTACAGATAAGTTTCTGAAGCAACTATTCCTGGAGTTATTTGCATTAATTGTTTCAATTAGGTACAGTAAAGTAGGGCTACCTTCTACTTTGGTGTTTCATCGGAAACCTTATGTAGGGCTTTGTTTAAAGAAAAATTATGTTCTTGTAACTTTGTTTAAAATATGTCAATATCTTATTCATGTTTCGAGTTTATATAGAATTATTATTTTTTTTTTTTATAATATACGCGCACTAAAGGGATGTTGGATACCGTTATAATGAAGTAACACAGTGTGGGCATTAAGTGGAGAATTACGAAAATGGAGATACCGATGCACGTTGGTTTTAAATGTCTGTAAACTGTAATGTGAGGGAAAAACAGAGCGTGGTAGAGCATTCCACATTCGCGTTAAGAAACGGTTAAGAAACGAATCCTTGTATTTCACTGTACGTCCGAATACAGGCTTAAGGGTAAACTGATGTGCATTCCTAGCATGGCGAGTATTGCGGTTGAATTGCTGTAGGGGTGGAATGCAACTGGCAATTTCATTTGAGCACTTGTGATGGAAATACCGATAAAACAATGACAAGCAGGAGACATTACGACGATGACTAAGAGAGTCAAGTGATTTCGCGATGTCTCGATCGCATCGCTTAAGGAAGCCTAGACATTTCGCAGCGTTCTTGGCGACATCGAATATGTGGTCATTCCAACGAAGGTTGTAATTAAAACACATAGCGAGAATGGAAAGTCGTTCGGTTTCAGCGATGCAAGTGCCATCCATGGATAATGGCAGCGAATTAGGGTTTCGCTTCAATGACAGCAGACAGCATTGCGTTTTGGAAGCATTAAATTCCACTCTGTTGGTTTTACCCCATTTTAGTATGCTGTCCAGATCGGAATTTAATGAGCTTAACATAAGTTGCCGTTCCAGTTCAACACCCGAAGATGAGGGGCGTTGCCCAAGAAACGAATATGTAAAGCTGAGGGTACTGTCATCGGCGAAGGAATGAATAGGATTAGAAGTAACAGAGAGGAGATCATTTATAAAAATGAGAAAGAGAGTCGGAGACAAAACGGAGCCTTGGGGAACACCAGCATTTATGTGGTAAGTTGCAGACTTGAAACCGTCCAAAACGACTTGAATTGAACGGTCCGACAGGTAATTTCTAATCCATTGAAGAAGGGTAACATCGATCCCAAATGTACGCATTTTCAACAAGAGAGCTTGATCCAAACTTTGTCAAATGTCTTTGAAATATCAAGCGCAACGACCTTCCTTTCACCATTATGGTGAATAGATTGTTTCGGTTCCACTTTTCGGTTGGATATGTCATCAAATCACCAGTGGACCTGTTGCTGCGAAAATCGTACTGCCGGAAGTTTTCGGGATTCGAGATATTTCATAAGCTGACGATTTATCAGCGTTTCCATAACCTTAGAAAGAAGGGACGTAAGTGCAATTGGTCGGTAAGAGGAGGGAGAGGAAGATTCGCCTTTTTGGGACGGGCTGGACAAATGCTGTTTTCCACCTTCTCGGAAAGAGCCCTGAAGAATAGGACAGATAGATAAGCTTACGCAGTGGTTTTGCCAGCGTGGAAGAACACCTCTTCAGAACGATAGGGGAAATACCATCTGGACCAGCGGATTTATGTATGTTGATATCTTGAAGAACTCTTGCCACTGTACGAGTGCGAAAATGAATGGGTCCCATAGAATATTCTACGCGCTCGAGTACAGGGGGAGATAAAGCACAATCTGGCAGCGTTGAGCTAGCTGCAAAATGAGCAGCAAGCAAATTGGCTTTATCCGAAGAGCTGACAGCTGGGATGTCATTGCAAATGAGTGTCGGGATAGATGACGAGGCCGAATTTTTAATATTCTTGACAAACGACCAAAGGTTTTTTCGGTTTTTCTCAGTTGGATTAGCCTTAAATAACCGAAAACTTACCTCTTTAGCCCTGATAGCTTCTTAACAGCTCAAGTCACACCACGCGTTTTCCTTAGGTCTGATACACTCTATCCTGTTATGGATAAAGCGTTTCATACCCAGGTGAATTAAATTTGTAATCATATCGGCAGTGGCATCCACGTCGTTGTTGAGGAAGCACAACGATTGCTCTAATATAAATTTTAATATATTTCAATAGAAGGAAACTTCAGCTTTATAGTATAACCTTTAAGCCTTTATAAACAATATTACAATTCTCCGATTGTTCGACTTTTCGGAAGAATACCACGCAGCAAAAACTGACCTAAATAGTTAAAGTTAAAAAAACAATTTGTATGGTAGGTACGTTCTTGGTTTAGGGGTCAGAGTTTTCAATAAATCAATTTTTTTCTTGCATATTCTCAAAACATAAATAACTAAAAGAAATAAGAGTAGTTTGTTTTTTATTGAGTGTGTTAAAATAAATGAGTCTACAAATTGTAGGGGCCAAAAATGAGACAAAATGTAAAACACATCAGAGTATTAAAATTTGTGTCTTCCACTGCTAAACAGACCAAAACCGACATGTTAAGTCTTTTTTAAACCGAATTCTTTTTCACAGCTGACTCTCGTGCATTGAAGACATAGAAAAATAAACAAGAAGAAAAATATAAAAAATAGCGAACGAAATAAGAGTTCATGAAACAAATTTGTTTTTATCGAGTCACCTTTTTGGAGGAGTTGCAATTACTAATTCACAATGGTAAGATTTAAGGTGTTGCTTTTATGAAGGAGTTGTCTCACTGTATCGTAAAAATTGCAACGGAACCCGACGAATACTTTTCGAATTATGAACTTCTGTTTGGCTGTCTGACGCTCGAGAGCGACTAATGTAAACGCGTTTTCTCAATCTCTAAGTTTTTAAGCTTGGTGACCATTGTCACTTAAAAACCGCTCCAAAGCGATAAATATATTTTTTTTAAAAAAAGAATTAAATTTTTTAAAAATAATTTTCCGGGCAAGGATACATTTCTCATTAAAATTTTGAAAGAAAATGTGTTTTCTTTTGTGATGATTTGTAGTATTTAACATTGGACAAAAACAGATCCTTATTGTGTTAATTCCAACGAGCTGCTACGGACTAACTTTAATGGAATAATTCCATACACTTATATCTACTTAATTCTATTCTTATTGCAAGCTCAGCTGTCGTGGTCATTTGCCTGAGAAATGCGTTTATTTGCAATATCAGCGCTTTTGTCGGTGCGCGTGTGCCGAAGCAAACAAAAATTAAACATATCACAAACAAAAAATAAATATCGTGTTACATTTTCAAGAGGAGAAAATTGAGGAGCGCGACTGCTCCTATGTAAACCATATAAATTTGTATTTTAAGCGATTCTCCTGTAAGGTTACCAAGTTTGGAGTAACTGTGCTAAATGCTATGTTAAAAAACTTCAAATATCTCAGAACAAAATTCTTAAAATGATGCTTAGTCCACTATTCTAGTTCTGCACCATAATGCTTATGTTGATATGATCTCCAACGACATTTTTTGAATCACTCCAAAACAGATGCAACATTCCTGATAATCCTATAATAAATGCACTCAATATTCAAATATATATTTTTTTATTAACTGTTAATTTATTTATTTGTTTAAATACACACCTATTTATTTATTTATTCACATACATATCTATTTATTCATCTGTTTATTTATTTGTATGTATCTATTTATTTATTTCTGTATATAAAAATATATACATATATACTTTTTATTTTTTTTTAATCTTGCTTCTATTTTATTCACATATTTATTTTTATTTATATGTATAAATGAATGCATATATACATATCTATGTATATATATGTTTTTTTTTCAATCAGTATGTTATTCTCTTTCTAAAACAAAAGTATGCATTCACTATGATATACATTTTTTTCAGTAGAAAGATTACATACGTTAATCATATCTCTGTGCTAATAATGTAAATTTTGCGATAACAATATGTAATTTGAAACAGAATAAACATATCTATCTACAACATACTTCGTCGCATAGGGTTTTTCCAACTCAAGCACACACACACCTTCCATAGTGTCATCAACCAGATTCCCAGATTTATTCTTCCGCAAACGTCTCTTCTATCAATGAAAATGTAGAAAACAAATTACCTAACCGAGTCACATATAAATATTCCAAAGAAAGTAACGAGTAAAAATATGGGATAACGTGGTCCGCAGCATAATTGATGGGCACTGATTAGGCAATCACACTTCATTTGATAGCAGCTTGTGCTGCCTGTTTCTTTGTCTATTGATGGCATTTCCAGTTGACTTCCAATAGTTTAAAGTGTTTAAAAATTGGCAAAGCCAGTTGAAACGAAGTGCACCATCTATATCTACAATCTCACCTCATCCTACCAACCCACCACAACTCACTGCGGCAGCATCTTACCCACTTGAACCAACTGAAAGCACTCAATCAAATATACCACCAAACGTTTCATCTCCACTCACAAACAAAAAAAACTATCTTTTCTCCCTATAACTGATACTAACAAACAACGAAGATGAATAAATCTAAAAGTATAAAGATTAACCACAACAGCGACTGTGCTGTCTGGGGATTAAATCGGATAGACATCCAAACAAGTCTACCTGTTTCAACATACATGCTCCAGGGTCATAATGATCATCCTAATTATCATGTTGGAGCAGATAGAGTTTCCCATAAAATTTCAAACTTTCCGCCAACCTTAGACCAATCGCCATAATTTCCAAATTGTAAAATTGTTGTTTTAAATATAAAGCTTAAAAACCGTATGTCTGAAAACCTATAAAAACAATGAAGAAATAAAAAGCTTTTTTACTTTTTGTTCAACCACCTTAGTGGAAACTTTGAGTTTTATTGTTCGCTTTCGCTCGTTCGTTTCTACATTCAAATTCGTTTCTATATTGCACAATTTACCGCGTACATAACTAACTATCAATCAACCCGATGCAAACACAAACGAGAAAGAGATTCGAGGTTGACGATTAAAGATTTACTTTGATTGTTCACCGGCAAAATCCAAAAACGCGTAGTACAAAGGAATTGTGCAATCCGATGACATAGTTGTTCGCATAGCAAAAAAAAACCGAACTACATAAACGCAAAAACTACATATAGAACACTTACAAAAGACAAAATTGTAAAGGAGCTTTAACAAAGAGCTTGGCTCACAAATCTGCAGGCTGCACTGGCACTGTTTCTCGTTTGATCGTTCGCCAATATAAAAAACACCAACAATTTTCGTAAAAGCTTTCTTTGCATAGATCTTAATTTCGCCCGCTTCTCCATCACCCAAAAACATTTTCGTCGTCGCCGGAGAGTCAGCTGCATTAATCGTATGTAAAATAAAAGCTGTCTCCTAGCATCTATAGCAGAACAGCTTCCACAACAAATTTCTTTCGAAATCAATTTTACTATTCGTCGAAATAAAATATATTCACAAAAAAAAATCACAATCCATCAATACAATTATTGTTCCTGCTTTCTTGATTCAGCGGATTGGTAGCTATCGTTCGCCGTAGGAATTATTTCGTCATTTAGGATTTTGTTGCCGATCATTGCCACCAATAAAAGAATCATCAAATAGGAGTTGCCATTTAACTTTTTCTGTGTGGGAAAGTAAATATAAGTTTTTCATTTTCGTTCAACCACCGTCGCAGTACGTGCTTTTAAGTTTTCTGTTGAGTTAAGTATGCTGGATGAGGAGAACACCATCGAAGAGTTAAAGCAGCTGCGTTCATCAACGAAAGGCAATATTAGTCGAATTAAAGCTATAGTAGACACAAAGGGAAGTACTCTTTCACCAAACGAAATGGAATGTCGTTTGGGTATTGTGGAATCGTACTTCAAGCAACTTCTAGCTTACCAAACTCAGATACAGCGACTAGTACCATCCGAAAAATGTCGAGGAGATTTAGAAGACTTGTATATCTCCACAAAAACGAAAATTCAGTCAACATTTTCTCTCCCACAGACGGTCCATCATTTACCCAAATTGAAGTTGCCTCGATTTAATGGTAAATATTCTGAATATAAGAATTTCATCCATTCGTTTACAAATTTGGTAGATAGTGACCCATCGTTAACAAAAATTGAAAAATTCAACCACTTATTGACATGTTTAAGTGATAAGGCATTGGGAACAGTAAAGGCGTTCTAGTTTACTGAGGATAACTGTCCTAAAGCTATTGCATTACTCAAGGAAAGATACGACAATAATTGTTTAATCTTTTAAGAGTACATTTCGGAGCTTTTCGATTTACCGAAGGTTCAAAAGTCTTCTGACAGTTCGTTGCGAAGCCTAGTGACAACATTTCAGCTCTCTACAATTCGCTTCAATCAATAGGTTCATCTGATGATATATGTAACGCAATCATTAAACTCAGTCAAAATGGGATGAACATTTGGACTATACAAACCTACGATGTCAGTACCTTGAAGCGAGGGAAAGCAAACAAAGTTCAGAACCAGTTTATCGAGGATCAAACAAGCCACATCAGAATCATCGTTCCCAAACATCATTAACTATGACTCAACGGTGTTGCGTTTTTTGCCGTGATGGTAGCCATTCCGTTCCAAGTTGTTCCAGTTTCAATGCGCTTTCTGTCAAGTATAGGTTCGAAAACTCTAAGAAGTTAGAGCTTTGTCTCAATTGTCTAGGAAAAGGTCACGGTGTAGCAAAATGTCCGACGTCATATTGATGCAAGAACGGCAGACAGCCTCATCATACCCTCTTGCACCGGACACAACCCAGTGGGAGCACTGCAAGTAGCGAAGAAGCTTCTATATCACGCAGCACGGACAGAAGTGAGGGACCATCGACATCAGCAGCAGCAGTTCACACAGCAGTTGAAAATACAAGGGTGAGAAATACCCAAGTTATTCTAGCGTTGGCGTTGGTTCTTGTTCAGAATTCGTAGGTAGCTTTCAAACTGGTAGGGTTCTTCTTAACTCAGGGTCGCAGGTAAACCTTATTAATGAAGAATTTGCAAGCAGTCTTCGTCTCAAGAAGGAGAAAAGACAAGTAGACATTGGTGGAATTGGGGTTAGTGAGACAAAAATTCACTTCCAAACACAGACAACTCGAGGTACAACAATTTCGAGTTGTCTCTTGAATTGCTCGTTGCTCCATCAATAACCGGATATCAGCCAGAAAGAACGCTAAATGTGAGGAAGTGGAATATGCCCTCTAATCTGGAGTTTGCAGACGAACACTTCAATCAAGCATCATCAATAGACTTGCTTTTGGGAGCTGAAGCATTCTTCGATTTGCTGCAGACGGGACAAGTCAAGCTCGGCGAAGGACTTCCAACGCTCCAAAGAACGTTATTGGGCTGGATAGTGGCGGGTAAATACAAAACAACATCGGAGAAGAACAATTAACGTTGCTGCATAAGTTGGCTGAAGGAAGAAATTTTGGAGCACAATTTGAAAAATTCTGGCAACTGGAGGACGTTCAAGGACGCAAATCTGACTGGACAGAGGAGCAGCAGTGCGACGAATTCTTCAAGCAAAATGTTGAAATTTGGTCCAGTGGTCGATTGATGGTTAGACTTCCTTTTAAGAAGGATCCGAGCTGTTTAGGGGCATCATACGACATAGCATTTCGAATGAACTTAGGCTTTCCAAGAATGAATTACTAAGGTCAATGTATTTAGAGTTTCTTAAAGAATTTGAATTGTTAGGTCAGATGACTCTAGTTAAGGAACCTACTTAAACGAGCCACATTATTACATGCCTCATCAATGCGTAGTTAGACCAGACAGTATTTCAACAAAATTACGAGTTGTGTTCGATGCATCCTGCTGTACATTGTCGCAAATATTGCTTAATGAAATTCTAATGGTTGGTTCAGGACCATCTTTTTAATATCCTTGTTCGATTTCGCTTACATAGGTATGCTACTACTGCAGACATCGTGAAAATGTATCGTCGATTTCAATACATTCTGTGGAGGTAGAACGAGAAAATGCCGGTGCAAACCTATCAGTTAAAGACTGTGACGTATGGTACATCTTCAGCACCGTATCTAGCCATTCGAAGTCTTGTTTACTTGAGTGAACAAAATATGAACAATTATCCATTGGGTTCCCGTGTTCTGAAAACGGATTTTTACGTGGATGACATGCTGACCGGAGATGACAAACTATAGGAATAGCAATTCTCCCATGATCGTTCAGGCTATAAATCAGGAAAAGAAGGAGATTAATCTCACGGAATCCAATCTCACAAGCACATTGGGAATCGCTTGGAACTCTGCTTCTGACGAGTTTAATTTTTCTTATAAACCTTATCAGATGTACACTAAGCACACAAAACAATCAATACTTTCGTCGCTCTTTGAACCTATGGGACTAATGAGTCCGGTAATAATTCGGGCAAAGATTATCCTTCAACGGTTGTGGATTGAAAAACTTGACTGGGATGCCTCAATCCCACAAAGTATTGATTCTGATTGGCGACAGGTCATGGGCGATTTACATTCGCTGCAAAATCTGACTTTTGAACGACATGCCTTAATAGCGGATACGTTTAGTTACAAAATTCATGGGTTTGCGGACGCTTCCATGCACGCTTATGTGTTTTGTTTGTATCTGAGAGCTACAGATTCGTCAGGTTCTGTCCAGACAAATCTACTAGTGGCAATCACGAGTTGCGCCAGCGCGGAAAAAGCGGCTACCACGTTTGGAACTGTGCGCTGCACATCTTTTATCCAAGCTCTGGAGAAAGATTCGAAATATCTCCGGAAGTTCTCCGTCAAAAATCTTCTTTTAGACTGATTCAGAAATCGTCCTTCATTGGATTGTTACTCATTCGTCGAAACTCGGCACGTTTGTCGGAAATAGAGTAGCCGAGATACAGGAGGGATCACGAGATATTATCTGGAACGTGTCCCCACTCTCGAAAATCCAGCAGACATCGTATCTAGAGGTTGTACAGTAGAGGAATTGAAAGGCTCTATATGGTTCAACGGACCTAGATACATACAGCAACAGGAAGAAAATTGGCCGTCAATTGTTGAGCCGAGTCTCTTCGCAGAAGATCTTACGCTCGAGAAGCGAAAAACAGTTCTGATCTGCAGGACGACAGAACAAAATTGGGTATTGGAAATAGTAGAGCGGTGCAGTTCATGTACAAAAATTCTTCGAATTGTCGCATATGTTGTTCGATTTTGCAGTCGTTTGAGGAACAAAACAAGTATCAATAGCATGTTAACTCCATTGGATTTAGACGAAGCACTGTTACTTGTGGTTTCAGCGGTACAAACTAGTTGTTTTGCTGCAGAAATAGAATCTATTGAGAAGAATGGAAATCTAAAGGGCAGCATAAAGTGGCTTAATCCATACGTTGAAAAGGTCAACAAATTGCGTTTGCTAAGGTTAGGTGGACGACTCAAAAATGCTGACATTCCGGAGGATTGTAAATACCCTCTTTTGCATCCACGAAACAACGAATTCAGAAAAATTCTCGTTAGGCATTTGCATCGGTCGAATTACCATGCGGGGCGAAATCACTCGTGGCACTGACAAGGCAACGATTTTGGATACTGAACGCTAGGGAAATTGCCAGGCAAGTCGTCCGGCAATGCATTCATTGCGTAAAATATCGGCCAAAATTACTGGAGCAAATGATGGGAAATCTGCCTCGGGAGAGGTTGACATCTTCACGTCCCTTTCTAGTTTGCGGGGTCGACTTCTGTGGTCCAATCAACACTTACTTAAAGATTCGAGGGAAGGTACCTTACAAATCATACGTGGGAGTGTTTGTCTGTTTCTCTTCAAAGGCGGTTCATTTGGAGGCAGTAACAGATCTGTCGGCAGAAGCATTTATTGCGGCTTTAAAAAGGATGATAGGTCGGAGAGGACTTCCGAGTGACATTCTCGAAAACTTCTCGATTTGCGCAATATGTTGATGAAGAAATCCTCACAAGAAAGCATCTTAAATTTGTGTACTAATATAAATATAAATTGCAATTTTATACCCCCCAGGGCACCTCACTTTGGAGACATATGGGAGGCAGCCGTCAAGGTTGCCAAGGGCAATTTGTATCGCACTTTGGCCGGAGGCAAACAAACTTTCGAAGAGCCGTCGACAGCACTAGTCGAAATCGAGGCGGTCATGAACTCGAGGCCAATTACTCAGATAAGACACATTTCTGGAAACGAAATCACCAAATCCAAACATAGACCCTGGTACTCTGGTCATCATTCACGACGACAACATCTCTCCTCAAAAGTGGCAGATGGGAAGGATCATCAACGTCATTAAAGGCCACGACAGAAGAGTTCGAGTGGCAGATGTAGCGACAGCCAGAGGCACCAAGCGACGCCCAATATGCAAATTAGCAGCTTTGCCAGTTTGAAAGGCAGTGCTTTTAAAGGGGCCGGAATGTTGGAGCAGATAGTTTCCCATAAAATTTCAAACTTCCCGCCAACCTTAGACCAATCGCCATAATTTCCAAATTGTAAAATTGTTGTTTTAAATATAAACCTATAAAAACAATGAAGAAATAAAAAGCTTTTTTACTTTTTGTTCACCCACCTTAGTGGAAACTTTCGAGTTTTATTGTTCGCTTTCGCTCGTTCGTTTCTACATTCGAATTCGTTTCTATATTGCGCAATTTACGTACGTAACTAACTATCAATCAACCTGATTCAAACTACCATAAACGAGAAAGAGATTCGAGGTTGACGATTAAAGATTTACTTTGATCGTTCATATCACACCACGTTAAATTCATCTCAGCGCAAGACTTTTTGCGTGGATATGAAACCGACCCTCACATCAGACGTATTTTTCAGTGTTCTTCAATGTAAACTAAATGGCTACTTAATAAAGTGCAGCTGCTTATAAAAGACATGAAACTAAACATTACCACCTACATACTATTTGACCTCCAACGATTCCATTTCACCTTCTCTTATCACTTTGCAGTGCACTTTCCAATCCTAGTCACCATTACATCTGGCCGCTCTAATCAGCAACTGAAACATAAAAAAAATGTCTGCTTGCCAGAGCAAATTGGGACCTTTTCCAAAACACAATCTTAAAGCTGATATTTCCTGGCATATTACGAAGAAAGACTCCACGAACATCAATAAGGAATCTGTACTAATTCATAAATCCATACGCACTGTTTTATCCGCAACCAAAAACAAAATTTTTAAACATAAGGATAGCAGCCTGGGGCGCACAGTATGATACCCTATCCATATCCCTATATTTTTTTCTAAATTGTGGGCGTGGCAGTGGGGGTATCAAACAATTTTTACACTTAACCATTTCGGATCCCTAGGGAATATGTGGTCCAAAGTTCAGCTTCCTAGCTTAAATTTAAAGGCCATAAAATTGTGTACGTACGGACGGACGGACATTGAAAAGAGTCTTAGATTTTGGTCCTGATCATAAATATATATACCTTTAGGGGCCTACGACGAATATTAGGGGGTGTAACAAACTATGTGTCAAAATAAATATACCCTAAAGATAGGGTATAAAAAGCACCCACTTAGCCCAATATTATCAAATAAAGAAAACTGAACGCTAAGTTTCGTAAAACAGTAAAAGCCGAAAAAAGATGTGTTTTGAGAAAGTCACTGCGAAAACTCTTC
Organism: Ferdinandea cuprea; assembly: GCA_963576555.1. NCBI lineage: Eukaryota > Metazoa > Arthropoda > Insecta > Diptera > Syrphidae > Ferdinandea > Ferdinandea cuprea. The sequence continues at coordinate 88,532,381 of OY754958.1, read as the reverse complement.
TTCCCAGAAACGATGTCCAATGTAAATAGTTGAACACTTTGCAATTGACGGACGATTCGAATTTTATCCCGACTTTTATACATAAAAAATCAAAAATCTGGAATGAAGCAAATCCAAAAATATTTTTTTTTATAAAGTCTTTTCTCTCTAACAGGTGTTTTAAAAAACTGCTGAAATGTAAATACTAAATTGAACGAAATCGATTGTACTATCAAAAATTGAATATTGCCAATCAATATATGGGATATGCTCCACCTCATCACGCTGCCGTTAAAACAAGTAGGAGAGCTCTCCGCTCAAATCCTATCAACTACATACTTACCGATGAAGGACTTCTCCAATTAACTGGTAGATACTGATATAACTGATAGATTCCTTACGTCCAGCATCTTTAAAAAAATCAACTTCCCAATTTAACACAACGATGGGAAGTATGCTTTAAAGAGAAGAAGAACACAAAGACTGCCATAAACATTATGGAACACTCTTAAGTCCGCAAAAGATTTGTATACAAATCTGAGTAGGTAGGTAGTAGCTCGGCTTTGCCCACATCCTCCAGCTCATTATAAAAGTATCTGCCGAGGGTCGTAAGCCTTTTGCTATTTAAGACTGGACATTCGCAAAGCAGGTGACGAACAGACTCTATTTCTTCAACGTCACTGCAGCTTCTGCAATATTCGTTGTGCAGTATGCCCAACCTTTCCGCATGCAGACCCACAGCGCAGTGACCCGTAAGGACTGCCGTAAGTACTCGAATATCCTTGCGGGTTAACCCTCTCATGAATTTTGATCCCATTTTGTTGACAGCTGGCCATAGCTCTTTTTCGACTCGGTGTCGATTTTGCGTGCGATGGTGCTAAGCGGTGTTCTTACTGATTCAAGTGCCAGTGATGCATTCATTTCTGACCCTGATCTTGCAAGCTTGTCCGCTTCCTCGTTTCCTGGAATATCAGTGTGACCTGGCACCCATCACAGGGTTACTGTGTTGACAGCTGATCACTCGTCTAACGACTTCCTGAATTGGCTCACAGCCCTTAACTTCACCACATCTGATTTCATGGCTTTTATGGCCGCTTGACTGTCAGAGTAGATGGTGATCGTCCTGTTGGCAATTTAGTGCCTTCTCAGTTCGGCTACAGCCTGGATAATGGCAGCTATCTCCGCATGATAAACGCTACAGTCGCCGTTTATTCTGAAGGATTTGCTTAATCCTATGGAATCACAGAAGATGCCTGCGCCTGTTCCGATATCCATTTTGGAGCCGTCGGTGTAATCTCTTGTCGGCAATCTCTTCCTTTTTCGTGACTGCGTTGAATTCACTTCTTTCCGGTATTCTGGTATTGAATTCCCTGCTGAAGGTGCTAATTACTTCTCTAAGAAAAGATGTCCTTCTTATTCCGTGTAGGGCAGGGCACTCACATATGATCTCAAAGGTGTAATCTTAGTCTATGATGGCCGGTTAGGTATCCAATAAGAATTTTTATATCACGCCTAGATAGATAAAGTATCTTTTTGGCATCGTTTCTGAATGGCTAAATAACCTTTTTGGTCCGTCTAAGACCTGGGAAGCTTTCCCTATAGGAGATGCACATGTTGTGTTCCCAACTTTTAAATTTAGATTTATAGCTGATTTGTTTATTGGACAAAAAGGCTCGGGTCCAACAAAGGGGTGAGCTAAGGGCTTTTATAGCTGCTTGACTGTCCGTGAATATATGGATGTTGGCGCCTTTTATACCCAAGGTGTGAATTAGGTTTGCGCATTCTTTACTGGCATGGAGTTCTGCCTGAAAAACACTGTGATTTTTTCCAATGGGTATTGAGACATTTTTGTTTGGACCGTAGGTGCCAGCCCCCACCCCAGAGTCCATTTTTGAACCATCCGTATACCACATTAGGCCATTTTGGCAATTAGGTGGGTTTTTGCCAACCCATGCTTCTCTGTTTATGATTTCAGTAGAGAAACCTTTATTTATCCATAGTGTTTTCGTTTTTCGTTAGATCATGTCTAGTTTGGGTATTTCCGAAAGCAGTTGCATTAGTTCAACGTTTTTACCAATGGTTTGCTCCTTAGTTGGTTTCAAACTTGCAGCGCTGCATATTGCCACTTTTGTATGAAAATGTGTAGAGGTGTTAGTCCTATTATAGCTTCTATGGCCGTCGTGGGACAGGTTCTCATGGCACCGGAAATACCAATGATGCGAGCCGTTGTACCTTGTTAAGTTTGTTTATCGCGGACTTTTGAGTGGTTTTCTTCCACCATATAATAGAAGCGTTTGTTATGATGGGCCAATCATTGCTGTATAGATCCAGTGGGTGATCTTTGGGGAGATACCCCAGGTTTTTCCATACATGCGGCGGCAGGCCCAGAAATCGTTCGATGCTTTTTTAGTTTTGTTATTCAGGTGCGAGTTCCAAGTCAGTTTTTTATCCAAGACAACTCCCAGATACTTGACCTCGTCGGAATACTCTATGAGATTATCATTTATGGAAATTTTGTTTATACTCAAATTTCTTCTCTTTGTGAAAGGGACTATGGCAGCCTTATTCGGATTGATAGAAAGTCCCTCTTTGTAACACCAATCCAAGACTATCTTAAGAGCATTTTGCATAAGTGTATCATCGTTTGTTCCAATGCCCAATGATGACCAGGTCATCGGCGTATCCAATTACGTGAAGCCTAGATTACTAAAATCTTGGGAGTAAGTTATCAATAACCAGTGACCACAGTATGGGTGAGAGAACTCCTCCCTGAGGGCAGTCCTTAGCGTGTTATCAAATGCACCATCTATGTCCAGAAAGGCGCACAGTGCAACCTCTTTGCAGCTAAAGGCACTTTGGATTTGTTCTGTTAATTTCGACAGGGCTCCTTCTGTGGACTTGCCTTTCTGGGATGCATATTGGAAAGGGTGCAGAGGTATGCCATTTTTTAAGCATTCTCTGATATGAACGTCTATTATATTTTCCATCGTTTTTAGGAAAAACGACGTCAAGCTAATTGAACGGTATGATTTAGGTAGTTCTCTGGGTTTACCTGGTTTGGGGATAAATACCACGTTTACCTCCCTCCAGGCTTATGGTATATATCCCCAGTTAAAACTGAACCTAAATAAGGCAACAATGGTAGGCAGAAGGAGATCCAAGCCTTTTTGAACAAGGGCCGGAAAAATTCCATCTGTGCCTAGTGCCTTGTATGGTTTGAATGAATTTATTGCCCATTTAACCTCATCCGGATTAAGGAGTTTGCCGGATAAACTATTGATTCTACTAAGATCTTTTAGGGGTAATTTTGGTGTCGTGCTCATTGGTCACCCCTATCAATTTGGAGCCAGGAAAATGAATCTTTAGGAGGAATGTTAAAGTTTCTTTCCGGTCTCCTGTGGTAGTGCCAACAGGTTTGATTAGCAGCCCCATACAGTTTGATTGATCTTTTGAGAGTGTACTTTGGAGACGAGCTGCTGCTGGAAGCTCTTCAAGTCTTTCACAGAGATTTCTCCAGGAGGCTCTCTTAGATCTACGCAATTCCTGGTTGTATTGGGTAAGAAGGGATCTGTATTGGTCCCATTTACCGGTGCGTTAGCCTCTATTGAACAATTGTCTGACTCTTTTACGGGTGTTCTCTAGGTTCTCGTACCACCATGGTACGCCCCTTCTAACCACAGTGCGTTTAACCTTACAGCTATTTGTAAAAGATGAAATGATAATGTCATTTTGCTGACATTGCGCATCTTCCGCATCGTTTATATGTGAGGGGTTTTCTAGAAGCATGACACATTTGATCGCTAGATTTTCCCTATATGTTCTCCAGTTTGTGAGTTTATTATTGTAACGAACCGGCGCATGTTCGGTGTTGAGCCTCAATTTGAATTTTATATGCATATGATCCGCTAGAGATGCATCATCGGAAACATGCCAGTCTTCAATAATATTTTGCACAAACGGAGATGAGACCGCGAGATCTAAGAACTCTTCTCTGATCGCATTTCTGAAAGTGGGCTTATTGCCATTGTTTAGTACTACTAAATTATTGCTGTAAGGGTATTATATGAAAGACTCACCTCTTTTATGAGTATCACGGCTGCCCCAAAATACATGATGTGCGTTGGCCTCGCATCCGTTGATAATTTGTACTTTTTGTGTTTTACAGTACTGGACGAGTTCCTGTACTGGCTGCGGAGGTATATTGTCGTCGTCTCCAGCAAAGTACGCCGATTCACATACGATTTTTTGAAGCTCTCGGCCGTTGTAGCGTTCCACTAGTATCGCTACCATATCTTAAGTCACAAAACCTGGAACGGGAGAAAATTTTAAATCTTTTGCAACAAAAAGAGCTGCCCTTGGTCTAAAATTTCCTTGGGCGAAGATAAGCTCTCTGGTTTTACTATTTAAACCAAATATTTTACCATCTGCTGCCCATGGCTCCTGGATAAGTCCGAGAGCGGTATTCACTTCTGCACATTCGGAGATACTACATGAGATCGAGTAGTATCTCCAAAGCTGCAGTGGGTGTCGTCCTTAGGGACCCAGTTATACCCATGCAAGCCGCCCTTTGGACTTTGGTGAGACAAGAGAGAAGATATTTCTTTTTCAGAGCCTTCCACCAAATAACTGCACCGTGTCAGGACGGGCCTTACAACCGTTGTGTACAACCAGTGTACCATGTGTGGTTTAAATCCCCATTTGTTGCCGAATGTTTTGCGACAGGCATACAATGGTCATCTACATTCTCTCTCCAGTTAAGTTTGGAGTCTAAGATAACGCGCAGGTATCTTGCTGAACTGGACATTTTTAGATCTTTCCCTCCCATTCTTGGTGCATTGAATATTGGAGTGATCCTTTTCCTAGTAAACAGCAGGACTTCTGTCTTAGATGGATTGACCCCCAGCCCTCGGTCCGCGACCCAATATGGAGCGCATAGCTGAGTCGTTCGCTGTGGATTGAGGGAAATCTTCCTGGGACCAGGATTGCTACGTCGTCCGCGTATGCATTCACGATGAAGCCTTCCTTCTCTAGTTGCTTTAGAAGCGCATCCATTACCAGGATCCATATAAGCGAGGAAAGGATACCTCCTTGTGGTGTTCCCCTACTAACTTTCCGTACGATACGTATGTCACCTAAGTAACTTTTAATCTGACGTGCACCTAGCACTATCCCGATCCTGTCGCATAGACTGCTATCCAGAAGAGCATTTCTTAAGCTTTGCATGATTGCGTCAGCTTTGATGTTGTTAACGCTTCTTCTATGTCTAGGAATGCGCTCATGGTATACTCCTGTAATGTGACTTGCTTTTCTCGCTTTCGGAATGAAAATCACACGGTCTTCTCTCCAAGCTTTGGGAACATATCAAAGCCTTAGACAGCCGCTGGAAATGATCCTCATCCATGGAATGATAATTTCCTCTGCTTTTTGAATCATTATAGGCCTTATATTATCCATCCCTGGCGCTTTGAGGGGAGCGAAGGAGTTGATTGCCCAGGTCAGTCTCTTGTCGTCGATTAGCGATCTGACCTGTTCCTCGTTCATTCCTCTCCGGGGGCCCTGCGTTACTGTATCGTAACCCGAGTAGGCCTCCGTGCATCCCGGGAAGTGGGTCTCCGTCAGTGTCTCCAGCGTTTCTTTATGAGTCTCGTCCAACTACCGTCGGATTTTCTAAGCGAGGATACCGGTTTAGGTACCTTGTATAGAACTTTCCTGCGCCTCGACGCTTCTGTTCGAAATCCGAAAAAGCCGTCACGTCAAAGAACCCGTCTTAAGAAAAATTGGAACACGACCAGCTCAGTTGGTATTGCTATCTCACAGGATGACCAGGGATGCATAGAAGTGGGAGAGTTATTTTCCTAATAACTCTGATCATAACCTCGTCAATAAAATAATGAATGTGTCTACCTTTTATGAAGTCTATAACACTACACGATAGCCGTAATTTAGTTCGGGCCTACAATTTTTTATGCTATAGGTGTAAACTTGCGAATAACATGGTCCTATACCACAATCCAACTAGTAATCCTTGAACAAGATAAGTTCAATATTATGAGTTCTGTAACTTGTACCATTCAGCAAGTGCGTTGTTATAGGCATTGTATTACAGACTCAAGGCAAACTTGTGTTAGTATTTTTAAGAGCCCATAGCACTCATTATTTGGTGGATAGATGAAATGTATTTCTTGAAAGAACATCCCCGGTGATATGTTACCAATAGGTCATCTAATGTGACATACACATCTGAGTTGAATCTTTCTTGTTATTACATTTCCCACTATTTCATTTTTGTGGCGAAATTTTTCGAGTTCGTCGTTCATGCACACACACTTTTTATCGCAACGTATAACCGTATAACGAACGATATTTAAAACTTTTTTTAAACTTTCTAAAATTAATTGTAGGTGTAAAAGCTTGCAGTGATTCTACAAATTCTCTAAAATGGTTTTCTGTAAGACCAAAATACCAACCAGCAAAAGCAGTCCAATATAGCTTTCGTTAGAAATGGAATCAACTCCAATTCAGGTGATCGAATGTATGTTGTATTATATGAGCTACTCATGCTTATTTTGAGATTCGATTGAATAGACTATTCGTTCGAATGTCTCTATTCATTCGAAAACTTTTTGTATTTTGAGATTCGAGCAAATAACTTTCACTGTCGAAAGATGTCATAGATTATTAAATTAAATGAATAGAATGAATTCGAAATCAGCTGTGTAAAATCGTTTGACATTTTAGTTATCATCCAGGGTGCCAACTTTACCTTATTTTGTGATGTTATGTTTTTTATGTTTTTTTAATAAATTAAATTAATAAACATTAAAAAATCGTAGTGTTCAATATCTAAGGGGTTTATTTTTTGTTTTTGCGAAGAGAAGCTATCCTAGCTCACAAATCAAATGGGTCATCTAACACAATCAACGGCATTACTCCTCCGTGGCATTCATTTTAAAAATGCATGCAGATAACAAATATATCAAACTAAGTTTTTGATTCCACATTTTTGATGGGCAAAAAAGCCGTTTGCGGTTCAAACGTATTTCCAGGTAGAATTTGAGCGAATTGGCCGATATGATGTTTTCCGGTTTTGGGAATATGAAACTCGACTATCTGTATATATAACTGTTCCGAGAATTTGACTTGCTCTTACTAATGCTACGTTTCCACCGAGAATTAAAACGGGATTAAGATTAATCTGCTCTTTATCTACTTTAAAGCATATGCTACGTCTCCACCAACACTAGACGCGAGACTAGATATTCTTGAAAGAAACTAGGTTTGCATGTAAGAATCGGCTTATTAACACACTCAATCTCAATCTACCATACCTGGATATGTCAAAAGTAACGTTGGTTCCTGAGAATTGAGAGCGAGACAGCAATTTGACAACCAGATATCGGACATATTGTGCGCAAATTTGAGAGCCTGAGAGCGGGTTGGGAGAAAACCCCTTTGTTAATCTCCTTTTTTTTCGGTGAAGACGCTAAAAGATTAATTTTTAATCTTTTGTGCTTAATCTCGGTTTAATGCGCGATGGAGACGTAGCGTAAATAATGTATATTTAAGGACGTCTTGTGGTTTTGTAGGTGATCCTTGAATAATAGTACAATAAGACGTTTCACATTTTCATGCAAATCTTATTAAAACTTTTACCAAACAATTTGCATGCAGTATTATGCTTTAATATTGCATAGTGTAATCATAATTCAAACCAAACAAGGAAAGCAAAAACCAAAATTAAAAAGTTGTTCGCTTTCATTTATCGGCACAAACATGGTCACCCTGCATTTCAATTGAAGTGAAACAAAACATATGTTTCGGTAGGTCGGTTTGTTTACCTTGTGCAATTTGTGAACAAAAGTAAAAAGTAGATTGCTAAATATACATTAAATTCGTTAATTTTTAGTGTTCAGAATTGTGCATTTGTTATGTGATAGTGTTTGTAGAAGAAAAGAGTTTTAAATTCAGTGTCATTCGTTTCTTCTTTTTATGAGTTATTGAGTAGGAAATGAAATGAGCTTAGATTTATGCATATTTGCCCACTGAAAATGCATCCTAATATATATAATATACCTCTCAATGTTAATTAATAAATTATTAATAAAACTTTTAAAAATAAAATTTAAAGTTGTTGTTATATGAATCTATACGACAGAAGAATCTATACGAGTAAAATTTGACATTTGTGTCGAACGATTCGAATCTCAAAATGCACTTAACATTCGAATGATAAATGAACTTTCGATGGATAGAGTGAATTTCGAATGTCAAAATACAAACTCTTCCAGTTCGGCTAACCTTCGAACGAATTCGAATGTCAAAATAGGGCTGACTAAGTTCTTATCTAGTGGAAAGACCCTCGGTTAAGCACGGAAACGATTACTCTATATTCAATGAAATCGAGGGAGGAGTTTCCCAAGGAAGCGTTCTGGGTTCGATTCTCTTTTTTAATTTATACTCGAGCTATTCCGCAAGAAGATGGCATAACTGTAGCTACGTTTGCGAATGATACAGCTATATTGCCCGTAAGTTATACCGTAGAATCTACAACGGGCTATCAACAGCGATTTTAAGTGGACTAAAACTTGGCGTATTGTCCTCAACGAAACAAAATCTACGCACGTTAATTTCACTTACAGAAATTTAAATACGCTTCCCATTTTTATTGATTCCTTACAAATTCCGTACGCAAATAAAGCTAAATATTTCCCAATTACATTGAAACTTAAATGGAAATCACACGTTTGCCAAACTCAGCATGCAAAACAAGCTTCTTTTATACAAGAAAGTTCTAAAACCGGTTTGGACGTATGATATACAACTTTGGGGTTGTACCAAAACAAGTAACATACAAATTTTACAAACTTTTCATAATCAAGTGCTAACAAGAATTGTTAACACCCCTGCCAAACGCGTAAAAAACCGGAATTTCGGTTAAGATAGGATAAAACTTAGTTGTAGTAACAAAAGTATTTTGAAGGGAGGTGTTTTTAGTGAGTAAGAATCTCACACTATTATGAGCGTGCGGCCGGTCCTTATAATGTCTCGTGGAAGATTGCCACCTACCCTCGCAAAATAAAAGTTGTATTCAGAAACACTCGAAATAAGCACTATTAAATGTACGTTTAGGCAATTTTGACCCATGTGAACAGGATAAGAGTTAATAATGTTCTACCAACGCAAGAAACTATAAACTTACTTATCGAAAGCTGGAGGTACAAAAGAAAAAACGCTTGAATGATGGCATAAAGCCAATCTACCGGATAAAACCACCTACATAATGAGTATTTTTGAATAAAACAATCCAAAATATAGATAAATCAATTTTGCTCTCAACTGTATTATGTGCGAACTAAATTTATTGCTTATGTTTGGAAAAACATTGTATAAAAGTGGAAAATGTTTTTCTTCTAAATTTATATTTAGATACAAAAATATTCTTTATTAAGTTGAATTAACTTTAAGTTTATTTCATTACCTACTTCTAAATCGATTATTATATTGGTATTGATTTGCGTTTAGTTGAAAAAAAATAAAGTAAATTAAAGAACGTGACACATAGAAAACTTCTGAGTGCAGCAAAACCGGGCGTCAATAGTACATCTTTCAACGTCATTGAAGATGTATTTTGTGGGTTTTCGAAATGTAGAATAACTCTATGATGTCCTTCTATTCTTTAAAATTTGCTTCACGCGACACAATGTACACGACGGATTCTACGGCTGTTTGCATTTCAATTGAAATGTTGACAAACGTAGTTTTTTTAATTTTTACTTATTGAAGCATAACTTTTTCTGGGGCTATAAAATTACACGACACTTTTAAATAAGTTAAATTAGTTTTACAAAATGTATAAAGTGGTTGCTGTAGCTATACCTTTAATATTTCTGAAGTTATATAACTTAAAGTAGTTATATCGCAAAATCGGATATTTTTAATTTAAAGGTAATGAGAATATACCCACCTACAATACCGTGTTTTATTCGTCAAAATTCCATAAATCTTATCCTAAAAGATCTTATATTTGCACTGTGTTCGGATGTGATCTATACCTACATATAAAAAGGGATATTTTAAAGTAAAATAATTTTACGAATCATTTTTATACATATTTGATGATGGTATTGAGGCACTTTTCTGATGTGACAAATTCACATTCAGACTGCTTATTTTCGTTAATGATAATGGCAGGCGATTGGTGTATGCGAATTTGAGGAAAATAACAGTGGTTTGGTTTTTAGTGGCAATTCTTGTGAGTGCTGTCAGAGTGTCTGCAGGCACCATTATTAGAAAAAAACACCCCCATAAGGCCTGTACTGACATTTGTTCTTAAACAGGGTATAGTTGCAGAAATAGCTGTTTGATTTATACATAACACACAGACGAACCAATTATTTTATAAGTGGTTACTTTTACATTTACAAAAATTCAATTTAAATATACATACCTTCAAAGTTTGACTAGGGCCTTTTGGTCGTATTTTGTTTGCAAAACTGGACTCGTTTTGTCGACGTCCTGTGGTAAAAGCATGGTGATTTGATCCGCTGAAATTATTCCAAATCATATTTCGGCGCACACTTCCGCGCACATCATGTTTCTCCGCATCTCGGCTTATAAATAGAGCATCATCAAGCCAACCTTTAAAAATAAAAAAACATCAGAAATAAATTAGTTCGAATTGAATTTGCACGGTTGCATATAACAGTATCTGAAGTAAACGAATTTAGTGAAAATGATGAATTAATCATGAAATAAAAAAAAATAACAGAAAATAAGTTGCGATTAGACATTTTGTTTTAACCTGAATCATGAGTTGTCAATGAATCCTTTGAACCGCTCACATCCGCTAAATGAAGGCATGAAAAAATTCCCCAGAATTATTACAATAAAAAAAATGTTTGAAACATAATAAAATAATTATAAATATAGAAAACGAAGTAAAAACTTTAACAAAAGAAAAACAAATGCCTTCGATTTAAAAATAATAGTTTTTTTTTACAAAAAATAACACTAAAATGGCATCTTATAAACAGATTTACATGTTATCTCGTCTAAACTGGACTGAGATGCTGAAACTAAATTTCCTTTGAATTGACGCAAAATCGATGAGGGAGCCATGTGGTGATCTGGAGGTGCAGGCTCTGGGGGTGTTGTTGGTGGTGGATAAATCTGGAATCCTATATGCAAGCAAACATCGGAACATTGGTTATAGACATCATTAACATCACAGACCATGTAGTAATGTAATGTTGAACAGCAAAAAAGACAATATACAAGCATATACAATATAGACATTCAAGAGCAAGTGGGGGGGGGGGGAATGAGAGAAAAACAAAAGTTAACTTAATCGAAAAACTTATTGTAAAAAAAAAAAAAAATAAGTTCTATAAATATAAACCAGTCAACTAATAATTACCCAAAACAATATCAAGCAAAACAAAATTAAATATAAATCTATAAATTTAAACAAGTGAAAATGGTGGTAGCGGTGTTGTTATCGATGATGGAAGGGAAGGTAAGAAATCCAGAAAATAGTTATTACCTTGATGTAAAAGCCGAGCTTTCTCATCCTTATCATCATCATATGTATCATCCATCGATATATCTTTTTCACCTGTGAAATGGTCACTCATTTATTTATGCGAATAAATAAATTTGGAATGAAAATAAATTCAAGTAAATGCTAACAATTAAGGGCGTAGTTCAGCGATGAAAATATAGATACGATGGAATTTTTTTGAAAGTCAACAAATCCCAGACACTGCTAGTTTGAACTTTGTTTTCAATGAACAGTTTTGTTTGGGAAAGCAGAGCAAAAACGGTTCATGTAGTTATGATGGAAATGTAATGTAGAAGGTAAAAGAAGGGACCAACGAACTAACTTATTTCGTTTATTTATTTTATTTGGTTTGTTGAAATGCCAAACCAAACTAAAAATAAATCACATGACAGCTGACTAAATAGCCGCCAGCTAAAATAGTGTTGCCAACTTAAAGTTATATACCTCTAAAAAGACACCCTTTATATTCTCGAATCGTATGTTGGATGTTGACGGCTGTGTCTGACTATTGTCTATGTGGGGACGAGTGCTTAAGATTTTGTATTGGAATTCGGTCCTGCAAAAGTGCATTCTGCCTATCTTGCGCTTGACTAAGTTAGCACACACACCTCACAACAGTAATTTTACTTACATCGCCTCCGCTCCACCAGGGTCAAACTGCAATCACATATCAAAACACGGTAGGTGCATTGCCCGCGCTTCACCAAGGTCAGCTGCACTCACATTTCAGATCACTGCAGTTGCATTACCTGTTAGAATTAAGGTTTTTTGGTAAAAAAAATAAAGTTAGTCTGAAAACAGAACTCCAACTTGTCGTATATTATCTTATAGGAACGTTGATTGACCCTTTTGACGGGATTCGTAAGGTTCCTCCTTTGAGCATGACAAAACCAACTGAGACGGTTGTGCTCTTATTTTCTCAAAATTTTATCTTCGACGTGAAGGCTTGAACGTTTAATCAAAATGTTTTGAATCAGTTTAGCGAATCGCTCATTCGAAATGAAAACATTTATTGAAATTTTGCATAAAATGCAATATTATTGGACTATTCGGCATTCTGACTCTACATATATAGAGTAAAACAAAATTTTAATTGGTTAATTTACCTTTGGATACAAAAATTGTATATCAATGTATTGCATATTATTAGTGTCGGAGGTTCTACTGGTGATATTTTTCATGATGTCTACTTTTTCTGTTTATTGAATGCACTTTCGTTATTGAAATATTTTGAATTCAATAAATAGTTGCTATGCTCAAATCGCTCCGTCATAAACCCTCAATCCGAATTTGGTTTGAGAGAAGTTTCAACAAGTAAGAAAAAGAGCTACAAAACAAAAATTTTGAAGGCTTAACTAAATTTGGCAAAAAGTGAACACACGAAATGCTTTTTTTTCACAATGTAAACAATCACCGTAAACAAAAAAAAAAAAGTCCACAAAAATGAGGGATTAGAAGAAAGGATAAGCAACCGATGCACATTGATTTTAATTGTTTGTGAATTGTAATGGTCAGGAAAAACAGAGTGAGGCAGAGCATTCCACATTCGTGTTGTACGGCAGAGGAACGAATCAATAAATTTCACAGAATATAGGCTTTAGGGTGAACTGATGAGCATTCCTCGCGAGGCGAGTATTGCGGTTGAATTGCTGTAGGGGTGGAATGTAACTGGCTATTTGATTTGAGCACTTGTGGTGGAAGTACCGATAAAACAATGACAGACAGGAGACATCACGACGATGACTAAGAGAGTCAATTGATTTCGTGATGTCTCGATCGCCAATAAATTTTACCGCACGTTTTGGAATCCTGTTAAGGAGCTCCAAATATGTCATTGGTGCACCAGACCAGATATGAGCGTTGTACTCAAGTTTTGGGCGAATGAATGCCTTGTAGATTGTAGCCTGATCAGAAGGGGTGAAATATTTCGCTTAAGGAAGCCTAGACATTTCGCAGCGTTCTTGGCGACATCGAATATGTGGTCATTCCAACGAAGTTTGTCGTTAACGCACATACCGAGGATGGAAAGTCTTTCGGTTTCGGCGATGCAAGTGCCATCCATGGATAATGGCAGAGAATTAGGGGTTCGCTTCAATGACAGCGGACAGCATTGCGTTTTGGAAGCATTAAATTCCACTCTGTTGGTTTTACCCCATTTAAGTGTGCTGTCAAGATCGGAATTCAATGAGCTTAACATACGTTTCCGTTCCAGTTCAACGCCCGAAGATGAGGGGCGTTGCCCAGAAAACGAATATGTAAAGCTGAGGGTACTGTCATCAGCGAAGGAATAGATTGGATAAGAAGTGACAGACAGGAGGTCATTGATAAAAATGAGAAAGAGAGTCGGAGACAAAACGGAGCCTTGGGGAACACCAGCATTTATTTGGTAAGTTGCAGACTTGAAACCGTCCAAAACAACTTGTATTGCAACGACCTTACTTTCACCACCACGGTGAATAGATTGGTTCCACTTTTCGGTTAGATATGTCATCAAATCACCAGTGGATCTGTTGCTGCGAAAACCGTACTGCCGGTCATTAAGAAGTTTTCGGGATTCAATATATTTCATAAGCTGACGATTTATCAGCGTTTCCATGACCTTGGAAAGAAAGGACGTTAGTGCAATTTGTCGGTAGGAGGAGACAGAGGAAGATTCGCCTTTTTTTGGGACGGGCTGGACAAATGCTGTTTTCCATCTTCTCGGAAAGAGCCCTTGAGAATAGGACAGATAGAAAAGCTTACGCATTGGTTTTGCCAGCGTGGAAGAACACCTCTTCAGAACGATAGGGGAAATACCATCTGGACCAGCGGATTTATGTGTGTTAAGATCTCGAAGAACGACGAGGCCGAATTTTTAATATTCTTAACAAACGACCAAAAGTTTTTACTAGCGGTGGGACTTTGTAGTATTTTCTGCTTCAACTTTTGGTCGTAGGAGAATTTGACACGATTAATGTGGGCATTGCAGTCATTTCTGGCTGGAACTTTTTCCGGTTTTCCTCAGTTGGGTTGGCTTTAAATGACCGAAAACATTCTTTACAGCTCAAGTCACACCACGCGTTTTCCTTGGGTCTGATACACTTTATCCTGTTAGGGATAAAGCGTTTCATACCCATGTGAATTAGATTTGTAATCATATCGGCAGCGGCATCCACGTCGTTGTTGAGGAAGCACAACGACCAGTTAAAGCTCCTAAAGAAACCGTTTAAAGCTTCCCAATTGGCTTTCTCGTATTGCCATACGGTTCTTTTAGGAGCTTGTTCTTTAACTGTGTGGCTGGAGTACGAGAAATTCGCCGATATGATACATTGTGACAAATCGCGACAAACTCAGCAAAGTTCAGCGATAAGCTTGTCTTTGCATGAGTGGTGCATAGTAATACTCTCTCGGCAGCACTCTACATCCTATTTGATTTAAAACCACTCGACATCTTAAGCAGACAATTAGTTGCTAACTCGGCCATTCGGCACAAACCAACACCACAGTGGACCGATAAGGAATTTGGCCACTCTGAAATTTTAAATCTATATAAGACCCTTCCTAGAAACATAGATTACACCACACCTCAGCATCAATTTGGCAAAACTTTAGTCAAAACTAGTCACTATTCCATCCAGATCATTCTGGGACGAAAGTGATCTCGAAGAAGATGAATCGATCCACTTCTACACCGCTGGATAAAAAACTGATGAAAGGGGTTGGCGGTGGCTTTTTCTGTCACAGACTAAATCTTAGTCTCTTATTTTGTCTACCCAATCACTGCAGTATGTAAGCTTTATCATGGCTGAAAAGAATACCCGCTAGAGATAGTCCAATTCTCTGACATCCAAGCGGCCTTGAAATCGATAGACTCAGTCTCTCTAAAATCTGTAGTGGCTTTAGAATGCCGATTCTCTCTTGAGGAGATGTCCAAGTGTTTGATCTCTCTAAAAAGACTGCACGTCAGCTCTACGATAGGTGTCATCAGTGGACACTGTCTTATAGGCAGGCATGTACTCAAATGACTTCTGAAGAAGCTGCATGAACGAGGAGAAAGAGGAGAAAATCCAACACCTTTACAATTGTCAATTCAACCAATGGCGTTAAAGATCTATTTCGATATAATCAGAGTTAAAATGGTTTAACGAGCAGTGTAGTAAAAGTTTAGATCGACGTGGTATCACAACGGACATATTTTGGTCTAAATGAGTCGGCCTCACCGATTGCCACTTCAACCTAACAGTTTCATAATTTAAACGGGAGTCTATGTGCCTCGAAATTTATTTTCGTGCTTGTCTAGTTTCTCAAACATACGTACGTCTCGCAAGAATTGCGAGAACAACTTGATGGACCCGATCAGGTGTCATATTAACGAATTGATTGTTTGTTTATATCGCGGCTTCAGCGTAAGTTTGCGGAACGCGATTCGTCGACTTTTGTACCTCAATTTTTCGTTCTTTCGGCTGCAGTGGTTTGGACTTTTCTGTAGTCCTTATTTTCCGTTCCTTAGTTGTTTTCACTTCTTCCTTTAGATTGGTTTTCGATCGGTAAATACATTTTCCTTTTAAATCGCGCCTTTTTTGGAGTTAAAGAGCCGGGTCGTTTTAAAATTGTATTTATATGGAGCTACCATTAATGACTCCATTAATCAACTGCTTACATGATTATATCCAGATTGGAACAGCTCCAGTTTGTATGATCTTGTTTGTAACTGATCCTGTTTTAAAGTTATGATCCTGATCCTGTTGTTTAAGATTGTTTAATATGGCCGTTAATGAAAATATTCTTAAATATCTTATTAAAACGGAAAGACATTGGAGTAGAAAATATATGTTGAATGATGAAGGAAAAGGAAATTGAAGCTACAGTTTAACCAAAAGGTATCGATCTGCCACCCGACACGTGCACACGATTTTTTTTAAAATCGCTCCGCGGTCATTTCCGCACTAAAAACCAACAAAAAGAGTGCACCAGAGTGTACAGTGCAGTGATAGTGAAAAGAAAGTGTATTGTGTTGGGGCATTACTCTTGGTCCCACTCCCTATCGTTTGCTGCAGCTTTGCTTGGCTATACCAAGTGTCGTATATTTATGCGTGCACTTGCTATGGCTGGGTAAAGCATCATTTGGCGAATAGCGTTGTGTAGACTTTGTTGGTAGACCAAAGTATTTAATTTTATGGGCATAACACCTGCAGTGATTTGTGTTGGAAAGCTGACGTCAGGAGCGTCGGAGTTGAGTTTTTTGTGTTTGTTCTTTGTTATGTGAAGGAAATTTGGGGTTGACGTGAGAAATATTCGTGGGTTAAGGGCGAATTTTCTTTCATTGTACGCCCAAGCGAATCTCAATAACCCAGCTGTTTTGGCACTAGTTGAAACACAGGTCAACATTGATTCCGATTTAACGGAGTTTAGTCTGCCTGGGTATAACTTCGTGTCATTATTCTTTTCCCATCGTGGTATCGCCGTTAATATACGTAGTGATGTAGGAGTTTTAACTGGTCTTTGTATTTCCTCGACAACGACGTGGATGCCGCTGCCGATACGATTACAAATGTAATTCACCTGGGTATGAAACGCTTTATCCCATCCAGAATAAAGAGTATCAAACCTAAGGAAAACGCGTGGGGTGACTTGAGCTGTAAAGAAGCTATCAGGGCTAGAGAGGTAAGTTTTCGGTCATTTAAGGCCAACCCAATTGAGGAAAACCAAAAAATGTTCAAACGAGCCAGAAATGACTGCAATGCCCACATTAATCGTGCCAAATTCTCCTACGAACAAAAGTTGAGGCAAAAAATACTGCAAAGTCCCACCGGTAGTAAAAACTTTTGGTCGTTTGTGAAAAACATGAAAAACTCGGCCTCTTTATCTGTTCCGACACTCATTTACAATGACATTCCAGCTGTCACATCTTCAGGCAAAGCCTTCTCGCAAGGGACAAATCCTTTTTCGCACTCGTACAGTGGCAAGAATTGTTCAAGAATTCAATATACAAAAATCCGCTGGTACAGATGGTATTTCCCATATTGTTCTTCCACGCTGGCAAAACCACTGCGTAAGCTTTTCTATCTATCATATTCACCAGGGATCTTTCCAAAAAGATTGAAAACAGCATTTGTCCAGCTCATCTCAAAAAGCCGAATCTTCCTCTGTCTACCGACCAATTGCACTAACGTCCTTTCTTGCAAGGTCATGGAAAAACTGATAAATCGTCAGCTTATAAAATACCTACCGAAAACTTCTTAATGACCGGCAGTACGGTTTTCGCAGCAACAGGTGATACTGGTGATATGATGACATATCTTACCGAAAAGTGGAACCAATCTATTCACCACGGTGGTGAAAGCAAGGTCGTTGCGCTTGATATTTCAAATGCATTTGACAGAGTTTGGCATCAAGCTCTCTTGTCGAAATTGCGTGCAACTTACCAAATAAATGCTGGTGTTCCCCAAGGCTCCGCTTTGTCTCCGACTCTCTTTCTCATTTTTATCAATGATCTCCTCTCTGTTACTTCTAAGCCTATTCATTCCTTCGCCGATGACAGTACCCTCAGCTTTACATATTCGTTTTCTGGGCAACGCCCCTCATCTTCGGGCGTTGAACTAGAACGACAATGTATGATCTCGACAGCATACTTAAATGGGGTAAAACCAACAGAGTGGAATTTAATGCCTCCAAAACGCAATGCTGTCTGCTGTCATTGAAGCGTAATCCTAATTCTCTGCCATTATCCATGGATGGCACTTGCATCGCTGAAACCGAACGACTTTCCATTCTCGGTATGTGTGTTAATGACAACCTCCGTTGAAATGACCACATATTCGATGACGCCAAAAACGATGCGAAATGTGTAGGGTTCCTTAAGCGATGCAACAAATATTTCACCCCTTCTGATCTGGCAACAATTTATAAGGCGTTTATTCGCCCGAAACTTGAGTACAACGCTCATATCTGGTCCGGTGCTCCAATTACATATTTGGAGCTACTTGACAGGATTCAAAAATGCGCGGTAAAACTTATTGGCGATCGAGACATCGCGAAATCACTTGAAATCTTAGTCATCGTCGTAATGTCTCCTGCCTGTCACTGTTTTATCGGTATTTCCACCACAAGTGCTCAAACGAAATAACCGTTCAATACGAATGTGGAATGTTCTACCCCGCTCTGTTTTTCCTACACGTTAAAGTTTACAGAAATTTAAAACCAACATGCATCGATATCTCATTTTTCCTGCTCCTTCAATTCCCTAATCCCTTAATAAAAAAAAAATAACACCGCCAACAGCGGAAAAGAAGCTTAGAAATATGGAGACTGATGAAGTAATCAACCACTTCGAAGCGATAGTGATATCAGCTATAGACCGACAGAAGACAACCAGGACTAACTGACAGTCATGTACACCTACCCCAGTACATCCAGGCAGCAACGACTAAAGAAAAGGCTACAACGGATTCTCCATAGGACATTGAACACAAACAACAGCGAGTACAGAAGTATACATTCCCAACTGGAGTACACCAATATGATGTTTCGCAGAGCAACAAATCATCACAGGGATAATAATTTCATGGAAGATGTTGGAAGGAATAAAGCGAGGACCAGACGCTTTCAAGAAGATCAACTCGCTGGTTGGAAAATCAAGGTCTATACCTAAGAATATTAGAAATGGACAAGATACTGCAAAAACCGCAATCGGCGGACTTCACGGATCGACCGCCATCCCATATACCTGAGTTCCTGGAAACTGTGGAAGAACAGGTGCAAAAGACAACTTCATCAAGAAGCATCATCACTAACTTCAATAGTGAGAATCCAGCTAATGATCCAACAAGTAATGAAATCTTCACCAACGCATAGGAAGTGTGTTGACATCATCCACTGGGAAATTCAAAAAATTCATATGGAACGGAGCAAATTTCTAAATTTTTGCTAAAAAAACTTACCAAGCGTGACCATCCTACTCATGACGATCATCTTTAACAACTGCATTACCAACAGTTATTTCCCGAAAACATGGAAAGTAGCAAAAATTGTTCGAGAGCTCAAGAAGACAGACAGGACAAGTGTTAGTGGATACCGTCTAAAAGCTCTTCTGTGTTGTGTGAACAAAATTAGGGATTATGGTCTCGCTTAAACAGAGTTGACTTATGGTCAAGAACTTGCTCGAGAATTGTCCTTTGACCAGTGTCTTATGGATATGCCGTTGGAGCAATTACATCAGAAATTCGAAAAAAAACTACCACGTCAACTCTCCTCAGGGAACGGAACGGAATGTCTTCGGCCAGACTCTGAACCATGGATTGAATGCCATCGTATTTTCACAGATGGCTCACAAACAGAACAGGGGTCTGGTGCCGGAGTCTTTGTGGAACGTGATCTCATAAGACTTTACTGGCCCTTGGGTAAACATGCGACCTGCTTGTCAAAATTATAATAATAAATGGAAAAACGTAGGGTAATTTGGTCCTTTTTGCATAATATCAATTTCCGTCAGCAGAAACTAAAAAAAGCCAATATGTCAAGTTTGGCACTTTTTGCTTTAATACTTCCTTACCTCATACACCTGCGTAGCCCAAATCTACTGCTTAGAGGGTACTTCAAAATAGACAAGAAAACAGAAAAAAATGAATTAACCATTCTAAAAAATACTGCTAAGTTACAATTGCATTTATTTTAAAAAGATATTATACCCCCCTATCTTGGTATCCGTTCCGAAAGGAAAACTCTCCGATTTTATACGAATCGGAAAATTTTCCTTCATGGTAATTGTTCCGATCACCTGTTCGGAACATTTCTCCGACAAAACGTAACGCATACCGGCAGTATACATTTCAACGCGATGAGCTGCGTTTTTTACATCAGTTTTGGACAGCCACCTGTCAATTTCTCTCCGATTGTCTCCGATATATATTCATCGCGGAAATAACAATTACGTTCGGAAAACGGATACTGTGAATGTAAATGAAGTCTCCGATTATATTTGCGTTGCGGAGAAAATTCCTCTCCGAACGGATAGTATGATAGGGGGGATTATATTACTATTTATTTTAATTTTTTATAAATGCACTCCGCTTTAACTGAAAAAGTAGAAACATTTTATGAGGTACGTTGTCCGTTGTTTGCAAACATTGTGCCTTAATGTATCATTTAATTATGCTGCTTGCTTATGATGTTAGGAAAAGAAAGCAGAATACAAAATTAAAAAAGTACCGTTAATTGTTCTCTGGCTCTTTCTCAAAGCGTTTCATATAGAAGAATGCAGATTTCTTTTCATCAACTCAAGAAACACAATCCGGCATGTAATCATACAGCCTCTTTATGTAGTCCAGCGAAATTCTCCTCCAGGCTAATTTCATGGCGGCAATAAGGGATTCTCTGTCAAACTGATTCATTAACTTTTCACAGTAACCATCCCCAGATATTTTAAATAAAGTTCACGTCGGGTGAGTACGACGGCCATTTGGGGAGTTGTGCTGCTGAGAAGTCTACTTTATGGGTCCAAAAATGTCCAAAAATTTAAAAAATATGGAAATCTACTTCCAGATTATTTTATAGCTTATTTAAGTAATTTTTGATGTTTGGAACTCAAGCTCAACAGTGTCATAGTAGGTAAAGTTCTTTCCACGTGAAAATAATAATAAAACCCATAAGAGTCAACAAAATTAAACTTCTTCTCATCAAAAAAATCACGTGACGCCATTTAATTTCCAGCTCATATGGAATTTGGTATTTGGAATTTCTAAGCGCATCCTTTTCGTTTCGTGGTTTCGTCGTGGTTTCTTTTAAACTTTCTTTCCTTTTAGATGATTAACACTTTAGATCTTAACACTATATAGCTGGACTTGCCGCAGAGTCACAAGAATTGAAGCACATCTTAAAATTGCTCTTCGATCGACTACTGTTCTTGCCGTTTTTTACCACCTTTCATGTTTTTCCATTTTTCAGCCACACTTATACTTCGTTCAATTTTGTTAACTATTGTATGCCCGGTAAGCCCTTGTAATATTAATAAATCGATTTAAGCTATATGAACCCTATTTAAAGATTTTGATCTAACCATTTTTCATTAAATCTCAGTTAAACGATTTGGTCTGGTAAGTCAATCTCCACAGAACACTCATAACCAATGAAGACCTGACCTTCCTCCCTCTTACCACTAAATTTATCTTCGTCAGGGTCGGCAAGTGAATCATTTACTGCAGATCGGTGAGGAAAACTCATGATGCAGATGACAAGGAATTGCTACTTTCAAACAGAGACTAAAAACATGAGGAAAGGCTAAAGTCCGCCTGGGGGCGAACAGTATGATACCCTATCCATATCCGCCCCAAGGCAAAAAGCGTTAAGAACATGATAGACAGTATTTTACTTAATTCTATGAAGTTCATAAAAAATGACATTATCATAAAAAATAATATTATTAAAATAAAATATGTACAGTACACTCGCGGTAAAGAGACTATACGATGGCGTAAACAATCCACACACAAATTTTTACATTGCCTATCCAGTAACGTTAATACGAATCTGTCGATAACAGTGAATTGAACAGTTACTCTTGTTGACTGCGAATGAAAATTTTATCACAAAATAACATGTTCAACACGAAAAAAGTGTAATGAATTACATAGCGTATAGCGTGTAAGTGCGTTGTTCTGTATATTAATTTGCAAGTGATAATACACCCATTCATGTAAATGTATTCATTTTGTAACATAGTTTGTAACACCCATTAATATTCGTCGTAAACCCCTAAAAGTATATAAATTTATGATCATGACCAAAACCTAAGACTATTTAGCGATTTCCGTCCGTATCAACTTTTTAGGCCTTTAAATTCATGCTAGGAAGTTGAAATTTGTGAAATTTATATTCTGGGCATAGTTTCCGTGATATCTCGCAGGTTAAAGATTTTTACCTATTGTTGGCTTTCATTCTGATCTTGTATTCCACTCTTTCTCTTAGGTTGCAGAGTGGTGGTTTGTTTGACTGAAGTGGCAGGTCGCGATCCATTTCGGATCCTTTTCT
This sequence comes from Ferdinandea cuprea, assembly GCA_963576555.1. Classification (NCBI taxonomy): domain Eukaryota; kingdom Metazoa; phylum Arthropoda; class Insecta; order Diptera; family Syrphidae; genus Ferdinandea; species Ferdinandea cuprea. The sequence continues at coordinate 88,509,838 of OY754958.1, read as the reverse complement.
TGCAAAGTCGTCGGCCACCTCATTGGCGGTTATGTCCCTGTGCCCAGGAACCCAGCAAAGTCATGCCTTGTGCTGAGAGCCAAGAGCTTTAAGCTCTATGCAAAAGCGATGAACCAGCTTGGATTTAATTTCGATCGCATTAACTGCCTTAATGGCCGCTTGACTATCAATAAAAATGGTAATATCATTCCGCGGTATTGTCAAATTGAACCAGTACAGGCCGCTTCTGCGATTGCCAGAACCTCAGCCTGGAAAACACTACTTTGATCAGGGTGTTTGATGGAGTTTTTATGTTTAGTTTCTCTGAGAATAGACCGGCATCTGTTCCACAATACATCTTCGATCCATCTGAGTATATGGATATAGATTTCAATTTCGTGGGTTCATTCGTTTTCCATTCCTCCCTGCCCGAAAACAGCAGGTGGAGGGTAGGGAAGTCCATGTAGGGAATCATGTAGTCGGAGCTAACGTTGTATCATACAGTTTCAGAATTTGTGCGTGCCTCGCGAAACCTGAGTTCCAGCTGACTATTTGGCTGATCCTCAAGGCGCTCTTAGCAGCTGATTCGTGCAAGTATAGATCCAAGAGTAGCAAATTTAGAATCACTTCTAAACCAGCGGTTGGTGTCGTTCTCATTGCACCACTTGTTCCTATGCATGCTATTCTCTGTATTTTCGTCAATAACTTAAGATTGTCTGATTAGTCTGTTGGTTCGAATTGTATTATGTTCCATTTATTTGTGAACAGCACAAGTTTGGTCTTCTGGGGATTTATCCCAAGACCACGTTGTTTTGTCCACTCGTTAAGTGTCCGTAGTGAGTTTTATAACAGTTCGCTTATAGATAAGAACTGGCCTGACGCAAGCAACACAAGATCGTCTGCGTAAGCAATTATTTTAACCTTTCTGTTTTTTTGGTTTCATGGGTATTTCATTGAAGATGAGGAGCCATAGTAGTGGAGAGATGACATCTCCCTGGGGTGTTCCTCTGGATCCACTAACCCTTACGTCAGCGTCACCAAGGTTAGTATATATATTGCTTTCGCTTAGTAGATTAATGATCACGTCAGTGATAGTACCATAAACGTTCGAAGCTGGCAATGTTCTATTTACTGTGCATTTTTTAACATTGTTGAAAACGCTGCTAGTGTATATTCATTGTCGTTTAATGATTTCTCTATAGTGCTGACTACTTCATGGAGTGCGATTTACACCCCTCTGCCTTTAATGTATGCATGCTGAAATGTAGAAAGTGCACTGTTATCAAGTCTGTCACGAATATATGTAGATATTCATTAATATTTTAAAGGTTTTCAGGACGAATGATGTTAGACTTATAGGTCTGAAGTCCTTAGCATTGGTGTGGCTATGTTTTACTGCATTGGGAATGAAGACAATTTTCACTTTACGCCAGGCCTTTGGAATGTAGCTTAGTTCAAGAATTCTTATGAATAGTGTTTTGAGAATCGGTAAAATTATGGCCTTAGATTTCTGTAGCATAATTGCTACAGCTGTCTATTGCCCAGATTATCTTTTCTTCCGTAATAGCACCTTCCGGGATTTCCATTCCCTAATGAGGTATACACCCCGGAAAGTGATTTTGTAATAGGTATAGGTGCTTCGAGTCCCAGAGATGCGCTCATCTCTGACCCTGATATTGCTAGCTTGTCAGCTTCTTCATGCCCCGGAATATCAGCGTGCCCAGGCTCCTAACAAAGGTTTACTGAGTTGTTTGATTATATCTCGTTTAATACTGCATTCACAGCCCTTGATTTCACCTCAACTGAATGCATGGGCTTTATTGCCGCTTGACGATCAGAGTATATGGTGATGGTCTTGTCTGCGAAGCAATGCCTTTTCAGTTCCGCTACAACTTGTATAATAGCTGCTATTTCCGCCGGAAAATTCTACAGTCGTCGTTAATTCTGAAGGATTTTCTCAACCATTCACAAAAGATGCCTGCGCCTGTGCCGACATCCATTTTGGAACCGTCGGTGTATATGGCGATTTCATCATCTTTTGTGACTGCCTACAGATGCGCTCCAATTAGACTCCACCGAGGCATGTCCGTATGGTTTGTGTGTCCAGAGTCCACACTCACTTAATCTAACGGCCGTTTTTGCTGCCAAAGCTACAGTGGGTGTCGTCCTTAGGAACCCTGTAAGGTTCCTTTGGACATTGGTAAGGTGGGAGAGGAGGTATTTCTTTTCCAAAGTCTTCCCCCATACCACCGCGTCGTATGTTAGGCTGGGTCTTACAACCGCTTTGTACAGCCAATGTACCATCTGTGGTTTAAGTCCCCAACTTTTACCGAATGTTCTGCGACAGGCATACAGTGTCACGTACGCCCGTTTGACACGGTCTCCGCATACGCGTTCACGACGAAGCCTTCCATCTCCAGTAGCTTCAAGAGTTCATCTATTACCAGGATCCATATGAGCGGGGAAAGGACATCTCCTTGTGGTTTTCCTCTACTTACTTTCCGTCCGATACATCCGATAATCCGAAGTGTGCCTAGCACGATACCGATCCAGTCGCATAGGCTGCTATCCAGATGAGCGTTTCTCAAGGTGCACAGGACAGGAACTATCGGTCTGAAGTCCTTTGCTGTAGTGTGGCTTGCCTTCCCTTCTTTTGGAATGAAGATCACTCGAACTTCTCTCCATGTTTTGGGAACGTAGGAGAGCCGTAGACAGCTATTGTATATAATTCTCAGCCATGGAATGATAGTTTCCTCAGCTTTTTGGATGATTATCGGTCGTATGGTGTGCTTTGAGAGGAGCGAAGGATCTGGTCACCCAGGCTAATCTTTTATCGTCGATTATCGCCTTGATCTTTTCCTCCTCCATTCCCCCCCGAGAGCCCTGCTTTCTGTATTGTAATCTGAATGGGTCTCTTTGCAGCCTGGGAAGTTCGTCTCCGTTAGCATCTCCTCATGAGACTCTGTCCAGTTACTTTCGGTTTTTCTAAGTGAGGACACTGGTATTGGGTCTTTGGATAGGACTTTCCTGAGTTTTTAATAAGAGATTGAGATTTTCCTTGCTGGATGTTCTTCAGTTTTCATTACTGTCTTTCAAGTATCCAGGAACAGCGGATTCCTTGGACAGAATATGAGCCTTGCTGATTCCGTAGTGCTTTCACTGCAGAACGTTCAGGGTCTGGCTAAGACTTAATCAAAAAAATTGTTAATACTTGTCATCAACAGTAGGCATTATATGGATACATGATTTTTGCGACCTATAGTTTCAAATGCGTTTCATCCAGATGTGGTGATAGCGAGATTTTGAAAAAAAAAAAATGGTTCTTTTGCGCGAAGAATTCAATGGGCGTGTTATCTTACGTCTTGTCAATGTTAATTGTCCGTAACGATCGTGTGACTTGACACCGTTAGGCTTCTCTTTGGGGATTAAAAAGTGTACGTCAATAAGCCAAAACATTTCAAGAGCTAAAGGATTTCAATTTCAATCTCAATTTATTTTAACTATAGGTTTGTACAGTAAGTTTTTTATCTGTTGTAGTACTTAGTACTTTACAATTAGTTGAAAAATTTCAAATGAGATAATTTGTCACATTAACGACATTGAACCTCAATTAAGTCTCAAAGTCATTGAAAATATGGACCATCGGATAGAGGTATGCCACCGATGCCATGGCGAGCATTTGGCAGACATTTTGTCAACACCCAGGATGAAAGAAATCTTCTCCAGGCCGATATTAATAGTTTCGACATGTGGTGTGCTAAGAACGGGCTTAATCTGAACCAATCTAAATGCCAGCAGATGCCGTATTCCCTCTAGTTTTCAATATACCTTAACTCAACACATGCTTTGTCATGTTGACAGTGTTAAAGATCTCGGAGTTTATTTTTATCCAAACTCTACTTTATAGGGCATATAAACAACATTGTGAATAAGTCAAATTCTATGATGTGTTTTATAAAGAGGTGGTACAAGTATGCTATACTCAGTCTTTGTACAATTGCTTCGTCCGTCCGCATCTAGAGTATGCTTCACAAGTCTGGAGTCCGTACTAAAATATTCATTCAAATCGAATAGAAACTATTAAAAGTAATTTTATTCGATTTGCCCTAAGAGGTCTTCCATGGGATGATCATTATAACCTACCTCCTGCAGTCAGCGTATCAAACTTCGCCAATTGATACCACTTTCTCAGCGAAGACTTAATAGTGAAAAAGAACTACTTTCCACAGCTTTTATTCGGGCATATAGATGCCCCTGATCTACTGTCTTCAATTGCCTTCAACTTCCGTGGAGGAACCCACAACATACGCCGTGTGGATCTTTTATTTAGTCCTTTTCATTGGACCAACTATGGCAGGAATGAGCCAATCGCCCGCATGAGTAGAATTTATAATTTAAATAATCATACGATTGACCTGCATGTTAGTAAGATTGAACCTAAAAGCTTTTTACGTAATTATGTTTTGGTGTCGTCGACTTTTTGATTATCTTTTGTGTTTGTGTTGGCACAAACAGTGAGCAGTGAGCGTCAAAAGTGCATTTATCTATTTGTGTTAAGTAAGCTTATAGCAATTTGACAAATATTTTTGATTGAATTATAAAAATTATAAAAAAAATGTAGTAGAGTAGAGCGATCTACCAAGTTATATCAAGTTAAAATGAATAGCAACTATTTTGAGGTATAACTACTCTAAATGATATATCTTCAGAAATATTAGATATAGCTAGAAAAACCACTTTACGTATTTTGTAGACCTAATTTAACTACGCTATTTAGTTTTTCAGCTTTTCATTTCAAACGAATTTTTCTCAATACATTTACTCTACACAAATATTGTTTTTTTTAAAAAAAATCATAGAGAATTTATCAGAGAAGTAACTCCTAAAAAAAGTCCAAAGTCCTACCGTCCACAAACCTGATAAAATGTTCTGTAGTAAAACCAATATATTACTCAGATAGCTTGTCCTTAAAGCTGTAATTCGATATGTTTTAGGTCTCCCCACGTTAATAAATGCCTGAGATATCCCACTTTGAATCGAAAGTATGTACGTAAAGAAAGTATATCTAGAAAAAGAGCAGTTTTAGAAACTTGAAAACATTTCCTACAAGATTCAACATTTTTTTTAAATATTATTATGTACAGTAGCTCCAATGAATGATCGGTAATACGTGATTTTAAACAATTAATTAAAAAAAAACTCATATTTCTGCAAATATTCACTAATTCTGTACTAACAGCTTTACTTAATTCGATGTGATTATTATCAGTTATGGTCCCAAACGGAAAAGTCAGGCAATTAAAATATAGTATAAGGTGAATTTTGAAATCGCCTCAAAAAGAATGGTAACCAAAATTATATTAACTAACAATTTTATTTAAATCACTTTTAAGGCTTTGCAAAATTTAATTTTCTCAAAAATGGCACTTACGATTTTTATGATATTTTGCAAATTGGATACTTTTTACATAATTGTTCAAAATACAAAAATTGATCAAAATCGTTAGAGCGTTTTTGAGAAAACACATTTAATTTAAATCTAAGAGAATTATTGTATGAACTTAAAAACATATATTTCAAAAATCGAAGTACGCAGATTTGGTCAGCTTAACATCGCATATATAAAATACCGTTATTCGATTTGTTTTTTGCCAAAAACTGAATATTCAGTTTTTCCTTAGTACAACAAAAACTGAAATACCTTTGAGTATTAGTACAACAGAAACCCAAATACCTTTGAACCATTTTTTAAAAAATATTGATAAGTGATTTTCACCTAAAAAATCGTAGGTCAGGTACCGTTATTTCAAACGATAAAGCAAAAAAGACGCCGCGAGATGTTAACTCTTTTCTCTTTAGTATACTAACGTATACTAACGTATACTAACGTATACTAACGTATACTAACGTATACAAGAAAGTTAAAAATTAAAGTAATGGAGAATTAAACATTCCAAGAAATTGGTGAATTAGACAGAAAAAGTCGTTCGACTGTCCATGTACCCTTTTATAATACCGTGAGGAATTTGAACTGTCTTATAAATATAAGCATATTTTGAATGAAATAAAGAAAGATCCTTTCCAAATTGCAAGCGCATTAAGAATTTTCATGGAACATGAATGTGCACTTGAACTCCACTCGTAATACTTTGCAGTCATGGTCAATATTTAAATTTAAAGCAGATGACTTTTGGAAGGCAGTAATGATTTATTCGAAAGGTTTATTTAGATAGTGTAATAATTTGTTGATACATTATAAAGGTCCTGTATACAGATGAAAGGAAATTTAATCTACTAGAAAACTATATCGAGACTGTATAATGACACACCAAAGGCACTTCAAAATAATTTTTTTTTAAATGGCACGAAGCTCTAAAAACGATCTCCATCCCGGGTATAGTAACATCTACGTGGCTAAGTCTTGTGTGTGAAGAAATGTGTTAATGTGTTACCTAAGTAGAATTGAGATTATAATTTGTCGATAAGTTCTAAATTGTCTTGCCTCTTGAGTTGCCAACAAACAAATCCAAGAGTGGGCTCCATGAGTTGAGGTGCGTTTAGCAAAACAGATGAGTCAGTTGATTTTATTTTATCATCTATGTTATACGTCCTAAATAAGTCTAGAGAACGAATGCATGGGAATAAAATAGTGACCTTAATCTTACATGATAATCCCAGTTATTAAAATTCGTCGGATCGAATAGTTTGCTGCCTTCACCCACCGACCAATTGCTTTGACGTCCCAACTGTCCAAGCAACTGAATATCCCAAAGATATATTAATGGCCGGAAGTACGGTGATACGTTATATTGTCCGGACAGAATCATTAATGTGCAAAAATGAAAATCTTGTTTGAATTTTAATTGCTCTGGTAGAATTAGAAGGTTTGGTTTCTAAAACATTGTAAAATACTGGTTTCCTTGTAGATATAGACATCGGTGCCGTGATAGACTTTCAGGGCTATTGAAAAACAGGCGAAACTAGTTGGCCTTGAAGTGAATAAGGACAAGACTAAATATATGCTATCAGCAAACAAACAATCATCTGTCCACCGACTAGGATAAAATGTCACTGTTGATAGCAGAAACTTCGATGTAGTTTGTAAATATCAACTCCACGAATGACAACTTAGTGGAGATCCGACGTAGAATTACTTTAGGAAACCGCTGCTAATTCGGTTTAGTGAAACAAATGGGTTTAAAACTCCTGACTCGAAAGACAAAGTGCATGCTCTACAGAACCCTTATCCTGCCAGTTCTGCTATACGGCGCCGAGTGCTGGACGATAAGCAGGAAAGGCGAGTTAATACTGGGATCCTTTGAAAGAAAAACCCTTCGAAGGATATTTGGTCCTGTGTGCGAGGAGGGCGAATGGAGGAGAAGATAAAACGGCGAACTCTAAGAGCTGTAACAAGATGTGGATGTAGTCCGAAAAGCCAAGACTCGTCGACTACATTGGCTCGGCCACATCGAGCGAATGGACAACAACGCTCCACCCAAGAGGATCTTTCAATCTCAGCCCCCAGGTTCGAGACGACAAGGAAGACCGAACCTTTGTTTTAAAGACCCAGCCATCGCGGATGCCAGAGCGCTTGGTCTGGACAACTGGAAGCAGCATGCCCGGGATCGGAGAGGATGGAAGGCTGTCGTGTCTCAGGCAGAGACTCTCTACGGGTCGGGAACCCGTTAAGTTAAGTAAGTGTAGATATGACATTATAGATTTTGGTATATTATATTAACTCAAAATTGAAATTTTTTTTTTGGGAATATCAACATCATTGGCTATCCAAGTGCCGTGATAGAGGCTTTTACTGAAATTAAAGAACAGGCAAGTATAGCTAGACTTTATGTTAACGAGGATACATGCTTTCAAGAAGCAAACAAGACACGAGAACGATAACTTTGACGCCGAAATTGCATATATTTTTGTAGAGGAGTTAAATAAATGCATTTTTTGTGTATTGGAGGGGGGTTTTTAAATTGTATTTTATTTATTTTTATGAATAGTTTTTTGAAAAAAAAATACTGTCAAACTCAAAACTTTGAAAACAAAAAAAAATTAAGGTTGTGAGCTGATTTGTTCAGAATTGTTAAATAAAACACTAAATTTGATTATTATAATTACTGCCTTACTTGAATATGTATCAATTGTTTATGCTTTGTGGACTAACATACACAAAACTAATATCACTGACTTAAAGCAAAATGAAGCCATTTTGATGAAAGCGTAATAAGACCAATTTGATGTTATTTCACTTTTCTGAAGTTAAAAAAGGCAAAATTTCGAAAATTCCCTTGAACTTGCGAGAGTGATACCCATGGTACTGTTGTCAATAAACATATTAATATATAAAGTACCTAATATCGCTTCAATGGGCAAAAAACTACAAATTTAATAATCGCAAATTTCAACTTCCTTAAAAAAAACTAGAAGAGTTAGAACAAAACGGTTTTCTGTGTTTTGGATTAATTTTAATTTAAGTCAGTGAAACAAGTCAGCTCACAAAGAATAAACAATTGAATATGCAAACCCTGCTAAGTTTCAACTGTTAACTTTGTTGTACCATCGATTGTAGTGTCTTACTAAGGTTATTAAATATGTATGGTCCCAATAGATCTTTCAAGACAAGACCGTTTTTCCTATGGTATGCGTAAACCTATTTCTCATTATGTTGTTAATTTGTTAATGTATTATAATGGAAATATTGATTTGATCATGAATAGAAATGAATTTAAGTCATTACTTATGTCTACGATACTTTTAAATTAATATTATATGTTAATATTATTAAAGTAATTAAGAGAAATATGTAGACACAAATCGTAGATTGAATAAATAAATAAATAATTTGGCGTTATTTCACTTTATCAAAACCAAAAAATAAAAATTTAAATTGTCTGTCTTAGATTAGGAATGAATAGGGGCAGTAAATATAACAGGCATATTTAATATTTGGTTTGCCAATTTTATTAAATTATATTCTTTTTTTTCAAAACTGAGTTTGATAGTATTTTGTTCAAAAACTATTGTTAGAATAAACATAATTTAAAAACACATAGGCAAGAAGGAATTCCTGGTTTAAAAAAAAAAGTAAAGTAAATGGTTAAACGAGGCGGGAGGGACACACCCATACAAAAACCAGCATTTAACTCCTTTATAGAATAAACGTTTTCTATTTTCGGCGCCAAAGTTATCGTACTCTCCCCCAAACAAACATCTACTCACCGGCTAGGCGCTTGTTCTGGATACCTGGAAGCAGCGTGCCCGGGATCGTAGAGAATGGAATGCTGTTGTGTCACAGACAAAGGATCTGCACGGGATGGGACCCCGTTATATAAGCAGATCAAAATATCACGATAAAAAAAACATTTTCGTTATTCCATTATGAGTGTCAATATCTCGAAATATCCAGTGGCATTGGCCACTAGAACATTCCAACCGCATGCCAGGAATGCTGATCAGTACACCCTTAAGGTGGAATGCTTTTTGCTCGCTGTTATAACTTTTCATATCTTCTCTCTCACTATATTTTCCTTTATGCCTACGCTGAGCAATGACTACGTAAAGTTCTAATTAGGCAACTTGTAACTAACAAATATCAGGTTAGGTTCACACCTAACCGCCAAATAGGTAGTATACTATGCGGATAAAGTACTAAATAGGACTGCTAACTGACGATAAAATAAATCTTTTCATTCATCAACAAAATATGGTGGGCATGAATACCAATTGCTATTTACTATTTTTCCACTCAACCTCTTACACAAAATTTCAAAATTCTCTCATTTATAAATAAAACAAGAAAATCCTACTCAGACCGAGCTGAATTTGTAGCTTCGATGGCGTTCATCAGCAAATCTGGCCCGAAAGCAGAAAAGCGTTCTAAAAGTCCGACAAGGTCCCGCTCAAAAACCAACCGTGACTCCCCAAATCACTTACGCCCAAATGGCGTCTGGTAGGGGATCCACAGTACAGCAACAACCTAAGGTTGCGATACAGGCCTTAGCGCCTAAAGCACCTGAGGCACAAGGCGAACAGCTGACCGTCCTGCTCCAAATCCAGGGGCAGATGGGACAGTTGCAGCGCCAGTTAAATGAGCAGGCGACCCGTGTGGACAGGATCTACGCGCTTTTGCCGAGCCTAACGCACCTTCAATCGTAATGGGTACGACCGCGACTGAAAATTCCTTGAAGATCCTAGCGGTGAATGTGAACTCATTGATTAGGATCGAACGCAGAGAATCGCTCTTCAAGTTGCTCGAAGGCCAAAGTCCTGATGAGTGTCTGATTAGCGAAACCAAGCTTACACAGAAACACAAGATAAGGCATACAAAATACAACATCGAAAGAAGAGACCGACCTAACTCCATTCAAGGAGGATAAGTAAAGAACTCAAATATAATGCCGTGTACAGTGGTGAAGTGCGAAGGTTTCAAGAGCTGGAGGCATGTACCTATCGTGTGCATCCCTCTCCACAGTGGAAAGAGGATGTACGTGGTCGCTCTCTTTGCCGCCGAAGCCACTCAATCGACTACATTTATATCGGAGCCTCAATGCCAAACATAGAGATTGGGAAAATCGAACTCCAAATACTAGAGGGAACTCACTATTCAATTGGTTGGGTCAGTACAATGTCGAGTTTCGGCTCAATTTGAAGGCTACAGATAGTCCTTCGTTTCCCAGAAGCGGCTCCTATCTGGATCTATTGCTATTCCACGAACGGTTACAATTGACTGACGTGGACCGACAAACAACAAACTGTCTGCGCACATTTGTGTATGATAGTGACCATTGTGGACTTAGTGCCGCAATAACGATTCCCAACGAAATTGCGGAACTGAAAGAGTTTGTGCAGGTGTACTCCTACAATTACAGTAGGACACGTTGGACACGCTTTTCCCGAGACGTGACAAGTATTTAGGAGGAACGATTGCAACGAACGTGTCTTAAAGTAGCAAGAATAGATCCAGTTTAACGCTGTGGATGATGACGACTTTTTTGTGATCGAAGATCCGCAAGTGAAATTGGAGGCTATATGAACTATTTTTGAGGAAGTGTATAAGGTAAATGCTAGCATTCGCCCGAACCACGACCTAGAAAATAGAGTCCTTGCACAACTTCTACCTTCGAAGCGATATAGAGCACTGGCGATCGGAGAATGCCGGTTTCACTGGGTTCAATTACGATAACTTGGCAAATAATTTCATCACCAATGAACGGGTTCACCCCCCGTACGTCTCGAAAATAGAACTCCAAACGATCTTCAAATCATTGAAAAAGAAGAAGTCAGTGGGAGGCGATGGAATTTCTAACATTGTGCTTCGACATCTTCTTCTAGAAGCGGTGGAAATATACCCCATCCTGTTTAACAATGCACTGAATAATGTACATTATCCAGAGCACTGGAAGACAGATGTGGTACCCCCGATTCCTAAAAGGGGAAATGACAATTCCAATCCGGCAAATCTCCGGTCGATAAAAAAAAGTCATCAACAGAGCCTTGATTAAGTGGGTTGAGGAGAATAAAATAGTTCTGCAGAAGGCCTTTGATTACATATGGTAGGGAAGGGCTCTTTTACAAGTTGAGCAGGTTGGGCATAAGTAAACAACTACTGTAGTATGTATAATGTATACTGTAGCATGTATTTTTAGCATGGCAGCTAATAATAGCCGCGTGTTTATACACGAAAAGGAAACGCAGAACAATTATGTGTTCATCAAATAATAGCAGGAAATACTTATCTGACAATATATTATTACTAAGATGATTGTGAAAAAAACCCTAAGGGTACTCCAAAATCCCTGTTACACGCGCGGGTAATAATAAATTTACTTTTAAAAAAGTTTGCAGATGTCGGTAACAAACGCAGTCAATCCAATACCACAAAGAAGTAATGCAGTCAAACCTCCATAAGTCGAACTTTCTTAACTAGCATTTTTTATAATTCGAGATATTAAATCAGGTCTAAAAAATGAATTAAATGGTTTTTCTTTAGCTAAATCAAATATTTCTGAAGTTATATAATTTAGAGTAGTTATACCTCAAAATAGTAGTTATTCACTTTAACTTGATATAACTTGAGTTGGGGTTTTAATAAAACTTTCTACTGTACCACATTTTTCGTATCTGATCTTCAGAAAATGTATCCATATGAGTATTAATTTAATAAATCAACCAAAAATATAGATAAATGAATTTTACTCCCCACTGTTTATGTGCGAACTAAATTTATTCCGGTATGTTTTGCACAACATTGTTTAACGTTTTTTTCTTTGTAAGCTATATTCGATGCGTAATCGTTTGTAGATGCTTTTAGGCTCTTTTTTTAAATATCGAGCGTTTAAAATTTGGATACCCTAAGGGTATATTAATTTTGGCACATAGTTTGTAACATATTCGTCGTAGACACCTAAAAGCATATATATTTATGATCAGTACCAAATCCTAAGACGATTTAACAATGAGGGGCGGGCAATTAGCACCGTCACCAATATTTTGGCCTTTAAATTTTAGCAAGAAAATTTTTAACATATACTCCCTAGAGTCCAGAAAGAGTCTAGAGTGGTTTATGCTACTCCCACTGCCACGCCCACAATTAAGAATAAACTGTTTTAAATTGATAGAAGAAAATGTTGTTTCCTTCGACAATTTCCTTAGAAAACAACAAAATATCCTGCATGGGCCGTTTACGCTTAATACATTTTAAGCAGTATTCTGTGCCTAAAACCTTAAATTCAGATAGATGGGTCACAGAAAACGTCTCCAGGTATAACAATAATAAGTGTTATAAAAATCGGCCGCTATAAAGTCTCATTTAAAAAATAAAACTTCTTAGCTCGAAAAAAAAATGTGCGGTAAATTTTGACATTTCAAAAATAATATTGTAATAAATCATCCTGATCCTCACTGGAGCAGACGGTTTTCGAAAGAAATTTGTAGATCGCATATTGTATTCGTTCGGAAATATAGCTTTGGTTCGTGAGGGCATAAATAATTACAATAAATTCCGTATTTTCTAGATTATGGGCAAACAAATTTTAGCAAAAAAAACGAGTTGTTTTCCCCACCGCAAAAATCATAACGTAAACACTGATCAGCTGCAAAAGCAATGCACCTCTGTTTTATGTTATTGGGTTATTATCAAAATGTTTGCATTCTATGCATTTTTAGAAAATATTTTATTAATCAGTCCTGGTTGGAGACTGGATTGGTTGCATCCACACATCACGCATCAGGTAGCAAGAATATTGGTAATTTTTAGAGGATGAAATATTCCTTACGATTATTGTATAAATGTCTAATTTGTGATGGAGTTTTGATTACAATATGCGTTCCATAAACGCAAATTACCATTTCTGAGATTCGAAATTTATCACAAAAATATCTCTTGGCTTGTGGGTTGTCAACATCACTCATTTGTTACGAAAGCCATTTGTGGCATTTCTGAAAACGTTGAACTGTGCTATGCAAAAGTTTCTCCGCTAAAGAATTGTAAACAAGCAAGCAGTAAAGATGAATACGAGAACGAGTTAGTGCTCCGTTTTCAAAATATTCAAAACATATTAAAATAAGGCGTTATTGACGAAAGATCTTAACAAACTTAGAAGATTAATTAAAGCTATTAATAGATTACGGTTGTATTACAAAACTCACGTTGAATGTAGAAGATCTATTATGTCTTCTGCAGTTCCTTCTAATCATGCGCGCTTTTCCTGTCGGGGCATGCTTGATTGTTAAACATATTCAAATATGCTATACTATCCATTTTGCTGCTGATTTTACTTATTTAATTTAAATTTAAAAATATTTTTTAACTTTCACTCCTGTCATTACCTACAAAACAGCTGTTTACCGACCAACTTTAAATTCGAAATTCACATCGATAAGGAAGTTTCCCCGGATAAGTGAAAGTGAATCGAGTAAGTGAAGGGAATCTCAGATACGGCGTTTTCCACGATATGGGTAAATATAAAAATTGCATTATCTTATAAAATTTCGAAAACCAATTTTGTTTTTGCAGGAATATTTGAGTAACTTAAAAGGTAGGGCTAGACAAAAATCCGCATCTCTAGTCCTTCACGTGCGCGCTCGCCTGAAAATGGCTAATCAATTCGTATGGTTAGTGTCAGTAAAGGATCTTTACTTGTGCATTAACCGTAAGCTGTGAAACCTTGAAAGCACGATTAATGCGTAAGCGAGAAACATTAAGATAGAGGTGGGAGTAAACCCTAAATCATAATCGAAGGTGAAACAGCAAACGCTGAGTGACTAAGTGCAGTCGTTATTTTGCGAACTTCAGATATCAGGCGAAATCTGATTTCATATAGCCTTCCTGTGGTTAGACGGGTAGACAACGGGCGACCGATACACCCGATTACTCGTGGGTTCAAAATAAAAAACCAAACAAATAAAACCATAGAGAGTTATGCCTCTACAATAGTATCATCAACTAGGGATGTCAACGACGGACACCTTGTCAGAAATGACCTTGTGTAATGAGAGCATGTTGGCGAATGAAATGATTGATGTCATGGAGAACGACAACACCTTTGGCAATTGGGGTCAGAGAGAGTCTGATAATATCACCCCCCCCCCAACAGTCCGATGCGAGCTCGATCTGGTGAGACAACTATCATATAACAAAGAATCATATAGCAATATAATGAGCTTTGTCAGATTGGGGGTTGTGCCAGTAGATCTCGATCGTAATCCTCTAAATAATGAAAATATGGTTCCAATACAAGAGAGGATTGGATATGGATATCACGGAGGAACCACGTGATGAGGATACAAAACCATCTTTCCGCGGGACAACATTCAAAACCGGCCATATGTCATTAGGGGTTTCTTTCCACAAAGTAACGAAGTGGCGAACGAACGGATACTGGCTATGCTCGACGGTCAGAACAAAGTACTTAATCACCAGAACGTGGAGAGTTCTGCAAAGAATAGACGAACGAGAAACAGCCCACATGGTCATTGTCATCAACGAAAGCACGATAAGGCTAATTTCAGAGCTCAACGAATTATAAGTTTATTCGCCAGACGTTTCAATCCGGATAAGGTTAAATGGGCGATAAATTCGTTCAAACCATACAAGGCACCAGGTACAGATAGCATCTTTCCGGCCCTCATCCAAAAAGATCTGGATCTCATTTTGCGAACCATCATTGCTTTAGGTTAAGTTTTAACTGGGGATAAATAGCACAAGAATGGAGGGAGGTAAACGTGGTATTTATCCCCAAACCAGGTAAACGCAGCGAACTACCTAAATCATACCGTCCAATCAGCTTGACTTGGTTCTTCCTAAAAACGTTGGAAAGAATAATAGACCCCTTGCATATCAGAAAGGCAAGTCCACAGAAGGAGCAATTTTGTAACTAACGGAGCAAATCAAAAGGCAAAGACGTTGCTCTGTGCGCCTTTCTGGACATACAGAGTGCTTTTGTTAATACTGGATATTCTATATTAAATGCTTTGGTTGGCAGACATAAAGCCCATCTACGATCATACCCATCTACGTGCTTTAAATTGTAAAGAAGTTGCACTGTGTGCTTTTCTGGACATGTGATAATATAGGATTTAATTCTTTATCAAACGCTCTGATCCATAGAGGTATAGACCAACCTATGGATCTGAGCGATGCAAGGGAGTCGGAAAATAACTGCAACATCAGCACTGACCTCGGTATCAGTAAATGCTCTTAATGAAGTCCTGGATTGGTGTAACAAAGAGGGACTCTCTATCAATTCAACCAATGCTGTCATTTAGTCAGTTAGCTGTCATCTGTTTAGTTCCCTTCACAAAGAGAAGAAATTTAAATCTAAACCAAATTTCCATAAATGATAATCTCATAGAGTATTCCGAGGTAAAACCTGTGGGAGTGATCTTGGATAAGAGACTGAATTGGAACTCACACCTAAATAACAGAATTGAAAAAGCATCAAACGCTTTCTGGGCCTGCCGACGCATGTATGGAAAAACTTGGGGTACCAAAGATAACTCACTGATTCAATACAGCAATGATTGGGACCATTATAACATACGCTTCTTTTATTTGGTGGAAGAAAATCACTCTCAAATCAGCGATAATCAAGCTAAATAAAGTACAATGGCTCGCATGCATTGGTATCTCCGGTGCCATGAGAACCTGTCCCACGGCGGCCATAGAAGTTCTTTTACAGCTCAGGTATTAAAGGCCCTAACATCCATTTATTCACGGATAGTCAAGCAGTTATAAAAGCCCTTCGCTCGCCAATTATTGACTCCAAATCAGAACTACACCGCTTTTAAACCCTTCAGGTACTTAATACCAGGAACAAAACCAAAACCCGGTGGGTTCCAGGTTCAAGAAGGAATTGAAGGAAATGAAAAAGCTGACGAATTGGCTAGAAAAGGCTCGGGGAGCCCTTTTATAGTACCCAACCCTTCTTTCCATTAAACAAATCAGCTATTAATTTGAAATTAAAAAGCTGGAAACACAAAACGTGCATCCCTTGCTGGGAATGGATCCCAGGTCTTAGACAGACCAAAAAGGTTATACAGCCCTTCGGTAACGATGCCATAAAGATACTTAATCTTTCCAGGATACCCTACCGGTCATCACAGATCAATACTCGACTAAAAATAGTCGATTCACCGGAGTGCCGACTTTGTCTTGAAGAAGAATAAACCGCAGAGCACATCATATGTGAGTGCCCGGCCCTGTACGGAATTAAAAGTCAACTTTTCTTAGAGTACATCTCTACATCTCTATAAGCACAAATGCTATAAAGAATTCTTCTGCTGAACGTATCATCAGCTATACTAGGAAAGTAGAGGCGCTACTCTCGTAACCAATACTTGTGCCATTTAGCACAAAAGATATTTTAGGTCGAGGTGCAGTCCAATCGCATCGGTGAGTCAAAATCTAAAAAAATATATATGTATATATATTTATGGATAATTTCAAATCTGGTTTTGAATTATTTGCACCAAAAACGCGTCTTAATAAAAGGTTTAAAATTCCTTGGTTAAAAACGATTCGCGTAAATGTCTAATAAAACTAATTCTAAACGTGAATTGTTTTATGAGATCTAGCAAAGAAGTTTTTAATCCGGTTTTTATACATGAAATATATAGGGTGATTCATCGTGAGGTTTGATTTGCAATAGGCTTTTTGTCAGATCACACGTGACTCCTATCAAACTGCTTTGTCATTTTTGTTCAGTATCGTTTGGCAAGTCATCATGGAAAGATTCACAGCACAACAGCGTCTCGAAATTGTTTAGCTGGACTCTGGAAAACTTAATGAAAATCCGTTGTTTTATTGTAAAATTTTGTTCAGTGATGAAGCCCATTTCTATCACAATGGATGCGTTAATAAAAAAAATTGTCGTATTTGGGCTGATGAGCAACCCGAAGAGTACCAAGAGTTACCATTGCATCCATTAAAAACAACAGTATTGTGTGGTTGAAATGGAATCATTGGTCCATATTTCTTCAAAAATGAGGCAAATCATGTGCTTCCTGAAATTCATGCCCATGGTCTCGGTGAGGTGTGGTTTCACTACGAGCCATACAGCCCGGGAAACAATGTACTTGTTGAGAAATCATTTTGGTGAGCATTTAATTAAACGTATATTCGTGGGTTAAGGGCGCATTTTTTTTCATTGTTCGCCCAATCGAATCTCATAAACCAACTGTTTTGGCACTAGGTGAAACACAGGTCAGCATAGATTCTGATCTAACGGAGTTTAGCCTGCCTGGGTAAAACTTAGTGCCATTATTCTTTTCGCATCGCGGTCTCGCCGTTTATATACGTGCTGATGTAGCCTACCTACTCAATACGGCCAATGTTCCAATCAGGAATTTAATTTTATTTCGCTAAAATTCCATGTCCGTAGACAATTAATTCACTACTGTTTTATATACAGAAGACCTAACCAGGACAGGCATTCAACTTATAATGAGTTTGGTGCCCTGTCTGATTCCATAACCAGAATTGTTACCCTTTATCCTAGTACTGAAATCGTCATTACCGTCGATTTCAATATCCACAATTCATGTTGGCTTCGACATTCTGGACAGACGAAAAATACTACAAAGTCCCACCGGTAGTAAAAACTTTTGGTCGTTTGTCAAGAATATTAAAAATTCAGCCTCGTCATCTATCCCGACATTCATTTGCAATGATACTCCAGCTGTCAGCTCTTCGGATAAGGCCAATCTGCTTGCTGCTCATTTTGCAGCTAGCTCAATGCTCCCAGATTGTGCTTTATCTCCCCCTGTACTCGAGCGCGTAAAGCACTCCATGGGACAAATCCACTACCGCACTTTAAGTACTGTGGCAAGAGTACTTCAGGATCTCAACATTCACAAATCCGCTGGCCCAGATGGTATTTCCCCTATCGTTCTCACGACAGCAAAACCACTTGTTAAGCTTTTCTATCTGTCCTATTCTTCAGTACTTTTTCCGAGAAGATGGAAAACAGCATTTGTGCAGCCCTTCCCAAAAAAAGGCGAATCTTCCTCTCCCTCCCGACCGACCAATTGCCTTTTCATCCTTTTTTTCCAAGGTCATGGAAACGCTCATAAATCATTTGCTTATGAAATATCTCGAAACCCGAAAACTTCTTAATGACCGACAGTACGATTTTCGCAGCAACAGGTCCACTGGTGATTTGATGACATATCCAACCGAAAAGTGTAACCGAAACAATCTATTCACCATAATGGTGAAAGCAAGGTCGTTGCGCTTCATATTTCAAAGACATTTGACAAAGTTTGGATCAAGCTCTCTTGTTGAAAATGCGTACATTTGGGATCGATGTTACCCTTCTTCAATGGATTAGAAATTTCCTTTCGGAACGTTCAATTGAATTTGTTTTGGACGGTTTCAAGTCTGCAACTTACAAAATAAATACTGGTGTTCCCCAAGGCTCCGTTTTGTTTCCGACTCTCTTCCTCATTTTTATAAATGATCTACTCTCTCATTCATCTTCGGGCGTTGAACTGGACGGCAACGTATATTAGGCTCATTAAATTCCGATCTTACGACAGTATACGTAAATGGGGTAAAACCAACAAAGTGGAATTTAATGCTTCCAAAACGCAATGCTGTCTGCTGTCATTGAAGCGAACCCCTAAGTCTCTGCCATTATCAATGAATGGCACTTGCATAGCTGAAACCGAAAGACTTTCAATTCTCGATATGTGCGTTAATGACAACGTTCGTTGGAATTACCACATATTTGATGTCGCCAAGAACGCTGCAAAATGTCTAGGCTTCCTGAAGCGATGCAAGAAATATTTCACCCCTTCTGATCTGGCTAGAATTTATAAGGCGTTCATTCGCTCCAAACTCGAGTACAAATCTCATTTCTGGTCCGGCGCTCCAATAAGATAATTGGAGCTATTTGATAGGATTCAAAAACGTCCGATCGCTTGAATCTCTTAGTCAGCGTCACAATGTCGCCTGCCTATCGTTGTTTTATCGCTACATCCACCGTAAGTGCTCAAACGAAATAGCCAGTTGCATTTCATCCCTTCCGAAGGACAGTGAAATACAAGGATTCTTTTTTTAACCGTACAATACGAATGTGGAATGCTCTGACATGCTCTGTTTTTCCTTCACATTATAGTTTACAAACATTTAAGACCAACGTGCATCGGTTTCTCCCTTTCTCTAATCCTTCATTTCCCTAATGCCCGCACTTCATTAGAAGGGTATCCAAAGTTCCTTTTGTGTGCGTACATTATAAAACAAAAATAAACTACTTGTATTATTCGCCAGATACCAATCACTATGCTTGAACGAGTCGCCAAAATTGGACCTACTGAATGGACCACCTCAGACCAACATTTACATATCATTTTCGTCAGGCAAACCGACTTATTAGTCATCGGATATGGGAAAAACTCCGAAAGCCATATTCAAATTAAGAATGTTTCGATCTTTCCTCTGACCACTCGCCTGTCATTCTGACAAAAAGGGGATCCCACCCAGACTTAACAGGGAATCAGCTACTGTGACTCTTTTAGAAAATACTCATCTCGTATCATTCTTCAATGAATGTTTTTTTTTAATTAAAAACTTGCCTAACAGAAGGCAAATAGTTTTTCAATTTTATATGGTTTTGACTTTCGCTGATGAGTTGAAAATTCACGGATAAATAATGTAACTGATTGCTTTTGTTTTCAATCATGAATAATAGATTATCAGAGTGGTGCAATCGTAATGCTTTATAAACATGGTGGTTTGTGTATCAACGTCTAATATATTGCTGGGTTATACACAGCAAATGAACTATAATAGTAACATAAACACTTTATTAATTGAAGAGGCATATAAAATGCGCTTAGAGAAAAGATATGTTTATTAATAAAAATAGTTATCAAACAGTCAAGTTCTCTACTCGTATGTCAGCTAAATCGCGTGTTAAGGAGCTTATAGTGATTTTTTATTAATACGGTTGTAGATGCATTAGATGAACCTATGCTTTTGTAATTTGTCAAATTGGTCAGTTTTTCCGGCAACCATTGAAATTAATATTTTTTTTTATAATATTTCTGTCTTAAATTGTTTGCAGTTCTAGTAATTTTTTTATTGTGAACATAACAAAATATCTTTTATTTTACACAAAGTTCCTTTTGTGTGCGTACATTATAAAACAAAAATAAACTACTTGTATTATTCGCCAGATACCAATCACTATGCTTGAACGAGTCGCCAAAATTGGACCTACTGAATGGACCACCTCAGACGAAGTCGTGGCCAACATTTACATATCTTTTTTAAAAAGTAAATGCCATGAATTGTTCTTTTAGCCGACAACAACAAAATTTAATTTACTTTCAAATGTATGTGTTTCATTTTACATTATAAATCAAACCACGATTAATCACCCTTTATTCATCACAAGATTCGTCGGTGAAGCATAACAACAAATCGTTTTGGAATTACATTAATTCAAAAAATACCGCAGACTTGCCTAAGGTAATGGAATTCGCAAATGTGAAGAAGCAAGTGTAATTTTTTCGCTGATTTCTTCGAGTCAGTGTGCAATAAGTTGCATCCGAAGCTAACGGGAAATCATTATGTTATGATTCCTGCAATTTTAGACATCGGTGTGTTGCAAATCTTGGATGACGATTATATAAACGCTTTAGAAAACGAAAATTAAAATAACAACTGTGATGCGATTCCTGTAGTAATATTAAAAAAATGTTTATGGTTCGTTATTTATTTAATTTATATTAATTATTAAGTAGTTATTTATATTAATTATTTTTAATAAGTCTCTTATAGCTCGGAACTTCCTATAGAAATGGAAACATTATTTCATAACATTTCTATTTATCAAAGCATTTTTAGGCAAAAAGTATAAAACTATCGGCCTTCTCAAGGATTACAAAATTGCAAATTGGTTTCCAATTTATCACTAACCTATTATAAAACGTTGCACTTCCTTTATTACTGTATAAAAATCAATAGCATTTTAAGGCGCCTTTACTTGCGTTACGTTTAGCCTCGTTATTGTATTATAGTTATTGATTAAATAGTTGGACCAGCCCCTACTTGAGTATAGATGACTCTTTTTAATATGTATAATTTAGATTTATGTCACAACTATTATAGTTTTGTGTTACAATTTGGCTTCGTATTAAAACTTAAAATAATTTTCAGTATCATTTGACATTAAAATAAGAAACAAATTGTGTTCGTTCAACTATTCATTACATTGTCTACTTATATTCCAAATTTCAAGTTTCTAGGCTTCACAGTTTTCAAGTACTTTTCATTTCATTCCGAGTACCTAATTTAAAACTCGTATCTATCAGAAACTGAATTCACTATTCGATCACTAACTCACACCATCGGGTAGAATATACCCGAGATAGGCACGCCTGTCGCAAGAGGCGACTATAATCCACCCTTCGTATACCGAAACAAAAAAAAAACAATTAAATACCCCAGGTGGCAGCACATTTTTACTGGAAAATCCACACTCTTCAAAAACAAAACCCAAAAGAAGTCCAA
Organism: Ferdinandea cuprea; assembly: GCA_963576555.1. NCBI lineage: Eukaryota > Metazoa > Arthropoda > Insecta > Diptera > Syrphidae > Ferdinandea > Ferdinandea cuprea. The sequence goes on along the minus strand of OY754958.1, from coordinate 88,487,838 downwards.
CGGCGCCGAAAGACCTTGCGCGCGTAACTCGAAACTCGAAGAAATGTAAAAGCTTCGAGGATGAAAATAATGAAGTCCGCATTAAGTTTAGTAAAATCGAAGAACCCTACCAACAGCTAAAAATCGAAAACGGCCAGCTCAAAGTCGAAAACAAAGCGCTAAAGGAATTTCAGCTAAAAAAAAGAAAAACAGATCCCAATGCGAAGAGGCGACCAAACAAAAAAAGGAAAGTCGGTTCTTCACCTGTAGTCGAGTCGTTGAAGAAATTAAACATAAAAAAACCTTAATCAACGAAAACGATATTAACGACAAAAAGACTCGTAACAGGGTATTCCATCCGCCGCCAATAAACGTCATCGGAGTCACGGATGAAAAGTCAGAGAATATTGAGAAAATTTACAATATTAATAACATACATAATATTGTAGTCAAAATTGGACCCTTGCGACAAAGGACTATATTCGTCCCTCAGGGCAAGCGTTACCAATGGTACAAGCACACTAACGCGTATTGCAAAACAGAACCGCGTTGTGTCAAAAGTGCCGGTTAACACTTATCGCAAAAGTGCAGTATGAATAGAAAAGATTTACCAACCTGCATAAGTTGCAAAGGGAATCGCCCGGCAAACTATCGCGGCTGCGAAGTAGCGTAATTTACTACAGAAAAACCAAACACATTAGGGGTACACGACAAATAGCTGAACAACGGAAAAATCCTAAGAAACTGTCCCAACTGCCGTAAGAAAAACTTGTAATTAGAAAACCGTCGAATCCTAGACCGAAGATTAAGCAGTCGCGAGAAAGAAAAATTACTGAAAAGTCGTCAAATACTCGACCACAGACATACGCTGTAGCCGCGTTGCAAACCAGCGAAACAACGCCTGATCTAGTCGCTCAAGTTTTCTCCGCAATTCTAGGTAAATTAGAAGAACGGCTGAAAAAACGAATGTTTGAAATATTAGACGAGCTCGAACATAAATTTCGAATCCCACATCATACTAAATAAATATGAAAGACGCAAAATTTCTAAAAATTATTACATTAGAGGTATTCATTCGCAAAAGTGATATTGGTGTATGCTTGATTTCCAAAACCCATCTGACGAAGGAATCAAGCACAAACAACGTGGTTCATACCATGCGTATCACCCTTCGAAAAGTGCTAGAGGTGGAGCGTCCTGGTTTATAAGACACCATTGACCATTCAATAAGCACAAAAATCGAACATAATAATATTCAACCAATAACGGTTCGTGTGATACTCAAACCCCAATCTTATGACATTGCGTCTATATATATCCCTCCAAAAGAAAAGATAGACAAAAATAGATTTATTAGTATCTTTGACTCACTAGCACGAAATGTTATTATCGGCGGTAACTTTAATGCAAAACATACCTTTTGGTATGTATGCAATTAAAAGTAGATTTTTTAATTCGTCATTCAAACCGACTTATTAGTCATCGGATATGGGAAAAACTCCGAAAGCCATATTCAAATTGAGAATGTTTCGATCTTTCCTCTGACCACTCGCCTGTCATTCTGACAATTAGTGGCATATTAAAAAGGGGATCCCACCCAGACTTAACAGGGAATCAGCTACTGGCACTCTTTTAGAAAAGACTCATCTCGTATCATTCTTCAATGAATGTTTTTTTTAATTAAAAACTTGCCTAATAGAAGGCAAATAGTTTTTCAATTTTATATGGTTTTGACTTTCGCTGATGAGTTGAAAATTCACGGATAAATAATGTAACTGATTGCTTTTGTTTTCAATCATGAATAATAGATTATCAGAGTGGTGCAATAATGCTTTATAAACATGGTGGTTTGTGTATCAACGTCTAATATATTGCTGGGTTATACACAGCAAATGAACTATAATAGTAACATAAACACTTTATTAATTGAAGAGGCATATAAAATGCGCTTAGAGAAAAGATATGTTTATTAATAAAAATAGTTATCAAACAGTCAAGTTCTCTACTCGTATGTCAGCTAAATCGCGTGTTAAGGAGCTTATAGTGATTTTTTATTAATACGGTTGTAGATGCATTAGATGAACCTATGCTTTTGTAATTTGTCAAATTGGTCAGTTTTTCCGGCAACCATTGAAATTAATATTTTTTTTTATAATATTTCTGTCTTAAATTGTTTGCAGTTCTAGTAATTTTTTTATTGTGAACATAACAAAATATCTTTTATTTTACACAATTCAATAATCGCAATTAAATACGATTATACACCAAAAAATAACCTTCTATTTTTCTTATTTTATGCTTATCGGTGATGGTAAGTGATTGTTTTATTGTCAACTATTATTTAGTTTTTTCCACACTCACTGCTTAATCCAACTTCATCGCCGCTGCCTGAATATACGTGAACGCACCACTGACAATCTGCTACTTCCCATTCGATACGCCAAAGTCATCAGCAGAAAGAAATACTTAGACATATTCTTATCGGCCCAGGTCTACGTTATCAAGCACTGCCACGGACACCAGTGTTTTTTTTTTAGATTTTCTAATAATACAATTTTTAAATTAGTTCTTTATTCGTTGTAGAAAAATGTATTTAGCAGTGACAGTCAATTCGTTAAAAGCTTGTAATCCCAACAACCAATGAGATTACTAACAAATGAGCATATTTCCATAAGACGTGTAGTAACCACATACGTGTGGTACATACAAAAAACAAACAAAAATTAATTAAATAAAAAATGGTTCGATACCCATATAAATCAAAACTAAAATAAAAAAAAACAGTGCAACAATCCAATACTTCACATAAAATTGCAGAAATAATATAAGTAATTGAAATATGTAGCATTTACTTGATTAAGGCCAATACATTAAATAAGACTTACCATTAAGTGAATTCAAAGATCGCGTTGGAAGATGCTCATAATTTTCACTGCCCGAACCGTCAGTGCCAGCAGTATTCTTCAGCATATAACTTTCATGTCGTGGTGGTGGCTGCGGCAAATGGTGCATTGAATGCTCCAAAGTTCCTTCTCCAGAATCCAAAGTTACAGGCTCTTCCATGTGGAGAGTTTCAATCTCATGTTTACGATCCCACACTTTCTTTAAAAATGGTGAGTAAAATGCAACTAGAGAAAAAAAAAATATTAAAATAAACTAGTTTAACATCTGATCTATGAATTTGTGTTTTACATTGCAATGGTTGACCAGCTGACGATGTCATAAAATGACCCCTATACCTATCAGCGATAGAATTGCCTTCCGTCATTAACAATTGACACAAATCATTATTAAAAAATGCATTAGCACCCCCGTTTTCAGTTATCGCAATAATCTGTATTGGCATGTTTGGAATGTTCATGGTAAAAGCACTGAAATTATCAAATTGTCGTTTACAGAAATCGCTTTATTGATGTGTTTACTTTATTGACTTACTTTAAAGTGGCCAAAGATGACTTTCTTTTTGTTGAATAGAAAAGAATAAACCCATGTACCAATTCATCGCGATATTGATTCGCTCCATGATATGAAGAAATGATGAACTCAACACGCCGCTTAGATTCCCCCAAGAATGTGTCAACCAAAATACTACGATCTGGAGTAACGCTCGATGTAGACTCAGTTACTAACGGAGCAAGAATACTCTCCGGCGAATAAAGATCACCACAGAACATACAAATTATTATACGCAAGTCTGGATGATCTGGCTGATATGAGTCATCGCATTTAATATCTGATAAACGTAAGCTTATTATCAGATTGTTAAGGATCTCATACACGTATTTTTGATGCGTTGTCTGACGATGACGATAGAAATTCATTGTATCAATGAATTCACAATGTAACAGTTCAGATAAGCGTAATCCTTCAGCTCGTAAATAGTCGATTTCGTTCTCTTTTAAATCGTGCGGTTGATAGACCAATACAATGGGAAGATTTTCGAATCTGTCCTCTAGTTCTAGATTGCATAATAAGCTGCGTTCCAAATTGTCTTTAAGCGTTTCAAATGATTGTTGGTTCGAGTACACACATATTAAGCCTTAATAAGAAATAAAATTGGTTAAAAGATATTAAAAAAATGTTATTCAATAAAATGGCTTGTCGCCAATACATATATTTAGTATTAAAGGCTCGATATAATGAACTAATAAAAACCAGGCCTGGTCACTATATCGAAATTGTTCTCTATTTCGAGCAAGAACTTTTATGTGTTTACCAAAGGTTAATTGAATATAAAGATTTTTTTTAGGAAAATTAGACAGTGTAATTTCAACTAAGTAGACGTGTTTTTACTCCTCCTTTAACAGTCTAAATTTTGTGTACCGGGTGACCAAATAACAAGTTGTAGTTTTAATTATTCTTTAAAGTCTTGCTTCATAATTTCACATCTACAATTACTCAAGTGCAGTTTATTACCGTATTAAATAATTATTTATTTGAAGAAAAGTTATGATAATTCCGAATTTAAAATTACAACGATGAAACTTTCCTGAAAGCTTTTATGCCGGTGTCGCCCGCTTCTTTTCAACTGTTGTTATCTGGAGCAGCTTACTGCTGTTTTAAATTTATATTTATTAAAAACGATCTGTTTAAGGGTTATTGTTTTTTTTCTATTATATAATTTATTTTGATATTTTCCCAGATCTTTCTTAAATTTTTCATATCTCTATTTCCTAATTATCCTTCTTCTACACTCTCCTCATTGTTGTTACTGTTGTTGTCCTTAAATTATTTAGTTCATATATGTCGTACGGCACGCCTATTAGTTTTCCTATATCTGGCAGTATTGATGAAGCTGCGCGCGGTCTGTAATTAAAATGTTATCCCTCGTCTACACTCTCTTCATTGTTGTTATTGTTGTCGTCCTTAAATTATTTAGTTTATATTTGTCGTACGGCACTTCTATTAGTTTTCCTTTATCTGGAAATATTGATAAAGCTGCAGTGCGGTCGGTAATTAAAATGTTGTCAAATGCGCGAGAGGGATTAAAAATATGTTATCTTAATGTGGATTGTCTGTAACCCACTTCGTTCATTGCACTTTATGAGCATATAATAATCTGTGGGTGTCTTAACGCTGACCTTTTTAAACGAAAGTAAATCTTTTTCAATTCCTTATACTGGATCTTTTTAATAAGCATATTCCTCTAAGAACTGTTGTTATATGTAATAGAAAATGTCTCTGGTTCGCTCGTTAGGTTCAAAACGCCATTAAGGTTCGTAACAAACTATATACTAGGAAACAAAGATCGACAAGTTTTAATTGGAAAGCTTTTTGCCGCTCACGTAATTATACTCTACTTTTATAACAAAGAGACAAAAAAGGTATTTTCTTACGAAACTAAGCACTGACTTACCTTCGAAATTTCTATGAAGTAACTCAATGATTATATGTAACAAAATTGTGTACCATTTGCTAAAGTCATTTTCACATTTCGTGATTTCCCTTTTTTGCTGGAACTTTCTGAATTCAGTTCTCATTTTATATCACAAAGAGTAGTGTATACCAGAAATGTCGAAGCGAAATTGCCTTTCAGTTAAGCAAAAGGTTCTGATAATTAGTGAAATTAAGAATGATGAAAAAAAAGACATTGCTAAGGAGTTTGGAATTCCTCCAAACAGATTTTAAAAAATGAAACAGAAATTCTAAAAAATGTAAGCAGGCTAGAATTTACGAAGCGCAAAAAGCTTCGACCCTGTTTCTATGATGATTTTGATGAAGCCATGCTAAAATGGACAACCGCTGCACGTAAAAGAAATCTTCATCTATCTGGACCACTCATGAGAGAAAGCCAAGAAATTTTTTTAATTACATACTTTATGGTCTTCATACAGAGCAGAAGCAAACATTGATACATCATTTGAAGAATACGTTCACGTTGATGATAATGCATGCGCGATGGGAACGTTATCTGATAGATAAGATATTCTCGAAAGTCTAAAAAAAGTTTTGGAGCTCAGGCTACCTCAGGTATGTATTTTATGAAAAAATGTTTGATGTAAATTGTTTTACGTTTGCATGTTCATATGAGGGTGAACAAGTCTTCGTCGACGCAGTCGAGGAGCCGCCTACATTCGAAGAAACTTCTTTATCGGTTGATCTACTTGCACCTTTTTAGAGATGAGAAATAAAGTGTTTGATAATGTATTTGTATCTCTTAATGTGCTAAAGTTTTTATTGAGAAAGAAAAGTGGAAAAATCAAACTCAAACTAAAATTACTGATTATTTCAATTCAAAACTATAAAAAAAAAAATCTAAATTTTTTATATTATTCTCTATTACGAATTTTCCTTATAACGAAATTTTGTTTGGGTCCCCTTTACATTCGCAATATAGAAGTTTGACTGTATTTAAAAAAAAATGTTAAGCAAATTTTATCAAAATTAGCATTTTTTTGTAAAAAGGTCTGCCAAAAATCCAATTTTCCCTTCGCCCAAATTCTAATATGACAAATTTTTTCTTTCACTTCTGATGATCCTGTCATTTCTACTGTCAACGCGGACCCAACTTTTTTCGAGGGATCACCGGAAATGAAGTCAAAAAGACGGAGTTTTTAATATTTTCCTCTGAAAATGTCAGAAATTACTTTTCAAATGTATATCTTGTAAGTGTGAATAAAATATTTTATTTTTTATATAAACAAAAATTCTTGAAAATATAACTTTTTTCCCCGAAAAAACTAATGTCACCCCTTACTGTAAGTGTTAACGACATTGCTGTGGGAATAGAAATGAAATATATTTTGTTTTTGTACTATTTACTTATTTACATTTTTATCGAATACGAAATTCAAACTTAAATGACCACATATAAATGTATTAAAATTTTACTGAATATTTTCACTCTATAGGTGGTCTTTAATTAACTAACTTAATTACACCACATTCTTTATCCAGCGATTTTATTGGTAATTTATCTATCATGTAAATACCACGAAAATAGGGTATATTGAATTTTCCGAATTTAATAATACAAATATTAAATTTAAAAGTTTTTTGAATCGTTCGGTTTCAGAAAAAGTCCAAATCCTTTTTTGTATGGTTGTGACATTTGTGCTCTTCCAACTGTTGCTTGGAAGTTGGAAATTAAAACATTGATTTCCTTAACTAGTCCTGCAGCTCCCCCCAGTTAAGGAGGGTAAGAAACCACCAACTTTGGTAGGAGTATGACTCAAGGAATTGTATTGTTCTTTCGTTTATTTTTAGTAACTCATTTAGCTGCTTGCAAAGCAACTATTGCAATTGCGTTTGGATCTTCGCTTTTCGGATTCCTATTAGCGGTTCTAGTCTCCATAATTTTTTGTTTTTTTTTTCCTTGCTCTACTATGTTTACATTTGCAACCCATACCAAATGTTGTTTTAGCTTTCATTATATTCGTAACCAATATGCTACTTAATTTCTCTGCTATTGATGAGTCTTTTGCTTTTACCCTTTGCCATGCCGTTTTACTTAAAATTTTATTAGCAATATGTCGATCAGACAGATCATTGTTTTTATTTGCATATACAATATTGTGTTCGCGACACGCTTCATTCACTGTATTAACTCCTTAATCTACTCTAGCAAGATGTTCTTTCAATTAAGTTCCAGGTCCGCAGAAATTATACGAGGGAAAATGCAATTCAAATGATAACCTACCGATTAAGGAATTTACTAATCCACACCCCTTGAGTGAATGTTTTGAACTGATGGGTTTCACACTATTATCAATCATTTTATATTACTTTCTTATTACACACGTTGAACATTTATGAATTTCTTGACAATAAAACATCACCTTTTATTATTAGTAGCTTCATTCGGTAGTAGTATGAGGTTCATAAAAAAACAACAAGGTAGTATTAAAGTTAAGAACATTGATGCAAAAATTAAAGAAAATGGAAAACATGGACATTTATTTCATCAGTTACATATTAACTCAAGTCTGTAACTGATCCTGGTTAAAACCGCAGTTTAAAGTTATTTAATAATATATAAATATTTAAAGAAATTGTATCTATATGAAGCTACCATTAATGACTCCATTAATCAACTGCTTATACGATTGGAACAGCCCCAGTTTGTCAAAAGTTATAAGTCCTTTTGTATTTAATAAATATGAATGTTAATGAAAATATTCATAAAGACCTGATATAAACTGAAAGACATTTGAGGAGAAAATATATGTTTCTCAATACCGCGCAAATTATGAGGGAAAAGGAAATTGAAACTACTTTTAAACCAAGTTGAACCCATAAAAGATATTGTTCAAAATGTCAAAAGTGTTTATAGTCGAAACACTACTGTTTTATTTGGTACTGAAATTGATAAAGCAAAGCATCGACTACGACGACGTTTGCAGTTCTCAAGTTCTCCAGAAACAATCAAACCCGCTCTAAGGTAACGTTTTGACCTTTCATTTACAGAATCAATTCCACTAACGGACAAATATGTTTCATTTAGAACACATACAAATTTTAATACCGGCGACCCCGATCAAAGTACTTCATTCATGCAAACGATCATCACGATGTGCAGTAAAATTCCACAAAATTGGGTAGATCAAGTTTTACAATTAATGGAAAACGGAATTTCATTATTAGTGATGATGATGAAATCTTTTCTGGAACGCATGATGTTTATGAATTAATTTTTCGGAAAATCCCCAGAAAAGATCGATATAGCAATAAAGATTTGGATGAATATGAATAAAGATATTACAAAAAAACAAAAGCGCATTTGAAAACGTATGATAGTAACTCTCAAGTGAAACGAAATAGAGGTTACAAGCATAAACATATTATTCAACCTTTACTTCAGAATGTTACAAAGAAAATTAGAAAATCAAACAACAATAATTTACCTGACATGACTAATTCTAATAATTCGATCGATTATGTGCACTGGGATAGTCCCAATGAGGTCGTTGACTTTTAATTTCATCTCAAAGGCAGGCAACAATGATCTTCAAAATGAGATAAATTCAATCATAGAAGAACATGACAAAATGTTGCGCACTTAAATATACTCGAAATTTTGAACAAACTTAGAAACTAATTCCTCGATATATTAGAGAAATATAATGAGAACATTGAAAACCTTATGTCTCCACCAAAGACATTTGAAATTCAAATTGAAAACATGTAATGCATGAATACTCCATTGATCTCGACAGAAATTTTAAATTTCTTACTGAATAACCAACACAATATACTTTTGAGAAGAGGTTATGGTCGACCTCTTTTGCATTGGAATTGTTATTTTTTGGGCTGAGTAACTCGTTAACAATATAAACTGACAGATTAGTAGTGACATGTACTTGTTGTCTCCCCATAGGTTTTTCAGGTCACTGCGGTACATAGTCCAACTATTGACTACTAATGAGTTAATGCACCAGTAAACGATTCGCATATAGCACTTCTTTGAACGGTAGTTTATTCTGTACAACTCCAACATGTCGGCAATATCAACCCCTCCCATATGCTTGTTATAGCAATGAACAATAACTGGAACCATCCTAATCGAATACGCAATTTTTTGGAATTTCTTGCTGGGTCAAGCCTTTCGAACGTATGGCTTTAAATTATGTATAAACCCACTTTTTCCCGTAAAAAATGTGGCATGTGAAATCATCGAAGATCAACTACAAAGTGATCATTAGCAATAGTTATTAAGCAAAAGAGTACCGAGCAAGGAGAAGGGAGGAGAAGATCGTGCGTAGAAAGAAAAGCGAGCATGCAGCCTCCCAGCTCAAAGAGATCCAAGAGTCTCGCGATCGAAACAACATCCGGTTTTATAGAAAAGCCACAGCAGCGAAAAACAAGGATAGCAAGAGAAGAGTACCGAGCCAGGAGAAGGGAGGAGAAGATCCTGCATAGAAAGAAAAGAGAGTATGCAGTCCCCCACCCAGATCAAGGAGATCGAAGAGTTTCGCGATCGAAACAACATCCGGAGGTTTTATAAAAAATCCAAGCAACGGACGCTGACTTTAAAACCGGAACGCAGGTTCTTCGAGACAGGCCAGGAAACCTAGTCACCGAAAACCTCTATAATTCGTAATAAAATTGGGGTCCGTTGGCACTAAAATTTTGCGGAATTGTAATGTATATAAAGGGTGATCCATTTCGAGGTTCCCTACTTTTTTCAAGAAAAAAACACAGAAAATTCAAATTTAATTTTGAAAGAACATTCTTTGACATTTATTTTTTGAAGATTATGTCTATCAAATGTTGGCCGTTGCTACGTCGCAGATGGTCCATCCGTTGAGTCCAATTTTCGATCACTCGTTCGAGCATTTCGACTGGTAACTGGCGAATGGCACGCGTGATGTTTTCCTCCAAGGCCTGAATCGAAGCGGGTTTGTCGGCATAAGCTTTTGACTTTACATATCCCCACAGGAAAAAGTCTAACGGTGTGATATCACACGATCTTGGTGGCCAATCGACCGGCCCAAAACGTGAAATTATGTGCTCACCGAAATGTTCTATCAATAAGTCCATTGATTGATGCGATGTGTGGGAAGTGGCGCCGTCTTGCAGAAACCAAATGTCGCCGAGATCACGAGCTTCAATTTCAGGCATCAAATAGTCGGTTATCATGAGCTAATAGAGCGAAGCGATGTCGCTTGGGAAGGTCGAGCGGCTTCAGTTGTTGTACAAGCTGTATTTTGTACGCTTTCAATTTAAGATCTTGACGTAAAATGCGCCAAGTCGTTCCATACGTCAGTCCGAGTTGCTGCGAACGGCGCCGAATCGACTCTCTACGGTCTTCGGGTACACTCTCAGCTACGGCCGCTATATTTTCTTCACAGCGTGCTGGACGTGGTTTATTCGGTCGAATACTATCCAATAATGAATGCTGGGTCTCAAAATGGGTGATGGTGTTGCGAATAGTATGCTCAGTAGGCCGATTATGTTGACCATAAGTTGAGCGAAGTGCACAAAACACATTCCTCACAGAACTTGAATTTTCATAATAAAGTTGAACAATTTGTAAAGTTTATTCACGCGTAAGTCTTTCCATTATGAAATTCCAAACAATACTAAACAAAAATAACATGACAGCATGACACGACTCACACGTGATCTGTCAAAAAAGGCTATTGAAAAAAGTATCTCTACTTGGATCACCCGTTACAATGATAACGTATTATTGAGGGTTATTTTTCCTACATTTCATAACTTCGTCGATTAAAAAAAGAAGAGATTTAGCAGAAGCATTAAACGTATGTCGAATGTGCAGTGGCTTAGTGGTTAGGTGAGTTAGACCACTAAGTTTTTATCCAGGCCTGTACCACCTGAAAGTTTTTATTCGCTGCAAAATGTCTTGAGAACGTCTGACAAACATACAAGAGTAAGAACTGTCATGAGAAGCTTCTCAAAAATTATTTGCCTTTCGAAATCGGCATTAAACTGTAGGTCCCTTCCATTCGTGTCAAAAAATGTATCTTTGCACACACAGTGGTTGGAGAAGCTAGGCTTTGGGTCCTGTATAAGCCGTATACGACTAATATTTTTGTTTTTTTTTAGCTTATCTTACATACCTATAGTACTTTATATGTAGACCAAACGTACGACCCCCATCCATTTATTTTATGTATCGTGTTTTCCGATTCAAAGAGCTTAAATGTAGCCTCAGTCTTCAAACTAAAAAAACAACTATATTCACATTAATTGAATGAATATGAATTTTTAAATCGGTTTTTATACAGGCAATATATCTTCTCTGTAGAATCGTCGGTGAAGCGTAATAGCAAATCGTTTTGGAATTACATTAATTCGAAAAGAAATACCACAGGCTTTCCTAAGGTAATGGAATTCGAAGATGTAAGTTCAACAGATTTGAAAAGTACGTGTAATTTGTTCGCTGATTTCTTTGAGTCAGTGTACAATAAGTCGCATGTGCAGGTAACGGGAAATCATAACATTATGATTCCTGAAGTTCTGGACATCGGTGTGTTGCAATTATCGGATGACGATTTAATAAACGCGTTAGAAAAACTAAATTTAAATAGCAACCCTGGCCCAGATGGGATTCCTGTGGCAATATTAAAAAAATGGTTATCATCCGTTTTTCATCCACTTAAAATTATTTTTAACCAGTCTCTTGTAACTGGGAACTTTTTAAATGAATGGAAATATTCGTTCATAACACCTATTTATAAAAGCGGTTTAAGGCAAAAAGTAGTAAACTATCGGCCTATATCAAAGCTTTCTGCAATACCAAAATTGTTTGAAAGTATTGTTAAGGACAAACTCTTTTTCGCGGTAAAAGAAATTATTTCAAATAGTCAGCATGGCTTTGTTCGTGGTAGATCATGTGCTACTAATTTAGCTTTGTTGACTAATTATATATTTAATAGTTTTGATGAACGATTACAAGTTGATGTACTTTATACTGACTTTACGAAAGCGTTTGACAGGGTGCATCACACACTTCTTTTGGCTAAGCTAAAGTCTTTGGGTTTTCATTCATCAATGCTAAAATGGTTTCGTAATTACCTGACTAATAGAAGGCAAATGGTTAAAGTCGATGGTTTGACTTCTCGCGTTATAGAAGTTACTTCCGGTGTTCCACAGGGCAGTCATTTGGGCCCGTTGCTATTTATATTATTTAAATGATGTTCATGAAATATTTCAATTTTGTAATGTTTTGACTTTCGCCGATGATTTGAAATTATTTTCGCGGATAAAAAATGTATCTGATTGCATTCGTTTTCAGTCAGATATTAATAGATTGTCGGAGTGGTGCAATCGTAATGCTTTGGAACTTAACATTTCTAAATGTAAAGTTTTTTCGGCATATCGTATTAGTACTGCAATTTTGCATAATTATTTTATAAATGATCTTAGACTTCAGCGTTCTGATGAAGTGAAAGATCTTGGTGTCATATTTGACAATAAGTTAAGTTTCTTTTTTCATTATGATTATGTCATTGCCAAGTCTAACTCATTGTTAGGCTTCCTTAAACGTAATAGTAAAGACTTTAGAGATATAAATAGCCTTAAAATTATTTATTGCTCGTTAGTCAGACCTTATTTAGAATATTTTTCCGTAATTTGGGATTCGCCATATGCAGTTCACGAACTTAGATTCGAAAGAGTCCAAAAAAACTTCACGAGGTACGCGGTTCGTAAATTAAATATGTTTGATGAGCTTCCTAATTATGGCAGAAGGTGCAATTTAATTGGTCTGCAAACCTTAAGTTTCAGACGCGATGCAACTTCCGTCATGTTTATTCGCGATATTCTTAATTATCATATTAATTCACCAGAATTGATCTTTCTTTTAAATATATATGCTCCCCAAAGGTCACTGCGGGTTAGAAGCTTATTTTATACAGATAGGCATAGAACCAATTATGGTAATAATGAGCCTATTACAAGGTGCATAAGCACATTTAATGAATTCTGCAACGAAATTGGTTTTTGCTTGTCGCGAGCAGATTTTAAAAAGTCCATTAATGCATTAACTTTAAATTAATTATATTTGTAATTACTGGAAATAGTCTATAAGATGAAGATCGGTAGATGAAGCTTAGTCGCGCAACAAACAACCGTTGCGTAAAGCGATACTGAGAGCTTACACTTAGAGAACGTAGTGTTTTGTGTTTTGCTCTGTGATGGTATTAAAAAAAAAAAAAAAAAAATTGGCGCCATGGTATATATATATGAAACATTTCAGCTTCATAGTTCTTAGGAATAATTTTAGATCTAACAAAAGATGCCAAACATGTCCTTCTTCCTCTGTAAGATCAAAAATTACTCGAAAACTATAAGAGTAGTAACTGGTAACTGGTAGTATGCGGGTGGTAAGAAACCAGTATTGTATTCGTTGTCCCGCGTGATATCTTAACGCACTCAAATTATTCATGAAAAGTGTGGCCGTAGATGAAGAAGAAAAATACTCTCAGCTCTTCATTTCTTTGCCACTAGGGATTTCAAAGAGATATTTGACAAAAATTTGGCCACGTTGCTAGCAACTGCGGCAAGAAATACTACTGAGTGAAGTGTAAGGTCGAACCGGAAATTACCCGGAAATTCCAGATTCGTATTGTATGGATAAGAAACGAATCCTTGTATTTCACTGTCCGTCCGAATATAGGCTTATGGGTGAACTGATGTGCATTCCTAGCATGACGAGTATTGCGGTTGAACTATTGTAGAGGCTAATTCGTTTGAGCACTTCTGGTGGAAGAAGCGATAAAACAACGAAGACATTGCGACGATGACTAAGACAGTCAAGCGATCTCGCAATGTCTCGATCGCCAGTAAGTTGAATCGCCCGTTTTTGAATCCTGTCTAGTAGCGCCAAATATGTAATTGGTGCACCAGACCAAACCATTATACTCAAGTTTGGGGCGAATAAACGCCTTGTAAATTCTAGCCAGATCAGAAAGGGTGAAATATTTCTTGCATCGCTTAAGGAAGCCTAGACATTTCGCAGTGTTCTTGGCGACATCGAATATGTGGTCATTCCAACGAAGTTTGTCGTTAACGCACATACCGAGGATGGAAAGTCTTTCGTTTCGTCGATGCAAGTGCCATCCATGGATAATGGCAGAGTATTGGGGTTTCGCTTTAATGACAGAAGACAGCATTGTGTTTTGGAAGCATTAAATTCCACTCTGTTGGTTTTATCCCATTTAAGTATGCTGTCAAGATCGGAATTCAATGAGCTTAACATACGTTACCGTTCCAGTTCGACGCCCGAAGATGAGGGTCGTTGTCCAGAAAACGAATATGTAAAGCTGAGGGTACTGTCATCAGCAAAGGAATGGATTGGATTAGAAGTGACAGACAGGAGGTCATTGATAAAAATGAGAAAGAGAGTCGGAGACAAAACGGAGCCTTGGGGAACACCAGCATTTATTTGGTAAGTTGCAGACTTGAAACCGTCCAAAACAACTTGTATTGAACAGTCCGAAAGGTAATTTTTAATCCATTGAAGAAGGGTAACATCGATCCCAAATGCACGCATTTTAGTCAAGAGAGCTTGATGCCAAAATCGGTCAAATGCCTTTGAAATATCAAGCGCAACGACCTTACTTTCACCACCACGGTGAATAGATTGGTTCCACTTTTCGGTTAGATATGTCATCAAATCACAAGTGGATCTGTTGCTGCGAAAACCGTACTGCCGGTCATTAAGCAGTTTTCGGGATTCAAGATATTTCATAAGCTGACGATTTATCAGCGTTTCCATGACCTTGGAAAGAAGGGACGTTAGTGCAATTGGTCGGTAGGAGGAGACAGAGGAAGATTCGCCTTTTTTTGGGAAGGGCTGGACAAATCCTGTTTTCCATCTTCTTGGAAAGAGATCTGAAGATTAGGACATATAGAAAAGCTTACGCATTGGTTTTGCCAGCGTGGAAGAACACCTCTTCAGAACGATAGGGAAATACCATCTGGACTAGCGGATTTATGTATGTTGAGATCTCGAAGAACTCTTGCCACTGTACGAGTGCGAAAATGGATCGGTCCCATAGAAGATTCTACGCGCTCGAGTGCAGGGGGAGACAAAGTACAATCTGGCAGCGCTGAGCTAGCTGCAAAATGAGCAGCGAGCAGATTGGCTTTATCCGAAGAGCTGACTGCTGGGGTGTCATTGCAAATGAGTGTCGGGATAGAGGACGAGGCCGAATTTTTAATATTCTTAACAAACGACCAAAAGTTTTTACTACCGGTGGGACTTTGTAGTATTTTCGGCTTCAACTTTTGGTCGTAAGAGAATTTGACACGATTAATGTGGGCATTGCAGTCATTTCTGGCTCGCTTGAACTTTTTTCGGTTTTACTCAGTTGGGTTGGCCTTAAATGACCGAAAACTTACCTCTTTAGCCCTGATAGCTTCTTTACAGCTCAAGTCACACCAAAGAAACCTTTTAAAGCTTCCCAATTGGCTTTCTCGTATTGTCATACGGTTCTTTTAGAAGCTTGTTTTTTAACTGTGTGGCTGGAGTACGAGAAATTCCGATATGATACAATGGTCTGACGAACCTAGAGGCGATAATACGTTTAAAGTGTATTTATCAGGATGAGAGGTAAGAAACAAGTCCAGAGTGTTGGCGTTTTGACCGCTAATGTCCGGTATCCGTGTCGGCTCATTTACAATCTGGGTTAAATTATTAACCTCAGCAAAGATCTCAACATACCTTCCTTCGGGTGTTGTCTGTCCAGAATGTCGAAGCCAACTTGAATTGTGTATATTGAAATCGCCCGCAATGACGATTTCAGTACGAGGATAATGGGTTACAATTCTGGTGATGGAATCAGACAGTGCATCAAACTCATTATAAGTTGAATGCCTGTCCTGGTTAGGGCTTCTGTAAATAAAACAGTAGTGAATTAATTGCCTACGGACATGGAATTTTAGCCAAATAAAATTAAATTCCGGATTGGAACATTGGCCATATTGAGGTAGAAGTTGGTAGGCTACATCACTACGTATATAAACGGCGATACCACGATGGGAAAAGAATAATGGCACCAAGTTATATCCAGGTAGACTTAACTCCGTTAAATCGGAATCTATGCTGACCTGTGTTCACTTAGTGCCAAAACAGCTGGTTTATTGTGAATCGCAGGGGCGTACAATGAAAAAAATTGGATCTCAACCCACGAATATTACTCACGTCCACTTTAAAATTCCCACGCACAGCAAAAAACAAACACAAAAAAACTCAACTCAGACGCTGACTAAGCTGGGCCGTACCGTGTAGATCCTGACGTCAGCTTTCCAAAACAAATCACTGCAGGTGTTATGCCCATACAATGAATTCCTTTAGTCTGCCAACAAAATCTACACAACTCGACCCGCTATTCGCCAAATGATACCCTACCCAGCCACAGCAAGTGCACGCAAAAACATACGGCACTTGCTATAGCCAAGCAAGGCAGCAGCAAACGAATGGGAGTGGGGCGAGATGCATTTTTTTTTCTTTTCTTTTTTGATTATTTATCCACACAGCACAGCACAGCACACTTCTTTTTTTTTAGCTATCAACACGCGCGCGATTTGTTTCCTATGCACACTGGCCGCGGAACAATCACAGAAAATAGAACAAAAATGCGTGGGCATGCGTCGGGAGGTAAATCGGCACTGATATATATTGTTCGTCAATGTAATATATATTTTTATTTAAAATAACTTTCAATAATTATGTATTTTTGAATAATATATATATAAAAAAAGTACGGCTTATTTTGGTTTATAGTTCTTATAGTTGTTGGGAACCGACTTTTTGACCCTTCTCCAGAGGCTGGAAAGGTTTTGCCCAGCAACTATAGTACCCTCGACGATAGGGCAAAAAGAATGATACTAAGCAAAATTATCTGTGAATTATGTTCACAGTAAATATGCTTAGAATTTTAACTTGTAATGTTAATTCTATTTATTTATAACCAAACTTAATTATTAAGTCTAAGAAACCCGCCATTCTTTTCTTACAGGAAACAAGACTCAACAGCAAAAACCCTTACAAGGTTTTACAAGAAGACAAAACCAACAAAAGAACTGGAAATGCAGTCATCATTAAGAACTCATTTCGAGGTGAGAAAATCCAAATACCGGGACTAACGAGCATAGAACCAACAGCCGTCATCATCAAGGTGTCTGAAATGGAAACTCTGCGGATTGTTTCAGTCTACATCCGCTGCAGCGCCGCAAGAGGAAAAATACTTTAAGATCCGACGGGCATCAAAAAATTGTGTAACGAGCACACTTATTGCGTAATTTGAGGGGACTTGAACGCCAGACACCAGCTATGGGGGGACGATGTTGTATCACCACAAGGAGCAACTAATGTGGAGTGGCTGCATGGGAATGCACACCTGCTCTCCTTAGTAGTTATTTCCCAAGCCCAGAAGTCCTTCCCGAGAACACCATCGATGCTGGACCTTTTCTTGGTTTCGTCAAACTTCATTAATATCCTCCCAGATTTTCGGAATTACTCTTGCCTTGCGCATACTAGTGATTCTGATCATCTGGCTGTGAAGTTTCGAGTTCGGCTGAACCAACGAATTTTACTGGAACTGACCACCCCAGAGATGCAGTTCAGATTCAAGTGAATCAATTGGAACGCAGCTATAGACCAACAGAAGACAACCTGGACTAGCAGAGACAGATATGGATACCTACCCCAGCACATCCAGGTAATATTTGCCATCAAGCAACGACTGAGGAAGAGACTGCAACGGATTTTCCATGGAACACAAACAACAGCGAGTACAGAAGTATACAATCCCAACTGGAGTGCATCAACGTGATGTTTCACAGAGCAATAAATCATCAATTATCGGCCAGAGCAATAAATCATCAAAGGGAGAATAATTTCAGGCAGAGGTTGGAAGAAATAAAGTCAGGACCAGACACTTTCAAAAAGTTGGGATATCAGCCTGAGAATATTAGACATGGACAGGATACTGCAACCACCGGGATTGAAAAGGCCGAAACATTTGCTACCCACTTCGAAGCGAATCTCACAAATAGGGCACCATCTCATATGCCCGAGTTCCTGGAAACAGTGGAAGAACAAGTGCAAGAAAATTATGGAGTTATTGATGCTACGCAAAATCAATCACATATGTACGGTGAGAGGCATACTTTTCCGTCTTATCGGATTTAGACCGGCACACTCCACCATTCCTGGCTCCACTGGCCCCAAAACGACGTCACCATGGGTTCAAACAAAAGGGTAATAACTGTTGCCTGCTTACTGGAATCAAGACACTACTTTATGCAGACGACTCCGTTACATACGCTATTTATCTGTCACCAGAAATAGTTTCACGAAGAGTTGAGACCCATATTAGGAAACTTTTGGACTACTACTTAAAGTGAGAACTGAAAATCAACAGCGCCAAGACGGAGTTAATATGTTTCCGGAATCCAGTAAAAGCGTCCAGAGGACGACGAGCATTTGCTACCCGCTACAGCAACATCAAAATTAAATCCCGGATAACACCGAGGTACTCATCAAGAAAACAACGAAGTACTTGGGGATCAACTTCACTAAGAGATTGAAGTAATCAAAACATTTACGTATAGAACTCGACGTCGTTCATATGTCAACCTCAGGTACAATTTTTGTTGACTCCGTCATACATTTTGACGGAAACAGCCGATACCTCCCGGTCAATATTAGCTCTGTAGTCCTCCAACAATGCCGGCTTGTTGGCATAGACCAATGATTTAAAGTACCCCCAGAAAAATCCATAGAGGTCTTAAATCATACAATCTAGGCGGCCAATAACCATTTCTCGATATAAAACTTTCATTGAATTGAGTTTTTGTTACTCTCGCTGTGTGGCTCGAGACAAATAAATAATGTTGCAAAATGTCTCTGTAGCGATCTGTAACGTGACGACCATTTTAATCAACGAAAAAAACGGCCCAATGACACCACCACCATGAAAATCACACGATACAATTATTTTTTGTAATTTAAATTTAATTTATCACTGAAGATGATTTTGCGATGAAATTAGTCATTCTCTTAAACATTTTTAGTAATAAATTTTAATTATTTGTAAAAGTTCAAAAAAAAGAAAACAATATTAGCTATTGAAATATGTTTATATTATAGCTAATATTACTTCTTTATTTGTTTAATTAAATTTGGTTATAACTTGTCAATGCTAATCTTGTCAAAACTGAAGAATTATTAAATGCATCAGCAACAAAAATTAAATCTACCGATTTTGACGTTTGTGGTGTTTGTTTGTATTAGTCCTTCTGGTTTTGATTCTGAATGCAAAGTCAGAAGCGAATTTCTCTTCTCTCCAGGAGAGGAATACTTGTCATTCAAGTATCAAACGAACACTTTTAGAAGAGTCCAGAAGTCTTCCGAAAACGAAACGAAAACGACATAAATGTTTTGACATTGACAGGTTGGTTATTCATTTAAGTGTGAGTTCACAGTGAAAGTTCAAAGTTGTCGACAAACTTGCTCATCAAGGTTTGGACAAATTTTTCTCATGACCTGAACCTGTGTTGGATCGACCGGCATTTGTCTTTATAAGCAAAATTGGCCCATTTGGAGCGATGAACAGCCACATGCCATACAATAATTACCGATGCATCCCGAAAAAACGACCGTTTGGCATGGTTTATGGGCTGGTGGCTGGTCCATTTCTCTTCAAAGAGGACCGTGGAAGAAACGTTACCGTCAACGCGAACGATATCGAGCCACGATTGCCCCATTTGGCTGAGTTGAACTTGGTTGACATGGTTGAAGGATGAATTTGGGAACAGCTTTTCTCTCGAAATGGCCCTGTGAGTTGGCCGCCAAGATCATGCGATTTAACGCCTCTGGGCCCATGTTATAGAGCCAACGCATATTATTTTAAGCTAATAATATCAATCATTGTAAACTATTTTTAAGTCAATTGGATGTATTTAAAGGTTCAATAAAGAAATAATGTAATGTAATGTAATGCTCACATACGGTTCACAATGCTGGACAATGTACAATAAGTATGAGGGCAAGTTGACAGGAGATTAAATGAAGATGATTCGCATGACAGCAGGAGTAACAAGACTTGATCGAATTAGAAGTTCAAGAATCCGAGGAAGCCTTCACGTCAAAGAACCCATCTCGAAAAAATTGGAGCACGACCGACTCAGTTGGTATTGTCATGTTCAAAGGAGACATCCTACGAACCCCGTCAAAAAGGCAATTGCAATCAACGTTCCCTTACAATCGCGTAAAAGAGGAAGGCCTAAAAACTCCTGGATCACACAAATGCATAAGCACCAGCATTTGATTGGCCTCAATGATGAAGTAATTCAAAATCGGGAGGCCTGCAGATATTTTTTGAGGTCGAACCGGCGAACCCCACAGGCGGACCAGTAGGAATGCAGTGAAGTGGGAGGGTTATGATCCCTATAATCCTGATCATAATCTCGTCGTTAAATAGAGAGAAGAAGAACAAAGATCTATGACAATTATGTGTGAAACACGGCTTCGGCGGCATACCTCTATCCGATGGTCCATATTTTCAGTGATTCTGAGACATAATTGAGGTTCAATGTCGTTAATATGCTCAGTGGATTTGTTAACAAGCAGAATTGCCGCATTTAGGCAAATGAGAATCCACGAGTAATTGTTGAAAAGCTGATGTATCCACAAAGAGTGACTTTTTAGTGCGGTTTATAAGCTGGGACGATATGTGCTTCCAAAAGGATGGTGCCATTTGCAACACAGCCAACGAAACAATTTGCGCGAGAAATTCAATGGCCGCGTTATCTCACATCGTGGCGATGTTAATTGGCCGCCACGATCATGTGATTTGACACCGTTGGACTTCTTTCTTTGGGGATATTTAAAAAAAAAGTGTACGTCAATAAGCCAAGATCAATTCAAGGCTTAAGGATGAGATAATTCGGCACATTAACGCCATTGAACCTCAATTATAGGGATGTGATTAATGTATTAGTATTCATTAAGATTAGTAATATTTGCAAATATTCAATATCACTAATACTATTTCCATAGTTACCATAGGAAAACACATTGAACCTCAATTATAGGGATGTGATTAATATATATTTCAGATATTAGTATCAGTTTCGGTCAAAGCTAATATTTTCATATTCATAATATTTCAGATATTAGTATCATTCCTAATACTTTTATAATATAAAATGAAATAGAATGAAACTGGTATGTTGGGTATGAAAGCAAAGGAACCACAGATGAAGGGTATTATTTCTACCCTATCCTAGGGTCATCATCATTTTTTTTTTAAATTTAACAGAATGAAACAAAATCATCTTCTTAATGCTTTTTTCTTTGGGGCATATAGAGATATGGATAGGGTATCATACTGTTCGCCCCAAGCGGACTGTAGCCTTTCCTTATGATTTTTTATGAGTTCGTTTCGCTTTTGGCTATCAATTAGATTTTTGTATTATTTTTGTGTGGGAAGCTGTAAGGTAAGGTGGGAAGCTTAAGGTTTTCCTTTTTATGCTGCATTTGGATTTTCTGATAACGTAGTGTGATGATTATATGTGGTAAAAAAGGGTTGTTGCTGGTATATATAATTAGTTTCTTGTATATGGACTTTTTGCGGGGCTATTGATGTACCTGTATTTTATGATATGGTAAGAACAATTATATTAAGAAGTTGATGAGATTATACTTGCAATTTTGCACGCAGAAGGTACACATTATTTCGATTTTGAATAAAAATATTTTGTGTCATAAATTAAAATGTTGCACAATTGCCTCATCCATCTGAACGTATCTTTTCTAAGTCTTTTTTTTCCGAAAATAGATGAAAAATCTTCCATGAGACATTATGAGGACCGGCTTCGCGTGCTCATAATAGTGTGAGATTCTTACTCACTAAAAACACCTCCCTACAAAATACTTTTATACTATAACTAGGCCCATGCTATCAAGCAGTTTTAATTTAAATATTTAATTGCAATTCCCAGAAAACCTCCCAGCGGAAGCACCTGCTTATACCGACAATTACATGCGTTATATTTTATTGCGCTAGTTCAAAAGGTTTTATCCTTTGTAATCGGCGCACAAGATTTCTCTGATCTAGAATCTGTAGTACAGCGTCATTGCAATGGCCAATTAGGCGAGTGTGTTGTTTATGCGCGAAATTTCGTATTTCGTCTTCAACAGTAACTATACTTAGATCTCTGTGGATATCGGCGTTTCTGATATACCACGGAGCATTTACGATTTGTATTATGGGTTTATTTCGGAAAGTCTGCAAAATGTTAACACTACTTGGTTTGGTACAACCCCAAAGTTGTATACCGTACGTCCAAACCGGTTTTAGAACTTAAAGATTATTTGTCGCGGACTGATTCGAATTGTCTACAGCTAGAATAGCCGTATCATCCGCGAAAGTTGCTACGTTAGTATCCTCTTCTTGCAGGATATCGCGAGTGTATAATAGGAATAAAATCGGGCCCAGAACACTTCCTTGTAAAACTCCCGCCGCTATTTCTTTGAATTCGGAGTACTCGTTCCCGTGTTTAACACGGAAGAGCCTGTCATCTAAATAAGAGCTTAGGATCTCATATAATTGCTTTGGAAGAGCTTTGTTTATTTTATATTTTCATCCCGTATGCCATACTTTGTCGAAGGCCTGAGAGACGTAAATCAAAAAGCTAGAACACATTTTTTTTTCCTCTGGTGCTTTTTCAATTTCGTTGGTAATTCTGTAAACCTGGTCAATTGTAGAGTGCTTAGTTCTGAATCCGAATTGGTGATCCGGTATTAATCGGCGTTCTTCGATGATCGGATGAAATTGCTTATAGGGATCGCTTCATGAGTTTTTCAAATATCGTCGACATTATTGGTAAAAGTGATATTGGTCTATAGGATTTTGTGTCATTTGGAGGTTTACCTGGCTTAGGAACCATTATCACCTCAGTTATCTTCCATTGCCGGGGAACGTACAAAAGTCTAACAGAAGCGCTTATGAGATATTAGCCTTGTTTAATTTAAGTTTATGTATTTCAAAACAGAGTTCGACCAACGATACTCGTCTAAATTGAAAATTGTCAGATACCGTGGTATGAACAGTATATTTAACCAATGCTTCACCTTTAAATGGTTTAAACGTCTCTTCAATCATGTCTTTTTTGAGTTTGCTGGAATGATTATTTAAAATTGTTTTATCCGGCGGAGCTCGAAATTGCTGCCATCTTTTACGCGCTGTTCGTATTTCCTTTACTAAATCAGTAATTTCGCGGGGATATTTTAATTCGTTACTTGCAGTTACTCTCTTTTTATGGGGAGTATTGTTCCACGCTGAACTTTGCAAGGCATCGATGAATTGATTCACTTCGTCTTCGAGTTCGTATTGTGTTCGAGGGGATACTTCCAGATCGATTTTATTTATGCAGTCTTTTCGAAAGGAGTCACAGTTAGTTATTTTGCTAGTAAGTTTTGGTGGACCGGCCTTTTCGCGTAAACCTCCGCTGGTAATTATCAGAATGGCCGGCAAATGGTCAGAAGAGAGATCAAAACTTTCTTCAATTATGACTGAGTTTTCAGATACTCGCTTTGCGAAACAAAAAATCTATGAGGTCTGGTGTTTTTGCCATATCCGAAGGCCAATACGTAGGTTTGCCAGACGAGTAAAAGTCGACCCCAGTTTTATTAAAAACTCTAGTGATATTTATGTATCGCTTTTAATATTATAATATTTTTAAACTACTATATTAGTATTAGTATTAACCCATGCCTACTCAATTATGTCTCAGTCATTGAAAAATTTAACCAACGGTTAGAGGTATGCCACCGAAGCCGTGGTGAGCATTTGGCCGATATTTTCTGTTACACATAATTGTCATAGATACTTCTATAATAATTATAATATGAAAATTCTCTGAAAATCTTTTTGTTTTGTTTACAATTAACATCGTGTGTTTTCATTGGACCACCCTTTACTTGGCGATTAAATAAGAATGAAAGAAATTTGAAATCTTGTTATTATGCTCACTGATTGGAATTTCAGACAGAAATTGGAGGAAACTATCCAACTATCAACAGGCATTCTAGCAGAAGAACAATTAGAAGATGAAGTGCAAACATTAACACTGAATGTACAAAATGCTGCATAGGCTGTAAACTTTAGAGTACCAGTACAAGTCCAGTACCCAGTACCATTCACTGGTACTTGTATTAAAAAAATTAAAGTAAAATTTACTTGGTATTTGAAAACCACCAAGTACAAGCACTTTTCAAGTACCTATTTCAAGTACATTTACTGGGTACTGCAATACTAATTAGTACATGTTTAAGCACTTTTTAAATATTTTTTAAGTAAAAGCCATTTTACAGTCACAGTCACTAAATTACTTACTTACTTAAAGTGGTCTTTAAAACGGAGGTTCGGTCTTCCTAGTCGTCTCGAACCTGGGGGCTTGGATTCGAAGATCCTCTTGGCTTGAGCGTTGTTGTCCATTCGGTCGATGTGGCCGAGCCATTGTAGTCGACGAGTTTTGGCTTTTCGGACTACAACCACATCTTGGTACAGCTCATAGAGATCGCGGTTGTATCTTCTTCTCCATTCGCCCTCCTCGCACACAGGACCAAATATCCGTCGAAAGATTTTTCTCTCAAAGGATCCCAGTATTAACTCTCCTTTCCTGCTTATCGTCAAGCACTCGACGCCGTATAGCAGAACTGGCAGGATAAGGGTTCTGTAGAGCATGTACTTTGTCCTTCGAGTTAGGAGTTTTGAACCCATTTGTTTTGCCAAGTAGCAGCGGTTTCCTCGGGTAATTCTTCGACGGATCTCCACTAAGATGTCATTTATGGAGTTGATGTTTACCCCGAGTTACCTTGATGATGATGATTGATGACAGATGATTGTTTGTTTGTTGATAGATATTTAGTCTTGTCCTCATTCACTTTAAGGCCAATTAGTTTCGCCTGTTCTTCAATAGCCGCGAAAGCCTCTATCACGGCACGCTGGGATCGACTGATGATATCTATATCGTCAGCATACCCCAGCAGTTGGACTGATCTGTTGAAGATAGTGCCTTCCGTGTTGACACCTGCCCTGCTCACTATCTGCTCAACAACAAGATTGAAGAAATCACTCTGAAAGAGTTCAGATGAGCTGCTGCCAAACTGCACATTGCATCGCGTGTTATCTAGTGTCATGCGACACATCTGGATCAGTTTTGACGGGATCCCGAATTCGGCCATCGCCACAAAAAGCTCTTGACGATGAATGCAGTAATATGCGGCTTTAAAGTCGGTGAAGAGATGGTGTGTCTCGACTTGAAACTCGTTGGTCTTTCCAGGATTTGCCTTAGTGTGAAGATTTGGTCTACAGTTGATGTGCCGGGTTCACACAGTACGTTGGATAGGATCTTATATGCGATATTCAGCAGGGATATGATCTCCTTGAGCTGGGAGACTGCGTGCTCTCTTTTCGTCCTACGCATGATCTTGTTCTCCTCCTTTCTCCTGGCTCGGTACTCATCCCTTGCTGCCCTTGTTTTCCTCTGCAGCGTTCTAATGTGTACATCTTCTGTCATCTTTTTCCGGTATACGCATACATCATCGTACCACGGGCTTTTTCTCTGGGGTGGCTGGTATCCTAGGATAGATTCGGCGACCTCCTTGATGATGTCACGATAATGAGACCACTGGTTGTTGGCGTCTGTGGAAGGTGAATGCACTATGGAGAGTTTCTCACTCCGGCGCTCTTTGTAGGCTCTGGCGACTCCAGATGTGCTAAGGCGCCCAACGTCGAATTTCTTCTTTTGGGCAGTTGGCAGCTTCTTCTCGTTGGACAGTCGGGCTCTGAATCTAGCTGCAACAAGAAAATGGTCAGAGTCGACGTTTGTATAAGTAAACGGTTCGACCGTCTGGAGAGCGCTAGGTTGCTGTGTAAATCGCGGAAACCTAGTGCTACTTATCACCATATTACAAGCTGCTGCAAAATCAATTAGTCGGTAGCCGTTATCTGTTGTCGTTTTGTGGAGGCTGTGCCTACCAACTAATCCGCCGAATATGTTTTCCTTGCCGACTTTAGCATTGAAGTCCCCCGAGTACAATTTTGACATCGTACTCCAGACAGGCTCCGGCCAAGAGCTCATAGAATTCGTCCTTGATAGGGTCCTCAGCCTTGTCGGTAGGGGCGTGTGCACATATTAGGCTAATGTTTTGGAATGTAGCTCTGATGCGGATCACAGCCAGGCGATCACTTATCGGCTTGAAGTCCATTACTTTGGACCTAAGCCGATTTCCCACGACGAATCCTAGCATCCTAGCACATGGAAAAATTGTTATCCGAGGTTATCCCTGTGTCTCTCATAACTATGTTTTTTTTTTCAATGGTCGGAAAGTTACACGGCATAACCCCCAACCTGGAGGGCCAGACCCTGGTTTTGACCCTAGGACAGCAGGCCGGTAATTCCGGTGCCAGTAACCACTTCGGGGATGTGAGTGCTGCCGTTGGCCCATCAAGGGCTCATCCGCCACCAACTCTTTTCCAACACCCTGGTTTAGTATTGCAGATCGCTATAGACCTGGGTTTCAAATAAGTCAAAGTAGCTCTTATAGGCAGATCACTTGTTCCACCTAACTGGAACTGTGGAAGCCGTCGATGATCCATCCGTAGAATTCGGTCGCCGCCGTCCGGAAACAGGAGAAGTGAGCTGGCACTCCCCCCCCCCCCCCCCCTTCTCTAAGGGAGAAGTAGGAGTTTATGGTGTTATGCTAAAGTGAGAACGCTTGTGTTCTCATATAATCGCATTCGTCGTCATCAGCAGTCTTCTTCCCGCCATCCATTGATATAGGCATCATGTGAAAGCGAATGACTTTTTCGGCAAATGTCCTTAGAATCACCCAACTATTTGCTGGGAGGTCCTTGAAACCTTGAAAAAGGTCGATGGAGCTTTAAAAAAATACTTTTTCAGCAAATGTTCTTACAATCACCCACCTATTTCCTGTTGCTATGCGTTTTCACTGAAAATGTCCCTAAAATCACTCAATGCTGTTACCATGATGTTTTACCGAGAAGCCATTGGAAACATAAAAAATGGCCTTCAAATCAAATCGGTCCTTCGAGCCTTAAAATGGCCCCTTGAGTACTTAAAACACTATTTTTACAAAATATCCTTTCACCAGTATATGTTTCCTGCTAAACATAAATATTTGCATTCCCAAAATATACAAATAAACATTTTACAAATATACGTATGTCCAATGCAACTCCAAAAATGTATTTCAATATATTATTTACTTAACTTAATAATCATTAATTTTCCTTTCCTATACATCTCTGCAATATTTAAAACGAAAAATAAAGTTTTTGCGACCCTGACATATCGGTGCCATATCGATTAAATAACTGCCATGCTGTCCCAATTCGAATAGCAGACCCATTATACGGGCATATTTTTGTGCCATATATCTGCCATATTCATATGGCAAACTGGGCTGCCATATCCTGCTATTTCGTCTGCCAGCATTTGACAGTGTTATGTTAAGATAAAATAAAATTTAGTAACTTACAACTACTCATCGAGTGTTTTTAATCGTACATTTTGGTCCTTCGAGCGCTAATTATTATTAATGTTTTTTCCCACCAGTGGTAAGAGACTTTAAGTGAAATAATAAAGCGACCTTTTATACAACTGGGAAAAACCAATTAGACATTTTGTTCGACGGTATAAAAATGTAAACCATAGAACAATTTAAAAAAAAAGTTGTTGGTGTAAATAACGACCAAAACAGTGATTTACAAGCGTAACCGAGGCTATAACATCGGTAAAGTGAAGTGTGAATGAAAAATATATAAAATGCCAAATTTGAAGGACGTTGTTTTTGCCAAACAAAACAAAATTGGAAATGAATTGATTGAAGCAAAAAGAAAACTGTTGGAGAAAGGCTACAGAAAAGCTGCAATTGAAGAAACAAATAAACATGTGGATACACTATTTTATGAGTTTCAACAAAACCATACCAAGCTTCTTGACCAAGGAGCTAACATTACTGACGAGTACATAAATAGAAACTATTTTGATGCTATTAGATTAGTTTAGTTATTAGTTATATTAATTAGTTTTGGAAATAAAGGAATTGTTGAACAAAATAAATACAGATAGCGGATCAAAAGAATTCAAAGAATTCATCAACAAACGCCTTCAGAAACTTTAAATAAAAATCCTGTTATAAAAAGATTCGTACTAAATGTTCAAATGAAATGGAATGTGAACTTAGTTTAAAATCAGAACTGAATTGTTCAAAATATCACCTGGAATCGGAATTTAAATCGGCAATAGCAGCTTTAATCAGATTTCACTTGAAAAATTACTGGAAGATGATGAACCAAATGTCACTCGACAGGAAATAACAAGAGACTACTACACAGTGTAATTACTACGTAAATAGAGTTACTAGAGTCTCAATCACAACACAGACCATCTGCCAAACTAGAGGACATCAAAATTCCGACATTTTATGGTGACATAGGAGATTGGTCTTTATTTTATGACCTCATCAAGAAGCGAGTCCATGAAAATGGCCAATCATCAGATACGGAAAAAATGTTTCGGTTGAAATCTCACGTGAAAGGTGATGCCTTAAAACTAATCCAACATCTTCAAGTTACGTTCGCAAACTACAAAGCTGCTTGGATTCTGGTACCTGAAAGAAAGGTACCAGAATCGTAGACGGTTGTTTTCTACACAAGTAGGCAGATTGCTGGATCCACCGACAGCAAATAGTGATTCTGCAGCAAGCATCAAGCAGCTATTGAACACATAAAATGAATGTATTCATGCGCTAAGAGCATTGGACATGAAGCTAGTGGATGCCGAGCCCATAATAGGCCAAATAATCGTCAGAAAACTAGACAAAGACGGGCTAAGATACTATGACCAAATATTAAAAAACCTAAAGAAATACAAAACCTTTAAGATGTGTTAGACTTTCTGAACCATCAATATCAAACGCTGGAAGCAGTAGGAACAAAAAAAACAAGGAGAAACGATTTATTGAAAAAAACGGCAGAGACCTTCAAATTTGTTCCTTGCTATGTAGCCAAAATGCCTATATTGTAAGATGCAAGGGCACCCCACTCATAAATGTCAAAAAAAAATGTAATCTAGATAATATCAATCGACGTTCTTGGCTATACGAAAATAAATTGTGTAATGTCTGTCTGAGCCACACTGCAGATATTAAAAGCACAAAAAGCGTGCTAAAATGCAAAGAATGTGGAAAAGGACACAACATGTTGATTGAAAATAGAAAAAACCTCCTCTATGATGACAAACAGCAACAGCACAGGTTAAAGTCAAGGCTGCCAGTGGAGAAATTATCCTTTTAGGAGCACTTATTGATCCAGGTTCGCAGAAGACAACAATTTCAGAAGAAGCAGACAAATATGAATGAAAACAAGAACTTCACGGTCTTGGAAGCATTATAGTTGGGGTCTCAAAATCTAAAATAGACAGAGAAATCATGCCAAGGTTTCTGAGTAACGAACAATTCTATTCGAAAGCTTTAGTCCTGCCAAAGTTATAATGTGCACATCCAAATAGTTCATTTAAATATGATCTTGATCATTGGAATAACTACACATTAGCCGATCCTTTGTTCAACAAATCAGACAGGTGATATGAGGTGATATTTATAAAGAAATTTTGGAAGCAGTCCGCAAAGATGGGAAAATGTTGGGACAATGCACCAAGCTACTTTGGATTCTATGTGGAATTCTAAAGACGTCATTAAGCAATAAGAACATCGTCACAGCCTTGACAACCAGAATTGAAAAATTCGGGGAATTTGAAGAGATTGCAGAAAGTCCGGTTCTAGATGAAAATTATGTTTGCGTCCAGCATTTGGAAAAAGATACCTCCAGAGGTAAGGATGAAGGTTACCTGTTGTCAGGTTACAGGCTACAAAAGGATTTATTCGATATGATCATTAAGTGGAGATTTTGGAGATATGTGTTAACCGCTGATATAGAGAAAATGTATCGATAAATTAAAGTAGCAGAAGATGACCAGGAATTTCAATACATTTTATGGAGAAGTTCTGAAAAAAACCCTGTGAAAGAATACAAGCTCACTACAGTAACATATGGGCCAACATGTGCACCATTTCTAGAAACGATAGCATTGCAGAAATTGGCTGATAAATGCCAGGAAAAAAGCCCAATAATTTACAAAATTACAAAACAACATTTCCACAATGCAAAGCATCAGTGCTCGCAGAATATTAGATTTATCCTAGACTTAAGAAAAACAATATTAAATATTGTAAACAAATTTTTTTTAAAAAAACATAAGGAAAGGCTACAGTCCGCTTGGGGCCTATCCATAACCCTATATGCCCCAAAGAAAAAAGCATTGAGAAGATAATGGATAGCATTTAATTTCATTCTATTATTTAAAAAAACGTTTTTTGAAAAAACGCCCCCAAAAAGTAGGAGTGGCCAAAAACGTTGTATGGGCGATATGTTGGAAAAAATATTGGGTAAATATCTTGTTAAACATTTTTTTTCGCTTTCTATGAACATTTTCGAAGAAAACAGCATTTCAGTAAAAAAAAAAAACGCCCACAAAAAGTAGGCGTGGCAAAAAACTTTATATGACAAACTTATAAAGGAGGGCAGTGCCTACATATCTTATGAAGGTTGTAACACTCTATCTCTCTAACTTTAGCTTTAAAACGGTTTTTTCTAAATTGTGGGCGTATTCAAAAAATGTTTACACTTAACTATTTCGGAGCCCTAGGGAATATGTGTTAGAAATTTCAGCTTCCTAGCTTAATTTTAAAGGCCTAAAAATTGCGTACGGACGGACGGACATTGCTAGATAGCCTTAGGATTTGGTCCTGATCATAAATATATATACTTTTATGGGTCTACGACGAATATTAAGGGGTGTTACAAACTATGTGTCAAAATTAATATACCCTTAGGATAGGGTATAAAAAGAGTAATAAATCGTAGATAGATAGAAAAAAAGTCTAGTATACGAGGGTATGCGTAAACTCACTGAAACTGAAATGAAATGCTTTAATCAACTAGGTGTACAAGGTTATTTAACAATTGGGTAAGTTGATTAACTAGGTTTACGGGGCTCACAAAGCGTTCAACACAAACATGGTTGAATTTTGAACCGAATAGGAGAACCGCGAGCCTACTCATCAAATCTTTGTTTGATGTTCAAGTTTATCTATACTCACCACTAGACTGAAAATCAATTGACTTAAAGGATTCCATATCGCCATTAACAATCCGATAGTTAAGATAATAAGTCTGATTATCGTATATATATTCTCCCTCACTACCAGCACTAATCCGAATATCGTTGAGTAAGTCGCTAGCTAGATGCTCAGCTCCCATTATTAAAAGATTTAAAATACTTTCAGTAGACTGTGATTTCCACTTGCTAGATGTAAGCGTACTCGTCTTCTTTGAACTCAATATTCGTTCAATCATGCAGTCCAAGCAATTGGGAAAAGCAGGACAATGTTCCCTCATTGGACAATGAATAAAGCCAAGATGCTGGAAAAGCATTACTTTTCTATCTTGGTCAAGTCGATCTAATAACTTGTACCTAGAAGTTCAGATAAGATTATTGCATAAGGTATTATGAAAACTTGCTTGTAAATGTATTTGTTTTACCTTAGATCGTCTTGTAATACTTCAGTAATCTCTTTTATATCATCTTGGGTAATAGTCCCAGTTGGCTCAATATTTTTAAAATGTTGAAATAGATCAGCATGCTCGAGCAAAAGTTCCAAGAAATTGTGCTTAGCTTTGTCAATAAGCTCTCGCTGATGATTGTCATAGATTTGTTGACAATCATGCTCGGACAATGCTTCAAAACATTCACGACCCATAAATAGCACACGCACCTCAGCTAGTTGTTTGCCTGGTGTTACGTAGCCCGTCTCCTCTAATAGCTTCTTGAATTGCTGCTTCCACCTGCAAAGGTTTGATTAAGTAATATGTAAATTTTGTTTCTTAAAAAGAACTAAGGGAAATAAAATGTCCACCACCTTTTTGGCATCCTTGGAAGGCGAAATAATGAAAATGTATTGAATGCATTAGTTAATTGTAAAAATAAAAAAAATGTAATAAAATATGTAGATGCGACCAAGGAAAGCCAAAAAATCGTACTACTATATAAAATGCAACAACTGGCTGATTGTCCTTACACAAATCGAAAACTATTTATCCGATTTTCGTAAATTTCTTTTTTGTTTATATATATTTTTACTTTTATCGCACATTTTGGCAATGGCAGCATTCATTTTATGATTTTAAATTGCACAAACCACTTCCTAGAAGTTCTAGATCGAACATGGGGTTCGTTGTAGGTAGTTCTTAGGGTAAGCAGTCCTGTGATTGTATGCAAACGCGATAACTTCGTTTGGTTTTTTGTAAATTATTGTTTAATATAAGAGGGCGGATAGGATATCATTCGAACTATAAAGCTTTGCCTTCGGCTTACATTATGAAAGAATTTCCTTAAAAACCCGTGGTTGCTGTTATTGATCGCAGCGATATAGACGGCACGATATCTCCCGAACGGTGGCAAACGTTCAAATTGAAGCTCTTAAGCAGCTTCCTACCCTTAATGAGGGCAACTCCTGGACCGCCGCCGAACACTCAAGATGCTGGTTGGCATCAAGGTCACACAAAGCTAATCGCTTGCGCATTCACGAGATCTGCAGATCTTTATAAGCTGGCTGTAAGGGGAGGTTTGGCCGGGTGCAAAGATCGAGTTCGCAGCAAAGGAAAATATCCCTAGCAGAGCTAGGACTCGCACATGGATCCCCATCGAACAACCTTCCGCGGATGAAGGTTGAACCACTTTGTCGGATATGGAGACGGAATACTGCCTAAAGAACGTCCTTCTTAATGAGGATGAACTTCATGGTTTATCTTCGGCATCTAAATAATACCGTGATAAGATCTAAATAAGTTTATCTGCCTAATTGTAGCAATTGATGCTGCAGTTAGTACAGATAAACCTCCAGCACTCCAAAAAGGCTTCGGTCTCCTGGCTTCTCCGTCTTTCTCTGTATGTATCAGATAAAGGTAACCCTAGATCTTGCATACTAGTGAAAAGTAATTTTAATGTATTTTTACTCCCTAATTTCAGTGACCGCAGTGAGACTGGATACGGCCAAAGGCACGTACTGGCTGGGTTCGGCCTATCTCGCTCACGATATTATGGAAGATCTCCCTGGGAACACCCTTGATAATCTCGTAAAGGAAGCTGAAAAACGCAACACTGAAGTCATAATTGGATGCGATGCCAACGGTCATCAATCAGTATGGGGCAGTTTCGGTATTAACAACAGAGTTGAGTTACTTTTTAATTCTATTTTACACACCAATCTCATTGTTTGCAACAGAGGTAGTGAAAATACCTTCGTAACCAGAAGTCGACAAGAGGTCTTAGACATAACTC
Source organism: Ferdinandea cuprea (assembly GCA_963576555.1). Taxonomy (NCBI): domain Eukaryota; kingdom Metazoa; phylum Arthropoda; class Insecta; order Diptera; family Syrphidae; genus Ferdinandea; species Ferdinandea cuprea. Next base: position 88,453,950 of record OY754958.1, on the reverse strand, counting down.
TTGTCTCTGATTTGTTCACTGAATTGATTTCTTTTTGGAAAGTCTTGTTTGTTCACTCATTTTAAGACCACAGATACATTCAATTCAGTCTAAATGATGACCCTCCTCGTCAATCAACCTTCGAACTATCGCAAAACTAATTGGCTCATGTACAGAGATTCACTATGGCGTTCAGTGAGCTCTATGGTTTTATGTTCCCCTTATGACACCAACGAACTTGATCATAAAGTCAGGGAACTCACTCTGGTTCTGAATAAAGCACTGTCTCAAAAAATCAGATGGGTCTTGAATTACGTCTAGCAAGGAATCTCTTAGTCTGCTATTACCCACTTCACGGGTAGCTCCCATGTTATAAGTAGTTTGAACCCAAACAGGTTAATGACACACATTACCAACATTCATGATCTGATTACCAGGGATAGACTACTTTGGTCGCTACAAGCTTTTCACAAAAAAACATCAGAAATTATTCTATCTGCGTTGGAGATAATTCTGAAAAGTTGTATAGAACTGGTTCACATTGCGCTGACATGGAGAGAAGTTTCTAGATTTAATTCTAGCCTAAGCTGAGAGGTCCAACACAAATTTCTTGGAGTCTCCTTCAGACCCGGTTGGTTAATTTTCAACTGCAAAGCCTCCCCAACAGCAGAATGACTAAAAGAAATCACAGAAGAGTTAAAGCCTTGGGAAAACGCCTCCCTTAAAGCGGTTTATGAAGCTTACCTCGCAACCTAATTTTGGTAGGCCGATTCCCTGACTGCGCTTCGGATGATAATTCCTCACCCACATCTATTCCCTCGCAAACACCAAGATCACTGCTTGTGCTTAATCGTCACAAAAAACAAACACAAAGAAAAATCAACCCCAAAAAAACAATGACACACAACACCAAGTTCCTGCATATTGCAGGTTTATCCACGCCAAAGCCGCCACTGCTTGTAGAAGGTTCATCTGCAATGCCCTAGACACATAAACTCATTAAGGATCACATAAACTTTCTCCCAATTCCAAAATTCATCTCCAAAGACATGGTCGCGATACAAATGACAACAGCGTCAGAAAGAGGCACTCAAGATATGGTAATAGCCTCAGTCAATTTCTCGGGAGACTCAATAACAGCCCCACCAGTCGAAGTCATCAAACTGGTTAGATCCAACCTAAAGGAATAAGAATTATTATTGATTGCGATGCCAATACCCATCACAAAATCTGCGGCAGCAGTAATACCAACAAACGGGGTGAGTCTCGGCTAACCGCTCAGGAAACTGTACCGATTACCATAACGCTTTTATCAACCTCAATCCGCGATTTCAACTGCAATGTCAGATCTCAAAGTAGATGGCGAGTTCATTAACCGACTACTAACCAGTAGAATTATTAACTCAAAGCAGGGTGTGATCTCCGCCAGAAGTTCTGTCAGCAAGGGAGCCCCGCAATATTCGCCACTTCTTTGGAATATAGTGGTGAACAAACTGCTTGTTTTTCTGGAATGAGAGGGCTGCAGAGTAATCGCCTATGCAGGTGACGTTTGCCATATCGGGGAAGCACCTAGACACCTTAAACGAACTTATACAAAATGCTATTAACAAGCTAACAATATAGGCTGATATTTGTGGTCTAGGCGTCAACCCCCACAAAACTGAACTTGTCCTCTTTACTAGGAAATACAAAATCCCAAATGTCGATCCCCCTTCAATCAGGTACCCTGTCTTTTCTGAAAAAGCCCAATACTTAGGCCTCATCTTGGATAGGAAGATCGGCTGGAAATCTAATATACAAGAAACGAGTTCGGAAAGCTACATTAGCCCTCTTTTCTTACAATAAAGCTATTAGTAACAAGAGGGGACTACAACCCCGAATTACTCACTGGCTATATATCTCGGTCGTAAGACCGATACTTACATACGGAACGATTGTCTGGTGAACTGCCTTAGAGAAAGCAATTAATCGTGACAAACTAAGCAAGGTCCAAAGATCAGCTTGTTTTATGCATAAGTGGAGCACTTCGCACCACTCCCTCAGCTGCATTGTACGCTCCCTCAGCTAGAAGGTGAGGGCGTTGTCCAGGAAACGAATATGTTAAGGTGAGGGTACTGTCATCGGCAAAGGAATGAATAGGATTAGAAGTAACAGAGAGTAGATCATTTATAAAAAGAGAAAGAGAGTCGGAAACAAAACGGAGTCTTGGGGAACACCAGCATTTATTTGGTAAGTTGCAGACTTGAAACCGTCCAAAACAACTTGTATTGAACAGTCCGAAAGGTAATTTTTAATCCATTGAAGAAGGGTAACATCGATCCCAAATGCACGCATTTTGGACAAGAAAGCTTGATGCCAAACTCTGCCAAATGCCTTTGAAATATCAAGCGCAACGACCTTGCTTTCACCACCATGGTGAATAGATTGGTTCCACTTTTCGGTTAGATATATCATTACATCACCAGTGGAACAATTGGCTTTCTTGTGTTGCCATACGGTTCTTTTAGGAGCTTGGAGATTTCAGCCTTTGGAGCACCCATCACAAACTAATTCACCAAAACTGAAAGGCGAACAAAAGTGAATAAAGTGTCTATGATGAGCTGTCGGTCTACTTAAGGGCAACTTTTGGTCGCCTAAGTGAAAATCCATTGGTCCGAATACAAGTTCCAATTGCCAAAACATTTTGAAATTGGGTACAAATATTTAACTATTGTAGCCAGTTCGTTCTTTCAGAAAGACTTTTTTCGAAAGCTTCACAGGTATGGAAGCAACAAAGAATCAGAATTCAAGGAAAGCGGGTAAATAAAATACTATTTATGCAAAGTTTAGTGTTTCACCTAGTGCCAAAACATCTGGTTTATTTACCCAACCATAGCAAGTGCATACGGTACTCGGTATAGCCAAGTAAAGCAGCAGCAAACGATAGGGAGTGGAACTAGAAGGAATGTCCCAACAGAATACACCTTTTTTTTGTACACTTATGTTGGCTTTTTGTACAGCGCGCGCGCTATTAGCGTTTGTTTTCATTATTCTTTTCCACACTTGTTTTTTATTGTTTTTTTTTTTTGTGAAAACTGACCGCGGAACGATTAAAAGTGCGTGGGCACGCGTCAGGTGCCAAATCGGTTGGTGTCATCACTAAAAACACAGCAGGTATGCAACAAGGCTTTATTAAAACGATTTCTGTAGGATCTGTGTGGATGAGGAGGAGGAAGATACAAGTTAACACCTTTTTTGAGTATGCCCTGCCCTATCCCTAAAACGAAATCTCCATCTAGGAGCTTACTTCTACATAATCACATTACCATTCAGCATAGCTTTTTCTGAATCCATCTTGATCAGAATATGCCCGAAGTTGTGTTTAAAAACTATTTACGGCAAGTGTTTTGCCAAATAAATGCCTATTTCATGTGTTTTGTTCAAAATCAAATTTAGTAATGGCTTTTAAAATTCCCTTTTAGAATGTTAGCTAAACAAAACTAAAATACATATGTATTTTGCAATAAAGTGTGATTCACATTTGTGTAATGTATTCAGTCTTCATCAAATCGTGTCTTGTATCACTAAAATATAAAAAAATATTAGATGCAAACAGCCCATACATGACTTAAAGTCTAGCTTCTCCAACTTTCACAAATGTGTGTGCAAAAATATTTTATCATGCCGATTCCGAACGGCAATTTTATTTTATAATGAGGTGGTACAGTGCGGTGGTTAGGGAAGTGGGGGATTAGAGGAAGGGAGATAGCGATGCACGTGGGTTTTAAATGTCTGAAAATTATAATGTTAAATTTTATCGCACGATTTTGAATCCTGTCCAATAGCTCCTGATATGTAATTGGTGCACGAGACCAAATATGAGCGTTATACCCAAGTTTAGGTGAATAAACGCCTTATAAATTCTAGCTAGTTCAAAAGGGGTGAAATTTTTCATGCATCGATTGATGTTCTTGGCGACGTGGAATATGTGGTAATTTCAATAAAGAATGTCATTAACGTACATACCGAGCAACCGTTGATGACCACATCAATCATCGTGTAAGTAGGGTAGGTAAAGTGGCAGGAAAACTCTGCCATCTTCTGTGACCAAAAATGTCCCCTAAGCTGAAAGGAAGGCTCTACACCGCAGTTGTTCGTCCGGTGCTCACATACGGTTCTCAATGCTGGACAATGTACGAAAAGTATGAGGGAAAGTGGACAGCAGCTGAGATCAAGATGCTTTGCATGACAGCAGGAGTAACAAAACTTGATCGAATTAGTAGTTCCAAAATTAGAGGAAGCATTCACGACTCAGTTGATATTGTCATGTCCAAAGGAGGGATCCTACGAACCCCGTAAAAAAGGGAATGGCAATCAACGTCCCTTACAATCGCGTAAAAGAGGCAGGCCTAAAAACTCCTGGATCAGACAGATGCAGAAACACCAGCATTTGTTTGGTCTCAATGATGAAGTGATTCAAAATTGGGAGGATTGAAGATATTTTTTAAGGTCGAACCGGCGAACCCTACAGGCGGACCAGTAGGAATGAAGTGAAGTGGGAGGGTAATGATCCCTATAATCCTGATGATAAACTCGTCGTTAAATGGAGAGAAGAAGAAGAATATATACCAAGTTGTTACTCTTGGATGTTTGGCAGACTTTCCAAAAAATGAGAGGCAGCAAGCAAAAACTTTTAGGTGGTACAGGTCGGATTTAAAGCCTTGCTTAGTAGTTTAACGCACTTTACCACTGAACCACTGCCTAGTCTCATTATTCTCGCATCATTATTTTAGTATAAGTGTATTATATTCTGAAATGTTAACACCAAAATGCAATCGCGTCAGGATGAAAAATAAATACACTTTTAAAATTTTACAATATCAATTAGAACAAAAGTAAATACCCTTTATGTATAAGCGCCAGTGTTGTTATAAATATACGCAAAAGACGTTCTTACTTTGGTGTTAAAAAAAATTCCACGTGTTTACATAACCACACAAATTGATGGATTAATATCCTTAATAAGTTATCATCATTGCTATTGTTAGTTATCATTTTATTGATTCAATGCATGCAATTAGAAGTACAAATTCTATCCAAGCAAACAAAATAAAACTAGTATGCCAGTAAAAAATACAGTAAAGTAAAAATGTCTTACTCTAATCTCTTCTGCTCCTGTTGCAATGAATTTAAATGATTCTTAAATACAGTCTCTGCCTCAGATGTATCCAAAATATCAAATGGTATTCTGGCCTCATCTTCAATATCACTGACATCACTTAAATCTGTCCAAGGTGCACGTTGACAATCGAAGAAATGTTGATCAAACTCCACATGATTTCTTATGTAATTTCTAACGGAATTCCAATCTTCATCTGTTTCAATATTAAACGTATTTATGTCTGAAATAATATCCTGCAATGCACAAGCGAATCCGTCCATATACTGCTGCAGACGTTTGTTTAAATGATCATCGCGCAGTTTCTTCATGTGCCTACGGAAAATCCGCTGTCCTGCCTCGTGACCAAATAAATCCAAAAACTCATTCCACTCTCTATATTGTGCAAGCATTTTTGAGCCTTGTGACCACAAGGTATGATAGTCAGTTATTTGATTTCGAATCAACTTAGCTACTGCCTCAGTCCGGGTGTCCAACAGTTCTTTGCGTGTTCGTGCTGCTTCGGCATAGGTTGTTATCTTTGTACGATTTTTAGTCTTATCAATAAGTTGCGCCAATAATATGAAAGCCATATCAATGTTAATTGATTCATGTGCAGATGTTTCCACAAGTTGAATGGCACCTTTGTATTCCTTGCGCTGGCATACTTTCTCTGCCTCACGGATATAACCTTCGCTTGCATCGTCATTTTTTGTCGTTACTAATACTATTGGCTTCTTCGACTTTAGCAGATTTGTCAGAATGTTGTGAACGAATTCTACTTGCTTTTCAAGTGAACGGTTTGGAACTGGGCTTACATCAAAGACAACAATAAAGCCATCGATTGTGAGACGACCTTCGGGCAATACCTTCTGTTCATATTCCTTTTCAATTCCCAACTGATTCTTACAGACGTACATAAGCTTTTCGGCAGACGCGACTTTGGTTGTGGTACAACGCTTATAATACGGTTCCATTTTTCCAACTTTGAATGGCTGGAATGTCGCATCATCGATGAATTCAGTTTGTTCTACAACATTAAAATTATATTCTATTCCATCGTCTGTGGTTTTCTTAACATCCCCCCAATACAAGAAGTGATCGTTGTTGACAATGCGACCACTAAAGTCCGACTGTATATATGGATTTGTAAGAAATTAAGAACCCTGGAAAAATAAAGACAAACAAAAACATTTTACCTGACTCAAAACAGATATGTGGTCGATAAAGTAATCATCTGTCATTGGGCGTATGAAACGATTACATAGGCATGATTTTCCTACGCCCATCTGTCCCTTTTCCTTTTCATTGCCAGAAAGACCAACCACACTTACGTTGATTTGCTTCATGGCAAATTTGTTTATCTACAAAAAAAGTGAAACAATTTTATAATTAGTTTGTAGCATATATGGTTTAAATTAAAATAGTACATATTCAATTAGTTAAATTCTTCTTATAAACAGATAAAAACACTGAAACACTAGCATTAACTTTAATAACTAATTATTGGGTTCTTCAATATTTTTAAAAAAAATTACAAAATACTAAGGGACCGAAATCGAACGTACACAAATTTATTCTCTTAAATACAGATTAAAATTACGGCGCGGAGGACAAACGGATTACCAAACACATTTCCCATATGTATTAATAAACATGCAGTGATCGACAAAAATATAAACACGTATTGTTTTCCAGTACCTTATATCCGTAGATTTAATACAATACAATCTTTAAATATAATACAATCTAAAAATCAAATGTTGATTATATCGGCGCGGAGGACAAACGGATTACCAAACACATTTCCCATATGTATTAATAAACATGCAGTGATCGACAAAAATATAAACACGTATTGTTTTCCAGTACCTTATATCCGTAGATTTAATACAATACAATCTTTAAATATAATACAATCTTTAAATATAATACAATCTAAAAATCAAATGTTGATTATATCAATGCAATATGATTACATCATTCTAACTGAAACTTGGTTCTCTGAGAAACACCAGCACAGACATTTCCAGTAATCAATTGTACGTTTTTCGCAAACATCGATGCTCATAAAAAATTTCAATGAAATAAAGACTGATGTATATTGATGTATAGAGGAGGATCTGAATAGATTAACTGAGTTGTGGATAAAAATCAACTTTATTCTTATTGTTTCTAAATGTGTTCGTTTAACGTATTTTTTTGGGAACAATCTTACACACCGTGCTCCAGTTTATAACTACGACTCGCTTAAAAAAAAAACTCAGGTCAAAACAACTCCTGAATTGGTGCAGCAACATTCGTAAATATTCAACCATTAACACTGACAGATAACATCCAATTAACTTCAGCTTATCTTTTAAATCGATGAGCATAATGTTTGTTCGACTGCGTTTAGGTCACACTGAATTTACCCACCAATACCTCCTCAAGAAGGAAGATCCGCCATCCTGTCTTTCATGCAATACTCCGATCGACATATATCATATCTTAAGTATAGGAATACCTTCCTCATGATAAAAAGGGAATCCACTCGAGGGAAACCCTGCGCAACCTTCTATTTTCGATATCTTAAGAAATCTTAATCACGATAATATTGTCAAAATGTATAACCGCATGAAAATGTCTAAATTTAATATTTAATTTTATCTCACATCTAATGAATAGAGCCGAAAGCCCTCGTAGCTAGAGCTCTATCTTTAAGCATGTAAATTTATTTATATGGTATACAATTATAATAATTTAAGGTTGGAAATGCTAAATCCCACTAACCATTTTACTAAAAAAACCCGCTGCGCTAAATATGTTGTATAATAAAGTTAGGAGGCAATCACCCGGCAACACCGTTAGTTATTTGCTATCAACATAAAAAATTTCCTCGTAATAACACCAACGAAGTTTAGGATGAAGAGTGCAGTGCACAAGATATGTGGAATCCTTACAACGAGCCTGCTTAGAAAAAGCTAAAGTATTGCTTGGAGCCTCAAAGGGTCACTACCATCACGGAAAGAAAACTTGGTGGTGGACAGAGGAAAAGCAAGCAGCAATAAAGGAAAAGAAAGTGGCTTTCAAAGCTTGGTCAAAGTGCGCCTCTAATATGTAGTTGAAAAAGCTCGCCTTGAAGTGGAATACGGACGTTGCAAAAGTGTTGCGAAGAAAAAGTGTGGCCAAATTCAAGCTAAGTGTATGGAGAACCTGTCTCAGGAGTTGGAGGAGGTATCTTCTTCGCCTGATGATAGGAACCAGGTAACCCACGAGCTTCGACAAAACACGAACAAGGGAGTAACAATTTTCAAGATTTCCGCACAAAGAAGAAGAAAAGCTCAGGAAATTTGTTCGCCGAAGTTCATTAACAATGCTCAAGGCCAACTTATTGTAATACGCGAAACTAAGATAATTACCATTCAATTAAGTTGATGTCACACACCATGAAAATTGTTGAGTAGGTATTAGATGGCCGCCTAAGACAAATAATACGGCTGTCTGACTACCAGTGCGAGTTTGTCGCGGGTAAATCAACCACAGATGCAATCCAAAGTATAAGGATCATAATGTAAAAGCATCGTGATTCCTTAAAAGATCTGCATATGATTGTGGTTGATAGACAACCAAGAGATCTGATATGGGTAGCGCTAAGACAACGAGAAGTTCCTGAAACCTACGTACAGGTGATCATGGACATGTACGCGGGAGCGAAGATGAATTCCCAATTAATGTCGGTGTTCATCCGGGAAGTGTCTGAAGTCCTTTGCTCTTTATTACAATCCTAGATTATCTGCTTGAGGGAAAAGTGACGGACCCTAAAGTGCATCAGTTATTCTTTGCTGACGATGGAGCCATCATAAGTAACGATCAGTCTGCCCTGCAACTAGCACTTGATGTTTGGGTAGAAGGGAATGGGTATCGTATTAGCCAACAAAAGACAGAGTATCTGTACTGCCCATTCTCTGACCCAAGCCAACCCATTCCAGACATTTATTTGAATGGGGTGGTGATTCCCAAGTGTGAAAAGTTCAAATATCGGGGATCAATGATTACCAACGAATAAACCGTTGATGACGACATCAATCATCGTAAGCGTAGGGTGGATGAAGTGGCAGCAAAACTCTGCCATCTTCTGTGACCGAAAAATGTCCGATAAGCTGAAAGGAATGCTCTACAAGACAGCCGTGCGTCCGGCGCTCACATACGGTTCACAATGCTGGACAATGTACAAAAAGTATGAGGGCAAGTTGACAGCAGCTAAGAAGATGCTTCACATGACAGCAGTAGTAACAAAGCTCGAATTAGAAGTTCTAGAATCCGAGGAAGCATTCACGTCAAAGAACCCATCTCAAAAAAATTGGAGCACGAGCGACTGACTTGGTATTGTCATGTCCAAATGAGGGATCCTACGAACCCCGTCAAAAAGGCAATGGCAATCAACGTTCGCATACAACCGCGTAAGAGCCTATAAACTCCTGCATCTCACAAATGCAGAAACATCAGCATTGGCCTCAATGATGAAGTGATCCAAAATTGGGAGGCCTGCAGATATTTTTTGGGTTAGAACCGGCGAACCCCACAGGCGGACCAGTAGGAATGCAGTGAAGTGGGAGGGTTATGATCCCTATAATCCTGACTATAATCTCGTCGTTAAAAATGGAGAGAAGAAGGTACTCTTATTACTTCAGGTCTTTTTTCTTATATTTCAACAAGTAATGGGCCCAGATCACGCTAGAAAATAAATTCGAAAAGGTAATATAAAGGTTATCTGGTAAAAATTTATTTCTTTTTGGTACGCAAATTTTGTTTGGGAAACCAACGAAACTATTTAATATTAGAAAAGAAAAAATGGAGAGTGCTGCTGCTATGATCTTTTGCACTTCTTTTTATGTGTGGAAAATACGTTAAAATTAAGTTACAAAATTGTAAGCTGTTTTCTTTAAGGAAAAGGATTATTCACGTATGTGTTTGTATCGCGCGGCCAGTTTTTAATTTTACAACTAGTTTTGTGCAATTTGTATTTTTAAGTCGTATATTTTGTGCTTAGATAGAAGGATAGTAGTTAGAAATGGCTTCAAAATCATATAAAGACTTTTGCTAATATTATTATTTAAATGAATGAATTTATATTCATTTTTGTTTTACTTGTACTTGTATAAGTACTTAACCTTAAAACAATCCTTGTGGTTTAACTCACTGAGTCTCCGGCAGAAGAAAATCGTTTGCCATAGTTCTTACTCTCCTTCGTTCTTCCCTCGAATCAGTTTTATCGTCAAACGGTAGAATAAAAAATCCGACGCTATCCATTTTATTAAATTATAGATGTTTATGTTAGAACTAATCAAATAAACAATCACAATTGATTTTGTTTGACAATTATCAGCTGATTTGGATAATGTAGACTGCGGATGGATAATACAGTTCATCCGTCGGATTCTAGAATGGATTCAGACTCATAAAGTGAAATATTGCGGATCGGATGGATTCCCTCTGCAGTGCATCCGCCGGATTCAATAACCGACGTGACGTTATTTTTTATGATATCGCGGATTATAAAGAGGTACAAATCAGCGTCGATGAGCATTTCAATTTTGGAACTTTTATAAAAAAAAGGGTCGGCCAGTTGAAGGCCAATATTGCGCGGCCCACTTCCATTGAGCTTAATTTCCAGGGCACTAATTATTGTGCATTAAGTGTCACGGAAAGGCCGTAGTCGATGTTGCCCTTTGCAAAGATTACACCCCGGTTTAACTTTAGTATGGTGAGAGCGAACACGTGAAATCACGTGAGGGTGGTTGGGTGAGTTGCTTGAACGGCTGAGTTTGCTTCCCGTATGCATTTCGGAAACACTTTCTAAAACCCGGAAGCGATTTGAGAGAAAGGTATTCATGCTGAATTTCGGTCGGGTTCTTAAGAGAATCTTCCCAGAGAGCGAGTGTCGTATCTGGAAGTCGCGTCGAACAGATATATGTCACTATTGTGTCCCATTTATCGAGCTCAATGTCATATGACTTCACGGCAAGCAAGGCATCATTGATGCTACTTTGCAAATCTTTAATTGCTTTAGCTGATTCACTAACAATGGGAGATTGGTTTAACAATAAAATTTCCAGTGCGTTAAAGAAAACTTCTGAATAATATTCGCAGCGTCGCCCTCTGTCTGCGCACGAAGATGGAAACGTTTTGCACGGAGCTTATTTTTGGATGGTTGATATAGTCGTGAATATGTCTTGAAAGGCGGGCCATTTCAAATAATTTCCGTGGAAAACCTCGGTATCACACGGAGGAAGTTTGAAGCTGGACAATGTCGAAATCAGTGATAAGGTCGGAAGGAGGAACTAAGAGAGTGGAGTTGTCAAGCGACTCTAGCGGCTTCGTGACTTCAATGATTTCACTAAGACACGTGACGTATGTATCGAATAAGCACTAGTATTTGGCCTTTACCGCACTAAGAGAGCCAAGGATACCAGTATTGGACGCACTGCTAATATACAAGTTATCTGCGATTTTGACTTGTCGCCATAATTCATTCAACTCGATCCGATATGCTTCTAGGAGAGAGAGAGCGTAAAAGTGGTGTTGCGCTTCTTTTCGCGAAGTGAAGCGTGGAATTCCAATGGTTAAGAAATCACTCGCGAAAACTACCGAAATATATTTTGTACTTTGTTCCACTAAGGGGCTAGTTATAGCTATCATTGAAATGCATCATTGGAACAAATCAGTGGAATAGTTGTTTCATTTTTTTGACAAGTCGGTTATAGCAATCACTGACAAATGTCTGTCAGTGGAAGGCCACTGGTATAGGTTTTAAGGTTAGAGTTGATCATTGAAAGCAAAACTGACAGTTGAGAATAGCAAGAGAATCGAACACATCAGTGGAACGATTGTGTTCCAAATTGTAGAAACGATTATCAGCTGTTTATTGAAATCGATTTATGTCAAACAATGGGTACCTGGACACTGATTATAATTTAAAATGAAAATTCTAATAACAAGTTACGTATATTAAAATCAATAATTACTGATAGAGAGAAGGTACCTGTACCAATCACAATTACTTTCAATTTTATGATGAGCATGCGCTGTTGACTTCAATGAGACGATGAATTCGACTTGATTGATGAGATGGAATGATGAGTTGAACTTGAGTAAAGAGATGGGATGATGAGTTGAATTTGAGTGATGACGAGATGGGATGGGGCGCAGCGCTGACGTGTTGAGTGTTTCACGTTGTGATTTGGGACGGCAATTTGGTTGTGGACTTCGGTTGTATTCCGTAGAAAACCCTCGGCGATTCTCACCAATATGGATGCATTGCCGTTGGGACGATCGCTTGGTTATCCACTGCTTGTATGACGTCGAGAACAATCGGCGATTGGTGGCAATATGGATTGTGGTTATGCACTATGACGTCGAGAACAATCCCAAAATGTTGGAAGACGATGCGGTAGCTAACGTCTATGTGCCATTCCTTAGGTACGTGTTTTTGGGATGTGCTTTGTGTAGCTGATGGCTGTAATGTCAGTCGATTGGAGCGGCAGCGTTGTTTTACACTGCACGTAGCGCTGCGAACAATGCGGCTCGATTGAAAAATGATGGTGTCCACGGCGTTAACAAAAATTGCAGCTATCGAAAGAGTTAAAAGCACCAACCGAAAAAATAAAACACGCGGTTATAAAGAAAAGAACACAATTTACTTTATTTTTACAAATGGTGGAAGAGCTGTTCTGCTCTGCTCGCTGTTACCAAGTACAATGGCTAGTTGTAGTCATATTGGGATCTCTCGCACATCGGAAATTGTGGATGCTGGAACGTAAATGGGTAGTTTCCAGTGGTGCCCGATAATATTTATATCGCTATAAGCCACTTAGGGCCGAAACGCATTTGAACTCCTTAATTTACAAACTGTGGGTATGTCATACATGGGTATGTCTTTGAAATATGGACGTGTTATTCAGAACCTGAATATTAATACTAAAGAAGCTGTTTTCAACGGTGACGTCTTATCCGAATGGTTTGAATCGTGCTCTGAAGTGGATAGATAAATAGATTAACAGTCGGGAGAGCCTACATAGGGCTCTGGCACTGCGGCTCCTGTGGAGCCTATTGTGACTTCCATGGAGGGGTCCTAGAGCAATGGTTTAACTCCGGAGGAAGTCAAGAATCTTCGCTAGAGGTGTTTTTTCAAAAGACAATGACCACTGAATATTCCTGTCAAGATTTTTAGACTATTCCTGTCTAGGTTGAATAGGAATTTGTATTGTTGCGCCGAATTTAGCCAGTGAGTCAGCTGCTTCGTAACCAGCAAAACCCCTGTGTGCTAAGATCCAGAGAAGAATGATGAAGTTTTTCGTAGCAAGTTCATAGATGGCCATGAAGGTTTCCAAAATAAACTTCGATTTTATGACAGATGAGTCAAGAGCTTTGATTGCTGCTTGGCTAGAGGAATGCAGGCCCGATGACTGGATCAGCTCTATCCGGATCTACCCCGTCTACAAGAAAGGCGATCCCATTTCTTGCAAGAACTATCGAGGCATATCCCTGCTAAATATTGCATGTAAAGTCCTATCTTACGTATTGTGTGAACGTCTACAATCCCTTCTGCAACACACTAATCGGCGAGTATCAGTATGGCTTCCGGTCCGGCAGATCGACCATAGACCAAATTTTCACACTTTGGCAAATCCTGGAAAGGACCAACAAATTTTTAGTCGAGACACACAATTCCTTTATCGACTTCAAAGCCGCATATGATAGCATTCATCGTCAGGAGCTCTTTATGGCGATAGCCGAATTCGGGATCCCGTCAAAATTGATCCAGATGTGTCGCCGACCTTAGGAAACTCGCGGTGCAATGTGCACTTTTACTGCAGCTCATCAAAACTCTTCGAAACGTGCACCGGATTTCGACAAAGAGATTTGCTGTCGTGTGATTTCTTCAATCTAGTTATTGAGCAGATAGTGCAGAGGGCAGTTGTCAACACGGAAGGCACTATCTTTAACAGATCAGTCTAGCTACTGGGGTATGTCGAAAATATTCACATCATCGGTCGCTTTCAGCGTTCCGTGATAGAGCCTTTCATGGCTATTGAAGAACAGGCGAAATGAGTTGACCTTGAAGTAAATGAGGACAAGACTAAATACATGCTATCAACAAACAAACGCGCATCTGTCCACCGAGGAAAACAAAATGTCACTATTGATAGCAGCAACTTCAAGGTAGGTAAGGAGTTCATCTACTTCGGTGTAAACATTAACTCTTCATCCTAGTGGAGATACGGCGCCGAGTGCTGCAGGATAAACAGAAAAGGAGAGTTAATACTGGGATCCTTCGAAAAAAAATTCTTCGACAAATACTTAGTCCTGTGTGCGAGGAGGGCGAATGGAGGAGAATACAACCGCGAATTCTATGAGCTGATGGGGGTGTAGTACAAAATGCCAAGACATGTCGACTACATTGGCCACATCGAGCGAATGGGCAATAGAGCTTCAGCCAAGAGAATCTTCGAATCCCAGCCCCCAGGTTCGAAATGAAAAGGAAGACCGAACCTCCATTTCAAAGACCAACCCATCGCGGATGCCAGAGCGCTTGGTCTGGACAACTGGAAGCAGCGTCGAAAACCGATCCAAAGATAAATTTAAAAAAGAAAACGGAAAACCTTCTAAAGAAAGAAAAACAAGGACTTAGGAAATTTCCAAACCACCGCAGACGATAGTACGAAAAATTGAGGTACAAATCATCGATGCCTTGCAAAGTTCAGCGTGGAACAATACTATACTTAAAAAATCCCCGCGAAATTAGTGATTTAGTAAAGGAAAAACGAAGAGCGCGTAAAAGATGTGCTCCGCAGGATAAAACAATTTTCCCAATCACAGAGCAAAACACAAAACACTACGTTCTCGAAGTGTAAGCTCTCAGTATAGCTTTACGTAACGGTTGTTTGTTGCGCGACTAAGCATCATCTTATAGACTATTTCAAGTAATTACAAATATAATTAATTTAAAGTTAATGAATAAATGGACTTTTTAAAATCTGCTCGCGACAAGCAAAAATCAGTTTCGTTGCAAAATTCATTAAATGTGCTATGCACCTCGTAATAGCCTCATTATTAACATAATTGGTTCTATGCCTATCTGTATAAATAAGCTTCTAACCCGCAGTGACCTTTGGGGAGGATAAATATTTAAAAGAAAGATCAATTCTGGTGAATTAATATGATAATTAAGAATATCGCGAATAAACATGACGGAAGTTGCACCGCGTCTGAAACTTAATGTTTGCAGACCAACTAAATTGCACCTTCTGCCATAATTAGGAAGCTCATCAAACTTTTTTAATTTACGAACCGCGTACCTCGTGAAGTTTTTTTCACACTCTTTCGAATCTAAGTTCGTGAACTGCATATGGCGAATCCCAAATTACGGAACAATATTCTAAATAAGGTCTGACTAACAAGCAATAAATAATTTTAAGGCTATTTGTATTTCGAAAGTCTTTACTATTACGTTTAGGGAAGCCTAACAATGAGTTAGACTTGGCAATGACATAATCATAATAAAAAAAGAAAATTAACTTATTGTCAAATATGACACCAAGATCTTCCACTTCAAGAAAACGCTGAAGTCCAAGATCATTTAAAAAAATCATCCAAAATTGTAGTACTAAACGATATGCCAAAAAAACTCTACATTTAGAAATGTTAAGCTCCAAAGCATTACGATTGCACCACTCCGACAATCTTTTAATATCTGATTGAAAACGAATGTAATCAGATACATTTTTTTATCCGAGAAAATAATTTCAAATCATCGGGGAAAGTCAAAACCTTACAAAATTGAAATATTTCATCAACATCATTTATAAATAATATAAATAGCAACTGCCCAAATGACTGCCCTGTGGAACACCCGAAGTAACTTCTATAACGCGATAAGTCAAACCATCGACTTTAACCATTAACCTTCTATTAGTTAGGTAATTACTAAACCGCAGCATTGAAGAATGAAAACCCAAAGGCCAAAAGAAGTGTGTGATGCACCCTGCAAACGCTTTTGTAAAGTCAGTGTAAAGTACATCAACTTGCAAGCGTTCATCAAAACTATTAAATATATAATTAGTCAACAAAGCTAAATAAGTAGCACATGATCTACACGAGCATGCTGACTATTTGAAATAATTTCTTTTATCGCGAAAAAGAGTTTGTCCTTAACAATACTTTCAAACAATTTTGGTATTGCAGAAAGCTTTGATATAGGCCGATAGTTAACTATTTTTTGCCTTAAACCGCTTTTATAAATAAGTGTTATGAAAGAATATTTCCATTCATTTAAAGTTCCCTGTTACAAGGGACTGGTTAAAAACAATTTTAAGTGGATGAAAAACGGAGGATAAACATTTTTTTAATATTACCACAGGAATACCATCTGGGCCAGGGTTGCTATTTAAATTTAGTTTTTCTAACGCGTTTATTAAATCGTCATCCGAGAATTGCAACACACCGATGTCCAGAACTTCAGGAATCATAATGTTATGATTTCCCGTTACCTGCACATGCGACTTATTGTACACTGACTCAAAGAAATCAGCGAACAAATTACACGTACTTTTCAAATCTGTTGAACTAACATCTTCGAATTCCATTACCTTAGGAAAGCCTGTGGTATTTCTTTTCGAATTAATGTAATTCCAAAACGATTTGCTGTTACGCTTCACCGACAAGATATATTGCCTGTATAAAAACCGATTTAAAAACTCATATTCTTTCCTGAATCTCAAAAAAACTTCACGGTTAGAATTAGTTTTATTTGATATATAACGAGATTAAGCTTTCCTTTTAACGTTACGTAAATTAACTAATCTTTTATTTGACCAAGGAATTTTAAACCTTTTGTTAAGACGGGTTTTTGGTACAAATAATTCAAAACCAGATTTGATCTTAACCAAAAGTTAGTTATCTTCTAAATTGGGGGATTTGAGTAGTTCATCCCAATCAAAACCACTCAAATATTCCTGTAAAGCAACGAAATTGGTTTTCGAAAATTAATATTATTTAAATCACTGGAGTAATTAAGAAAATTAATCTCCAAAAGTAAGGAAAGATCTAGCGCTTCACTTATAGTAAAATTAATTTCATTATTAAGAAAAACTAAGTCCAATATTTATTTATAGAGTTCGGAAAATGGTTTACTTGAAATAAATCCAAAGAAAGAAGACAATCGACAACTATTTGTTCAACCTCATGGTTAACGTTAAATGGTATTCAAATTTTATAACCATCCACATTCCTCCAAGATACATTACGAATATTGAAGTCACCCAATACACAAGGTATTTAAGTGGCTGCAAGATTAGTAACGACACTACTTATGTTTTGAATGTGTTTTTCATACACATTGGCAACGCTGTGCTGTGGAACGTAGGAGACAAAAATAAATAACTGATAACGCACATCATTAACGAAATCAATGCACCCACACATCTGTTCTACATCAACCGAACCATGTTCCAATGTCATTTGCCTACTATGAAAACGAGAAGAGAAAGCTATTAAAACTCCGCCACCTCGCTCGCTGCTTTTGTTCGACAACGGTAAACGACATATGTTAAATCGAAGATCTCCGTAGAAAAAATATGAGGGTGTAGCCATGTCTCCGTTAAAACAATGACATCGTCAGAGAGCGCAACAAAAATCTCTTTTGTTTTCGTTCTCATACCACCCATATTTTGATAATAGAGCGAATAATTTAAAACGGAGGTGCATTGCTGTTCCAGCTGATCAGTGTTTATGTATTGACTTCTGCGGTGGACAATGCAAAACCGTTTTTTGGCAAAAAAAATTTCACGCGAATTCCCGACGGCCATACAGAAGAATTTAATGCTATTATTAAATAACTTAGCTGGAGGAGCTTAATTTTAAATAATCTTTCCAGCAAACTCAAAAGAGACATTCGGGACTTTAAAAATCGTGAAATCTCTATGTATCTCGAAAGTCTAACGGCGGATAAAACTTCTAACTATTCGCTTTGAAAAGCTATGAAAGGCATGAAAAAGCCAAAGATACAAGCGCTACCCATCCGGAAAAATAAAAGAAAGGCTCCTGGATATGACCTAATTACGGGACAGGTCCTTAAGGAGCTGCTCAGAAAAGCACTACTTAAATTTGTTTATCTCAGAAACGCTTTTATTAGACTATTGTACATTCCCCGGCAATGGAAGATAGCTGAGGTAATAATGGTTGCTAAAGCAGCTAACCCTCCAAATGACAAAAAATCCAATAGACCAATACAGCTTCTACCAATAATGACATATTGAAGCGATTACATCCAATCATCGAAGAACGCCAATTAATACCGGATCACCAATCCGGATTCAGAACTAAGCACTCTACAATTGACCAGGTTTACAAAATTACCAACGAAATTGAAAAAGCACTAGAGGAAAAAGAAATTGTTCTAGCGTTTTCCTTGACGTCTCTCAGGCAATCGACAAAGTATGGCATACGGGATTAAAATATAAACTAAACAAAGCCTTCCCAAAGCAATTAGATGAGATCCTAAGCTCTTATTTAGATGGCAGACTCTTTCGTGTAAAACACGGGAATGAAGTTAAAGAAATCGCGGCGGGAGTTCCAAGAAGCGTTCTTGGCCCGATTTTATTTTTTTTATTCACTCGTGATATACCGCAAGAGGATGATACTATCGTAGGGCGATCGACAAAATATGCGCTTGGACAAACATTTGCCGTATTGTCCTCAGACACGTTAATTGTACCTACAGAAATGTAAGCAATCTACCCATCGCATGTTAAGAAGAAAAGCGAGGAGCTCGTTATCAGATTTAATCAAATGCATTGGTTGATTGGAAAATTCTCCAAGCTCAGCATGCAAAACAAGCTGCTTTTATACAAGCAAGTGCTAGAACCTGTTTGCTTGACAGGCATGAGCCTAGGGGTAGTATAAAAGTATTTTGTAGGGAGGGATTTTTAGTGACTAAGAATCTCACACTGTTATGAGCACGCGCAGCCGGTCCTCATAATATCTCATGGAAGATTTTCACCTACCCTCGGAAAAAATAACTTGCAATTATTCACAACACCAAATTTCTGGCAGTTTCCTCCTACACCACCAAAACTGTGATGTCGTCATCAATGGCATCACTTACAAGGACCATCCTTCAATCTTTTGGAATGAAATCCATCTGCTGCCAACATCCCAACAAAGAATTCTAGTAAATTCCACAATGGAACAACTGAGCCTACAACGACTAAAATCGTACAACACCGAAAACCGCCATGAAATTAAGATACTCCAATCCAAAACCGAAAGACATAACAACTTTTGGGGTAATTTTTATCCCAATGTTGTTTCTCTTAATAATAATTGCATATATTTACGGAAAAATAATTTTCCTGATGCAAGTTGGTCTGGTACTCTCATGTTTCATAGCGCTTCCAGAATATGTCCCCAACTAGCGGAATTTAAGGGGGTCCAAGTTTCCAATCCGTTACAGACAGGGTACGGAAACGCACGCTCACGTGCGCACACAAACAGCTCACGTCTCTCGAGTGAGCTTTCAGTTTTTAAAACTCGCGTGAGTGAGTTAATTTGTATTTTTATTACCGTACGCGAACATGGGTAAGTTTCTCCGCTCGCGTGCGAACGTGAGACGTGAGTATTTCCCGTCAATAGTTTTTATTACTCCAATTTTAGGAAAACAAAACATTGTTTCGTAAATATGTTGTTAAGGGAACCAACCAAAAAACAAGGTTCCCATTAATATAAAATACTCACTATGTTGATTTTCATTATGCCCCTTACAGGGACGGGAAGTAAGAACATCTATGCAGCGCCCGCCAGTGCTTGTCGTAAAAGGCGACTAAGGCGGAGGAATCACTTCTAGGCAATTTAAACATCCAGGTGAGCCTAGCAACATATTTAACACCTTTAAACTGCCCCACAAGTGTGCATGCGATTCCGTGGGTTGACACGACTGGAGATCACCGGTGTCATAACATTAAGATCAATCTAGAACTTACATCAGGAGCATGCACTTGTTGAACAAATAAACTCGGTTAACCTAGCATTATGGCAATTCACGTTCAGTGAAACACTACCCCGCCAGGCACTTCTAATGCTACGCATGGTTGTGATCCTGGGGCGGGCAGAAATGCACGGGTCAGAGCTATTCGGTTTCCGGGGGATAGCAAAGTAATGCAAAGACTTAGGCGAAACCTTAGGGTCGCGAGTTGGAACGTTGAAAGTATGAGTGGTGGCAGCTACGAGCTGGAAGAGATGATGGTAAGAAGGCATCTTATGTGTTCAAGAAACGATATTGCGAAACACCGGAAATTGGGCGCGTTTCTCGGGCATTAAGACAAAAGCATCACCGATGTTCTACTACGGTAAAGAACAGGGTAAGAATGGTATCGGTATCGGTATCGGTGCGGCAGAGTTACTTAGCAACCACTTCGAAGTCCAGTGACCGTTTGATGTCTCTCAAACTGGTCATTCAAGGCGAGATGTGGAATATTCTCACTGCATATGCTCCCCAAATCGGTTGCGAGCAGAGGGAATAAGATGCATTCTGGCTTGATTTCCACCTCATCATGAGCTTTTGTTTGTTGGCGGAGATTTGAATGGACATGTCGGGAAGTCTAACGAAGACTATGAAGACTGCCATGGAGGACTAGGATATGGCACCAGGAATTTTTCTGGTGAAGACATCCCAAGCATGTGCAAGTCATACGGTCTGAACGTTGTGAATACAATGTTCATCAAACGGAGCCGGTACTTGGTCACTTATAGCAGTGGCGGAAATGAAACCCAGATTGACTACCATTTGGTGGCAAGCTTCATGAAGTCTAGAGTTAAAGATTGCAAAGTGATCTTGGGAGAGACAATCACCCGGCAACACCGTCTCCTCCTGACAGAAATATTCATGGAGGTAAAGAACAAAAATAAACAAGCAAAGGTTTCTGCGAAAATCAATAGGTACAACATGGATAAAGAAATAGGCGAGTTATTTATTTTCAACATAAAAAATTCCCTCCATAATAACACCAACGAAGTTGAGGATGAAGAGTGCAGCGCACAAGATATATGGGATTCCCTACAACGAGCGTGCTTAGAGAAAGCTAAAGTACTGCTTGGAACCTCGAAGGGTCACTACCAGCACAGAAAGGAAACTTGGTGGTGGACAGAGAAAATTCAAGTAGCAATAAAGGAAAAGAAAGTGGCTTTCAAAGCTTGGTCAAAGTGCGCCTCTAATAATAAAGTTGAAAAAGTACGCCTTGAAGTGGAATACAGACGTTGCAAAAGTATCGCAAAGAAAAAGTGTGCCCAAATTCAACTAAGTGCATGGAGAGTCTGTATCAGGAGTTGGAGAAGGTATCCTCTTCGCCTGCCTATAGGAACCAGGTAACCCACGAGCTTCGACAAAACACGAACAAGGGAACAACAATTTTCAAGATTGACGCACAGAGAAAAAAGAAAAAATGCTTAGAAAATTCGTTCGCCGAAGTACATTCATGCTCAAGGCAAACTTATTGTGGACTACTTGTGCACAGGTGGCGAGAGTATTACGAGCAACTTTAAAAAGAACAGTTTCCCCGGCTTTATTTTCCAGGAGCCGCTCCCAACAATGAAGAAGTGACCGACATAACAGTCGAAGAAATTGGTTAAGCACTGATGCCCAATCAGTGAAGGGAAAGTTATCTTCTTCCTTTGCACAAAAGAAAGGGAGATACGCGAAACTGTGATAATTACCGTCACACACCATGAAGATCGTTGAGCGGGTTAGATGGTCGCTTAAGATAAATAATACGGCTCTCTGATGACCAGTGCGGGTTTGTCGCGGGTAAATCAACCACAGATGCAATCCAAAGTATAAAAATCATAATGGAAATATGATTCTGGTTGATTTTTAAAAAGCATTCGATAGACAACCAGGAGATCTTATATGAGTAGCGCTAAGACAACGAGGAGTTCCTGAAACCTACGTACAGATGATCATGGACATGTACGCGGGAGCGATGACAAAAGTCAGATGTCCCGCAGGGGTCACCGATGAATTCCCAATTAAAGTCGGTGTTCACCAGGGAAGTGTCTTAAGTCCTTTGCTCTTTATTACAGTCCTAGATTATGTGCTTGAGGGAAAAGTGACGATGGAGCCATCATAAGTGATGATCAGACTTACCTGCAACGAGTACTTGATGTGTACCTGTAGTAATTTCCTAGACATTGTTAAAGGGGCATAGCATACACACTTTGGAAAATTTACCCGCCCTTATTAATGTTCATTTCCTTTTGGTAAAATGGTATCGCATGAGTTACGAAAAGTCATCTGACCCCCAAAGCCACCAAGATTGACCGGATGCTGTACATAGCGGTCATCACCCTTTCACTTTTATATTTCCTTTACTTTTATTATTCCATATTCCTAGAATTACTGTAGCAGATATTAAATTCCAATTTCATTTTCCAAGAATGTATATTTAACATTATTTTAATTCAATATGTCAATTAAGCAATTTATCATTCCTAGAATTTATATTTTGTAATTCATTATTTAATATTGACCTAAAGGGTTTTTTAATACATCAGAAAAAAGTAGTCAGTCAATGTAACAAGTTGTCTTTTTTTACATTCTGCGACGCCCCGAACTCGTAATTTTCGCAGTCGCCCGATTCGGTAAAACAGTTATCAGTACATTTATTAAGAATAAAAGACCAGAAACAAAGTGTTACTAGAATAACAAATAAATAAATAACAGTGTGGCGCGATTTAAAAGTGACTGAATATCAGAGTATATCTACTTACAGTGAAAAGGGACATGTAGCTCGTACTAGTACAAACCAAGCACCAACAAATACGTTCTAAAATTGAAAACAGCTAAAACGGATTGACTTTAATATGCGCAATAACTTATAATAAGCGGAGAACACAGCACATTTGATGACCAAAATACAAAAACTGACCAATACCGTAGATGCCGATATCTGGGATGCGTGACAAGAGTGTTCAAGAGGATAAAGAAAACGTTGGTTAAGCAATATTACAAAATAAACTACTAGAAATATAAGACCGTTTTATATGTCTGCATTGTTTTAAAAAAAAGCAACTCATGAATAATACTAATAATTAAATTTTCCATTGAGTTAATATTTATGAATTTGTGAGTTTGTTAGGTGATATTGATCATAATGAAATGAATCAATGAGCTGTAGCAGAACGTATGTATTTGTTAGTGAGTAATGTGGATTACATAAATTAACTTGTAAAGTTTCGCTACTCTCAAAACGCAAACGTAATTCGCATGAAATCTTTACAACTACATAGATGTATCGAATGCTCTTTTTTATCACTTAAGCTCATATAGAACGTATATGTACGAAAGTATATAAAGTAAGGGGCCAGTTATAGCTATCATTGAAATCCATCAATGAAAGTTTTGTTTTCGTATTTTAAGACGACTAAGCAAACAATAAGGGCTTTTAATGGTATCAAACATACCATTACTTACAGAATTTTTCTACAAACAAAATTACTTAATTCTGATTTAAACTTTTTTTTAAAATCAATTTTTATTATTTCACTGGTAGAAATCGATTTCAATGAACATCTGATAATCGTTTCTACAATTGAGAACACAATCGTTCCACTGAAGTGTTCGATTTAGTTAAAGAAAAGTGAATGTAGATCTTTTCTCCTTTGATTCATTCATAAGAAATTAAAACACTCCAATTTCCTAGTAGAGATTTTATTTATTTTCGAATGGTTTTGGTTTTCTCTTTTCTTTTTCGTATTCTTTCATTAAATTTGAAAGAGAACATATTTATATACACAAGAACAATTTTTTACATTCGAATTAGGGATTGAATAAAAGTAACGAATGTAACGAGTAAAGACATTTATGTAATAATACTCAGAGTATTGAATTAGTCTTTATTTTAGTCCCCAACTACGCTTCCTCTTATAAAGGGTGATTTTTTAGATGTGTAGAACTTTAAGTTGGCAACACTTTTTTAACTAGCGGCCATTTTGTCAGCTGTCATGTGATTTATTTTTAGTTTGGTTTGGCATTCCAACATAAAAAGGCTGACGCCTGAACAACGCTTCCTAATGGTGCAAATTAATTTTGAAAATAACGGTTCTGTTCGAATACGTATCGCGCACTACGTCCATTTTACAGTCAACATAATCGTCCATCAGAGCAATTAAATCGATTAACTATGGAACGTTTTCGCACCACGTTTACTCTAAATGATAATACGCATCCACAGAGACGTCGTACAGTGCATACAGAAGAAGTCATTGCTGCTGTAGAGCGTAGCGTAGAGGAAGACCCGAATCAGTCTATTCGCCATGGTGAACGGGATTTGGATGAGTCCATCCACTTTATAGAAGATTTTGCGGAAAAATCTATATTTGCGTGCTTACAAAATCCAACTCGTTCAAGAATTGAAGCCACAGAATCACCTAGAAAGGCGTAGATTCGGTGAATGGGCCCAATACAAGATTACTAACTTTTTCATTCATCAGTTGAACAACCATGATGTGCAGGAGCTTTGGTTTTCTAAAGACAGCGCAACATTTCACACAGCTCGTCCCACAATTGATTTATTGAATGAAACTTTTGGTAATCGCATAGTTTCACGTTACGGGCCCGTTACGGACCGCTTCCAAGATCGTGCGATTTAACGCCGCTTGACTATTTTCTGTGGGAATATGTCAGTCGATAATCTACGCCAATAAGCCCCACGATTAACCACTTAGAGGACAACATTCGCGCGTTATTACCCATATACGGCCACAAATGTTGGAAAAACTCATCGAAAATTGGACCTATACGTCCAAGCCTTGGCGGTCATATCAAATTCAAATTATAATTCCAGAAGATTATCTTTAAATAAAGTAAATTTCATGTCAATTTAAAACAATTATCTTTGTTTTATCCAATTTCAAAGTTCTATAACTCTAAAAAAAACACCCTTTTTTCAGATTTTAAATAATATGATGGTGCGAAATTAACACAGTCTTCGCAAGAGTTCTTAAACTTAGAACAAAGGGAATTAGAGAATCTTGAACAAAGGTTTATTTCCTGTTTTCCCAATAGGTATGCTCTTTTCTAAAAACTTTGGGATGAATTAACATTTTGAAAAATTAATTTATTCATATTCAATTTCTCATAAAATTTTATGTTCGTGTACGAGTTTATCATATTGTTGCACAACAGACACATGACATTAGGATTAATGTGTCCAAATTCAGCGGTGGCAGCTTGAGCTGTCATTCTGGTAGGTTACCAAAATAAAAACCCATTCGGTATTTGTAGAGATGTAATTTGTATGCCAGTTGAGGATACGAAAATACTGTATGTGAATTGGTATTAAATTATATGTACAGTGTATCAGTTTCGCAGTGTGTACGTTGTTTGAACTGTTTGAGTAACCGGGAGATTTCTGAACCACGGAAGGAGAACAGAAAATCGTTACCGACAAATTTCTAACCTGCACAGTAGTTAGTTGAAATTGCAAAAAGTTTCTTTGCTAAATTATTACAAAAAAACAGTTGTGAAAATCGGTAGGAATTCGTCAGCCTGTGGCTGCAATGAAATAAAAATTTGAGACAATGATAACCACGTAAAAAATTCAAATAAATTTATTTTTGTAAAACAAAATAAAATTAAACATTTTTACTAGGAAGAGTCGATCGTGAAAATTAACGGACGGCTGAACTAACAGCCGATTCAAATCCTACCCGGATAATATTCCACAGGGAATAGATTAATTGATTTAAATTCCCGGAAATGGAAAATCAATAAAATGGGAGCAGCAAAAGTCCCAACAAATTAAAAGGCGGTATTTGGGGCGCCGGTTTAAAATAACCCCGTTGGCATAGCGGGTAGAGACTTCAACCAAAATCGGCACTCGTTAACAGCGTCTTGGGTTCGATTCCTGGCTGAAGCTTATTTCAAAAATAATTTGGAAGAATTTAATAATATATTTTTTTTGTACTTTTGATTAAGGTAGGTGGTTGAATTACTTTAATCAAAAGTAAGTTACCCTATTAAATAAAGAAAAAGGAAGTAATTAACAAGAAAAGGTGAAGTAAATCAGTTCAAATAGTGTAGTACATAAAGGGTGAATTTTTAAGAGTTTTTCAGGTTTTTGAACTAGTGCTTAGTAATGGCGTCCAAACGTCATCTATCAGAGTGAAAAGATTTCAGTATACTCTACCATTTAATATGATTAAATCGTGCTTTGTGAAAAATGTGCACCGTTTGTTACGACCATATTATTATCGTCATAATCGACCTGGTAAATCAACAATTCGTGCTGTTATCACCAACTTTACTTTGTTGGACATTAAACCATCGACTCGTATGCGTACAGTGCGTAACGAAGAGAATATTGCAGTCGTAGCGTCCAATGTTAATGAGGATCGTGAAATTTCAATTCGTCCCCGTTCGCAGCAATTGGGCAGGTGTTACTCAACCACAAAGAAAATTTTACGTGTCGATTTGAGTTTGAACCAATGACCTACCAAAACGTCTAATTTTTATTGAATGGGCCTTAGAAGAGCTCCATGAAAATCCCGTTTTATCAAGAACTTGTGTTCAGCGATAAGACTCATTTCTGGCTCAACGGATACGTAAGTAAGCAAAAGTGTCGCATCTGGAGTGATGAACAGAATTACCGATGCATCTCGATAAAACGATAGTTTTGTGTGGTTTATGGGCTGGTGGCATCATCGGTTCAATTTTTCTTCAAAGACGCACTCCGGCGAACGAACAGGCCGTTCCAGCATAACAGCAACGACCCAGAACAGCAGCGTACCTTACAAAATAATTAAGCAGTTTAATGAAGACAACAAAAAAAGTATCAACGAACAAAAATATACGTAGCACACTAACTTGTGAACATGTTATAAAATGCTTAATAAAACATTTTTACAATTATTATTTTTCTTTTTTTTACGCCATATCGCAGTTCGGCAAAGTTCTTCCCTTCTTCTATCTCTCTTGCACTGCAAGACTTTTTATTGCCGTCTATTTCTCCTGTATGTGGGACATAGCGGTATTCCAAATTTTTAATCGACAAGGAAATCGAGTATCCCTACTCACTGTAAGATATACTCTGCTTGATATCATCCCTAAATCTTGGTACCGCGAGAATATCCGTATAAGTAACCCGCAAAAAGACTAATGGATTTTTATCCTTTATAATGCCTGAAAGTACCTACACGAATGCATGTTATAATAACCAAATAAAAAAAATTATATAATAATACAATTTTGTTTTAATTATAAACTCATACTCAAGCAAAAAACTATAAAACAAAAAATAATTAAAAAAAAAATATAATAATAATAAAATTAGGTTAAGAAACAAGAACGAAGTTAATAAAAATATGTTTATAAAACAAAAAACAAATGCAACAATCATATACATATATATTTACTGAATTTGTAATAAAAAAAAACAATTAATGTATTTAACTTTAAATTTACATTTTTTGTAATTCTTGATTTAACATCGTGTTACTTTCGCCAGAACAGACAAATTAAATGTTTAAGAAAACAAGAAAACTACTTAAAGTTCCTTACAGGTTTAAAAGAACCAGTAGGCTCAAGTATTAGGGCTATGCGACCAGAATTAATCGCAACGGCCCTTTCGTTTTTATAGGTACAACTAAGCCGTACACCCCACAAACCCAAAATCGCGCTTCCAATAGAAATTTTCAAAATAAACAAAAAATATATAACCGAAAAGCTCTTTCTCATAACAGAGTAACAGAACCTGAATCAACACGGACCATACGTCCCTTATACATTCAGACAAAATCAGCCATTTAATAGAGGCTGGAATTTTTAATTGCTTCCAAACCAGTGGTTCAACTCACATAACCAACGCATAGAGCTTTCAAAATACGCCCAAGTATGCAATCAAACTCCAACAGATTTCACCATTATAATGAGGTAAATTTTATTAACGAATCAAACAACTCTAGAAAACCCAATACAAAACAATATGCACAAAGAAGAAATAGATAACTAACCAAATGTTCGCCTACATGCCTGAAACAACCAACAGTTTAACCCTCTACTGCACATGGAGCCATTTATGGACTTTAATTTTCCGGCGTCGATTGGAAGTACTACAGAATAGTGACGAAAAAAAAACCGTTATTGAGTGACTTTGTTATTGTTTGTGTACGAGTAGTGTAAGTTTTGTTTCTACTTTTTTTTACAAAATCGCTGTCGTGTTCAAGCGTGTTTATCGTCAATAAACGGCAGGAATAAAGTGGAAATAAAATATTTATTTTGTGTTATTAGTGCATATATCCGGGAATATAATTTTTTTTCTTTAAATATTAGATACTGGTAAGTAAAATATAGTTATTTGTTTATCAATTATCCATGTGCAGTTCATGGTACAATGCATTATTTGCAATGTCCATATATGGACTCCTAAAGCATTCACTGAAATATTTGCCAAATTTCGTGGTGCCATATTTGGCTTCTCATGCATGCACAAACTAGGGTTTGGTGTTTTTTGTACAGGTGAGGATTTCATGATTCCAACAAGGAGCTTTTACTCTAAACGGAGGTCTTATGCTATTCCTGGAGATGGAGGGCAAAGTGAAGATGAAATACTGGATTCAGAACCAGAAGATGAAGCAGCGGAATATCGAGAAGAAGATTTGGTGGTACCCGAAACGGATGAAAGCAGTGAATATGAATCTGAAGACGACGTGCCATTATCTAATCTCAGTGCAAAAAAAGGAGAGCAAGATAGTCTGCGAGAGCAAAAAACGAGGTCCGTATAAAGAAAGCGATTATCCCTTTTTAGGAACTAGGGATCTGCCAGAAGAAATGTCTGATTTTGAGACTCCCGCTGAGTTCTTTTTGTACCAATTTACTGATGAGCTTTTTGATATTATCACTGAAGAATCTAATAGGAAAGCATTGCAGACAAATATTAATAAGCCAGTCAATATTTCACGAACTGAAATGGAACAATTTGTAAGTACATGTCTATTTATGTCGCTTATCAAATTGCCTTCCACGAGACGTTACTGGAATTCTCAACTTGGGCAGGCTTTTGTATACAACCAATGGACATGTGTGTGGTCAACGCTTGGATATTGTGGCGTCGGAAGAACGACATATACATGCCTCTTTTCGATTTTAAGTTGGCAGTAGCAGAACACTTGAATAAGGTTGGTAAACATGTAAGTAAGAAGAAGGCTCGACCTGTACACCGACATGCCAGAAGAGAAGTTCTGCACTAAATGCAAAGTACACCTATGCTTCAACAAAGACCAAAATTGCTTTGCTTCCTTTCACATGTAAATAATTAACTCCACATGCAACTATATTTTATACTCCACATGCAACTATATTTTAATTTAATACATGGACATATATGTGCATGTAAACACCGATTTCTAAGACCCGAATTTATTAACACAGCCGATCAAACTTAATGCTTTCTAATAAATACCAAAACTGTCCTCAATCGACATACAATGAATAAACAAATTCAACTAAAAAATAAATATTGGGCGTAAACGGCCCACATAGGACCTAAAGCCTAGCTTCTCCAACCATTGTGTGGGCAAAGTTATATTTTTGACACGCATGGAGGGGGACCTACAGTCTAATGCCGATTTCGAACGGCTCATGACATTTCTTACTCTTGGATTTTGGTCAGACGTTCGCAAGAGGTGGGGCATCGAATTAAAACTTTCAGGTGGAACAAGGTCGGGATTTAAACCAGCGACCTCTCGCTTAGTGGTCCAACGCACTTAACCACTAAGTCACTGCACCCACAACAAATTCAACTAACTCTTTTCAAAGAATTTAAACAATCAGGAAATTTCAGATTTTTGCTATTGAAATTCGATAACATTTTCGATGGACTTTTGGGTCTAGACTTTTTAGCACATATTGGTGCTAAAGTAGATCACAATTCACAGATTAGTGATATTGTTTTCTTACAACAGCTTATATTCTTTTTTATAATCTACGTGCACTAAAGGGATTTTGGATACCCTTATAATGAAGTAACACCGTGCGGGCATTAAAGAAGTGTACGTTTAGAAAAAAAGCGATACCGATGCACGTTGGTTTTACATGTCTGTAAACTATAATGTGTAGGAAAAACAAAGCGGGGTACAGCATTCCACATTCGTATTGTACGGTTAAGAAAAGAATCCTTGTATTTCACTGTCCGTCCCAATATAGGCTTAAGGATGAACTGATGTGCATTCCTAGCATGGCGAGTATTGCAGTTGAACTGCTGTGGGGGTGGAATGCAACTGGCTATTTCGTTTGAGCACTTATGGTGGAAGTACAGATAAACAGGAACAGGAGACATTGCGACGATGAATAAGCAAATCAAGCAATCTCGCAATGTCTCGATCGCCAATAAGTTTAATTGCTCAATTTTAAATCCTGTCCAGGAGCTCCAAATATGTTATTGGTGCACCAGACTAGATATGAGCGTTGTTCTCTAGCTTTGGGGGAATAAATGCCTTATAAATTCTAACCAGATCAGAAGGGGTGAAATATTTCTTGCATCGCTTGAGGAAGCCTTGACATTTCGTAGCGTTCTTGGCGACGCCGAATATGTGGTCGTTCCAACAGTTTGTCGTTAACACACATATCGAGGATGGAAAGCCTTTTAGTTTCAGCGAAATAAGTAAATCATAAAAATGAGAAAGAGAGTCGGTGATAGAACGGAGCCTTGGGAGACACCAGCATTTATTTGGTGAGTTTCAGACTTGAAACCGTGCAAAAAAACTTGTATTGAAAGGTAATTTCTAATTCATTGAAGAAAGGTATCATCGATTCCAAATGCACGCATTTTCGACAAAAGATTCGCCTTTTTTGGGACGGGCTGGACAAATGCTGTTTTTCATCTTCTCGGAAAGAGCCCTGAAGAATCGGACAGATAGAAAAGCTTACGCAGTGGTTTTGCCAGCGTAGAAGAACACCTCTTAAAAACAATAGAGGAAATAGCATCTGGACCAGCGGATTTACGAATGTTGAGATCTTGAAGAACTCTCCACTGTACGAGTGCGAAAACGGATTGGTTCCATCGAATATTCTACGCGCTCGAGTACAGGGAGATATAAAGCAAAACCTGACAGCGTTGAGCTAGTAATAGGAGAGCTAGTGAACGATTTGACTATCGTGTTTATACAAGGATCACAATTTTTTTACCAGTAATTATTTACCTAAAAATTAAGAAAATAACGGTCTGGCAGGCATTTGGTGGTTGCGTCACTATGTAGCGTATTTTTGAAATTTCAAAAAATGAGCGAAATAAAACTTGCTTCTACAAGGCTACGATTTTAGTATGATTAAGTTTACATATGTAAGTGTTTTAAAATATTCGTCTGGCAGGGTTCTGGTGGTTGCAAGTGCTTGCCAGACGAGCGTATAGCTACTGCTTCGATTGATGGAAACACTAGAGCACTGGATTTTGAAGTACAATATCTTTGTGAATAATTACCCTATCGTTATGAAATAAACCCCGCTTAAGGCACTAAGCTTTTAGTTTTTAAAACTGCTAGCAGAATATTCTTATGAGCTATGCTTATAATCGCAGTTATAAGAAAAGGAGTAAAACCAGAATTTTCTAATTTTTGCATGTCCTATTTCAAGGTCCACAAACCTGAGAAAATATTATATTAACAAGCCTAATCAACAACCCCAGAGCCCATGGGCACGTACAGTGGTTTAACTCACATAACGCATAAAGAGTTTTTAAAATACGCCCAAGTATGCAATCAAACTAACAGATTTCACCATTATAATGAGGTAAATTTTATTAACGAATCAAACAACTCTAGAAACCCAATCCAAAACAATATGCACAAAGAAGAAATATATCAACATCAGGAAAACGCAATTGAGAATTTAAATAATTAACCAAATGTTCGCCTACATGCCTGAAAACCAACAGTTTAACGAAACATCAATATACATGGACTAGAATTAACATATATGTACATATAAACAAATCATCCCCTTTTGGCAGGACATTTAATTTTTTAATCGGTGTCGATTTCTAAGCCCCGAATTTATTAACCCAGCCGATCAAACTTAATGCTTTCTAATAAATACCACAACTGTCCTCAATCGACATACAATGAATAACCAACTTCAACCACCTCTTTTCAAAGAATTTAACCAATCAGGAAATTTCAAATTTTTGCTATTGAAATTCGATAACATTTTCGATGGACTTTTAGGTCCAGACTTTTTAGCACATATTGGTGCTAAAGTAGATTACAATTCACAGATTAGTGATATGGTTTTCTAACAACAGCTTATATTTTTTTTATATAATGTACGCGTACTAAAGGGATTTTGGATACCCTTATAACACAGTGCGGGCATTAGGGCAGTGATGGATTAGGTAAAAGGCGATACCGAGGCACGTTGGTTTTAAATGTATGTAAACTATATATAATGTGTAGGAAAAACTACAGCATTCCGCATTCGTATTGTACGGTTAAGAAAAGAATCCTTGTATTTCACTATCCGTTCGAATATAGGCTTAAGGGTAAACTGATGTGCATTCCTAGCATGACGAGTATTGCAGTTGAACCGCTGATAATTCGTTACTGAGCTATCGATGATCAAAGAAAAAAACATGCTTTGCCATTCATAGACTCATATCTCAGACATTTTTTTTAACGTAGGGAGACCTAACCATATCGAATTACACCTGTTGTACAAGCTATCTGAGTAATGTAATGGTTTTACAAAAGAACATTTCTTCAGGTTTGTGGACCTTAAAATAGGACATGAAAAAAATAGAAAATTCTGGTTTTACTCCTTTTCTTATAACTGCGATGATAAGCATAGCTCATAAGAATATTCTGCTAGCAGTTTTAAGAACTAGAAGCTTAGGGCCATAAAACGGTGTTTATTTCATTACGATAGGATATTATTATTATTATTAAGCTTTATTGACAGATAATACAATTATGCTGTAAATATAAGTACATAAATAGGGTAAGATAGGTACAGATAGGGTAATTATTCACAAAGATATTGTACTTAAAAAGAAAGTGCTCCAGTAATTCCATCAATCAAAGCAGTAGCAATACGCTCGTCTGGCAAACACTTGCAACCACCAAATGCCTGACCGTTATTGCAACCAGACCGTTATTTTTCTGATTTTTAAGTAAAAAATTACTAGTAAAAAAATGTGCATCCTTGTAAAAACACGTTAGTCAAATCGTTCACTAACTCTTGGACTATAGCTGCAAAATGAGCAGCAAGCAGATTGGCTTTATCCGAAGACCTGACAGCTGTGATAAATGAGTGTCGGAATAGATGACGAGGCCGAATTTTTAATATTCTTGACAGTTGTTACTACAGGTGGGACTTTGTAGTATTTTTTGCCTCAACTTTTGATCGTAGGAGAATTTTACATGATTTATGTGGGCATTGCAGTCATTCCTGGCTCGTTTGAACTTTTTCCGGTTTTCCTCAGTTGGGTTGGCCTTAAACAACCAAAAACTTAACTCTTTAGCCCTGATAGCTTCTTTACACCTCAAGTCACACCACGCGATTTCCTTAGGTTTGATACTCGTTATCTTGTTAGGGATTTACGATTTTCTTCTGTGTTTTAACTAAACGAGATTTGTGTCTAAATAAGTTAGGACACTTAAAAAACTTGTACAAAAAACATAAGATTCTACTACATTTTTGCAGAAACTCAGCTGCTTTTGGTAGATTTTTGTTTATTTACATTGAAATACTTTGCATAGCATCATGGACTCCAAAAAATAAAATAAATAGGTCGAAAAATTGGGATTCCACTGCCAATTCCACTACAATTTTCTAATGAAATATGTTACAAATGCACACATATATATAATCAATTATACGATTTGCATTGTCTCATGTTAATTTGTTGGCTAAAGAAGTTAATTAAATCGATATCCTTCAGAAAAGCAGTATTTGAAATGGCATTTTTATATCTGTTTATACCTTTTTACAACTTTTTTGTTTTAATGAAAATATAAAAATGACATTTGCAATCAAAAACAAATTTTGCACACACCTTACGCAGCCTCTAAACGCAAAATTTGGCGTTTAGGTTACGCATCGCTTAAGCAACGTTGCTTAAGTTTTATAAATAATGTTTTGCAAAGTTATGCTGGCCTTAAAATATGTTTATAAATAAGGCAGTTAGAGTGTATTTATCAGGGTGGGGGGTAAGAAACCAGTCCAGAGTGTTGGCGTTTTGAGCGCTAATGTCCGGTATCCGTGTCAGCTCACTCAATCGCCCGCAATGACGATTTCAGTAGGAGGATAATGGGTTACATTTCTCGTGATGGAATCAGACAGTGCGTCAAACTCATTACAAGTTGAATGCCTTTCCTGGTTACGGCTTCTGTAAATAAGACAGTAGTGAATTAATTACCTACGGACATGGAATTTTAGCCAAATAAAATTAAATTACGGATTGGAACATTGGCCATATTGATGTAGAAGTTGATGGGCTACATCACTCGTATATAAACGGCGATACCACGCTGGGAAAAGAATAATGGCACCAAATTATACCCAGGCAGACTAAACTCCGTTAAATCGTAATCAATGCTGACAGCTGGTTTGTTGAGATTCACGTGGGCGTACAATGAGAAAAGATTGGCCCTTAAACATCGAATATTGGTCACGTCAACTCTAAAATCCCTAAACATAACAAAAAACACACACAACAAAAATCAACTCCGACGCTGACTCAGCTAGGCCGAACCGTGCATATCGATTAAAAAAATAAAAACAAATATTGATGCACCTGATTTGTTGTCTTCAATTCACTTTAACTTTCTTGGAGGTGCCTACGATGTGCGAATTTATTATTCAGTCCTTACCATACGACGAATTTTGGCAGGAATGAACCTATCAGTCGCATGAGTAGAATTTATAATTTAAATGTGATTGATTTCCATGTTAGTAAGCTGAAACTTAAAAATATTTCGCGTGTTCTGTTGGTTAGTTAATTTTGGTTTGTATTTGTTTGATATTTGTATATACTAACACCTTCACTAAGTGATGGAGACTGTGGGTGCACTTTTTGTGCCGGTAAATTTCTGGTCGTGATAGTTGTTTGCGTTAATCACTCCACGACATAACTACAGGAAGGTGGTAAGGAGGCAGATCGTGGCAAGTGCGTCATAACATCGGTAAATAGGGCCTGCCCTCAAGGTCAAGTTCTGTCTCCCCTCTTATGGTGTATGGTGGTAAACTCTCTGCTTCCGGCTCTCAATCTTCCTAGAAACTACACTCAGGCTTATGCGGATGATGTCGCCGTTCTTTCCGTCGGTTCAAACCTAGGGACTGTCCGCTCTCAGGCGCAGAGATCAATAGGTTTGATCGACATTTGATGCTTTCAGTGGATCATCTTAAAACCACCAGTTGTTCTTTTTAGTTTAGGTTAGGTTAAGCAGGGGTGTGATGCAAGAGTCATCACACAGCAGTAGGCACCGAAGTGGGCCCATCGCGATTACTGGGGAACCGGCTGAATTTTAATCAAAACGTAAGAAAAGAACATAAACAATATCCCTTTTGAAGCAACTAATTACCCTAAAAGGCGAAACTAAGTCAACTTTACGTACGCGATTAGCATCTGTTAATGCAGAGTGAGCTTTAAAATATTTGTTCTTGTATTCGATATATTCGGGCTCAAGGTCAAAATAGACAACTTCTTGAGAATATTCCACAAGTTCGAGCTGAATGAGTCCACGCTTCTTCTATTTTGTCGATTGAATCTGCGAAGGTTTCGAGCGTTTTATGCATCCTTTCACCTGACCACGTTTATGGAATTAGGAAAATAACGAGCACAAACGGGTGTGTAATAATACAATACCCTGCCAAAATGTCTAAATACGTAAGCAATATTAATAGGAACTGTTAAATGGTATTGTATTTTGTTAAATTGATTGGAATCAACACGCACAAATTTTTCGGGCGAAAATGTAATCAAAATGTTTTTTTTTTGCATGCAGTAAAAGCAAATCATAATGTCTTCTGATGCTTCTTCTCGTAGAGAATATCTCTACACAAAGAGCACTCACACTTGTTTACACGAAATATGTCTCTAGATTTGTAATTAATCAAAGTTTTCGCAATGTCTTCTTTGGATGCATATTGTATTCATATATCTGCGCAAGAAGGACCAAATTGATTTTGAAAATAATTGATAATTAGTGATCGAATCAACCAAAGCGACGAAAATCCGACGTAAGCTACGTAATAATAGAAAAATTACAGAATTATTTTATGATCGATCGATGAGTCAAGAGAACATTGCTCATTCCTTCATTCCATTTAGATAATTTAGATGATTTATAACTCGCAACTAAAGTTTATTCAAAGTTAAAAAATTTCAAGTTTGGCCAACCAGGCTGTGGATTTTCATTATTATATATATTATATATATTATTTATTCTTACTTAGGTTAAACAGATTAAGATAAATATATTAATAATAAATTATAAGAATCAAAAAAATCATATAACGACGAAATTATGATCAGGATTATAGGGCTCCCACTTCACTGCATTCATACTGGTCCGCCCGTGGGGTTCGCCGGATCGACCTCAAAAAATATCTGCAGGCGTCCCGATTTTGGATCATTTCATCATTGAGGCCAATCAAATGCCGGTGTTTCTGCATTTGTGTGATCCAGGAGTTTTTAGGCCTGCCTCTATTACGCGATTGTAAGGGAACGTTGATTGCCATTGCCTTTTTGACGGGGTTAGTATGATCCCTCGTTTGAACATGACAATACCAACTGAGTCGGTCGTGGTCCAATTTTCGAGTCGAGATGGGTTCTTTAACGTGAAGGCTTCCTCGGATTCTGGAACTTCTAATTCGATCAAGCTTTGTTTGCTGCTGTCAATTTGCCCTCATACTTTTCGTACATTGTCCAGCATTGTGAACCGTTTGTGAGCGCCGGATACACAACTGCGGTGTAGAGCCTTCCTTTCAGCTTAGGGGACATTTTTTAGTCACAGATGATGGCAGAGTTTTCCTGACACTTCATCCACCCTACGCTTACACGATAATTGATGTCGTCATCAACTGTTGCGTCGTTGTTGATCATTGATCCAAGATATTTGAACTTTTCACACTTGGGAACCATCACCTCATTCAAATAAATGTCTGGAACGGGTTGACTTGGGTCAGAAAATGGGCAGTACAGATACTCTGTCTTTTTTTTTTTGCTAATACGATACCCATTCCCTTCTTAAGCATCTACCCAAACATCAAGTGCTCGTTGCAGGGAAGACTGATCATCACTTATGATGGCTCCAACGTCACCAAACAATAACTGATGCACTTTAGCGTCCGTCACTTTTCCCTCAAGCAGATAATCTAGGACCGTAATAAAGACCAAAGGACTTAAGACACTTCCCTGGTGAACACCGACATTTATTGGAAATTCATCGGTGACTACTGCGGAACATCTGACTTCTGTCTTCGCTACCTCGCACATGTCCATGATCATCTGTACGTAGGTTTTAGGAACTCCTCGTTGTCTTACCGCTACCCATATCAGATCTCTTGGTTGTCTATCGAATGCATTTTTAAAATCAACCAGAATCATATGCAGACTTTCCCTATATATACACACTTTCCCTCCACTGGTTGGGCATTGGATCACCTCTCATGAGTTTGGAGATAAGAATCATGAGCCAGCTGAGTCCGATGTCTCCCATCTTTTTTCAGAACTCACTGGGTATCTCATCCGGCCCAACCGCTTTTCTCTTCTTGGAGTTCTTGACCGCTTAACCAATTTCTTCGACTGTTATGTCGGTCACTTCTTCATTGTTGGGGGCGGCTCCTGGAAAATATAGCCGGCGAAACTGTTCGTTTAAAAGTTGCTCGCAATACTCTCGCCACCTGTGTAAAATTTCTTCGTCGTCCACAAGTAATCGGCCTTGAGAATTGTTAATGAACTTCGGCGAACAAATTTCCTGAGCATTTCTTCTTCTCTGTGCGGCAATCTTAAAAAACTCCTGATACAAGTTCTCCATACACTTAGCTTGCATTTGGGCACACTTCTTCTTCGCGACACTTTTGCAACGTCTGCACTCCACTTCAAGGCGAGGTTTTTCAACTACATACATTATTAGAGGCGACCAAGCTTTGAAAGCCACTTTATTTTCCTTAATTGCTGCTTGAATTTCCTTCGAGACTCCAAGCAGTACTGTACCTTTTTTAAGCAGGCTCGTTGTAGGGAATCCCAATCTTGTGCGCTGAACTCTTCATCCTCAACTTCGCTGGTGTTATTACGGAGAAAATTTTACATGTTGATAATAAATGACTCTTCTTTTTCCTTGTCCAAGTTGTACCTACTGATATACGCGGAAACCTTTGTTTGTTTATTTTTGTTCTTCACCTCCTTGAATATGTCTGTCAGGAGGAGACGGTGTTGCCGGGTGATTGCCTCTCCCAAGATCACTTTGCAATCTCTAACTCAAGGCTTCATGAAACTTGCCACCAAATGGTAGTCAATCTGGGTTTCATTTCCCCCACTGCTATAAGTGACCAAGTGCCGGCTCTGTTTGATGAACATTGTATTCAAAACGATAAGACCGTATGACTTGCACATGCTTAGGATGTCTTCAACAGAAGAATTCCTGGTGTCATATCCTAGTCCTCCATGGCAGTCTTCATAGTCTTCGTTAGACTTCCCGACATTTCAATTCAAATCTCCGCCAACAAACAAAAGCTCATCCTTTGGGATATTCTTGATGAGGTTGTGGAAATAAAAAAAAGATGCA
This sequence comes from Ferdinandea cuprea, assembly GCA_963576555.1. Taxonomy (NCBI): domain Eukaryota; kingdom Metazoa; phylum Arthropoda; class Insecta; order Diptera; family Syrphidae; genus Ferdinandea; species Ferdinandea cuprea. The sequence continues at coordinate 88,415,024 of OY754958.1, read as the reverse complement.
TTTCCCTCTGCTCGCACCCGATTTGGGGAGAAATGCACTGACAATATTCCACACATCGTCTTGAATCCCCAGTTTGAGAGAAATCAAACGGTCACTGGACTTTGAAATGATCAATACTATGCTAAGTAACTCCGCCGTAGGGATGATACCGATACCATTCTTACCCTGTTCTTTACCGTAGTAGAACATCTTGTTTGCCTTTGTCTTGACGGCCAAGAAACGAGCCCGATTTCCGGTGTTTCGCCATTTCGTTTCTTGGACACACAAGATGTCCGCGTAGCTGCGACTACTCTTACTTCCAACGTTCCAACTCGCGACCCTTAGGTATCCCCCGGAAAGCGAATAGCTCTGACACGTGCATTTCTGCTCGTCCCAGGATCACAACCATGCGTAGCATTTTCTAGCACGTTTCTCTGAACGTGAATTGCCATAATGCTAGGTTAAGCGAGTTTGTTTGTTCAACTTGTGCTCCTGATATAAGTTCTTGATTGATCTTACTTACTTTTATGACAGCGGTGATCTCCACGGATTCGATTAAATATGTTGCTAGGGGGCGATGCAAGGATATTCTTACTTCCCGCCCCTGCACGGGCAGAAATGAAAAAACGTTATTCAAATAAAAAATCCTTGAACAAATTAACAAATTATATATTGGTTAAAATTAATACATATGTAAAGGATGATTTTTTTAAGCTTAGTTTTTGTAAAAATCGAATAAAACACTTAAATTTGCATCGAATATTCAAAATTTGTATTGTAATCGATAAATAGGCCTTTGCCATTTATGTTTTAAAAGCAACTTCATGTAAATGTTGTCCGCGGCTGCGTTTCAAATGGCCCATTCGGTAGGTTCAATTTTGCGTCACTTTTTCGACCATTTAGGCCTGTATTCCACGAATTACTCGTGTTATGTTATCCTGTAAGGCTTCAATCGTGTTCGGCTTGTCCACAGAGACTAACGACTTTACATAACCCTTCAAAAAATAATCAAGAGGCGTTAAATCGCATGATCTTGGCGGCCAACTCACAAGGACATTTCGAGAGATAAGCTGCTAAGCACGAATTTTGATAATAAATTTCAAAACTTTGCAATCGTTGCTCGTTTGTAAGTCTTTCCATAATTAAATGGCAGAGTATACTGCCACTTTCACTTTGACAGATGACGTTTGGACGCCATTACTAACCACGGCTGCCAACCTGAAAAACTTAACTCTTAAAAAATCACCCTTTATATAAAAATGCAAATAAAAAAAATCAGTTCTGTAGTAGCTGTTAAGCTTCTTCAAAAAGCTCCTTAGATTCAGTTGTATTTTGTTTTCTTATACTTGATATAAGAGGAACTTACATAATGTGAGTCTATTATTTAGCGTTTACCATAGGACGAATTATCGCAGAAATGAGCCAGTTACTCGAATGAGTAGAATTTATAATATTGCATATTAGTAAATTTAAACTGAAAATGGGTTTGCGTAAACATGTCCCTGGTGTCTTAAAACATTTTATATCTCTTGTGTTAGTGTTATAATATATAACACCAGCGCTAAATGATAAGCCTGCTTGCAATACGCATAATAATAATAAGTATAATAATATACATATGTAAATTAAAATCACCAATTTATTTTACCTATTGTTAGTTATGTGGGTAACTTAACTAAACTAAACACAATGTGGATGATTTTATTTACCCTTAACTCAAACGGTAAAAATGAATAATTACACGGACTGAAGTTATTTCAGTCACGTCACTTTGTTACTCCGCTAGGTAGGTGCTTTTCATGATAACCCGAAATAAAGCGATTGTATTAATTGTAATGGCAACACTGATATAGAACACTGTTTCTTAACAATACATTACTAGCATTACACATTTCGTCAGAGGAAAGCAAAATTGTTCAAAGTCTAATTGAAATTATATGGATATTGAACAATTTAGCTTTCCGGCGGCGATTTTTCATACTTTTTTTAACATTAAGTTCGTTTGCGCCACAACTCAACCTAATTTTTTGGAGCCGAACATTTTAGAGGGTAGGTGCCTTTTTTAGGCAGGAATACAACGGTTATTTATATTTATATTACACATATCAGTTTCTTGGGTGCAGTGGCTTAGTGGTTAAGTGCGATGGACTACTAAGCGAGGAGTCGCCGGTTCAAATCCGACCCGTGACACCTTAAAGATTTTATTCGCTGCGAAAGTCTGAGAAACATACAATGGTAAGAAGTATAAAATTGTTTTTTCTTTTTTTTTGGCATGAATTTAATTCAAAACTCGCTGATCACAACATTTAAAACAAACAACCTAACACTTATAAACAACAAAAAAAAAAACAAAAGCGTAATTTATTTACAATATAAAAACGAGACACAATAAGGGACACATTTATATTTCTGTTCTTATTATAAAATGACTTACTTTGGAATCCCGGCTGGTTCCCGCATGTTGCCACATTGCCAATCAATTACGATGATGAAAATTGGATATTGTATTATTGGTTTATGAATTTTAACCAATTGGGATAAATACAACCCCGAATCGGGGAAGTTTTCAATGACTTTGATGACGAGTTTTGAATGCAATTGTAAGTACAATTGTGCCTAATTGTTTAAATATACATTAATTGACGATATATTGCTTCCTTCCAACGTGTTGTCGATTAACAAAGCCGATTTTTGTACCTATAGTGGTGGAACAAAATTTAAAAATATTATGATAATTCCCTCTAACGACATTTTCTCATCATATGTACATTTCAATAACATTAATGTATCAATATTTTTATGTGTTTATTACGTATTAGCAGACATGAACGATGAGTAATAATTGCAAACTTTTGTTATTATATAAAAGCATACATATAGTAGTGTTATGAGAGACATTATAATTTTAATTATTGCGTCTATTGACGTCGGGTGATGACTAATACTAATGACAGCGAAATGAATGATGATTATAAGGATGTGGTAAAATGAAGTTTTACTATTTTCAAATTATCACAACAATCATTTAGCAAATAATTAATTTCGCCAAAGGTGTTTTTTAAAGGGATTTTTCGATACCTTTTACTTGTTTTCAACACAGCACGAGTGGGTAAGATTAAAAAGTAAGGAAGATACAAAGGTACTGATGCTAATTGGTCTCAAAATATTGTGAATTAAAGCGCTGAGGAAAAATAGAAAGACGTGCCTTGGTACTGATGCGCGTTAACGTCAAGGAGTTTCGGGTTAGCGATGGAGAAAAACAGAAATCGCGGGCGCATTCCACGTGCGGTGCGATCGATGAATGACTGTCTACCTTCTTTACGGTACGACTGTAAGAAGGATTAGGATAAACTGATAAACATTCAATGAAGTACGAGTACTGCGTAAAAAATGTTGAAGGGGAGATGGGGTAGGGGCAAGTAGCAGAAAATGTTGTGGACGTTTTAATAAGTTATAACAATATTTTTGCACCGTTAGAGGAAACCTAAGCATTTCGCAGCGCTTATGGCGACGCTGAATATATGGTCATTCCAATGAAGGTGGTCATTATTATATGTACATACTGAACAAGGAGAACCTTTCGGATTCATTCATTGGATGGATAATGGGGTACTCTATAGGTTTTGCGTTAATGATGTAAGGCAACATGGCGTTTTAAAAGCATTAAATAATACCTGGTGTACTAGCCCCCAACTTATATTGCTGTCAAAGTCAGAATTAAATGAATTTAACATACGTTGTTTTTTCTTTTGAGCGGCAGAAGAGCAAGGACGAGAGAATATAAGCAAATTGGAATACTATTATCAGTGAATTAGATAATAAGTAGAGATAAATGGTCATATATAAAAATTAGGAAGAGAGTCGAAGACAATGCGAAGCCTTGGGGTTCATAAGAATTTGTATTGTGAATATCAAATTTGAAGCCATCATGAGACAACTTATTTCATCAAAAGACCTCAATCCCAAACTCTTTTAAATGCCTTTGAAACACCATGCGCAGACATCTTTGTTTAACCAAACTGGTGTAGAGTTTGGGTTTCACTTTTCAGTGAGATAGACCTTCACCAATACTGGAGCTTTGCTTCCAAGCCCATACTGCCTGTTATTTAAGAGCTTTCACAATTCAATTAGTACATTTAATTGATTTTCGTTTTTTTTTAATTGTAAACGGACGATTTGCGTTGATAATTTTGTCAGTCTCATTTTTCTAACTGACAAAATGTATGAAAATCGTCGAGATTCACAGTAGCACAACTCATATGCCAATTTTAAATTGGCAAACGTAATAGAGGTGACAAGCTGACTATTAATCAGCGTTTTTATTACCTTAGAAAGAACGAACGTGCAACCTTTTCTTTGGCCTAACGAGCTTACAGGTAATAATATCTAGATGAAGTACTTACTACGCCACCATATGTGCACATTGAAATCGCTTGCGAAGAAGATTTTAGTGTGCGAAAAGAAAAAAAATCATTCTTAAAATGAAGTTAATAATTAAAATGATCCTCAGATTGAAGTTAGTAAGCAACATCAATTTTGATATAGGTTCCGATCAAGCTATAACCATCAGCAGATTTAATTTAGAAAAAAATAAATTCACTTTCGACTTCAGTTTCTCATCTGCTTTATATTTGTCAACATGAACGAATGTAGCAAAGACATCCTTTCTTAGGCCACGAACGTTGCACTCATTTACCTTAAAGCTCATCGTCGATGCGCCGAATTGAGATTCATTCAGTGGTAACAATGGCCAAGAGAGTGTATTCTGCTAGATTATAATATAAAATTTATTAATTATGACATTTGGTATCTAAGGTTATACAAATTTAAAGCTAAAGAAATAGACTTTTAGAAATGCATAAACAAGCTTATAGAAAAAATCCGAAAGTACAAACATCACTGACAAGCGCGAAAAACCTTCATAGTTGACGCTCACCCACTTAGACATTGATTATCAAAGTTAAGAGCCCAGAATCATTCTTAGCTGTACTCCATAATACGTCGAAGCTTAAAGGAACACAAACCCGTATATCTATCAGCGATTACAATAACACTACCAGACGGAAACCAGATAAAGAAACTTGTTTTAAGGGACTACAATCTTTTTGTTAATGAAAAAATAGCGAATTGGGGCACATCACAGGGACTTAAATTTGGTTTAAAACAAAAAAAAAACAAATGAATGTTTTGCCCGCATTGAAAAAGTTAATCAATGAACTCCTTTACCAATAGCCATAATAGTGGCTATTAAACTTCAATAAAAAGTTGGAACCATCTTCAAAAATTTCAAGATCTGTACATGATAAATATAAATGAAATATAGTGGTCTATCAGAATGTAGCTGATGAAATTTTTTGGTAAACTTAGAATAGTAAGCTTAAGAGTGGCTGGATTAAAAATTATTTCGAATGCTTTGAATTTTTCGATTATATGTATTTAGGAAATGGATTGGACATAATGCAATTTGAAATAAAGATGAGCAAATGGTTTAAAGTGCATTTACAAATTATAAATTAAAACGGATTCACGCATTCAAAACTAGAACATTTGGAAGTTGTAGTTGCGAAGAATTTTTAGAGTGAAGAACAAAAATGTGGGCGTACTAAAATTAAACACCATTTCGGAGTATATGTCCCAAATTTCAGCTTGATGGATTAAATTTATAAGCCTCAAAAGTTGGTACGGACGGACGGATATAATTAAATCGTCTTAGATTTTAATCCGGAATATTGCTCGCGTAAAGAAAGATGCGTCAGATGTGCCGGAAAACACTTATATTTAGCTGTATGAGCATTTAATTCTAACCTTCATTTAAGTGGTATGCAAATGCAAACGTACTGGTCGTTAGATCAGAATGAAATCAAAGATTTTCCAGGTTTTCGTCATTCAAGTTTCAGTGTCAAATAATTGTTTGCAATTTCAGCTGCAATGTGAAAATTTATGAAAACACATTGTTTTTTCTTAATTTTTTATTTAATAATTTAACTAACAAGTTTATTCTTAATACAGAAAAAATTAACTCAATTGTAAAAAAAAAAAAAAAAAGAAATAACAACTGGGTTATTTCAACTATTATGACAAAAAAAAATATTATCTGTTAAATTGAGGACTGTGTATAATATAAAAAATCGGACAGAAAAAGAAAATCGATTGGAGTTGAAAAATTCTGGAGGCCGACCAAGAAAGCTCTCTCGAAGAGATAAGTACAAAATCCTCAGAGCTCTGACTGAAAAGCTCCAAATCAGCTGAAAAGCTCCAAATCAGCTTAGGACAGTTAGCCACAGTTAGCCACTGATATAAAAACCAGTTGCAACAAGCAGGTCTGCCAAGAGACTATTCGGCAAGTATTGCACAAAAATAAATACTCGTCCAGAATAGCGTGAAAAAACCCATTACTCTCGGAGATAAATTTACATAAAAGGCTCACTTTTGCACTGAATCACATCGCACAGCCGGCAGAGTTCTGGAGTGACGTAATTTTTGCGATGAGACAAAAATTATGTTGCATTACAGCGATGGGCCTCAAACGGTGTGGCGAAACCAAACACAGCTTTACACGCTAAAAATACTATCCCCACAGCAAAGTTTGGCAAACTGTCAGTCATGGTACAGGGATGCATTTCATCCAAGGGCGTCGGAGAGGTAAGGATTTTCACTGACATAATGACCAAGGAATACTACTTGGATATACTTAAAAAAAAGTTGACCAGAAGCTGACCCAAAACCGTTAAAAGCTGCAATACAAGTTGTACCAAGATAATGACCCGAAGCACAAGTCACTCTTGTGCAGGACTTGGTTGCCTTACAATTGTAGCAAATTACTCGCTTCAAAAAGGGCGCTTCTTAGAGCAATCCGAGAAGAGTGTAAAAAGATCCCCGATTACTACAATATGGAGCACCTTGTTGGATCAATGCCAAGACGGCTACAAGCCGTTATTGATGCCCATGATGGCCACACTAAATATTATAACATTTATATTTCCTTTTTATGCTATGTTTGCATTTTGCAAACAATTATTTGCCAACTTGAAATATGAATATGTTTGTTATTTTTGTTTTTTTTTTTGAATTTTTTTTTACAATTGTTTTATTTTTTGTTTGTCAATAGCTATTAAGAATAAACTTGTTAATTAAATTATGAAATAAAAAATTTAAAACAAAGCAATGTGTTTTCATTAATTTTCACATTTCAGCTGAAATGGCAAAAAAATTTTCCTTTTGCAAACAATTATTTGATATATACAGATAATAAAGGGTGATCCATTTCCAACTAGTGAACTTTTTTAAAGAAAAAAACACAGAAAATTCAAATTTAATGGAGAATGTTTATTATCATTTGAAAGAACATTCTTTGGCATTTATTTTTTGAAGATTATGTCTATCAAATGTTGGCCGTTGCTACGTCGCAGATGGTCCATCCGTTGAGTCCAATTTTCGATCACTCGTTCGAGCATTTCGACTGGTAACTCACGAATGACACGCGTGATGTTTTCCTCCAAGGCCTGAATCGAAGCGGGTTTGTCGGCATAAGCTTTTGACTTTACATATCCCCACAGGAAAAAGTCTAACGGTGTGATATCACACGATCTTGGTGGCCAATCGACCGGCCCAAAACGTGAAATTATGTGCTCACCGAAATGTTCTCTCAATAAGTCCATTGATTGATGCGATGTGTGGGAAGTGGCGCCGTCTTGCTGAAACCAAATGTCGCCGAGATCACGAGCTTCAATTTTAGGCATCAAATAGTCGGTTATCATGGCACGATAATGGTCGCCATTGACGGTTACGTTCGCACCGGCATAATTTTTAAAGAAATATGGACCGATGATTCCACCGGACCACAAACCACACCAAACCGTTGTTTTTTCTGGATGAAGTGGCAATCTCTTCAATCTCTTCAGGTTGCTCTTCGTCCCAAATGCGGCAATTTTGTTTGTTTACATACCCATTGAGCCAGAAATGGGCTTCATCGCTAAACAAAATTTGCCTCGAAAACGTCGGATCTTCTTGGAACTTTTCAAAAGCCCATAGAGCGAAGCGATGTCGCTTGGGAAGGTCGAGCGGCTTCAGTTGTTGCACAAGCTGTATTTTGTACGCTTTCAATTTAAGATCTTGACGTAAAATGCGCCAAGTCGTTCCATACGTCAGTCCGAGTTGCTGCGAACGGCGCCGAATCGACTCTCTACGGTCTTCGTGTACACTCTCAGCTACGGCCGCTATATTTTCTTCACAGCGTGCTGGACGTGGTCTATTCGGTCGAATATTATCCGGTAATGAATGCTGGGTCTCAAAATGGGTGATGGTGTTGCGAATAGTAGGCTCAGTAGGCCGATTATGTTGACCATAAGTTGAACGAAGTGCACGAAACACATTCCTTACAGAACGTGAATTTTCATAATAAAGTTGAACAATTTGTAAATGTTGTTCACGCGTAAGTCTTTCCATTATGAAATGCCAAACAATACTAAACAAAAATTACATGACAGCATGACACGACTCACACGTGATCTGTCAAAAAAGGCTATTGAAAAATGTATCTCTACTTGGATCACCCGTTATAATATACTTATAGGTTAGGTAAGGTTGAAGTGGCAGTCGGTAAGGACGACTCTTAATTTACACGACTTTAACTAATCTTCCCGTTAAATCATGTGAAGGAAAGTGATCTTTAATGTCAATAGTCGACATATCTTTAAAATCTTCGTGCAAGGAGGCCCCTAGGAGGTGCACTCTTTGGGAGAGTGCAGGGCAAGTGCAAAGTTCCTCCTCCTAGTCCAAGCAGCTTCTGCAAATTTAAGTAACACAAAAAGTTATTGCATTCTTGTTTATAAGATAGTGTCCAGTGATGATACCTATTGTAGAACCGACGTGTAGTGTTTTTAGACAAATCAAACACATAGAGCGTTTCATGTCCAGCGTAAATAGCGGAAATACAGTACTTCTTTTCGATCCATCTAATGAAAAACCATAAGAAAAGGGTACAGTCCGCTTGAGGCGAGTAAGAAATATCAATTTTATATCGGATCTCATTTTTACCAACTGTTCTTTCCAGAAGATTTTTATCATCCTTCTTTAACTTTTACGGTGAAAATCCTCTTCTTTGGTTCTCCTCGTGGGCGCTTACTGGAAATGACTAATCCTAATTAGTTAACCAAGAATTTAACCTTGTGCCTTGAATCGCATGTGGTGATTCATTAAGTGGTAACATGGGTTTCACAGCTGCAAAAAATCAATCTTATTAATTTATTTCTACAACATCTCGAGAATTTTTACCCTAAATTTTCAAGTCATCAAGTCAGCCTTGGGAAGGTGAGCACTCAATTGAATCACGAGGTTTATTTTATGTTATAAAAACTTTAAACTCGTTATTCTCGAAACTGTGTTTCCAAAGTCGGTTGTCAAAAGTTCTCGAAAACTACTTAAAAGATCTTGATGAAATTTTACACAGGTCTTCGAGATACAATTTACGAGAACTTGGACGAAAAATTTTTTTTGTTCAATCACAACTATTTAAAAAAAACGTTGACCAAATTTTACCAAAATTTGCATTTTTTTTGTAAAAAGGTCTGCCAAAAATCCAATTTTTATTTTTTTTCTGCGTCCAGATTCTATTTTATGGTCTTAACTAAGACACGATTTTTTTTTCACTTCATTTGATCCTGTCACGAGTCCTACTGTCAACGCGGACGTACCTTTTTTCGAGGGGTCACAGGAGATGACGTCACAATGGCGGCGTTTTGAATACTTTCCGTTGAAAAATTCAGAAATTCTTTTTCAAATGTATATCTTTAAGACAGTAAAATGTTTGAATGAAATATTTTCTTTTTTATATAGGTAAAAAAAAATTGTTGAATATATAACTTTTTTTCCCCGAATAAACCCATGTAACCCCTTAAGAATCGATGTACAAATAGTTTCTATCCCCTAACCATTTATATCCTAAATCGTGAACAAAGGTGATATAACCCTTCGGCATCCGTACCTCGTAGCCTAATTCTGGTAGGTCAATTCCCTAACTGCGTTTCATATGATAATGAACAAATTCTTACTACGATCCGCGCTCAGAACAATGATCTTCTCGCAGCCGAATAGAGAGCAATCCGCCGTGAAAATAAAGGAAATACTATCGTCCTTACACTCTCTATCGACCATAAGTCTACTGATGGACTCAAAAAGGTCGACTATAATATATCCTTTTGCTTCGGCGAAGTAAAACTATTGGAACCAACATGTGTAAACACCAACTCAACGAACGAGCTGGATAAGCTCGCCTCTGAAGTAAATGATCACATGAACTCAGCGTACGAATCCAGTTGTCAGATCAGAACCAGATCCACCAACAGAGACGTACCCTGGTGGAATAGTGAATTAGAAAAATTAAAAAAGAAGGCCAGAAAGCTATTCAACTCGGGTTAACGTTCAGGAAACATGACTATGAGGTTGATCCATTAATGCCCCAGGAATTCTTACCAATCCATTCCATTCCTAATAGGAAATCGAAAAGTCTTTCGGAACAAATTTTAACCCCAAAACGCATAAACTGTTCGGTAAGAAATGGCGTCCACGTCCAATTATACATTGGACCTACCAAACCATAGTCATACCAATCATTACTTATTCAGCTTTCGTGTGATGGGAAAATATAAACCAAATGTCTGCCCAGAAAGCACTTCAAGGCAATACAAAGACTAGCTTACAAAGGAATCACAGGTGCCATGCGCTCCTGGCCTTCTGCTGCCTTAGAGGAACTCTTTGACCTCCCACCACTACATGCCCGAATTAAGAAGTGCGCTGCCTCAAGCAAAGAAATTCAAACAGGGCGATCTTACAGGACACTGAAGTATTTTAAACTCCTCAAAAATCATACACAGCCCCTCGATTAAAATCACGGACCATTTGCCCACAAAATTAAACTTTCATCGACAATTTCACATCACCATACCTGACCACTCGGTGTGGGAAACTGGAGGCACTATGCTAAATAGATCCCACTCAGTCTGGTTCACGGATGGATCAAAAATGTCAACGGGTTTACGAGCAGGCACCAGCGGACCCAACTGCAAAATGTCAGTTCCCATAGGACACACAACTTCAATCTACCAAGCAAAGTTTATGCCATTGAACTATGCGCAAGAGAATGCTTAAGGCGTAATCTCAGAAGATTGGATATTTACATCCTCTCACGACAGACACGCAGCACTCAAAGCTCTTAATTCCTACAAGTTGAACTCTCAACTTCTGTGTACTACCCATGTATATCGTAATATACAAACGTACAAACAAGTACACACGAGCAGTCTAGCTGCTCGTCACTTGAAACCCTACTCACCTGAGCTTGGTTAACCTTCCACTGATCAAGCACATTCCTGGTCACCGATCGTCAGGCCACCCGAAACCACTCTCAGGTGCGTGGAAATGATTAAGCGAATATCGCAGAAGGTAGCGACATGGTCGTAGAAGATTAAAAAAAAGTCAATAAAACTGACTTTCAAACCGAATGGTCGTAGCCTTTTACTTTCTCAATAATACATGGCGATCCTGTTAATCGTCGTTGATCGTGAGTGTATTTCCCTCAGTGCCAAGAGTGTTTTAAATAATATAATTGTGTTTGAAAAATAAAAGAAAAATTATATTTACCTGTATAAATCACCCACTGTAGTGAAAATTTAACTTGAAACAATTGCAAAACTGGTTACAAAAAATAATTTTGCTCATATCGTCGAAAAAAAACACCAAACACAACAGAGTTTGCTAAATGTTGGACCGAAGTGTGTGGAAACAGAAATGTTAACCTGGGGAGAGGTTAAACGTACTCATAAGTCAAGTGCTTATAAACATGAAACTTGCTATTTAAATTTTTGATTGCTATTGAAGTTTACTCAAAAAAAATTAATTTCTTGTGAAGACGGCGCGGAGCACCAGCAGCAGAAAAGCAAAAGGAATTATTTCACACAGCAAAGCGAGTGAAGGATCACCACTGAACAGCAGCGGTATCCAGAGCAACAGCATGTGAAACTGTCATCAACAACACAAGGGGAACACAGTAAGCAATAGTTCAAAAAAAAATAAAAAAAATTGTTTTTATTCGTTAAGCAAAATACAAAAAGTATAAAATTTTAAAATGGGCAAGCAACAATCAAAAATAGAAAGCCGAGTGCCAACGTTATAAATGAAGTTGAGTTTAAAGAAAAAACAGTTAATTATGAAATATATTTCATAATTATTATTATAATCATGACGGCCAATATTGATATGAAATTATACTCTTGGCATAAAAAGTCACTTAAGAAAACCTATATAGCGAGAACTGCGTCTCTCGCACAAATTTAATCATGGCCTTTATGCCTAAAAAAAGAAACTGGGTACCTATATATATGTTTTTATAAAAATGGAATGGCTAAAAATAATACAAAAAATACATGAAAATAGGGAAGTTCTCGACAGATCCACCAAATGCCTCAATGTTAATAGACCTGTAGGGCTAGAAACTTTGATCAGGCACCTTAAAATATTAATAGATAAATTAAAAAAATGTATTAAATGTAAATTACTGAAAGTTGACGAACAAACACAAGGACAGAGCCCATGAATTGTACAGTGAGTCTAGGGATAAAGTTTTAAGAGAAGCATCTAGACAGGGAGTAGACCCCAAAATACCTGTTTCGCTTCACGGAAAGGTAACACTTGACAATAGAACAATAGATCCAAACAGAATGCCCCAAACTCCGATTGAGTTCTTAAGTATTGCCTCAAAAATCCTACCGGATTTCGGGGCAATGCAGAGCAGGTGCAGGTGCAAGGTTTCCTAGCAGCTTTAGAACTTATTAACAGCATAAATGATGACAAAAACGTTGTTGCAATTAATTTAATCAAAACTAAATTAAAAGGAAACGCCATAAACTTGTTAACACGGTCAGAAACTAGGATAGAAGAAGTCATTCAAAGACTTAAGGTAACAGTTAAGGAAGAATCGGTGGATGGCATCACCGCAAAACTAATAAATATCCGTCAAAGTTCTAAGCCTGCAACTTCTTATGCACAAAAGGTTGAGGAGCTAACCAAAAAGTTACAAAGTACATACATTTCAGACGGGCTTACACCGCAATTGGCAGAGACCTATTCCACCAAAACTGGCATTATCAAGAACTACAGCAATGATGAGGTAAAAAGTATTATGGAGTCCGGCCAAATCAACAACATGAACGAAGCAGTGGCCAAATTCGTAAACTGCTGTACTGAAAATAATGGCCAGCCAAATAATTGGGGTAGAAGCTACGCTCAAAGTTTTAATAACCGAAATAATTATTTTCGTGGACGTGAATAAGGTCGCGGTTATAGACGCGAAAATTACAATAACGGGAGCGGATATTTCTATAATAAAGAAAGGACAAATTCAAAATGTTGATACCGTTAAAACTAACAAAATAACAAGCCTAAACAGCATAGGTCATAGGTCAGGAACAGCATATACATTGGGAACGGTCTATTTCGATTAAATATTTCAAAATACGCTAATAGCAAACGAATTTCATGTAGTAAGTTACAATTTTCCAATTCCATCGGATGGAATAACCGGTCTTGATTTCATCAAGAAATATCATTGTTCACGAAACTACACCAGGGATAAAGACTGTGTTGAAACTTAAGTCTACGCAATCTGACCTTCCTATTAGATTTTCCCAACACACTCATTCCCAAATGCACGATTCAATATTTTCACCTTAAGCACATTAAGTTTCGCACATTTCATACAATAAAATAGACACCTGCCCCAAGCCCAGACATTGTATCGGATTTCGTCTGACGCTGATAAGCAAATTCCCAATTTTCCCAACTCTAAAAATGTATTCCCACGATCTAGGTGTAAGAAAAATAGTATTTAAGCTTTGGAAATTTGTAAATAAAATCACTTGTCACAAATCAGTCCAAGTCTTTGTTTATAGATCAAAACAGATCTATTCATTTTTGGTGACCCCGACGTGATCTTGCTTCCCCCCACCAGTGGTAAGGGGCAAATCATTCTATCCGAAATAAGCGTAACCAGGGCTTCAAACATTGGTTCCTTTTTTTGTTGTTGTTTTCTGATCGTACTCTCAGAATAAATCAAAGCGTAACCAGGGCTACAACACTGGTATCAACACAACATATATCAACGGATAACTACAGTCATGGATGAGATTGAAGTATTCCGCATCATTGCCAGGCAGAAGGCGTTATCGGACGAGCTGCAGAAGTTGCAGATAAACACTGGAAAAGATGGTCCCGGCAGGAAAACAAGCTCATACCGGGACAAGAGATTGAGTCTCATCGAAGGCATATGGCTGGAGTTCAGCGAGAATCATGAACGAGTAAAAGATTCTGTCAAGGCGGACACACCCTATATGCAATGCAACACCTTCGCTAAGGTAAAGCAGATTTACGAAGAGATAAAGAAATATTTGCTCTCAATTCCAGACGACAAAGATGCGAATCCCACAAGCGGCAAGCAACTATTGTCTGGATCAACTGAAGAGCTATACACAGGCATCAATCCGATACCCGAGGTGGTAAAAATTGTTCGACGGCAGAAGTCGATTGCACAAATATTGCAACGGGTGTTTACCAAGCTTGACGAAAGGTCTATGGAAGCATGGACTACTACGTTCTGTCAGCTGCAGTTAAATACAATAAATAAATATTGGGGCCAAATAGAGGAAATACATCAACAAATCGCAGAACTATTAGAAGACACTCATGCAGAAGAATACCAATTGGAGGGATATCTAACGTTGGAGGATAAAGTAAACAGCAATATGATTGCGTTATCCACACGACTAGAAGAGTTAACAACTCATCGAATGACATCCCAAGCTACATCGACATCTGCAATAAGCATGCCTAGCGCCACATTGAATTTACCTAAAATCACCCTACCGAAGTTCGATGGGGACTACCTACAGTGGCGACAGTATAGTGACTTGTTCACTGAATTAGTGCATAATCAACCAATTGCTAACTGCCAGAAGTTGTTCTATCTTAAGACAACACTTACTGGGGAAGCCGAGAAATTAATTCGGCACTTCACAACCTCTGACGCCAACTATATTGCTGCGTGGAAAGTAATCACAGAGCGGTATGAAAATACACGGCTGTTAGTCACCGCTTTAATAAATAAGCTTATGGCCCAGCCCGTAATTCAGCACGAAGGAGCGAGTCAAATAAAATCATTGCACGACACGACATTGGAATGCCTATTGAGTCTGCAAAACCTCGAAATCGAGACATCAAATTGGGATCCACTTTTAATGAATATACTTCTGAGGAAGTTGGATCGAAACACACTGACCATTTGGGAACAATCCCTGAAGAAACCGAAGGCGCTACCCAGTTTCCATGAGTTCCTTTCATTTTTGGAGACTAGATTCCAATCATTGGAGGCACTGGGTACTAAAACCAACAAATTAAATGTCGATGATACCAAACGATTGGCGCGAGTAACTCTTGCAGCGAAGAAAGAGACAGGTATTAGATGTGCCATTTGCGATGAACATAATCATCCCATTTTCAAATGTCCCAAATTTCTACAACTCACGCCAGTGGAAAGACTCAAGCAAGTGAAGGTGTTGAGCAGATGCTTCAATTGCTTAAGATTCGGTCATCAAACCTCAAATTGTACTTCGGGACATTGCACTAAATGCGAGAAATTTCACCACACACTGCTCCATATCCAAACACCAGAGGTTAAAGAGAAACAAATGAACACTCAAATACCAACAATCGACAATAGAACTAGCTTGTCAACAACTAATTCAGACGATATGGTATCAAAATATGTTTTCCTGGGAACAGCTGTAATTAATGTTCTTTCACGGAATAACAGTCCTACCAAGGCAAGAGCATTGCTGGATTCGGGATCGCAAATGAGTTTCATCACCGAAAAACTAGCAAATCAACTTGGGCTAGCTTCTAAACATGAATCATTGCAAGTTTCTGGAATGGGAGATTACCCTATCCAGGTCAGTAAGACAGTGAATCTGTACCTTCAGTCACGCGTTACTGGCTACAGTACAAATTTACAAGTTTATGTGCTGAAAACGATAACATCCAGGCAACCCAGCCAATACGTCGATAATAGTCAATGGCGACTACCAAAGAATATCAAACTAGCCGATCAAACGTTTAACCAACCTCAAGAAGTGGATATTCTCATCGGAGCAGAACTTTATCCCGAGCTTCTGTCGATAGGACAGATAAAAATCAATAACGGAGGGCCCACGTTGCAGAATACTTTACTGGGATGGGTAGTCATTGGAAGGACTACATTTGAAGTACCATCAACATTATTTTGCGGCATCGGAGTCGACACTTCATCATTGGATAATCTGGTGGAACGGTTTTGGAACTTGGAGGAAGCTCCAGTTACATCTGCATTTAAACAAAAGCAATTGTCAAAAGTGGATCGGCAGTGTGAGGAAGTGTTCACAACATCAACAAAAAGAACAAATTCTGGTCGTTATATTGTGAAGCTGCCGTTCAAACATAACCCAAGCAGTCTTGGGGAATCGAGGGAAATAGCTACTCGAAGATTTCTCAGCTTGGAGAAGAGATTGAGTAAACTGCCGCTAATTCGTCAACAGTATTCTGAGTTCATGACGGAATATATCGAATTAGGTCATATGAAGGAAGTTGATGGAAAATCAATAAAAACCCCTAATTTCTTTCTACCACACCATTGCGTGCTGAGGCCAGAAAGCAGTACCACAAAGTTACGGGTGGTATTCGATGGATCCTCAAAGACATCAACGAATATATCACTCAACGATATTTTGCACACTGGACCAGCATTGCAGAATGACCTACTCTCCATTCTTCTACGCTTCAGAGTCCATACGTATGTATTTACGACCGACATCTCCAAGATGTATCGCCAAATATTGATGGATGACTACAGCAAACAGTTCCAGCATATCATTTGGAGAGATACTGCGAATCAACCACTGAAGGTTTATCAGCTAAACACCGTTACCTACGGAACCAAATCTGCACCTTACCTAGCGATAAGATGTCTTCAAGATTTGGCCGAAACAGCAGATAGCAGGCATACACTGGCAGCGACCATTATTCAGCAAGATATCTACATGGATGATATCTTAACGGGCACCAACGACCTCAATGAGGCTCTTCGCATGAAGAAGGAGCTTACAGGTTTACTAGCAGAAGGACAATTTCATCTGCGAAAATGGTGTTCAAATACACCAGCACTCCTTGCGGATATACCCAAGGCAGACTGTGAAGCGGAAAATGTGCTACCCGATCAAAAGGAAGGATCAGTTAAAACTCTTGGTATGACCTGGTTGCCGTCATCGGATCAATTCCTCATCAAAACTAAATGGACAGAAGCAACAAGGGTGACGAAGCGATCAATATTGGCGGACACTGCTCATATTTTCGATCCAATGGGAATTATGGGTCCAGTAGTTATACTAGCCAAAGTATTTATACAAGAGTTATGGATCTCAAAATTAGATTGGGACGCTGCATTACCAATGTCGATGCACACTAAATGGACTGCCTTTAGAAAGAGCCTGCTCCAACTCAACAACCTAAAGATACCACGGCACATAATGTTAGCAGATTCAACTAGTGCGGAGCTTCATGCTTTCTCCGACGCTTCTCAGCGGGCATACGGAGCCGTAGTATATCTGAAGTCTACAAATCATCGAGGAGAAGTCAGTGTACAATTGGTATGCTCAAAATCCCGTGTAGCCCCAATCAAACAACAGACCATACCCCGTCTGGAACTATGTGCCGCTAAACTCATGACAAAATTGATAAAGTTTGTGAAAGAAAACTTACCAATCGAAATCAAGGAAACCACTTTCTGGACGGACTCACGAATTGTATTAGCATGGATACACACGCAATCGCCCTTGCAAACATTCGTAGCTAATCGTGTTTCCATCATTCAAGACGAAACTAGGAAAGGCCAATGGAAATTCGTCAACACTGATCTTAATCCAGCGGATCTACTATCTCGGGGCTTATTTCCAGAGCAACTAATAAGGTCCTGCATGTGGTTCCATGGACCCCCATTCTTACAACAAACTCGAGACGACTGGCCAGCACAACCGCAGCTGATAAAAGAAGAAGAGGTGCCCGAAATTAAGCAAATTAAAACAGTCTTAGCAGCAGCGAACACAGGAATGCACTTTCTTGAGCACATCAACCATCGAAATTCTTTCTCAACACTACGAAAAATAACAGCATATGTCATAAGGTTCATAAGTAACCTCAAAAGAGCAAGAACTTACAGGCTTTTGGACAAAGTTCTCTCAGTACAAGAACTAAAAGCAGCCAAAATTGTTATAATTAAACATTTACAAGAAACAGCATTTTCGGAAGAGATGAAGTTACTCAAGAAATGCGGACAAGTATCAGGAAAAAGCCGCCTAAGCTCATTGTCACCCTTCCTAGATGACAAAACTATCATTAGAGTGGGAGGGCGTTTGGAAGCGTCCGGTCTCCCATATGATGCCAAACATCAGGTTATTCTACCAAGCTCTCATGTTTTCACCAGATTATTAATGACACAATTGCATTACGATAACCTACATGCAGGACCGCAAGCATTACTCGCTGCATCAAGACAATATTACTGGATTTTGAGAGGGAAACAACTGGCTCAAACCATCGTACACAACTGTATACGCTGTTTTCGAGCAAAACCAAAGGGTATCGAGCAATTAATGGGCAATTTACCCCCCGAAAGAGTTCAACCGTCAAGACCATTTCAAAATGTAGGAGTAGACTTTCTTGGCCCAGTCTACATACATTATAAAATCCGTGGTAAACAACCAACAAAAGCATATGTGTCTGTATTCATATGCTTTTCTACCAAGGCGGTACATCTGGAATTAGTAACGGATCTCACAACACAAGCATTTATTGGAGCACTAAAAAGATTCGTGGCGCGACGAGGATGTCCAGCTAAAATATTTTCGGACAATGCAACAAACTTCATGGGAGCCCGGAATGAATTAAACGAAGTTTACTCAAAAATCTTTGCGAATAAAGGAACAGCAGCTATTAAAAACCACTGCGCCGAAAAATGTATCGAGTGGACACCGATTCCTCCAAGATCACCACATTTCGGAGGTTTATGGGAAGCCGCGGTCAAGTCGGCTAAACACCACATAAAACGGGTATTCTCTGGTGCAGCTTTAACACAAGAAGAATTCACCACTGGTCTTGCGCAAATAGAAGCTGTTCTCAATTCAAGACCATTGACTCCGATGTCTTCAGATCCAAACGATCTAGAGGTTCTCACTCCAGGACATTTTTTAATTGGGGCCCCACTGACAACTATCATCGATCCAGATTACAAGACATCTTCCATCACGCACGTAGCACGCTGGAATCTAGTTACATCAATACACCGAGAGTTTTGGCGTAGATGGAGCAGCGAATACCTGCAAGATATCCAGCAGAAGTATAAGTGGAAGCATCCCCAAGAAGATATCCAACCAGGAACCCTTGTACTAATAAAGGAAGATAACCTACCCCCTCTAAAATGGCTAATGGGAAGAATTATCAGGACACTTCCAGGTCCCGACGAAAGGGCACGGGTAGTCGATATCAAGACATCTAATGGAGAAGTACGAAGATCCATAGCTAAGATCTGTCCACTGCCTTCAGAAATACAGACAAAACCGCCAAAGGAGTCCCTTACTAAGCCTACAGTAGTATTAAGAACTTCGGGCGTAAATCATCCTCTCAAAGGCAGATTCCTTCCTATAAACACTAGAACTGATAATTCAGCTCTTAAACGAAAACGTTCAGTATCTTTTACAAATCAACAGCCAAAATTAAACCCACTCAAAACACTTTTAATGGGCTTATTAATAATTGGAACAGCTTTAGCACAAACAGCACCACAAGGTGCAGTGGAAGTTAAAACATTCGATGACAACCCTGGAATATACTTCGAAGACCTAGGTGAAGCTAATTTAATCACTGATGAGTGGAATCTCTTCGTTTATATCAACATGTCCAACTATTGGTACGAGTATCAGGGACTCAAAGATGGCGTCAATAGATTGAAACAAAAATGTGAAACTTTGCAACGACACCCAACTATCATTTGTAACCCAATTATCATGCAACTAGAACAACAACTACAGGAATCTGAAGCCTTGAACGATATCCTGAAACATAGAAATGGTGTAGCTATACGGACAAAACGATCTCCATTTGATGTTATCGGCACGATCGCAAACAAATTGTTCGGTATTCTGGATCAAGATTATGCACATTTCATTGAAGATAACATCGAAAAGGCAAACCAGAACGAGAAACACCTACTGGAATTGAGCAAGAACCAAACATCTATTATCGAATCAACAGCAAACGTTCTCAACAAGTCTATAACTGCAATAAGTACCCAGTTCATTATTGTGAAACAACAATTGACTCAAACGCACCACGCTGTCGATACCCTCAACCAAACACTAATAGAAGCAGAAGTACTTAGCTCAGTTACAATTTATGTGTCTAAGTTAATAGACAGATTTCAACGGACTCAACTAGCGATTCTCGAGGCAGTTACTGATACTCACCAAGGAAGAATTAGTTCACTCCTTTTATCACCAAGCCAACTGTACAAGGAGCTCAACAAAATCCGGAAAGATATACCACCCAACTTAACCTTGCCTGGATACGATGAGCACAATCTACCAAAGTTATACGAACTTTTAAGAGTGAAGGTCCGTGTAACCTCGACCACAATACTGTTTCTCGTCAAACTACCACTGTTAGGCAACCAAGTCTTCATGCTGTTCAAACTGCTACCATTACCTGTTCCACACAACGGCTCTTTCGTATTCATACAACCATCGACATCGTTTCTGGCCATAACCCCATATAGAGACCAATACTTTCCAGTTTCACAAGTCGAATACCAAGGATGTCTACAAATCGATGAGCGGAAATATATCTGCAAGCAACGCCATCCAATTTTTAACACACATTCAGTGGAAAATCAGTGTGAAATACATTTGCTCAATCACAGAAAACAGTTATCACCTTTCTGTACCATCAAAACTACCAGTCCAGGAAAGATGTGGATCCAATTACACAACCCGAATCACTGGATCTTCGCCTTTCAACAAGAAGAAACTATTTCTATAGTGTGTGGATCCGATATAAGCAGCACCAAGTTACTTGGAGTAGGACTATTAAAATTGGCCCAAAATTGTGCCATAAAGCAACCAACAATGACAATCAATTCTCACAATTTCTACACAGCAAACTCATCGTTCTCATTTTTACCAGCTCTAAACCTTAGTCAGCTCTTAGGAATACCACTTAGAAAATCACTTCAAGATAATCTTCAGGAGACGATTGAAGTAAATGAATCCATCATTCGCGGAGATGATGACCTAGCCCTATTAATTAAGAAGATTGCAGATCAAAAAACTCAACAAAACCTACCAAACTTATTAACTCATCATGACATACATCAATACACCATTGGATACATATCGTTTTTTGCTGTTTTGTTGCTGATTTTTGTCATATTTTCCCAAAGAAGAAAAAACAAGATAGATCTTAATCCAAAAAACATAGTATTTGAGCTCCAGGATCTCAACGCCGGGGAGAATGTTGAAACTTAAGTCTACGCAATCTGACCTTCCTATTAGATTTTCCCAACACACTCATTCCCAAATGCACGATTCAATATTTTCACCTTAAGCACATTAAGTTTCGCACATTTCATACAATAAAATAGACACCTGCCCCAAGCCCAGACATTGTATCGGATTTCGTCTGACGCTGATAAGCAAATTCCCAATTTTCCCAACTCTAAAAATGTATTCCCACGATCTAGGTGTAAGAAAAATAGTATTTAAGCTTTGGAAATTTGTAAATAAAATCACTTGTCACAAATCAGTCCAAGTCTTTGTTTATAGATCAAAACAGATCTATTCAGACTGGCTGGTACTAAGGCCAGATGATATTGATGACATTGCAATACCGATGTCATGTTCACCTCAGGGTTATGCAATAGCAATACCGGCAAGATCTGAGGTCGTCAGACAGGTCAACATTCAAAGCAAAGAAAAAGAAGTGTTCGTTCCACACCAACAACTCCAAGACGGAATATTCGTGGCAAATACTATCACAGAAGGCACCACAGCATTTGTTCGTATTATAAACACAACACATGAAAATGCACTGATACAGAATGTTTTACTAAAAACAGAAAGTCTACACGACTATGAAGAAGTATCAATACAAGACAGCAAATCCAAAGACCTAAAATTAAAAAAAATTTGCAAGAATTTCCCAGATTTCCTAGTCTGATTTACAAAAACTTTGTTCGGAATACAAGGATAAAACTTGAAACGGATAAAATAACCGTTAATAATTTTTATAAACAAAAACTTCGTTTAAAACCGACGAACCAACATATACATATATAAGGAATTTCAGAATTCCGCAAACCCCTAAAACCCTCCGCATCAGAGTATAATAAAAGTCCAATACTCCTGGTACATAAAAAATCATTACCAGGTAATAGTCAAAAGCGATGGAGGTTGGTAGTTGATTATAGGAACATACACAAAAAACTAATTGCAGACAAGTTCCCGCTGCCCAGAATAGATGGCATTCTTGACCAAGTAGGTAAAACCAAATATTTATCATGCCTGGACTTAACGTCCGGTTTTCATCAAATCGAGTTATGAAAACTCCAGGGACATTACATTGTTCTCAACTGAGAAGGGTTCATATCGGTTCAAACGTCTGCTTTATGGCCTAAAAATAGCCCCATATTCATTCCAAAAAATTGTGACAATTGCTTTCTCCGGTTTAGCAGCAACACACAAGCCTTCGTATATATGGATGATTTAGTTGTGTTGGGCCGTTCGGGAGCTCATATACTTAGAAATTTCACAGATGTATTCAAAACGTGTCAAAAATACAACCACATACTTAGTGACATACTTAGGTCATAAAAGCACATGACCTAAGCACATGATAGCAAATTTCTATTAGACTCTCCAATTCCCATAAATGCAGATGAGGTCAAGCGATTCGTTGCATTCTGCAACTATTACAGACGATTTGTTCCAAACATCGCTGAACATGCAAGGCTCTTAACGAGACTCTGTAAGAAAAATATCTCTTTTGAATGGACCATAGAATTTGGCAATGCATTCGAATACTTAAAACAGGCGCTTTTAAGCCCGAACATACTACAATATCCCGATTTCCAGAAGCAATTCTGTATAACAACTGATGCAAGCAAATACGCCTGCGGTGCTGTGCTGTGCTAAGTCAAGAGCACAATGGATACCAACTACCGGTAGCATACGCGTCAAAATCATTCACGAAAGGCGAAAGTAATAAATCCACAATTGAACAAGATCTTACTGCCATTCATTCGGCAATTAATTATTTTAAGCCTAACATATACGGCACTAAGTTTTTGGTTAAAAGTGATCACAGGCCGTTGTCTTATCTATTTGCAATGAAGATTCCGTCCTCTAAATTAACTCGCATGAGACTAGATCTAGAAGAATACGATTTTACTGTAGAGTACTTGAGGGGAAAAGAAAATGATGTAGCTAATGCATTGTCACGCATAGATTTTAAATATATCCAGAATATAAAAGACACATCCAACAAAATATTAAAAGTAACAACTAGATTGCAATCAAGTAAAAATAAAGAAAAATTATTATATAAAATTAATATCTACGAAGCGTTCAGTAGCAGGAATAAGAAAAACAGCGCCAGGCTAACTATTAATGACTTTTGTTTAAAAGTTATAAGGAATAAAAAAGTGATCACTGAGCAAATCACTAATCACTAAAAATTGACTTGTATCAATTATTTCCACTGCTTGAAAAAATAACAAGTGATAATGGTTTAACAAAGCTGCAGCAGTCTCTGGGAGTGAATATATTCGAGAAGATCCGGATCAGTGAGTATAAATAAAAAGGAAAGCTCTGAAAAACATACAAATTGCACTGACGCCTGTAATAATAAAAATTACGAATAATGACGAAAGAACACAGATTATACAAAGGTACCATGATGATCCAATCTGGGGTGGCCACACAAGGTACATGTAGTACACTAAAAAAGATACCACAGAAATATTATTGTAAACACATGACGAAAGATGTCACAAAATACGTTAAACGTCGCGACAAATTTTAAACAAACAAATCTCTGAAAAATGTAAATGAACCACTAGAAATATAAAAGTTGAACTCAATACTTTGGAACATTAAATGCGTACATCCCATTGGTACTCCATCCAAGGATACGCCTTGCTAAAAAAATTCATTGGCATCGTTAACAAAAAAAACGAGCTTCTCAGATCCTCTCTATGAGCAAACTTGATGCTAAGATCGTAACTGACTTCCTAACTGGTAACTGCGCCCTGAACCATCGTCTCATGAAAATGGGAAAAAGCTTTACAGATGTGTGTCGACTTTGCCTAGAACAACCTGAAACGGCAGAACATATCCTATGCACATTGTGTTGATTGACTTATGTAAGAACTTAATAAATATGACTGGGATCAATATTTATCATTAGAAGTCAATGACGTTTGCTTAAATTTAAGGTTTCCTCTTTACGTACTTCTGCCGATATAATACAGATACCTATACTTCTAAAAAATTATCGACGATACCGATACCGATGCGGAATGTGGATTTGGATTAGAAACAGACGACATTAATTGGATAACTTTTATTTAAATTTTTTACTGTTAAACGAAATTTTAAAAAATGAGACAAATAGATGTAGAATATGGTTTGTTCTTAAACGTAAACAATAAAGACAATTTAAGAATGTTTAAATTTTAGACGGCAGCATTGTCGTCTGAAGTGGTGCTTAATTCTTTTTGATGGTGTCATTTCATGTGGATCCACAAGTTCGGTTGGAATGTTGAAACTTTTTGAATAAGTACCACGGAACACCACGTTTTCCTTACAATAGAAACTCAAACGATATTACTTTAAACATTTCAAATGGTTTCATATAGGATTTTTTTGTTTTGAGGTTGACATTATTAAATTATTGATTAACTTTTTTGATTACTACGCTTATGATTATTTAGCTACTTTTAACTTCTATTTTTGAGTATATAAATTGTTCTGTGTTTACATGAACAAACTAAGCGCCGTTTACATCCATTTACACTGTGGAATTAAAAATGTATCAGTGTATCGGCAAATAAATATCGCCGATTTCGATTAGGGATGTTACGGAGCTTCGACTCCGAATCCAATATATCGGAACCTCCGGTTTAAATTGCACCTCCGAATCAGGCTCCGCTATAATCACAACGGAGGATTTTTGGACCAATCGATTACGACCGATGAACACGAACGGAATAGAGTTATTGAGTTGCGACATGTTACAATACGACTGTACCTTTATTTTTTTCTGTCTCGCAGATCAAATCATACTCACCATCAACCCATACCTTTCCCATTAAGTGCACACGGTACCAACGTCTGCATATCTAGCCATCTATACACATTGCACACGGCGACAGAATATTTTTTTCCATTTAATCGTAATCATGTGATTATGCTATGCTGCTTGTTTGTGCATGCGACATTTTGATTGGCTGTTGCTTGTCGCTGGCTACTCAAGCCGACGAATTGTTTGGTGTTTTCTCCTTTATGCTGCATTTCCACTAAAAAATTAACCGAGATTAAAGGCAAAAGATTAACAATAAATCTTAACACGTTTCCACCGCAAAAAAATAAGATTAACATAGGGGTTTTCTCCCAACCCGCTCTCTGGCTTTCAAATTTGCGCACAAAATGTTCAACATCTGGTTGTCAAACTGCTTACTCGCTCTCAATTCTCAGCAACGTCACTTTTGACATATTCAAGCATGGTAAATTGCTATTTAGTGTGTTCACAAAGCGATTCTAAAAAGCAACCCCAGTTTCTTTTAAGATTATTATTTTAATCTTGTGTTT
This sequence comes from Ferdinandea cuprea, assembly GCA_963576555.1. Taxonomy (NCBI): domain Eukaryota; kingdom Metazoa; phylum Arthropoda; class Insecta; order Diptera; family Syrphidae; genus Ferdinandea; species Ferdinandea cuprea. The sequence goes on along the minus strand of OY754958.1, from coordinate 88,389,054 downwards.
AGCAGATTAAAATTTGTATGGTAAATCTTAAGATTTAAGGTAGATTAAGGGCAGATTACTCTTAATCGCGCTTTAGTGCTGGGTGGAAACGTAGCATTACAGGCGAGTACAGTGCTTAGCATGGGTATTGGAACCAGTTAGGAATATGATTTTTCGCTCTGGTACACATATCTTTATTTCCACATACGGTGATAATACGTTCGACATTGTACGCAAGTTTAATATTATGGTGGAGTGGGGCCGGGAACTGTACGTGTCGCCTGATTTGTTTTTGCGTAAACAAGTTATGTTAGCGTAGTTTGAGTTGGTTTTGGTCCGTTGGATGGCGTGAGGTAGTGGAGTGATTACGGGTGCAAGCCAAAGAACAGAAGAAGTGATGCGGACCAGTCGGTCAGTTTTGAACACAGATCAGTAATTATACAGATAGTCGGCTCAGCATACCTGTGTCCCTTTTAACCCGCAAAAAACATTTTAAAAATGTAGAAAAAATCCTCTCTCAAATTTTCTATCTGTGAATACGTGTGAGCAAGCCAAATAAAGTACGTAGGCGTTGATGTGTCAAAAATATGTCATTAGCGCGGGCAGTTTTGCGAGAATTCCAAATGACAACAAAAAACAGCTGATTATAGCGGATGTGTTGGGGTAGTGCTGCGAAGTATTGAGTTAACTTAGTTCAAGTTTAATAGATATTTTAATTGAAATGTTTATAAAAAAAATAGTTAGGTATATAATAAATAATGAAGTTGTAGCAATTAAATGCGAATATTTTTTGTGCTTATAAGAAACTGCGACGAAATAGCTTTAAATGCATTTTTATACACAAAATGTAGACTTAACTATTTCAATTTCAAAATAATAAAGGTATTAAATTTATTTCATCATGCTGAACAAATTTAATAACGTTATTATCTTTGAATTGGAATAGTGAATAGCGGTGAATAAAATAGCAGTGAATTTATGAAATACTATGTTAAATTATTTAAATGGTCAGTTAACTTATCACGCGTTACTCATTAATTTTATTTATTGAGCTTTTATTTATTTTACCTACAATTTTAGTAATTTTAAGGAATATTTCATTAATTCACTGTTTAAATATTTATCGCACCTTCCATTTAAAAATTATTTAATTTTAATTATTTTCCTCGACATTCGACAAATCAACCAACAAAATAATTTAATTATTACTGACAATATAAAACTGCTAAATTAGTTTAACTACCGGCAAACAAATTATGAAAATTCTTATTTTATGTTTACGAAACTGCTTAAAAATGTTTACCCAAAAAATATGTTTGTTAGGTAAAACTAAAATAATACATAATAATTCAAAACAATCAACAAAATTTTATTCTTTTGGAAATTCATGATAAATCGTCGCATGTTATTACGATGTTATTGGAGACAGCCCAGTTTTGACTTTTAATATTTTAACATGAGATCTTTTCCAAAATGGATTCTTAGGCGCAGAACTGCTATTGTGTGCGTGAGTTGGCTCAATTTGATTTGCATGTAAAACCATATACAAACACAGTACTGTGCCTTTTTGAAGCAAATAAAAAACGATAGGCGGGAGAGCCAAAAATCCTCTCAGTCGACTATCTGTATAATTACTCATCTGTGGTTTTGGACAGCCGAGCGAACAACATCTTTTCAGTGATGTTTGGGAACCACCATCTACTATTTTTTTTAAGGAGTGTTATAAATTGTATTAAATATACAATTTTTTTGTATTCTTCGGAAACGCATATAAACCAGTGTGAGTTCCCAACAAAATACGGTTCATTTCTTTTTATTGTTCGGGAACACATATAAATTAGTGCGATTTCCCAACAAATTACAAAGCGTTGTTCTCATTTACAATTTATTTGTATTGTATTAAAAACTTATAAAACATAAATTTTCTTCAAATTCACCACGGATAATTGGTATGTGCCAAATGCTCAGTACCAGTGCACAGTACCTTTTATATGATTTTATATGATAGAACTGCTTATATGCTAGTAACCAAAAATTCCTAGATGGATTGGTGGCAGCATTTCATCTGTAATTCCTTTATATCACGTCCTAAACCAGATACATTACTAATAATCACAAGTTTAATTAATGATCTAAGCTCTTGATTTGAGTTTATACTTAGACCCGCGTTATAAAGTGCATTTTTTTAATGAAGTTGTTAAAGTTGGAATACTGAAAAAACTGAATTGAACGATTTTCCTCTAAATAAGTGATAATAAGTGACAATACAATTTTGTATTTTTTATCTTGTTTTTTTTTTGTGCACAAAATTAAATTTGTTCAAATTTCGATATCGGATGCATCCCTAATTAAAATGTATGATGTCTATTAATAATTATGCTATTTTTAAAATCGTTACGGTAGTTTGCGTATCCTGTTTATGTAAATAGTATACAAAATAGCCTTAAATCAAGAATCGATGAATTTCGCAAATCAATGAATCCCAAAAAAGTGATGGTTTTCCAATCTCACTTTCTTTGATTCGACTTCACACGCACTAAAAGAATTATGAGTAGCCTTATAATTTTTTTCTTTGTTTTTTTCCCAGAGGTTAGGCAGAAAATTTTAAATGAGACATAATGAGGACCAAACGCACGTACTAATAATAGTGTGAGATTGCTACATAGGTTTCGAAATACATAGGTAATATTCTTCTAGTAGATCTAATTTCCGCTTATATATTCGTTAGGCAGACAACCTCCCATCAGAAACTCCTGTTACATCTAATTGCGCTTGTTCAAATGGTTTTATCCGTTGAAATCGGCGCACTAGATTTGTTTCATTTAGAATTTCTAGCATTGTGATATTGCAACGACCATGAAGCCGTTGTTAGCGGGCAAATGATTTCATTTCGTCTTCGACGGTAGCCATACCTAACCCTCGGTGGACATCACTGTTTCAGATAAGCCATGTACAATTTACAATTCTTCTTAGCACTTTATTATAAGAAGTTTGTAAAATATGTAGGTTACTTGTTTTGGTACAACCCTAAATTTGTATACCAGAAGTCCAAACCGGTTTTAAAAATTACAGGTATAAAAGCAGCTTGTTTTGGGCTACATATAATATGGCCCCAAACCAAAAAATAAAAATGGCCCTAAAAATTTATATGAAATACATAAGGAATTATGACCCACAGATGGCATTTCCTATGAAATTTATAAAACATACTTTAAAATACATTGATTAAATACATATGTTGTTGTACATTTTTTTTCGTATTCTATAGAGATTTTCGATGAAAACAAATTGTTAAAAAACACCCACAAAGGCGAACAACTTTCTAAAACCCCTCATCTCTTAAACTACAGCTTTTTAACTTTTTTTTAGTGGGCGTATTTAAAAAACATTAACACAACCATTTTAGGACAATTGGAGTACATGTTCCAAGTTTCAGCTGCCTATCTCAAATTTAAAGGCCTCAAAAGTTGATACGAAAGGACGGAAGGACGGACGCACTTATTTCGTATTAGGTTTCGATCCTGATCATAAATACATTTTTGTAAATTGGGGCCATTTTTCATATGAGGAAATATGTACTTCGTTTTGTTTGTGGCCATTTTTCGTTCCTTTAGATTTTAAGAAAATATCAAAACTTTTGGAAAATAAATGAAAAATGGGACGAAATCAGAAATTGGAATTGGACCCACAAATTCTATTAATTTTGTAAAATGAAAGATGACCCTAAACAAAATTAAAACAGTGCCAACAATGGTATATATGTGTGGTTTTAATTAAGCGCGAACTTCCCATACTCATAATAAGCTTCGAGAAATTCGAAAACTTAGAAAATACATAAAATTAATTGTATACTTAATATAGTTGTAAGAATTGGACCTACGCACAAAAGTAGAAGGTAGTAAACGTAAACGTTGTCATGGCTATAACCATACTGAAGTATACTGTCAGAACGAACCGCGTTGCTTTAAATGCACGAGTAAGCACTTATCGGTGCGCTCTAAAAAAAAGAGGATTTGCCGACTTGCATTAGTTGCAACGGAAGACACTGGCAAACTATCCCGCATTTGAAGTAGCTAATGTTTTTACCGATCGAAACCGGATCCAGAGATATATTTAAAAAGAGAAAACGGAAAACCCGCTAAAGAAAGGAAAACAAGACTAAAGCTATGTCTAAACCGCAGCAGACGAGAGAACGAAAAATTAAAGTGGAATAATTGAGTTTATTAAAATGCAAATAAGCACAGTTAGCGTTAAAATTAAACGCATTACATATAACTTTACGTCTATTGTTATTGTCTATTATTGCAAAGTTAGAAAAAAATTAATTTAGAAGCATATTTGACTCACTTGGACAGTATTTGTAATTGTCGGAGATTCCAACGCAATACACACCTTCTGCGGCTCCAGATGTATTTCACCAAAAGGTCGAATTCTTTTTGAAGCCGGTATGCAGTCTGGAGTCGACTTTTACTCGTCTGGCAAATCGGCGTATAAGCCTTCGGATATGGCAAAAACACCAAACCTCATAGACTCTTTATCGCAAAAGGAGTATCGAAAAACTTAGTTAAAATTGAAGAAAGTTTTTAACTCTCATCTGACGATTCGCCGGTCATTCTGATAATTACTAGCGGCGTATACGCGAAAAGGACGGTCCACCAAGACTGACTAGCAAAAAAACTAATTGAGACTCCTTTAGAAAATACTGCATGAATAAAATCGACCTGACGGTATCCCTTCAAACACCATAAGAACTCGAAGACGAAGTACTGAACTTTGCGAGCAATACTCTACATTAAATGACTGTAACCTCAAATAGCGAATTAAAATATCCCCGCGAAATTACTGACATAGTAAAGGAAAAACGAAGAGCACATAAAAGATGGCAGCAATCTCGTGGTCCGCAGAATAAAATAATTTTAAATAATATTTCCAGCAAACTTAAAAAAGAGATTCGGGGCTTTAGAAATCGTTAAATCCCTAGGTATCTCGACAGCATAGCGGCGGATAAAACTTACAACTATTCGCTTTGGAGAGCTAAAGATGCAAGCGCCACAAATACGGGAAAAAATGGGGAATGGGCGAAAGGGAACAAGGAAAAAGCTGAAATATTTGCCGAACACCTTGAAGAGATGTTTAAACCATTTGAGGGTGAAGCGTTAGTTAAAGATGCTATTCCAACCGCGGTATCAAATAAGACAAGTATCGTTAGTCAAACTCTGTCATGAAACACGAAAAATTAAACTATGTACACAAGGCTCCTGGATATGAATTAATTACGGGACAGTTTCTTAAAGAGTTGCCAAGAAAAGCACTAATAAAGTTTGTTTATCTCATAAACGCTTCGATAAGGCATTTGTACGTCCCCCGACAGTGGAAGATAGCTGAGGTAACAATGGTTCCTAAGCCAGGAAAACCTCCAAATGATAAAAAGTCCTATAGACAAATATCGCTTTTACCAATTATGTCGAAGATATTTGAAAAACTCATATACAGAATAACCAACGAAAGTGAAAAAGCGCTAGAGGAGAAACAGAAAATTCTAGCTTTTTCTTGATGTCTCTAAGGCCTTTGATAAGGATGCTCCCAAATAATTTTTTTGAGATCCTAAGCTCTTATTTAGCGGACAGACACTTTCATGTTAAACAAACATATAGAAAGCCTACAGTCCGCTTAGGGCGAACAGTAGGATACCCTATCCATTTCCCTATATGCCCCAAAGAAAAAAGCATTAAGAAGATGATGGATAGCATTTTATTTCATTCTATTAAATTAAAAAAAAATTTTTTTTTGAAAAAACGCCCCCAAAAAGTGGGCGTGGCCAAAAACTTTGTATGGGCGATATATTGGAAAATATTTTGGCTAAATATCTTGTTAAACATTTTTTTTCGGTTTCTGTGAAAATTTTCGAAGCAAACTCTATCTAAGATTAAAACTCTATCTCTCTAACTTTAGCTTTAAAACTGTTTTTTCTAAATTGTGGGCGTATTCGAAATGCGAATGACGCATTTGGCGAATGACACGCGTGATGTTTTCCTCCATGGCCTGAATCGAAGCGGGTTTGTCGGCATAAGCTTTTGACTTTACATATCCCCACAGGAAAAAGTCTAACGGTGTGATATCACATGATCTTGGTGGCCAATCGACCGGCCCAAAACGTGAAATTATGTGCTCACCGAAATGTTCTCTCAATAAGTCCATTGATTGATGCGATGTGTGGGAGTGGAGCCGTCTTGCTGAAACCAAATGTCGCCGAGATCACGAGCTTCAATTTCAGGCATCAAATAGTCGGTTATCATGGCACGATAACGGTCGCCATTGACGGTTACGTTCGCACCGGCATAATTTTTAAAGTGGCAGTTCTTCAATCGCTTCAGGTTGCTCTTCGCCCCAAATGCGGCAATTTTGTTTGTTTACATACCCATTGAGCCAGAAATGGGCCTCATCGCTAAACAAAATTTGCCTCGAAAACGTCGGATCTTCTTGGAACTTTTCAAGAGCCCATAGAGCGAAGCGATGTCGCTTGGGAAGGTCGAACGGCTTCAGTTGTTGCACAAGCTGTATTTTGTACGCTTTCAATTTAAGATCTTGACGTAAAATGCGCCAAGTCGTTCCATACGTCAGACCGAGTTGCTGCGAACGGCGCCGAATCGACTCTCTACGGTCTTCGTGTACACTCTCAGCTACGGCCGCTATATTTTCTTCACAGCGTGCTGGACGTGGTCTATTCGGTCGAATATTATCCAATAATGAATGCTGGGTCTCAAAATGGGTGAAGTGCACGAAACACATTCCTCACAGAACGTGAATTTTCGTAATAAAGTTGAACAATTTGTAAACGTTGTTCACGCGTAAGTCTTTCCATTATGAAATGCCAAACAATACTAAACAAAAATAACATGACAGCATGACACGACTCACACGTGATCTGTCAAAAAAGGCTATTGAAAAAAGTATCTCTACTTGGATCACCCGTTAAATATATATTCTTTTATGGGTCTACGACGAATATTAAGGGGTGTTACAAACTATGTGTCAAAATTAATATACCCTTAGGATAGGGTATAAACAACATCGGGGCCAGAACGCTTCCTTGTGGAACTCTTGCCACGATTTTTTTGGATTCAGAGTATTCGTTTCATTAAAAAAAAGTAGGGATTACAGGAAAGTATGAGATACGAGTAATCGGTGTATTCATGGATATTTTCTGTACATATTCAAGGTGAACAGTGTATTCAAACGTATTCGAATCAACTCACACGTATTAATCACGTGCACTCAACGTGAAGTCAGTGTATTTTAAGTGTAGTCACGTATTCCCATATTAATTTTTATTGAGATTAAGATTAATCTACCCTTAATCTACTTTAAATCTTAAGATTTACTGTAAACATTTTAATCTGCTAAACGCAAGATTAAAAAATAATCGGGAAAGAAACTAGGTTTGCATGTAAGAATGTGTTTGTGAACACACATTCAATACCAATTTACCATTCCCATACCATTTGACAACCAGATATTGGACAGTTTGTGCGCAAATTTGAGAGCCAGAAAGCGGGTTGAGAGAAATCCTCTATCTTAATCTCCTTTTTGTTCGGTGGAAACGTGTAGAGATTTCTGGTTAATCTTTTGCCTTTAATTTAATCCATCAAGTTTGACTGACGATTTATAAATGATCTTCTGGATTAACTTTGTAAATAGCTTTCCCGCATACCCGAAATAACTGGTTAAAAATTAAGATTTCAATAAACGTGTATTTAAATTTTATCCACTTGTATTGAAATGTGTTCGTACGTATTCAATTTACGAGTCTCCTATGTATTTATTTCTAACGGGTGATTTTTGAAGAGTTAAGTTTTTCAGGTTGGCACCACTGAAAAGTTTTCAGTATATTCTGCCAATTAATCATGGAAAGACTTACAAACGAGCAACGATTGCAAATTATTGAAATTTAATATCAAAATTCGTACTCTGTGAAAATCCGTTATTTTATCGAAAAATTGTGTTCAGGGATGCGGCTCATTTCTGGCTCAACGTATACGTAAATAAGCACTCGAAATGGCCCTGTGAGTTGGCCGCCAAGATCATGCGATTTAACGCCTCTTGATTGTTTCTTGTGGGATTATGTAAAGTCGTTAGTCTATGTGGACAAGCCGAACACGGTTGAAGTCCTGTAAGGCTGAACATAACACGCGTAATTCGTGGAATACAGGCCGAAATGCTCGAAAAAGTGACGCAAAATTGGACTTTCCGAATGGACCATTGGAAACGGAGCCGCGGACAACATTTACAAGATGTTGTCTTTAAATCGTAAATGGCAGAGGCCGATTTATCGATAACAATAAATATTTTGAATATTTGGTGTAAATTTGAGTGCTTTATTTGATTTTAAAAAAAACTACGACACCTATTTTAAAGTTGACGAAAGCTTCGATCTCTCCTCTGACCACTCGCCAGTCATTCTGACTATTGGCGGCGGCCTACGCGAAAAGGCCGCAAATCCATTTTTTTTTTGGTCTTGTCGGAGGTTCCTTCTAAAAGAGGCAGACTTTTTGAAAATGTCCGGGCGCAGTAGTTTGTTCTGTCTACATCCACCGCAATCGCGCCACCGAATCTTGTGTTCACGACAAACCCAAGCATCAATGAAAGACATGACTAAAGATGTAGGCAGATCCAACGGCCATCCATACTAACTAGTTTAACAACTAACTGAGACTATAAACTCCGCTTCTTTCGCTAGTAGCATGCCGGTCTCAAGTCCGGATAAAGGAGAAGGAGTTTGAGGCACGAATCCACTACAAAATAACCGTTAGTGATCAAATCAAATGAAATGGGATAGGTCGGTGGATGTCTCACAAACGGAAGCAGACCTGACCCTTTCATCAGGTAATCCCTCTTCTTCTGCTGAACTAAAAACCAATAAGAAGCGACCCAAGCTCATTAAGAGATGTAACCCTCTTCACGCACCAGTGTTTGCACACGCACTGTGTCCAAATGATGGCGGTTGATGGACGGAAACTGGTTGCAGTAGAGTAATTCTCGAGGAAGTGCACCTGCCCTGGTAATGGATGATGCTGGTGCTGTGACCAATACTGGGTGCAGCACTAGTGGACATAACTTTCTCGACGCGGACGGCTCTGATAGTAGTTGTGCGTCTAAAAGACCACGCGTTGAACGCAACACAACTAAGGCGAGAGTTAAGAAGCGATCCCACAAGGATGCTACTGTCTCCTCTTTAGCAGTTCGGATTGGGAAAGCGGGCAAAGATAATAGCATGAGTGATGGATAGTCTGAACACTTTAAAACTCATCTTTTGGAGCTGGCTCTTGCAACAAATGCTTGTTTTCAGGTGGAGGGCTATGTGTTAAATTTCAATAATAGTGCTAATAGAGGAAGTAACCCAGAGTATACACCCATCTTGTGTACTCAAACAACATACAGCACTGCAAGGCTGCTACAGCCCTTTTAAGTAGCAGGCTTGTGGAGCGTAAAACAAACCGGTTCATACAAGAACTAAGGGTGTGGAAAAATCGCATCTGTGGTCTTGGTTGTTTGAGTGATTCATACCACGTTCTGTATGGTGAGCAATCCGGAAGACCTAGGACTTGTTTTATTGTATCGAAACTGATTTGGTAGCTGTTTCTATAACTTACCATGCAAGGGATAATTGGGAAACCTTTGTCATTGCATCGGCTTTTTTCCCCTATGGTTTTTAAGAGGTGGTCTTCTACGCTGGCAAAACCACTGCGTAAGCTTTTCTATCTGTCCTATTCTTCAGGGCTCTTTCCGAGAAGATGGAAAACAGCATTTGTCCAGCCCGTCCCAAAAAAAGCGAATCTTCTTTTCCCTCCTCTTACCGACCAATTGCACTTACGTCCCTTCTTTCCAAGGTCATGGAAACGCTGATAAATCGTCGGCTTATGAAATATCTCGAATCCCGAAAACTTCTTAATGACCGGCAGTACGGTTTTCGCAGCAACAGGTCCACTGGTGGTTTGATGACTTATCTAACCGAAAAGTGGAACCAATCTATTCACGTTGCGCTTGATATTTCAAAGGCATTTGACAGAGTTTGGCATCAAGCTCTTTTGTCGAAAATGCGTGCTTTTGAAATCAATAAAACCTTTATTCAATGGATTGGAAATTACCTTTCGGTCCGTTCAATTCAAGTTGTTTTGGACGGTTTCAAATCTACAACTTACCAAATAAATGCTGGTGTCCCCCAAGGCTGCGTTTTGTCTCCGACTCTCTTTTTCATTTTTATAAATGATTTACTCTCTGTTACTTCTAATCCTATGCATTCCTTCGCTACTCTCAGCTTTACATATTCGTTTCCTGGGCAACGCCTCTCATCTTCGGGCGTTGAACTGGAACGGCAACGAATGTTAAGCTCGTTAAATTCCGATCTTGACAGCGAAACCCCAATATTCTGCAATTAGCCATGAATGGCATTTAAATCGCGCTTTTCATCCTCGGTATGTGCGTTAATGACAACTATCGTTGGAATGTATATTCGACTGCGAAATGTCTAGGCATTCTGAAGCGATGCAATAAATAGTTTAACCTACCCTGATCACGCTGAAATTTATAAGGCGTTTATTTTCCCAAAACAAAACCGGTGCACCAATTACATATTTGGAGATACTTGACAGAATTCAAATAAAACTTATATATTGCGAAATCTCTTGACCCTCTTAGTTAATGTCGTCTGTCTGTCGTTATTGTATCGATACTTCCATCGTAAGTGCTCGAACGAAATAGACACCTGCATTCCTCCCCTTCAAAACTTCAACTGTAATACCGCCATGCCAGGAATGCTCATCGGTTCACCCTAAAGCCTGTATTCGGACGTACTGTGAAATATAAGGTTTCATTCCTTTGGCGCACAACACGAATGTGGAATGTTCTACCTCATTCTGTTTTTCCTGACCACTATAGCTTACAAACTTTAAAACGTGCATCGGTTTCTCATCCTTTCGTCTGATTTCCTTAATGTCTGTGCTGTGTTCTTATTAACATTATAAGGGTGCCAATGCCAACAATCCCTTTTGCATGTAGAAATTATAAAAAAAAATTAATTGGTCTGCTTGGTCGATATGCCGAATTCAGCATGCAACGAATTGACAGTCGAACGTTGACTTCCAACTAACCCCTTTGGTACATTGTCGAATACGATAGTTGTCACGAAAGATTCAATTTCTCACTAGGACCCTTACTAACTCTTTTAAAAAACCCTGCCCAATTAGCCGTCCACCCAAAAAAACACATGCGGCTTAGTGGACTAGGGAACTTCGGCTTCTTAGGACTAACACCAGGAAACTTTTTAATAGAGCTAAACAGATGAAACCCGACGAAAACTGAGGAGATTACGGCAGCAGTTTCAGCGATTTTAAAAAGAAAACAAGAGCAGCCAAAAAAACTCCTGGGCAAACTACTGTTCTGGCATTGAATCCACCACAGGCTAGACTCAGGAAAGTCCTGACCAAAACACTTAACTAGCAAAAACAGAAGTAAAAGTGCTACTAAATACTTGCAACCGTACAAGTCGGCGGAATCGGATGGTATTATACCTGATATGGACATGGATTCAACAACCTGAATACGGGACCTATAACTTCTTCACTCAAGGAGCTAGATTCGTCACAGTATCTTACAAACTGGAATAAGACAATGCTTACCAGCAGTCATAAACGTCAGTCTTTTATTAAGAAAAACACAAATCGTGGAATACTGCAAAGTGAAGTTCTCTTTCTTACTCTCGATAAATAAAATTCTTTAATCCCTTGTCAGCAGAGGTAGTAAGATAGTCGCTATAGACGGTAGACGTAGTTGTGCTAGTAACTGCTAAGTACATTTTCACCATAAGTGACATTATAGAATCTGCGTTATAAGAACTATCAATATGGACGGAAAACCACGAACTCATTCTGTTCACCAGGAAATATAAGGTCCAGAAATGGGTCCCACCGAAGCTTAAAGGTTTCCGACTCAAGCTTTCATCGACGCGAAGTACCTGGGGTGGTATTTTTCAAATTAAATTGAAAACGGAATACCAAATGAAGAAAGAACTTAATACCTTTTACGCATGCGGGAAAAAAATGGGGCTTACAACCGAACACTTTGTACACCGCGGTCGTGAAACTCATTCTAACCTACGGCTCAATTGTCTGGTGGGGGGCATTTAATACCAAATTTAATCTTAAGAACCTAAATAAAATGCAAGGAATAGCTTGTCTGTTCACCTGTATAACAGGTTCAATTAAATCCACACCGCAACTAGGCATGCAAACGGTTGAGCAACGTGATGAGGATACACAACAATCTTTCCGGATGTCTGTTGACAACACGCACTGACGATACCATCGCGTGCAATACAATCTTCACCAAGCTAAAGGAGAAATTTGGACTGGAGCTTGTGGAGGAAGAACATTTTCCGAAACCAAATGTCATCACGGGTTTCTTTCCACAAAGTAACGGAGTAGCAAGGGAGCTAGAAGATGCTCAAGCGGAACAAAGGACTAAACACCACAACCTGGAAAGTCCTGCAAAAAACCGACGAGCGAGACATAGCTCATATGGTCATTGCCATAAACGAAAGCTCCATGATACAGTTTTCAGAACTTGAGGGTATTGTGTCCTATAAAGAAAGACGTTCACCCTGAAATTAGAAAGGTGGAATTAATAATAAACGTACCCGCCCAGAACCAGCACTGCCAAAGAAATAACCATGTTCCGAAAGAAACATCGATCTCGGATTAATGCAGGAGCCATGGGCAACTAATGTTAAGATATTTGGTTAAAACAGTAAAACCAAAGAGCTTATCTTCGCCCGAGAAAATTTTAGACCCAGAGCAGCTCTTTTTGTTCGGCTGCGATGCCAAAACAGACAATAATGTTTGGGGCAGTCGAGATATAAATAAATAAGGTTAGTCTTTATTAGTATACCTCTATAACAATAACCTAGTTATACTAAACAAGGGCAACAGGACCACCTTTAGGGACTCGATAAAGGAAGAAGTCTTAGACCTCACCCTATCAACTCCGTTTTTACAAAACATTTTTGTAGACTGGCATGTGTCCGGTGTGGCGTCTCAATCGGATCAACTGCACATAAACTGAGATGCAACATAAAACACGCGCCGGTTCGATACGAGAAAAAACTGCTTCCAGAAAAACCAGCACGAATAAGTGATGCGGAAGATGAACAATGTCAGATAAATAACATTATTGTCTCATCCTTTAAGAGTAGCTGCAAGGTAAAGGGCACTGTGGTAAAGAGGTGCGTACAATGGTGGAATGAAACCAAGAAAGCACTCCCAAAAAAGTCAATTTGAATCCGAATAAGGTAAAATTAGCGATTAACTCGTTAAAACCTTCATACTACCAACCATTATTGCCTTATTTAGGATCAGTTGGAATTGGGAATACATACCACAAACCTGGACGGATGTAAACGTCGTTTTTATTCCAAAACCAGGCAAAATCAACGAACTACCTAAATCAAATAGACCTACAAGTTTGATGTCTTTCTTCATCAAATCGATGGAGAGAATAATAGACGTTCACTTCAGAGATTGCTTAATTAATAATAGGGTGATTTTTCTAGGGTAGTTTTTTTTAAAATCGATTTTTTTTATTGTAATCGATAATTTACGTTTTAAAGACAACTTCATGTAAATGTTGTCCGCGGCAAATGGTCCATTCGGAAGGTCCAATTTTGCGTCACTTTTTCAAGCATGCCACACATGCCTGTACTCCACGAATTACGCGTGTTATGTTATCCTGTAAGGCTTCAATCGTGTTCGGCTTGTCCACATAGACTAATGACTAAACATAACCCCACAAAAAATAATCAAGAGGCGTTAAATCGCATGATCCTGGCGGCCAACTCACAGTGCCATTTCGAGAGATAAGCTGCTCACCAAATTCATCCTTAACATTTCCATTGTTTCACGAGCTATGTGGCACCGTCTTGTTGAAACCACATGTCAACCAAGTTTAACTCAGCCAACTGAAGCAAAAAAAACCGCGTATCATGGCTCGATATCGTTCGCCGTTGACGGTAACGTTTCTTCCACGGTCGTCTTTGAAAAAAATGGACCGATGATGCGACCACACCGAACTGTCGTTTTTTCGGGATGCATCGGTATTTCTTGTATGGCATGTGGCTGGTCATCACTCCAGATGCGACAGTTTTGCTTATTTACGTATCCGTTGAGCCAGAAATGAGCCTCATCACTGAACACAATTTTTCGATAAAACAGCGGATTTTCATGGAGCTACTCTAAGGCCCATTCACCAAAAATTAGACGTTGTGGTAGGTCATTCGGCTTCAATTCTTGCACAAGTTGAATTTTATAGGCTTTCAAACTCGAATCGACACGTACAATTTTCCTTGTGGTTGAGTAACAAATGCCCAATTGCTAAGAACGGCGACGAATTGACATTTCACGATCCTCATTAACATTGGACGCTACGACTGCAATATTCTCTTCGGTACGCACTGTTCGCATGCGAGTCGGTGGTTTAATGTCCAACAAAATAAATGTGGTGATAACAGCACGAATTGTTGAGTCAGCAGGTCGATTATGACAACCATAATATGGTCGTAACAAACGGTGCACATTTTTCACAGAGCACGAATTTTGATGATAAATTTCAATAATTTGCAATCGTCGCTCGTTTGTAAGTCTTTCCATGATTAAATGGCATAGTATGCTGAAAACTTTTCACTTTGACAGATAACGGTTGGACGCCATTACTAACCAGTGATGCCAACCTGAAAAACTTAACTCTTAAAAAATCACCCGTGAGAATTTCTCCGCGCCCCCAACAATACGCTTATCAGAAAGGCAAATTTACTGAAGGATCACGTAACCGACGTGAAAGGTAGGAGTTCTCTCACCACTACTACGGTTTTTGGTAATAGATAACTTAATCCAAAATCTTTAGTTAAGTATGTTTATTTAGCAGAACTCTGCTATTTGAATTCAATTTTACAATTCAATTTAAAATGTATATACATTTATGTATCTATTAGTTTGTATGCAAATATTTCCATTTTATAAACTCTGTACATATCTTTCAAATGTTGTTAAATTTGTTTCATTTTTTGCACATTGCGGAAGTTTTTATAAATAACCTATATACTTTATACAAAATACAATTTTGAGTAATATTCCCAATATAATTTATTAATTATATGACGTCATCTCTAGATTGAGATGATATGGCTGGTATTCCCTCACAAATCTGAAATATTTACTTAGGTATTTAGGAAAATATGGATCCATTTTATCAGATGACTCTAAAACGCTTCGGCACGACTGGAACATCAACTTCTCTTATTCCGAAGATAAGAACACCTTGTAAATAGGGAAAAAGTACGGTTGGCAATCCAGTCCTTTAAGCCGTACAAATCTCCCGGCTCAGATGGTATTCTACCGATTTACCAGAAGTAGTAATCCAACATATAATGGAAATTTTTAAACATTGTCTATTGTTTTTATAAAGCTGGAAAACAGGGACATATAAAGCAAAAGATGTCAGACCAATAAGTCTGACATGATTCATACTGAAAACCCGTTTACTGGATATTCATATTAGGGAAAAATATAACAATAGTTTCTTGACGGAGTCATACATGAGGGGCAAATCTGTTGAAACCGCCCTACATGAGGTGGAGGGAAAAATAGAGAAAAATTCACATTTCTGTGAGTTTGGGATGGCGGCCTTTCTTGACATAAATAGAAGGAGCCTTCAATAGCGTGGAGGGCAGCGCCATTGGAAGCGCTCTAGTGGACGCAAACATTAAAAAGGGCATTACAAATAGGGTTTGCTACATGCTTGAAAGTAGGCAAATAAACTGTTCCATTGGTCAAAGCTCAGTCAGAGTGTCTGTCATAGTCATATCACCATTTTTTTGGGTTCTGGTTATAAATAACGTCCTCAAAAAACTTAGGACAATGGGTATTAGTGCCACGGCATATGCAGATGACGTGGTCATAATAATGCAGGGAAAATATTTAAACACAGTGAACAGTGGGAAAAACTTAGGGCTTAAGACCTACTATGATGCACTGGCTGTACACAGTGGTGGTGAGGCCCATACTGACATATGGCGCACTAGTATGGTGGAAAGCTAACACCGCTTACATATCAGAAAACTGGCTGGCAACAGTGCAGTGAAATATATTCGGACATAGTACGGTCCTTTCGGAGCTACTGCCAGGAAATCCAATCATAACAGATGAAATCTTAGTTGACTTCGACATTCCGTATGATGTAATATGCACAGAAAGGGAGGTTTGGCTAAGAGCTAAAGTTATCAAATCAAAAGAAATTGCAATTTTTACAGATAGCTCGAAACGACAGAGGGAACAGGGTCTGGGATCTTCTCAAAAGATCCAGAACTAAGAGTGTATAAAACTACCGGGAACAAAAAGCGTCTTTCAATCAAAGGATCCAGCTGTCCTCAAATGCAGATGAGATCGATATCCGGAAGAAATATTGCTATCCGCATTTAAGGCAGGTCGCAATTAAGGCAACATAATCAACTAATAACAATTCTGATATAGTCAGGAACTATCGCACAATGCTCAAGACATTATGCAATCAGAAACGAGTGAGACTGTGCTAGGTGCCAGGACACTGCGGCATTGAAGGCAATGAGCATGTGGAAAAGATTGCAAGAATAGGAGGGGTACTCAATAGTGTTGAGGTTGCTGACATAAAACCTCCCCTTTGCATAATTAAGGATTGAAATAATCCTAAGGACTACCAACCTAAGGTGGTCAAGTCTTGGAGGACACACGGAGTCAAAAGCTCTATGGCCACTTCTCGACTGTAAGAGTTGTAGAAAGTTTATAAAACTTAGCAGGGATAAGCTAACAATACTAATAGGAATACTGACAAGGCATTTCCTCTTGCGAAAACATGCAAAGAGACTCGGACTGTCAGACACAGACATCTGCAGATACTGTGGTGATCTACAGGCTGTTGAGGATATACCGCACATATTGTGTGAATGCGGGGCAATCTCATGTAGTCGTAGAAAATTCGTAGGGAAATACTTCTTTGAAGCGTTGGATGAAATAGGCGGTACAAACTTCAAAGGCCTTCTTGGCTTTTGTAGGGTAATTGGTTACTTCAAAATGGAAAGTGTGGAAAATTCAGCCGGTTCCCCAGGTATCGCGATGGCCCTAATTCGGTGCCTAGTTTTGTGTGATGAATTTTGTATTAACCTAACCTAATCAGACCTGTTCAAAATAATAGGGAAAACGAAAAATCGAAGGATTTGTGAGGATTGTAGTAAATATTTGAAACCTAATTGCTAAATATCAGTATGCGTTAATTAAAACACATAATTTTGAATATATATCACTTAATTCTTTTTTATTTTTTCATTATGTGACTGGAATGACTGCAAATTATATTGTTCAAAATAATAGGGAAATTAAAAGTAAATATTGTTTTTTTTTTAAGTAATAAAATGAGATTAAATATTTACATGAGGGTTTTAGTATCTTTGAAATAGAACATAAATGCTAAAAGATTAATGTCCGGAATGACCACCTTTGTTCTTAAGAACATTTATTCGACCAGGCATGGAGTCTATGAGTTTTTGGCACTTACTCACAGGAATGGCCTTCCAATGACTTTCAATTGCAGCCCACAGTTGTTTTCTGTTTTGAAATGTCTGTGTTGCCAATGACTTCTTCAGTTCCGCCCACAAATTCTCAATGGGATTGAGATCGGCCAATTTCGATGAGTGCTTGGGATCATTGTCCTGTTGGAAGTGTCATCTTAACGGCATATTCTCCTCAGCATACGGTAACATCACATCCTTTAAAATATCGCGATAAATTTCTTTGTTCATCATGTCCTTTATTTGAAAAATGGGCCCAACACCAAACCAAGAAAAACAACCCCACACCATAACGTTCCCGCCTCCATGTTTTACGGTTTTTTTTTTGTAAACCGGAAGTGGAACTCTTTTCCCCGAGACCGCCGAACATTTCTCCCGCTGTCAGAGCCAAATAAATTTACTTTAGTTTCATCACTCCAAAGAATGTTACGAAACATCTCTTTGTGCTTCCTCCACAACGACGTGGACGCCGTTGCCGATATGATTAAAAAAATAATCAAAACAAATCGGAGCCTCGGGGGCAGCAGCATTTATTTGGTGAGTTGCAGAATTGAAACCGTCAAAAACAACTTGTAAACCGTCAAAAACAACCTGTATTGAACGGTCCGAAAAGGAAATTATAAACCTTTGAAAAATGGTATCATCTAATCCAATCCATTACTTCGCTGATGACAGTACCCTTAGCTTCGCATATTCGTTCTGAGATTCGCGTCCCTCATCTTTAAACGTGGAACTGGAACGGCAATGTATGTTAAGCTCATTAAATTCTGACGTTGACAGCACTCTTAAGTGGGGTAAAACCAATAGAGTAGAATTTAATGCTTTCAAAACACAATGCTGTCTACTGTCATTAAAGGGAAACCATAATACTTTGCCATTATCCATGGATGGCAAAATTGCTCTGCCATTATCTATGAATGTGAAAATTGCTGAAAACGAAAGGCTTTCTATCCTCGGTATGTGCGTTAATGTCAAAATTCGTTGGAATGACGACATATTCCACGTCGCCAAGAACGCTGCGAAATGTCTCTGCTTCCTCAAGCGATGCAAGAAATATTTCACCCCTACTGATCTGGCTAGAATTTGTAAAGCGTTTATTCGCACAAAACTGGTCTACAACGCTCATATTAGGTCAGGTGCACCAAGGTGTGTTACACTTTTGTTTACGGTACGGTTCACCTTTTGGTCTCTTTAGAATAAAACACGAAAATCACTGCGAATTAGGCGAATAAATTGCAAATTTTGTCAGCAGTGCACTAAGTTTCACGTCAAGTGCAAGTGTGCCTGTTTTTTCTTATTTCTGAATCGGGAGTTCAATGCGCGGGAATTTCCGGTAGAATTTTTCATCTCGCGGCGACATGTAGTGGTTTGGATCCTTATTGTAGTGATACGCTTAACACAAATAAAACGACAAAATTCATATGTGATGACTGTGTGACTTATATACATAACGTTGATTTCGCTCTTAAAGACGTTAATGAAGTTATAAAGAAAAACAGTCCGCAATTAAGAGAGTATAAAAGCTGATGATTACAATGAGAGCTTTAAAAAGAAAAGGCATAATGAAAAAATATGTGAGGATATGAAAAAATAGCAAGTGATAATCTTATAGTAATGGAAAATGTAAAAGAAATTCAAAAAGATCTAGTAAAGAAAATTAAAATGAGTGAGGTAAATGAAATAGATAAGCTTATTGAAAAGAACAATATAGAAGCAATATTACCTAACGAGCAGAAGATTAATAGTGAAAAGGATCAAGTGTTACGTGAATTAAAGAAAGTTCGATTGAGTGAAATTAAACCCTTCTATGCGGAATCTTTAAAATCTGATCAATCAGTTGTTGTGAGGCCAAAAATAAATCAAAATAATTACAAAACAAAAGAAGAAATTAAAGAGAGCATTCACTCGGCACAATTGTCGGTAAAAGTAAAAAGTGTTATTAAGAAAAGGGATGGTGTTGTGGTTATAAATTGTAAGGACAATGAGTTAAAAAAATTAATGGAGAAGGAATTAAATGAAAAACTGGGTGCTAATTATGAAGTTAAAACACGAAACACACGTTGCGAAACCCACAAGTTATAGTGTGTGGAATAAACGCGGAGTGGGAATAAGAATCACTAGAAAAGGCCATTTCGAATCAAAACAAAATCGGATTTGTTAAGTGTTAAAAGTTTTTAGCATGGTAAAAAATAATTTTCAAAGTTTTAAAGCAATACTCCGATCATAAGGTCATCTTAGAGAGAGGAAAAGTTAACATTGGTTGGAATCGTTGTTATGTCTTTGACCATGTTTCAGTTAAGCGTTGTTTTAATTGCTGGGGCTTCAACCACGAGGCAAAAAACTGCGCCAACAAACTTGTGCTAAGTGTGGAGAAACCCATGAAGCTAAGAGCTGTGATAAATGAATTACCTATATAATATACCTAATAAAAACTTAGGTTTAGATCTCGACGTAAATCATGGCTGTAGAAGCCATTTATGTGAAGTATTTAAGAAAAAAATGTAATTACAAAAGAACAGAATTTCCTATTAGCCGTTAATACCACCAGAAATAGTTTACAAATAGAACATTTGTAGCCTAATAAATAATTTCGTCGAGTTACAAAGCTTAGTGGATGTTAAAGATAGAGAAGACTTTCGGAAACCCATGTTACTAAAGATATAGATGATAGTGAGATATTTATTAAAAATTATAGTCTTCTAAGATGTGATAGTGAATCTAGTCATACTGGCGGTGTTGTTATGTACATAAAAACGTTTATTCAAGTTTCAGAATTGAATAAGTTTGCTAAATCCAAAGAAATCCAAATGAAATTTTAATTCAAATAATATGTGAATTGTGTACATGAGAAAGAGATTCAGAGGAGAAATTACCTTAATTAAGTTATTTTTCTATTTATTTAACGACGAGATTATGATCAGGATTACAGGGATCATAACCCTCCCACTTCACTGAATTCCTACTGGACCGCCTGTGGGGTTCGCCGGTTCGACCTCAACAGATATCTGCAGGCTTTTCGATTTTGGATCACTTCATCATTGAGGCCAATCAAATGCTGGCGTTTCTGCATTTGTGTGAATCAGGAGTTTTTAGGCCTGCCTCTCCTACGCGATTGTAAGAGAACGTTGATTGCCATTGACATTTTGTTTTGTATTATATTGTATTTTATCTAATGTAAATTATACCTAATAGCTACTTAATGCTAAATAAATTTCAATCAATCACAAACAAAAAATATTTGGAGCTACTTGATAGAACTCAAAAAAGCGCGAGAAAACTTGTTGGCAATCGAGATGTCGCCAAGTCCTTTGACGCTTTTAGTCGCTTGGCGCTCTTAGTCACCGTCGCAATCTCTCCTGCCTGTCATTGTTTTATCGTTACTTCCATCATAAGTGCTCTAACGAAATAGCCAGTTGCATACTCGTCATGCTAGGAATGCACATCAGTTTACCCTCAAGCCTATATTCGGACGTACTGTGTTATATAAAGATTCCTTTCTTAACCGTACAATACAAATGTGGAATGCTCTACCAAGCTCTGTGTTTCCCCTCACATTACAGTTTATAGACATTTAAAACCCCAATGCTCGCACTGTGTTACTTCATTATAAGGGTATATCCCTTTAAATTACTTACTGATTAAGAAAAATTTAAGTACGACTTCAAAGAAAAGTTCAGAGCTGACTGAACTAGGAAAGTTATACCCATCTACGCAGATGGTCATGTCGACTGACTTATCAATGTAGTGTCTTTTAAGCTGAGATATATGCGATTAAGAAAACAGCACAGAATTTCATACAGATGGAACTACCAGAAATATAAATAACCATCCGTGTGGACAATCAAGCAGCACTTAAAGCACTCGGTTCGAACCTTGTAAACGCGAAATATGTAACAGTCTGCCTTTTGGCACTCAGGGCTATACGTCATCACTCAGTTCTACTCTTCTGGGTTCCCGGACACGTTGGGGTAGAAGAGAACGAAATAGCAAATGAACTGACCAGACACGGATCTGATCTGAAACCACTACTAGCGGACCGGATCGGTGTTACGGTCTTTCAACACCGCTATGAGTTTCATCTGATCTTATTTCATCACCTAGCTAAAGAACAGGAATCCTTAGCCATAACCAGAATCCTGCGGCCCAATATTGAAACAACAAGATCAAAATTCTTAGTGTCACTCTTAACAGTCAAAATCAAACGTAAAAATATATATACACGTAACCTAAGGCCTCTGCGCCAGTTTTTACTTTGGAATGTTTGCCAGACTTTCGCAAGAAGTGTAGCAGCGAATAATCCCTTGTTTTATCACTTTGTAGTTCAACGTACTTAACCACTAAGCCCTTCATCCAAAAAAATCTAAAAAATAATCTTTACTTTTCAAATATTTATGTTTATCATCACAATTATAAAAAAATACTTAAGTAGGCAGGTACTTTTTTTTAATTCGAATAAAAGAATTAATGTTTTCAGTACGTATCTTTTTGGTATAGTTGTTTTTCATTTTTAAAAACTCAAATTAGAGAATATAACAACATATAAAAGCGTACTCAATTTCAAAAATATATTGGGACTATGAATAAACCGTCTGCGTACGGTAATGAGAGAGTTTTTATGAAAACACACTCATTTTCACCCGTTTTTTTTTTTAAATTGTCAGGTAATGAGTAAATTCCATAAGGAGAGTGATCTACACTGCACTTCTTTTCAAAACTGTTGGATCTTACTTATTTATTTAATAAATCACATAATATAGTAACAATTTATGGTAAAATTATACTTTACAAATTTGTTTTTTTTTCGGTCCGCTGGAAGGAAAAATGTGCTTTTCGTCAGCAGTCGCCTATGGCAACAAAATGTGGGTGACAGGTACCGCTCACCCAACTTCGTTGCTCCGCTATTGGCTTTTCGTCAGGCACTTTCCACTGAACCTTGCCACTTTCGAACCTTTGGCGGCGTGCCACTCCCAAGCGGTAAGTTAACGGCAACATATTTTTGCAGATTTGAACTCAGTGCATGAAAAGCAAGAGCATATCAAAATTTAAGAGATTTTGGAGGTGGACAGTAAAGTAAAATCTATTCCAATGCATACTGACTTTTTAATCTAATCTAACCTAGGTAGACTTAGAAGTACTTATTTGAAAAGTGCACAACTTTTAATTCTTAAATCAAATAAAACCTACTTACTTTCCAAATCCAACTTCGCCGAATCCAAGTAAATCGTACTTGTTGAACATTTAATCTCTTAACATAGGTACGCATTTAATTATTTTTTGTTTAGAAAAATTAATATTTACCATTCCGACAATGTTACACTTTTCAACTGGGTGCATCTCTCTCTCTCTCTCTCTCCCTCCCTCCCTCTCTCTCTCTCTCTCTCTCTCTCTCTCTCTCTCTCTGCTGTAACAATTTTTATCTAAAAATGAAAGTACACACAATCTGGGTTCATAGGATTCCCTTTTGTGCGCATTATCAACACAAAAATGTAATAAAAAAGGAGAGAAGTGCAACAGAACTTTCATCCGGCATACACCCTCATAACAAAACCAGCAACACCCAGCATTCGCATTCAATAAAAAAAACTCAAATAATATTATTATTTCTTAAACCATAAACAAATTTTCCTTTCATGCTTTTCTACCTACACCCATAAAGAGAAATTGCACCCAAACAAACATAGATTCTGTGATCACTACTTCAGATTATCATCGTTAATGTTTTATAAATGTGAATAATTATTAATTGATATGAACAGATCGTTGGTGATTTTACCAACATGACGTGTATATGTTCTTTTCAAACAAATAAAAATTCATAATTTTCTTCAAAAATTAGACACTTTTTCGCTTCATTTTTCGCGTATGTATGTAAGCTCAAATAAATAAATTCCGACATAATTTTTCTCATGTGAATATAGGTACTTCATGGGAGACGTTTAATGAGGCTTTAAAATATAATTTTTGCTGTTCGTGTGAATGTGAAAATTACTTTATTATATATTATACAGAATAAGAAACCAAAACTACGGTATGCACTTACTTTTTGTTTAGTTTCAGGAAAAAAAAATCGAACACCAAATAACACGCCGAAAATTGTTTGCTTGGAGTGAAAATTTCTTTACAAAGAAAAAGAAACCAATGACCTTAAACACTCATTTCACCTTTTATTGCAATTTTTGTTCACTTATCACAAATAATTATTTTATTAATTTTGTTTAGTATCGTTGTTGGTATTTGTTCACTGAATTATTTTTACATGATTAGATCCACATATTTGCGCAAAACAAGTGACTAATTTTTTTAACAATATGAGCTACCCGCCGCCCCATATGACGCCATTTGTAAATTTCTTATTGGAAAAAAATTAGTAGTATGTCGGAACGAGATAGAAATGTGTAGTGAGCGGCGTTGCCGCTTTTTCAAAAATGTATTAAATGTATGCCAAAATTAATTTAAAGCCGACGTCTCGTGGCCTTTAAGGTGAGTAATGAGGTTACCTAGAATTTGAAGCAGTAATTACAAAAGACCTGCCCATTTTGTTCTTGGAACCACAATTTCATATTACGTTTCTGATATTTTAACAACTAAATTTATTTTGATATGGTTTCCTTCTCACTTAGTGAATTCAGGTATATTTTCCGGGTCAAGTTTTTGATATGACATACCTACGAAGTGGCTTTTATTTAATAGAATTATAAAATTTATACTAACATACTTAGTCTTTCTATAAAATAATTTAAAAAAAAGCAAGAAAGAAATGGAAGTAATAACAACAAGCAGATTAGTTTTATGAACACAGACAATTGATGCTTTCATATTTGAATATTTACTTGAAGAATTGAAAAATATATGACAAAATATAGAAGTTGAAAATTAACAATGAAAATTTAAAAACGTATCAAATCGATCGAAATGAAAAATAAAGGATCTATGCTTAAATGT
Source organism: Ferdinandea cuprea (assembly GCA_963576555.1). Taxonomy (NCBI): domain Eukaryota; kingdom Metazoa; phylum Arthropoda; class Insecta; order Diptera; family Syrphidae; genus Ferdinandea; species Ferdinandea cuprea. Next base: position 88,364,489 of record OY754958.1, on the reverse strand, counting down.
TTGCGCAGCAGCAAAAATGTATCCAAATTGATACAATTGTCTCTATGTGGAAACGCTGGTCATAGACGAGTTTTTACTTCTTTTACATAAGTACGTTAACTGTCGGCAATAGGTAGGGATGTTCACGACTACGTCAGTGTAAACTGGAAAAAAGAAAATGATAAAAGAAAGAAGTGTCAAAAAAAAATCAGGAGGGAAATCCAAACTATGAAAGATATCATGGCGAGCAGTATTTGATAAACAAAATCTGTATAAAAGTTGGAATAGAGTGCTAATAATTACTGTGAAAGTAAAAATAAAATTTAAGCCGTGGATTGTTCTAAGGATATATGAATGAGTTGGTAAAATTCACGAGAAGAATTGGGGCGGCAGGCTGGCTTTTGCATGTTTTGTTTAAATAATAATTTAAATTAATTTAAAAGTGAAAGTTATGAAAATGTTATCATGTTTATATTTATAAAAAATAGAAAACCAAAGTGATATTGTTCATCCACAATAGCGAAACAATTTTTAACATCGAGTTTTTTTGTTTGGTTGAAATGTTTATTTACTTTTAAACATGAGTCTCAGACGACATACTGATCTATGTCAAATCTTATAGATATCCATTTACCCATAAAGATTAAGTGAAATCACAAATCAAGAAGTTGCTAAGCAAAGGCATTAGCCGTTTGGATTGTATTCACAGAATGTTGGTGGAAAAAAGAAATGGAGAGTGTTAATTGACTTTCGTAAACTAAACGAAAAAATTATTTCAGACAAATACCCCGTCCCAAACATAACTGAAATTCAAGACAAACACAGCAAATTGATATGGACAATAAAAAAACTGCATTCAGAGTAGAATAAGGTCACTATAAGAATGTTTGAAAGCCCTTTGGTAAAAAAAAGGTCCCTTCCACCTTTTAACGAGTCATGGATACCGCTCTGAAAGGACTTATAGCGAAAATTTGGTCGACCTCTCTCCAAGAACCTCTTAGCAATAGTATGGGCCACAAAATACTCCACGTGAAGATAAAGAAAATCGGACCTTAATAGTGAAATATTTTGCCCAATCGGATAAGTTGTTCGGAAGACACATGAGTTTTAGTTCATTTTAATGCACTGAATTTTCGAAATTCATAAATGGAATGCTGCTAAAAAATTGTTTGTTCACCATGCCGATTTATTTTTCTCAGTGAACTGTCATTTGGCAGGTTAATGACCAGACTATCAGTCAATTGACACAAACAGCGTGGCAAAATGGCATTGTAGAGAGATCAGACACGCGTGTGCCCAGCTGTTTTTACCCATATAATTGGTTGGGAACAGTTGATGATTTTGAGCAGATGGCACCTCACAATTTGGGTGTGTAAAACAAACATGCAAAATATGCGGTGAATATGGATTGATAAAAACATTCTTACCACAGAACTAATAACTAAATAGTATATTATAATATTGAGAATAAAGCTATGTTTTAAGCAATTTATTCTAAATAATATTCAAAATAATATTGATTAACGTGACTTACATATAATAAGTAAGTTGATCATAGATTTTCGGGTGACAATAAATTTTAGTATAACTTTACAAACACGAATTTCGTTATTTCGTAGTTTTACACAATTGGCCACTGGATTAAAACGCCTTTTAAATTAACGTGCTCCAAATTCTTACAAATATTATTTTTGGTACATGAAAACAATTTTGGCAGTGCTCGTCTTATGCGGAAGCTTTTTCAAAACTAGTAGCGTCCAATATTTTTCCACAATACTAAATTGAAAGAAACCCCTCATCAAAAGTGTTTACCCGCCAGTGAATTTTCAATTGCATTAGACGATGATACAACGCGTTATATTTAGCGCACATGTGACTGGCTGTGGCTGCTGCTATTCAACGCCCATTTAATTGATGTTCAGCATTTTTTCTTGGGTTTCTGTTGAGGAGCTTTAGGTTTTAGAGCTTTGAAAACAAGTTCTTAATGATAAGTGTTATCGTGCAGATCTTGTTTTTGGCGTTTCTTTTAATGTGTGTATACGTTAATACGTTAAAACGCAGTTACAAAATTGTAAGCTGTTTTCCTTAAGGAAAACGATTATTTGCATAGGTTTTCGTAGCGCGCGCTCAGTTTTTGTTATGTTACATCTATTTTTCTAAATTTTTTTTAGTTTTATGCACCCCCCTTCGGGTACGGGTTAGAATATAGCCGAGGTAGACATGCTGTCAAAGACGCGACTAAAATCTACTCTCCGTATACCGAGTGTAAACCGTATACAAAAAATGCAATGAACAAAACCAAATAGATACAATACCCCAGGTGGCAGTCCAGTTCTACTGAAAAATCCACACTCTTCGGAGGCAGGCTCTACTGGGAGATCCATCTATTGCTATCAATAGACCCTTTTAAAAACAGTAAAAACAGAAACCCAACGATGCCGTATGCATTAATGCGCGTGGCTCGGGATTCAACGAAATTAAAAAGCTTCGAGGAAAATATAGAAGTTCGTACAAGCTTAATAAAAGAATAGCTCTACTAAGAACTAAAGAAAAGAAGAAGAGGAGACCGAGCAAAAAACGAAAAGCCGGTTCCTCACAAATAATTGAGGTGCCAAACAAACGAAACTCTAAAACGATTCTTACGGGTATTAGCGAAAAAGAGCCGAGACCCAAAAAGAATTCAAATAAGATACCTTCCGCCACTGATAATCGTTGTCGGAATTACCGATTATAACAAACTTTATAATCTTCTAAAGAATATGTCAACAACATCATTTAAAGTAACGTCTTTAAATAGCAATATATGGAAAATTAATGTTAGCGATCCGGACAGTTATCGCGCTGTTTCACACAAACTAAATTTAGATAAAATTCAATAGTACACTTATGGAAATAAGTCAGAAAGGCCAAACCGAGTTGTAGCCAGGGGGCTTCATTCTTCATGCCGCGAAGATGTCGTGCAAGACCTACTAAACTAAAGGTTTCAAGATCATCGATGCCGTTAACTTGATTAAGAAAGAATAGTGAAAAACTGAACGAGACAATGAAGTTATAGTTTAGCGCGGACTTCCGTTGTTCGTACTTAGTTTCGAGAAATCGGGAAATTTAGACAAAATATATAATATTAAATCTATGCTTAATATAGTAGTGAAAATTGAACCTGTGCATATTGCCAAAAGGAACCGTGTTGCGCTATATGTGCCGGTAAGCACTTATCAGAAGAGTGCTGTACAAAAAACAGACCCGGCGACTTGCATTAATTGCAATGGAAAACACCCGGCAAATTATCGCGGCTGTGAAGTAGCTAAGGAGCTCGAAAAAAGGCGCGATTTAATAAAGAAAAGGTTTTTACCGATCGAAAACCGATCTAAAGGAAAATCTACTAAAGAACGGATAGTAAGGACCAAAGAAAAGTCCAAACCACCGCTGCCGAAAGACTGAAAAATTGAGGTACAAAAGTCGACGAATTGCGGCCCGCAAACATACGCTGAAGCCGTGATACAAGCAAACAATCTAGTTGTTAATACGACGCCTGATCCAGTCCATCAAGTTTTTTCCGCAATTCTTGCGAGATTTGAAGAGCAAAGCTAAATAACCAAATTATGTTTGAGAAACTAGACAAGCTCGAAAATAAACTTCGGGGCACACCAACTCCCGTTTAAATCATGAAAAAGCTTTATAAACATAAGGAAAGGCTACAGTCCGCTTGGAGCGAACAGTATGATACCCTATCCCTATCCCTATATGCCCCAAAAAAAATCTTAAGAAGATGATGGATAGCATTTTATTTCATTCTATAAAATTTAGAAAAAAAAAAACATTTTTTGAAAAAACGCCCCCAAAAAGTGGGCGTGGCCAAAAACTTTGTATGGGCGATATATTGCAAAAAATATTGGCTAAATATCTTGTTAAACACTTTTTTTCGGTTTCTATGAAAATTATCGAAGAAAACAGCATTTTAGTGAAAAACGCCCACAAAAAGTAGGCGTGGCAAAAAACTTTATATGACAAACTTATAAAGGAGGGCAGTGCCTACATATCTTGTGAAGGTTATAACCCTCTATCTGTCCATCTGTAGCTTTAAATCGGTTTTTTCTAAATTGTGGGCGTGGCAGTGGGCGTATTCCAAAAAATTTTACACTTAACCATTTCGGAGCCCTAGGGAGTATGTGGTCCAAATTTCAGCTTTCTAGCTTGAATTTAAAGGCCTAAAAATTGCGTACGGACGGACGGACGGACGGACGGACATTGCTAGATAGTCTTAGGATTTGGTCCTGATCATAAATATATATACTTTTATGGGTCTACGACGAATATTAAGGGGTGTTACAAACTATGTGTCAAAATTAATATACCCTTAGGATAGGGTATAAAAACAGTAATATGTATAGGCCTTATTTTTAAATTTCAATATCACTATATGCGTCCATTGGGTGACTGGACAGTCGACGTTCCTATGGCACACTGAATGAGTACAGAAAAAGGGAAGATGGCAAGATGAAAAGAAAAGGAATGACGAGCTGTCATCTCTTGGCCTTTTTGGTTTTTTTTGGAAGAAGAAGAACGAGTAAGAACTTTTTTCGTGTGTGCAAATTAAAAATAAAAGACTGTTGTGAAATCCGTAAAAATCATTGAAATTAACTGACTTAACTACAAATCAGATGTGGGGTAATACTCATCCCAAGATAATAAAAATATTTACATATTCATCAACCGCACCGAGACGCCATTGAACAAAAATAACAAAATTAAATTGACAATGGCCAAACGAATATTACGTACCGATTTGGTAAACGCACTGCAAGTAGCTGGAATTGAATTTCCTGCATCAACCACTGTAGTCATATTACGACGACTCTATGTGGAGAATATCCAATTTAAAGACATCGATATCAAGGCCCGGAATACCGACCAGCCGCACAACCAGAGGTAGCAGCCAACCGAAGCCGTAACCCATTACTGGAATACCGACCAGCCGTACAACCAGAGGCAGCAGTTAACCGAAGCCGTAATCCATCACATCGACGAGCCGCAAAACGGTCAGGTAGATCGCGTTTTAGATAGAATGTTAGGCTAAATTAACTGAACCCGATAAATAATGCGATAAATAAATCGGTTCATAGCTCCACTAAACATTACTGGAATACCGTCAGGTAGATCGCGTTTTAGATAGAATGTTAGGCTAAATTAACTGAACCCGATAAATAATGCGATAAATAAATCGGTTCATAGCTCCACTAAACAAACTCTTTGGTATTTGTCAGCGTAATACTGAGCCGGACGAATTGACTCGTGATTTGGATACTTTACGGTCGGACGCGTCTTCCGAAATTGAGCGCTCTTAGAGTACAAACGAGGTCCAGTATTCTAAACAAAGTACACCGCCGCAAATATGTCAGGAAGGCGAATACGTTTTTATCCGCAACGACGACAATACAATAGGTCAGAATCCTAAATTGATACCTAAATATCCGGATCCATATGTAATTCATCGAGTGCTTTCGAACAACCGTTCATCCATGATTAAGGAATGCTTTGGATCGAATTTGCATTTGTATTTGTATTTGTATTTATTTATTTTTAACATTTGCTGTACAATAAGAACTACATTCTTTAAAGATGCACAGTTAATATGAGGATATACATACGAACATATTTTAAGTTTATAAAAGAGAAAAGAAAAGAAAAGACAAAATATATGAACTATAAAACTATAAGGGAAAACTTTAATAAAAAGTAAAAACAAATAAATAAAATTATTAATGAGATTATCTAACATCATTGTTATTATAAATTTAAGTTAAGTTAAATTACGATGAAATAAAAAAATAAAAACAAAAATATCAATGAAGAGTACTAAAATATGAAAAAACTAAAGACAAAAAAATTCCTGTGCTTGACTTTGGTTCTTATACTAAGGGGAAATTGATTGAATAATCGAATTGCGTGAATGAAAAATTGCCTACGTGCAATCGTGCAAGTGTAAGCATTAGGTCTGATACCACAAGAACGAAGAGACTGGGAGAAAATTACTTTACTATATAGATAAATTGGTAGTTTTGCGTTTAAAATTTTAACCATCATTGTGCAAGTTTTAAAATTTAAAAATTGCTCTAGACTGCATCCTAGTATTTGTGGCTCGACACATGATCGTATCTACGTAGATTGTATACGAATCTTGCGATTGAGTTGAAGGCTACATTCAGCTTACGCTTGGAGTTGGTATCTGTGCTTGCGAACAACTCACAACCATACATGATTAATGGTACGATCAAAGCCTTTACCAGTTTTAATTTAACCGCAGTAGGTAACTTTCGCGACATACTGACAGACCCCGCAAAGCACCATAGATATTGGATATCACAGAGTTAATGTGGTCACTCCAAGTGAGGCTATTGTTGATAATAATAACTAGGTTTTTTATCTTAAACACCATTTCTACCTAAACACCATTTAATAAAATAGGAGGAAGGCGAGATGATAATAAGTGCTTGTAAATTTGAACGGCTTTAGTTTTTGAAGGATTTATGAGGAGTCTATTATTATAAGACCACTTAGCGATTGAAGCGAGGTCCTCATTCATTCTTTCAACCGCGTCGTCCATCAATCCAATAGGAAAATTAGTATAAAGCATAGATATGAAATCGGCAATTATGTATCACAAGTGGTAGGTCATTAATGAACATAGAGAATAACAAAGGACAGATTATTGAGCCTTGGGACACACCACAACAAACAGGTATGGCAGACGATAAGGACTGGTTGTAAAAGATGGATTGGACTCTTTTAGTTAAGTACAATATTAGTTTTACAGAAAGGTGTGAAAAATTTAAATAAGACACAAGTTTATTACAAAGTATATCAGGACGAACGGAATCAAACGCTTTGGAAAAATCGACTAAGGTTAAGAGAGTTACTTCGTCCTGGTCAATAGCTTCCCGTATGTAATCAGTGACTTTAAGCAAAGCAGTTACACAGCTATGACCAGAACGGAAACCGGACTGCATAGGAGATAACAATTTTTTAGACTCAATTTAAACTTTAATTTGAGCACTAATTTAAACGATTTAGATAGAAAAGGTAGAATTGCAATGGGTCGATATTCTGTTCCTTTTTTATTTTTGGGAATTAGAATTACTTTAGCTTGTTTCCAAAGCTGCGGGTGGATGGAAGACATACGAATGGTGTTGAAAATAAACGTTATATATTTAAGGACATAGGGTAGAATTATTTTAAGGAACTTTGGGTGAATGTTGTTCATGCCCATGCTATCAGATTTTATAGACATAATCACCTTGCTAACGGTAAATGAATCAACTATGTCAAACAGAAAAGCGTTGTCAGATGAATTCTCAATAACATTTTCAGATGGAGAAACGGGTATATCATGTAACAGTGGCATTCTAGTAAACGTCCTATTAAGCTCTTCAATATCGATATCACCATTAGATTGCATATTGTTGTTATTGCACACCCCAATTTTTTAATATGTTTCCACAGAAAAGACGAAGAACGGTTTAAATTAAATTTTTTGTTATAATACAATGCCTAAGCTGTTTTAATCATTAAATTTATTTTATTTCTCATCCTTTTAAAATCAGCAAACATTTGAGGTATTTGAACTCGTTTCCAACGCCGATAGAGATTATCTCTAACACTCATCGCGGCTTTAATTTCCACAGAAAGCCAAGGACACGGACTTTGTTTTGAAACAAACGATTTAATGGGTACATACTTAGAAAACAGATAGGTGATACATTTATTTAGGATCTCAACTTGGTTATTAACATCTGCTGAACGAAAGACACAGTCCCAATTGAGAGACATACATTCACTTAAAAGGGCCAAAGTATCAATTCTTTTAAAATCATAAAACTGTATGATTACTTGATTACTGGAGAAGTTAACTGGTATGTCAAGAGTGGCAAATACAAGGTCATGATGGGAAAAAACAGGAAAAGAAAACTGGGAGTAATGTTTTAGCATATTAGCATCACTAATTAGTACAACATCTATCAACGAGGGGACTTTGTTAGGCATATAATGGGTTGCATGAGAAACATTGGTAAAAGCCATATTAAACGAGTTAACAATTTCCATCAAAGTCGGACGCGAAACATTATTAAGGAGATTTATATTTATGTCACCACAAATAATACATTTAGGAGCAAGCGAACATATATCGTCTAACAAAACACTAACTACACTGTGATGAGCAACATTAGGGGGGATATAAATTGATCCGATTATGCACCTATTTATGCCAGTTAAAACTTTCAAGATTATATATTCAAATTTGTCAGAAGACAAGGAGCACCTTACAATTTTGGCATTCAAATTCTTTTTTATATATATTGCAAGCCCACCACCAACTCGATTATGGCGATCAGATCTAAATAAGTTATAGCCACCAAGCGCAAAGTAAGCACTGGTTAGACTTGAATTCAGCCAAGTTTCTGATATACAAATAACGTCCATATTTCCATTCTCAAATAAAAACATAAGTTCATCAATCTTTCTCACTATGCTTTGGGCATTAAAAAGACATATGTGAAGACCAGTGCTCTGTTTGCACAATATATTTAGCATCGTGCGCAAACTTTCACTCCTACCATTCGAATTCCCATTGTTAGAGGTACTGTTCATAGAACATTAAAGAAAAAAAAAGAACGAAATCAAGCACAGAAAAAAATATTCAGAAAGAGAATTAGCAATAAGAAAACAATAAACGATCATTCATGTCCATCCACATAAAGACAAAAAAAAAGAAATTAATGAATACAATAAAATAAACATTTAGATATAAATAATAAAGTAGAATAAAAGGAAAAAAAAATAAGTCTGTTACCTACTAAATATCACCTAAAAATATCAAAACAAAAGAAAATAATTTAAAATAAATCATTAAAAATCAGGTACTTGTTGTCATCGTCGGCGTAGCAGCAGCAGCTATATAATCTATATTCTTTCGACTATCTCTATTTTCATTCCTCTTTCAGTTGCATTTCTTTTGACGTAAAGAGAGCCAGCAATCGTAAACACTGAGAACAATTTTTGTTTTTTCTTTAATTGAACTACTTGTTTTAGAAGAGAACGATTTTTATTTGTTAAGCTCTCATTTAGATATACCACACTTGTTGAATAAGAATTAGGAAGAATGTCTTTTAATAAAAGGGATTTTTTTCTTGCATTGCGGAAGAGAGATGCTGCCTTCAGTATTGAATTTCTCTCTTGAGACGCGTTGAATTTTATAATGATGGGTGCATTATCGGGTCTCGGGTGTTTAGGGTGGAAAATGTCTCTTAAAGGAGTAACATTGGTGTTCATTTAGATTTTCGTCTGGTAGTACTGGTACCCCAAACAAAACAGCATCAGCGGCAAGCTCCTTTCTTTCCATTTGATCAACTCGTTGTTGCAATGCCTTAACTTCACACTTTACATTTGGAGATTGATTTGACATTTTTTCAGCAACATCAACTCTGTCGTAGATGTTATTTATTTGTTTCTGGATATCATCAAACTTTTCGTTCCATGTTCGCTCCAGTGTCTCCATTTTTGTTTATTTATGGCAGCGGAATAGAGCAAGAGAGAAACAAAAGCAATACCAAATGTCTATTTAGTATGGATTTCCAAAAAGTATTTAATAAGTTAACACTTCGCACTTAATAAATATTAAATTTCATAATTTTTAAACAAGTGGTGTATGTGCATTTATTTTGTGGTTTCAGGGTTTTGGTCAATAATATACACGAAAGTTAATATTTCGCCGGACGACTAGGCTGAACGTGTTAATCGCGCTGATACATCTTACTTCACTTTGAATGCGATTTTCTTATAAGATTGGCCGAATGTTAATCTTATTTTTTCATTGTCAATTGGGTGACTGGAATCCATGGAACGCGAATGGCCTTCTACATAAAATCGATGAGTTAGAAGTATCCCTTCACAAACACGATATTGAAATATGCCTGGTGTCTGAAACGCATTTGACAAAAGAATCAGGTATGAAAATAAGAGGTTACAGCGGTTATCACGAATATCACCCATCAGAACGGCCCAGAGAAGGAGCATCTTTTTATTATTAAAGACACCACTGATCACTTCCCGGGTACAATAATTGAGCTTGATGAAATGCAAATAAGCAAGGTTAGCGCAAAAATTAAACGCATGACATATAGCTTTGCGTCTATTTGTTGTCCTCCACGAGCGACGTTAGAAAAAAATGATTTTAGGAGCATATTTGACTGACTTGGACATAATTTTGTAATCGGCGGAGATTTCAATGCAAAACATAATTTCTGGGGCTCCAGATGTATCTCACCAAAAGGTCGTATTCCTTACGAAGCCGGTATGGAGTTTGGGGTCGACTTTTACTCGTCTGGCAAACTAACATAGGGTAAAATACCCAATTACGACCCCCTAAAGAAAAATTCTGACTTTGAGACGATCGCAAAATAAACGCTAACTTATTTCTTAATTATTTTTGCAGTGTATTCACGATTTATTATTTTAAAATCATATGGTTAAATTGGTTTGTTGCTTCATATCATCAAGATAAAACGAAGATAAAGGGTGATCCATTTCGAGGTTCTCTACTTTTTTAAAGAAAAAAACACAGAAAATTCAAATTTAATGGAGAATGTTTATTATCATTTGAAAGAATATTCTTTGGCATTTATTTTTTGAAGGTTATGTCTATCAAATGTTGGCCGTTGCTACGTCGCAGATGGTCCATCCGTTGAGTCCAATTTTCGATCACTCGTTCAAGCATTTCGACTGGTAACTGGCGAATGACACGCGTGATGTTTTCCTCCAAGGCCTGAATCGAAGCGGGTTTTTCGGCATAAGCTTTTGACTTTACATATCCCCACAGGAAAAAGCCTAACGGTGTGATATCACACGATCTTGGTGGCCAATCGACCGGCCCAAAACGTGAAATTATGTGCTCACCGAAATGTTCTCTCAATAAGTCCATTGATTGATGCGATGTGTGGGAAGTGGCGCCGTCTTGCTGAAACCAAATGTCGCCGAGATCACGAGCTTCAATTTCAGGCATCAAATAGTCGATTATCATGGCACGATAACGGTCGCCATTGACGGTTACGTTCGCACCGGCATAATTTTTAAAGAAATATGGACCAATGATTCCACCGGCCCACAAACCACACCAAACCGTTTTTTTTTCTGGATGAAGTGGCAGTTCTTCAATCTCTTCAGGTTGCTCTTCGTCCCAAATGCGGCAATTTTGTTTGTTTACATACTCATTGAGCCAGAAATGGGCCTCATCGCTAAACATAATTTGCGTCGAAAACGTCGGATCTTCTTGGAACTTTTCAAGAGCCCATAGAGCGAAGCGATGTCGCTTGGGAAGGTCGAGCGGCTTCAGTTGTTGCACAAGCTGTATTTTGTACGCTTTCAATTTAAGATCTTGACGTAAAATGCGCCAAGTCGTTCCATACGTCAGACCGAGTTGCTGCGAACGGCGCCGAATCGACTCTCTACGGTCTTCGTGTACACTCTCAGCTACGGCCGCTATATTTTCTTCACAGCGTGCTGGACGTGGTCTATTCGGTCGAATATTATCCAATAATGAATGCTGGGTCTCAAAATGGGTGATGGTGTTGCGAATAGTACGCTCAGTAGGCTGATTATGTGGACCATAAGTTGAGCGAAGTGCACGAAACACATTCCTCACAGAACGTGAATTTTCATAATAAAGTTGAACAATTTGTAAACGTTGTTCACGCTAAGTCTTTCCATTATGAAGTGCCAAACAATACTAAACAAAAATAACATGACAGCATGACACGACTCACACGTGATCTGCAAAAAAGGCTATTGAAAAAAGTATGTCTACTTGGATCACCCGTTATATCGAAATTTTCCCATTATTCCATGGCGGGACAGGAGCTTAGGTATTAACGAAAATATAACTAGGGGCTAGTTACTAGATAGGGGCTAGTTATAGGGTATACCAGACCTGTAAGCCAGACTTGTAAGAAATAAATTAACTTTCCCCGCGAAATTACTGAAATTACTGGATATGATCTTATTCCGGGACAGGTTCCTAAAGATTTGCCCATAAAAGCACTCATTAGGTTTGCTTATCACATAAACGCTGCGATTAGGCTGTTGTACGTTTCCCGACAGTGGAAGATAGCTGAGTTTATAATGGTTCCTAAGCCAGGAAAAAATCCAAATGACAAAAAATCTTATCGACCAATGTCGCTTCTACCAATAATGCCGAAGATATTCGAAAAACTTATATTGAAGCGATTGCATCCGATTATTGAAGAACGCCGATTAATACCGGATCACCAATTCGGGCTTAGAACGTAGCAGTCTACCATTGATCAGGTATATAGAATAACCAACGAAATTAAAAAGTTCTAGATTAGAAAAAAAATGGTTCTAGTGTTCTTCTCAGACTTTCGATAAGGTATGGTATACGAGATTAAAATATAAACTTAAAAAACCGCTCCCACAACAATTATATGAGATTCTAAGTTCTTATTTAACGGACAGACTCTTTCGTGTTAAACACGTGAATGAGTATTCCGAATGTAAAGAAATCGCGGCGGGAGTTCCACAAGGAAGCGTTCTTGGCCCGATTTTATTTCTTTTATATACTCGTGATATACTGCAAGAAGATGAACTATGAACTTTGGCGTATTGTCCTCAACGAGACAAAATCCACACACGTTAATTTAACCAACAGAAATGTTAGTAGTCCACCTATTTTGATTGCCTCGGTACAAATTCCGTACGCAAACGAGGCTAAATACTTGAGAATGACGTTGGATGCGAAATTAAAATGGAAATCGCATGATAAGATGAAACGCGAACGACTCGTTATCATATTTAATCAAATGCATTGACTGATTGGCAAATTCTCCATGCTCAGCATGCAAAACAAGCTGCTTTTATACAAGCAAGTGGTAAAACCTTCTTGGACGTAAGGTATACAACTATTGGGTTGTACTACACCAAGTTAAAATTTTACAAACTTTCCAAAACAAAGTTCTTAGACAAATCGTTAATGCCGTGAACGCTGATATCCATAGAGATCTAGGTTGTACTGCCGTGGACGACGAAATTTCGCGCATAAATAACATATTCGCATTAGTGGCCATTGCAATGACGCTGTATTACACATTTTAGATCAGAGAAAGGATAAAACCTTTTGAATTAGAACAATAAGATGTAACCGTTATTGTCGGTATAAGTAGGTGCTTCCGCTGGGAAGTTTCTTGCCAAATGTTTTTAAATAATTTAAGTTAAAACTGCTTGATAGGCATTAGCCTAGTTGTAGTATGAATACTTTTTGATGGGAGGTATTTTTTAGTCAGTAAGAATCTCACACTATTATGAGCACGAGCGGCCGATCCTCATACTGTCTCATTGAAGATTTTCCACCTACCCTCGGAAAAAAAAACAGATCTTGTGCAATTTATTATTTGTTAGAAATGGCTTCAAACCCATCCAAAGGCATACATAAGTGCGAACAATTTAGACTTTTCAACGAAAATAGTACGAAAGGCCACAACTCGCCACCAAAGAAGAAAAACCAAACTGGGCTGAAAACTAAAGTATACGATGGTGTGATAAGTGTGTCATTATTCAAATTGTGCATCAGTTTTTTTCAAATAACGAACTTTCAACGCTGGATGAAATACTGCCTTAAGTAGGACGCGATGCAAACATCACCAAAATTAACAGGTCTTCTCTGCATACGGTTTTAAAAATTAAACTAGATTTTAAATTTGTTCATTATCAGCGAAAGAGTGTTCTTTTGGAAAGAACTGACATCATAACATAAAGACAAATTTGTTTTATTTTTTATAAATAAAACAGTTGAAATGAACATTTTAATTTTTAAAAAAGCATAGTAACCCAACATAATATTCTGACTTGAAATCGTTAGTCTGAAAACCCCGCAAGAGCGAATGAGAGGCAAATGAAATGAACTAGAATTAAGTTGAATATTTGGCCCCAAATAATCCCTCAAAGTTTATCACTTTCTGAACACCTCTTTAAAAATTTGTAACAAGATTCCAAACATTGTCTTAAGAGAAGTAAGAGATTAGTAGTCAAAGCAAAAGGAACACGTTTTTAAATAAATCCAAGTTTAAATTTAAAATCAAAAGACGTTTACATTCTCAGAAGTGAGACATAAAAATAACATTGAGAGTATTAAAGTTGCTGTAGCGTCACCTCAGTCGAATGGCCAGGTTGAAAGGGTAAACCGAGTTTTGAAGGCAATGTTAGCGAAGTTGGTTGAGTCCTCCGAGCTCGCCGATTGGAAAAAGCAATTGACCAGGGTTGAGTACGCCAACCATTCAAACACGGGGTCGTCCCCAAGTAAACTGCTGTTCTGTTGCTGGAGTAGAACAACGGGCAAGTGTCATCGACGAGCTGACTGAGCGAAATGAAAAATATAGTGATGACGAGCGAATCGATTTGAGGCTGCGGCATGAAGCCTCCGAAGCAATCGAAAAGTCCATATACAACTGATCTATTTCAATGAGCACCATACCTCGCCCTATCAGTTTAGCGTCGGCGAATTTGTAGTAATCAAGAATGTGGACATTTCGGTTGGGACTAATAAGAAATTAATACCTAAGTATCGCAGTCCATATGGTCCATATGTAATAAAAAAGAAGCTAGATTATGACCGTTATGTGATAGAAGATATTGAAGGTTTTCAAGTAAAGCAGTTCCCATATCACGGCATTTTCGATTCAAGTAGACTAAAGAAATATGTCGAGTGTAGTAAAAGTAGTACAGTAAAATAAGCGGATTCGAAAGGCAACATTTATCTTTAGCTTTAAGTTATAAAGGCTGATTTTTTAGCTGGTTTGGTTTTGGCAACACTGGTTTTGACAGCTGACGTGTATTTAGTACCTTGTGTCACTGTCAAACAGCTTCAGTTTGGTTTGCAATTTAACCATGGATCGTCTTACAAATGAACAACGCTTGCAAATTATTGAATTTTACTATCAAAATTCGTGCTCAGTTCGAAATGTTCATCGCGCGCTGCTTCCATTTTATGATCGGCATTCTCGACCTTCTGAGCAGTCTATTCGGAAGATTGTGACCAAATTTCGCACCAAATTTACTTTGTTGGACATTAAACCACAAACACGTTTACGTACTGTGCGTATTGAAGAAAATATTGCGACCGTATCAGCTAGTGTGACAGAAGACCGCGAAATGTCGATTCGGCGCCGTTCCCAGCAGTTAGGCCTTTGTTACAGCACTACGTGGAAAATTTTGCGGAAGGATTTGGGCGTAAAGCCTTTTAAGATACAGCTGGTGCAAGAACTAAAGCCAGCCGACCTACCACAACGCCGAATTTTTGGTGAATGGGCTCTTGGAAAGCTGGCCGAGGATCCGCTTTTTTATCGAAAAATTGTGTTCAGCGATGAGGCTCATTTTTGGTTGAATGGGTACGTAAATAAGCAAAATTGCCGCATTTGGAGTGAAGATCAGCCAGAAGCATTGCAACAGCTACCAATGCATCCCGAAAAAGCCACTGTTTGGTGCGACTTATGGGCCGGCGGCATTATTGGGCCATATTTCTTCAAAGATGATGCGAATCGCAGCGTTACTGTCAATGGTGAACGCTACCGAGCGATGATAACAAACTTTTTTTTGCCCGAAATGGAAGTTCTTGACTTGCATGATATGTGGTTTTAACAAGACGGTGCCACATGCCACACAGCACGCGAAACAATGGCGCAATTGCGAGGCGAGTTTGGTGAACAGTTAATTTCACGTTTCGGGCCGGTAAATTGGCCGCCTAGATCGTGCGATTTGACACCATTAGATTATTTTTTGTGGGGGTATGCCAAGGCTAATGTGTATAGGGACAAGCCCGCTTCGATTGACGCACTGGAAGCCAACATCCATGCATTCATTCGTGAGATACCGGCCGATATGTGTGAAAGAGTATGCCAAAATTGGACTCAGCGGATGGGCTACCTGAGACGCAGCCGCGGTCAACATTTGCATGAAATTATCTTTAAACATTAAATTGCAAGGTTCAAACTATCGATTCAAATAAATATTTCATTAATTTTTTCGAATTTTTTGTTTTTTTTTTTTCAAAAAAGTTCTAAACCTCTTAAAAAATCACCCTTTACAATCGCGGTCGATTGATTGGCCAGAATGGCCGAACTGTAATGAACTAGAATTAAGTTGAATATTTGGCACCACTTACTTTCTGAACACCTCTTTTTAAAATTGTAACAAGGTTCCAAACACTTCTCTTTAGAGTAAGAGATTCGTGATGTAGCCTACCAACTTCAACCACAGTACAGGCAATGTTCCAATCCAGAATTTAGTTTTATTTGGCTTAAATTCCAGTCCGTTGACAATTAATCTACTACTGTTTCATTTATACAAGCCCAAATTTGGACAGTAATATTACTTTTAACGAGTTTGATGAGTTGTCCGATTCCATTATACAAATTGTAACCCTTTATCCTCACACTAAAATCGTTGTTGCGGGCGATTTCAATTATCACAATTCGAATTGGCTTCGTAATTCTGGACAGACAACACCCGAAGGCAGGTATGCTGAGATCTTTGCAGAGATAAAAAACCTAACCCAGCTCGTAAATGAGCCGACACGAATTCTGGTTTTGAAGGGGACTACTAAAGGGTGATCCATTTCGAGGTTCCCTACTTTTTTAAAGAAAAAAACACAGAAAATTCAAATTTAATGGAGAATGTTTATTATCATTTGAAAGAACAGTCTTTGGCATTTATTTTTTGAAGGTTATGTCTATCAAATGTTGGCCGTTGCTACGTCGCAGATGGTCCATCCGTTGAGTCCAATTTTCGATCACTCGTTCAAGCATTTCGACTGGTAACTGGCGAATGACACGCGTGATGTTTTCCTCCAAGGCCTGAATCGAAGCGGGTTTTTCGGCATAAGCTTTTGACTTTACATATCCCCACAGGAAAAAGCCTAACGGTGTGATATCACACGATCTTGGTGGCCAATCGACCGGCCCAAAACGTGAAATTATGTGCTCACCGAAATGTTCTCTCAATAAGTCCATTGATTGATGCGATGTGTGGGAAGTGGCGCCGTCTTGCTGAAACCAAATGTCGCCGAGATCACGAGCTTCAATTTCAGGCATCAAATAGTCGATTATCATGGCACGATAACGGTCGCCATTGACGGTTACGTTCGCACCGGCATAATTTTTAAAGAAATATGGACCAATGATTCCACCGGCCCACAAACCACACCAAACCGTTTTTTTTTCTGGATGAAGTGGCAGTTCTTCAATCTCTTCAGGTTGCTCTTCGTCCCAAATGCGGCAATTTTGTTTGTTTACATACTCATTCAGCCAGAAATGGGCTTCATCGCTAAACATAATTTGCCTCGAAAACGTCGGATCTTCTTGGAACTTTTCAAGAGCCCATAGAGCGAAGCGATGTCGCTTGGGAAGGTCGAGCGGCTTCAGTTGTTGCACAAGCTGTATTTTGTACGCTTTCAATTTAAGATCTTGACGTAAAATGCGCCAAGTCGTTCCATACGTCAGACCGAGTTGCTGCGAACGGCGCCGAATCGACTCTCTACGGTCTTCGTGTACACTCTCAGCTACGGCCGCTATATTTTCTTCACAGCGTGCTGGACGTGGTCTATTCGGTCGAATATTATCCAATAATGAATGCTGGGTCTCAAAATGGGTGATGGTGTTGCGAATAGTACGCTCAGTAGGCTGATTATGTGGACCATAAGTTGAGCGAAGTGCACGAAACACATTCCTCACAGAACGTGAATTTTCATAATAAAGTTGAACAATTTGTAAACGTTGTTCACGCGTAAGTCTTTCCATTATGAAATGCCAAACAATACTAAACAAAAATAACATGACAGCATGACACGACTCACACGTGATCTGTCAAAAAAGGCTATTGAAAAAAGTATCTCTGCTTGGATCACCCGTTACAACATTAGTAGTCAAACCGCCAACACTCTGGACTTGTTCTCACCTCTCAAACAGATAAGTACACCATAAATGTATTATCGCCTCTAGGTTCGTCAGACCACTGTGTCATATTGCCCAATTTCTCGTACTTCAACCACAAAGTTAAAGAACAAGCTCCTAAAAGAACCATATGGCAATACGAGAAAGCCAAATGGGAAGAATTAAACGGTTTCTTTACGAGTTTTAACTTGTCGCTATGCTTCCTCGATGGCGATGTGATAATTCGAATTCACATAACAAACATAATTCACCTGGGTATGAAACAGTTTATCCTTAATAGGATTAAAATTATCAAACCCAAAGTGAACGCATGGTGTGACTTGAGCCGCAAAGAGGTTAAGAGAAATGACCTTTCGGTCATTTGCTAAGAATTTTAAGAATTCGGCCTCAACATCTACCCCGACACTCATTTGCAAAGACATTTCAGCTGTCAGCTCTAGAAAAAGCCAATCTGCTTGTTGCTTATTTTGCAACTAGCATAACGCTTCCACATTGTGCTTTATCTCCTCCTGTACTCGAGCGCGTAGAACATACTAAGGGACCAATTCATTTTCGCACTCGTACAGTGGCAAGAGTTAATCGAGATCTCAACATACATAAATCAGCTGGTCCAGATGGTATTTCCCCTATCGTTTTGAAGAGGTGTTCTTCCACGCTGACAAAACCACTTCGAAAGCTTTTCTAACTGCCCTATTCTTCAGGGCTCTTTCCGAGAAGATGGAAAACAGCATTTGTCCAGCCCGTCCCAAAATGGGGTGAGTCTACCTCTCCCTCCTCCTACAATAATGACAATCTTCTTTGGAATGACCATATATTCCACGTCGCCAAAAACGCTGCCAAGTGTCTAGGCTTCTTAAAGCGATGCAAGAAATATTTTACCCCTTCTGATCTGGCTAGAATCACAAGGCGTTTATTCGCAAAAAACTTGAGTACAACGCTCATATATGCCTATCGTGCCCAAACTAAATAGCCAGTTGCATTCCTCCCCTTCCACACTTCAACCGTAAGACTCGCCATGCCAGGAATGCTCTTGAGTACACCCTAAAGCCTATGTTCGGTCGCACTGTGAAATTTAAAGATTCGTTCCTCTGCCGTACAACACGAATGTGGAATGCTCTACCTCACTCTGTTTAACATGTTAAAAAAAGCATCCACTCAATGCTTCAGATGCCAACGTTTCTTCCACACAAGTAGATTTAGTGCTTTCCAACCTAGGTGCGTTAAGTGCAATAAAGAACTTTTTTTTTCTCCGATTCATACTACAACTAGGCTAATGTCTATCAAGCAGTTTTACTTTTAATTTAAATTATTTAATAACGTTTGGCAGGAAGCATTCCAGCGGAAGCACCTGCTTATACCGACAATAACTTGGGGTTACATCTAAAAGTCGACCCCAAACTCCATACCGGCTTCTTAAAAAATACGACCTTTTCAGCACTTGCTTGTAAAAAACCAGCTTGTTTTGCATGCTGAGTTTGGAGAATTTACCAATCATCCAATGCATAAGATTACATCTGATAATGAGCTCCTCGCGTTTCTTCTTAACATGCGATTTCCATTTTAATTTTATCCAACGTCATTCTCATGTATTTAGCCTCGTTTGCATACGGAGTTTGTACCGAGTCAATAAAAATGGGTAGATTACTTACATTTCTGTAGGTAAAATTAACGTGTTTGGATTTTGTCTCGGTAAGAATAATACGCCAAGTTTTTGTCTAAGCGCATATTTTGTCGATCGCCCGTTGAAGCTAATATGTCGCGGACTGAATCGAATCATCTACGGCTTATATGGCCGTATCATCTTCTTGCGGTATATCACGAGTGTATAAAAGAAATAAAATCGGGCCAAGAAAGCCATACCTTATCGAAAGCCTGAGAGACGTCTAGAAAAACACATTGCTTTTTCAATTTCGATGGTAATTCTATATACCTGGCCACTGGTAGAGTGCTTCGTTCTAAACCCACATTGGTGATCCGGTAGTCATCGGCGTTCTTCAATAATCGGATGCAATCGCTCACAATATAAGTTTTTCGAATATCTTCGAGATTATTGGTAGAAGCGATATTGGTCGATAAGATTTTTTGTCATTTGGAAGTTTTCCTAGCTTAGGAACCATTATGACCTCAGCTAACTTCCATTGTCGGGGAACGTACAGCAGCTTAATCGAAGCGTTTATGAGATAAACAAACTTTATTAGTTCTTTAAGAACCTGTCCCGTAATAAGATCATATCCAGGAGCCTTGTTTAATTTGAGTTTTCGTATTTCATGACACAGTTCAACATGCGATACTTTTCTTATCCAAAAATTGTCAGATACAGTGGTTGAACCATCAAATGGCTTAAACGTCGCTTCAACGTATTTTGCGATACGTAAAGACTATACGATTTTTAAAATCCCGAATATCTATTTTCAGTTTTCTGCAAAGATTATTTCAAATTGCTTTGTGCTGCGGAGCACGAGATTGTTGCCATCTTTTTCTCACTCTTCGTTTTTCTCTTACTAATTCAGTAATTTCGCTCTTTTTGATTACTGTCTTTGTTGACACTTAAGTCTACGCAATCTGACCTTCCTATTAGATTTTCCCAACACACTCATTCCCAAATGCACGATTTCATATTTTCACCTTAAGCACATTAAGTTTCCCACATTGCATACAATAAAATAGACACCGGCCCCAAGTATTGTATTTGTAAATAAAATCAATTGTCAACAGATACAGTGGTTGAACCATCAAATGGCTTAAACGTCGCTTCAACGTATTTTGCGATACGTAAAGACTATACAATTTTTAAAATCCCGAATATCTATTTTCAGTTTTCTGCAAAGATTATTTCAAATTGCTTTGTGCTGCGGTGGTGACCCAGACGTGATCATCCTTCCCCCCACCAGTGGTGAGGGGCAAATCATTCCATTCGAAATAAGCGTAACTAGGGCTTCAAACATTGGTTCTTTTTTTTGGTTTTGGATCGTTCTCTCGAATAAATCAAAGCGTAACCAGGGCTACAACACTGGTATCAACACAACAACATATATCAGCGGATAACTACAGTCATGGATGAGATTGAAGTATTCCGCATCATTGCCAGGCAGAAGGCGTTATCGGACGAGTTGCAAAAATTGCAGATAAACATTGGAATACATGGTCCCGGCAGGAAAACAAGCTCATACCGGGACAAGAGATTGAGTCTCATCGAAGGCATATGGCTGGAGTTCAGCGAGAATCATGAACGAGTGAAAGATTCTGTCAAGGCTGACACACCTTATATGCAATGCAACACCTACGCTAAGGTAAAGCAGATTTACGAAGGAATAAAGTAATATTTGCTTTCAATTCCAGACGACAAAGATGCGAATCAATGTTCTTTCACGGAAGAACAGTCCTACCTAGGCAAGAGCATTGCTGGATTCGGGATAGCAAATGAGTTTCATCACCGAGAAACTAGCAAATCAACTTGGGCTAGCTTCTAAACATGAATCATTGCTAATTTCTGGAATGTGAGATTACCCTATCCAGGTCAGTAAGACAGTGAATCTGTACCTTCAGTCACGCGTTACTGGCTACAGTACAAATTTACAAGTTTTTGTGCTGAAAACGATAACATCCAGGCAACCCAGCCAATACGTCGATAGTAGTTAATGGCGGCTACCAAAGAATATCAAACTTGCCGATCAAACGTTTAACCAACCTCAAGAAGTGGATATTCTCATCGGAGCAGAACTTGGATGGGTAGTCATTGGAAGGACTACATTTGAAGTACCATCAACGTTATTTTGCGGCATCGGAGTCGACACTTCATCATTGGATAATCTGGTGGAACGGTTTTGGAACTTGGAGGAAGCTCCAGTCACATCTGCATTTAAACAAAAGCAATTGTCAAAAGTTGATCGGCAGTGTGAGGAAGTGTTCACAACATCAACAAAAAGAACAAATTCTGCTCGTTATATAGTGAAGCTCGAAGGTTTCTCAGCTTGGAGAAAAGATTCATTAAACTGCCTCTAATTCGTCAACAGTATTTTGAGTTCATGACGGAATATATCGAATTAGGTCATATGAAGGAAGTTGATGGAAAATCAATAAAAACTTATAATTACTTTTTACCACACCATTGCGTCCTGAGGCCAGAAAGCAGTATCAACATCTCCAAGATGTATCGGCAAATATTGATGGATGACTACAGCAAACAGTTCCAGCATATCATTTGGAGAGATACTGCGAATCAACCACTGAAGGTTTATCAGCTAAACACCGTTACCTACGGAACCAAATCTGAACCTTATCTAGCGTTAAGATGTCTTAAAGATTTGGCCGAAACAGCAGATGGCAGGCATGCCCTAGCAGCGACCATTATTCAACAAGATATCTACATGGACGATATATTAACGGGCACCAACGACCTCAATGAGGCTCTTCTCATGAAGATGGAGCTTACAGGTTTACAGAAGGACAATTTCAGTTGCGAAAGTGGTGTTAAAATACACCAGCACTCCTTGCGGATATACCCAGACTGTAAAGCAGAAAATTTGCGTCCCGATCAAAAGGAAGGATCAGTTAAAACTCTTGGTATGACCTGATTGCCGTCATCGGATCAATTCCTCATCAAAACTAAATGGACAGAAGCAACAAAGGTGACGAAGCGGTCAATATTGGCGGACACTGCCCATATTTTCGATCCAATGCATTACCAATGTCGATGCACACTAAATGGACTGCCTTTAGAAAGAGTCTGCTCCAACTCAACAACCTAAAGATACCACGTCACATAATGTTAGTAGATTCAACTTGTGCGGAGCTTCATGCTTTCTCCGACGCTTATCAGCGGGCATACGGAGCCGTGGTCTATTTGAAGTCTACAAATCATCGAGGAGAAGTCAATGTGCAATTGGTATGCTCAATATCCCGTGTAGCACCAATCAAACAATAGACCATACCCCGTCTGGAACTATGTGCCGCTAAACTCATGACAAAATTGATAACATTTGTGCAAGATCATCGAAATCAAGGAAACCACTTTCTGGACGCACTCGCGAATTGTATTAGCATGGATACACACGCAATCGCCCTTGCAAACATTCGTAGCTAATCGTGTTTCCATCATTCAAGACGAAACTAGGAAAGGCCAATGGAAATTCGTCAACACCGATCTTAATCCAGCTTATTTCCAGAGCAACGAAAAAGGTCCTCCATGTGGTTCGATAGACCCCCATTGTTACAACAAACTCGAGACGACTGGCCAGCACAACGAAGAAGAGGTGCCCGAAATTAAGAAAATTAAAACAGTCTTAGCAGCAGCGAACACAGGAATCCACTTTCTTGAGCACATCAACCATCGAAATTACGTCTCAACACTACAAAAAATAGCAGCATATGTCATAAGATTCATAAGTAACCTCAAAAGAGCAAGAAGTTACAGGCTTTTGGACAAAGTTCTCTCAGTACAAGAACTAAAAGCAGCCAAAACTGTTATAATTAAATATTTACAAGAAACAGTATTTTTGGCAGAGATGAAGTTACTCAAGAAATGCGGACAAGTACCAGGGAAAAGCCGCCTGAGCTTGTTTTCACCCTTCCTAGATGACAAAACCATCATTAGAGTAGGAGGGCGTTTGGAAGCGTCCGATCTCCCATAAGATGCCAAACATCAGGTTATTCTACCAAGCTCTCATGTTTTCACCAGATTATTAATGACACAATTGCATTACGATAATCTATATGCAGGAGCATTTCTTGAAGCACTAAAAAGATTCGTGGCGCGACGAGGATGTCCAGCTAAAATATTTTCGGACAATGCAACAAACTTCATGGGAGCCCGAAATGAATTAAACGAAGTTTACTCAAAAATCTTTGGAATGAAGAAACAGCAGCTATTAGAAACCACTGCACCGAAAAGTGTATCGAGTAGACACCAATTCCTCCAAGATCACCCCATTTCGGAGGTTTGTGGGAAGGCGCGGTCAAGTCGGCTAAGCACCACCTCAAACGGGTATTGTCTGGGTCAGCTTTAACACAAGAAAAATTCACCACTGGTCTTGCGCAACTAGAAGCTGTTCTCAATTCAAGACCATTGACTCCGATGTCTTCAGATCCAAACGATCTAGAGGTTCTCACTCCAGGACATTTTTTAATTGGTGTCCCACTGACAACTATCATCGATCCAGATTACAAGACATCTTCCATCACGCATGTAGCACGCTGGAATCTAGTTACATCAATCCACCGAGAGTTCTGGCGTGGATGGAGCAGCGAATACCTGCAAGATAGCTCCAGCAGAAGTATTAGTGGAAGTATCTTCAAGAAGATATCCAACCATGAACCCTTGTATTAATAAAGGAAGATAACCTACCTCCTCTAAAATGATTAATAGGAAGACTTATCAGGACACTTCCAGGTCACGACGAAAGGGCACTTGTAGTCGATATCAAGACATCTAATGGAGAAGTACGAAGATCCATAGCTAAGATCTGTCCACTGCCTTCAGAAATACAGCAAAAACCGCCAAAGGAGTCACTTACTAATTCTACAGTAATATCAAGAACTTCGGGCGTAAATCATCCTTCCAAAGGCAGATTCCTTCCAATAAAAACTAGAGTTGATAATTCAACTCTTAAACGAAAACGTTCAGAATCTTCTACAAATAAACCCACCCAAAACACTGCTAATGGGCTTATTAATAATTGGTACAGCTTTAGGACAAACAGCACCACAAGGTGCGATGGAAACCCTGGCAACCCTGGAATATACTTCAAAGACCTAGGTGAAGCTAATTTAATCACTGATGAGTGGAATCTCTTCGTTTATATCAACATGTCCAACTATTGGCCCTAGTATCAGGGACTCAAAGATGGCGTCAATAGATTGAAACAAAAATGTAAAACTTTGCAACGACACCCAACTATCATTTGTAACCGAATTATCATGCAACTAGAACAACAACTACAGGAATC
This sequence comes from Ferdinandea cuprea, assembly GCA_963576555.1. Taxonomy (NCBI): domain Eukaryota; kingdom Metazoa; phylum Arthropoda; class Insecta; order Diptera; family Syrphidae; genus Ferdinandea; species Ferdinandea cuprea. The sequence goes on along the minus strand of OY754958.1, from coordinate 88,339,558 downwards.
TGAGGCCTTGAACGATATTCGGTGTTCTGGATCAAGATTATGCACATTTCATTGAAGATAACATCGAAAAGGCAAACCAGAACGAGAAACACCTGCTGGAATTGAGCAAAACCAAACATTTATTATCGAATCGACAGCAAATGTTCTCAACAAGTCTATATCTGCAATAAGTACCCAGTTCATTACTGTGAAACAACAATTGACTCAAACGCACCACGCTGTCGATGCCCTCTACCAAACACTAATAGAAGCAGAAGTACTTAGCTCAGTTACAATTTATGTGTCTAAGTTAATAGACAGATTTCAACGGATTGAACTAGCAATTCTCGAGGCAGTTACAGATACTCACCAAGGAAGAATAAGTTCACTCCTTTTTTCACCAAGACAACTGTACCAGGAGCTAAACAAAATCCGGAAAGATATACAACCCAACATAACTTTTTCTGGATACGAAGAGCACAATCTGCCAAAGTTATATGAACTTTTAAGAGTGAAGGTCCGTGTAACCTCGACCACAACACTGTTTCTCGTCCAACTACCACTGTTAGGCAACCAAGTCTTCATGCTCTTTAACTTTCGTATTCCTACAACCATCGACATTATTTCTGGCCATAACCCCATATAGAGACCAATACTTTCCAGTTTCACAAGTCGAATAACAAGGATGTCTACAAATCGATGAGCGGAAATATATCTGCAAGCAACGCCATTCAATTTTTAACACACATTCAGTGGAAAATCAGTGTGAAATACAAAACTGTTATCACCTTTCTGTACCATCAAAACTACGAGTCCAGGAAAGATGTGGATCCAATTACACAACCCGAATCACTGGATATTCGCCTTTCAACAAAAAGAAACTATTTCTATAGTGTGTGGATCCGATATAAGCAGCACCAAGTTACTTGGAGTAGGATTATTAAAATTAGCCCAAAATTGTGCCATAAAGCAACCAACAATGACAATCAATTCACACAATTTCTACACATCAAACTCATCTTTCTCATTTTTACCAGCTCTAAACCTTAGTCAGCTCTTAGGAATACCACTTAGAAAATCACTTCAAGATAATCTTCAGGAGACGATTGAAGTAAATGAATCCATCATTCGCGGAGATGATGACCTAGCCCTATTAATTAAGAAGATTGCAGACCAAAAAACTCAACAAAACCTACCAAACTTATTATTTTTCCAACACACTCATTCCCAAATGCGTGATTCCATATTTTCACCTTAACCACATTAAGTTTCCAACATTGCATACAATAAAATAGACACCTGCCCCAAGCCCAGACATTGCATCGGATTTCGTCTGGCGCTGATAAGCAAATTCCCAATTTTCCCAACTCTAAAATTGTATTCCCTAGGTGTAAGAAAAATAGTATTTAAACTTTTGAAATTTGTAAATAAATCACTTGTCATAAATCAGTCCAAGTCTTTGTTTATAGATCAAAACAGATCTATTCACTCTTTTTATGAGAAGTATTGTTCAACGCATAACTTTGTAAAGCTTCGACAGCTACTTCATCTTCGTGTTCGTATGGTGTTCGTAGAGATACCTTCAGATCGATTTTATCCTTGGTGGACCATCCTTTTCACGTAAACCGCAGCTAAAAATTATTAGAATTACGGGCGAGAGGTCAGAAGATAGATCAAAACTTTCTTCAATTTTGAAAGAGCTCTTCGATATTCCTTTTGCGATAAAGAAATCTATGAGGTCTGGAGTTTTTGCCATGTCCGAAGACCAATATGGTAAAGTACCCTATAACGAGTCCCTATCTAGTAACGAGCACCTAGTTACATTTTGGTTAATAGCTAAGCTCCTGTCTCGCCGTGGAATAATGGAATAATGGAAATTTCGTTATTCATTACAATTAATTCTGCATTTACTTTATATTAAAGTTTCTCCTCAGTCTCTTCTTAAAAATCGAAGACTTTTCACCTTCCGCTATTTTTTGTCGTATACGAATATTTAGTGACTTTCGTAGGGAACTGCATCTGGATTAGTTGTACTGCATCAAGTATTTAGGGGCGTTCGATATATGATGGTTAACGAAATCAATTATATCCCAATTAGATCCCGGGGTCTCGTTATAGGATTGTGATAAAAAAATGACGTTTCCATTTACGAGCCATGGTGGTTTTATTCACATCTTTAAAAATATGATTTTGTATAGTTTTTAATGTCTGTTTAAATTGAAAATAAAAATTAAAGTTTATTTATTTATTTTCGACTGAAATACCTGCATAACGTTTGGTGATTTTTTAATTTATTTTTATGGAGTTTTGTTTACTTAACTTTATTACTTATGTTATATATTTTTATCAATAAATTAACCATTTAAATGCATGATAAAACGGATATAACGGGGGCTCGCATAAGGAATCGACAGAGCTCGAATTAAGAAAAAGGGGGCTCGATTTAGGAATTCGTCTATTAATTTGTTTGTTGTTAAATGGTTTTTATCTTGATGATGTTAAGCAACAAACCAATTTAACCATACGATTTTGAAATAATAAGTCTTGAATCCACTGCAAAAATAATTAAGAAATATGTTGTAAAGAATACGATCTTTTGGTGAGATACATCGGGAGCCCCAGAAAGTATGTTTCCCAATGAAATCTCAAGTGAGTCAAATCCTCCTAAAATCATTTTTTCTAACGTCGCTCGTGGAGGACAATAAATAGATGCAAAGTTATATGTTATGCGTTTAATATTTGCGCTAACCGTGCTTATTTGCATTTCATCAAGTTCAATTATTATACCCGGGAAGTGATCAGTAGTTTCTTATATTAAAACATATATGAATGCATCACTGGCACTTGAATCAGTAAGAACACCGCTTACCACCATCGCACGCATAATCGACACCAAGTCCTTGAGTAGAACTAACCTACGTTGGACACAACTCGATACGTGCAGACATACAAAAGAGCTATAGCCAGCTGTCAACAAAATGAGATCAAAATCCATGATCGGGTTAAATCGCAAGGATATCCGAGTACTTACAGGCAATATACAATTCTGTTTACTTAGTATATTTCCAGGTGTTTGAAGTTCGAGCAAAGTTTGTTGCGGAATATTTTCGCGCAACAAGAACCACCTTCTATTCCTATCTTTTCCCGACCCAATCCCTTCTTTTCTTGGGAGGTACCTCCAAGGTCATAGGGAAGTGGAGGGCAACCAGGGTCCCATCAACCTTAGGGCCACTTCCCACGAACCTTGAGGGAACCCCCCCACAGGTATACATCACCTCTCAACCCGAAACATCGAGGGCTTACCCGAATTTGGAACCACCCGGACGAGTGCCCCGCTGACGGTCAAGGAAGAAAATCCGTGGAGAGCCACCCGGACGAGGGTTCCGCTCTAGTCATTATTACAGATGTCCATCGAAAGCCACCTGGACGAGGGTTCCGCTCTAGACACTTCGACGAACGAAAGCCCATCGAGAGCCACACGGATGAGGGTACCGCTCGAATCGGATCATGGTCGGCGGCAAAAGCAGTGACCTAGTACGGAGCCCACAACCACAACGGGCCGTACAACAGTTGCGTCAGCGCGTAGGCGGACGGGCGGAAAACAATTAAACGCCCCAGCAAATTAAACACCGCCTGCAGAACATTGCGCCAGGGGCAGGTGTCCAGCAATTGAGGAGCACGGATGGACGGCCCAAAGTCAAAAGCTCCAAGTAAACAGTTGCGAAAGAACTACCACAGTCCCGGTAGGGAGAAATGTTCGAATGATTTCAATTGGGTTTAGATCTCCAAGAGGAGATGAACTACACTCTGCCGATTTAAGGTTTCTCCTAATAATTAGTAATATCGCGCGCGATAATAATAATGTATTCGTAAACACTTGTTTACGTTTTGATATTATTTGGTTTCCCAACGATTGTTGCAAAACTAAATGATCGTTCAGAAAAAGAATACCTTAGCTAATGTTTTGTTCCAGGTCGGACGAGGTTTGAACACTCAACCTTAACCTGGCTTTCCAGTAACGGAAAGCTCAAGTGTTTGGGGTATAAGAGTGAAAAGTGTGAGTGAGAAACGGCGAAAGGGTAACAGTGAGACACTCGCACACCGGGGCAAATTATGCTCCCTTGTAGCTGAATAGTGTCTCCTGTTGGTTCGCTTGGATGTATGGAAGGTAGTGGGATATGGCAGACTATCTCCAACACAAGAAGAGCGTCTATTGCACGCTATAAGTGGAAACCCACTACGAATGTAATATATGAATGTGTGAGCCGAATACCGTCCGAGCTGGAACAAAGAAAAATTTTGGTCGTCACGTCTTGGATTAAATTGGAAAAAAGGAGGAGAAAACGGAGGACAGGGATAGCAGAGTGTCGCAGGGAAATCATAAAAAAAAGGCTAAGTAAAGTGTAGTGTCAGTGTCTTTTTTTTTTGATGGACGTAGTGAGTGAACGATTGTGCTAGGGAATTTTGGGAAAAATAGGTCTGGTTGGGTTTCGACCGTAAATTCTCCCGAGAAAAGACGGGACTCGCGACCCCTTGTAACTCTCATTAAAAGTTCGGGAAAACGCGAAAGCGGGTCACGCCGGTGGTCATAATTCGCAAAAATAATTTATAAAAATAGTTAATCTATTCGCTAAAATTAAATTTTAACGTTAATACTTTTTCTAGAATAAAGTGACCAGCTCCACCGGAGCCGTTATAACGTGGTAGAAAAAAACGTTGTTCTGTGTCTTTATTCTTTCCTTGCAGCAGAACGGTACCATACGGTACAAATTGCGGTTTCACAATTTGGCCATAAAATTGTGTGGCGCCCACCTCGGTCTTATATCTGAGTTCAGCTTTAATTTCCAATTTAAAATTTTTCGTGGTTTTGACTTTTGCATTTTTTTTTTCTTCGCTTTCGGTTGCATGTACTTTATCTTTTCAGCGGACGTCATTGGAAACATCAGCGTAAGCTAACGAACGAGTTAGGTTTTCCCATCGAATGCGACCCTCGACTGGACTGCCGGGAGAATAGCCACTCTGGTTGTTCTTGTTGGAAATTTCTGACAGTTCGCGAATGGTTTTTTTCGGCGATAGCGATCGCATTGTTTTGATTTAAAAAGTCTAGGTTTATTTACTTTTTTGTGTTAACTAATAAAATTTCGCGGCGGGAAAATATTCAACAAATTGGCGCCCAACGTGGGGCTTGTGGGAAAACATATATTTCGCTGTGTTCTTTGCCAGTTTGGCGTGTTTTGTTCTTTTCTTTGGAGCTTTTTACTTTTATATTTTCTTTTTATAGTGTTATCTCTACCGGGGCAATACAAAATTGGAATTGTGGAAGTGCATACAGCGCAGCAGAAAGAATTCATCCACATTTATATAGAAGTTTGAGGAAGAGAAACAAAGGATTCAGAGTATTCAATTTCGGCAAGCGCTAGATATATAATTCAATTGTTTTATTTCAATAAAGTCCACATATCATTCTCCCACCCTTTATATATATACATTTGATTTTATTTTGAATACATACAATATATATATTACCTTTTTAAGTTACATAACATACGTACATTTATATACATAAATACCGTGTTTGGTATTATACATGCTTATATTACGGAATTATTTTATTTTGTGTGACGTATTTTTTTTGTTGTTTTGTTTTTGGTGAGAGAATTGATTATATTTAGGGTTACCAGGGATTACTTTTTCCGAAATTATTTTTTTTTATTATTTCGTTCATGTGTTGAATTTAATTTTGCAGTACATTTACTTTAAGATTGGTAGTCCGGAAACCTTCACTATTTCGAAATTCGGGGGTAATATTTTGTTTTTTTTGTATTAGTAAACAATTTCGAGTGTTTATACGATCCTTTTTTTTAGGACTTATTGCGACATAATTCGTTCAGCGCATATAAACTTAATTGGTTCTAGTGCTACTTTTGATTCCTTTGGTATTTCGTAGGGATACAATTGTTGTTGTTTTTCGGTGATTGCCTGCCTGTATTTCTGCTTTGGTTGCATTGTTATTCTCGTTCTTGCGATTTAGTTACTTTTTTCATAATACCTTCTTGGGGGGAACATTGACATTGGAAATTCGTTGTACGCCAAAAGATCCAAAAGATAACTGGGTCAAATATGGATATAAATCCGTTGTCAAAAGATGAACTTACCTACGAAGTAGAGTGTAGGGGATTGTCACCTGGGGAGGTGGACGTTATGCGTAAATCGTTACGCGCAGCCAGAGCTCTCGAACGGCGAGGGTCACAGGGAACTATAATAGAAGATTACCCGTTCACTTTCGAGCAGGACCGAGAGGTCGTTGTAAGAAAGTTGAAGGAAATTAAGTCGCTTATATCGAATCGCCCCGAACAAGGCTCGTCAGAGTTTAGAAAAATCATTACAAAGATTGATTGGGCTACTACAAGAATTACTAGGGCACGTGCGGTTACGAACGAAGATATTGAAGAGAAAAAAGAGTTGAAAACCGAGCTTATGGGTCTGCTCGGAGACATCGAGGGTAGCGACGACGAAGATAATTTATAAATGATGAGGGTCCCAAACACCAGGTACCCAAGGCTGTAAGCCTACAACCGGGAGAGCGATCAACAAACCAGCGGGCAGCAGTGGAACCGTCCACGTCAGCTGCTGCAGTGCGCAACCCCAACCCCATTGCGGACGAGCGCTTCCATATCCACTCGGAAAGGGTAGAAAACCTATCCAAATGGAACATCACTTTCTCGGGGGAACGTTGTGGGTCATCGGTAAATTCGTTTTTGGAACGCGTTGAAGAATTGAGGGAGGCTAGGGGGGTTAGTGAATCTCAGCTTTTTAAATCATCCGTCGATCTTTTCATTGGGAAGGCTCTTCTATGGTTTAGGGCGGTTAGGAGGAACGTGAATTCGTGGCAGGAGTTGGTCCGGGAGCTGAAATTGGAATTCCTCCCTCCCAACTACGACGATCTGCTTATCGAAGAAATTCGGCGTAGGACACAGGGGAAGGAAGAATCAATTGGGGTGTACGTAGCCATCATGGCGAACATGTTTGGCAGACTCTCAGAGCCGCTCTCAGAGAGGCGAAAGCTAAGTATCGTTCAACGGAACTTAGCTCCATTCTACCAAACCCAGCTGGGCTTGGCGGAACCCCAATCCATCCAGGATCTGGTGGCATTGGGAAGGAGACTGGAGATGGTCCGAGCAAATGTTGAGGCATTCGCGGCACCTCCAGGGGCTCGGTCGCGGAACTTGCTGGAACTCGACCTAGCTTATATAGCGGAAGTGGAACCAACTATTGCTGTCGTAAATCAAAGTCCCCAGCCGGTTCGACGGTTGAGGTGCTTTAATTGTAATCAAGAAGGCCATATGGCAAACACTTGTTCTGCTCCTAGGCGCTGTGTAGGTTGTGGAAGGCAAGGGGTTCTTCGGAGAGATTGTAGGACCTGTTCGGGAAATGGGCAACGGACTCCTGGAACAGCAGGACGGGAGCGCCGTTAAATCTTGTTAGGTTGTCTGCTGACAACCAGCTGGTTGAATGGAAGGAGGAGGTTGTTCACTTAGGGTTCACACTAGAGTCGCACGCGGATGATGTTCGCCCATATTTGGGTGTTAGCGTATACGGTATAGGGTTAGTCGGTCTGTTGGATTCAGGAGCTTCGCGGACAATCATCGGTAGGGACGGATGGAATATTTTAAGTAGATTGGGCTTAGTGTTAGGGAAAGGCAACGTTAGGAAAGTAGCATTGGCGAACGGGGCAGGAGTAGCAGTAGCTGCCTTTCACAGTTCAGGATAGAACGGTTCTTTTAGATTGTTTGGTCATTCCAACCCTCCCACACGTACTGATCCTGGGTGCCGATTTCTGGACCCGAACGGGAATTGTTCCGGATTTAAGGTCAGGCGAGTGGAGTTTTTCCCATCAAGCCGCGGTGGCTTCGATTGCCACGATCAGGGAAAGGTCGGACTTAGATGAGAGCCAGGAGAACCAACTATCTACACTCGTAGAACGAATTTTTCAATCCATGCCCGAAGGCATCGGATGTACCCACCTTGTAGAACATAAGATTAAGACGACGTCTGAACCAATTAAGCAGCGTTACTATCCGGTTTCGCCTGCGGTTCAACGTCACATAGATAGGGAATTAGAAGAGATGTTGAGGGAAAGTATAATAGAGAAATCAAATAGTCCGTGGGCTTCTCCCATCGTTATGATCAAAAAGAAAGACGGGTTTAGGTTTTGCGTGGACTACAGAAAGCTCAACAAAGTGACAGAGCGGGATGCGTATCCCCTCCCTTATATTTCCGCCACCCTCGATAAGCTTCGGGATGCCAAATACCTTTCTTCGTTGGACATAAAGTCCGCCTATTGGCAAATCCCAGTCGAGGAAGCATCGCGGCCTTACACCGCTTTTACCGTACCCAGTCGTGGACTCTTCCAGTTCAAAAGAATGCCATTTGGGCTGCACTCTGGAACCTCACGTATTTGTGTATCTGGATGACATCGTCATCGTTACTAATTCATTTGAGCAACACCTTGGAATTTTGGAGGAAGTGTTTAAACGACTGTGTGCGGCCGGCCTGAAGGTTAGCCGGGAAAAATGTAACTTTTGTAGGTCGTCGTTAAAATTTTTGGGCTATGTAGTGGATCGCAACGGGTTGCATGTTGATCCAGAGAAGGTAGAATGTATGATCAGGATTCCCCCACCCAGAAACGTGAAAGAAATTAAAAGCTTTATCGGAACGGTATCCTGGTACAGGAGATTTATACCAAACTTTGCAGTTTTGGTGAAACCGCTAACCGATTTGCTTAAAAAGAAGACTAGGTTCATCTGGTCTGAGGAGTGCGAGGGGAGTTTTCAGAGAGCAAAAGAATGCCTGATAACTGCCCCGATTCTAACCTGTCCGGATTTTGAGCGACCCTTTGTTGTGCAAACGGATGCATCGGACTATGGGGTTGGAGCAGTACTAAGCCAGACTTTTGAAGACGGGGAAAAGGTTATCTTTTACCTGCTCTCGAGGAATGCAGCCTTCGCTGCCGGAATCGATGAGATAAGTTCAGATCCTTGGATCGCCAAGATGATCACGAAAATTGAGGCAAATGCTTTAGCTTACCCTGCCTGGAGGGTCGAAAGGGGAATCCTGTTCAAACTTGTTAGGGCCAATCATATCGTAGTTCGCGAAGGGGGGTTAGAGTGGAAGGAAGTGGTACCGCGAGTAGATCGGGCTAAGATTTTAAAGGCTTGCCACGATAACCCATTAGCGGGTCATATGGGGTTAGAAAAACGCATGCTCGGATAGCCCTTAAATATTACTGGCCAAAGATGAGGTCAGATATAACAAAATACGTCCGGAATTGTAAGATATGTCAAAGTGTGAAACCCGTGAATGATAAGCCAGCTGGTTTAATGGTCGAAAGAATAGGTACTTCGAACCCGTGGGAGATGATATGTGTTGACTTAGTAGGTCCTCTTCCAAAGTCGAGTAGGGGTTTTATGTATATCCTAACTGTGGTTGATTACTTTTCAAAATTTCCCCTACTGTTCGCCCTTAGATCCGCAACCGCAAAGTCGGTATGTAAGGATCTTGAAGATAATGTGTTTACTTTGTTTGGAGCACCAAAGTGGATCGTCGGTGACAACGGTTCCCAGTTCCGTAGTAAGGAACTAAAAGCGCTATGCGAAGCGTACGGGTCACAACTAAAATTCACCGCACATTACCATCCGCAGGCTAATCCTGCTGAGAGGATTAACCAGATAATAAAGACGACGCTGCGGGCCTATGTATCTGAAAACCATAGGTCATGGGATACACACCTGCCAAAAGTGGCGTGCTGTATTCGGACGGCACAACATGAGGTCCTGGGGGTTACTCCCTATTATGCAAATTTTGGGAGAGAGATGGTCACGTGTGGTCTTGATTTTTCAAACAGGGCTAAGTCAGTCAATACGGGTGATGGGAGTAGAGAGGGAGCGGGAGTAGGTGATAGAGAAATAGATATGACAGAGGTAGCTCGACGATTTCAAGAGCTGAGGAAAGACATTAGTGGAAAGTTAGCGGAAGCAACCAAGAAGTCCGCGAAAGCTTACAACCTCCGACGGCGAGATGTTCAATATCTCCCGAACGAGGCTGTATGGCGAAGAAACTTTATACTATCGGATGCCGCTAACTACTACGCCGCGAAATTGGCACCGAAATTCGTCGGACCTTTCCGAATCCGAAAGCGTTTATCGCCATGGACCTACCTGCTGGTAGATGAGAACGGGAGAGAACGCGGTACTTGGCACGTTAAGGACCTTAAGTCATATCACGATGCCACGGACGAATAGTCTTAAAGTCCCACTTAATTCATTTTTTTTAATCGTCTTAATTGCTCAAATTTCTTAAATCTATTCCGATCAACGGGATAACTAGACTTCCAATATAACCTAGTTGGAATTGTACTTCCCGTGTCGTGACGTCATCCTAGCACTGAGAAAATGATCCGGGTTCCTTGAAAACCAGGACCATTTCCTTGGTGGTGAGGGTGGGGTTTGTTGCGGAATATTTTCGCGCAACAAGAACCACCTTCTATTCCTATCTTTTCCCGACCCAATCCCTTCTTTTCTTGGGAGGTACCTCCAAGGTCATAGGGATGTGGAGGGCAACCAGGGTCCCATCAACCTTAGGGCCACTTCCCACGAACCTTGAGGGAACCCTCCCACAGGTATACATCACCTCTCAACCCGAAACATCGAGGGCTTACCCCAATTGTGAGCCACCCGGATGAGTGCCCCGCTGACGGTCAAGGAAGAAAATCCGTGGAGAGCCACCCGGACGAGGGTTCCGCTCTAGTCATTAGTACAGATGTCCATCGAAAGCCACCTGGACGAGGGTTCCGCTCTAGACACTTCGACGAACGAAAGCCCATCGAGAGCCACACGGATGAGGGTACCGCTCGAATCGGATCCTGGTCGGCGGCAAAAGCAGTGACCTAGTATGGAGCCCACAACCACCGGGCCGTACAACAGTTGCGTCAGGGCGTAGGCGGACGGCCGGAAAACAATTAAACGCCCCAGCAAATTAAACACCGCCTGCAGAACATTGCGCCAGGGGCAGGTGTCCAGCAATTGAGGAGCACGGGTGGACGCCCCAAAGTCAAAAGCTCCAAGTAAACAGTTGCGAAAGAACTACCACAGTCCCGGTAGGGAGAAATGTTCGATGGGGGAGGAGGTGACGATCTCTTTCGCTACTCCGTCGGGGGAGCACCGGAGGAGCCACAGCGGAGTGTGGGCGGACCGCCTCGTGAAACACCCTCACAATGAAATCACGCTGCATAATACGACAACAACAACACCAATGCGAAATGCGACACAAATCAGCGGATGACAACACAAACACTATAGAGAAAAAAAAAGGAAAAGCTTTTTGTAAGGAATGGCCTGCTTTCGGCAAGATCCCCCACCACAAAATCTGAACGAAATCCCACCAGACAGGTTAAAGACCGCGAATTTTAATTACACTGACACAACACTTGGCTTGGCCAATTTGAATTGAGTTTAGATCTCCAAGAGGAGATGAACTAAACTCTGCCGATTTAAGGTTTCTCCTAATAATTAGTAATATCGCGCGCGATAATAATAATGTATTCGTAAACACTTGTTTACGTTTTGATATTATTTGGTTTCGCAACGATTGTTGCAAAACTAAATGATCGTGAAAATACCTTAGCTAATGTTTTGTTCCAGGTCGGACGAGGTTTAAACACTCAACCTTAACCTGGCTTTCCAGTAACGGAAAGCTCAAGTGTTTGGGGTATAAGAGTGGGGTGAGAGAGAAACGGCGAAAGGGTAACAGTGAGACACTCGTACACCGGGGCAAATTATGCTCCCTTGTAGCTGAATAGTGTCTCCTGTTGGTTCGCTTGGATGTATGGAAGGTAGTGGGATATGGCAGACTATCTCCAACACAAGGAGAGCATCTATTGCACGCTATAAGTGGAAACCCACTACGAATGTAATATATGAATGTGTGAGCCGAATACCGTCCGAGCTGGAACAAAGAAAAATTTTGGTCGTCACTTCTTGGTTGACCAGCTAGCTTGTCGGAGCAGTGTTGCTAACGAGGTTTTTTTAGTCAAAAAAAAATTCTTTTAAATTAGTTCTATTCTTTTGAGATTAAATTGGAAAAAAGGAGGAGAAAACGGTGGACAGGGATAGCAGAGTGTCGCAGGGAAATCATAAAAAAAAAGGAATTTTGGAATATCTATGTTCATGGGTTGGCCCATAATACCATCGATAATAACCATATTTCCAACACTCATACACCACCAAACATTTGCCCAAGTTCTCAAAGGCAATACGGTGTCTTTCGTTCCAGCTGGGGATAAACATACCCCGCAGAAGCCTTCTGTTTCTTCTTTCTCTGAATTCTTTAACGAATCTCAGAGAATTTTTTATTTTTTTTTTATAATGTACGCGCACTAAAGGGATTTTGGATACCCTTATAATGAAGTAACACATTGCGGGCATTAGGGAAGTGAAGGATTAAAAAAAAGGAGATACCGATGCACGTTGGTTTTAAATGTCTGTAAACTATAATGCGTACGAAAAACAGAGCGGGGTAGAGCATTCCAAATTTGTATTGTACGATTAAGAAACGAATCCTTGTATTTCACTATACGTCCGAATACAGGCTTGAGGGTAAACTGATGTGCATTCCTAGCATGGCGAGTATTGCGGTTGAATTGCTGTAGGGGTGGAATGCAACTGGCTATTTCATTTGAGCACTTGTGGTGGAAGTACCGAAAAAACAATGACAGACAGGAGACATCACTAAGACAGTCAAATGATTTTGTGATGTCTCGATCGCCAATAAATTTTACCGCACGTTTTTGAATCCTGTCAAGTAGCTCCAAATATGTCATTGGTGCACCAGACCAGATATGAGCGTTGTACTCAAGTTTTGGGCGAATGAACGCCTTGTAGATTCTAGCCAGATCAGAAGGGGTGAAATATTTCTTGCATCGCTTAAGGAAGCCTAAACATTTCGCAGCGTTCTTGGCGACATCGAATATGTGGTCATTCCAACGAAGTTTGTCGTTAACGCACATACCGAGGATGGAAAGTCTTTCGGTTTCGGCGATGCAAGTGCCGAGAATTAGGGGTTCGCTTCAATGACAGCAGACAGCATTGCGTTTTGGATGCATTAAATTCCACTCTGTTGGTTTTACCCCATTTAAGTATGCTGTCAAGATCGGAATTCAATGAGCTTAACATACGTTGCCGTTCCAATTCAACGCCCTCAGATGAGGGGCGTTGCCCAGGAAACGAATATGTAAAGCTGAGGGTACTGTCATCAGCAAAGGAATGGATTGGATTAGAAGTGACAAACAGGAGGATGTGCAGTATTCCGATCTACAAAATTTGTTCATTCTGAAACTCAAAAGCCCGGCGCTTATCTGGCCTTCGTGGTCTCCATTTTAACATAATTCTAAAAAGAATATCGTTAAATCTAAACTCATTGATTTCGGTAGACAAATGTGCGGATCTCAATCTCCTCCTTGAGGATACAAAACCAGAAGCTTTATTTGTGCAAGAAACCTGCCTCAAGCTGAATCATAAAGAAATTTGAATGGCTATACATATTTTGAGATGTGATTCTCCTTATTACTGCTATTTGCGCAATCCCAACAATTGTTTATTTTTTGTTTTAGCTTTGTTTGATAATGTGTGATTAGTGTGTTGAAGGGGATTCTATTGAGATGCATCAGTGAGCGGTGTGTGTGTTTTTAATTCATGGAGCGTTGGTCATTTGTGATGTGTTATGAATGTTGGGTATGATGACGATGATGATGATGATGATGATGATGATAATGATGATGGTTAATGTTAAAGTGCTTGAGAAGCTGCTTGGTCTTTTGAGGGTGTATGTGGGGGTGGTCTTTTGAGGGCGGATGTGTGAGAGCAGTTTGCTGGCTATGGTGAGCGATGTGTTGTTGCTTAAGAATTGATAAGTTAAATATATGGTTGCTATGGATTAGAAATTTTGTATCCATTGTCCGTCCGATTGTGCAGCGTCAGGCAAATGCGCAGACTCCCAGAAAGTCCAGTATCTGGTACAATGCCCATGCCCTTGAAATCCAACGGCACAGCACAATCGTCGTTCCCAAGACATCCGAGAGGGCGTAATAAGTCCCTTGTATGCTAAACATTGGTGTTTGTTATGATTTCGATGCGTTATGGTGTGCGATGGTTGAACTGGCTACGTTCGCGTTAGTTGGTTGTTCGTGGATTGAGTAAATAGTAAGTAAATAGGGAAGCGAATAGAATTCTTGTTTAATGTATTGCTTTTATCATAATGACCAAATAGTTTCTTGGGACCTAAGCGTCAGCCAAATGACAAGAGACGAATAAAGTTCAGTTGGTAATTAAGGTTGAAACAAGCCACACGTGTTTTTGTGTTTTAATTTCCGCTCAACGTTTAATAGTTTTTACAAAGGCCCTACCACAAACAGCACAGCACAATCGTTTTTCCCAAGACATCCGAGAGATCGATATGAGTCTCTGGTATGCGACACATTGTTGTTTTTTATGATTTCAACACATTATGGTGTCTGATGGTTAATTGGGATTGGGTGAATTGTCGCGTATTTCTTTTTGATTATTGAAAACAAACTGTGAAATTTTAGGAGGGGATCTCTTGTTAAAGGCAAAGTTTAAGAATTAGGAAGTATCAGTTTTACTTTAAGCTAAAAGTGTAAAAGATTAACTATTTAAAATGGAATTCTTATATCAATTGGGAGCCGTCAAGCCCTTGGAGATTCTGAAGCTTAAAACGAAGTACCGAATCCTGAAATGTATAAGATGTCAGACTAAATACGGGTCCAGGTTTTCGGTGGGGCTGGAGAAGAGCAAGGTTTTCATACCGGCGCGGTTTGACACCATGGATGAGGACACCTTGAAGCTGCTGTCCTCAAGCAAAATGAGATGATCCAGCCCAATGGAAATTCATTCGAATTGGCATTCCATGCTCCAACCATTTATGTAAAATTTCATAAAAAAAAAAAATATACTTATTGAAAATTATTTGGTGTTTTTTTTTATTTGTATGTTCAGCGTTTTGAGGTGGTCAAGGATCAGGCAACATTCGTCAAGAGATTCAAATTACGTGGTCGAAAGATTGAATTTCAAATTAAGGATGTGGCAGTCAACGCTGAGCCAACAAATTGGGTCCAAAAGCAGTGAGGCGCATGTTTGAGCGTATTGCTGAAGATCTGGATTCTTCAGATATGGTGGTCCTGTTTGGATACTTTTCGCATTAATGTCACCGATTGTCACTGGACAAGGAAATGAACGGAGGCAGAAATATAATTCTTTCGAAGAAGAATCTGCAAGACGGAGAGGATTAGTATTTATATTAAACAAGGATAACGTATGCTTACCTCGTGCATTGGTTGTAGCAATTGCTCACGCAAACAAAGATCCGGAATACATGAAAATACGACAAAATACCAGTAAACTTCAGGATGTAAGAACTGCCAATATAATTAACATGAGTGGTGTTAATATACCGACCAAAGTTAATGGTATTCCAGAGCGTCGCAGCTTTCAAGATCACTTTCACATTTTCCAATTATATTATTTTAGTTCCACTCGTAATAAGTACTGGTTGAAATCTGGTAAATATTTTGTAGGAGGTAGTTTAGAATAAATTGGTTATCGTACCCATGAACGTTATGCGCTATAACAATAACCTTTTTAAAAGATTTGCGAACATTAAGAAGGTGTTGTAGTAACTCGGCTATAACATTCGGACCTTTTTTCACATTAAGTCAGAATTTACATTTTTGGTAAAATTGTAGGTCATTTTCATCTTTGCTGAAAAACACACAAGTTTGGCTTTATTGAATCGGCATAATCGTCTATCACCTTTTCAATAATAACCTTGAATAAAAGGTTCTCTTGACGACTCTCCAAATCATAGAAAATAGAAATAGCAAAAGGCTGCCGTCAAAGATGATATGACATTGAGTGACCATTGAAATACAGAAAATTTAGTCTTTTACTACTGTTATTGCTGGCGTCTTCGAACTGTACTATTAGTCCGTCCTTTTCGTTCATACTTGTAGACGCTGATCTTAGCAGATGATCTTATCAGTTTATCCAGAAAATACCCCTTCGCTAAAAAAAAGGGGAATTTTCCGCATTTCTTCAATACTAAAGAAAATGAAAATTATATTGAACAATTACCGCCCGTAGAGTATTAAAATCCGGATGCTATTAAAAGTAATGATCGATCTGTATTCTTAAAGTGGTATGAAAAAAATAAGCATATAGAATTTAATATGCAACGTGACCTGCATCAGCGATGTACAGATCCTATCTGAGGCATGTATTAAATTCAGAAATTTTTTCCTTGATCAGTGCAACGTGGAACCGTTTTTGGAGTCTGTAACTTTAGCATCGGCATGTAACCTGGTATATTGCCGTAATTTCTGGAAAACAAGCACTATAGGCTTAATACCTAGAAATGAATACAAACAAGCTGATAATCAATCACGCCAGGCAATTGAGTGGCTCATTTGGGAAGAAAAGAGGCGAAATTGTATTATTACAATTATCATGGGCACTCGTGTTTAAAGAATAATCGCAATAAGTCTTTAAGCAATGACAAGTACGACACTTTAAATTCACGCTATAAAAAAAAACAATGCTAATTCGACTTGGCTAAGGCAGTTCGGATACGAGGTAGTTGAAAAATGGGCTTGTGAATTTGAAAAACAGTTAAGTGATGAAGATGTCTAATATTTAAAAACTCATCCATTAATACAATATGCTCCATTAAATCCTCGCGAAGCATTTTACGATGGGCGTACAGGCAACACATACAACTATTATAAAGGGTGAAAAAATCAAGTACATAAATGTATACGGGAAATTTCCAATAAATCACCCCAAAGTTCACACCACCGATTGTGGTCAAGTGGATTTACAAAGCGTCAATGGAGTTATTAAATGTAAAATAATTCCCCCAGAGCAATTGCTGATGATGATGAGCTGAAAGAGCTCTACAAGGAACATGGATTATTGATGAAGTTTTGAAAGCAATAGAGAAAGGGTATAAGCTAGTAGATATTTTCGAAATATGGGAATATTGGATTAGGCAATATGATAAAATTGCGAAATCAGATGGTCTTTTCACACAAATAATGAAAAAATTCGTTAAAATGAAACAGGAAGTATCAGGATGGCCGAATAAAAATGCAACAGAGGAAGAGAAAAACAAATATGTAGCTGATTTCCTACATAATGAAGATGTCCTACTAGATTTTGCAGAAATTTGCAGCAACCCTGGAAAAATATCTTTTGCTAAACTGATACGGAATTCGTTTTGGGAAAATTCGGACAAAGAGAAAACAAGCAGAAAACATCAATAGTTAATACTCCGTCTGAATTATATCAGATACTTACGAATCCAACTGTACAAGTCTGTCATATTCTCCCTATAAATGAGGAAAATATTGTAGTAAGTTGGTTGTATAAAGAAGAAGCGGCAGATACATTATCAACTGTAAATGTATCTATTGCAGCCTACACAACCACGCAAGCTCGACTAAAATTGTCCAGGTAACTGAACAGTTAGAAGAAAGTCGCGAAGGAGAACCTGACCTACCGACCGGTCAATTCATAGGCGATATGACTGACGAATTAGAGTGCTATGGTAAAGGAAGTTATATTACTGAATTTGTGAGTGGCGGCCCCAATAAGTATGCTTACAAAGTTTTACAGTACAAAATATGACATCGAAAAAATGTTGTGTAAAGTAAAAGGAATAAATGTAAATTATTCAGCATCGAAGAAGGTATATTTTGAAACGATTAAGGAAGCTGTACTTAATGCTGAGAACGCAGATGATATAAAAATTATTTCGAATAATATTCGCCGGATGCGAGAACATTAAGTAATTACTTTTGCGGAAATAAAAACCTACACGGCCAGAGCAGAAAAACCTAGATTTCTTGGTGATCACAGTTCCTTACCATATGGCTATAAAAGACTCAAATAAAAAAGAATTAAAAACTCCAATTTCATATTTCATTAAAGCCTGATTTATTCACTCTTCATTATAAAGTAGATATTGTAGTTTTAGCTAAAACCGCCATTAAGCTATTGGAGTCATAACAGCTCTCTATTAGCGCCTTTACATTTAAATGAGTTTTAAAAAAGTCCCATGGATTTTTAAACCATTCTGACAGATTAAAATTCAAATAATAGAAAACTGCTGTTATAGTTTTGAATAAAATCAAATTTAAAAGCAAAAACTATGTCGAATAAACGTATGCGGACATCGAATTTCAATGTTGCAGAGGAAAATATTTTTATAAAGTGCGTTTTAAGACATGCAACGATTACTGAAAACAAGAAAACAGATGCATATACAATGTATATAATGTTCGTTTTCTGCTTGCAATTTGTCTTTTTTAGTACCGGTGTTTTTTCATTTGTTGCAGGCTCGACAGAGTAAAGCTCTTAAGGACAAATATACGAACATTAAAACAACACCGCGCAAACAATTTGCGGCTGAAAAAACGAGCGGCAAAGTAACTGGTGGCTGTAAAGAAATTCCAGAGTGTATGAGAACGTATGAGCCAACAGCAGAAGGAACACCATGCACGCATGATTTTGTTGGCGGCCGAAACAGCTGATTTCAGGAGCAAAATTAAGTTGCGCAATTTAAAAATAGCAAAGCTTAAAAAAGTCACACATTCTGAAACTGAAGTAGATTTAGATTCTGATTAATCAATGTATTTTTTCATTAAGTTTCAGAATAAAACATTTTATTAATATAAATAGTTTTTCAAACTTTTATTATTTTTGTTTTCACAATATAAATGTAAATGTAATTCAGTGAAAGATCACGAGCAGTATTTCTATTATTTTGTTCAGTTGTGCTTATATTCGGGATCTCTGCTGCAGCCATCATTTCCTTATATCCTTCCGATTCTGTTGGCGGTACATTTTCCTTTTCACCGATTGCGATATTACGTAGTAACGATTAATTTGATGGTGTTCAATTTAGGTCGCATACCCATAGATAACACTGGGAATTATTCTAAAATTTCGTTCTATGACATTTCGTGTACGAATCTGGCTCTCGTTGTAAAGATTTTTCAAATCACTGTCGATGCACCAGGCCCGCATGCGACAATATTTGTCATTTTCAGGTTGGCCGAACACACTGCTTGTACATTAAAAGAGTACCAACCCTTCCGATTGCGATAGTTTTCTGCATCCTGGAGATTGGATTTTTATATGAGTAAAATCAATTGCACCAATTGGTCGCGGAAATCGAGCGAATTTATAGAACTCTTCGCTGGCTGCAGTCATTTAAATGACAGTTTTAGGCATCAAAATAAATCTCAATCTATTTCTAACGGATTCTTCTAGCGACAGCCGGATAGCAAGCACGCCTTTTTATCCTGCGCAGAAAAATACTAACCTCGAGTGAAAAAAAAAACAAACAACAAAAACAAAAATAATAATAATTCAAAATAAACAATATAAAGCTTGATTAAGCATTAATAATTTAATAATATCAATTGATTAATAATATTCTACCGATAATTCAAGTTTTCTGCGGTATAACTCTGCGGATTTCTCCGATTTTCGTGGATTTTTTTTTAACACGTGCCCAGAATCCCTCGATCCAGTATACTCCATGTCTCACCATGAGGACAAAAATGGAGAATTACAAATTTAAAAGCCCTGGGAAATACAAACCAACATCAAACGCCTCAGTTTGCAAAGCACAGTTGGCCGCCGCCAAACAATTAGTTGTCCTAAGCCAATCAATGGAGGACATTGCCGCATCGTGCTCAACGACACCATCGTCTTCACCTGGTCCACAAGCCTACACCTCAGATGTTTCATCATTTCAACATGCAGCGCCCACATCCCAGCGCAACACAGACTGGCAAGTCCCAAATAAGAGACACACATTGACCAATAAACGCTCAAGCGCCGTTATGGAGGCTTCAACCCCAATCGATGAAAACCAGTTTGCCATTCTGAGGAAAATTCAAATCCAGCCCAGCAAGAGGCCCCAAACAAACACCTCTCCTCAAGTAACCAGCCACCAGTCGACATCAACCAATCATCAGTCACCGGCCAACCACCTGACCGAAACAAGCCTCCAGAACCAGAACCATCAGCAAGCAGTTAAGCCTCAATCCAGCGCGGGAAAACACGTTCCAACAACAGACAACACCAATCCAGATTTATCCATCTCCAAATGTAACAGGGGTAAGTTCTGTCCTCCAATCATTATGTCCAATGTAAATGTTAGGGATCTTATCTCGAATTTTAAGGTGAATTCGGTTTCCTTCGATTATAAAATCGTAAATCGCGGTAAAATTTCAAGACTGTATGTAAACGACAGTAGGGTCCATCGCGAGTTGATGGAAAATCTCAGAAAAAACAACAGAGTTCAGGCTCACTCCTTCACTTTGAAAGAGGACCGAACCTCAAACATTGTCCTTAGGGGCCTCACCAGAATCACCCAGAATCAGAGATTCTTGAGGAGCTTCAATCGAAGGTCAACAACGTTGACAAGGTTTCAAGACTGGAAACCTTCCGTTCGAAACAAGAACAACCTTTTTTTAGTCAGGCTCCTACCGGGAACCAGTGCTGACGAGATCTTAAAATTAAGGTATCTCTTCAATACCCGAATATACTGGGAGAAACCTCGGGGTAACAAGGGGGCTCTCCAGTGTAGATGTTGCCAACAATTTGGGCACCTTGCCAAAAACTGTGCGAACAATTATAACTGCGTAAAATGCAACAATCACCACGACCCTGGGGGCTTTCCCGTTCTAAGGGATGAGGGAAGCAAAGCCACCTGTGTTAACTGTGGTGAAAACCACTCGGCTAATTTTAAGGGTTGCAAAGCGTGGACTCATACCACGTTCTAAGAAATGACCTTCAACAGGGTGTTGCCATAGTTTTAAAAAACAATATTACATACGAGAACGTTGAATGGTCCTCCACAATAATACCGTGCCTCTTTATTACTATAAAGATAAAAGTTAATAACATTTTTAAAAAAATTCTCCTGGGCTCGATATACTTTCCTACTAATAGTTCCACAGCGTCACTAACTATCGAGTTGGCAAAAATTGATTCCTTGGCAAACTCCTTCGATGGCGCCATTATAGGAGGAGACTTGAACGCAAGAAGTCCGAGCTGGGGTGACTCCTGGCAAAACCTTAATGGAAAGACCTTCGAATATCACTTCCTCAACCCCGACCTTCCCAAGAAACTCCTCATTCCTAGACCATTTTCTTATTTCCCACCACCTAATGAACCTTGTTAACCGAAACTTCTCCGTTCAGACACTCCCTACATTCTCGGACCACTTTCCACTCTTGCTGGCAATTCACCTTGAAGAAGCCGTTATGTGTTTTCAGGAACCTTTTATCTCTAGGTCCTTTAGAGATACTGACTGGAATGCCTTCAGGGAAGGCCTAGACAGGTCCCTATCTCTCTTTCAACCCCCCCATACTGTTTGTCTCCCAAACACTGAAATAGACAAATATATTGAAGGGTTCAATGAAATTTTGACGGGAACTCTTGAAAGTCACTCCACAAGGGTCACTGCCTCATATAGGAAGTACAAAAACCTCCCTAGAGATATTGAGCAATTATTTAAAACTAAACATCATTGGCAAAGACAGCTTAAAAACATCTTTCACTCTTCGTACAATAGAGTAAATTCTCTCTACAAAGAGCTCTCAGCCAGAATATCCCTCCTGAATAAAATTATACAGGATAAGATTAAAATTTGGCTCAATGATCAACTGAAGAACAGACTATCGAAGATTTACCCCGGCCCTAGAGCCTTAAAAGAGGTATTTAGATTAATGGGTAAAAATAAACAATTCTCCTGTAGCAAAGTTTCAGTAAACGGTGAAACATTCACCAGCGAAACCAACATCGTGCAAGCCTTCAGCAACCACTTCAAGGAAGTGTACAAAGCAATAACCCCAAACTTCAACCCCTTAATATCAGAAGAGGCAAAGTCAGCTGCTAGCCGAATTAGGCAATCCAAACCTGCACACATCTTTCTTTTCGACCCTATAAACACTTCCCTAAGGCTCCCCTTTCTTCACTGACATCGAAGTTGTAGCGAGCATAATTAACCAATTCAAACCTAAAAAATCTACCGGTCCAGACGGCATATCAAACTTTGCCCTCAAAAAGCTATCTACTCCGGCAATTAGCTTTCTGACAGTGCTTTTTAACAACTGCATTAATAATGGCTACTTTCCGGTTTCATGGAAATCAGCCAGAATCATCCCAATTATAAAGAAACCTAACGAGTATGACATAAACAATTTTAGACCCATTTCCTTGCTCTCCAATGTTGGTAAGATCCTCGAGAGGATTTTGCTTAACAGCATCACCTCCCCAACGGAGAATCCCATTGACCCCATTCCCGACTACCAATTCGGTTTCCGAAAGGGACACTCCACAGTCCACGCCCTACTCAAACTTCACAATGACGTCACCTTGGAGCTCAGAGAAAAACGCTGCACTGTCGCCTGCTCTCTCGACATCGAGAAAGCCTTCGATAGCGTGTGGAGAGAAGGATTGCTATATAAGTTAGCTTCTATAAATCTCCCACCCCACTCCATCAACTTACTTGAAAGCTTCCTCAATGACAGATCCTTCTTCATTCAAATGCAGGGGACCAAATCTGTCATGTGTGCGTGCGATAGTGGTGTCCCTCAGGGTTCCATTCTGGGCCCTCAATTATACAACATCTTTCTCCATGATTTCCCTCACACCTTCACTGAAAATAACCTCCAATCCCTCGGCCTTCTTTAGGCAGACGACACCATCGCTTACTGTAGTCACGAGTCCCCTTTAACTGCTCTTAGGCATCTCGAAAAACACATAACGATCATAAGCAACTTTTACCGTACTTGGGGTATAAAAATTAATAACCAAAAATCTGATCTGATCTGCTTCAGAAACGCTAGTGGTAAAGGCCCCCCTGGGGTTTTGCTGGAAAGCAAACACCTGAAGTTGCGCCTCAATGACTGTACCATTCAACCAAAAAACAACATAAAATAACTGGGAGTTACCCTTAACAGGTTATTCAAATTCAACCCCCATGCTAGAACCATGCTAACTAAATCCAGGATGGTTTCTAATATGCTTTCACCCTACTTCAAAAACGGGGCCCTAAACGAAAAATCCAAAATTCTCTTTTACAAAACACTTATTAGACCCCCATCCTAACATATGCTTTCCCAATATGGTTCACTATATCCCCCACTGTGGCAATGGAAATGGAAATCCTTGAAAGAAAGATACTTCGCTGGTGCGCGGGGAAAAATTTCGAATCCCGAAATAAGCGCTTTTCCAACACGCATATCTACACCGACACAATTAACATTCCGCTAATGAGATACACATTACTTCTAATGAAAAATACCATCTCCAGACTCCACCTCTCAGAAAACAGCCTTATAACTCAAATCTCCTCCCAGGTCGTCTCCTCTTGGGACAACGAAGTATATCCTTTACTCGTTGGAGTTTCTTTGATTAACCTCGACGCAACTCCCTATGACCTACCCCTGCCGTTCTATGTAAAGGCAAATACTGGTCACAACCGCGGCTAAACACAACATTCCGTTTTCCCCTCAAATCTGGGATAACCTGATTTACGATTCTTATTGAAGGACAGATTGCACCTTCACTTTTAACCCCTTAATAAACGAAATATAAAACATTTTCTTTTTATTGATATAATGATTTGAGGACAGTTCTGCTTCTGCCTTAGAATTTTGATCACATTACACCTCACTAACCTCAATTTACCACATACACTCATCAAAAGATATCAAAACACAAACTTAAAATTATTACACAAATGAAGTTAACACAACAAGCACTCTGCTCATAATCAAAATTGTATCTGTGATAAACACAAAACACATACCACCATGTACCTATACAAATCCATTGGATCTGTGATATATTATATAAATACCCTGTATTGTATCTGTGATAATATTCCATATTACACATATAATTTATAAACACACTCATAAGTGTATTCTTAACCATACTATGTACATTATAAAAAAAAAAAAAAAACAAAAAATCACAAAAAACAACAGTCTCTCACATAGACTTCTGTACCTGATGTGGTAAACACATCTTTGTATATACGTTTGTCTCCCTTCTTTTTATTTTAGTTTAGTTTTTAATTTCTAGTCTTAAGTTAGGTTAAAGAAAAAAAAAAAAAATTGTACATTTTTTGTGACCATCAGTCACTCGTAACATCACATAAAGCTCCTGAGCAAAAGCTATCTCAACATTTTAAATGACAGCCATGTGGCATATTCATTTTCCACAACCAGTTCAAGCAGGCAATACTTATAGCCGCAGTTATTTCTTATTATAATCGTATCAAATTCACTGTATAAATTCATAAAAGTCTCAATAAAAATTCAATTCAATTCAATTCTATTTCTAACGATCGCACGTGTTACTCTTGGCAATAAATGCATACAGAAACAATACTTACCCCAGCGAAATCAGCAACAGAGATTTGCATTGATTTAAAAACGCAAAGCAATCAGCATTGAGCGATTGGTCGAATATAACGTAATCAGAAAACAAGGGCAATTTGGTTGAAATTGTCATCTATATATAAAGTTCTCTTATGTCAATGAATACCGTTCTAGAGAGTTTTCCAAATCAGGGTGAATAATTGCAAGAACTTCAGCCACCGTAAGTTTTGTCAAACGAAATCGTTGAAATAAATCTTTATCATCCCAATGTTCCATATTTATTCCTTCATTCATTTCATATTGCCTTCGTTCGATGATGAGTGCATTTTCGACGTCGTCACTCAAATTCAACACATATTCAAGATGATTGTCCATAACGCACATTTAAATTCAAATAACAAGACAAGAACAAATATACAATAAATAGGGGCAGCCTCCATTAAAATATCTAATGGAGGGTGAATAAATGAAATTTTGTTAAGATCTCAAAATTTAAAATTTTTAATTTTAATGGAGACTGAATAAATCGGGCCTAAAAGAATTAAAAATGTTTTTTTATTTTCACTTAGTTTCCAGTTATAAATTTGTTTAACAGGTAAACATTTTGCTGACCGCAGCATTTACCGTGGAATGAACATTTGGTCTCATTGGGCTTTTTCAGTTCCTTTGACGTACAGAAGAGTATTCTTGATTTTTTCCTGAAGATATTTTCTCACTGTTCGGAATTCCGTGAAGCCTCCATCCCAAACTAAGCCGTGATTTTTTTCATGCAACCCATTGGCTTGTCTTCTTAATGAGGGTGTGAACAGTTTGGTCCTTTGAATCCCTTGCGAGTGCGTGAGCGTGTGTTTGCGGTGTAACAACAAAGAACAAAAAAAAGGACGTGTGCTTGCGATAAAAGGCAGCACTAAACTAAAGACCTATATTTCTCGTGAAACTTTCTGACTCAATGGATTGTGGTTTATAATGTGATCGTGTAACATTAAACAGTAGGCAGATGAATTAGCAGGTATTATTTTTGTTGTTGCTGTTTTGATTTCAATACGAATATCAATTGGACCGTTTTTGATTATTTCGCTCTGGTGCCGGCAATCAATTACGAAAGTTGTTGCTTGAAATTTAAAAGCATCTCTTGATAAGAGTGGTTCAGCAAAAACGCGATTAAAGTAGATTTTTTGAAAATCACAACACATACTATATAATAAGCTATAGTTATTTTTATCAAATGCCAAATTTAGATCTTCACATGGAGAAGCATCAGAATTTAGATAAGCCTTTATACATATTAAAAATATCACAATGATCAAAATTAGTTATATTTCCTTTCAGTAAATTACGTTTTTAGTTTGCAGAGCAAGTATAATGTAGCGTGGCTTCTCCATTTGAGAGGCTGCCTTTACATTCCAAATATGACGATTGACGCTGGGTAATGCAGGATATTCGTATAGATCCCAGTTGCGAAAAGCCAGCTTCATAGTTTGTCCATTATTAATATGTTTGTACAGTTTTAATTTGTAAGTATCGGAGAGTGTTAGATGTGGAATTTTCCATTGTACTTTAAGCAAGTTTATTTTTGCTTTCTCATCCTCGCCAGCAATTCATGAATTATCTATGTGCGTGCTCGTGTTAGAATTAAATAATGACGGCCATTTGGTATAATTTTCTTATAGCCCTCAGCAAATCCCAGTAATTTATTTAGTAGCATGCAAAAATTAAAATAGAATCCATTAACATTGATTAAAGAATTAGGTGCCCAGGATGCATTCAAAAGCATATCACTTTCATTTTTATTTAAAGAGAGATAGTTTTTAATGGTTGACGTAATGTCGACACTTCGATTGCTATCAATTTCCACACCATTTAATTCATACAAATTTCATCGAATAAGAAAGCTACTCCATTATTTACAAGTTTTGTTTTTGCAACGGCGATGTTTTCCTATCAGAAGATAGTATATTAACAGATTTAGTAATAGAACCTAGTCTTTTATAATTTGAGGGGCAAGATGGGTTATCATATATTATCATTGTTGTGGTGTTAGATGTAATCGAATTGTTATCGTTTCGTTTCGAAAGTTTATAAGATTTCCATCCTGATCTAAGAGATTTAATGTTATAGAACTTATCCTCTTAGCGCTCTTTGGCAGATAGATGATATTTTGAGGAACTTCAACTATTTGATATCCTGGGCTTACATTGCTAGAAAATGCTTGCGGAATATGAGCATATCGATTGTTTAGATATGTTTTATCAATAAATTACATTCAATTCGCAAAATATTCACTCTATTGATGTCAACATATAGGTCAGATTCATGCATAATATTGGTGACAAGTTTCTTTCTTCTGAATCCCAAGAGTGAGCCAATAGTACAATGATGAGAAAAATCAATTTCCATAGTGCTGTAAGCTTCACATTTCAAAGTATTATTATTGGCTTTTAATTTAATTATCATTTTTTCAGCTCTATTCTCGTCGTGTAGCTTCAGAACCTCCTGAATTACATTATTAATATCCTCCATTTCATAAGAACCTAACGGAAAAGTGATTTCATTGTTATCACCAAAATGAAACGAGTTATTAAATACATCCCAATTAGGTATAGAATTGTAGGTCTGAAAGTCAACTTAACCGCAAACTTAATCAGTATTAAGGATTATTGGAGGAAAGTAATCGGCGGTAAGCGTAGATTTGTTTCCACTCAATGTAAGTGTTAACGACAATGCTATTGGAATAGAAATGAAACACATTTCGATTCTGTACTACTTATTTATTTACATTTTGATCGAATAGGAACTTCAAACATAAATGACCACTTAAAAATGTCATTATATTTGTACAACCTCTATAGGCGGTCTTAAATAACCAAAACTGTCAAAGTATTTTACAATATTTTAATATATGCTACCCAATGTGTCCCTGGTCCATTCTAATTGTCTAAGTTTATTACACCACATTCTTTATCAAGCTATCTTTTTGGTAATTTATCTCTCATGTAAACAACACGAAAATAGGGTATATTGACTTCTCCGAATTTAAAAATATCAATATTGGTGAGGGGATGATTGGGTAGCAAATTTAAAAGGTTTCACAAAAGTCGATATCCTTTCTTGTATGGTTATAGATAAAGTCCCTTGCCCTTCTGTATTTGAACCCCTTTCATAGCTTGGTTGTGGCGTTTGTTTTCCTCCAACTGTTGCATTGTTGCATGGCTACCTTTGAAGCATTGATTGCCTTAACTAGACCTGCATCTCCCCCAGTTAGGGATCCAACCGCTGATAATCCAGCTAGGATAGGTAATAAATTTTTATTTATTTTGTAATGAACTAGAATTAAGTTGAATATTTGGCACCACCAAAAGGCAATGCCTTAGGGGTGTATTTGTAACAAGGTTCCAAACACTTGTCTTTAGAGAAGTAAGAGATTAGTTTTCAAAGCAAAAGAACCATGTTTTTAATGAATCCAAGTTTAAATTTAAAATAAAGAGACGTTTACAATTTTAAGTTTTTGTTTCCTGCTCTGCTATGTTTAGATTTCCAACTCATACCGAATTTTGTTTTAACTTTCATCATATTCGTAACCAATATTATACTTAATTTTTCCTGCTATTGATGAGTCTTTCGCGTTTACCCTTTGCCAATATTGTTTTTATTTGTATATACAATATCGTGTTCGCGACACGCTTCATCCAATAGATCAACTCCTCGATCTCCTCTAGTAAGACTTTCTTTCTTTCTTTAGTTCCAGGTCCGCAGAAATTATACGAGGGAAGATGCCTTATCGATTAAGGAATTTACTAATCCACACCCCTTAAATGAATGTTTTGAAGTGATGGGTTTCACACTGTAATCAACCATTTTAGATCATATTTTTGTTACACACGTTGAGTATTTCTGAGTTTCTTGACAATAAAACATCACCTTTTATTATTAGAGGTAGTGCACCGATTATGAAATACCTAACGAAGAACTCGTCCTTGAACACTAAACATTATTTTTTTGTCATTATTTTTAATGTATATTGTTGGAAATAGTATTCATTATTAAAAAAACTAAAACAGAACTTAAAAACATATTACACTTCATTAAATAAAGAAAAACAAAAAAGAACACAAAATTAACACATTGGAAAAAGTGATCCTAATATGTTTGTAAAAAATTCAATTTGTAGTGCAAAAATCGCAAATATAATTAATAAACAAAATATACTACGCACTTAACCAATAAACTTGTTTTTACAACAACTCACGTCTGCATTGATCGTCATGCATAAGGGTACTGACAGTTAATATGCGCATATATACAATGATCATGTAAATTCAAATATGACTTTCAATAAGTTCAGAGATTTGTGTACAACATGTTGGAAAGATGCATATGGTTTCTTGGCTATTAATAAAGACTTAAGTACAGATAAATAAATCATTTAAAGAAATTGTATCTATATAAAGGTTAATACTGTTAATATGATTACATGCAGATTGGAACAAGTTTGTATCTGATCCTGTTTAAAACCGCTGTTTAAAGTTATTAAATATGGACGTTAAGGAAAATATTCTTAATGATCTTATAGAAACCAAAAGAGATTTAAGGAGTAAATATATGTTTCTCAAGACCGTGCAAATTATGAAGGAAAATAAATTCAAACTACTTTTAAACCAATAGCTGAACCCTTAAAAGAGATTGTTAAAAATGTCAAAAGTGTTTATAGTCGAAACACTAATGCTGATGTTGGTACTCAAATCGATAAAGCAAAGCATCGACTACGACGATAATTCTCAAGTTCTCCAGAAACAATCCAACCCGCTTTAAAGTAATGTCTTGACCTTTCACCTACATAATCAATTCAACTAACGGACAAAGATGTTTTATTTAGAATACCTACAAATTTTTATACCGACGACCCGGTCGAAGTACTTCATTCGATCACTGCTATCAGATTGAATCTTGATAAGATCTATGGGCCATATTTTGTGCAGTCAAATTCCACAAAATTGGGTAGATCAAGTTTTACAGTTCATGAAAAAAGGAAATTAATCATTGGTGATGATGATGAAATCTTCTCTGGAACGGATGATCTTTATTGAATTAATTTTTTGCAAAATCCCCAGAATAGATAGATATAGAAATGAAGATTTGGACCAATATCTTAAGATATTACAAAAAACAAAAGACCGTTTCAAAAATTATGATTGTAAATCTCAATTTAAAGGAAATAGAGGTTATAAGCATAAATATATTTTGCAACCCTTACTTCAGAATGTTACAAAGAAAATTGTAAAATCATACCACAATAATTTACATGACATGAATTATTATAATAATCCGATCGATTATGTGCACTGGGATAACCCCAATGAGCTAATTGATTAAAATTGTTGATTGCATCTCAAAGGGCAGGCAACAATAATCTTCAAAATGAGATAAATTCAATCAGAGAAGAACTACGCGAAGCAAACATCAGATATTAACAGCAATCCTTAGCAGACAATTCGTTAAACGAAAAATGAACGTCGACAAGTTCGTAAGGAGTTTCAATCGAATTCACAACTCAACAACAACAATTGGTCCTCGAAGACCTCCTGGAGAAGGATTTAAGCTATCATCTGATGGTGATTTTGATATAGAAGCAAAATATCTAAATAATGTTGCAAAACTTAAAATATCACACCAAGTAGCCAACAAAGAATATGTAGATGATAATATTGATTTTCAAATTTTTTTTTTGTTTTTTCATAATGTACGCGCACTAAAGGGATTTTGGATACCCTTATAATGAAATAACACAGTGCAGGCATTAGGGAAGTGAAGGATTTGAAAAAAGGAGATACCGATGCACGTTGGTTTTAAATGTCTGTAAACTATAATGCGTAGGAAAAACAGAGCGGGGTAGACCATTCCACATTCGTATTGTGCGGTTAAGAAACGAATCCTTGTATTTCACTGTACGTCCGAATACAGGCTTGAGGGTAAACTGATGTGCATTCCTAGCATGGCGAGTATTGAACTGCTGTAATGGAGGAATGCAACTGGCTATTTCATTTGAGCACTTGTGGTGGAAGTATCGATAAAACAATGACAGACAGGAGACATCACGACGATGACTAAGAGAGTCGAATGATTTCGATGATGATGTCTCGATCGCCAATAAATTTTAGCGCACGTTTTTGAATCCTGTCAAGTAGCTCCAAATATTTCATTGGTGCACCAGACCAGATATGAGCGTTGTACTCAAGTTTTGGGTGAATGAACGCCTTGTAGATTCTAGCCAGATCAGAAAGGGTGAAATATTTCTTGCATCGCTTAAGGAAGCCTAAACATTTCGCAGCGTTCTTGGCGACATCGAATATGTGGTCATTCCAACGAAGTTTGTCGTTAACGCACACACCGAGGATGGAAAGTCTTTCGGTTTCGGCGATGCAAGTGCCATCCATGGATAATGGCAGAGAATTAGGGGTTCGCTTCAATGACAGCAGACAGCATTGCGTTTTGGATGCATTAAATTCCACTCTGTTGGTTTTACCCCATTTAAGTATGCTGTCAAGATCGGAATTCAATGAGCTTAACATACGTTGCCGTTCCAGTTCAACGCCCGAAGATGAGGGGCGTTGCCCAGGAAACGAATATGTAAAGCTGAGGGTACTGTCATCAGCAAAGGAATGGATTGGATTAGAAGTGACAGACAGGAGGTCATTGATAAAAATGAGAAAGAGAGTCGGAGACAAAACAGAGCCTTGAGGGACACCAGCATTTATTTGGTGAGTTGCAGACATGAAACCGTCCAAAACAACTTGCATTTAACGGTCCGAAAGGTAATTTCTAATCCATTGAAGAAGGGTAACATCGATCCCAAATGCACGCATTTTCGACAAGAGAGCTTGATGCCAATAAATATTACTATATTAATCAATTTAGACTCAGTTCTTTTTCGATAGGATGTTAGATCAATCAAATATAATGCTTTTGTGGTTGAAGCAATAGAAATTTTCTATTCATAAATACATTAAAATTGATATGTTCGCGATTCGCCTATTCGCTCTCATGTGAATAGTCCTTTACTTTCGATTAACAAACACACAGATTGAGAGTGGATCAGACAGGCGAAATGGATCGCAGTCAAACAAATAATGACATAAATCCAAAGGATAGTCTTCTTAAAAAAATTGAGTATGCTTTTAAAAGCAATCCATTTAAATTTGCATCATCATCATCATCATCATCATCATTGTAACCTAAGCAGAGAGAACAATCTTCTGTTAAGTATCAAAAGTTGAAAGAGGAAATGTCCTGGTAGAATTATTACAGAATTAAAATAAAAACAGATTATAAATAAAAGAAGAAAAAGTTTTATTTCTTAATTCATTAGTAGTAGAATGGTGATTTGTTAAAAGGGCATCAGTCACATTTTTTTCAGTTTTAATGTTTTGATCAATTATTTATCTCTGTTAGTAGAGCTGTAATTTGATGCTAAAACGTCATCAGTAACATACATTTTAAAACGTTTATTAGGCGCTCAATGTTACGAAATTTGTTAAAAGGGTATGAGTCACTGACTGATCAACTAACAAATTCAACATTTCATACAACATTTCATTGTAAAGGAGGCAAAGACATCCGATATTTTAGATTTCAAAGCATGGTGGAAGCTTTTTTACAAAAAAGCAACAGTCTCAGAAGAGTCCAAGATTAGACCAAGGAACGATACATATATATATATATATATATATATATATATTTAACTGCAGTTAAATAATTATGTTCTTTAACATTATTGTTTTTTTTGGAAATAAAAATAAAAAAAAAATTCAAAAAAACAATGTTTTAATTTCTTAATTTTTTTATGAGTCATACGCATCTTTGTATACCCGAAAATACTTTATAGTACAAATGACTGATAAAACATCTATAGATACTTTTAAACTTTTCAGATTAAAAGCCAATATCCATTGAAATATTAAGTTTTCATGTGATTAAAACTAGAAATTTATTAAATGGGCATATGTCCTTAATATTTGACAACGCATATAAAATCGGGGAAATGTCCTAATCCAAAGATTTTTAACTAAAAACTTACGTAAGGGCACCAAGAATTAATCCTCATTATTTGAAATGAGATTTTGCCGTTATGCGTAAGCACAGACAGTTTCTTTTTTTTAATTTACGGAAAACTTTGCCATTGTGCTTCATGCCCTTAAAAAAATCACCATTCATAAAGGATGATTAAACAAGATGTTCTTGAGGAATTGCACAAAACTGCTCGAAGACATTTCGTCAGACGTCGAGTTGTCATTAGGGGATTCGATGACTTGTGGCAAGCAGATTATTAGAGCGATAACAATATTTATAACTATTTACTATGACTGTAATTGATACCTTTCCAAAGTATGCATGGGCAGTTCCTTTGAAGAATAAGATTTCGAAATGCACTACAAAAGCTATGAAATCAATTTTCAATAGTTCCCAGCGAGTACCAAAAAATCTGCAAACTGATGATGGTAAGGAGTTTTTTTAATAAAATCTTTTAAGCTTTGATGAGATAGTACAAAATTAATCATTATTGAAGGTATAGTTCATTGAAAGCAACAATTGTTGAACGATTCTATTGCCTATTGTAAAAGGATTGCTCCCCGCATATAATAACTCTACTCATAGAACAATAAAAATGAGACCAGTTGATGTGAATAAGAAAAATGCTGATAATCTACTATCATCAGTTTATACTCACATTAAAATTGCTAAACAGAGAAAATTTAAATTTGGTGATCAAGTTCGAATAAGCAAGTTTAAACATAAATTCGAGGAAGCTTACACATCCAACTGGTCGACCGAAGTATTCACAATAAGAAAAGTTAACCTGATTAATCCTGTTACATATTTATTGAAAGACTTTCAAGGGCAGTCCATCCAAGGTTGTTTCTACGAAATGGAACTACAACAAACTATCCACTCTGATATATTTCTGATGGAAATGGTATTAAAAACTAAGGGTGATCAAGTGGCTTGGATTCTCAAAACATCATAATTCATGGATAAATTAAAGTCAGCTATTATGATAAAACAGTACCGAGCCTATGATACAAAATCACTAACAACAACAAAGATGAAAAGCAAAATAAATAAAAATAAAAAATATTTAATAATGAATAACACAGCCAAACACTTATTTAAAAAGTTCTATAGTTTTTTATTTATATGATTTTCTTAAGATTTTTATTTTTTTATGAAATTTTAGATAAATGGTTGCGAATACAAAAACTTCACCTCTTCTTCTGCTGATGGGGCATGGAATGCCAATTTGAATGAATTTCTATTGGGCGGGATCACCTCCATCTCGCTTGAGGAGAGCAGCTTCAAGGTGTTCTCATCCAAACCGCTCCGGTAGGAAAACCTTGCTCGTCTCGAGCTCCACCAAAATCTTGGACCCATATTTAGTCTGACATCTTATACCTTTCAGGATTCGGTAGCCTTCAGACTCTCCAAGGGCTTGACGGCTTCCAATTGATTTAAGAATTCCATTTTAAATAGTTATTCTTTCACACTTTTAGCTTAAAGTAAAACTGATACTTCCTAATTCTTACACTTGGCCTTTATACAAGAGATACCCTCCTAAGATTTCACAGTTTGTTTTCAATAATCAAAAAGAAATACATGATAATATGATCAATGAGATAACAAGAATCCTATAAGACTCCTGTGACCCTGCCATGGACTATTCACCCAATCCCAATCAACCACCAGACACCATAATGTGTCGAAATCATAACAAACTATAATGTGTCGCATACCAGAGACTCATATCGCCCACTCGGATGTCTTGCGAACGACGATTGTGCTGTGCCGTTGGATTTCAAGGGCATGTGCATTGTACCAGACACTGGACTCCCACATCGCTCACCATAGCCAGCAAACTCCTCTCACAAATCCGCCCTCAAAAGACAACCCCACATACACCCTCAAGCACCTTCTTAAGCACTTTAACAATAACAATAACTATCATCATCATCATCATTATCATCATCGTCATCATACCAAACATTTATAACACATCACAAATGACCCATGCTCCATGTTGGGATATGAGTTATCCCTTGCTGGCTGCTCGTGGTTTGGATGATTTGGCGGTGTGGACCAAGAAAATAAAAGATTTCTGGTTGGTATCGTACAATGCAAGTTTATTTTCTGTCAGTTGTTCTTACCTCGTTGAGGTCTTAATCAAGAAGAAGGAAATATAAAACTACCAAGTATGGAGAAGTGGTTTCCGGATAAGTAAAATCAAATGTACTATGCTATTTAAGCGACATCTATACGATGTCACTAAAAAACTACAATGATTCTTTAAAGCTATGTTCGATTACATTTTGACCTGAACACTCCATGAATCAAACACATACACACGGCCCACTGACACATCTCAACAGAATCCCCCTCAACACACTAATCACACATTATCAAAGAAAGCAAAAACAAAAAAATAAACAAACACACTAAACTGATAACTAACACACACTAAACCCATGCCACGCCAAAAACAATCACCCTCATTCAAAACTCATATCTGCCGACGACACAACAAAGCAAAAACAAAATAAACATGACCACACACAGCAAACCTATGTCACGCTACCAAAAATCACCCTCATTCAAAACTCACATCTTCGCTCTCACTCCCAGCTTCAATAGAACTAACTGAAAGCGACTGGCGTTGGTGTCAACTTGGGTGCTCAAATCGGTCCAGTATTAGAGGTAATCTGAGACTTAGTATCTAAATATGATCTTAACATAAATGGCGGTGACTTTAATGCGAGACATACCGGGTGATTTTTTAAGAGGTTTAGAACTTTTTTTAAAAAAAAAACACAAAAAATTCGAAAAAATGAATGAAATATTTATTTGAATCGATAGTTTGAACCTTGCAATTTAATGTTTAAAGATAATTTCATGCAAATGTTGACCGCGGCTGCGTCTCAGGTAGCCCATCCGCTGAGTCCAATTTTGGCATACTCTTTCACACATATCGGCCGGTATCTCACGAATGAATGCATGGATGTTGGCTTCCAGTGCGTCAATCGAAGCGGGCTTGTCCCTATACACATTAGCCTTGGCATACCCCCACAAAAAATAATCTAATGGTGTCAAATCGCACGATCTAGGCGGCCAATTGACCGGCCCGAAACGTGAAATTAACTGTTCACCAAACTCGCCTCGCAATTGCGCCATTGTTTCGCGTGCTGTGTGGCATGTGGCACCGTCTTGTTGAAACCACATATCATGCAAGTCAAGAACTTCCATTTCGGGCAAAAAAAAGTTTGTTATCATCGCTCGGTAGCGTTCACCATTGACAGTAACGCTGCGATTCGCATCATCTTTGAAGAAATATGGCCCAATAATGCCGCCGGCCCATAAACCGCACCAAACAGTGGCTTTTTCGGGATGCATTGGTAGCTGTTGCAATGCTTCTGGCTGATCTTCACTCCAAATGCGGCAATTTTGCTTATTTACGTACCCATTCAACCAAAAATGAGCCTCATCGCTGAACACAATTTTTCGATAAAAAAGCGGATCCTCGGCCAGCTTTCCAAGAGCCCATTCACCAAAAATTCGGCGTTGTGGTAGGTCGCCTGGCTTTAGTTCTTGCACCAGCTGTATCTTAAAAGGCTTTACGCCCAAATCCTTCCGCAAAATTTTCCACGTATTGCTGTAACAAAGGCCTAACTGCTGGGAACGGCGCCGAATTGACATTTCGCGGTCTTCCTTCACACTAGCTGATACGGTCGCAATATTTTCTTCAATACGCACAGTACGTAAACGTGTTGGTGGTTTAATGTCCAACAAAGTAAATTTGGTGCGAAATTTGGTCACAATCTTCCGAATAGACTGCTCAGAAGGTCGAGAATGCCGATCATAAAATGGAAGCAGCGCGCGATGAACATTTCGAACCGAGCACGAATTTTGATAGTAAAATTCAATAATTTGCAAGCGTTGTTCATTTGTAAGACGATCCATGGTTAAATTGCAAACCAAACTGAAGCTGTTTGACAGTGACACAAGGTACTAAACACACGTCAGCTGTCAAAACCAGTGTTGCCAAAACCAAACCAGCTAAAAAATCACCCTTTACTTACTGGATGACAACACAACACGTACAACAATAACGGAATCCATCTACACGATTGGTTTCAGTCAAACAGTTTCCTTAATATGGACACTATATACCCAGACGGTCCCACAAACCCACGCTCCTTATCTTATATAGATTTCTTTTTTGTCTCCTCGAGCTTGATTGACCCAATAATTCCGAACAGGAACATCTACTGCTTAACAATTGACGCCCTTTCTGATCAGTTCTCTGTTCTCCGGATCCGAATCACGGACTTTCCGGCTTAACCATCTACACCTCCGCGGGCAACTTTCTTTAAAGATACCAACTGGCGGTTGTGTAATGTAGATGTGCAAAATAGGTTTCTGGGGACAGAATTTCCATACAATTGCAGCCCTTTCAATGATAATATAGATCTTCTGATTAATGAAGTCACCAAAACACTACAATTTTACCAGGAAGTTCACTCTAAACAAATTACTCCAAATTACTCCAGATTACAAAAAAAAGATGGGAAAAAAAATTAACCCAAAGGGTAACCCGCAAAGCTTTCGATAACCGAGGGTCAATGAATAGTTTTTTTGCTTTAATGATTACGTTTACTTATAGAGAGAGAACAGCCAACAAACTCTTGGAGTAGGTGTGATCAGTAGTCGCCAATTTCGACTACGCTAACAGTGTTACCATACCTTGTAATACTACCTAATAGTACTTAATACTATATAATACTACAATATCTCCCCTTCGTTGGATGCATAAGTAAATTTATTTTAAGTAAATGTAATTATAATCAATAATTAATAATGTAATCAATTTTACATTTTCGTATTCTTTCTTATACAGATTTATCTAAAATTTGTAAACTCTCTTCAACGTTTACATATGTTTTTTAATAGCATCATTGGTTTTGGTAAATCGTTATTCAAATAATTTTCGCTTCAACCTATTATTTGGTTTATATGTTGTTTCCTATGGCTGCACTATATAAATTTGTTGCCTATTTTTTGTATAATAGCAGCCTTAATTCATACAATTTTATTTGAATTTGAATAATCCTTAACCATTACCAATTCGTGAATTCCGAAAGGTCTTCTATTAATTCTTATAAGTGAACTTTGTTTTTGCTTAGTCTGACTTTTTTGTATGTTGGTATTTGCAGTTTCTATGATACCTATAACTTTACTTCTTCTAGGATTCATTATATCTAATCTCGTCCTGATCTTTCTCTTTATCATTAGTAAGACCTCACGTTGAGTACTGTAGCATAATATGGAATCCGCATTATGAAATTCATTCTAAAACATAAGGAAAGGCTTCAGTCCGCTTGGGGCGAACAGTACGATACCCTATCCATATCCCTATATGCCCCAAAGAAAAAAGCATTACGAAATTTATAAACAAAAATATTTTTTGAAAAAATGCCCCCAAAAAGTGGGCGTGGCCAAAAACTTTGTATGGGCAATATATTGGAAAATATATTTGTTAAACATTTTTTTTCAGTTTCTATGAAAATGTTCGCTGAAAACAGCATTTTAGGCGTGGCAAAAAATTGTATATAACAGACTTATAAAGGAGGGCAGTGCCTACATATCTTAAGAAGGTTCTTACACTCTATCTCTCTAACCTTAGCCTTAGAATGTTTTTTTCTAAATTGTGGGCGTGGCATTGGGTGTATTTAAAAAACTTTTAACACTTTACCATTTCGGGACCCTAGGGAGTATATGCTCTAAATTTCGTTTCCTAGCATAAATTTAAAGGCCTCAAAAGTTGATACGGACGGACAGACATTGCTAAATAGGCTTAGGATTTGGTCCTAATCATAAATATGCATACTTTTATGGGTCTACGACGAATATTAACGGGTGTTACAAACTATGTGCCAAAATTAATATACCCTTAGTTATTTCCACATCCATGAGGACTTTCACCTTACCAACTTTTCGCGTAATGAACTTAAGCTTACTTAGTTATTACTATGATCGATTTATTTAAAAATTGTAGCAGGTTAGATTTTAAAAACAATCTCCTTATAGTTTTAAGACAAAATTAGAAAGTTTTGGATGTATTATAGATAAATATGTAATTTATTCTATCGTGACTAATTTTTATATTTTGTTTTGCTTTGTTTGTTTAACGTTATGGATAATATTCTACTATTATTAGTCTATAAGAGTAATATTCGCTCTGTTTGATGAAATAAATAAATAAATACATATATAAATAAATAATGTTATAGTAACACTGCACGGGCGTTAAGAAAATGAGGGATTAGACGAAAGGATAAGACACCGATGCACATTGATTTTAAATGTTTGTAAATTGTAATGGTCAGGAAACACAGAGTGAGGTAGAGCATTCCACATTCGTGTTGTACGGCAGAGGAACGAATCCTTAAATTTCACAATTTGACCGAATATAGGCTTTCGGGTGAACTGCTGAGCATTCCTTTCTAGCGAATATTGCGGTTGAAGTGTTGAAGGGGAGGAATGCAACTGGCTATTTCGTTGAGCACTTGTGATGGTTGTATCGACAAAACAACGATAGGCAGCAGACATTACGACGATGACTACGAGGATCAAGTGAATTCGCAATATCTCGGTCGCCAATAAGTTTAATCGCACGTTTTTGAATTCTGTCAAGTAGCTCCAAATATGTTATTGGAGCACCGGATCAGATATGAGCGTTGTACTCAAGTTTTGGGCGAATAAACGCCTTTTAGATTCTAGCCAGATCGGAAGGGGTAAAATATTTCTTGCAACGCCTTAGGAAGCCTAGACACTTCGCAGCGTTCTTGGCGACATCGAATATGTGGTCATTCCAACAAAGGTTGTCATTAACACACATACGGATAATGGAAAGTCTTTCGGATTCAGCAATGGAAGTGCCATTCATGGATAATGGCAGAGTTTCGCTTTAATAACAGAAGACAGCATTGTGTTTTGGAAGCATTAAATTCCACACTTTTTTGGTTTCACCCTACTCAAGAATGCTCAGAATTTAATGATATGTTGCCGTTCCAGTTCAACACCCTAAAATGAGGGGCGTTGCCTAGGAAACGAATATGTAAAGTTGAGGGTACTGTCATTGGCGAAGGAATGAATAGGATTAGAAGTAACAGAGAGTAGATCGTTTACAAAAATGAGAAAGAGAGTCGGAGACAAAACGGAGCCTTGGGGAACACCAGCATTTATTTGGTAAGTTGCAGACTTAAAACCGTTCAACACAACTTGAAGTGAACGGCTCGAAAGGTAATTTGCAATCCATTTCACAAAGGTATCATTGATTCAAAATGCACGCATTTTCGACAGAAGAGGTTGATGCCAAACTCTGTCAAAAGCCTTTGAAACATCAAGCGCAACGACCTTACTTTCACCACCACCGTGAATAGATTGGTTCCACTTTTCGGTTAGATATGTCATGAAATCACCAGTGGACCTATTGGCGCGAAAACTGTACTGCTGGTCATTTAGAAGTTTCCGCGGTTCAATTTATTTCACGATGACGATTTATTAGTGTTTCCATGACCTTGGAAAGAAGGGATGTAAGTGCAATTGGTCGGTAGCAGGAGGGAGAGGAAGATTCGTCTTTTTTTCCGATGGGCTGCTTTCCATCATCTCAAAAAGAGCCCTGAAGAATAGGGTAGATAGAAAAGCTTACGCAGTGGTGGTGGTGGATAGGGGAAATACCACATGGACCAGAGGATTTATGTACATTGAAATCTCGAAGAACTCTTGCCACTGTACGAGTGCAAAAATGAATTGGTCCCATGATAAATTCTACGCGCTCGAGTACAGCACAATCTGAGAGCGTTGAGCTAGCTGCAAAATGAGCAGCAAGCAGATTGGCTTTATCTAAAGAGCTGACGTCTGGAATGTCATTGCAAATGAGTGTCAGGATATATGTTGAGGCCGAATTTTTAATATTCTTAACAAACTACCAAAAGTTTTAACTACCGGTGGGACTTTGTAGTATTTTGTTTTTTCTCAACTTTTGGTCGTAGGAGAATTTGTCACGATTAATGTGGCCATTGCAGTAATCTGGCTCGTTTGAACTTTATTCGCTTTTCCTCAGCTGTGTTGGCC
Source organism: Ferdinandea cuprea (assembly GCA_963576555.1). Classification (NCBI taxonomy): domain Eukaryota; kingdom Metazoa; phylum Arthropoda; class Insecta; order Diptera; family Syrphidae; genus Ferdinandea; species Ferdinandea cuprea. Next base: position 88,298,868 of record OY754958.1, on the reverse strand, counting down.
TTATAATACCGAAAGCTCGCCTCTTTTAACCCGATAGTCTCTTTGCAGCTCAAGTCATAGCATGCGTTCACCTTGGGTTTGATACCCTTCATCGTATTAGGGATAAAATGTTTCATACCGAAGTGAATTACGTTTGTTATTATATCCGCAGCAGCATCCACGTCATTGTCGATGAAGCATAGTGACCGGTTAAAACTCCTAAAGAAACCGTTTAATTCTTCCCATTTGGCTTTCTCGTATTGCTTTACGGTTCTTTTGGGAGCTTGTTCTTTAACTTTGTGGTTGGAGTACGAAAAATTAACCGATATGACACAGTGGTCTGACGAACCTAGAGGCGATAATACATTTATTGTGTACTTATCTGGGTGAGAGGTGAGAAACAAGTCCAGTGTGTTGGCGGTTTGACTACTAATGGCCGGTATTAGTGTCGGCTCATTTACCAGCTGGGTTAGGTTGTTTACCTCAGCAAAGATATCAGCATACAATCAGCATTTAAATCGTCCGCAACAGTGTGAGGATAAGGGGTTACAATTCGTGTAATGGAATCGGAAAACTCATCAAACTCGTTAAAAGTAAGATTACGGTCCAAATTTGGGATTCTATAAATGAAATGAAACAGTAGTGGATTAATTGCCTACGGACGTGGATTTTTAGCCAAAGAAAATTAAATTTCGGATTGGAACATTGGCCGTATTGTGGTTGAAGTTACCAATTACATATTTGGAGCTTCTTAACAGAATTTAGAAACGCGCGATAATACTTATTGGCGACTGAGATATTGCGAATTCGCTTGACCCTCTTAGTCATCGTCGTAATGTCTCCTGCCTATCGTTGTTCTATAGATACTACCATCACAAGTGCTCAAACGAAATAGCCAGTTGCATTCCTCCCCTTCAACACTTCAACCGCAATATTCGCTAGAAAGGAATGCTCAGCAGTTCACCCGAAAGCCTATATTCGGTCGAATTGGGAAATTTAAGGATTCGTTCCTTTGCCTTACAACACGAATGTGGAATGCTCTACCTCACTCTGTTTTTCCTGACCATTACAACTTACAAACATTTAAAATCAATGTGCATCGGTTTCTCATCCTTTCTTCTGATCCCTCATTTCCTTAACGCCCGTGCTGTGTTACTAAATATAACATTATAAGGGTGCTAACAATCCCTTTTGCACGTGCAAATTATAAAAAAAAAAAAAAAATAGACCCAATTTGCACAGATGAGAATATTATCCCACAGGAACAATTCGGCTTCAAAAAACATCAGTCCACAGAGCACGCTTTACTATACCTACAAAACCTTATCTAAAAATGTTTCAGAAAAAGAGAGCGCACGCTTGACCGTTTGACTCTTGTCTGGCATGAAGGCTTAATATTCAAAATGATACACTTAAATTTTCCCGCTCCCATTATCAAAATTATCAATAGTTTTTTATCGAACCGTTTTTTAAGAGTGTTGATTGAGGAGGATATCTCAGATGCAGTGCCAGCTGCACGTGAAAGACCTCATGTAAACATACTAATCGAGCTATTTCATATTTCGTCGACTGAGGAATACAGCTGAACCAAGATAAATGCGCTCTTATATGTTTCCGTAATGCGCCAACCAAAGGCCATTATCTCGCTCTTCGAGAAAGTAAACAAATTGCGTTACGACTTAACCGGAATGTAATCAATATGAAACGGAACATTAAATACTTAGGTATAAATCTACAGGAACGTTTTAAAATGAACACACACTCAAGAATCTCGTTTACGAAAGGGAAAGCGGCTGCGGCGAAACTCAAATTCCTACTACCGTCTTCAGAAGTAGAAACAAAAACCTTTATTCGACGAACTATAAATTACGAATTCCTAATCGGGGCTCAAATATCACCTACTATAGCCAGGGAACTTCATATCTTCGAGAGAATCATTCTGCGAAAGTGCATACCTAAATTTAGAAGAAACAACGGAAAATATTACAAAACGAATCGGTGTACGAAGATGCATCAATTAACACTTTATTTTTGTACTCCTGTGATCTAGCGAAAAAATGAATTGAATATCTAAACCAACAGGAAAACCCCATAATCAAACACATTTACAATAGTAACATAAATTGCTTTATAGGGAATTTTTACTAAATATTTTCCACCGATTAGCCTCCTTATGGTTGATTCCTCTTCCTTATTTCAACCAGTAACCGATCCTACAGTACCAGAATTCTACTTGAAAAGCGATCCCTTAACGTATGAATATTCAAAAACTCACCCAGACGACACACCCTTCGGCCTTTACACATTTACGCTTGCGGCTGACTTCCCGGCGTTATATATTTTAATAGATATGAAATTATTTAAAACAAAATGTAAACATAATTATTAAACGAACCATGAATTCAAATGAACTCTGTTTTTAAACGAACGCTGTTGCAAAATTCCCAGCTCTTATGTTATATTTTTGACACACCAACACCATGTTTCTCGTTCACACGTTGTTTTGTTGCGGATTAATTCACGCACAATGGTTTGGGTTTTTTTTTTTTAATTGATTCTTTTTTTTTTTGTTAAGCCTAATTGTCGAAAAACTTAAAAATTATATCTTTTAGTTTTGAATAGATTTTATTTGAATTACACTTATTTAAAGTTAGGGGCCAGTTAGCTATCATTGAAATCCATCATTGGAACAAACCAGTGGAATAGCTGTTTAATTTTTTTGACAAGTCGGTTATAGCAATAATTGTCCCCCGTTCACAGATAGTCAACTCTGCAATCCCCTATCACTCCCTAAAAAAATATTAATAACGGCCGCAAAAATAAAAAATAATTATGGGGAGTTTTGCAACATATCCAAATCGCAACAACAAAACAGCTGGTAACGGCGGATGTTTTGGGAAAAAGGAAATGCTGCGAAGTGTTGAGTTTATGTCATTCAAATTTTATAGCTATTTTAATGTAAATGTTTTTAAAGAAACAAAAAATTAGTTACCCAATAAAGTTGTTACAATTTAATTGGAATATTTTTTGCGGTTATAAGAAATAGTTCTCTATTTCTTATCTACCCTAAAATAAACATTGTTGGGTTGTTATACTTTTTCCATTTTGATTGATAAAATGAATTAAATGTATATTTTATTGTATTATTGTATAAATATTACTAAATTAGTAATGTTTGGGTGTAAAATATTTGTAATAAATAGTTTGCAATGGTTTATATATATATATATTAAATTCTTTGATTGTTTTATTATTTATTTATTATTTGATTGTTTTTATTCAACATATGAAAGTTGAATGAATATATGTACATATTCGGGTTTCGTGCATCAATAAAAAACAAAGTGGAAAAGAAGTATTTTTAAATTACTTTGTTTTACAAAATTTGTACGTTTAGCATATATTTGTACGTATTTGTACGTACTGCATATATTGTTGGTGCATTTTTCTATCGAAAAGAGTACAACTCATAAATAAGCATGCGCATTATGTAACAACATTATGTAAATATTGAATTAATTAGCCATTCTTTTTAACAGAGGACTTTATTTGACAAATACATTTTTTTGAATTGCAATTTTGTTCCTTCTAGCTACCCCAATATTCATTAAGCATTGACGGCGGTGTTTTCTGTATAAACGACTTCTCCCGGCCAATGCAACCATTAAAACATTGATATTGGTTTGAAGAATAAAATAGTGTGCTAATAATATTTTCATTCTTTTTCCACTCATTAAACTATAGCAACCAGTTTTAATTTTATTTTCGCTTTGTTTGTCGTTCAAGAATAAACATCTGTTCTCTTTTGAAATGTCAATTACGTTCTCAATTTTAAAGCAAAAATGCTATAAAGAGAGCCAAACGTCAGATTAATCTATTTTCTTCTTTGGAAGCGCTGAAAGATTAATTTTTAATTTTTTGTATTTAATCTCGGTTTATTTTATGTTGTAAACGTAGCATAAAAGTACCTCAATGCTTCAATATAACCATCCGTAACAAAATCCGTGTTTGTAAAGTTATACCTTAATTTATTGCAAACCGAAAATGTATGATGAACTTACTTATTATATATTAGTCATGTTAATCAACATTATTTTTATTATTTTTCATTATCATATAGCTTTATTCTCAATATTTTTCATTATGTTGTTATTTTATTATTTTATTATGTTGTTTGTTGTGCGGTAAGTATGTTTTTATAAATCCATATTCACCGCATACTGTGCATGTTGATTTTACACACCCAAATTATGAGGTGTAATCTGCTGAAATTCATCAACTGTTCCCAAGTCTTTTTACGGATTATTATCCGATCGCAACCTTTGGCCTGTAAATACCCTCATATAAGAATTTAAACCTCGTGCCGCTAAAAAACCTCGTCGAATTGTCCATCTGCACTAAAAAACTAGGCAGGCTGTCCCTCTATTACCAGAATGTACGGGGACTCCGCTCAAAAACCTCGGATTTTTACATTAATTCACAAGCTCTTTCACATGACATCTTCTCCTTGACCGAAACTTGGCTTAATTTCAATATTTTGGACACGGAACTCTTTACTCGCGAGTTCTCAGTTTATAGAAACGATCGTCATAAAAATGACGTTAAAGCTCTTGGAGGGGGTGTCCTGATAGCTGTTCGTACTCACATTGAGTCCCGAAAGGTCGACTTCCCATTTCACCTCAATATTGAACTTATTTGTGTGAAAATAACATTTGGGAATAAATATTTGTTTATTGTTAACGCATACATACCGTCATACCGTCTTTGTTCGTTATATTCTGAACTATCCACGGAACTCGACCACGTATTTGACATATCTTGTTGTGACAGTACAATTCTACTTCTTGGCGATTTCAACTTGCCTCATATTAAATGGGAGCCTTTTGAGGATGAATCTCACTTAATCCCCACCATCGACTCTGCACAACAAGAGCTATCGCTACTTGACAACATTTTATCTTTTGACTTACAGCAAACAAGCTGTATAAAAAACTATAAAAATCGAACTCTGGATGTAGTATTTTCTTCTGACGCTGTTAGTACTGTTGTTGACGAATCTCACAGAAGTATTACTAACATAGAGAAAAATCGTCCACCATTGGACATTTATACTGACTTAGGCGGACATCTTTACGAAAACAGTAATTCGTTTGACCGTTCGCATTCCTATGACTTTCGAAAGCAAATTTTCAGAGGCTTTCTGAAGAAATTAATAATTTACCATTAAATATGAACATCTTCTCTGATATTGAGGTTGAAGTTGAATCATTCATTCGATAGGTCATTCAGTGACTCTCCTCTTTTCATCGATGGTAATTATTTTAGCTATTTAAATAGCTGTTCCCAGATTACTTTCAGTAATTTTTCCTTCGATTTGGAAACTATTTCGAAATTTGTTTCCCTATTGAAAAAATGACTACTCATCTGGACCTGATGGCATTGCACCGATTGTTCTTAAAAAATGCAGCCAAGCCCTTAGTCCTTATCTTAAGTATTTGTTCGATTTATCCATTAGCACTGGGAAATTCCCTAAACTATGGAAAAGTGCCTTTATCACGCCTGTATTTAAAAAGGGTGAACGTGGTGATGTCACGAATTACAGACCAATTTCTAAGCTTTCGTGTATTCCTAAGCTTTTTGAGCAAATAGTCTGCGAAAAATTAATATTTCTGTGTCGTAGTGTCATTTGTAGCGAACAACATGGATTTGTAAGAAACAGGTCAACGGTTACAAATTTGTTATGATTTTTGGCGTGCATGCTCTAGTTTCATAGAAAATAATAATGAAGTCGATTGCATATACACCGACTTCTCTAAGGCTTTCGATCAGCTGTCCCATGAGATAATCAGATTTAAACTCAGGGCGTATGGTTTCCCACCTGTTTTTATAAAATGGATTAATTCATACCTTATGGGTAGGGATTATCGTGTCAAATTTAAAGGTTCGTTTTCTGAATCTTTTTCTGCTCGGTCTGGAGTTCCTAGTAAAATCCACCAATATTTTAATATACGCAGATGGTATGAAAAATTTTAAATCTGTTAACAATCAGTATGACCGAAATCTCCTCCAAGCGGACATAGATAGTTTTGCCACTTGGTGTGTTAAAAATGGGTTAACTTTGAACCCATCTAAATGTCAGCATATGACATTTTCAAGAAAACGTATTCCCTCTATTTTTCATTATTCTTTATCCGATCATATGCTTTGTCATGTTGATAGTTTTAAAGATCTCGGAGTTTTATTTGACCCCAAACTTAACTTTATTGGTCACATTAATTTTATTGTTAATAAATCAAACTCCATGCTGGGCTTTATTAAGAGGTGGTCTAAGGAATTTGACGACCCCTATTTTACTCAATCTTTGTACAATTGTTTCGTCCGTCCGCATCTAGAATATGCTTCACAAGTTTGGACTCCGTACTACAATATTCACTCAATTCGAATTGAAGGTATTCAACGTAACTTTATTCGTTTTGCCCTTAAAGGTCTTCCATGGGATGATCCATACAACCTTCCCCCCTACGGTCAACGTATCAAACTTCTTCAAATGTTACCCCTATCTCAACGTAGACTGAATAATGATATAGTTTTCCTACAGCAACTTATAGCTGGTAATATAGATGCTCCTGATCTGTTGTCCTCCATTGCATACAACTTCCGTGGTGGTGCTCACAATTTACGTAGTGTTGATCTTTTAATAAGTGGTTATCATAGGACCAATTATGGCAGGAATGAGCCAATTACTCGCATGAGTAGAATTTATAACTTAAACAATCATGTGATTGATTTGCATGTCAGTAAATTTAAACTGAAAATGTGTTTGCGTAATCATATTCTAGTGTCTTAGTGTAAGATAATTTTTATATCGTTTGTGTTTGTGTTATTAAGATATGTTTGCTTTGTGTACGTATTTACTAACACCAGCACTAAATGATGAGCCTGTGGTGCACTTTTGTGCTGGCAAATTTCTGCTCGTGACAGCTGCTTGTTATAAGCACTCCACGACACAGATCTGATAGTGTTTATAGAAAAAAAAAAAAAAAACTTCTTGCTATACAAATTTCTGGGTGGCGCCATTAGCCCCATTTACTTCGATTCATATGTGCGTGATTCCCATTTGATTTGCACGTAAAAAACGTTAATTCTGCAAAAAAAATAATAAATAAATACTATTACACAATATTAAACAAAACAACAATTAACATTAAATAAAACAACAAACGTAAAAATATAAAACATATGTTGGAGTCAAATCTGGTTGGAGTACTACCCGATGGGTTCCACACAATATGTACTATCAAGTACACACATAACTAAACTTCCACAACACATTCCAAATGCAGTACAACAGCGGTTGTCAAAAAGCCAAGCTCAGCTGATAAGAAGATTCGAGATACTTGTCATAACGTGTTCACCGGTTGCAGATAAAGATAGATATTATATAAGATAGATACTCATATAAAAAATAATTATTGTTGCTTTTAATTGGATTAGAAATAAAGATATAAATAAATAGTTTTTTTTTAGTTCACTCTTGCAAAACGCTATAATTGGTGACCCCGACGTGATCTGTTAAAAGCAATATTTACACGCCCAAAGAAATTAATTAAGAGTCAGTTCGTATACGGGACAGCCGTGATCTCGTTTCATGCCACTTCCACGTACACCTCGTAAAACTAGGAACTTCACGCCAAACTACGCAGCGGAAGACAAAACTAGCAGTGAGGAAGAAGACGACAGGAACACTAATTCAGCTCCGACAATGACTACGAAATGTGACGTCACCACGGTCAGGGCTGAGTTGATTAGTCGGCTAAGAGACGAATTGAGGATAGCTAATGAGTCAATTCTGGTTCTAAAAGCAGCACAAGCAAGCAATCATATTAATCGTGTCAAATTCTCCTACGACCAAACGTTTAGGCAAAAAATACTGCAAAGTCCCTCCGGTAGTAAAAACTTTTGGTCGTTTGTTAAGAATATTAAAAATTCGGCGTCGTCATCTATCCCGACACTCATTTACAATGGCACTCCAGCTGTCAGGTCTTCGGATAAAGCCAATCTGCTCGCTGCTCATTTTGCAGCTAGCTCAACGCTCCCAGATTGTGCTCTATCTCCCCCAGTACTCGAGCGCATAGAACACTCCATGGGACAAATCCACTTTCGCACCCGTACTGTGGCAAGAGTACTTCAAGATCTCAACATTCACAAATCCGCTGGCCCAGATGGTATTTCCCCTATAGTTCTGAAGAGGTGTTCTTCCACGGTGGCAAAACCACTGCGTAAGCTTTTCTATCTGTCCTATTCTTCAGGGCTCTTTCCGAGAAGATGGAAGACAGCATTTGTCCAGCCCGTCCCAAAAAAAGCGAATCTTCCTCTCCCTCCTCTTACCGACCAATTGCACTTACGTCCCTTCTTTCCAAGGTCATGGAAACGCTGATAAATCGTCAGCTTATGAAATATCTCGAATCCCGAAAACTTCTTAATGACCAGCAGTACGGTTTTCGCAGCAACAGATCCACTGGTGATTTGATGACATATCTAACCGAAAAGTGGAACCAATCTATTCACCATGGTGGTGAAAGCAAGGTCGTTGCGCTTGATATTTCAATGGCATTTGACAGAGTTTGGCATCAAGCTCTCTTGTCGAAATTGCGTGCATTTGGGATCGATGTTACCCTTCTTCAATGGATTAGAAATTACCTTTCGGACCGTTCAATACAAGTTGTTTTTGACGGTTTCAAGTCAGCAACTCACCAAATAAATGCTGGTGTCCCTCAAGGCTCTGTTTTGTGTCCGTCTCTCTTTCTCATTTTTATCAATGACCTCCCGTCTGTCACTTCTTATCCAATCCATTCCTTTGCTGATGACAGTACCCTCAACTTATTCGTTTCCTGGGCAACGCCCCTCATCTTCGGGCGTTGAACTGGAACGGCAACGTATGTTAAGCTCATTGAATTCCGATCTTGACAGCATTCTTAAATGGGGTAAAACCAACAGAGTGGAATTTAATGCTTCCAAAACGCAGTGCTGTCTGCTGTCATTGAAGCGAACCCCTAATTCTCTGCCATTATCCATGAATGGCACTTGTATCGCTGAAACCGAAAGACTTTCCATTCTCGGTATGCGTGTTAATGACAACCTTCGTTGGAATGACCACATATTTGATGTCGTCAGGAACGCGAAATGTCTAGGCTTCCTAAAGCGATGCAAGAAATATTTCACCCCTTCTGATCTGGCTAGAATCTACAAGGCGTTTATTCGCCCAAAACTTGAGTACAACGCTCATATCTGGTCTGGTGCACCAATAACATATTTGGATCTACTTGACAGGATCCAAAAACGTGCGGTAAAACTTATTGGCGATCGAGACATCGCGAAATCACTTGACTCTCTTAGTCATCATCGTAATGTCTCCTGCCTGTCATAGTTTTATCGGTATTTCCACCACAAGTGCTCAAATTAAATAGCCAGTTGCATTCCACCCCTACAGCAATTCAACCGCAATACTCACCTTGCGAGGAATGCACATCAGTTTACCCTTAAGCCTGTTTTCGGACGTACTGTGAAATATAAAGATTCCTTTCTCAACCGTACAATACGAATGTGGAATGCTCTACCACGCTCTGTTTTTCCTTTGCATTATAATTTACAAACATTTAAAACCAACGTGCATCGGTTTCTCCCTTTCTCTAATCCTTCATTTAGTGCGCGTACATTATAAAAAAAAAAAAAAAAATCAGCTCACACAACATGCTCATTCGTCCAACTCAGGTCCAGCGCTCACACAACATACTCAGTCTCCTCATTCAGACACAAAACAAATCGATTTATCATCGACGCGAGCTTTCGCCCCACCATCTGCTTTTCCTCAGCCCGTAGTTCCAAGGTCACTAACCCATCGCATTCAGCTACCGAAATTTGATGCGTTATATCCTCAATTGTGGTTGACACAAGTCGAAATGGCTTTTCAACTTGGCGGTATAACTAGTGACGCAGAACGCTATGCGTATGCCTTGGTATATCTCGAGGGAGAAGCTTTGCGTGCATTTGGTGATTTAGCTTTTAGTCCATCAGTGAACAACAAATTTTTCTGCTCTCAAGGAGCGATTGCTCCGACACCTGAATCACAACTGCGTCGCATGCTCCGAGGGGAAGACACCGAAGAAAAAAAACCTACGGCAATACTCGCTCATATGAAACATCTGTCTGCAGGACGTTGCGATCCATCTATCATGCGTACGCTTTTCATGACAGATTGCCTGAAAATATGCGAACAGTGTTGATTGCTACCGGACAAGATGATCACGACAAATTAGCTGAAGTTGGTGACAAAATTCACGACATGTAAAATTCCCATCTGTGCTTGATAAACGCTACAACACCTGCTGCGACAATACAAGCTATCCTTAATCGTGACATCATTAGTATGGCTGAGCTGTCGAAAAGCATCGAAGTCCTTAGGTTGAAATCAAGGACCTAAAGAAGAATATCTTAATAATAAAATTGCCGATGCGTGCGTTGGCGAGCGCGATCGGCAACAACAACTTACGATTCCGCCTCCAAGTATTCGACAGAAAAACAAATATTTCATTCCTGATAAACACCGGTGCAGACGTCTCAGTCTTGCCGAATAAATTCGCTAATAGCAAAACACCCGCCGATTCTAAACTCTACGTCGCGAATGGAGCCACCATTTCAACATTTTGAACAAAGAGCATGACATTTTGAACAAGAGCATTAGGTCTCCGTCGAGATTTTTGCTGGCTTTTTACTATCGCCGATGTAACACCATCATTGGAGCGGACTTTATTTACAATTATGACCTGTCAATTCGACTTAACCGCAAAGAGCTTTTCGACAACTCTACTCAACCCTCTGTTCGGTCCATCGATTTAACCAAGCCATTTGCAGACATACTGAAAGATTTTATCTATGTTCAACATCACATTGTCACCCGTAGTCATCCAGTCGCGGAACGAGCACGACGCCTAGCTGGTGATAAACTCAAAGTGGCTAAAGAAGAGTTCGAACGTATGATGCGACAGTGTATTTGTCAGCCGTCAAAAGGTGAATGGGTATCCCCACTGCACATGGTCAAAAAGAAGTGCGGTGGTTGGAGAATATGCGGAGACTATCGCCCACTTAAATATCACTGTTCCCGACAAATACCATATACCTCACCTACGATTTTCAGCACTCTAGATCTCACTATCATCAGATCCCTCTCACACCAGAGGACCGACCAAAAACTGCAGTCATAACCCCATTCGGTCTCTTTGAGTTTGTAGTTACAGTGCTACATCGATGACATCATTATTGCTTCGAAAAACGAAACTGAGCACCGACATCATCTACGTCTCGTTCTGGAAAAACTTCACAAGTTCGGTCTAACCATCAACGTTTCTACATACCATTTCGGACAGGCAGAAGTCAGATACCTGGGATTCATGGTTAGTAAGAATGAAATCAAGCCTCCGGAAGATAAAACTGAAGCGACAGTCAACTATCCCAAGCCACTTTAAACACATCATTAAAGGAAGGGAGCTGATCATCGTCACTGGCCATAAAACACTTACACATGCTTTCCAGAAGAAAACGAACCATGCTAGTGACCGAGTAGCTCGCCAGTTGGAAGAGATTGGTCAACACTCGACAAAAATTGTCCACATTTCCGGAGAAGAGAATGTCGTAGCAGATGCTCTGTCTCGCATTCATGTCATCAATATGCCAGTTATCGTCAGCACACAGGAGCTAGCAGACATGCAAAAAGATGATGTCGAACTTCAACAGCTAAAAGAGTCTTCACGGGGATCTTCACTTCAACTTCGTGCTGTACGTGTCGAAGAAGCGGGGATCAATATACGTCCGTACGTTCCCCTAGTTCTTCGAAGACGAGTGTTCGATATGACACATAACTTAGCACATCCCAGTGGACGTTCAACGAAGAAATTAGTAAGCAGAAACTTAGTGTGACCAAGCATGAACAAGGACATCCTCAGCTGGGCACGATCTTGTCTCCCTTGTCAACAAAGTAAAATCAGTCGTCATACTAAGAACGTGCCACAACACAACTGATATCTTCTCACAATGATCGATCGATTCACGCGGTGGCCAGAAGCTACGCCATTGAAGTAAGTAATTAGTAATCTCGATTTGACGTGCCAGCGACAATAACATCTGACAGAGGATCACAATTTGAGTCAGTCCTATTTGATGCACTGGCTAAACTCATTGGAAGTACAAAAACAAGGACGACAGCTTATCACCCAGCTTCCAACGGAATGATAGAACGGTGGCACAGATCATTCAAGGCCGCGGTCAAATGTCAGGATTCTTCAGACTGGGTAAGTCTTCTACCAACTATACTTCTAGGTTAACAAACTAGTTTTAAGGAAGACATAGAAACAACAGCAGCTGAACTTGTATATGGTACCACGTTAAGATTACCTGGAGAATTCTTCTTAGACGAAGAAGTTTCACCCGAGCCTCAAATTTTCATAAAAAAATTTCGAGACCAGATGCGCCAAATTCGCGCTGTACCTTCTGCACACCACACAAAACGAAAAGCGTTTGCACACAAAACTTTATTCACATGCACGCATGTCTTTGTAAGGGTAGACGCTGTACAAAAACCATGTGAGAGGCCTTATGATGGACCATACAAAATCCTGGAACGAATATCAGATTTTGTTTTCAAAATTGATGTGAAAGGAGTACCAACAACGATGACCACTGAGAGATTAAAGCATTCTTCGAGAGAATGGAAAAAGTAACTGAATCGCTGCCTCCAGTCCAGTCATTAATTCCAGATGCATGCATCCCATCTTCCATAGCGCTACCGGCGATGAATAATCCAACTATATCAAAGAAATCTGATATTCTTCATAGGCCAGCACAATTCACACCATCGTTAAGGACGTATCCTGGAGCTAAAACAAAACACATGCGAAGTGTTGAGTTTATGTGATTCAAATTTTATAGCTATTTTAATGTAAATGTTTTTAAAGAAACAAAAAATTAGTTACCCAATAAAGTTACCCAATAAAGAAATAGTTCTCTATTTCTTATCTACCCTAAAATAAACATTCTTGGGTTGTTATACTTTTTCCATTTTGATTGATAAAATGAATTAAATGTATATTTTATTGTATTATTGTATAAATATTACTAAATTAGTAATGTTTGGGTGTTAAATATTTGTAGTAAATAGGTTGCAAGGGTTTTTTTATATATAAATTAAATTCTTTGATTGTTTTATTATTTATTTATTATTTGATGGTTTTTATTCAACATATGAAAGTTGAATGAATATATGTACATATTCGGGTTCCGTGCATCGATAATAAAAAGTGGAAAAGAAGTATTTTTAATACTTTTTAAATTATTTTGTGTTACAAAATTTGTACGTTTAGTCAATCAATTTTCTTAACTGTTTCTTTTCTTAGGCGGTTTTGCCAAATTTTTTATATAAATTAATAAGCTTTATTTTAAAATTTAAAGTAAGCGATAGACGGAAGGACGAGAAAAATAGGTAGCTGGAATGCTCTGCATAAATATATTGGGGGTGCATATTTTTATCGAAAATGCTTGGTAGTTGAGTACTTATCATAAATAAGCATGCACATTATGTTACATATATATTGAATTAATTAGCCACTTTTTTAAACAGCCGACTTTATTTGTCAAGTTATAATGTTTTGTAATTTTATTTTATATGAAAATAAACAAAACAATTTACTACTACTACTACTAGGAAGTAATTGCAAATTTTGTTAAAAAAGTGTTTTTATGTACCAAAAATAATATTTGTAAGAATTTGGATTACGTTTTATTAAAAAGCGTTTTAAACCAGTGTTCAATTGTGTAGAGTTACTTAACTGCTTAAATATAACCATCCATAATCTACGAAATCCTTGCTAGTATAGTTATACTTAAATTTATTGTCAACCGAAAATGTATGATGAACTTACTTATTATATATTAGTCACGTTAATCAATATTGTTTTGATTATTTTTCACTAAAAATTTGAATAAATTAGTTAAAACACAGCTTTATTCTTAATATTATAATATTTTAGTTGTTTGGTAAGTATGTTTTTATCAATCCATATTAACCGCATATTGACCATGTTTATTTTACACACCCAAATTATATGGTGTAATCTGCTGAAATACATCAACTGTTCCCAGGGCGTACAGGCAACACATACAACTATTATAAAGGGTGAAAAAATCAAGTACATAAATGTATGTATGTTCCGTATACCCTTGGGTTTGTAAATACGGGAAATTTCCAATAAATCACCCCAAAGTTTACACCACCGATTGTGGTCAAGTGAATTTACAAAGCATCAATGGAGTTATAAAATGAAAAATAATTCCCCCAGAGCAATTGCTGATGATGATGAGCTGAAAGAGCTCTACAAGGAACATGGATTATTGATGAAGTTTTGAAAGCAATAGAGAAAGGGTATAAGCTAGTAGATATTTTCGAAATATGGGAATATTGGATTATGCAATATGATAAAATTGCGAAATCAGATGGTCTTTTCACACAAATAATGAAAAAATTCATTAAAATGAAACAGGAAGTATCAGGATGGCCGAATAAATATGCAACAGAGGAAGAGAAAAACAAATATGTAGCTGATTTCCTACATAATGAAGATGTCCTACTAGATTTTGCAGAAATTTGCAGCAACCCTGGAAAAATATCTTTTGCTAAACTGATACGGAATTCGTTTTGGGAAAATTCGGACAAAGAGAAAACAAGCAGAAAACATCAATAGTTAATACTCCGTCTGAATTATATCAGATACTTACGAATCCAACTGTACAAGTCTGTCATATTCTCCCTATAAATGAGGAAAATATTGTAGTAAGTTGGTTGTATAAAGAAGAAGCGGCAGATACATTATCAACTGTAAATGTATCTATTGCAGCTTACACAACCACGCAAGCTCGACTAAAATTGTCCAGGTAACTGAACAGTTAGAAGAAAGTCGCGAAGGAGAACCTGACCTACCGACCGGTCAATTCATAGGCGATATGACTGACGAATTAGAGTGCTATGGTAAAGGAAGTTATATTACTGAATTTGTGAGTGGCGGCCCCAATAAGTATGCTTACAAAGTTTTACAGTACAAAATATGACATCGAAAAAATGTTGTGTAAAGTAAAAGGAATAAATGTAAATTATTCAGCATCGAAGAAGGTATATTTTGAAATGATTAAGGAAGCTGTACTTAATGCTGAGAACGCAGATGATATAAAAATTATTTCGAATAATATTCGCCGGATGCGAGAACATTAAGTAATTACTTTTGCGGAAATAAAAACCTACACGGCCAGAGCAGAAAAACGTAGATTTCTTGGTGATCACAGTTCCTTACCATATGGCTATAAAAGACTCAAATAAAAAAGAATTAAAAACTCCAATTTCATATTTCATTAAAGTCTGATTTATTCACTCTTCATTATAAAGTAGATATTGTAGTTTTAGCTAAAACCGCCATTAAGCTATTGGAGTCATAACAGCTCTCTATTAGCGCCTTTACATTTAAATGAGTTTTAAAAAAGTCCCATGGATTTTTAAATCATTCTGACAGATTAAAATTCAAATAATAGAAAACTGCTGTTATAGTTTTGAATAAAATCAAATTTAAAAGCAAAAACTATGTCGAATAAACGTATGCGGACATCGAATTTCAATGTTGCAGAGGAAAATATTTTTATTCAGTGCGTTTTAAGACATGCAACGATTACTGAAAACAAGAAAACAGATGCATATACAATGTATATAATGTTCGTTTTCTGCTTGCAATTTGTCTTTTTTAGTACCGGTGTTTTTTCATTTGTTGCAGGCTCGACAGAGTAAAGCTCTTAAGGACAAATATACGAACATTAAAACAACACCGCGCAAACAATTTGCGGCTGAAAAAACGAGCCGCAATGTAACTGGTGGCTGTAAAGAAATTCCAGAGTGTATGAGAACGTATGAGCCAACAGCAGAAGGAACACCATGCACGCATGATTTTGTTGGCGGCCGAAACAGCTGATTTCAGGAGCAAAATTAAGTTGCGCAATTTAAAAATAGCAAAGCTTAAAAAAGTCACACTTTCTGAAACTGAAGTAGATTTAGATTCTGATTAATCAATGTATTTTTTCATTAAGTTTCAGAATAAAACATTTTATTAATATAAATAGTTTTTCAAACTTTTATTATTTTTGTTTTCACAATATAAATGTAAATGTAATTCAGTGAAAGATCACGAGCAGTATTTCTATTATTTTGTTCAGTTGTGCTTATATTCGGGATCTCTGCTGCAGCCATCATTTCCTTATATCCTTCCGATTCTGTTGGCGGTACATTTTCCTTTTCACCGATTGCGATATTACGTAGTAACGATTAATTTGATGGTGTTCAATTTAGGTCGCATACCCATAGATAACACTGGGAATTATTCTAAAATTTCGTTCTATGACATTTCGTGTACGAATCTGGCTCTCGTTGTAAAGATTTTTCAAATCACTGTCGATGCACCAGGCCCGCATGCGACAATATTTGTAATTTTCAGGTTGGCCGAACACACTGCTTGTACATTAAAAGAGTACCAACCCTTCCGATTGCGATAGTTTTCTGCATCCTGGAGAATTTATAGAACTCTTCGCTGGCTGCAGTCATTTAAATGACAGTTTTAGGCATCAAAATAAATCTAAATCTATTTCTAACGATCGCACGTTTTACTCTTGGCAATAAATGCATACAGAAACAATACTTACCCCAGCGAAATCAGCAACAGAGATTTGCATTGATTTAAAAACGCAAAGCAATCAGCATTAAGCGATTGGTCGAATATAACGTAATCAGAAAACAAGGGCAATTTGGTTGAAATTGTCATCTATATATAAAGTTCTCTTATGTCAATGAATACCGTTCTAGAGAGTTTTCCAAATCAGGGTGAATAATTGCAAGAACTTCAGCCACCGTAAGGTTTGTCAAACGAAATCGTTGAAATAAATCTTTATCATCCCAATGTTCCATATTTATTCCATTTGGTATAATTTTCTTATAACTTCTTGCTATAAAAAATGACATTTCATGTGCGCGGCCATTAGCCCCATATTATTCGATTTATGTGTGCGTGATTCCCATTTGATTTGCACGTAAAAGTCCATATAAGGGCAAATTATATGGGGCTTATCAGTTCGACTTAGCTTGTAGGCAAGGTGAGAGATTCGCTCTCGAGTTGACTATCTGGTTAATTCCTCATCTGTGATATGTACTATCAAGTGCACAAATAAATAAACTTCCACAACACATTCAAAATGCAGTACAACAGCGGTTGTCAAAAAGCCAAGCTCTGCAGATAAGAAGATTCGAGATACTTGTCATAACGTGTTCACCGGTTGAAGACAAAGATAGATATTAAGAAATACTCTTATAAAAATTAATTATTGTTGCTTTTAATTGGATTAGAAATAAAGATATAAATAGTTGCAAGACGCTATTGCTTCTTTCTTTCGTTGGCAAATTCTTCCTGTTTTTGTCATTCTTTCTTAGAGCTTTTAAAAGTCAAAATAGATACTTAGTTCAGTTTCTGAATACGAGGGGCAGTTAAGCCTTTATTCCTCATATGTGGTTAAGTTGGAGGTCTGGTGGCTTGACACGGTTGTTGGATGACTAAAAGAAAAACTAAAAATCAAGTCATGCGAAACTTGAGAACTGTTCTCGTGTAATTCCTTTATGATGCAAACCCAAGGCATAATTTTCTTTTGAGCGATTAAGCCGGATGCAGATATTGACTTAAACATTACCGCCCGCCTTGCAACATTAGTGCAAAACAAATACGGAGCTTAGACCACCAGAACCCCGTGTAAAGTTGAAACTCAATGTTCTTAACATATTTATTTTAATTTAATTTAATAATCAAATGTGGTATCTACAAATTCATATAGCATTATTATTTCAAATTTTAAAGATACTATAAATAAACCTTTTTAAATGTATGAGTATTTATTCAGTTTGTTATTGCATTAAAAAGTTAACTGTCGGTATGGCAGTGCGGATTCGTATAGCATATATATCTATATATATATATATATTTTTTTTTTTATTACCTTTTTTTTGTCCATAGCTTTTCCAATTAAAGTTTTGGGAATGTTACTTGGAATCTGCTGATCGATAGGAAAATCGATGTTCTTTTGTTTATTGAGGTAGAAGTATAGAGAGTTTATCAATTGACCGCCTTACATCCGCGACTCTAATTTTATTATAATAAAATTATATTATTATTATGCCCAGCATACGTTTATGACCCTCCCAAGGCAGCACTCGTTGGGTGGCAAATTTTCGTTACGAATAATGACAAGGTCGTCTAGTGTCAAATTTCGCTGGGGATTCTTCCACTTGTACCGTTTGTGAAGTTCCTTTAAATATTCTTCTTTCCACCGAGCGCAGAGTTCATGATGAAGAAACTGCAACTTTCTCCACCGATTCATGATGCTTTACGATTGGTCTTGATATGAAGGTTCTGGCACGCCTACCAGTAAGACCCCAGTCAGAAAATGACCTGGTGTTAAAGGAACAATGTCCGATACATATTCCGATATGGGTGATAAGGGACGAGAATTTAAACTACATTCGATTCGAGTGAACAATGTTGTGAATTCTTCTACTGTAAATTTTTCATTACCGACCATTTTTCTAAAATGTTGTTTAAAACTTTTCACTAGGATAGGGGCTGTAGATAGGGACTGTTGGGGCTGTTGGGCAGTGTAAAACGGCTTTGTGAAATTCTTGGAGCAGGGCTTTCGAAGCGCCCACAAAGTTTGTACCATGATCTGAAAACACTTGTTCGGGAGCACCTCGTCGCGAAACAAAACGTGTAAATGCAGCTAAGAATACTTGCGTTGTGAGATCACTGACAAGTTCTAAGTGTATAGCCCGCGTTGCAAAACACACAAAGAGGGATACATACCCTTTATCTAGTCGAAATTTTCGACCATAGTACGTTTTAATTAGAAAGGGTTCGGCAAAGTCAACGCCGACATTTGCAAAGGGACGACTCAAAACGGTTCTTTTAACCGGTAACGCACTTGTTGTTTGCACTGTTTATTTGCGTTTATACATGTTGTTTATATCGAGTACAGAGTGTCCACTGAAAAATGCATTTTTTAATTATGGTTTTTAACCGTGGAGTCCAATATTCGCATTTTATAATACGCATCGTTAATTGTATTTCACCGTGCAGAGATAGCTCATGTACATATTTCACCAAAAGCTGCATAAAGAGGGAGTTGTGTGAGAGTAGTATGGGGAAGCGTTCACTGTAGGATAAAGTCTATGTAGCTAACCGTCCATTTGAACGGATTATACCCTCTTCATCTAAAAATGGATTAAATTTACCCAAACAACTTTTCGACGCTATAGAACAGGGGTCTAAAGGTACATATTCCGCATGGAAATATTTTTTCTGAGTAAGTTGTATAAACCTTTGTTCTTGCTTGGGTGTTTTTGAAGCCAGGATAGCCCGATTGTGAAATCACTCCACAGCTTAACAGGTAATATATTTTTAATGGGGAGGGAGGTTGACGTTATATTAACCATTCTGGATAATAGAACAGCACCCTGTAACTCCAACCTTGGTAGAGATACAGTATTTAACGGAGCCAAAGAAAAATGCAAGCAGCATACGCCTTTTCTGAGGCATCGCCGAACCCATGTATCTGCGACACCCCACTTGGAGTATATTCCACCAAGTGTGGAATTTGCAAACTGGCGACTTCTGGCAGCTTAGACACAAAAATGTTTTACCTTTGTACAGTTGTGGGAAGGAGACAACTTGCATCGGGTCATACAATTTTGCGATTACTGACATGACTGAACGTTTTGTGATAGGGTTCGATTGTAATTCTGACTGAACGGAAAAGGAAAATGTGTCCGAAGTAGCCTTCCACTGTATGCCCAGAGTTTTGACCGAACTCTTGTCGTTAAATTGCAACAAATCTTTATTAAGAAGTAAACTTCTTCGCGTTTGCTGTCAATTTTCTTAAGTGAAAGCCGGCTGATTGCAAAACAGATATTAACTCCGATTGAGCCTTAAGAGCGAGGGACATCTCATGAGCCCCTCACAGTACGTCGTCTACAAACACGTCCCGTAGAAGAATGTTAGACGCGAGAGGATGAGAAAGTCTCACCTCGTTAGCCGAACTTCGCAGTGAACGAATCGCTATGTCTGGGGAACACGTTACCCTAAACGTTAAAGTTAACATTTCAATTCAAAAGAATTCTCTGGTAAGGCGTTAGCAAGGCTGGCCCCGAATACAACACTTCAGTTAGGCTCATCCCGTTAGACGAGGCAAACGATGCATTAAGCACTACGCGAACCTTTGTTGTGAGGCTATCCGGTTTTATGATCGCATGATGGGGCATAAAATATGAATTAACTTTTCTTGAAAAAGTTTCGTTATCGTCGAAATTTTCTACCGGCTTCATATGTCCTAGGTCATGCAGGAAGTTCTGAATTAACCTTAGGGTTTGGTTTCACTAAGAGCCCAATTAATACCCACCCAAACACCGTGTTTTGTGCCATAACCCATTGGAAAACTTTGGGTTTTACTCCATCCCGAATAATAAATGGGTACAAATCTAAAGCAATCAATAGATCAATTTTTGAACTATGATAAATAAATGGGTCTGCTAACGGAAAATCAAATTTAGTTTGGGAATCTCCCACCTCTATGGAGATTGAAGGCAAATTGTCTGCCACCCTTTTTAATACAAGTGCTTCTGCCGCGAGTGAGGAATTTTTATCGAATTTGGAACTAAGGGTGAATGAGCACATCTTCGATGAAGTGGCAATTACCGAGGAATTAACGCCTGCGACCGTGGCCTTCACCGATCGGGTTGGTAACCTTAACCTATTCTGGACTTCTTCCGATACGAATAAGACTTCCGACCCCGGATCAATAAGTGCGCGCTATTCAAATTCGGTTTGATCTTGGTGTATTCGAACTATCGCCGTGGATAGGAAAGCTGTGCATCGGGTTGTTGAAAAGAAAGTTTTTGGTAAAACGCTGGGATTTTCCTGCCCATTTGAAAGCTGATCTGTTTCCGAGTTTTCACCTGGCGGTGAAAATTAGATACTATGATTAGACCCCTGGGCTACCTTCTGAAACGAGTTCCGACTAGAACTTGGAACCACACTTGGTGTGAAACAGGGAGTGGACTGTATGTTTTACGTATCCGAATTAGGCGTTGTTTCAAATTGTAGAAGCGAATGGTGTCTTCCACGTGTTTTCACTACGACACATCCTTACCATATGCGTGATTGCTGGACAATTGTAACAATATTTTAGTTTCCAAACTATATTTCTTCTTTGAGAAACATTAATTTTTAAAAACTCAGCGGCGTGTGATTCCCTTGACACACTTTACATTTTGAACCTATCTGCGCGTGGTGTGTACCAACGCGATGTGCACTTATTGGCGACTGTGGTTTGTTGGACGAACACGGCCCTCCCACTCCATGTCAGCAACATTCTCTAAAACGCGATACCTATTAGTAAGAAAAGTGGCCATATTTTTTCCCACGTTTGGATATCCGTTGGCTCATCAAGAGATTGCTCCCAAAGAGCTAGAGTTTGTGATGGGAGGCGCGAAGCACACAAATATGTAATTAAAGCATCCCATTTTCCTACATCGATTCCGTACGACCCCAAAGCTAACAGCGCATCATTAACGTTACTCTGCAATTCCTTTAATGCCGAAGAACAATGCTCAAAGCATGCAAAGCAAGCACGCAAATGAAAAAGTTTTTGAACGGGACTTAGTTTTGCGTGCCGTATGTAAAGTGCCGTAAACATGTCTCTAAATTTCGGTTTCACATGGTGGCACATGCATACTATGCGTCAATGCAATTTGCTTATCCTCAAAACCCGTTTTACCGTCACCCCGATAGCTGTCGCTTTGACCTCATGCGTCCGTGTGACCTCCAAAATTTCACTAAGAAACTCAACGTAAGTATTGAAGGATTTCCTATACTTGTCCCTTACCTTAACGAGTGATGCCCTGAGTTGATCATATTGCGTAGCTGCACGAACATTGACTATACGACTCTTTAACATTAAGCCACAATTCTTGAAGCTCAATATGATGCGCTTCAATAACAAATTCCGAAAGCCCCTTTCGCTTTTCTTTAAACGATGCATGAAAATCGACCAACGAGTCGCATGCCAATATCAATTACTCCAAACTCATTTCGTATCATTTAAATGATACCGTTGTACCGTATGCCAATGATGCGTGATATGGGTCTATAAAACGTGCATATGTATATGCATTCAAATTAAAACTCATACACCTTATACTAAAGATTTATTTAATATTTACCTGTACACTTCAAAATTTATGTAGGCTGCCTTACGGGAGCTTTTGATGATCTTGTAGACGACTGTGATGGTGGTGACGACGATGCCTTGCTGCTGATGATGCTGATGAAGATGATGAATATGATGATGATCACGCTTATGCTGATTGTAATGCCTCGATTATATGGCGATGATTCGGTTGACCATAAAGCCAACATATCTTTTGATACGCCTTCGGTTCGGATGGCCACGCTAAACATTCTTTTTTTTTTTGTTAGGAAAATGGCGTCGCCTTATGCCTTCTGCATTATAGTCTGAAAAACATGATCCGGCCGATGGACCAAAATGTTTTGTTGCGGATTAATTCACGCACAATGGTTTGGGGTTTTTATACCCTATCCTATGTTAATAAAACCCCTTAATATTCGTCGCAGACCCCTAAAAGCATATATATTTATGATCATTACCAAAATCTAAGACTATTTAGCAATATCCGTCCGTCCGTCCGTATCAACTTTTGAGGCCTTTAAAGTTATGCTAGGAAGCTGGAATTTGGAACACATACTCCCTAAGGTTCCGAAATGGTAAAGTGTTAAAATAGTCAAAATACGCCCACTGCCACGCCCACAATTTAGAAAAAACCGTTTTAAGGTTTAAGGTAGAGAGATAAAGTTGTACATTCTTCACAGATATGTAGGTACTGCCCACCTTTATAAATTTGTCACATAAAATTTTTTCCCACGCCTACTTTTTGTGCGCGTTTTTCACTAAAATGCTGTTTTCTTCGAAAATTTTCATAGAAATCGAAAAAATATGTTTAACAATATATTTAGCCAATTTTTTTTCCAATATATCGCCCATACAAAGTATTTGGCCACGCCCACTTTTTGGGGGAGTTTTTATCAAAAAAATATTTTATTTTCTATAAATTTCATAGAATGAAATAAAATGCTACCCATCATCTTCCTAATGCTTTTTTCCTTGGGATACATAGGAATAAGGATAGGGTATCAAACTGTTCGCCCCAAGCGGACTGTAGCCTTTCCTTATGTTTTTTTTTTAATTGATTCTTTTTTTTTGTTAAGTCTAAGTGGCGAAAAACTTAAAAATTATATTATTTAGTTTAAATTATAATTTTTAGTTTTGAATCGATTTTATTTTAATTACACCTATTTAAAGTTAAGTTAAGTTGGAGGTCTGGTGGCCTGACACGCTTGTTGGATGACTGAGAGAAAAACTAAAACAATTTTGTTTTGTTTATAATGTACGCGCACTAAAGGGACTTTGGATACCCTTATCATGAAGTGACACAGTGCGGGCATTAGGGAAATGAAGGATTAGAGAAAGGGAGAAACCGATGCACGTTGGTTTTAAATGTTTGTAAATTATAATGCAAAGGAAAAACAGAGCGTGGTAGAGCATTCCACAATCGTATTGTACCCTTATAATGAAGTGACACAGTGCGGGCATTAGGGAAATGAAGGATTAGAGAAAGGGAGAAACCGATGCACGTTGGTTTTAAATGTTTGTAAATTATAATGCAAAGGAAAAACAGAGCGTGGTAGAGCATTCCACATTCGTATTGTACGGTTGAGAAACGAATCTTTATATTTCAGAGTACGTCCGAAAACAGGCTTAAGGGTAAACTGATGTGCATTCCTAGCATGGCGAGTATTGCGGTTGAATTGCTGTAGGGGTGGAATGCAACTGGCTATTTCATTTGAGCACTTGTGGGGAAATACCGATAAAACAATGACAAGCAGGAGACATTACGACGATGACTAAGAGAGTCAAGTGATTTCGCGAGGTTCTGATCGCCAATAAGTTTTACCGCACGTTTTTGGATCCTGTGAAATAGCTCCAAATATGTTATTGGTGCACCAGATCAGATATGAGTGTTGTACTCAAGTTTTGGGCGAATAAACGCCTTGTAGATTCTAGCCAGATCAGAAGGGGTGAAATATTTCTTGCATCGCTTAGGGAAGCCCAGACATTTCGCAGCGTTCTTGGCGACATCAAATATGTGGTCATTCCAACGAAGGTTGTCATTAACACACATACCGAGAATGGAAAGTCGTTCGGTTTCAGCGATGCAAGTGCCATTCATGGATAATGACAGAGTTTCGCTTTAATAACAGAAGACAGCATTGTGTTTTGGAAGCATTAAATTCCACTCTTTTGGTTTTACCCTACTCAGGAATGCTGTCAAGATCGGAATTCAATGAGCTTAACTTACGTTGCCGCTCCAGCTCAACGCCCGAAGATGAGGGGCGTTGCCCAGGAAACGAATATGTAAAGTTGAGGGTACTGTAATGAGCAAAGGAATGGATTGGAGTAGAAATGACAGACAGGAGATCATTGATAAATATGAGAAAGAGAGTCGGAGACAAAACAGAGCCTTGAGGGACACCAGCATTTATTTAGTGAGTTGCAGACTTGAAACCGTCCAAAAAAACTTATATTGAACGGTCCAAAAGGTAATTTCTAATGCATTGAATAAAGGTAACATCGATCCCAAATGCACGCATTTTCGACAAGAGAGCTGGATGCCAAACTCTGTCAAATGCCTTTGAAATATCAAGCGCAACGACCTTGCTTTCACCACCGTGGTGAATAGATTGGTTCCACTTTTCGGTTAGATATATCATCAAATCACCAGTGGACCTGTTGCCACGAAAACCGTACTGCCGGTCATTAAGAAGTTTTCGGGATTCGAGATATTTCATAAGCTGATGGTTTATCAGCGTTTCCATGACCTTGGAAAAAAGGGACGTAATTGCAATTGGTCGATAGGAGGAGGGAGAGGAAGATTCGCCTTTTTTTGGGACGGGCTGGACAAATGCTGTTTTCCATCTTCTCGGAAAGAGCCCTGAAGACAGATCGAAAAGCTTACGCAGTGGTTTTTTCAGTGTGAAAGAACACCTCTTCAGAAAGATAGGGGAAATACCATCTGGGCCAGCGGATTTGTGAATGTTGAGATCATGAAGTACTCTTGCCACAGTACGGGTGCGGAAGTGGATTTGTCCCATGGAGTGTTCTATGCGCTCAAGTACTGGGGGAGATAGAGCACAATCTGAGAGCGTTGAGCTAGCTGCAAAGGAGTTAAAACTCCGAAGGAAACCGTTTAAAGCTTCCCAATTGGCTTTCTCGTATTGTCATACTGTTCTTTTAGGAGCTTGTTCTTTAACTGTGTGGCTGGAGTACGAGAAATTCGCCGGTATGTAAAGGGATAATACATTTAAAGTGTATTTATCAGGTACACAAACAAGTCCAGAGTGTTGGCGTTTTGACCGCTAATGTCCGGTATCCGTGTCGTCTCATTTACAATCTGGGTTAAATTATTAACTTCAGCTTCCTTCGGGTGTTGTCTGTCCAGAATGTCGAAGCCAACTTGAATTGTGTATATTAAAATCGCCCGCAATGACGATTTTAAAATGCATCCACCATAACACATTTCATAACGCCATAGAAGCACACATCAGCAATTGTGGAGCACGGGCGGACGGCCCAGAGTAAATAAGCTCCAACGACAATTGCAAAAGAACTACCACTAAAACGGTAGGGAGTCAGGTTCGATGAGGGAAGGGGAGACGATCCCTTCTGTCCAACTCCACCATGGAGAGCACAGGCGGAGCAGCAGAGGAGTGCAGGCGGACGGCCGAAACATTGCGCACACTCATACTACCCAAAAACTGAATTGCGTGACACTTAACGCACCACCGGCCCCAATTGCCAAATGGGACAGAACAAAGCGTGGACACACACCACCGACATTAACGCGTAGCTAACATTTCAGGAAAATTTCCATAGCGCTTTGTTTTGATAAATCGGGTAAGCCAATTGGAATGGATTGGAAAGGTTGTTCCAGGTTGGTCAGAGAATTCATTGCAACCGGACTTTCCAGTTGCGGTGAATGGTAATATAAGAGCGAGTGGAAGTTAAAAGCGAGGGGTTACGGAGAGCATTGGCACACCACTGCAAAAATTGCTTTGGAGTAGCTGGAAAGTGCCGCCCGTTGGTTCGCTACAGAGGTGGAAGTCCATGGCACGCCATACGTGAGATTCCACTGCCAATGTATGTATGGGAGTGTGAATGTCCAACTTTGACCGACTTTGAACAAAGGAACCTGGAAAACCACTTCTTGGTTGACCAACGAATTAGCCAGTCGAAGTTTTGTAGTCGAGGAAATTTCTTTGAAAAGTTTTGGTAGGTAAAAAAAAAAATAGAAAAAAAAAAGGTGGAAATAAGTTTTAAAAAAAATTAAGGAAATACAGGACGATTAAAGGGCGAGAGGAACATAAATTGAGGAGGAGGAGAAGGGAACAAGAAGGAAAAGATAAGTAGAGTGGAATAAATCGTTTTTTTTAATTGCACAATTTTGGTTTTTTTGGGTTCTATAATTCCCGAGAAAAGACGGGACACGCGACCCCAATAAATCTTTTTCCTTTGTTTTAATTTCGGGATAAGTGAAAGCGGGTCACCCCAACGGTCTCTGTAAAGAAATTGTGTTGTGCCGCAAATAGACAATTTGAAGAGGCTTCGCCTAAAATAAAAGACCGTTCTCCAATGGAGAATTATAACGTGGTAAAACTGTCGTTTCAATTTAATTTTTTTTTTTCAATTTTCAGTTTTCTTCGTTTGCATTCGGATAACTTGTGATATCAAGGTTTCACAATTCCCCAAATTCGATTTTCTGTCGAAACAAATTTTTCCTGTACCTTTGCCTAAGTTTTCTATTGAACGAACCCACACCTTCCACTCAGCTGCCGGGAATTAGCAAGATCTTTGCTTTCGTTGCATCTGATCTGTGGAATGTAACAATCAACATTAACTTTCGGGTGGTGGCGGCCGCAATTTCTTTCTATTTATTTTTCGTTTGTTCCGCCGGTAATTGTTTTAATTAGTAGTTTGTTCCGCGGTTCTTTCTGTTTTTTTTTAAATAATTTAAGGCGAAACAAGTTGTTACGAACGAATGCATGGGTTCAAGTTATTAGGTCGTTGTGAACAAACGAGCGCTTTGTTGTACGGCAAGCTTTCTGCTAGGGCCTAACCTTTTGAATACTATGTCGGAGATCTTTGACGAATTCACTTTGTGTGCGATTGTCGAGCACAACTGCCAGCAAATCTGCCGGCAATCTAAGGGTGCCATAGACTAACCATAGACTAACACAGCTGGAGTGGCGAGGATATCTTCCTTTAGTGACGCGCGCAGGCAAGTAAAATCAGGGGAAAGCATTTTACCCATTTCGTAGAATTGTTGCAATTGATAGGGGCCTTGAGTTTTCGGTGGAAACGCTCGACGATTCCGTTCGCCTGCGGGTAGTAGGAGGTGGCCATTGTATGGTTTACCCCCATGCACTTATATATTTCGGTATCCACCTCCGTATACCGAGTATAATAGCGTATATAAAATAATGCAATGGACAAAACTGTAAGATATAATACCCCAAGTGGCAGACCAGTTCTACTGGAAAATCCACCCTCTTCGGAGACAGGGTATACGGATTCTGGGAGAGCCATTTATTGCAATCTTTTGACCCTTTTAAAAGTAGTAAAATTAAATCTAGATCACCACCATCAGGATCTATACCACAATTAAAATCAAAAAGGAAGTTCTACAATGCAGAAAGGCTTTCCGCGCGTACCCCGATACTCAAAGAAAACTAAAAGCTTCAAGGAGGAAAATAATGACCTCCACACAAAGCTTAATAAAATCGAACTGCTCTACAATGAGTTAAAAACCGAGTTGGACAAGTCGAGAATCTAAAGAATCTTTGACGCAAAAGCACTCTGAAGGTAAACCGCTAAGTCCAGATCGCCGCGACTACCTCACGGATGAAGAAGAGTTAGAACGCGAAACTGATGCGACTAAGCGGAGGCAAAATAAAAAACGTAAGGCCGGTTCCGCACCAGAAATTGTAGTGGTTAAAGAAAATCGTAAAAAGTTTTTAACCAATGAAAATGCAACGAAGACGCAAGAAAAATATTAAATACAAAATTTACCTTCCGCCGCCAATTAATGTTATCGGAATAACGGACTACGTCAAGCTTTATTAATTTCTTAAGGAAATCTTAAAGTCCACATTAAAAGTAACATCTTTGTATAATAATGTGTAGAAAATCAATGTTAGCGACCCTGACAGCTACCGCGCGGTTTCTCAAAAACTTAATACTGAGAAAAGCCAATGGTACACGAAGTAGTGGCCAGAGGACTTCATACTTCGTGCTGCAAAAACGACGTTTTGCAAGACCTTCAATCCAAAGGCTTCAAAATTATGGACGCAGTTAATGTAATTAAAAAAGAGAAGCTAAATGCTAAAAATTTATGCTAAGCTTCAAAAAGTCAGAAGACATTATAAAAAGTACCCTTAAAATCGTTGTTAATAATAAACCGATGCGTAAGACGACTACACTCATTCCTTAATGCAAGCCTTGTCAAGGGAATAACCACACAAACGCATATTGTCAAAAAGAACCGTGTTGTTTTAAATGCTCCGAGAAACATTTGTCTATAGATTGCGGTCTTAAAAGACAGGACGAATAGTAACGAAAAAACCAAAAGTTGAAGTTTTTTACTCGTACAAATGTTATCGACATATGCTTGATTTCTAAACCGCATCTTACGAAGGAAACAAGTGTAAAAATTAAAGGTAATAGTGACTATCATGCATATCACCCTTCGGAAAGGGCTAGAGGCGGAGCGTATTTGTTTATAAAAGACAGCAATGAGCATTTAATAAGCACAAAAATCGAGCAAGCAATATTCAAACGATTACGGTTCGTGAAAAAAATAATAGAATAATATCATATTGCATCTATATATATCCCTCCAAGAGAAAAGATAGAAAAAATAGACTTCACGAGTATTTCCAACTCACTCACACGTAACTTTGTTGTCGGTAGTGATTTTAATGCCAAACACACCTTCTGGAATTTAACGATGCAGTTCACCAAAAGCAAAAATTCTCTATGAATCCGATATGCAATTTGGAGTAGACTTTTACTCGTCAGGCAAACCGACGTATTACGGATACCGCAAAAACTCCAGACCATCTAGATTTTTATTTGAAAAGAGATTTCCGAAAGCTTTGTTAAAATTGAAGAATGTTTCCCCATATGACAAGAAATCGTATAGACCAATATCTCTTTTACCAATTATGTCAAAAAAAAAATTCTAAAACGGTCACATCCGATTATCGAAGAGCGCCGATTAATTCCTGATCAACAGTTCGGGTTCTGAATTAAACACTTTGCGGATGATACCGCTATATTGGCCGTGAGTAATACGGTTGAATCAGCAACGAGTAAGCTTCAACGGGCTATCAACAGCGTTTTTTAGTGTTCAAAGACTTAGCGTATTGTCCTTAATAAAACAAAATCGACTCAAGTTAATTTTACTTACAGGAATATAAATACGCCACCCATTTTAAAAGACTCCGTACAAATTCCGTACGCAAATGAAGCTTTGAGAATGACATTAGATGCGAAACTAAAATGGAAATCCCATATAAAGAAGAATCGTTAATAAGTGTAATCAAATGCATTGGCTGCTTGATCGATTTGCCAAACTCAGCATGCAAACAAGCTTATCTTATCCACGCAAATTCTAAAACCGGTTTGGACGTATGGTATACAACTTTGGGGTTGTACCAAAACAAGTAGCATACAAATATTACAAACTTTCTAAGCAACCGTCGAAAATGAAATAAAACCATTTGCCCGTCAGCAATGGATTCGCCTTCGCGGTCATTGCAATAATAAAATGAACGATACAAATTTAGTCCGCCGACTTCAACGGATAAAACCATCCGATTTGGCTGCCTGCCAAACGCGTAAAAACAACGGACATTTAAACGATGAGTTAGCATTAAACATAGTTGTAGTAAACAAAAGTATTTTGAAGGCAGGTGTTTTTACTGTATGAGAATCTCACATTATTATAAGTGCGTGCGGCCGGTCCTCATAATGTCTCATGGAGGACTTCAACCCACCCTCGCATAAAAGCAATTCCCTGTAGCTAAAGCTTTAAAGATTTAAGAATTGCCTACAACTAAATTAATAGGTAAATTTATACATTTATTTATATTGATTCTAACTTTTATTATTCATTCAATTTTATAATTCATAGATTTCGTAGCTATTTCTCTGTATCTAATGACTGTAAGTTTTCCATGTTTAACACAATCTCTTTTTGAAAGTAAAGTACAACACTTTAGGGTCGTATTGTGCGATATCCTTTTCGAATATTTTAAATGGGAATTTTTGGTTTTTAATTATTGCTTGACGTTATTTTGTATTAATGAAAAACATACATATGCATATAATATAAAATGTACGGATTTTGTCTTGAACTCGTCTTTAAAATAGTGACAAATTAAATTCTCAAACCGCAAGTAAAGCCTACTTTTAATAAAAGTCCTGGTCTTGAGTTAACGTAGATCAAGTTTAATAGATATTTTAATTGAAATGTTTATGAAATAAAAAAAAAGTTGTTATAAATATAATAAATATGATATTGTTGCAATTAAATGCGAATTTTGTGTTTATAAGAAATAGTTCTCAATTATTTATCAGCCTATCTATGTTTAATTTAACGTAGTTAGATTGTAAAATTTTTTTCTTCTTTGGTTTATTATGTTTTTATTGATATAAAGCTTAATGTATCTGCTTATTCGGAACGATCATATGAGAGCGAACGAGTGAATTGACAAACTGCGAAGAAATAACTTTTAATCCATTTTAAACACAAAATGTAAACTTAATTATTCCAATTCAAAGATAATAACGTTATCATGAATAATAGTGATAAAATGAAATAATATAATAAATTATTATTGGTCAGTTTCGAGAGGGGGGATCACGCGTTCTAATAAATTTCGTTCATTGAGCATTTATTTATTTTACCCAGAATTTTAGTAATTTTACAGAATCGCACCAGCCGTTTATCGCACCATATTTTTATACCCTATCCTAAGGGTATATGAATTTTGACACATAGTTTGTAACACCCCTTAATATTCGTCGTAGACCTATAAAAGTATATATATTTATGATCAGGACCAAATCCTAAGACTATTTAGCCATGTCCGTCCGTATCAACTTTTGAGGCCTTTAAAGTTATTCTAGGAGGCTGAAATTTGGAGCATATACTCCCTAGGGTCCCGAAATGGTAAAGTGTTAAAAGTTTTTAAATCCGCCCACTGCCACGCCCACAAGTGAGAAAAAACCGTTTTAAAGCTTAAGTTAGAGAGATTAAGTTGTAAAACATTCACAAGATATGTAGGTACTGCCTACCTTTATAAATTTGTCATGTAAAGTTTTTTGCCACGCCTACTTTTTGTGTGAGTTTTTCACCAAAATGCTGTTTTCTTTGAAAATTTTCATAGAAATCGAAAAAAAAATTTTTAACAATATATTTAGCCAATATTTTTTCCAATATATCGCCCATACAAAGTTTTTGACCACGCCAACTTTTTGGGGGCGTTTTTTCAAAAATATATTTTTTTTTCTATAAATTTCATAGAATGAAATAAAATGCTTTCTATCATCTTCCTTATGAATTTTTTCTTTGGGGTACACAGGGATAAGGATAGGGTATCATACTGTTCGCCCCAAGCGGACTCTAGCCTTTCCTTATGTTTTTTTTTTTGTTTTATAATATACGCACACTAAAGGGACTTTGGATACCCTTATAATGAAGTGACACAGTGCGGGCATTAGGGAAATGAAGGATTAGAGAAAGGGAGAAACCGATGCACGTTGGTTTTAAATCTTGTAAATTATAATGCAAAGGAAAAACAGAGCGTGGTAGGGCATTCCACATTCGTATTGTACGGTTGAGAAAGGAATCTTTATATTTCAGAGTACGTCCGAAAATAGGCTTATGGGTAAACTGATGTGCATTCCTAGCATGGCGAGTATTGCGGTTGAATTGCTGTAGGGGTGGAATGCAACTAGCTATTTCATTTGAGCACTTGTGGGGAAATACCGATAAAACAATGACAAGCAGGAGACATTACGACGATGACTAAGAGAGTCAAGTGATTTCGCGAGGTCCTGATCGCCAATAAGTTTTACCGCACGTTTTTGGATCCTGTCAAATAGCTCCAAATATGTTTTTGGTACACCAGACCAGATATGAGTGTTGTACTCAAGTTTTGGACGAATAAACGCCTTGTAGATTCTAGCCAGATCAGAAGGGGTGAAATATTTCTTGCATCGCTTTAGGAAGCCTAGACATTTCGCAGCGTTCTTGGCGACATCAAATATATATTCATTCCAACGAAGGTTGTCATTAACACACATACCGAGAATGGAAAGTCTTTCGGTTTCAGCGATGCAAGTGCCATTCACTTATAATGGCAGAGAATTAGGGGTTCGCTTCAACGACAGCAGACAGCATTGCGTTTTGGAAGCATTAAATTCCACTCTGTTTGTTTTACCCCATTTAAGAATGCTGTCAGGATCGGAATTTAATGAGCTTAACATACGTTGCCGTTCCAGTTCAACGCCCGAAGATGAGGGGCGTTGCCCAGGAAACGAATATGTAAAGTTGAGGGTACTGTCATCAGCAAAGGAATGGATTGGATTAGAAGTGACAGACAGGAGGTCATTGATAAAAATGAGAAAGAAAGTCGGAGACAACACAGAGCCTTGAGGGATACCAGCATTTATTTGGTGAGTTGCAGACTTGAAACCGTCCAAAACAACTTGTATTGAACGGTCCGAAAGATAATTTCTAATCCATTGAATAAAGGTAACATCGATCCCAAATGCACGCATTTTCGACAAGAGAGCTTGATGCCAAACTCTATCAAATGCCTTTGAAATATCAAGCGCAACGACCTTGCTTTCACCACCATGGTGAATAGATTGGTTCCACTTTTCGGTTAGATATGTCATCAAATCACCAGTGGATCTGTTGCTGCGAAAACCGTACTGCCGGTCATTAAGAAGTTTTCGGGATTCGAGATATTTCATAAGCTGACGATTTATCACCGTTTCCATGACCTTGGAAAGAAGGGACGTAAGTGCAATTGGTCGGTAAGAGGAGGGAGAGGAAAATTCGCCTTTTTTGGGACGGGCTGGACAAATGCTGTTTTCCATCTTCTCGGAAAAAGCCCTGAAGAATAGGACAGATAGAAAAGCTTACGCAGTGGTTTTGCCAGCGTGGAAGAACACTTCTTTAGAAATATAGGGGAAATACTATCTGGGCCAGCGGATTTGTGAATGTTGAGATCTTGAAGTACTCTTGCCACAGTACGGGTGCGAAAGTGGATTTGTCCCATGGAGTGTTCTATGCGCTCGAGTACTGGGGGAGATAAAGCACAATCTGAGAGCGTTGAGCTAGCTGCAAAATGAGCAGCGGGCAGATTGGCTCTATCCGAAGAGCTGACAGCTGGAGTGCCATTGTAAATGAGTGTCGGGATAGATGACGAGGCCGAATTTTTAATATTCTTAACAAACGACCAAAAGTTTTTACTACCGGAGGGACTTTGTAGTATTTTTTGCCTCAACTTTTGGCCGCAGGAGAATTTGACACGATTAATATGGGCATTGCAGTCATTTCTGGCTCGTTTGAACTTTTTTCGGTTTTCCTCAGTTGGGTTGGCCTTAAATGACCGAAAAGTTGCCTCTTTAGACCTGATAGCTTCTTTACAGCTCAAGTCACACCACGCGTTTTCCTTAGGTCTGATACCCAGGTAAATTAAATTTGTAATCACATCGGCAGCGGCATCCACGTCGTTGTTGAGGAAGCACAACGACCAGTTAAAACTCCTAAAGAAACCGTTTAAAGCTTCCCAATTGGCTTTCTCGTATTGCCATACGGTTCTTTTAGGAGCTTGTTCTCTAACTGTGTGGCTGGAGTACGAGAAATTCGCCGATATGATACAATGGTCTGACGAACCTAGAGGCGATAATACATTTAAAGTGTATTTATCAGGGTGAGAGGTAAGAAACAAGTCCAGAGTGTTGGCGGTTTGACCGCTAATGTCCGGTATCCGTGTCGGCTCATTTACAATCTGGGTTAAACTATTAACCTCAGCAAAAATCTCAACATGCCTTCCTTCGGGTGTTGTCTGTCCAGAATGTCGAAGCCAACTTGAATTGTGTACATTGAAATCGCCCGCAATGACGATTTCAGTACGAAGATAATGGGTTACAATTCTGGTGATGGAATCAGACAGTGCATCAAACTCATTATAAGTTGAATGCCTGTCCTGGTTAGGGCTTTTGTAAATAAAACAGTAGTGAATTAATTGCCTACGGACATGGAATTTTAGCCAAACAAAATTAAATTCCGGATTGGAACATTGGCCATATTGAGGTAGAAGTTGGTGGGCTACATCACTGCGTATACAAACGGCGATACCACGATGGGAAAAGAATAATGGCACCAAGTTATATCCAGGCAGACTAAACTCCGTTAAATCGGAATCAATGCTGACCTGTGTTTCACTTAGTGCCAAAACAGCTGGTTTATTGTAAACCGCATGGAAGTACAATGAAAAAAAATTGCATCTCAACCCACAAATGTTACTCACGTCCACTCTAAAATTCCCACGCATAACAAATAAACAAACACAGAAAACTCTACTCCGACGCAGACTAAGCTAGGCCGTACCGTGAAGATCCTGACGTCAGCTTTCCAAAACAAATCACTGCAGGTGTTATGCCCATACAATGAATTGCTTTGGTCTGCCAACAACATCTACACAACGCGACCCGCTATTCGCCAAATGATACTCTACCCAGCCATAGCAAGTGCACGCAAAAACATACGGCACTTGCTATAGCCAAGCAAAGCAGCAGCAAACGATAGGGAGTGGGACAAGATGGAGTGCCCAAATTATTATATTATTTTTAACTTGCGTAACTGCCAAAATATTTACAAAACTGCTTAAACATTTTTACCCAAAATATATGTTTGTTAGGTAGAACTAAAATTATACATAATAATTAAAACCAATTAACGTAATTTTATTCTTTTGCAAATTCACCATAAATTGTCGCATATTGCCCACTTAGACTTTTAATATGTCAACATGAGATTTTTTCCAAAATAGATTTTTTGGCGCAGAACTGCTATTGTATTATATTATATTATAGAGACACAGTACTACACCTTTTTGAAGCAAATAAAAAACGACTGGCGAGGGAGCCAAAAATCCTCTCAGTCGACTCATAGATGAGGAATTAACCAGATAGGTAACTGCATTCTTAATTCCACAGATGAGTAATTATACAGACAGTCGACTCAGCATACCTCTGTCCAGAGATGATAGAAGCAAAGAGATACCAAACTTTCCAGTGGAAAACACTCTGCCTACAAGCTAAATTCCAGAAAATTGACGAATTTACCCATACTATCATATTTTTAAACAAGTATGGGTAAATTCGTCAATTCACCACGATTTTTCGTCAATCCACCACTTTTTCCCCCGCCGTCTCACCGACCTCGCCAACAAACCAAAAACGAAGATGCCGGAAATAGAATCTAATCCAACACGGAAATGACCAAAATGAAACATTCACCACAGATAGAATGCATCTAGCAAATGCACTGGAAAGTAGAAACTTGTTCAGCAGAAACAAGGTATAAAATAAAGAAATTAAATTGTAAAACAATATTGAAATATTTTGGATTGCTTTGATTTATTAAATAATAAAACAAAACTTAAGAAAACGAGAACTAGATTTAAGTTACACAAATAAACTCATACAATTTCAAAAATTGTTGAGGTACCAACAATAAAAAAATGTATAATGGTTGTTGACAACAAATAATTAGATATAATAATTGCTGTATTAAAAAATAATACATTCATATTTAGGCGATATTCAAACAAATAAATGAGGGAATACTTTTGTTCATCCTAAAATAATATGAATCTTCACCGAAAATGTAAAGAAGCCGTGTTTCATGCAATTAACTGATGCGAATTCTATAATTGAAGATTTTTTTATGATATGAAATTGGGCAGGTCGCCAAGCATTCTTTTTTTTATAAATTCCGCTTTCTCTTTTCGCCTAAGGAGAAAAAATAGACAGAATTTATTTGCCAGGGCATTTTTTTAAATATGGATCGAAAAATAAATAATTAAACTTAAACTAGTACGTATTATTTCAAAGAGTTCCTGAACGTCTGGGCAAAGTGAAAGCATTAGTTTATGAGCTCTAATTAAATAAAACAATAACTATAATTTTCTCAAAATGTTTTTTGGTTTCTTTTTTTTCTGCACAATTTTGATATTTGATATTTATTAGTTTAAAACATTTACAAAGATTACAATGAAGTATCTATAATGATGTAAATGTTATCATGAATAATTTATTTATTTATTACAATTCAATACAAAATTTTAAAATTTGATTTAGGTTAGCATGAGATATAAATTTATATTTAAATTGGATACAAATGCTTCCATTAAAATGATAGAAGAGAAAAAAGAGCGATTTAGAAAAGTTAACAATTTAGGCAACAACGTTTACAAAACTATAATAGAAATATTCAAATACAATGTTATGCAATAAATATATAAAATATTGAATATTATATTAATATAACAATTCTGAAGTGAAAGCGAGGCAAACAGTATTTTTGTAGAGCTGTGCTGCCCACTTTGACTTTTAATATGTCAACATGAGATTTTTTCCAAAATAGATTTTTTGGCGCAGAACTGCTATTGTATTATATTATATTATAGAGACACAGTACTACACCTTTT
Organism: Ferdinandea cuprea; assembly: GCA_963576555.1. Classification (NCBI taxonomy): domain Eukaryota; kingdom Metazoa; phylum Arthropoda; class Insecta; order Diptera; family Syrphidae; genus Ferdinandea; species Ferdinandea cuprea. Next base: position 88,261,789 of record OY754958.1, on the reverse strand, counting down.
TGAAGCAAATAAAAAACGATTGGCGAGGGAGCCAAAAATCCTCTCAGTCGACTCATAGATGAGGAATTAACCAGATAGGTAACTGCATTCTTAATTCCACAGATGAGAAATTATACAGATAGTCGACTCAGCATACCTCTGTCCAGAGATGATAGAAGCAAAGAGATACCAAACTTTCCAGTGGAAAACACTCTGCCTACAAGCTAAATTCCAGGAAAATTCCAGAAAATTGACGAATTTACCCATACTATCATATTTTTAAACAAGTATGGGTAAATTCGTCAATTCACCACGATTTCTTCGTCAATCCACCACTTTTTCCCCCGCCGTCTCACCGACCTCGCCCACAAACCAAAAACGAAGATGCCGGAAAAAGAATCTAATCCAACACGGAAATGACCAAAATGAAACATTCACCACAGATAGAATGCATCTAGCAAATGCACTGGAAAGTAGAAACTCGTTCAGCAGAAACTAGGTATAAAATAAAGAAATTCAATTGTAAAACAATATTGAAATATTTTGGATTGCTTTGATTTATTAAATAATAAAACAAAACTTAAGAAAACGAGAACTAGATTTAAGTCACACAAATAAACTCATACAATTTCAAAAATTGTTGAGGTACCAACAATAAAAAAATGTATAATGGTTGTTGCCAACAAATAATTAGATATAATAATTGCTGTATTAAAAAATAATACATTCATATTTAGGCGATATTCAAACAAATAAATGAGGGAATACTTTTGTTCAGCCTAAAATAATATGAATCTTCCCCGAAAATGTAAAGAAGCCGTGTTTCATGCAATCAACTGATGTGAATTCTATAATTGAAGATTTTTTTATGATATGAAATTGGGCAGGAATTTATAAAAAAAAGAATGCTTTGCGATTCTTTTTTTTATAAATTCCGCTTTCTCTTTTCGCCTAAGGAGAAAAAAAGCCAGAATTTATTTGCCAGGTCATTTTTTTAAATATGGATCGAAAAATAAATAATTAAACTTAAACTAGTACGTATTATTTCAAAGAGTTCCTGAACGTCTGGCCAAAGTGAAAGCATTAGTTTATGAGCTCTAATTAAATAAAACAATAACTATAATTTCCTCAAAATGTTTTTTGGTTTCTTTTTTTTTCTGCACAATTTTGATATTTGATATTTATTAGTTTAAAACATTTACAAAGATTACAATGAAGAATCTATAATGACGTAAATGTTGTCATGAATGATTTATTTATTTATTACAATTCAATACAAAATTTTAAAATTTGATTTAGGTTAGCATGAGATATAAATTTATATTTAAATTGGATACAAATGCTTCCATTAAAATGATAAAAGAGAAAAAAGAGCGATTTAGAAAAGTTAACAATTTAGGCAACAACGTTTAAAAAACTATAATAGAAATATTGAAATACAATGTTATGCAATAAATATATAAAATATTGAATATTATATTGATATAACAATTCTGAAGTGAAAGCGAGGCAAACAGTATTTTTGTAGAGCTGTGCTGTGTATTTTCGAAGATTAAGTGCATTTAAGATCAATAGAACTTTTACTATTTTCAAAAACTAAAAATCAGTAAAAGAAAATATTGGTCTGCAGGTCATATTACTAATTTTTTGGCATAATGGGATATAAATTTTCGGATATTAAGTACATTTAAATGTATTTATAACCAAATTAAGGAAGTGTTTTAATATGCGAATTGGAATAAACTAATGATTAATCATGTCTAAATTTAAAAAACCACTAAGCAAATGTACCTGACTAATTTTATGAAATCTTACTACACTGTAATAATTAATCATTAGTTTATTACAATTCGCATATTAAAACACTTCTTTAATTTGGTTATAAATACATTTAAATGTACTAAATTCCCAAAAATTCATATCCCATACTGCCAATAAATTATTAATATGACCTCCAGATTTTTTTGTTTTAGTGAATTGTCATCTGTAAAAATGTCACCTTTAAGTTACCATAATGAATGATTTAAATTTCTGTACTTGCGTAACAAATTCAAGCCTATGCGAAAAGGCAATCAGATATGGTTATTTTTTTTTTATTATATTTTTTAACCGAATAATAATGAATAATAAACATTACTGAAAATTGTGTATTAATTTACTGCAATCACTTATACACTGTAATTTAAATTTCTATTACATTGTAATAAGTAAATATTACATGTGTTTCCATGGGGAACGTTAATTACTTCAAGTAAAGCAGAATACATTCACTTTATTTCATTTGACATATCAAATACAATTTTACTGAGCTTTACTGAATACATCCATTGTCATATATGAGGTGAATATTCAAACATATGTTTTTAAAAAATTTCAAAGTGATGTGAGATTTTTTTTAATTAAAGTTTTTAAAATGGGTCTTGTAAAAAGGAAAAAAATTTCCAAATATGTACTGGGGTGCCTTAAATATGAGCACATATACCGGCCAAAGGAAGAGCCAAGGTCATTTATTTTTGCACGAATATTTTAATTTAGATTGTGCATTACTGAGCGGGAAACTGAAAATTGTTCTTAGCTCCATCTATTCCACTCTTGCGAAGCTATACAGTGACTTTGTGTAAATAGATACTATCGTGGAGTTTTATTTATTTTATAGAAAAACTAATTTCTTGTATTTTATGCTCTGTTAATTTATGATGCAAAAGTTATCAAAAATAAATACACATTTGTTATAAAATATCTAGTCTTCAATTTTATTATATGACTATCAAAGGACGCATCTTCCTTTAAGCATTAAATCCGCAGGCGATTGACCTCTTTTTTTCTGAAATTAAGGAAAATAAAAACTAGAAGAAAAGAATTTTCTAAATAAGTTAAATTTAATAAAGAAATTCCATATTTTACGTACAAAACACCGAGAATACAAGAAATCTGAAAAAACTGTTTACTTTGACTAAGAGAAATGTCAAAATACTTACCACTGATAAAATGGTGCATCCAGACCAAACAATTTCGAGTGCTGAATTCATTCCTTCAGGTTACATATATTCACCGACACGGCCGTCACTGGAAATCGATTACAACAAAGGAGGTAAGAGTTTGGCATCTCTGACACTGTCCTTTTGAACCCACAAAATATTTAAGAAATGGAGAAAAAATTTTCTTTCAAATGTTCTATCTGTGAATACGTGTGAACCAGCCAAGTAAAGTATGGAGGGGTTGATGTGTCAAAAATAAGTCATTAGCGCGGACAGTTTTGCAAGAATTCCAATTGGCAACAAAAAACAGCTGATTATAGCGGATGTGTTGGGGAAGTGGTGCGAAGTATTGAGTTAACGAATTTCAATTTTAATAGATATTTTAATTGATATGTTTATAAAAAAAATTGTTAGGTATATAATAAATAATGAAGTTGTTGCAATTAAATGCGAATATTTTTTGTGTTTATATGAAATAGTTCTCAATTTTTTATCTGCCTTAAAATAAACGTACTTGGGTTGTTATATTTTATCCATTTTGGTTATTAGAGTGAGATAAAATGTATATATTATTTTAAAATTGCATGAATATTAATAAAGTAATGCTTGGGATAAAACCATCCGATTTGGCTGCCTGCCAAACGCGTAAAAACAACGGACATTTAAACGATGAGATAGCATTAAACATAGTTGTAGTAAACAAAAGTATTTTGAAGGCAGGTGTTTTTACTGTATGAGAATCTCACATTATTATAAGTGCGTGCGGCCGGTCCTCATAATGTCTCATGGAGGACTTCAACCCACCCTCGCAAAAAAGCAATTCCCTGTAGCTAAAGCTTTAAAGATTTAAGAATTGCCTACAACTAAATTAATAGGTAAATTTATACATTTATTTATATTGATTCTAACTTTTATTATTCATTCAATTTTATAATTCATAGATTTCGTAGCTATTTCTCTGTATCTAATGAATGTAAGTTTTCCATGTTTAACACAATCTCTTTTTGAAAGTAAAGTACAACACTTTAGGGTCGTATTGTGCGATATCCTTTTCGAATATTTTAAATGGGAATTTTTGGTTTTTAATTATTGCTTGACGTTATTTTGTATTAATGAAAAACATACATATGCATATAATATAAAATGTACGGATTTTGTCTTGAACTCGTCTTTAAAATAGTGACAAATTAAATTCTCAAACCGCAAGTAAAGCCTACTTTTAATAAAAGTCCTGGTCTTGAGTTAACGTAGATCAAGTTTAATAGATATTTTAATTGAAATGTTTATGAAATAAAAAAAAAGTTGTTATAAATATAATAAATATGATATTGTTGCAATTAAATGCGAATTTTGTGTTTATAAGAAATAGTTCTCAATTATTTATCAGCCTATCTATGTTTAATTTAACGTAGTTAGATTGTTAAATTTTTTTCTTCTTTGGTTTATTATGTTTTTATTGATATAAAGCTTAATGTATCTGCATATTCGGAACGATCATATGAGAGCGAACGAGTGAATTGACAAACTGCGAAGAAATAACTTTTAATCCATTTTAAACACAAAATGTAAACTTAATTATTCCAATTCAAAGATAATAACGTTATCATGAATAATAGTGATAAAATGAAATAATATAATAAATTATTATTGGTCAGTTTCGAGAGGGGGGATCACGCGTTCTAATAAATTTCGTTCATTGAGCATTTATTTATTTTACCCAGAATTTTAGTAATTTTACAGAATCGCACCAGCCGTTTATCGCACCATATTTTTATACCCTATCCTAAGGGTATATTAATTTTGACACATAGTTTGTAACACCCCTTAATATTCGTCGTAGACCTATAAAAGTATATATATTTATGATCAGGACCAAATCCTAAGACTATTTAGCCATGTCCGTCCGTCCGTCCGTATCAACTTTTGAGGCCTTTAAAGTTATTCTAGGAGGCTGAAATTTGGAGCATATACTCCCAAGGGTCCCGAAATGGTAAAGTGTTAAAAGTTTTTAAATCCGCCCACTGCCACGCCCACAAGTTAGAAAAAACCGTTTTAAAGCTTAAGTTAGAGAGATTAAGTTGTAAAACATTCACAAGATATGTAGGTACTGCCTACCTTTATAAATTTGTCATGTAAAGTTTTTTGCCACGCCTACTTTTTGTGTGAGTTTTTCACCAAAATGCTGTTTTCTTTGAAAATTTTCATAGAAATCGAAAAAAAATTTTTTAACAATATATTTAGCCAATATTTTTTCCAATATATCGCCCATACAAAGTTTTTGACCACGCCCACTTTTTGGGGGCGTTTTTTCAAAAAAATATTTTTTTTTCTATAAATTTCATAGAATGAAATAAAATGCTATCTATCATCTTCCTTATGAATTTTTTCTTTGGGGTACACAGGGATAAGGATAGGGTATCATACTGTTCGCCCCAAGCGGACTCTAGCCTTTCCTTATGTTTTTTTTGTTTGTTTTATAATATACGCACACTAAAGGGACTTTGGATACCCTTATAATGAAGTGACACAGTGCGGGCATTAGGGAAATGAAGGATTAGAGAAAGGGAGAAACCGATGCACGTTGGTTTTAAATCTTGTAAATTATAATGCAAAGGAAAAACAGAGCGTGGTAGAGCATTCCACATTCGTATTGTACGGTTGAGAAAGGAATCTTTATATTTCAGAGTACGTCCGAAAATAGGCTTATGGGTAAACTGATGTGCATTCCTAGCATGGCGAGTATTGCGGTTGAATTGCTGTAGGGTTGGAATGCAACTGGCTATTTCATTTGAGCACTTGTGGGGAAATACCGATAAAACAATGACAAGCAGGAGACATTACGACGATGACTAAGAGAGTCAAGTGATTTCGCGAGGTCCTGATCGCCAATAAGTTTTACCGCACGTTTTTGGATCCTGTCAAATAGCTCCAAATATGTTTTTGGTGCACCAGACCAGATATGAGTGTTGTACTCAAGTTTTGGGCGAATAAACGCCTTGTAGATTCTAGCCAGATCAGAAGGGGTGAAATATTTCTTGCATCGCTTTAGGAAGCCTAGACATTTCGCAGCGTTCTTGGCGACATCAAATATATATTCATTCCAACGAAGGTTGTCATTAACACACATACCGAGAATGGAAAGTCTTTCGGTTTCAACGATGCAAGTGCCATTCACTTATAATGGCAGAGAATTAGGGGTTCGCTTCAACGACAGCAGACAGCATTGCGTTTTGGAAGCATTAAATTCCACTCTGTTTGTTTTACCCCATTTAAGAATGCTGTCAGGCTCGGAATTCAATGAGCTTAACATACGTTGCCGTTCCAGTTCAACGCCCGAAGATGAGGGGCGTTGCCCAGGAAACGAATATGTAAAGTTGAGGGTACTGTCATCAGCAAAGGAATGGATTGGATTAGAAGTGACAGACAGGAGGTCATTGATAAAAATGAGAAAGAGAGTCGGAGACAAAACAGAGCCTTGAGGGATACCAGCATTTATTTGGTGAGTTGCAGACTTGAAACCGTCCAAAACAACTTGTATTGAACGGTCCGAAAGATAATTTCTAATCCATTGAATAAAGGTAACATCGATCCCAAATGCACGCATTTTCGACAAGAGAGCTTGATGCTAAACTCTATCAAATGCCTTTGAAATATCAAGCGCAACGACCTTGCTTTCACCACCATCCAGTGGATCTGTTGCTGCGAAAACCGTACTGCCGGTCATTAAGAAGTTTTCGGGATTCGAGATATTTCATAAGCTGACGATTTATCACCGTTTCCATGACCTTGGAAAGAAGGGACGTAAGTGCAATTGGTCGGTAAGAGGAGGGAGAGGAAAATTCGCCTTTTTTGGGACGGGCTGGACAAATGCTGTTTTCCATCTTCTCGGAAAGAGCCCTGAAGAATAGGACAGATAGAAAAGCTTACGCAGTGGTTTTGCCAGCGTGGAAGAACACCTCTTTAGAACTATAGGGGAAATACCATCTGGGCCAGCGGATTTGTGAATGTTGAGATCTTGAAGTACTCTTGCCACAGTACGGGTGCGAAAGTGGATTTGTCCCATGGAGTGTTCTATGCGCTCGAGTACTGGGGGAGATAAAGCACAATCTGGGAGAGTTGAGCTAGCTGCAAAATGAGCAGCGGGCAGATTGGCTCTATCCGAAGAGCTGACAGCTGGAGTGCCATTGTAAATGAGTGTCGGGATAGATGACGAGGCCGAATTTTTAATATTCTTAACAAACGACCAAAAGTTTTTACTACCGGAGGGACTTTGTAGTATTTTTTGCCTCAACTTTTGGCCGCAGGAGAATTTGACACGATTAATATGGGCATTGCAGTCATCTCTGGCTCGTTTGAACTTTTTTCGGTTTTCCTCAGTTGGGTTGGCCTTAAATGACCGAAAAGTTGCCTCTTTAGACCTGATAGCTTCTTTACAGCTCAAGTCACACCACGCGTTTTCCTTAGGTCTGATACCCAGGTAAATTAAATTTGTAATCACATCGGCAGCGGCATCCACGTCGTTGTTGAGGAAGCACAACGACCAGTTAAAACTATTAAAGAAACCGTTTAAAGCTTCCCAATTGGCTTTCTCGTATTGCCATACGGTTCTTTTAGGAGCTTGTTCTTTAACTGTGTGGCTGGAGTACGAGAAATTCGCCGATATGATACAATGGTCTGACGAACCTAGAGGCGATAATACATTTAAAGTGTATTTATCAGGGTGAGAGGTAAGAAACAAGTCCAGAGTGTTGGCGGTTTGACCGCTAATGTCCGGTATCCGTGTCGGCTCATTTACAATCTGGGTTAAACTATTAACCTCAGCAAAAATCTCAACATGCCTTCCTTCGGGTGTTGTCTGTCCAGAATGTCGAAGCCAACTTGAATTGTGTACATTGAAATCGCCCGCAATGACGATTTCAGTACGAAGATAATGGGTTACAATTCTGGTGATGGAATCAGACAGTGCATCAAACTCATTATAAGTTGAATGCCTGTCCTGGTTAGGGCTTTTGTAAATAAAACAGTAGTGAATTAATTGCCTACGGACATGGAATTTTAGCCAAACAAAATTAAATTCCGGATTGGAACATTGGCCATATTGAGGTAGAAGTTGGTGGGCTACATCACTGCGTATACAAACGGCGATACCACGATGGGAAAAGAATAATGGCACCAAGTTATATCCAGGCAGACTAAACTCCGTTAAATCGGAATCAATGCTGACCTGTGTTTCACTCAGTGCCAAAACAGCTGGTTTATTGTAAACCGCATGGAAGTACAATGAAAAAAAATTGCATCTCAACCCATAAATGTTACTCACGTCCACTCTAAAATTCCCACGCATAAACAAACACAAACAAACACAGAAAACTCTACTTCGACGCAGACTAAGCTAGGCCGTACCGTGAAGATCCTGACGTCAGCTTTCCAAAACAAATCACTGCAGGTGTTATACCCATACAATGAATTGCTTTGGTCTGCCAACAACATCTACACAACGCGACCCGCTATTCGCCGAATGATACTCTACCCAGCCATATCAAGTGCACGCAAAAACATACGGCACTTGCTATAGCCAAGCAAAGCAGCAGCAAACGATAGGGAGTGGGACAAGATGGAGTGCCCAAATTATTATATTATTTTTAACTTGCGTAACTGCCAAAATATTTACAAAACTGCTTAAACATTTTTACCCGAAAAATATATTTGTTAGGTAGAACTAAAATTATACATAATAATTAAAACCAATTAACGTAATTTTATTCTTTTGCAAATTCACCATAAATTGTCGCATATTGCCCACTTAGACTTTTAATATGTCAACATGAGATTTTTTCCAAAATAGATTTTTTGGCGCAGAACTGCTATTGTATTATATTATATTATAGAGACACAGTACTACACCTTTTTGAAGCAAATAAAAAACGATTGGCGAGGGAGCCAAAAATCCTCTCAGTCGACTCATAGATGAGGAATTAACCAGATAGGTAACTGCATTCTTAATTCCACAGATGAGTAATTATACAGACAGTCGACTCAGCATACCTCTGTCCAGAGATGATAGAAGCAAAGAGATACCAAACTTTCCAGTGGAAAACACTCTGCCTACAAGCTAAATTCCAGAAAATTGACGAATTTACCCATACTATCATATTTTTAAATAAGTATGGGTAAATTCGTCAATTCACCACGATTTCTTCGTCAATCCACCACTTTTTCCCCCGCCGTCTCACCGACCTCGCCCACAAACCAAAAACGAAGATGCCGGAAAAAGAATCTAATCCAACACGGAAATGACCAAAATGAAACATTCACCACAGATAGAATGCATCTAGCAAATGCACTGGAAAGTAGAAACTCGTTCAGCAGAAACTAGGTATAAAATAAAGAAATTCAATTGTAAAACAATATTGAAATATTTTGGATTGCTTTGATTTATTAAATAATAAAACAAAACTTAAGAAAACGAGAACTAGATTTAAGTCACACAAATAAACTCATACAATTTCAAAAATTGTTGAGGTACCAACAATAAAAAAATGTTTAATGGTTGTTGCCAACAAATAATTAGATATAATAATTGCTGTATTAAAAAATAATACATTCATATTTAGGCGATATTCAAACAAATAAATGAGGGAATACTTTTGTTCAGCCTAAAATAATATGAATCTTCACCGAAAATGTAAAGAAGCCGTGTTTCATGCAATCAACTGATGTGAATTCTATAATTGAAGATTTTTTTATTATATGAAATTGGGCAGGTCGCAAAGCATTCTTTTTTTTATAAATTCCGCTTTCTCTTTTCGCGAGGAGAAAAAAAGCCAGAATTTATTTGCCAGGTCATTTTTTTAAATATGGATCGAAAAATAAATAATTAAACTTAAACTAGTACGTATTATTTCAAAGAGTTCCTGAACGTCTGGCCAAAGTGAAAGCATTAGTTTATGAGCTCTAATTAAATAAAACAATAACTATAATTTTCTCAAAATGTTTATTGCAATTCGCATATTAAAACACTTCTTTAATTTGGTTATAAATACATTTAAATGTACTAAATTCCCGAAAATTCATATCCCATACTGCCAATAAATTATTAATATGACCTCCAGATTTTTTTGTTTTAGTGAATTGTCATCTGTAAAAATGTCACCTTTAAGTTACCATAATGAATGATTTAAATTTCTGTACTTGCGTAACAAATTCAAGCCTATGCGAAAAGGCAATCAGATATGGTTATTTTTTTTTATTATATTTTTTAACCGAATAATAATGAATAATAAACATTACTGAAAATTGTGTATTAATTTACTGCAACCACTTATACACTGTAATTTAAATTTCTATTACATTTTAATAAGTAAATATTACATGTGTTTCCATGGGGAACGTTAATTACTTCAAGTAAAGCAGAATACATTCACTTTATTTCATTTGACATATCAAATACAATTTTACTGAGCTTTACTGAATACATCCATTGTCATATATGAGGTGAATATTCAAACATATGTTTTTAAAAAATTTCAAAGTGATGTGAGATTTTTTTTAATTAAAGTTTTTAAAATGGGTCTTGTAAAAAGGAAAAAAATTTCCAAATATGTACTGGGGTGCCTTAAATATGAGCACATATACCGGCCAAAGGAAGAGCCAAGGTCATTTATTTTTGCACGAATATTTTAATTTAGATTGTGCATTACTGAGCGGGAAACTGAAAATTGTTCTTAGCTCCATCTATTCCACTCTTGCGAAGCTATACAGTGACTTTGTGTAAATAGATACTATCGTGGAGTTTTATTTATTTTATAGAAAAACTAATTTCTTGTATTTTATGCTCTGTTAATTTATGATGCAATAGTTATCAAAAATAAATACACATTTGTTATAAAATATCTAGTCTTCAATTTTATTATATGACTATCAAAGGACGCATCTTCCTTTAAGCATTAAATCCGCAGGCGATTGACCTCTTTTTTTCTGAAATTAAGGAAAATAAAAACTAGAAGAAAAGAATTTTCTAAATAAGTTAAATTTAATAAAGAAATTCCATATTTTACGTACAAAACCCCGAGAATACAAGAAATCTGAAAAAACTGTTTACTTTGACTAAGAGAAATGTCAAAATACTTACCACTGATAAAATGGTGCATCCAGACCAAACAATTTCGAGTGCTGAATTCATTCCTTCAGGTTACATATATTCACCGACACGGCCGTCACTGGAAATCGATTACAACAAAGGAGGTAAGAGTTTGGCATCTCTGACACTGTCCTTTTGAACCCACAAAATATTTAAGAAATGGAGAAAAAATTTTCTTTCAAATGTTCTATCTGTGAATACGTGTGAACCAGCCAAGTAAAGTATGGAGGGGTTGATGTGTCAAAAATAAGTCATTAGCGCGGACAGTTTTGCAAGAATTCCAATTGGCAACAAAAAACAGCTGATTATAGCGGATGTGTTGGGAAAGTGGTGCGAAGTATTGAGTTAACGAAGTTCAATTTTAATAGATATTTTAATTGATATGTTTATAAAAAAAATTGTTAGGTATATAATAAATAATGAAGTTGTTGCAATTAAATGCGAATATTTTTTGTGTTTATATGAAATAGTTCTCAATTTTTTATCTGCCTTAAAATAAACGTACTTGGGTTGTTATATTTTATCCATTTTGGTTATTAGAGTGAGATAAAATGTATATATTATTTTAAAATTGCATGAATATTACTAAAGTAATGCTTGGGTGCAAAATATGTATAGTTAATAGTTTTGGATTAGTTTTCCATATATATTAAGTTCTTTGGTTGTTTATTATGTTTTTATTGAACATATGAAAGTTTAATATATTTACATATATATTCGGAACGTTCATATGAGAGCGAGCGAGCGAATTGACAAACTGCGACCAAATAACTTTAAATGCATTCTTAAACACAAACTGTAGACTTGACTATTTCAATTCCAAGTTAACAACGTTATTAAATTTATTTCATCATGTTTAACAAATTAAATAACGTTATTATCTTTGAATTGGAATAGTGAATAATAGTGAATGTATGAAATAATATGTTAAATTATTTAAATGGTCAGTTAACTAATCACGCGTTACTCATTAATTTAATTCATTGAGCTCTTATTTATTTTACATACAATTTTAGTAAACCTTCCGTTTAAAAATTATTTGATTTTAACAATTTTACTCGACATTCGATAACTAAACTGCTAAAAACTGGCAAACAAATTATGATAACCATTATTTTATGTTTAACTTGCGCAACTGCCAAAATGTTTACGAAACTGCTTAAAAATGTTTACCCAAAAAATATGCTTGTTTGGTAAAACTATTATTTTAGTTTACATAATAATTAATAACATTCACCAAAATTTTATTCTGTTGCAAATTCATTATAAATCGTCGCATGTAATTACGATGTTATTGGACACAGCCCAGTTTTGACTTTTAATATGTTAACATGAGATCTTTTCCAAAATGGATTCTTGCTATTGTGTGCTTGAGCTGGCTCAATTTGATTTGCATGTAAAAACATATTAGAACACAATACTGTGCCTTTTTGAAGCAAATAAAAAACGATAGGCGGGAGAGCCAAAAATCCTCTCAGTCGACTATCTGTATAATTCCCATATCACTTTAAATCTAAGCAGATTTCCAACGACGAATCAGCATCCTAACATCCTAACACAGCCCGCTTTGACTTTTAATATGTCAACATGAGATTTTTTCCAACATGGATTCTTTGGCGCAGAACTGCTATTGTATAATACTGTATTATACATACACAGTACTACACCTTTTTGAGGCAAATAAAAAACGATTACGAGGGAGCCAAAAATCCTCTCAGTCGACTATTAGATGAGGAATTTACCAGATAGGTAACTGCATTCTTAATTCTTCATTAACTCCATTCTTTGCATTCCCCTATCACTTTAAATCTAAGCCGATTTCCCACGACGAATCCGAATCCTAACACATGCAATCTTTTCATCTTTTTTTACAGCTGTAATAAATGTCGCAATTTTTTCTTTTCATAATTCCTGATCCTATCCATCGTATCTCCTGGATCGCGGTAATGTCGGCCCTGTACCGCGAGAGGACAGACTCAAGTTTTTGAGTGGCACCTGGAGTGTAGAGTGTCCGCACATTCCAGGTACATACTCCCATGTCCGTTAAAGTTCCGGTTCTGGTTGCTGTCTAAGGGGAAATTGTTATCCGAGGCTATCCCTGTCTTTCACAAGGTCGGGAAGTTACCCCGACGGCATAACCCCCAACCTGGAGGGTCAGGCCCTTGTTTTGAGTTTCGAGTACTGCCGATGGCCCATCAAGGGCTCATCCGCCACCAACTCTTTTCCAACACCCCGGCTCAGTATTGGATATCCCTATAGACCTGGGCTTCAAATAAGTCGAAGTAGCTCATATAAGGAGATCACTTGCTCCACCTAACAGGAACTGTGGATGCCGCCATTGATCCATCCATAGAATTCGTCCGCCGCCGTCCCGAAACAGGAGAAGTGCCTTAGTGAGCTGGCACTCCTCCCCCCTCTCTCGTCAGTAGCCACCAACGAACTGCCACAGGGATTGGTTACCCCATCTCCAATCGAGATACTAGGCACCCAGCAGTCACCACGGGGAGGTAAGAAGTAGGATTTGATAGTGTCATGCTAAAGTGAGAACGCTTGTGTTCTTATATAATGCTATTCTGGATAAAGCGTCAGCAACCTGGTTATATTTTCCTTTGACATATTCGACGTCAAATATATACTCTTCTAGTATGACCTTCCACCTTTGCAATTTGGCATTTGGTTCTTTTAGTGAACTAAGCCAAATTAATGGTCGGTCGTCAGTTCTTGCAGTAAATTTCCTGCCAAAAAGATACGGTCTGAAGTATTTAGTGGAATCGACGATAGCGGGAAGCTCTTTTTCGATTGTAGAATATTTCGTCTCATGTTGGTTAAGTGTTCGACTGTAGAAACACACCGGGTGGTCCTCTTGGCTTAAGACACCACCTATAGCGTAGTTCGCCGCATCTGTTGTCACAGTGATATTTTTTTTGAGAAATCGGGATATTTAAGAATGGGCGCGGATGTAATAAGTGTTTTTAAGTTGTCAAAACTTTTAATATAGTCTTTATTGTTGACGGATATTTGGTCCTGTGTGCGAGGAGGGCGAATGGAGGAGAAGATACAACCGCGAACTCTATAAACTGTACCCAGATGTGGATTTTGTCCAAAAAGCCAAAACGGGTCGGGAGTCCGTTAAGTAAGTAAAAAACTTTATTGTTTACGTCGATTTTGGCTTCTTTTTTTAATAAAGATGTCATGGGCTTAGCAACTTTCCCATATTTTCGATAATATCCTGTTATTCCAAGGAATGATCGAATTTGTTTAAGGGATTTGGGTATTTTATAATTGGGTAATTTTTAATTGCTGTTATTTTATTCGAATTAGGTTTTATTCCGTAAGTAGTTTCAATATGGCCCACAAATTCGTTTTCTTTTTTCAGAAACTCACTTTTGTCCAATTGTACTTTAAGGTTAACGTTCTTAATGGAAGCTAAATGTTCTTCGAGGCTTGTGGAAAATATGATGATTTCGTCTAAATAGACAAGACATATTTTACCAATAAATTCTTGGAGAACTGAATTCATTAGGCGCTGAAAAGTTGCTGCCGCGTTTTTCAGGCCAAATGGCATCCGAAGAAATTCATAATGTCCGAAATCCGTTGAGAAAACAGTTTTTTAATATCTGGTTGCGCTATTTCGATCTGGTGGAAATCTTCAGCCAGATCCAGCGTTCTAAAGTATAATGATCTTACTCATTTTTTCAAATAGATTTTCTAAAGGGTGTTTTTTTAGAGGTTGGTTTTTCGAATAGAGATAAAACTGACATTCGGCTATTCTGAAAGTCATTCGCCTCGATTGAAAAGGTTAGTTCCATCTCTTCATATGCTTGGCTATGATGGTCGTCACCCTTGGCCCCTCGTGTTCACCAACTTTCTGCACCTCATATCTGCCGTGGTTGTGACTTCGGACAATTTTATATGGCCGAAATTATTTTGTCTTTAATTTCATTCCAGTACCAAACTGAGTACGCCTGATGGCAACCAACTCATTTATCTGGTATTCTTCCGCTGGTGAACGCTTCTTGTCAAAGTCCAATTTGTTTTCCCTCTGAATCCTCGCTCGGTATTGAGTTCGCTTAACGCCTCATCTTTCAGCAATTCCTGGATATCCGGGTACTCCTGCACACCCATTTCGAGGCCGATTAGAATTCGGAACGGGCTAAACTTTTTGCTCTTTAGCGGTGTATTGTTAAGCACTTGCTGGAAATGATCCACATGCCTAAATCAACTCTCTGCGCTACCGACGCATGCTTCAGAGAACATTGGCATGACGATTTTATGGATTCGTTCCACCTGTCCATTTCCGCGTGGAAATGAGAAGATGCTGGATTTCCGTTTCCTTACAGTAGTCACTGAAAACGCTAGACGTGAATGCCGCTCATCTGTCCGCTATCACTCTTTTCGGTACGTACGTTGCTGCCTGCTTCCTTAGCTTATCGATGACCTCTACTGACGCCGTGCTCTTTGTCGGATACAGCCACACAAATTTAGAAAACTCGTCTACAGTAACTAGTATGTGGTTGTACTGCTTATGCGTTGCCTCCATCGACCCGACGTGGTCAATATGGAAAGTACCCAAAGGCTTATCTTCCTTCTTAATTGGGCTGAGGTATCCTTCCCTTTTTCCCAACTTCTTATCCGAAATAATACATTTCATACTGCTTTTCACTGTGGGAGTCACCTTCGATGTCACATTCGGGATATATAACTACTTTTCCAGCAGGTTTTGTGTTTTCTTGGCTGGAAAGTGCCCCTGCTGATGCACTACTCCAATTATTTCCCGCTCCATCTCCATGGGTACTACTACAAGTTCCTTGACTGGACCTTTGTGTAATACATCTGCTCTCATAAAGAAGTCTTCTTACTCATCCTTCTCTAGTATTTTTACTACCGCCCTTATCCAGTCGTCCTTCCATTGTGCCTCTTTAATTATGTGGCTCAGCAAATCCTCTAGCAACAAGCACGTAACTCGGCTCAGCGCGTCCACATGCCTTATCTTGGATCGGTGCTCAATTTCGTAGTCGAACTGCAAGAACACCAAAACACTCTTAACTCAAATTCCGGGTCGCTGGTAACAAATGCCGTGTACTTCCGCGAACCCTTTTCCACCGGCACGTGCAAAAATCCGTTTTTTTTAGGTCCAACGTCGGCATGGGGAAGTTATCTCTTACTACCTTCATGTTGAGTTACCTGTAATCACAACACAGCCGTTTACCTCCATTCTTCTTGGAAACAAGGAATATCGGCGACGCGTACTCAGACGTACTAGGCTAATCTTTTCCGCTAGCCATTGTCTTGTCAAATCTCGCACTATCCTTTGATCATCATACGACATACGCCTCGGTCACTGGAACACTGGTATATTGTCTGTCGTTACGATCTTTATTTCCACCGGTGACTCCCTCTCCCTCATCATTGATCACCTTCAGCACATCCACTTTATATTCACCTCTCAGGTGACCGATATCAACTATTTCGCTCTTCTCCCTCCCCTGCAGACAGACAGATTGAACCCAAATCTCTTACTAATTCAAGCGGTTCGTTTCCGTACTACCCAACATCTACATTTGTGACTTCTGAACTCACTACCGAAGGCCCAACGAGGTCACTGCCCCCTGCTGTGCTTCCAATTTTTCGAGGTCATTTCCTTCTGCTCCGATCACTTCCGATTTTCCGAGGTCACTACCTCCTGCTTCGATCACTTCTGATCTACCGAGGTTACTGCCTCCTTCTTCGAACATTCTCAACCCATTATCAGCACCATCTTGACTATGGATGCTCTGCTTCCGCCTAAAGTCAGCACTCCCCTCAGAAATTATTAAATCGACCATGTCGAGAACATCATTTCCGATAACTGCAGCATACTGCACGTCGGATTCCTTAACCACATGGAAAATCACATGTAACTCCATCTCGTCCACCTGGATGTCTTGATGTTTTGATGTGAGAAGTCTCTCCACACCCAGAGCACTTCTTCTTCCTATTCTCCAACTTAACAGACTGTGTTCTGCACGCTGGTCGCTAGTTACCGACTGTGGATTTGAACCTTTGACCCTCTCGTACACCTTGAACTAAACCTTAAGTTCGCTTATGCTTCTAGCTTGGTACAGCATTATTTTGTTCAGTTTATAATCCTCTATGCCGTCGGCAAAATATGTGACTATACTCTCCATCAGACTATAGAGATACTTCGTGTATGTTTCCGTTGATTTCTTCCGGCGAGTCTGCAACATCAGATTGACTTCGAAGTACGATATTTGGTTTCCGAATTCTCTCAGCAATACGGCTTTTAATGAGCTCCAATTTCTGACACCTGTTTGGCTACGAATGAGCAGTTTGGCTGCTCCTCTCAGCAAATCAAACTGTTCCATTGGATGGTGCCAGCGTCTGCCTCGAATTCCTCCACCCACTGGTCCACACAAATCAAATATCGATCCCCTCAAAGCAAAGGAAGGAATCCTCGACGTCGCAAAGTGTAGAGAAACTCCTCTCTCTTGTTGCAACCTCTACGCAACCCTCTTCAAATACTGAATCATCCGATTCAACTGCATCTACCTCCCGCCTAAACCTGTAATGTTGGAATCTTCATTTAAACCCATTTTAACTATTATTATAGTTTAATATTCAAAAGTTTCAAGTAAAGTTATAATATTGGAAAAAATAGTTTATCAAAGAAAAATGAAAAATCAAATCAAAGAAAAGTTACACGCGCCATATACATATACATATATTTATATTTTCTTCTAAACAGCTTGATGAACCTCGCACAGCAACTAGTCTCGTTCCGCTACGTCTCTGCTTTCCCCTCTGTGTTTAGACACGACACACTGTTCTCTCTCGTTGGGACATGCAACAGCGATGCGATTGAAAATATTTTATATACTTGTGTCGGATATTTGGTGATTTCGAGCACAAGGGTTGTTTTTTTTTCACGCGCAATCGCCTTTTTGTTGTTGCCACTTATTATACTTAACTACGTGTGCCGACAATTTGGCGATTTTGAACACAACGTCTGCACTGCACTTTCACTGTCTCTATTCCCAGTGGTTTTGTTTTTTTTTGTTTTAATTGTACTTTCTTTATTTTTTCAGTGTATTTACCCGTTCTTCCCGGACGAGTCCACACTTGTAGGATTTTGCTTCCGCCAGGATCCTACGATCCTCTTCTTGGCTCTATTTTTTGTAAAGTGAGTCAAAGTAAACAGTTTTTTCAGATTTTTTGTATTCTCGTGGTTTCGTAAGTAAAATGTGTAATTTATTTATTAAATTTAACTTATTTAGACATTTTTTTCTTCAATTTTTTATTTTCTTTAGTTTCAGAAAAAAGAGAGGTCAATCGCCTGCAGATTTAATGTTTAAAGGAAGATGCGTCATTTGATAGTCATAAAATAAAATTGAAGACTAGATATTTTATTACAAATGTGTATTTATTTTTGATAACTATTGCGTCATAAATTAACATAGCATAAAATGTAAGAAATTATTTTTCCTATAAAATAAATAAAATTCCAAAACATTTTATATCTTATAACATAGAATCACTATATAGCTTCGCAAGAGTAGCATAGATGGAACTAAGGACAATTTTCAGTTTCCCGCTAAGTCATGCACAATCAAAATTGAAATATTCGTGAAAAAGTAAATGACCTTGGCTCTTCCTTTGGCCGGTATGAGTGCTCATATTTAAGGCACCCCCATACATATTTGGAATTTTTTTTCTTATTTACAAGACTCATTTTAAACACTTTATTGAAAAACAAATCTCACTTCACTTTAAAAAATTCAGTAAAGCTCAGTAAAATTGTATTTGATATGTCAAATGAAATAAAGTGAATGTATTCAGCTTTACTTGTAGTAATTAAAGTTCCCAATGGAAACACATGTAATATTTACTTATTAAAATGTAATATATATTCAAATTACAGTTTGATTGCAGTAAATTAATACACAATTTTCACTATTCATGTTTTGTTTAGAATTATTATTCGGTTAAAAAAAACCATTATAAAACATTTAACGATATCATTGCAGTAAATTAATACACAATTTTCACTATTCATGTTTTGTTTAGAATTATTATTCGGTTAAAAAAAACATTACAAAACATTTAACCATATCTGATTGCCTTTTGTTACGCAAATACAGAAATATAAATCATTCATTATGGTAACTGTAAGGTGACATTTGTGAAGATGATCATTTACTAAAACAAAATGATCTGGAGGTCATATTACTAATTTATCTGCAGAATGGAATATCAATTTTCGGAAATTACTTGCACTTATCTTATTCCAATCCGCGTATTAAAACACTTCCTCAATTTGGTTATAAATTCATTTAAAGATACTTAATTTCCGAAAATTCATATCCAATACTGCAGATAAATTAGTGATATGACCTCCAGACCTATATTTTCATTTAAAGATTTTTCAACTTTGAAAATAGTAAGATCAATAGAAATCTTAAATGCACGTAATACATCACATCTGTACAAAAATTCTGTTTGCTTCGCTTTCACGTCAGAGTTGTTATAATAATATAATATTCAATATTTTATATATTTATTTTATAACTTTGTATTTTAATATTTCTATTATAGTTGTGTAAACGTTGTTGCCTAAATTATTAACTTTTCTATGAGAGTTTTCTCTTTTATCATTTTAATAATTTAAATAAACATCAAATATCAAAATTGTGCACAAAAAAAATTAAAACAAAAAACATTTTGAGAAAATTATAGTTGTTGTGTTATTTAATTAGAGTTCATAAACTAATGCTTTTACTTTACCCAGCCGTTCAGAAACTCTTGAAATAATTTGAACTATTTTAATTTTCCTTTTTTAAAAAAAATGCTTTGCCTATTTGATATCATAAAAAATCTTCCATTATAGAATTCACATCAGTGAATTGTATGAAACATGGCTTCTTTACATTCTCTACATATTCATATTATTTCAATTATTATATCTAATTATTTGTTGGCAACAACCATTATAAAATTTTTTTATTGTCGGTACCTCAACAATTTTGGAAATTGTATGAGTTTATTTGTGTAACTGAAATTTGATTCTCGTTTTCTTAAGTTCGTTTTCTTTAAGTTTTAAAAATAAATCTGCTGAACGAGTTTCTACTTTCCAGTGCATTTGCTAGATAACGGGTGATCCAAGTAGAGATACTTTTGTCAATAGCCTTTTTTGACAGATCACGTGTCAGTCGTGTCATGATGTCATGTTATTTTTGTTTAGTATTGTTTGGCATTTCATAATGGAAGGACTTACGCGTGAACAACGTTTACAAATTGTTCAACTTTATTATGAAAATTCACGTTCTGTGAGGAATGTGTTTCGTGCACTTCGCTCAACTTATGGTCAACATAATCGGCCTACTGAGCGTACTATTCGCAACACCATCACCCATTTTGAGACCCAGCATTCATTATTGGATAATATTCGACCGAATAGACCACGTCCAGCACGCTGTGAAGAAAATATAGCGGCCGTAGCTGAGAGTGTACACGAAGACCGTTGAGAGTCGATTCGGCGCCGTTCGCAGCAACTCGGACTGACGTCTGGAACGACTTGGCGCATTTTACGTCAAGATCTTAAATTGAACGCGTACAGCTTGTGCAACAACTGAAACCGCTCGACCTTCCCAAGCGACATCGCTTCGCTATATGGGCGAAAAATTCCAAGAAGATCCGACGTTTTCGAGGCAAATTTTGTTTAGCGATGAGGCCCATTTCTGGCTCAATGGGTATGTAAACAAACCAAATTGCCGCATTTGGGACGAAGAGCAACCTGAAGAGATTGAAGAACTGCCACTTCATCCAGAAAAAACAACGGTTTGGTGTGGTTTGTGGGCCGGTGGAATCATCGGTCCATATTTCTTTAAAAATTATGCCGGTGCGAACGTAACCGTCAATGGCGACCGTTATCGTGCCATGATAACCGACTATTTGATGCCTGAAATTGAAGCTCTTGATCTCGGCGACATTTGGTTTCAGCAAGACGGCGCCACTTCCCACACATCGCATCAATCAATGGACTTATTGAGAGAACATTTCGGTGAGCACATAATTTCACGTTTTGGGCCGGTCGATTGGCCACCAAGATCATGTGATATCACACCGTTAGACTTTTTCCTGTAAAGTAAAAGCTTATGCCGACAAACCCGCTTCGATTCAGGCCTTGGAGGAAAACATCACGCATGTCATTCGCCAGTTACCAGTCGAAATGCTCGAACGAGTGATCGAAAATTGGACTCAACGGATGGACCATCTGCGACGTAGCAACGGCCGACATTTGATAGACATAATCTTCAAAAAATAAATGCCAAAGAATGTTCTTTCAAATGATAATAAACATTCTCCATTAAATTTGAATTTTCTGTGTTTTTTTTTTTTAAAAAGTAGGGAACCTCGAAATGGATCACCCTTTATTAGCATCCATTACGAAATCCGTGTTCGTAAAGTTCTACTGAAATTTATTGTCAACCGAAAATGTATGATCAACTTACTTACTATATATTAATCACAGTAATCAATATTATTTTGAATATTATTTAGAATAAATTGGTTAAATCATAGCTTTATTCTCAATAATATAATATATTATTATGTTATTAGTTGGATGGTAAGTATGTTTTTACCAATTCATATTCACCGCATATTTTGCATGTTTATTTTACACACCTAAATTGTGAGGTGCCATCTGCTCAAAATCATCAACTGTTACCAACCAATTATGTGGGTAAAAACAGCTAGACTTACGCTTAGGGTAGAACTGAGACATTCAATTGTTACAAATTCGCTGAGTCGCTTAAATCCACGCAGCGCGTGCATCCCGTGCCAATTCATTCCACTCGATCGTTTTGATAATGTAAGCTGCATATCGTGGGAAAGTGCTGATGCATCTAAATGCGTTCGTCTCTATTTAGGCACGCGCGTGTCTGATGGTGTTAACTGACCTACAATGTCATTTTTGCCACGTAGTTTTTGTCATTTGACAGATAGTTCACTGAGAAATGGTGAACATGGTGACCAAACAATTTTTTAGCAGTGTTCCGAATATGAATATCGGAAATTCAGCGCATTAACAACTTATCCGATTAGGGATACGCAAATTTGAGAGCCAGGCAGCGGGTTGGGAGAAAACCCCTATGTTAGTCCCCTTTTTTTCGGTGGAAACGTGTTAAGATTTATTGTTAATAGTTTGCCTTTGATCTCGGTTTATCTTTTGGTGGAAATGCAGCATTAGTGTTCGGTGGAGACGTTGCATTAGTTACATTTGTAGTTATATATTAAATTACATAGCTACTCTTTCCAACAGACGACTTTGTTTGTCAAATTGTAAGGTTTTTTCAATTTTTTGTAATTTTTTGTCATGAAAATAAACAAAACAATGTACTACTATTACTACTACTAGTAAGTGATTGCAAATATTGTTAAAAACATGCTTTTGATGCACCAAAAATAATATATTATTCTATATCAACGAGCCTTTTAAACCAGTGCCCAATTGTGTAAAAGTTTAATAAAATTTTAACTTACCTATGAAATCCGTGTTTATATAGGTATACTTAAATTTATTGTAAAAATTAGAATAAATTGGTTAAAGCATAATTTATTCTCAATATTATAATTTTTTATTGTATTACTTGTTTGGTATGTTTTTATAAACCAATATTCACGGCATATTTTCCATGTTTATTTTACACACCCAAATTGTGAGCTGTAATCACAGATGCCCAGATCCCCTATCACTTTCAACACGCAAAAAATATTTTAATAATGGGCGCAAAATCCTCTCTCAATTTTCGTATTTGTGAATACGTGTGAGCCAGACACATGAAGTTGGATCTAATTTACTTCTTTACCCGCCAAAAATAAGTGTGGGGAGTTTTGCAACATATGCAAATCGCAACAACAAAACAGCTGGTCAGGGCGGATGTGTTGGGAAATAGGAAGTGCTGCGAAGTGTTGTGTTTATGAAAAAACAAAAAATTAGTTATCCAATAAAAATGTTACAATTTAATTGGAATATTTTTTGCGTTTAGAAATAGTTCTATATTTTTTATCTGCCTTAAAATAAAAATTCTTGGGTTGTTATACTTATTCCATTTTGGTTAATGAAATGAGATAAAATGTATATTATTGTATTATTGCATAAATATTACTAAATTAGTAATGTTTGGGTGTAAAATATTTATAGTAAATAGTTTTGGATTGGTTTTATATACATATTAACTCCTTGATTGTTTTATTATGATTTCATATGTTTTGCTTGTTTTATTAAACATATGAAAGTTTAATGTTAATACATATTCGAGTTCTGTGCATTAATAGAAAACGAAGTGGGAAACAAGTATTTTGAACCCTTTTGGAAGTATTTTATGTTATAAACTGTGTCCGCTTAAATTTTCTCAGTTGTCTGTTTTCTTAGGCGGTTTTGGAAATTGGTTACGTAAGTTATAAAGTAAATGATTCATAGAAGAAGGAGAACAGAAGGCAGGTGCAAAATGCTTGGTAGTTGAGTAAATCTCATACGTAAGCATGCACAATATGTTACATATATATATTGAATTAATTAAACACTCTTTTTAACAGACGACTTTATTTTTTAGGGGATAATGTTTTGTCTATTTTTTATTAAAATATACAACACAATTTACTACACTACTAGTTAGTGATTGCAAATGTTGTTAAAAAAGTGTTTTCACGTACCAAAGATAATATTTGTAAGAATTTGGATCACGTTATATTAAAAAGTGTTTTAAACCAGTGCCCGATTGTGTAATGCAAGGAAACCGAGATTAAGGTTAATCTGCCCTTAATCAACTTTAAATCTCAAGATTCACCATACAAATTTTAATCAGCTAAACACAAGATTAAAAATAAATCTAGGTAATAAACTTCAACTTAACTTAAACTTTGCATTAAAATTCAGGTTGCGAACACACTCTATACGACTCTACACTACTCTCTTTCTCTCAACATGTCTCATATCTGTTTTTGAATTGCAATTTTTTTCCTTCTTTTATGTGACTTCTTCCATTAAAATCTTGATTTTGTTTAGAATAAAAACATAAGGAAAGGCTACAGTCCGCTTGGGGCGAACAGTATGATACCCTATCCTATCCTTATCCCTATGTACCCCAAAGAAAAAATTCATAAGGAAAATGAAAGATAGCATTTTATTTCATTCTATGAAATTTATAGAAAAAAAAAATATTTTTTTTTGAAAAAACGCCCCCAAAAAGTGGGCGTGGCCAAAAACTTTGTATGGGCGATATATTGGAAAAAATATTTGCTAAATATATTGTTAAACATTTTTTTTCGATTTCTATTAAAATTTTCAAAGAAAACAGCATTTTAGTGAAAAACGCCCACAAAAAGTAGGCGTGGCAAAAAACTTTATATGACAAATTTATAAAGATAGGCAGTACCTACATATCTTGTGAAGGTTTTACAACTTTATCTCTCTAACTTAAGCCTTAAAACGGTTTTTTCTAAATTGTGGGCGTGGCAGTGGGCGGATTTAAAAACTTTTAACACTTTACCATTTCGGGACCCTAGGGAGTATATGCTCCAAATTTCAGCCTCCTAGCATGACTTTAAAGGCCTCAAAAGTTGATACGGACGGACGGACGGACGGACGGACGGACGGACGGACATTGCTAAATAGTCTTAGGATTTGGTCCTGATCATAAATATATATACTTTTATGGGTCTACGACGAATATTAAGGGGTGTTACAAACTATGTGTCAAAATTAATATACCCTTAGGATAGGGTATAAAAAATGGTGTGCTTTTAATACTTTCATTATTTTTCATCTCATTAAGCACCAATTTTAATTTTATTTTCGCTATTGGACGTTCAAGAAAAAACATCTGTTCTCTTTTGCATTGTCAATTACGTTCTCAATTTTAAAGCAAAAATGCGATAAAGAGAGCCATATGTCAGATTAATCTATTTTCTTCGGTGGAAACGCTGAAAGATTATGATACTTATTTTAATTGTCAACCGAAAATGTATGATCAACTTAATTATTAGATATTAGTCACGTTAATCAATATCATTTTGATTATTTTTCATTAAAAATTAGAATAAATTGGATAAAACATAGCTTTATTCTCAATATTATAACATTTTATTATGTTATTAGTAATGTGGTAAGTATGTTTTTAAAAATCCATATTCACCGCATAATTCGATTCATGTGTGCGCGATTTCCATTTGATTTGCTCGTAAAAGCCCATGTAAGTGCAAAGTATGTGTGGCTTATCAGTTCGACTTAGCTTGTAGGCAAGGTGAGAGATTCGCTCTCGAGTTGACTATCTGGTTAATTCGTCATCTGTGGCTGTAATAAGCTCGAAATGACATTTCATGGCGACGGCCATTTAAATCCATATAATTCGATTTATGTGTGCAAGGGTTCCCATTTGCTTTGCACGTAAGAACCCCTATAAATGCAAATTATCTGGGTTTTTCAGCTGGACTTAGCTTGTAGGCAAGATGAGAGATTCTCCCATGAGTTGACTAGGATATAATTCCTCATCTATGGTAGTGTTTCTGTTCTGACTACTACCACCACGTTTGATATTTCTCGCGTGTCAGTTTTGTTTGTTTTTCAGCGTGGCCTTTTTTTTAATTATTTTTATGTTTCTCTTTGCTATATGCCTGCAGCCGTATTTATTAGACTTCACTAAAATGCCTCTTAGCAGTTGCATATACATATATTGACAAAAATCAACGAATGCATGTTTATGTACGGTTATGCACTGCCAATGCAAACCAATGCAACCACAATAAACTTAATATTCACTATGTCAATTCAAATTCGTATTTGTTCCTTAAATCGCTAGGAATGAAAAAAAAAATGTAATTTAAAAATTTAGCAGATCTTCTACTTAATTTAAAAATTTCTCATTGGTAAATTCTTGTGAAATGTCAAAATTTCGTTTTCCCGTAACGAATGCACGAATATTCACATTGCGGTTTGTTTAAGGGAGTCTAGTAAACTCGTACTTTGCAGAGCGTTTGCATATGCAAACTTATGCCCATTGCGGTTGGCCCACAGATGAGTAATTACACAGATAGTCGACTCAGCATACCTCTGTCCTTTTTAACCTGCAAAATATTTTTAAAAATGGAGAAAAGTTATTCTCTCAAATGTTCTATCTGTGAATACGTGTGAGCCAGCCAAATAAAGTGTGGAGGGGTTGATGTGTCAAAAATATGTCATTAGCGCAGGCAGTTTTGTAAGAATTCCAAATGGCAACAAAAAACACTTGATTATAGCGGATGTATTGGGGAAGTGCTGCGAAGTATTGAGTTAAGATAGCTCAAGTTTTTGCAATTTTTTGTGTTTATAAGAAATAGTTCTCAAATTTTGATCTGCCTTAAAATATAATACTTGGATTGTTATATATTTTCAATTTAGGTTATTAGGGTGAGATAAAATGTATATAAAGGGTGATCCATTTCGAGGTTGCCTACTTTTTTAAAGAAAAAAACACAGAAAATTCAAATTTAATGGAGAATGGTTATTATCATTTGAAAGAACATTCTTTGGCATTTATTTTTTGAAGATTATGTCTATCAAATGTTGGCCGTTGCTACGTCGCAGATGGTCCATCGGTTGAGTCCAATTTTCGATCACTCGTTCGAGCATTTCGACTGGTAACTGGCGAATGACACGCGTGATGTTTTCCTCCAAGGCCTGAATCGAAGCGGGTTTGTCGGCATAAGCTTTTGACTTAACATATCCCCACAGGAAAAAGTCTAACGGTGTGATATCACACGATCTTGGTGGACAATCGACCGGCCCAAAACGTGAAATTATGTGCTCACCGAAATGTTCTCTCAATAAGTCCATTGATTGAAGCGATGTGTGGGAAGTGGCGCCGTCTTGCTGAAACCAAATATCGCCGAGATCACGAGCTTCAATTTCAGGCATCAAATTGTCGGTTATCATGGCACGATAACGGTCGCCATTGACGGTTACGTTCGCACCGGCATAATTTTTAAAGAAATATGGACCGATGATTCCACCGGCCCGCAAACCACACCAAACCGTTGTTTTTTCTGGATGAAGTGGCAGTTCTTCAATCTCTTCAGGTTGCTCTGCATCCCAAATGCGGCAATTTTGTTTGTTTACATACCCATTAAGCCAGAAATAGGCCTCATCGCTAAACAAAATTTGCTTCGAAAACGTCGGATCTTCTTGGAACGTTTCAAGAGCCCATAGAGCGAAGCGATGTCGCTTGGGAAGGTCGAGCGGCTTCAGTTGTTGCACAAGCTGTATTTTGTACGCCTTCAATTTAAGATCTTGACGTAAAATGCGCCAAGTCGTTCCATACGTCAGTCCGAGTTGCTGCGAACGGCGACGAATCGACTCTCTACGGTCTTCGTATACACTCTCAGCTACGGCAGCTATATTTTCTTCACAGCGTGCTGGACGTGGTCTATTCGGTCGAATATTATCCAATAATGAATGCTGGGTCTCAAAATGGGTGATGGTGTTGCGAATAGTACGCTCAGTAGGCCGATTATGTTGACCATAAGTTGAGCGAAGTGCACGAAACACATTCCTCACAAAACGTGAATTTTCATAATAAAGTTGAATAATTTGTAAACGTTGTTCACGCGTAAGTCTTTCCATTATGAAATGCCAAACAATACTAAATAAAAATAACATGACAGCATGACACGACTCACACGTGATCTGTCGAAAAAGGCTATTGGAAAAAGTATCTCTTTTTGGATCACCCGGTATTTTTTTATTATTGCATGAATATTACTAAATTAGTAATGTTTGGGTGCAATATATTAATATTTAAGAGTTTTGGATTAGTTTTTCATATATATTAAATTCTTTGGTTGTTTTATAATGTTTTTATTGATCATTTGAAAGTTTTATATATTCACATACCTACATATTCGGAACGTTCATATGAGACATATGCGACAAAATAACTTTAAATGCATTTTGAAACACAAAATGTAGACTTGACTATTCCAATTCCAAGATAACAATGATATTAAATTTATTTCATCATGCTTAACAAATCTAATAACGTTTTTATCTTTGAATTGGAATAGTGAATAGTAGTGAATTTATGAAATACAATGTTAAATTATTGAAATGGTCAGTTAACTAATCACGCGTTTCTCATTAATTTCATTCATTGAGCTTTTATTTATTTAACATACAATTTTAGTAATATTACAGAATATTTCATTAATTCACTGCTGAAATATTTATTACACCTTCCGGTCAAATATTTGATTTTAATTATTTTACTCGACATTCGATAAGTCAACTACCAAATTATTTTATTATTACTGACAATTTAAAACTACTAAATTAGTTTAACTACTGGCAAACATATTATGATAATCCTTATTTTATGTTTAACTTGCGCAACTGCCTACATTTTTACGAAACTGCTTAAAAATGTTTACCCAAAAAATATGCTTATTCGGTAAAACCATTATTTTAGTTAACATAACAATTAAAAACATTCACCAAAATTTTATTCTGCTGCAAATTCACTATAAATCGTTACATGTTATTACGATGTTATTGGACAAAGCCCAGTTTTGACTTTTAATATGTCAACGTGAGATCTTTTCCAAAATGTATTCTTAGGCGCAGAATTGCTATTGTGTGCGTGAGCTGGCTCAATAATTTGATTCGCATGTAAAAACATATACGATATCCTCTCAGTCGACTATCTGTATAATTACTCATCTGTGGGTTGGCCCTTTATTTTGCTACGCATATTAGTTACACAGTGCTTGTCAGATAAAGTACCAAAATGGTGAATCGGTTAACACAACTCAACTGTTTGTTGAAAAACAAATTGAATGTCTCAGCTAAAACTCGGAAATTTCGCATTTAGCACAACATGCAAACGAAGTAAACGTTTTTTAATACAATTTAAGTGGTTGTGCACTTTTCAGTATGATACCCTATCCTATCCTTATCCCTATGTACCCCAAAGAAAAAATTCATAAGGAAAATGAAAGATAGCATTTTATTTCATTCTATGAAATTTATAGAAAAAAAAAATATTTTATTTTGAAAAAACGCCCCCAAAAAGTGGGCGTGGCCAAAAACTTTGTATGGGCGATATATTGGAAAAAATATTTGCTAAATATATTGTTAAACATTTTTTTTCGATTTCTATTAAAATTTTCAAAGAAAACAGCATTTTAGTGAAAAACGCCCACAAAAAGTAGGCGTGGCAAAAAACTTCATATGACAAATTTATAAAGATAGGCAGTACCTACATATCTTGTGAAGGTTTTACAACTTTATCTCTCTAACTTAAGCCTTAAAACGGTTTTTTCTAAATTGTGGGCGTGGCAGTGGGCGGATTTAAAAACTTTTAACACTTTACCATTTCGGGACCCTAGGGAGTATATGCTCCAAATTTCAGCCTCCTAGCATGACTTTAAAGGCCTCAAAAGTTGATACGGACGGACGGACGGACGGACGGACGGACATTGCTAAATAGTCTTAGGATTTGGTCCTGATCATAAATATATATATACTTTTATGGGTCTACGACGAATATTAAGGGGTGTTACAAACTATGTGTCAAAATTAATATACCCTTAGGATAGGGTATAAACACACTTATGCTGGCACTGCAAACGCGTTTAAGTTAGACAACCTTATGCAACGTTGCATAAGTTTTATAAATAAGGTTTTTGTGTTTAGAGGCATTTTAAAGCGTGAATAACTTTTTAAAACTCTTTAAAATACGTTCATAAATAAGGCCACTGGTTTTTATGAAGTTATTTCGAAGAAATTTCGAAATCAATTAACTATTTATTTAAAAAAAACAGCCAAACGGTAACTGAGCACCAAAATGTTTTTTGCAAAGTTGAATGCAGTTCATAATAATGAACTAGATTACAAAATATGAGTGATTTTGGTTTTCCTCCGTGGTTGTCTCTCACACTTTTGTATTGCTTTCTTTTTTCTCGGTTGACACCGCTGTTTAGTTTTTCGTGATCCTAGTGGAATCCGTCAAGTCCCCAACCCATAGAATCCGTTGCTGCGTGCGTCTGTTTTTTTGCCTGACAGCAAGCCTGCCTCTTTTACGCGATTGTAAGGGAATGTTGATTGCCATTGCCTTTTTGACGGGGTTCGTAGGATCCCTCCTTTGAACATGACAATACCAACAGAGTGGGTCGTGCTCCAATTTTTTCGAGATGGGTTCTGTGACGTGGAGGCTTCTTCGGAAATTTTAAGCAAATCTATTACTGTTTAATTAGAATCAATGAAATTTTCTTTATCTATAAAAAATTTTTCAATTTAATGTAAACATATAAATGTTTTTTAGATTTATACCCTTTCACACCGCATCGTAATCTGAGGTTTCGCCAAAACTCATGAAACCTCCATCGAAATCAGGAGGTTTCCCATACATTATCTAGATTTGCAAACCTCGATATTGTATGGGGTTTCGATGAAACGTCCTCAGAATCTGGTTTCAATGGTAAGGTTGTCAACGCAAACGCACCTTTTGATACATTCCACAAGTTACACAAAGCAGTTGACAAGTGGTTGACAGCTTTTCAACTGAGATATAAGTCAACTACAAGTCACCTAATCGAAAATAAAAGCGAATAAGCAATTATTGCGTACAAATTGCAAATGCACTGCAAGTCCACTATAAGCTAACAACGCCTATGACTTCATATAATTCGCATGATCGCCGTTCAAGAAATCGGTAAGCTAACTTAGTTGAAAATCTGTCAACCGCTTGTCAACTGCCTTGTGTAACTTGTGGAATGTGTTAAAAGATGCGTTTGCTTTGACAACCTTACCATTAAAACCAGATTCTGAGGAGGTTTCATCAACACCTCATCCAATATCGAGGTTTGAAAATCTAGATAATGTATGGGAAACCTCCTGATTTCGATGTAGGTTTCATGAGTTTTTGCGAAACCTCAGATTTCGATGCGGTGTGAAAAGGGTATTAGTCCCAAATTTGTTTTAGTAATAACTTTTTACACATAACTCGTGACTTAAGGGTGACTCACCGTTAACTCGATTTATTATAATTTGACATAAAATTATAAAACTGAACGTATTACAAAAAGAAAGATATCAGAATATTTTTCGAAATATGGCAGTAATGACAGAGATGACAACAGACAGCTGCAATCGCCGATGAATAAAAAACACAACACTCAAAGTTCCAACGGATTCTATGGGACGGCTCATGCGCTAATTTTAAAGTTTTAACGCACGCACGCCAGTGACGGATTCTATGGGCCCTACAGTTTGCTTCCTAGTGATGAAGAATGTTTTATATATTGGTTTTTAAAGAAATAACAACACTGCGTTATTAATTTCGTAAGGGACTCAATAAATAATTACTCCTAGAAGGAGGTTGGTTCCTAATTGATTAATATGTGATTTAATTACTTTTATGTAATCATTAAGCTGCATTTTGTTACTCTCAGATGGATACGGACCATAATTTTGTGACCTAGACGTCAGACCTCTCCAAAGCATTACAACCAATCAGCGTTCGCGGTGCAAAGTTGCACGGTTTCTGAATGTAGTTTGAGTTTTGACGTCTTTGGCGCCGTTACATATTTGAGTCTAGACGAAATACCACAGAAATACTATTCCTCAAAAGTTTTGTAGAAAAGTGTAGTAAAAATTATTTGAGCACAAAACAATATGTATCGACCACCAGATTCGGACTCTGAGGATGACTACGACGGTTTCTACTTTGGAGATGTAAATATCATTAGCTAATAACATAGAAGTTGTTTAGTTCCTTTATTATTTTTTATAAAATTCTCAGAGTATTTTAAGAGAACAGCGCGGCCAATTTGTCGATAACACGGACCAGATTATTGTAAATGTTATCGAAGACGGTGACTTGGACAAACTGAGACAACAAATCGAAAAACATAACTACGATGTCAACAATCGATTTTTTAATGGTTCCACATTACTTGGATTGGCTTGTTTATCTGGCCACTATGAAATGGTAAAATATCTAATTGAAAATAAAGCTAATCCGAACAAAAAGGTAGACTCAATTACGGTACTAATGAAAGCGTGCGCTAGTTCAAAAAATAATGATCAAGTCACAAAAATTGTTGAAACTTTAGTTAAAGTGGGTGCAGTCATCAATATTTCGGATAAATACGGCACAACACCTTTTATGCTGGCGTGTAAAAATGGACATATGGGTGTTGTAAAACTTCTGATGAAAGACGCATGTTTTGATGCTTGTGACAATCAGGGATGCACAGCAATTTTTCATGCAGTTGAAAATAATCGACCAGATATTGTTCAATTCCTTGTACAATCTGGTGCAAATGCGACTATAGCTAACTGCAAAGGCTATACCCCTCGTCAGGTGGCTCAGTTTCGGGGATTCTATGATGTTTTGGAAGTTTTGCCAAAAGATGAAGCCCAACCGTATCAAGTTCCGACAAAATTCTTGACGTACAACAATATCTATGATATAATCCCGAGAATATTTTTGAAAACAGAATGCCCTGAGTATTTCCAAGACGTAAACATGATCCTTATCAATATCGACATGGAAGATATTTTGAAGCATTTTGCAAGGGAGAAAGTTTCTCTATCGACGTTTTTGACTACGAACGACTCGAGACTGAAGAGCATTGGAATTCAGTATCCTATTCATCGGTTAAAGATATTAACTGGGTTATTAAAGTAAGTTTATTTAATAATACAACTAATTTAATCCGTTGCTATATACAATAAATCGTATATTGCTTCCAGAGAACACTAATGTCGCAATTTTCAAAATCAGATTTTAACATAACATTTTGAAAATGTTCTACCATTAGTCTATCGGAGTATTTTTTTTAACATGGTACATTTCATGAATTTACATATCTCCTCACTTCATTCAGCATCTTCGCACACAGGCCCATTTCGAAGAACTTTTTTCTTTTCCTTAATAACATTTATTTACCTTTACACAATTTATTACTCTTTTAAAAAAAAAAAAAATAGGAAAAATATTATATTCTGCGTACACTGATGGGGCTCTGCGTTGTGCAGATGTTTTAATATTATTTTTCTATTCAAAAAATTATATTTGAAATTTACTTACATTCTTTAATTTATAATTTATAGTACAGCGTGAGTAGCGCCGACCGCCATTGGTTGGGTTTGTTGGGTGGGTTGGTGTTTTACGGTGTTGGTACGGAAACGCACGCAAACAGCTCAAATTCGCGTTCGCGTGCGTGAGTCAATTTATATTTTTCCTACCGCACGCGCACGTGGGTGAGTTTTGGCAAAAGCAGAAAATGTCCGCTCGCGTGCGCACGTGAGACTTGAGTATTGTTCGTAAGTCTTTTTTAAAATTCGAATTTCAGGATTAATAAACTGGGTTGGTGTAAGAAAAACATGTTTTCTGTGTAATTGGAATGTTGCGGTGCGGCAGTGCAATAGATGTTACGCGTGATTTATAAGGAATTGGATTAGCATTAGGAAAAAATGTTTCTGTGCAATTCGAGTGTTGCGTCCGTGTAATAAATAGATTTGTTCCAACACCGGTTAGGTTTGTTCCAAAAACTAGTTTCAGACTAGTTTGTGATTATTTACTGCGCATGCTCGAACATTACCTAATCACAAATTTGCGTGTTGGAACGCTTTTTGCAGTTCTCTGAATACTTAGTGTGTGTTACTCACGTTGAAAGTTTAGTATTATTTACAATTCAATCGTGTGTATTGATGGAGTCCCTGAAATGATATTACGCTTCATTTTCGTGGAAAGTCATCACAGATATTGGGCAATGTGGATAAGATTGGCAGCTTCATATTTGAATTTAGTTCTATAGTAGAATTTTATCATACACCAATTATATTACTTCGAATGATGAGAACCAATTAAAAGTATTGAAAATATGTTTGATTCTACAACTCACAAATTTGTTATACCTCATTGTAAGTAATCTAAATGAATCAATGTATCACATTTAATACAGAACAATTTAAAACTTTAAGCTGATGCAAATTATCGAGAGTGAACATTTTATTTCGTTTTCTATGAACAAATAATAAAAAGCCAGTATCAGTCAGTGTTAATGAGAATATTTTTCCAAATAAGTACATATCTACCTACACTATTGGACAAATAAAAGTTAACACCAGAAAATTTGAACTAAACTTCCCTGAGACACTCTGGATTCGAACAGTTATTAAATTAACCATAAAAATTACAGTATTTTACCGGTTTAAATTTATTCTAAGACAAAAAAAAATTAATCGCAGTTCACTTCATTGATAAATCAGAGCTGCAATTTTTATTTTTTTTTGTGAAATAGCGTGTTGGTAAATTTTATTTGTCCACTACTGTACTATGTTCATTTTTAAGAAATGCCCCCAAGAAGTAGGGGTAGTAAAAACTTTTTATGACATTTGTTAATTAGGTCAGTATTTTGTGAAGGTCTTAATGCTTTATTCCGTCAATTTTAGCTGTAAAACAATTTTTTTTCCTTCCGAGTGTAGGTGGAAAATCTTTCATGAGACATTATGAGGACCGGCCGCGCGTGCCCATAATAGTGTGAGATTCTTACTTACTAAAAACACCTCCCTACAAAATAATTTTATACTACAACTAGGCTCATGCCTATCAAGCAGTTTTAGTTTAAATATTTAATTACGTTTGGCAGGAAACATCCCATCGGAAGCACCTGCTTATACCGACAGTAACAAGCGGTTACATTTTATTGCGCTAATAAAAGGTTTATCCTTTGTAATCGGCGCACAAGATTTCTTTGATCTAGAATCTGTAGTACAGCGTCATTGCAATGGCCAACTAGGCTGTTGTTTACGAGCGAATTTTCGTATTTTGTCCTCAACGGTAGTTATACTTAGATCTCTGTGGATATCCGCGTTTCTGATATACCACGGTGCATTTACGATTTGTCCTAGAACTTTATTTTGGAATATCTACAAAATGTTAACATTACTTGGTTTGGTACAACCCCAAAGTTGTATACCATACGTCCAAACCGGTTCTAGAACTTGCTTGTATAAAAGCAGTTTGTTTTGCACGCTGAGTTTAGAAAATCTTACAATCGGCCAATGCAATTGATTAAATCTGATAACGAGCTCCTCGCGTTTCTTTTTCACAATCCATTCCTTCGCTGATGACAGTACCCTTTGCTTCGCATATTCGTTTTACAATTCACTTCCCTCATCTTCGGGCGTGGTACTAGAATGTCAACGTATGTTAAGCTCATTAAATTCTGACCTTGACAGCATTCTTAACTAGGGTAAAACCAATAGAGTAGAATTTAATGCTTCCAAAACACAATGCTGTCTTCTGTCATTAAAGCAGGGTACGGAAACGCACGCTCACGAGCAGTGGTAAAGGAGGTATTAGAAAAGCGCACGCGTCCGTGAGATGTTCGCTATCTGCATTTTTAAATCGTCTCACGCACGCATGTCGACGAGTTTTGGCTTTTCGGACTACATCCATATCTTGGTACAGCTCATAGAATTCGCGGTTGTATCTTCTCCTCCACTTGCGTTCTTTCCAAGATTTGCCTTAGTGTGAAGATATGGTCTACAGTTGATCTGCCGGGCCGGAAGCCACACTGGTACGTGCCGATTAGTGTGTTGCAGAAAGGTTTGAGACGTTCATACAGTACGTTGGATAGGATCTTAAATGCGACATTAAGCAGGGATATGCCTCGATAGTTCTTGCAAGACATATGATTGCCTTTCTTGTAGATGCGACATATGGAGCTGATAGTCCAGTCATCGGGCATCCTTTCCTCTACCCAAACTTGGTTGATGATTTGGTGCATGCGCCCTACCGTAACATCACCTCCGTATTTGAAATGCTCTGCAGGTAGACCATCAGAGCCGGCGGCCTTGTTGTTCTTTGGCTTTTTTATAGCTAAGCCAACCTCTTCTATTCTGGGCGGACTGGTTCTTCATTGACTGGACGTGTGTTCTCCAGCCAGCAGCCAGTTGCTTGGCTTTCTTATATAACTTCCGGATGTTGTTTCGGTCGCGGGACTCTTCGTTCTCCTTGAGCTAGGAGACATGGTCAGAGTTGACGTTTGCCCCTCGGTAAGTGTGCACGTTCAAGATGTTGGGTGCGTGCCTCGCATCGATTAGCACATTGTCGATTTGGTTGGGCGGTTCGACCGTCTGGAGAGCGCCAGGTTGCTGAGTGGATCATTAGTCGCGGAAACCTAGTGCTACTTATCACCGTATTACAAGCTGTTGCAAAATCGATATCTCCTTTTTTCTAATCCTGCACTTTCCTAATGCCCACACTGTGTTACTTCATTATAAGGGTATCCAAAATCCCTTTAGTGCGCGTACATTAAAAAAAAACAATGATTTAGACAATCATTTGTTAATGTTTTTAATGCGGTTATCAGCACGCTTATTGGTGACCTGTAAACCGCGGTTTTTTCAAGGGACCGGCAGTTTATTTGGGATAAGCGAGAATTCGTAAGAATTATCGAGATTGTACTGTATTATACTGTATTCTTTTTTAACAAAAGTGACTCTGACGAGTGTGAACGTGTTTCCAATTCTCTCCCACTTTTAAATAATTAATACAAACATCAAAGAGTTAGAACAGGCATAGTAAGCTTCTCAAAAATAAAATGGCCTTTTATCCGTACCAAAAAATATATCTGTGCACGGAATGGTTGCAAAAATCTAGGATTATAGTTCTGTATGGGCCGATTACGCCAAATATTTATTTTTTTGGCAGCAACATACTGACTTAGGATACATTATTGCATATCAAAACGCATCGGAATAAAGAAGCCTAGTGATCACTGAAATTATTTACCTAAAGAAATCAGCCTTGCCCTTTAAGAAAAAATACATAAGGAAAGGCTACAGTCCGCTTGGGGCGAACAGTATGATACCCTATCCATATCCCTATATCATGGATAGCATTTCATTTGATTCTATTAAATTTAAAAAGAATAGTTTTTTTGAAAAAACGCCCTCAAAAAGTGGGCGTGGACAAAAACTTTGTATGGGCGATATATTGGAAAAAATATTGGCTAAATATCTTGTTAAACATTTTTTTTCGGTTTCTATGAAAATTTTCGAAGAAAACCGCATTTAAGTAACGCTCACAAAAGGTAGGCGTGGCAAAAAACTTTATATGACAAACTTATAAAGGAGGGCAGTGGCTACATATCTTGTGAAGGTGGTAACACTATCTCTCTAACTAAAGCTCTAAAACGGTTTTTTCTATATTGTGGGCGTGCCAGTGGGCGTATTCAAAAAAGGTTTACACTTAACCATTTCGGAGCCCTAGGGAATATGTGGCTTCCTAGCTCAATTTTAAAGGCCTAAAAATTGCGTACGGACGGGCATTGCTAAATAGTCTTAGGATTTGGTCCTGATCATAAATATATATATTTTTATGGATCTACGACAAACTATGTGTCAAAATTAATATACCCTTAGGATAGGGTAAAAACAACAAAATATTTTAATTTGTGCCGCGCACGCACGCACTGCGCAAAGCTTATAAAAATGTGCTGCAAAAAACCATAAAACTAGAAACATGCAAGCCTTACATAGATATTTTATTCCGATCAGACACAACTTAAAAGTTGAATAGTGTTTCAAGTTGTTACATATAAAAACTTGAATGAAGGTAGAAGACACATGGTAAAGGATCGAGTCATAGCAATACGTAACACAAAATTGTTTTGCTATTTTGAGGCATCATGTTAAACCTTTTTTATTGTTTTTTATTGTTTAAAAAAACAAAATATGTGGGGTTTTCTAGATTCGTATTTTAATCGTGTTCCTTCAGGGATGGGTAGTGTTTAAATGTTAAAGCTATGCATCTATATATTTTGTCCAAACGGTTCTAACAGCAAGAATTTTTTCGTTTAGTTTTCACCTTCACCAATGGACAAAGAGGTCAATCGCCAGAGTATGCAAAGGTCCTACAGATAAGTATGCATTTAGTTAAATTTACCAACACAAATATCCGAATGTAGTCTTTTTGATTTTAGTTTCTATCAAATACTAATTCTCTCTGCAAATCATCTTCAAAACCTTGTTATTATTGCATCAACTTTAAAATACGTCAAAGATAACATATTGGCTAAAAAATTTGGTAATATAAGCATTAAGTGCATCCATATTTTGCGGAAGAATTTAAAGAACTATAGAAAAGCAACTCAAGATCTAAACAAGACAACGAAATACGTATGAAATTTTATTTTTGGTTTGCAATGTAAATCGGTCATTGAATATTTTCAGCTTCAGTCATTCAATTCACCTCGCCCACCCTTGTATATTGATTATGTTAATTATTTGGAGGAGCGTAGAAACATAAAATTGCGGAAGTTCTTCAATTATACTTTATTTGTTGCGTTCTCAGCGGCTATATGTTTGAATGTCAAGGGAGTATTTTATTAAAAAATGGGTAAATATTGAAATTTGTAGTCTACCTTTTTGTCAAATTTATTATCTTAAACTCTTTCTAATTTAAAAAAAAAAAAACTTTGTGGCGAAAAGAAATGAATATAGAACGAATTTTATGTATTATGTATTTTGTATATGTTTATTTCGCTAAAAATATAAGTTTTATTTTAATAGAAATAAAAAAATGCAAAATAATCAAGACTAAGAGGAGTGTCCAACCAAGTATTCTATCAATCGTGCGGAAATTTCAAACTTGATCCCAGTATGAACTTAGTCCAAAAAAGGGTGTCGGCCAATGCCTCCGTCGCACAGTGCAGATGTAGTGGTTTTGTGCGATAAATTATTTTGAAAAGTTTCAAGTGACTTTTTGTGCTTTAAAGCCTTGGATAAGAGTAAATATGAGTTCAAATTTAGTTTGTATTAAGAAAAGGCAAATTTGGAGTGTTATTTAAACCAAGAAAATCGGTTGTTTTCGTTTTGGTGTTTATTGTCAAAGACTAATGTGTTGTCAATAATAAATATACATATTATATTTACAATAAATATGAAAACTATTAGTACCCTTTTTTTATTCTGAACCAAAAATGTATATTAACAACGTTTTGCAAGAATCTCATAATTTACATAATAATAATTTTCAACAAAATTGTGTTCATTCATTTTCAAATGAAACATTCTCTACATCAAACATATTTATAGCAGCTGAATGAAAATCTTTTTTATAACAAAAAGATTCTGACGTCTGATATTTGATAACAGGGGATTTGACGAAATCATCACAGTTCTACCGTAACCTTTGCACGCATTGACGTGTGAATTTGTTAATAAAATTAAGCCTATAATCGGCAATAATAATTCGGCGCTTGATTTTGTTGCAGCATTTCCAGCTGAACTGCATGCCGCTGGTTTTCGCGTTGACTCGACGGGAAAAGCACTGACAAATTACGTTTCAACTAAGTCAGCCATAACGGATGGCCGTATTAATCGCATTAAATTAGTCAAGTCAACTGCTTACTTGACCAAATTGAATTATATAAACTTTAAAATCAAATTGCCGCAAGAATTCTTCGCGCGAGTTACGAACGAACATCGTACTGATCCAGCACCCCCAAAGCCACCACGAATGAACGGACGCAATACTTAGCGGTCGTCACCCTTTTACATTTATTATTTCTTTTACCTTTGTTATTCCTAATCCCTAGAATTACTGTATTCTATATTTAATTCCAATTTCATTTTCCAAAAATGTAAATTAAACAATATTTTAATTCAAATTGTCAATTAAGCAATTAATCGTTCTAAGAATTTATATTTTGTAATTCATTATTAACTTAAAGGTTTGATTATTATCAATAAATCAGAATAAATTTGTCAGTCGAAGTAATAAGTTTTTTTTTAATTTTGCGAGACCTAGAACAATCACGCGTGTGCTAAAAAGTGAATAAAAAGTGCTGCAAAGAACAAAACTGTGAGTGAATATCACATCATATCGAGGGAATATCGATACTTTAGCAGACACTTCACATACACAAGTGAAAAAAAGAAAAGAATAAAACAGTGTGGCGAAATTAAGATAGTGACTAAATATCACTCTTTACTCTTGGTATTATAATATTTATAAAAAAGAAAAATGTGTTGAAACTAACTATTGATTAACTGTTAAAAACAAAATACTATAATAAAAAGAAAAAGAAAAGATATGTATTAAAACCACATATTGATTATCTATTGAGAACAAATACCGTATTAAAAAAAAAAACAAAAAAAATAGATTATTATGAAATTAAATTAAAAATATAGCCAATACAAATAATTTTTTTTTTATCAAGAAAAGAAATAAAAAATTATATATAAATTTTATTGTAAGCTCATCCTTACGTACTTACTTAACGGGCTCCCGACCCGCGAAGAGTCCCTGCTGAGACACGGCAGCTTTCCATCCTCTGCGATCCCGGGCACGCTGTTTCCAGTTGCTGCGATGATTACGTCTTTAAAACGGAGGTTCCGTCTTCCTTGTCGTCTCGAATCGGGGGGCTGGGATTCGAAGCTCCGGACAGGCTCCGTCCAAGAGGTCATAGAATTCCTCCTCGGTAGGGTCCTTAGCCTCGTCG
The DNA here is from genome assembly GCA_963576555.1 of Ferdinandea cuprea. Lineage (NCBI taxonomy): Eukaryota > Metazoa > Arthropoda > Insecta > Diptera > Syrphidae > Ferdinandea > Ferdinandea cuprea. The sequence continues at coordinate 88,221,136 of OY754958.1, read as the reverse complement.
GTAGGGGCGTGTGCACATATTAGGCTAATGTTTTGGAATGTAGCTCTGATGCGGATCACAGCCAGGCGATCACTTATCGGCTTGAAGTCCATTACTTTGGATCTAAGCCGATTTCCCACGATGAATCCGCATCCTAATACATGCAATCTTTTGTTACAGCTGTAATAAATGTCGCAATTTTTTATTTTCATAACTCCTGATGCTATCCATCGTATCTCCTGGATCGCGGTAATGTCGGCCTTGTACCGCGAGAGGGCAGACTCAAATTTTTGAGTAGCAACTGGAATGCAGAGTGTCCGCATATTCCAGGTATATACTCCCATGTCCGTTAACGTTCCGGGTCTGGTTGCTGTTTGAGGGAAATTGTTATCCGAGGCTGTCCCTGTCCCTGTCTCTTTCATAAGTATATTTTTTTTCACATGGTCGGGAAGTTACCCCGACGGCATAACCCTCAACCTGCAGGGCCAGGCCCTGGTTTCGACCCTAGGACACCAGGCTGGTAATTCCGGTGCCAGTAACCCACTTCGGGGATATGCGTGCTGCCGTTGGCCCATCAAGGGCTCATCCGCCACCAACTCTTTTTCAACACCCTGGCTTAGTATTGGAGATGCCTATAGACCTGGGCTTCAAATAAGTCGAAGTAGATCACTTGCTCTACCTAACTGGAACTGTGGACGTCGCCGTTGATCCGAATTCGTCCGCCGCCGTCTGGAAACAGGAAAAGTGCCTAAGTGAGCTGGCACTCCTCCCCCCTCCTTCGTCAGGTGCCACCAACGACCTTCCACAGGGATGAGTTACCCCATCTCCAGTCGAGGTACTAGGCAACCAGCAGTCACCACGGGGAGTTGTAGATAAATCTGCACCACAGTAGGCCAGCAACGGCCTGCCTGGGGGAATACATCACCAAGCAGGACGTCACAGTCGTATTCATACAAGAGCCTTGGATCAATTTAGACTCCGGCTAAAAAATTACACCGGAAGTAGCAAAACGACATATAATGAAAATGTTTAAACATAGTCTACAAATTGCGTATATACCTTTAGCTTGGAGAGAAGTTAAAGTGGTTTTTATACCTAATGCGCCCTCGACATATAACAGCGAAAGTCTTCAGACCAATAAGTCTGTCATCTTTCATGCTGAAAACCCTAGAGCGTTTATTGGACATACATATTAGGGCAAGACGCAACAATGGTTTTTTGACCGAGTCACAATATGCATACATGAAGGTCAAATCTATTGAAACCGCCCTACACAAGGTGGTGGGAAAAATAGAAAACAGTTTACACTTCGGTGAGTTTGCTATGGCATCCTTCTTGACATAGAAGAAGATTTCAATAATGTGGAGTGCAACGCCATTAAAAGCGCTTTAGCGGACGCAAAATATAAAGGCCATTATAAGTTGGGTTTGCAACATGCTTGCAAGTAGGAAAATAAACTGTTCCATTGGTCAGAGCTCAGTCAGAGCGTCGGTAAACAGAGGAACCCCCCAGGGGAGTCATATCACCGCTCCTGTGGGTGCTGGTTATAAATAACGTTCTCAAAAAGCTTAGGACAATGGGTATTAGTGCCACGGCATATGCAGATGACGTGGTCATAATAGTGCAGGGAAAATTTTTAAACACCTTATGTGGGATTATTGAAGACGATCAACAAGTGGGCAAAAAGCTGTGGTCTCAATACAATCCCTTCCTCAAACGGAACTGATTCTTTTTACCAGAAAATATAAGATATCGCAAATCAAGCTTCCAAAACTCAATGGAGTAGAATTATCCCTTTCGGATAGTAGGAAGTATCTGGGCGTAATTGTAGATAGAAAATTGAACTGGAATCTTAATGTTGCGGAAAGTGTTAAAAAGTCTTATAATCCTCTTTTTATCTGCAAAAGAATAGTGGGAAGAACCTGGGGCTTAAGACCTAGAATGGTGCACTGGCTATATACATATAGGTATGCGGTGGTGGTCAGGCCCATACTGACATATGGCGCACTAGTATGGTGGAAAGCAACACAAAAGAAAACAATATGTGGCAAACTAGCGGTGGTTCAAAGAACGGCATGCTTAGCAATTACGGGTGCACACACAGGTTACCACACCTTCAGCGGCATTGGACACGTTTGTGAACCTAACACCGCTTGACATACATATCAGAAAACTGGCTGCATAGGTTTCCTCTTTGAACCTATGCAGTACGACAGACTTTTTTGGGTCACTTTATGAGGAATACTACTACCAGGAAATTCAATTATATCGGATGAAATCCCAACCTTAGTCGACTTCGACATTCCGTATGATGTAATACATCCCGATAGAGAGGATTGGCAGATGGTTCGAAAACGACAGAGGGAACAGGGTCTGGGATCTTCTCAAAAGATCCAGAACTGAGGGAATCTATAGGACTACCGGGAACAAGCAGCGTCTTTCAATCAGAGGTTCTAGCTGCCCGGCTGAGAAAATGCAGATGAGATCAGTCCCCGGACCAGATATTGCTATCTACATCGACAGCCAGGCCGCACTTAGGCATCTCCCTACTGAATAATAAAGTGTTCGATTGAGGAAATAACCCTAAGGTCTACCAACCTAAGGGGTCAAGTCTTGAGGGACACAAGGTGTCAATAGCTCTATGGCCACTTCTCGACTGTAAGAAAAGTAGTAGAAGTTTATGAAAATTAGTAGGGATAAGCTAAGAATACTAGCATGAGTCCTGACAGGGCATTGCCTTTTGCGAAAGCGTGCAAAGAAAAGACTAGTGCTGTCAGATACAGACATCTGCAGATTCTGTGGCGATCTTCAGGTTGTTGAGGATATACCGCACATATTGTGTGAATGCGAGGTAGTCGTAGGAAATTCTTAGGGAAATACTTCTTCGAAACTTTTGAGGAAATAGACGGTACAAACTTCAAAGGCTTTTCTGGCTTTTGTAGAGAACATTTTAAGGTTTTTGCGTACCGTTTCCAGAGATCGCGATGGGCGATCGGCCTTGTGTTGTATGATGGTTTTTACATCACATCCCTGTTTTAACCTAACCTAATTAAAAATTTGCACACTTCGCGCACATGGGGTTCATTACATTGTAATATTTACGTCACAGATGAGGAATTAACCAGATAGTCAACTCTGCAATACCCTATCACTTTCAAGCCGCAAAAAATATTTAATAATGGTCGCAAAATCCTCTCTCAATTTTCCTATGTATGAATACGTGTGAGCCAGACACATGGAGTTAGATCTGATTTGCTTGATTACCCGCCAAAAATAAGTGTGGGGAGTCTTGCTACATTTCCAAATCGCAACAAAAAAAAACACAGCTGGTCACGGCGGATGCGTTGGGAAAGTGCTGCGAAGTGTTGGGTTTACGTAATTCAACTTTTATAGCTATTTTTATGTTAATGTTTATAACACAGATGAGGAATTAACCAGATAGTCAACTCTGCAATCCCCTATCACTTTCAACCCGAAAAAAATATTTAATAACGGCCGCAAAATCCTCTCTCAATTTTCCCGTCTGTGAATACGTGTGAGCCAGACACATGAAGTTAGATCTAATTTACTAGATTACCCGCCAAAAATAATTGTGGGGAGTTTTGCAATATATCCAAATCGCAACAACAAAACAGCTGGTCACGTGTTGGTCATGTGTTGGGAAATCGGAAATTCTGCGAAGTGTTGAGTTTATGTGATTCAACTTTTTATTTTAATTTAATATAAATGTTCATAAAGAAACAAAAAATTAGTTACCCAATAAAGTTGTTACAATTTAGTTGGAATATTTTTTGCGGTTATAAGAAATAGTTCTCTATTTTTTATCTGAATTTTATCTCTATTTTTTTAGAATATTTATTATTCTTGGGTTGTTGTACTTTTCCATTTTGGTTAATAAAATAAAATAAAATGCATATTTTATTGTATTATTGCATAAATATTACTAAATTAGTAATGTTTGGGTGTTTTATGTGCAAATAAATGGTGGTGGCAATGGTTTTTTATATATATATTAAATTCTTTGATAGTTTAATTATTTATTTATTATTTAATTGCTTTTATTCAACATATGAAAGTTTAATGAATATATGTACATATTCGGGTTCCGTGCATGGATAAAAAAAGTGAAAAAGAAGTGTTTGTAATCCTTTTTAAATTATGTTGTGTTACAATATTTGTACGTTTAGTCAATCAATTTTCTTAGCTGTTTCTTTTCTAAGGCGGTTTTGAAATTTTTTATATAAGTTAATATGCTTTATTTTAAAATTTAAAGTAAGCGATAGACGGAAGAACGAGAAAAAAAGGTAGCTGGAATGCACTGCATAAATATATTGGGGTGCATTTTTTATCGAAAATGCTTGGTAGTTGAGTACATCACGAAAATGCTTGGTATTTGAGTACATATCATAAATAAGCATGCACATTATATTATATATATATTGAATTAATTAGCCACTTTTTTTAACAGCCGACTTTATTTTTCAAGTTATAATGTTTTGTAATTTTATTTTATATGAAAATAAACAAAACAATTTACTACTAATACTACTACTACTACTACTACTACTACTACTACTACTACTACTACTACTACTACTACTACTACTACTCGGAAGTAATTGCAAATTTTGTTAAAAATGTGTTTTGATGTACCAAAAATAATATTTGTAAGAATTTGGATTACGTTTTATTAAAAAGCGTTTTAAACCAGTGTTCAATTGTGTAGAGTTACTTAAATGCTTCAATATAACCATCCATAATCTACGAAATCCTTGCTAGTATAGTTATACTTAAATTTATTGTCAACCGTCACGTCACGTTAATCAATATTATTTTGATTATTTTTCATTAAAAATTAGAATAAATTAGTTAAAACACAGCTTTATTCTTAATATTATAATATTTTATTATGTTATTAGTTGTGTGGTAAGTATGTTTTTATCAATCCATATTCACCGCACATTGACCATGCTTATTTTACACACCCAAATTGTGAGTTGTATTCTGCTGAAATTCATTAACTGTTCCCAACTTCTTGCTATAAAAAATGACATTTCATGGGCGCGGCCATTAGCTCCATATAATTCGATTTATGTGTGCGTGATTCCCATTTGATTTGCACGTAAAAGCCCATATAAGTGCAAATTATGTGGGGCTTATCAGTTCGACTTAGCTTGTAGGCAAGGTGAGAGATTCGCTCTCGAGTTGACTATCTGGTTAATTCCTCGTCTGTGGTTTATAATGAAACAAAAAATGATTTACACAATAAAGTAGTAGTAGTAGTAGTATAATTCTTTATTAGTATTTTTTAATACTTTATAAAACTTACATATTATAAATTATAAACTTTTCAATTCATTCTTATTGCAGTTACATATTTTTAAGTATTTCTTTTCACAAATTCAATACATTTTCTTTTAAATGATCTAAAATTGTTATCATCTTTAATGTCCTTTGGTAGCTTGTTAAATAATTGAAATCCCTTATAGATGATCGTGTTCTGGGCCCCCAATGAGTTCTGCCTTCTCAACCTAAAGTCATTCGCATTTCTAAGTTGGTAGGGTTGCATCTCACTAACATGTCTGACCTCATTTAGTAAATATCTTGGCGCAGCACCATATTTTATTTTGAAAACAGTCAAAAGAGTATTCAGCTCCAACCTCTGTTTCACGTTGAGCCACATAAGGGCGTCTAGCATATACCTTAATGGAGTAAATCTGTTGCACCTCAGGATGCTCCTCATAGCTTTGTTTTGAAGTTTTTGCAGCCTTTCGATCTGACCCTGGTTGCAGCAAGAAAACAATATTGATGAACAAAACTCAAAATGTGGTTTGACTATGGTATTATACACTGTAATAGCTGTCAAATAGTTCATTCGTTTTCTAATCCTTTTAAAAAATCCTATTTTTTTACCAATTTTTTTGCAAATATAATCTATATGGTCGTGCATTTTTAGATCCTTATCAATGATCATGCCCAAATATTTTATGTTCTTAACGTTTTCAATAGCTTTTCCGTTTATTTCTATATTTGTTGTGCCATTCATATTTATCTCCATTAACTTTGTTTTCTGTTCGTTCAATTTTAGCTTGTTCATTTTTAGCCACGTGATCAATTTATTTATATCATTCATAAGTTTATATTTGCACTCCTCTTCGCCTATTCCTTCTGCGTATATCAAAGTATCGTCAGCGTACAGTACTATTTTGCAAAATTTTACCATTTCTGGCATATCGTTTATGTATATTATAAATAGTAGCGAACCTAATATTGAACCTTGCGGCACTCCTTGATCCACTTCAATAAAATCTGAAACGCTGTTATTTACTTTCGTCCGTTGTGTTCTATTTGTTAGGAAAGATCTAAACCACTCTAGCTCCTCATCTTGTACACCATAAATATATAATTTTCTTAAAAGAATGTCTCTATCAATTGTTTCGAAAGCCCGCTTAAAATCTAAGAACAACGCCACTGTTTTTTTCCTCTTTCCACCATCTTTCCATTCGTTCACGACGTGATTAACTGCTGCTTCACATGAGTAATTCTTTCTAAACCCGGATTGATATATTGATAAAATATTGTTCCTCTCAACGTATTCCATCAGTTGCTGTTTAACCACCGTCTCGATAACTTTCTCAATTGTCCTAAGCGTATTTATTGGTCTAAACTCTTCACTCTTATTGGTTTTTGCCACTTTTTCTACAGGTGTCACCATAGAATCTTTCCAAGGGCTTGGAAACTGTCCTGATAGAAGGGATTCATTGACTAGCTGAAGTATTGTTTGTCCTAGTGTACTCCAGTTATCCGTGAATATTCGCGGACTTATTTTTTCGAAATCAGATTTGATATTTAGCTTCCTGCATATTCCTTTAAGTTCGTCTATTGTTATTAGGCGGAATTTGAATCTACTTTCCGAGGGATTTATACAGTTAACATATTCGGTGTCCTCGATTGAATTGCCAATTTCTTTTACGCTTTTTATGAAATACTCATTGAATCTGTTTGCAATAATCAAGTCATCTTCATGAACTTCACCATTAAAGGACACGTTTTGAATTTTGTTCTTCTGCTGTTTTAGAACTAGTTGTTTTATTTGATTCCACATCTCCTTCTGCCCATTTGCTTTCATAATTTTATTGTTTACGTACTTATTTTTGGCTTTGTTTATTTCGACTTTAAATTGGTTTCTTATTATTTTGTACTCATGCCATTGCTCTCTACTATTGCTCAATTTCGCTATTTGGTACTTCTCGATTTTTTTAGCTTTTAACTCTTTTAGTGTGTTATTAAACCATAAGTTTGTTTTGTGATCCGAACTTATCTTTTTTTTGACAAGATTTTTATTGACTGTTTTTCTTAAATTAATATTAATTTTTTTCGCGTTTTCGCTTATATCACAGTTTGTGTCATACTCCATATTCAACTGCCTCAGTTCCCTGGCAAACTTTTCTTTCCTGTATCTGAAAACATCGATTTCAAGGTTCGCATCTGCTATTCTATGAATTCCGGCATTGATTTCAATTTCCAGATTTTCATGGTCCGATATCTTATCATTCGCATTAACTCGCACCGCTACGTTCTCTATATTTGTAATTACATAATCAATTATAGTTTTTGTGCTTTCAGTTATTCTCGAGTACTCTTCCGTTTTTTGAGTAAGACAATTATCGTTTAATATTCGTTCTATTTCCCTCTTATATATATGATTTTGGCACCAGTCAATGTTGAAATCGCCTGCAATCAAAATGTTGCTTGGTGTTTCTGTTAATTTCTCCGTATACTCTTTGAAAAATTCACAAAACTCCCTTTCGGAGCTACTGGGCGATCGGTAAATTGCAACTAATACCATTTCCAGGTCTTTGTATCTACATTTACATTCCAAGAACCACATTTTGTAGTCGATCGCCTTTTTTACCGTCTTTGTCATACTCCAATGATCTCTAACGTAAATTGTAGTGCCTCCAGTCCGCGTTGAGTTGGATGGACAGGATCTGTCTTTAAACCCTTTAATCTTTATTTCATTTTCCTCTATATTGTCTGTTACGTGAGTCTCTGATAGAATAATAAAATCGTATTCTTTTTTTCCCGCTAATATTTCCAACTCCTCGTAGTTGTTGGTTAAGCCTTGTATGTTAATATATATACCTTTTATTGTATCTGATTGCTAGTACCCAATTCTTTTCTTCTTGGTTTCAAGTTTGTTCAGATATACCGGGCATTCTCTGCTTAATGACATGTGATTTTCATCAATTCCCAGATTTAACTTTTTATTAGCACGAACACAATTTATGCACTTCAATACTGCTTCCTTGTCGCATTCGCTGGTTTTATGATTTTCAAGGCATTTTAGACATGTCTCATCATTTTGTTTGCAATTTGTTGACTTATGGTTAAAACCCTTACACTTAAAGCATCTCAAAACGTCCACTCCATCAAATACCTTACACCGTTCCCACCCTATGCTGACTTTTTCCTTTTCTAGTATCTTTGGGAATGACTCGGCATCTATTTCGATTATTGCATTGTAGCTTATTATATTATTTCTCTTGTTTTCATAATATCTTATTACTCTTAGTTCGCTATTTGAAATTTCCTTATTTTGCTTTTTTAATTTTTCAATGATTTCTTTTTCACTACTTTTAAATCGCATATTCGGTATCAAAATTGTTGGTTTTATTTTTTGTGGAACTCGAATTTCGTATTTTTCGCCCATATTCTCTTCAATTGCACTTTTTATTTTATTCCTTTCATTCACGTCTTCACTTTCTATTACAATAATCCCATTATGTGTGCTCTCAATATTAGAAATTTTAAAATCGCTTGGATCTACTTTTTCATTCAGATCCTCCCTTGTTTTAGTACACTTTTGCTTCTCTTTTGGTTTTACAATAAGTGCCAACTCTTTTCGAAGTGTTGGTAGCACTTTTTCTTGGCACCTGTCATTTGAATTTTTGACAATATCTGCAAATGACATTTGGTTTCCCGCCATCGTTTGTTTACTACTTACAATTTTTTTCACTTCATTACATACATGCAAGTTGCTTTTCTTTAGCTCATTGCATATGTTTTCGCCTTCTTTCTTGAAGTTTTCAGCAACATTGCACATTTTTTTCATTTCCGTAATACTTTTCTCACATATTTCCTGACTTTTTTTCATTTCTTCCAACCTTTGTGTGTATCTGTTTTCTATCGCCTCCAGTAGTGCTTTTATTTCGCCTTCGTTCTGTTTCAGTGAATTTTCAAACTCTTCCTTATACTCCCTTAAGTGTTGTGTGTTCCTGTCTACACTATTCTGCATCTCCTTAACAACATCATCCATATTTTGCATGTACAGCATACAATCATCGCACATGTATCTTAAATTTTTGCTGGTTCCCAGAGAGTTGCTTAAAAATTCATCCAATCCAGAACATTTTACGCTACAGTGAAACACCTTACCGCACACACCCTGGCAGCTCACACCTGTTTCGCCTCGAATCGACAGCCTGCATCCGCTGCATCTGGACATCCCTATTTTCTTATGTTTTATGCTATGTTTTTGTTTATTTGTGTAGGCACATTCGTAAAGAATTGTCCGATATAAAAACTCCAAATTAATAACTTAATAATGTTATATAAAAACAATTAAAAATATTATTATAAAAGTGGAACCAGTTACCACACTCTCACACGCAAACGTCACAAAATGTGCTGTAAGAAAACATACTTATATGGGCTTTTACGTGCAAATCAAATGGGAATCACGCACACATAAATCGAATTATATGGAGCTAATGGCCGCGCCCATGAAATGTCATTTTTTATAGCAAGAAGTTGGGAACAGTTAATGAATTTCAGCAGAATACAACTCACAATTTGGGTGTGTAAAATAAGCATGGTCAATGTGCGGTGAATATGGATTGATAAAAACATACTTACCACACAACTAATAACATAATAAAATATTATAATATTAAGAATAAAGCTGTGTTTTAACTAATTTATTCTAATTTTTAATGAAAAATAATCAAAATAATATTGATTAACGTGACGTGACGGTTGACAATAAATTTAAGTATAACTATACTAGCAAGGATTTCGTAGATTATGGATGGTTATATTGAAGCATTTAAGTAACTCTACACAATTGAACACTGGTTTAAAACGCTTTTTAATAAAACGTAATCCAAATTCTTACAAATATTATTTTTGGTACATCAAAACACATTTTTAACAAAATTTGCAGTGCATTCCAGCTACCTTTTTTTCTCGTTCTTCCGTCTATCGCTTACTTTAAATTACAACAAAACATTACTAATTTAGTAATATTTATGCAATAATACAATAAAATATAATAATTCGTATTATGTTATTAAACGTTTTCATCCATTGGCCGTTTATTTTAAGGCAGATACAAAATAGGAAACTTTATCTTATAACCGCAAAAAATATTCGAATTAAATTGTAACAACGTATTTGTCAAGCTATAATGTTTTGTAATTTTTATTTATGAAATTAAACATGACAATTTTCTACTATAATGTTGTTGAAATAGTGTTTTTACGTACAAAAAATAATATTTGTGAGAATTTGGATCACGTTATATTAAAAAGCGTTTTAAACCAGTGCCCAATTGTGTAGAAGTACTTAAATGCTTCAATATAACCATCCATAACGAAATCCGTATTTGTATGGTTATACTTAAATATATTGTCAACCGAAAATGTATGATCAACTTACTTATTATATATTAGTCACGTTAATCAATATTGTTTTGATTATTTTTCATTAAATATTAGAATTAATTGGTTTAAACAAAGCTTTATTCTCAATATTATAATAATTTGTTATGTTATTAGTTGTGTGGTAAGTATGTTTTTATGAATCCATATTCACCGCATATTTTGAATTTTTATTTTACACACCCAAATTGTGAGGTGTAATCTGCTTAAATTCATGAACTGTTCCCAACTTCAACTTCTCAACTTCTTGCTATCAATGGCCGACCCCATGAAAACCCATATAATTCATGTGGGCACGGTTCCCATTTTATTTGCACATAAAACCCCATGTTAGTGCAAATTATGTGGCTATTTTCAGCTCGACTAAGCTTGTAGGCAAGCTAACAGATTCTCTCGCACACAACGATTAGTTGGAGCCGACGAAAGCTTATTCAAAGATTGGGTTAAGATGTTCAGAGGACTGGTTGGACAATCTTACCGCCACCAGGACCTAGGTTTTTTTTTTTTTTTACTATTGTTGTCCAGCGTTTAATAATTTTCCACCCATCATTATGGGCTGGATTTACAATTCGACGCGAATAACGGAAAGTTGGAACTACACAAGAGCCGACAAAAGATGGATCACGCTAGATTTCTTTTTTTGTTTGGCGTCGATGGTGGACACGCATATACCGCAAATATTTTCTAGGCTGATAGAAATTGTCGGCGGACAAGTTGAACGCACTAGTGGTCGCTGGGCTTCTGAATTTTGGGTTCCAAGAAATAGAAGAAAATGGACAAGTTGAACGGAGTTACTGGTCGCTTGACTCCTGAATTTTGGTCGCCAATAAATAGTAGAAGGTGGACAAGTTGAATGCAGTTACTGGTTGCTTGGCTCCTGAAGTTTGGTCGCCGGTAAAATAGCAGGGTGGACAAGTTGAACGGAGTTATGTGTGATTGGCTACAGATTGGTAACAAAGGTTATCAATATTAAAATACGCCACTTTCTTTTAAAGAAAATTTATGCAAAGGCAAAGTGAACGAATTGCGACACAAACGGCCGCAAAAATGTCTATTGAGGAGCTTATTTCAGCACGAAAAATGCCTAACATGCTAGATACGTCATCAAACGCAAGTCCAGTTGCCTCAACGAGCGCATCGGCATTAACGGCGCTATCAGAAGATCAGCTTCACCGCTATCCACGTGAAGGAGAATCATGGGAATTTCAACCGATGCACCTCTCCATTTGATGGAGAGAGGAATGCGTCAAAAATTAATGACTTTATTGTAACATTTACTGTTTACAAAGATTACGAAAACATCACTGTTGAAACTTAAGTCTACGCAATCTGACCTTCCTATTAGATTTTCCCAACACACTCATTCCCAAATGCACGATTCAATATTTTCACCTTAAGCACATTAAGTTTCGCACATTTCATACAATAAAATAGACACCTGCCCCAAGCCCAGACATTGTATCGGATTTCGTCTGACGCTGATAAGCAAATTCCCAATTTTCCCAACTCTAAAAATGTATTCCCACGATCTAGGTGTAAGAAAAATAGTATTTAAGCTTTGGAAATTTGTAAATAAAATCACTTGTCACAAATCAGTCCAAGTCTTTGTTTATAGATCAAAACAGATCTATTCATTTTTGGTGACCCCGACGTGATCTTGCTTCCCCCCACCAGTGGTAAGGGGCAAATCATTCTATCCGAAATAAGCGTAACCAGGGCTTCAAACATTGGTTCCTTTTTTTTTGTTGTTTTCTGATCGTACTCTCAGAATAAATCAAAGCGTAACCAGGGCTACAACACTGGTATCAACACAACATATATCAACGGATAACTACAGTCATGGATGAGATTGAAGTATTCCGCATCATTGCCAGGCAGAAGGCGTTATCGGACGAGCTGCAGAAGTTGCAGATAAACACTGGAAAAGATGGTCCCGGCAGGAAAACAAGCTCATACCGGGACAAGAGATTGAGTCTCATCGAAGGCATATGGCTGGAGTTCAGCGAGAATCATGAACGAGTAAAAGATTCTGTCAAGGCTGACACACCCTATATGCAATGCAACACCTTCGCTAAGGTAAAGCAGATTTACGAAGAGATAAAGAAATATTTGCTCTCAATTCCAGACGACAAAGATGCGAATCCCACAAGCGGCAAGCAACTATTGTCTGGATCAACTGAAGAGCTATACACAGGCATCAATCCGATACCCGAGGTGGTAAAAATTGTTCGACGGCAGAAGTCGATTGCACAAATATTGCAACGGGTGTTTACCAAGCTTGACGAAAGGTCTATGGAAGCATGGACTACTACGTTCTGTCAGCTGCAGTTAAATACAATAAATAAATATTGGGGCCAAATAGAGGAAATACATCAACAAATCGCAGAACTATTAGAAGACACTCATGCAGAAGAATACCAATTGGAGGGATATCTAACGTTGGAGGATAAAGTAAACAGCAATATGATTGCGTTATCCACACGACTAGAAGAGTTAACAACTCATCGAATGACATCCCAAGCTACATCGACATCTGCAATAAGCATGCCTAGCGCCACATTGAATTTACCTAAAATCACCCTACCGAAGTTCGATGGGGACTACCTACAGTGGCGACAGTATAGTGACTTGTTCACTGAATTAGTGCATAATCAACCAATTGCTAACTGCCAGAAGTTGTTCTATCTTAAGACAACACTTACTGGGGAAGCCGAGAAATTAATTCGGCACTTCACAACCTCTGACGCCAACTATATTGCTGCGTGGAAAGTAATCACAGAGCGGTATGAAAATACACGGCTGTTAGTCACCGCTTTAATAAATAAGCTTATGGCCCAGCCCGTAATTCAGCACGAAGGAGCGAGTCAAATAAAATCATTGCACGACACGACATTGGAATGCCTATTGAGTCTGCAAAACCTCGAAATCGAGACATCAAATTGGGATCCACTTTTAATGAATATACTTCTGAGGAAGTTGGATCGAAACACACTGACCATTTGGGAACAATCCCTGAAGAAACCGAAGGCGCTACCCAGTTTCCATGAGTTCCTTTCATTTTTGGAGACTAGATTCCAATCATTGGAGGCACTGGGTACTAAAACCAACAAATTAAATGTCGATGATACCAAACGATTGGCGCGAGTAACTCTTGCAGCGAAGAAAGAGACAGGTATTAGATGTGCCATTTGCGATGAACATAATCATCCCATTTTCAAATGTCCCAAATTTCTACAACTCACGCCAGTGGAAAGACTCAAGCAAGTGAAGGTGTTGAGCAGATGCTTCAATTGCTTAAGATTCGGTCATCAAACCTCAAATTGTACTTCGGGACATTGCACTAAATGCGAGAAATTTCACCACACACTGCTCCATATCCAAACACCAGAGGTTAAAGAGAAACAAATGAACACTCAAATACCAACAATCGACAATAGAACTAGCTTGTCAACAACTAATTCAGACGATATGGTATCAAAATATGTTTTCCTGGGAACAGCTGTAATTAATGTTCTTTCACGGAATAACAGTCCTACCAAGGCAAGAGCATTGCTGGATTCGGGATCGCAAATGAGTTTCATCACCGAAAAACTAGCAAATCAACTTGGGCTAGCTTCTAAACATGAATCATTGCAAGTTTCTGGAATGGGAGATTACCCTATCCAGGTCAGTAAGACAGTGAATCTGTACCTTCAGTCACGCGTTACTGGCTACAGTACAAATTTACAAGTTTATGTGCTGAAAACGATAACATCCAGGCAACCCAGCCAATACGTCGATAATAGTCAATGGCGACTACCAAAGAATATCAAACTAGCCGATCAAACGTTTAACCAACCTCAAGAAGTGGATATTCTCATCGGAGCAGAACTTTATTCCGAGCTTCTGTCGATAGGACAGATAAAAATCAATAACGGAGGGCCCACGTTGCAGAATACTTTACTGGGATGGGTAGTCATTGGAAGGACTACATTTGAAGTACCATCAACATTATTTTGCGGCATCGGAGTCGACACTTCATCATTGGATAATCTGGTGGAACGGTTTTGGAATTTGGAGGAAGCTCCAGTTACATCTGCATTTAAACAAAAGCAATTGTCAAAAGTGGATCGGCAGTGTGAGGAAGTGTTCACAACATCAACAAAAAGAACAAATTCTGGTCGTTATATTGTGAAGCTGCCGTTCAAACATAACCCAAGCAGTCTTGGGGAATCGAGGGAAATAGCTACTCGAAGATTTCTCAGCTTGGAGAAGAGATTGAGTAAACTGCCGCTAATTCGTCAACAGTATTCTGAGTTCATGACGGAATATATCGAATTAGGTCATATGAAGGAAGTTGATGGAAAATCAATAAAAACCCCTAATTTCTTTCTACCACACCATTGCGTGCTGAGGCCAGAAAGCAGTACCACAAAGTTACGGGTGGTATTCGATGGATCCTCAAAGACATCAACGAATATATCACTCAACGATATTTTGCACACTGGACCAGCATTGCAGAATGACCTACTCTCCATTCTTCTACGCTTCAGAGTCCATACGTATGTATTTACGACCGACATCTCCAAGATGTATCGCCAAATATTGATGGATGACTACAGCAAACAGTTCCAGCATATCATTTGGAGAGATACTGCGAATCAACCACTGAAGGTTTATCAGCTAAACACCGTTACCTACGGAACCAAATCTGCACCTTACCTAGCGATAAGATGTCTTCAAGATTTGGCCGAAACAGCAGATAGCAGGCATACACTGGCAGCGACCATTATTCAGCAAGATATCTACATGGATGATATCTTAACGGGCACCAACGACCTCAATGAGGCTCTTCGCATGAAGAAGGAGCTTACAGGTTTACTAGCAGAAGGACAATTTCATCTGCGAAAATGGTGTTCAAATACACCAGCACTCCTTGCGGATATACCCAAGGCAGACTGTGAAGCGGAAAATGTGCTACCCGATCAAAAGGAAGGATCAGTTAAAACTCTTGGTATGACCTGGTTGCCGTCATCGGATCAATTCCTCATCAAAACTAAATGGACAGAAGCAACAAGGGTGACGAAGCGATCAATATTGGCGGACACTGCTCATATTTTCGATCCAATGGGAATTATGGGTCCAGTAGTTATACTAGCCAAAGTATTTATACAAGAGTTATGGATCTCAAAATTAGATTGGGACGCTGCATTACCAATGTCGATGCACACTAAATGGACTGCCTTTAGAAAGAGCCTGCTCCAACTCAACAACCTAAAGATACCACGGCACATAATGTTAGCAGATTCAACTAGTGCGGAGCTTCATGCTTTCTCCGACGCTTCTCAGCGGGCATACGGAGCCGTAGTATATCTGAAGTCTACAAATCATCGAGGAGAAGTCAGTGTACAATTGGTATGCTCAAAATCCCGTGTAGCCCCAATCAAACAACAGACCATACCCCGTCTGGAACTATGTGCCGCTAAACTCATGACAAAATTGATAAAGTTTGTGAAAGAAAACTTACCAATCGAAATCAAGGAAACCACTTTCTGGACGGACTCACGAATTGTATTAGCATGGATACACACGCAATCGCCCTTGCAAACATTCGTAGCTAATCGTGTTTCCATCATTCAAGACGAAACTAGGAAAGGCCAATGGAAATTCGTCAACACTGATCTTAATCCAGCGGATCTACTATCTCGGGGCTTATTTCCAGAGCAACTAATAAGGTCCTGCATGTGGTTCCATGGACCCCCATTCTTACAACAAACTCGAGACGACTGGCCAGCACAACCGCAGCTGATAAAAGAAGAAGAGGTGCCCGAAATTAAGCAAATTAAAACAGTCTTAGCAGCAGCGAACACAGGAATGCACTTTCTTGAGCACATCAACCATCGAAATTCTTTCTCAACACTACGAAAAATAACAGCATATGTCATAAGGTTCATAAGTAACCTCAAAAGAGCAAGAACTTACAGGCTTTTGGACAAAGTTCTCTCAGTACAAGAACTAAAAGCAGCCAAAATTGTTATAATTAAACATTTACAAGAAACAGCATTTTCGGAAGAGATGAAGTTACTCAAGAAATGCGGACAAGTATCAGGAAAAAGCCGCCTAAGCTCATTGTCACCCTTCCTAGATGACAAAACTATCATTAGAGTGGGAGGGCGTTTGGAAGCGTCCGGTCTCCCATATGATGCCAAACATCAGGTTATTCTACCAAGCTCTCATGTTTTCACCAGATTATTAATGACACAATTGCATTACGATAACCTACATGCAGGACCGCAAGCATTACTCGCTGCATCAAGACAATATTACTGGATTTTGAGAGGGAAACAACTGGCTCAAACCATCGTACACAACTGTATACGCTGTTTTCGAGCAAAACCAAAGGGTATCGAGCAATTAATGGGCAATTTACCCCCCGAAAGAGTTCAACCGTCAAGACCATTTCAAAATGTAGGAGTAGACTTTCTTGGCCCAGTCTACATACATTATAAAATCCGTGGTAAACAACCAACAAAAGCATATGTGTCTGTATTCATATGCTTTTCTACCAAGGCGGTACATCTGGAATTAGTAACGGATCTCACAACACAAGCATTTATTGGAGCACTAAAAAGATTCGTGGCGCGACGAGGATGTCCAGCTAAAATATTTTCGGACAATGCAACAAACTTCATGGGAGCCCGGAATGAATTAAACGAAGTTTACTCAAAAATCTTTGCGAATAAAGGAACAGCAGCTATTAAAAACCACTGCGCCGAAAAATGTATCGAGTGGACACCGATTCCTCCAAGATCACCACATTTCGGAGGTTTATGGGAAGCCGCGGTCAAGTCGGCTAAACACCACATAAAACGGGTATTCTCTGGTGCAGCTTTAACACAAGAAGAATTCACCACTGGTCTTGCGCAAATAGAAGCTGTTCTCAATTCAAGACCATTGACTCCGATGTCTTCAGATCCAAACGATCTAGAGGTTCTCACTCCAGGACATTTTTTAATTGGGGCCCCACTGACAACTATCATCGATCCAGATTACAAGACATCTTCCATCACGCACGTAGCACGCTGGAATCTAGTTACATCAATACACCGAGAGTTTTGGCGTAGATGGAGCAGCGAATACCTGCAAGATATCCAGCAGAAGTATAAGTGGAAGCATCTCCAAGAAGATATCCAACCAGGAACCCTTGTACTAATAAAGGAAGATAACCTACCCCCTCTAAAATGGCTAATGGGAAGAATTATCAGGACACTTCCAGGTCCCGACGGAAGGGCACGGGTAGTCGATATCAAGACATCTAATGGAGAAGTACGAAGATCCATAGCTAAGATCTGTCCACTGCCTTCAGAAATACAGCAAAAACCGCCAAAGGAGTCCCTTACTAAGCCTACAGTAGTATTAAGAACTTCGGGCGTAAAACATCCTCTCAAAGGCAGATTCCTTCCTATAAACACTAGAGCTGATAATTCAGCTCTTAAACGAAAACGTTCAGTATCTTTTACAAATCAACAGCCAAAATTAAACCCACTCAAAACACTTTTAATGGGCTTATTAATAATTGGAACAGCTTTAGCACAAACAGCACCACAAGGTGCAGTGGAAGTTAAAACATTCGATGACAACCCTGGAATATACTTCGAAGACCTAGGTGAAGCTAATTTAATCACTGATGAGTGGAATCTCTTCGTTTATATCAACATGTCCAACTATTGGTACGAGTATCAGGGACTCAAAGATGGCGTCAATAGATTGAAACAAAAATGTGAAACTTTGCAACGACACCCAACTATCATTTGTAACCCAATTATCATGCAACTAGAACAACAACTACAGGAATCTGAAGCCTTGAACGATATCTTGAAACATAGAAATGGTGTAGCTATACGGACAAAACGATCTCCATTTGATATTATCGGCACGATCGCAAACAAATTGTTCGGTATTCTGGATCAAGATTATGCACATTTCATTGAAGATAACATCGAAAAGGCAAACCAGAACGAGAAACACCTACTGGAATTGAGCAAGAACCAAACATCTATTATCGAATCAACAGCAAACGTTCTCAACAAGTCTATAACTGCAATAAGTACCCAGTTCATTATTGTGAAACAACAATTGACTCAAACGCACCACGCTGTCGATACCCTCAACCAAACACTAATAGAAGCAGAAGTACTTAGCTCAGTTACAATTTATGTGTCTAAGTTAATAGACAGATTTCAACGGACTCAACTAGCGATTCTCGAGGCAGTTACTGATACTCACCAAGGAAGAATTAGTTCACTCCTTTTATCACCAAGCCAACTGTACAAGGAGCTCAACAAAATCCGGAAAGATATACCACCCAACTTAACCTTGCCTGGATACGATGAGCACAATCTACCAAAGTTATACGAACTTTTAAGAGTGAAGGTCCGTGTAACCTCGACCACAATACTGTTTCTCGTCAAACTACCACTGTTAGGCAACCAAGTCTTCATGCTGTTCAAACTGCTACCATTACCTGTTCCACACAACGGCTCTTTCGTATTCATACAACCATCGACATCGTTTCTGGCCATAACCCCATATAGAGACCAATACTTTCCAGTTTCACAAGTCGAATACCAAGGATGTCTACAAATCGATGAGCGGAAATATATCTGCAAGCAACGCCATCCAATTTTTAACACACATTCAGTGGAAAATCAGTGTGAAATACATTTGCTCAATCACAGAAAACAGTTATCACCTTTCTGTACCATCAAAACTACCAGTCCAGGAAAGATGTGGATCCAATTACACAACCCGAATCACTGGATCTTCGCCTTTCAACAAGAAGAAACTATTTCTATAGTGTGTGGATCCGATATAAGCAGCACCAAGTTACTTGGAGTAGGACTATTAAAATTGGCCCAAAATTGTGCCATAAAGCAACCAACAATGACAATCAATTCTCACAATTTCTACACAGCAAACTCATCGTTCTCATTTTTACCAGCTCTAAACCTTAGTCAGCTCTTAGGAATACCACTTAGAAAATCACTTCAAGATAATCTTCAGGAGACGATTGAAGTAAATGAATCCATCATTCGCGGAGATGATGACCTAGCCCTATTAATTAAGAAGATTGCAGATCAAAAAACTCAACAAAACCTACCAAACTTATTAACTCATCATGACATACATCAATACACCATTGGATACATATCGTTTTTTGCTGTTTTGTTGCTGATTTTTGTCATATTTTCCCAAAGAAGAAAAAACAAGATAGATCTTAATCCAAAAAACATAGTATTTGAGCTCCAGGATCTCAACGCCGGGGAGAATGTTGAAACTTAAGTCTACGCAATCTGACCTTCCTATTAGATTTTCCCAACACACTCATTCCCAAATGCACGATTCAATATTTTCACCTTAAGCACATTAAGTTTCGCACATTTCATACAATAAAATAGACACCTGCCCCAAGCCCAGACATTGTATCGGATTTCGTCTGACGCTGATAAGCAAATTCCCAATTTTCCCAACTCTAAAAATGTATTCCCACGATCTAGGTGTAAGAAAAATAGTATTTAAGCTTTGGAAATTTGTAAATAAAATCACTTGTCACAAATCAGTCCAAGTCTTTGTTTATAGATCAAAACAGATCTATTCAATCACATATATTCCGCTATTATTGGAAGTTTTCGCAGCGACGTGGCGGCAAAGGGTAAAGAAGGAAGCTAAAACGTTTTATGACGCCGTAAAATTACTTTGCGCAGAATTTTCTGCAGCGAAACCATCATGGTGAATTTTCACTCAATTGTTTGATGGAAAATTCCAAACTGTAGAAGTCAATATTAATGGCCTTCAGGTTAATGCAGAGATTACTTTCGCCGATGGTGTCCCTAGAAAAGAGGTCGTTTATGCTGCTGTAGTTGACATAATTATTGGTAAGAAGTTTCGCAAAATTCGCTTCATTGCGTTGCCAAAAGCTAAAGGAAATCGAACCTTGCTTATACCAATGTAATGGAACAATGTTGAATTGTGTTTAATATTGCGCAAAGATCATTCACCTTTATAGATAATCCAGAAAAGAATTTTGATTTTAAGTTGGTCAAAAGTAACGTTTGGAAACCAATAAATCATCAGAAAAGCAGATATTACTGTTCACCAAAGGCAAAACAGATCCCATCAACTCCTGGTAAGAACTTTATAGAAGAAGTATTTGCATATCTTGCTTAGGTAGAAGAGCGGGGAGTAATAAGTCCTATTGCTAAGGAACCGAAACGAAAGATACCAACCGATTACTCCCCACATAGTGTACAATCCATTTTTTCTGATGCTGCTTAACGGTATGAAAACACCGGAGAGAATCAGCAAATTATTCAGTGAACCGCAGAGAGTCGAACCTTCAGACGCTGAAGCATGGTTTTAGCTTATCAGCATCGACATAAAGCTCCATACAGAAGAAGGTGAGCACTTGAACTCAAAGAAGAAAGCCAAGATCGAAAGCTTATTAAACTAGCAGTGCGAAATATTTGGAGAGATAGAGACACCAACGTTGAGCATAAAATCAAAACCGGAACGGCAGACCCTATTGGTTTTGCTCCATATAGAGTCTCACCGGTCATTAAAGTTCAGCTTAAGATCGAGATGGACAAAATGCTACAAAAGGCATAATTCTAGAGAAGGTATCTTCATGGACTTTTCCAGTGGTTTTTGTACCGAAAAGTGATGCATCGATGACCTACTTTATGAAGCTAAAAGCACTCCCTATATGCCAACTTTGGATTTACGGTCAGGATACTGGAAGATTATGATATCTGAGGAAGACCAGTTGAAAACCACTTTTACAACGACATTTGGTACGTACATATTTAAGCGTATTCCGTGCGTCGACGCAGTGCGTCAGAAACTTTTCAGCGCATCCTTGATAAATTTAGAAGAAGTCTAGCAGACATTTTGTTACTAGCATTTATAATTGATTTGATCATATGTTCCGAAACTTTTCAAAATCTTCTACAAGATTTAAGAAAAGTTTTTGAATGCTTGAAGGAATTTGGATTTCGTCTCAACCGAGATAAATTGTAGATTTTCCGAGGTCAAGTACATAGGCCATATCTCAACAAGGGATGGATTTAAGCTAGACCCGGGGAAAACAGATTCAATTCTTAAAATGGCAAGACCAAATAATCCAAAACAAGTGTTATCATTTTTACAAACAATCGAAGATTCATTCGGAACTTTGCCAATATATCAAAGCCGCTTTCTGATCTCAAAAGGAAGAATGTATCCTGGAAGTGGGAAGAGGCAGAACAGAGATCTTTTGATACACTGAAACAACTTTTAACAACCGCATTCATATTGAAGACCGACGCAAGCAGTTACGCTCTCGGAGCTGTTTTACTAAGGGGAAAAGAGAGATGGAACATCCTGTTGAATATGCCAGCCGCTTATTATCACCCAGAGAATACAATTATTCAATAACGGAAAGGGAAGTACTCGCACTAGTATGGGCAGTACAGAAATTTCGAGGATATATAGAAGGATCTGAGGTCAATACCTTAACGGACCATCATTTGGAATGGCTTATGTGGCTAAAGTCACCCACCGGACGAATTGCCAGATGGGTGCTCCAGTTGCAGCCATACAACCTTGAAATCGGATACAACCCCGGAATAACTAAAGCAGGAGCTGACACACTTTCAAGACCACCTTGTCCGTACATTAGATGACAACATTTAGGTGACAATTGCGAAATTTACTCTGTGGATATCAATATTCCACAACGAGGTGCCAAGAAGAACAACTAGCTGATTCAGATATAAAACTCATCATTGATTAATTCGAACAAAATGACGCGAACTTACTCTGATGGACCAATCGAGGCTACATTTTGATAGATGGCGTCCTGTATCGATTCTGTGCAGAAGAGGACTCAGAAAATAGGCAGCTTGTTATCCCAAAAACGATGAAGCCATTAGTATTGCAGAAGTACCACGATGATCCCACAGCTGGTCATTATGGCATGGACAGAACGTTAGCCCGTATATCCAGCCGTTATTATTGGTCTGGGATAAGAACCGATATACAAAATCATGTGAAGAACTGTACTGAATGTCAACGCTACAAGGCCTCCAATCTTAAACTAGCCAGCCTTATGCAGAGCACGTCTGCGAATATTGTCGATAAGGTATGCACACAAAGTATAGTTGGAGCCGCCGAAAGCTATGGTTAAGGTGATTAGAGGACAGGTTGGACAAGCAATTGGCCATCAGGACCTGAGTTATTATACCCTATCCTAAAATTATATTAATTTTGAGATATAATTTGTAACACCCCTTTATTCATAAAATGCTGTTTTCTTCGAAAATTTTCATAAAAACCGAAAAAAAATGTTTAACAAGATATTAAGCCAATATTTTTTCCAATATACATACAATCATACAAAGTTTTTGACCACGTCCACTTTTTGGCAGCGTTTTTAAAATTATTTTTTTTATAAATTTCATAGAATGAAATAAAAAGCTATATAGGGATACGGATAGAGTATTATACTGTTCGCCCCAAGCGGACGGTAGGCTTTTCTTATGTTTTTTTTAAATATTGTTGTCCAGCGTTGGAAGTAAATAAAGAAAAACCTACAAGCCGAGTCTGCACTTTTTCTTTTCATCGATCAACAACATCGGATCGCTTCAAAATTAAATATTTCAATAATTTTTAAAGGTTCGGTAAGCTGCGGTAAATATTTAAAAAGTGAATTAACTGAAATTATAGGTAAAACAAATAAATGCTCAATGAATGAAACTAATGAGTAACGCGTGATCAGTTACCATCTCAATAATTTTTTTTTTAACTGACTCTACTGCTTATAATAATTGTTTAAAAACAAAAATGTAAACTTTACTACTCCAATTCAAAGATAATAACGTTAACAAATTTATTCATCTTGATGAAATTATTCATATGAACATGCTCAAATATGAAAGTTCCTTATATAGATTAGAGAACATGCTTTACAAACATGACACTAAGCATACGATAAACACGTAGTACGCTATTAACAAATAATAATTTCCAATGTCATTATTGACATTATGATTGACAATGTCATCCTGACGAAGGTATAAAATAAAATAGCGAAACACATTGATTACTGGTCAATATGAACATATTTCTATTAAAAGGTTAATTGATACTGTGAGCCAAAAAATAAAAAAAAATTAGCTTAGAATAAACTGATTACAAATCACAATGGAAACTCCCGAAAAAGAAAACCCAAATTTTTCAAAACCCTAAAATACATCCGCGGAAATTGGGAACAAATTTCAAAAAGTAAGTAAATTCACCACACCTAATTACCACAACAGTGCTTTGAAAAAAATGTTTTGATTTCAGATGAGGAAAATTATTTCATTATTAGCATTTATATTAAAATAGCTATAAAAGTTGAAAAATTATTTTAAAAATTTTGTTTGCGGTTTCAAGGGGACGGTGGTATGCTGAGTTGATTATCTATATAATTACTCATCTGTGACGCAAGCTCAGAATAATTTATTTTATCTATGAATGTAATGGTCGATCCAACACATTTGGCTTGAAATGTCATGCAGCATTTCCCATGGTTTATTTAAACAGCAATGAGGAATATGACAGTTACCTTGAACAAATTTAAGATTTTTGTTTATAAACAAAGGGAAAAACTCTCAATCGAACCACCATTGACTATGCTACACGAGATCTATACCAGATTAGAATTTCATTATTAACTAGGAGTAATCCAGGTCGCCAACAGCGCATTGAGTCATCTCATGCATAATCCAACAAAGTGCATTCCAACGCCTAGTCACCGTCATCGGATTCGATGAAAATCTAGTACAACGTTTTTATAATGCGACAGCACACGGATCGGATAGCATCAACTAGGAGCGATGATCTGATTCGTGGGCAGTCAAATACAAGTTGATGTTGCGGAGTTCTGGGAAAATTCCCAACGATGTCTAAGAGAGTGCAGGTCTGTGTTTTCGTCGCTGGAATGTGATGTATCGGTTGGTTGGTGACCTGGTGTATTCGGACATGGGGATGGTACCGACTACTCAGCAGAATGTATCTGTGGGAATAGCTCGGAAGATGGTGACGATGGCGGCGTTGGCATGCAGTCGGCGAGTGGTTATGAAGGCAGTTCTTTATCCAATCAAAACGGCTGCGGTCACGACTTACGAATACTCTTGGTTACTTTTGTCCCGAATACTTTGTTAAATTTTTTTCATTATATACGAGAATATTGTTATTATTGCGAGAATAAAATTTGTATTTTTCTAAATTTGGATAATTGGATTTTTTTTCGCAAACGTGTCGATTTACAGGTGATCTAAACTTGCTTACGGTTAAGCAGTTGCAGGCATCCTGACGTAAGAAAAAACTGTCATATCACTACGCAGTTAAGATAGACTTATACATGTACGCATACAAGCAAATTTCGTGTCATTAAAAGCGAGTGATGTGTTATCTGCTATGAAAAACGGCGACGGGTTTAGCTCAGATCAGATTACCCAAAGCGACGAAGACAACAAAGGCTGTGAAGCACAGATCCACAATGACAGTGAAGGGTGTGAAGCATAAATCTACAAAGACAACGAAAGGTATGAAGCACATATCTGCGTAGACAACGAAAGGTGTGAAGCACAGATCGACGAAGACAATCAGTATTATATAAGCGGAATTCCGGACTCTTCGGCCAAAAAAGTAATATTGTGCGAAGCAACAATGCTCGATGAACCTAAAGGGAAAATGGAGTGCTGCAAGAGAATGCAGCGGCACGCGTCGAAACAAAAAGTTGTAATAAGATCCGCCACACCAAGTAAGTTGAGTTCTACGCGCGGTGGACGTCCAGATGCTTCAAATAAAAGATGCCACAATTGCGGTTCTATCGCGCATTTCGCGCTGAATTGTCCCGACAGGGATAAGGGAAGAAAGTGTTTAAGTGTAAACAGTTTGGTCACCTGTCCAAAGCAACGAGAGGAGGGAGGAGCCAACAACGAGAGGTGCCAGCAGAATACATAGACTATGTGCTGATGATGGCCAAATACTGATCGGTATCAAGAACAAGAACTATTATGCCTACGTGGACAGAGGAAGTGATGTATCAGTCATGCACGCATCTGTGCAAAAGGAAATTGGTGTCAATTTGACCGAATGACCTGGAATGATGCTGAAAGGATTTGGCAACGCACCGCAAACGGCGTTAGGATCAGGGGTAGTGCCATTGACAATAGATGAGAATCAATATGAGGTTAGATTTCAGGTCGCCCGTGATGAATGAATCCTAGATCGTATTCTTTTAGGTATGTATTTTCTAGAGCACGTGGAGGTGGTCATCAACCAAGGCCAGATAATAAGTATTCGAAAACCGCGTAAAAAAGAAGAAGGGCTCCCGAACCGCGTTAGTTTAGAGGGAAACGGTATATTAAGTATTGCAATAACCAACTTGGACGAAGATAGTAAGAAAAGTCCTCGCATTGGCAACGAAAACTTCAAGAAACGAATCCATAAGGTCATCGCATCATTTTCACAATTGGAACAATCCGGTGTGGAAATGAACCTCATATTGCAAGACATAGTCCCAGTGTACCACAAGGCGAGACGGTTGGCTGCTCCAGAACTGGAAGAGGTAAACCAGCAGATCGACGAATGGTTAGAGAAGGTTATAGTCCAGCACAGCTAGTCCAATAGTCATCGTAAAGAAGAAATATGGTAGCAGTCGCTTATGTGTGGATTACCGGAAGCTGAACATGAAGATCATCAAAGATCGTTATCCTCTGCCTATTATGGAGGCGGTTTTACAAAAGTAGCACAGCGCTAAAGTGTTCACAACTCTTGACCTACGCAACGGGTTCTTTCACGTCAACGTGTCTGAGAATAGTAGAAAATTCACATCTTTTGTAACGCCTGCCCGTCCGGCGAGTTCTTAAAGGTGCTCTTTGGTTTGTGCAGCTCAGTTAGGCTTAAATTATGCATTATGAAGTTATTAAGGTTAAAAAGGATGATCGCTACGATGTCCGCAAAGTTGGCGAACACGAGGGACCAGGCCAAACATCCACAGCAGTAGATGTTTTTTTTTTTCAAATAAAGTGAAAGTTATTTTTCGTTTTTTATATATGAACTTTTTTCTAAAAGAATATTTTTTATAAGAAACTTCTGTTCAACTTTCTAAAAGAATATTTTTTATAAGAAACTTCTGTTTCTCACAGAAGTCGCTTTCGTTAGTGAGTGTTCTTTCGAACTCCTTACTATCGATAGCTAATAATTCCTGCTCCTGTAACGTTCCTACCAGGAAGGAGATGGATAAAGTCGAAAGTTCGGCTTCACTCACCTCTGACTCTTACTGGACGGGGGTTGTCTTTTGATTTTGTTTTCCATGTTATTTTTAATTTGATTCCCAAGAGTATCGGAGAGAGAAAGGTCCGCCTGCACAGAGATCGGCAGTATGCAAATAAGGCTGGATAATCCAGAGGTAGCCAGCTATCAGGATAATCCGTTCATGGCTGAGCTATTTTTTAAGACCTGGGCCCCAACCAAGCTGATTCTCCGTACGAGTCGTGTGACACCTTAAACCAGCCCAGGGTATAAAGGATGAGAGGGATTGAAAAGAAATGGGAACGAGTGATCGAGGAGTGCAAAGTAATAGGTTGAAGAGTGTTCTTTGGTTTCAGGACTCATCAAGTGAGCGGAGAATTCACAAGACCATACTCAGCCCCTACAACTCGTGAAGTTCAACACTCGAGAAGGGAAAAAAAGCGTCATAAGAATAAAATAAAAGATTATTTCTGTTGGGAAGTCGAATATTTTTGTGCTCTCAGGTACCTTTTCTTGTCTTCACTCTTCCAACGCAAATTCCAAATGAATATATCTGTCAAAAGTGATCCGGTTTAAAACAAAGACGTTAATTAACTAGATAGTCAACTCAGTATACCCCTATCCACTCAAACAAATTTTAAAAATGCTCGCGAAAACCTTTCTTAATCTCCTATCTGTGAATACCTATGAACCACAGAGTGTGCTGTTGATTGTCAAAAATATGGTGTTTGACGCCAAGTTTGACGGTATTAATACCTACATGACATTTATTCCAAAATATATTTCATTGCACCATTCTGTAATTGTGTGCGTGAGCTGACTCAACCCAGCGGGAAAAGGATTCATTCACCATGCATTTGGTAGCAATCCTCGGAAGCTAAGAATGCATTCGCCTAGCTTGCGCTCATAATATCCTTTTTATTAAGCCATGTCCTCAGACGGAAGCAATAGAAAACTATTTTTGACTCCCCGGACTACCATTTTTATTTGCTTCAAAAAGGGGTCGAACTGTATGACATCAGGATTTCCATTGTTTATGAGTGTCGTTTTCACATGCAAATCAAATTGAGCCGGCTTACAGACAAAACAGCAGTTCTCCGCCGAAGAATCCATTTTTAGAAAAATATCATGTAGACATATTAAAATTTAAACTGGACTGTGTCCAATAACATCGTAATAATATGCTACGATTTATGGTGAATTTGAAAAAGATAAAATTACATGAATGTTTTCAATTGTTATTTATTAAGTATATAATTATGTATTCGGCATTATATGTGTTAAGTAAAGAGGTAAGTTTTCGGTCATTTAAGGTCAACCCAACTGGTGAAAACCGAAAAAAGTTCAAACGAGCCAGAAATGACTGCAATGCCCACATTAATCGTGTCAAATTCTCCTACTAAAAAGTCCCACAGGTAGTTAAAACTTTTAGTCGTTTGTCAAAAACGTTACGTTACGACACTATTCATCAATAGGAATTAATGCTACCTTACGAATTGGACGCTTAAAAATACCTCATTTGAGTTGATACTACTCGCACCTTTCGGTCTCGTCCAGGGTATACTGCCGTTACTCTTCCCATACGAAGTGCGGGGGCTGTTGTCTTCGTATAACAGCACCAAGTCATCTATTTTTAATATGCGCGAATTTAAGTTGCATTTGCTCCTGTTGAAGAATATTGAGGTATTGATGGCTCCACTGCTTCCAGAACAGGTCACGCATGTGTTGAATTTGATGATAATGTGTGAGCCTGTTAAAATTGGTGTGTAAGTGTGGCTGAGGGAGATATGTTAATGGACCTACGACTAAGAAATGTGCTGGTGTTAGAACCTCCATGTTCTTAGGATCGTTAGATAATTGAGATAGCGGTCTAGAGTTCATTGCAGCTTCAATTTGGCAAGAAGTGTTGTCATTTCATCGTATGTGAAGGCTCGGTTTCCTATGCTGGCCAGCGTTTTTGCATGATCCGCTTGGCCACTTTTAATTCTGCTTCCCCAAGTGGGGAGCTTATACCGGACATTAGTGGTCAAAACGCCAACACTCTAGACTTGTTTCTTACCTCTCACCCTAACAAATACACTTTAAATGTATTATCGCCTCTAGGTTCGTCAGACCATTGTATCATATCGGCGACTTTTTCGTAGTCCAGCTTCCTCAACAACGACGTGGATGCCGCTGCCGATATGATTACAAATTTAATTCACCTGGGTAAGAAACGCTTTATTCCGAACAGGATAAACTGTATCAGACCTAAAGAAAACGCGTGGTGTGACTTGAGCTGTAAAGAAGCTATCAGGGCTAAAGAGATAACTTTTCGGTCATTTAAGGGCAACCCAACTGAGGAAAACCGTAAAAATTTCAAACGAGGCAGAAATGACTGTAATGCCCATATTAATCGTATCAAATTCTCCTAAGACCAAAAGTTGAGGCAAAAAATATTACAAAGGTGGTAAATACTTTTGGTCGTTTGTTAAGAATATTAAAAATTCGGCCTCGTTATCTATTTCGACACTTATTTGCAATGACACTCCAGCTGGCAGCTCTTCGGATAAAGCCAATCTGCTTGCTGCTCATTTTGCAGCTAGCTCAATGCTCCCAGATTGTGCTTTATCTCCCCCAGTACTCGAGCGCGTAAAACACTACATGGGACAAATCCAGTTCCGCACCCGTACTGTGGCAAGAGTTGAAGTACTCTCAACATTCACAAATCCGCTGGCCCAGATGGTATTTCCCCTATCGTTCTGCAGAGGTGTTCTTCTACGCTGGCAAAACAACTGCGTAAGCTTTTCTATCTGTCCTATTCTTCAGGACTCTTTCCGAGAAAATGGAAAACAGCATTTGTCCAGCCAGTCCCAAAAAAAGGCGAATCTTCCTCCCCACTACCTCCTCCTACCGACCAATTGCAATTACGTCCCTCCTTTCCAAGGTCATGGAAACACTGATAAACCGTCAGCCTATGAAATATCTCGAATCCCGAAAGCTTCTTAATGACCGGCAGTACGGTTTTCGCAGCAACAGGTCCACTGATGATTGACATATTCAACCGAAAAGTGGAACCAATCTATTCACCATGGTGGTGAAAGCAAGGTCGTTGCACTTGATATTTCAAAGGCATTTGACAGAGTTTGGCATCAAGCTCTCTTGTCGAAAATGCGTGCATTTGGGATCGATGTTACCCTTCTTCAATGGATTAGAAATTACCTTTCGGACCGTTCAATACAAGTTGTTTTGGACGGTTTAAAGTCTGCAACTCACCAAATAAATGCTGGTGTCCCTCAGTCGACTCTTTTTCTCATTTTTATCAATGACCTGTTTGTCACTTCTAATCCAATCCGTTCCTTTGCTGATGATAGTACCCTCAGCTTTACATATTCGTTTCCTGGGCAACGCCCCTCATCTTGGGGCGTTGAACTGAAACGGCAAATTATGTTAAGATAATTAAATTCCGATCTCGACAGCATACTTAAATGGGGTAAAACCAACAGAGTAGAATTTAATGCCTCCAAAACGCAATGCTGTCTGCTGTCATTGAAGCGTAACCCTAATTCTCTGCCATTATCCACGAGTGGCACTTGCATCGCTGAAACCGACCGACTTTCCATTCTCGGTATGTGTGTTAATGACAACCTTCGTTGGAACGACCACATATTCGATGTCGGCAAGAACGCTGCAAAATGTCTATGCTTCCTTAAGCGATGCAAGAAATATTTCACCCCTTCTGATCAGGCAAAAATTTGTAAGGCGTTTATCGCCCCAAACTTGAGTATAACGCTAATATCTCTAATATCTGGTCCGGTGCTTCAATTACATATTTGGAGGTACTTGACAGGATTCAGAAACGTGCGGTAAAACTTATTGACTGGACTCTCTTAGTCATCGTCGTAATGTCTCCTACTTGTCATTGTTTTATAGGTATTTCCACCACAAGTGTTCAAATGAAATTGCCAGTTGCATTCCACCCTTACAGCAATTCAACCGCAATACTCGCTATGCTAGGAATGCACATCAGTTTACCCTTAAGCCTATTTTCGGCTTACTCTGAAATATAAAAATTCCTTTCTCAACCGTACAATACGATTGTGGAATGCTCTACCACGCTCTGTTTTTCCTTTGCATTATAATTTACAAACATTTAAAACCAACGTGCATCGGTTTCTCCCTTTCTCTAGTACTTCATTTCCCTAATGCCCGCACTGCGTCTCTTCATTATAAGGGTACTTTACTAAAGGGTGTATATTATAAAAAAAGGAAGCATGCTTCAACAATAAATGCAAGCACCGTATGTGCTCATGCTGGCGTCAGAGAAGCCATTCAACTGTAGCTTTGTTTTTGGTGTTATGACTAACCTAGGTATTATCATCGCTTGAAGGACCTTGAGCTGGTTGGGGAATCCTTTCCGCTGATAGTTAAGCTCTTGGGGTAAGCTTTCATCCCAGTCCAAACCTTTTGTCCAAGGGTGCCGTAGGAATAATTTGGCACTCACTACCACAGGATTTATGAAACCTAATGGAACAAATATACTGGCAACCTGCGAAAGAATAATGCGCTATGTTAATTTCGAATTAGTTGGAATCGGGCTAAGGCAACTAAAGATGAAATTGTCAGTTGATGGATTCCACAATAATCCTTATTCACGAATAACTCCATCATATTCAATTTTGAGAAGTTGTTCTTTATCGTCTGGTTTTATGTCCTCTAGTGCGTCGTCCGCATTAGAGCACCATTTCTTGAGTAGGTCATTTAGGGAAATGCCCCACTTAGTAGCAAATCTGTTACCTCCCTTTTGATCACTTTAAGCTCATTAACAGTGTTCGCTCCTGTCATCATATTATCTACATACATTTTTTTTAATATATGGTGTGATACGATTGGATAGCGTGAGGCTTTATTTCAGCTAGTTGTTTCATGCTCTGATGTGGTGCCATAGGTGACGGTCTGAAGTCGTTAAGCCTGTACAGGCTGATTGATGTTATCCCGCCAGAGAATACATTGCGTGTCCTGGTCCTGTTTATTCTACTGGATTTGAGGATACATTTTAACTATATCTGCTGTAATGGCATATGTGTGTAATCTAAATCGAAGTAATATCTCGACTATATCATCTTGCAATTTTGGGGCCAGTCATGAGTAGGTCATTTAGCGATGATCCATTGTAGGATTTACATGAGCCATTGAATACGACTCTAAGTTTGGTTGATGACTTATCAGGTTCTATGATCGGGTGGTGGGGAAAAAATAGTTGGGAATACGAAGCTCCATATTTGGAAGCCGGTTCTTCACCAGAAATTGAGGTTCCAAAAAAAGGAAATTTTAAAACGGTGCTTACGGGTAACGCTGAAAATGAACCGAGGTCGAAAAAAGTCAAAACAAGACACACCTTCCGCCTCCAATAACGGTTGTTGGAATTTCAAATTATACCAAAATTTATGATATTCTAAAGGTTATCCTAAAAACAACATTTAAAGTAACATCTCTAAATATCAATATTTGGAAAGTAAATGTTAGCGATCGCGCAGTTTCAGAAAAACTAAATTCAGAAGGAATCCAATGGTACACTTATGAAAATAAGTATGAAAGGCCACACCGAGTTGTGGCCAGAGGACTTCATTCTTCGTGCCGCAAAGAAGACGTCGTGCAAGACCTTAAAACTAAAGGTTTCAAGATAATCGATGCCGTCACTTTAATAAAGAAAGAAAAGCGGCAAACTATCGCGGCTGTAAAGTAGCTAAAGAGCTCCAGAAAATGCGCGACTTAGTAAATAAAAAAATTTACCTATCGAAAACCGATCCAATGATAAATTAAAAAAAGAAAACGGAAAGCTTTCTAAGCAGACGACACTACATAAAATTGAGGTGCAAAAGTCGACGAATCGCGGCTCGCAAACGTACGCTGAAGCCGCGACACAAGCAAACAATCGAGTTAAACATACGCACACCAACTCCCGTTTAAATTCTGAAAAGCTTTATAGAAGTAGTAATGTGGAACGCGAACGGCCTTCTGCATAAAATCGACGAATTAGAAACATTCCTTCACAAAAACGATATTGATATATGCCTGGTATCGAAAATGCATTTGAGGAAGGAATCACGTATAAAAATTAGAGGTTCCAACGGTTGTCACGCATATCACCCATCAGAAAGGGCTAGAGGCGGAGCGTCCGTTTTTAGAAAATACACCACTGATCACTCTCCGCGTGAAATAATCAAGCTTGATGAAATGCAAATAAGCTCGGTTAGCGTAAGCATTAAACGCATTACATATAACTTTGCATCTATTTATTGTTCTCCACGAGCGACATTAGGAAAAAATGGTTTTAGAAGCATATTTGACTCACTTGGACAGAACTTTATAATTGGCGGAGATTTCAACGCAAATCACACCTTCTGGGGCTCCAGATGTATCTCACGAAAAGGTCGAATTCCCTTCGAAGCCGGTATGGAGTCTGTGGTCGACTTTTACTCTTCTGGCAAACCCACGTATTGGCCTTCGGATATGGTAATGGAGTATCTGAAAAGTCTGTCAAAGTTGAAGAAAGTTTTGATCTCTCTTTTGAACATTCGTCGGTCATTCTGATAATTACCAGCGGAGGTTTACGCGAAAAGGACGGTCAACCAAAACTTACAAGCAAAAGAACTAACTGGGACTCCTTTAGAAAAGACTGAATAAAGAGTAACTACAAGTAACGAATTAAAATACCCCCGCGAAATTACTGACTTAGTAAAGCAAAAACGAAGAGCGCGTAATAGATGACAGTTATCTCGTGCTCCGCAGGAAACTCAAAAGAGTCATTCGGGACTTTAAAAATCGTGAAATCTCTATGTATCTCGAAAGTCTAACGGCGGATTAAATTCTAGCTATTCGCTTTGGAAAGCTATAAAAGGCATGAAAAAGCCAAAGATGCAAGCGCCACCCATCCGAAAAAATAACAGGGAATGTGCGAAATGAGTCAAAAGAATAGGGAAAGGAATATTTAAACCATTTGATGGTTGAGCGTTGGTTGAAGATACTGTTCCTACCGCGGTATCTGACAATTTTCAAATTAGACGAGTATCGCTGGTCGAACTCTGTTTTGAAATACAAAAACTTAAATTAAACAAGGTTGCTGGATATGACCTAATTACGGGACATGTCCTTAAGGAGCTGCCCAGAAAAGCACAACCTAAATTTGATTATCTCATAAACGCTTCTATTGGACTTTTGTATGTTCCCCGGCAATGGAAGACAGTTGAGGTGATAATGGTTCCTAAGCCGGGTAAACCTCCAAATGAACTAAGCACTCTACAATTGACCAGGATTACGGAATTACCAACGAAAAAGCACTAGAGGAGAAAAAAAATTGTTCCAGCGGTTTTCTTGACGTCCCTCAGGCTTTCGACAAAGTATGGCATACGGGATTAAAATATAAACCAAACAAAGCTCTCCCAAAGCAATTATTTGAGATCCTAAGCTCTAATTTAGATGACCGACTCTTTCGTGTTAAACACTGGAAGCAGCACTCCGAATTCAAAGAAATCGCGGCGGGAGTTCCACAAGCAAGTGTTCTGGGCCCGATTTTATTCCTAATATAACTATTATACACTTCTTGCGATATCCCGCAAGAAGAGGATACTATCTTAGCAACTTTCGCGGATGATACGGCTAGTCTAGCTTAAACTGTTAAGTTTATATTTTAATTCAGTCCGCGATAAATAAGCTTCAACGATCTATCGACAGAATATGCTTGTGTACAAAAACTTGGCGTATTGTCCTCAACGAGACAAAATCCACGCACGTTAATTTTACTTACAGAAATGTAGCCAATATACCCATTTATATAATGGTACCCAATCTACCCATTTATATAATTTTACCCATTTATATAATGGGTAGATTGGCTCGGTACGTAAACAACACACTCGCCTAAATGGCCATTGCAATGAAGCTGTACTGCATATTCTAGATCAAAGAAATCTTGTGCGTCGATTACAAAGGATAAAACCTTTTGAATTAGCGCAATAAAATGTAACCGCATAGTATTGTCGGTATAAGCAGGTGCTTCCGCTGGGATATTTCCTGCCAAACGTAATTAAATATTTAAATTAAAACTGCTTGATAGACATGAGACTAGTTGCAGTATAAAAGTATTTTGTAGGGAGGTGTTTTTAGTGAGTAAGAATCTCATACTATTATGAGCACGCGCAGCCGGTCTTCATAATTGTCTAATGGAAGATTTTTCACCTACCCCGAAAAAAAACCCTCCTCAGGTTGTAGTTACGTGCTCCTCCCAACGAGCTGCTGTAGAAATGTGCATTCGTACGCATTGCCCTCCAGAAGACTTCTAAGACCTTGAAATTTTTCCCGTGGGTCAGATACCTTTTCTTCAACCATGATAGAATACATATTCCACCAACCCAAGCAGTGGTCGGGTTCACCAGAAAAGCATTTGGGCTTGTGCTTGGGCAACTGCCATGAACTTTGTGTTGTGCCAAAAAAATATAGCGTGAGGATTAGTAGCAGTAGATTGGCTATCGAGATAACCACTTATATACGACAAGATTTCTGCTTAGAACTCTGCGTATGAGTCCTTGAAGTCGTCCCGTTTGGATGCCTCTTCTTCGTCAATAGGATATTGCTGAGACTGGATATTATCAAAATTCATGAAATTATTTTCTAACTTCATTTATTGGCGTCTATTTTAGGTCACTAAATAAGACACTAAGATGACTTGACAATGTCATTTCAGGAGCTGATATGATTTTCTTTTGCCTGGAGCAGTGTTATTATGTCTTTGGACTGGTTTTTCCCACGAAAACAATTTTTTCCCTCTTTTTTCCTTTTCCGTTCGACCGAAATTCCCATAAATTTCCCACAATGATAACCGAATCAAAAAATGTTTTTAATGTCATCAACTAGTAATAGTTGATACATTATGTATTATTTGAAAAAACCGTTGCTTTATATCAATAAATGATTTTTGCGACCTATAGTTTCAATGGTGTTTCACCCAGATGTAGTTTTTTGGGATCATCAGTGGATTGCCATATACACATCTAATCCATACGCACTTTTCTTTTCGATTTCTTGCCGAGTATGTGCTTGTTTTCAAGTGTGAATTATGACCGCTACACAAAATCTTCACTTCGAAGACAATGACCGAATTTTTATAAAAAAGTTTTATTGAAATGGAACAAACAGCAAACAAACAAATATTTAAAAATATTTTATAATTCAGCAATATGAAATCACAGCGGTACAACCCGTGAATAATCAAATAAAAGGTACTACAATGTAAAACTAAATAACTTCAAAATGATTAAAAAAAAACACGACAAGCAAATAAAAGAACACTATACATTATATAAGCTCATATTTTTTGTAGCGAGTGAACAAAAAGATTGCATTTAAGCAGTCGCGTCTATTTTATTTCTTTTTTTAGTTTTCACATCCGTTGCCATAGAAAAATTGTTAGGATTCTTCGTTGGAATGAGGTAACGATAAAGAATATTTGACAACTTTCATTAATTTTGAAAAACATTTATACCCATCATGTTTTAGATGGGCCCAGTTCCTTTAAAAAGGATAACGTAGTAGAAATTTGATTAAATACACATATAAGGTTAGAACATAAAAAAAAGGTTGGGAAAATGGAATTTCCCACATAAATGCATTTAAAAACTACCTTTTCCAATTTTCCCAATAGACGTTTTTTAACCATCAAAATTCCCACAAAAAGGAAAATTTCCCACGACTTATAAAACTGGCCTGGAGTCATAATTGGTATGATAAATAGTTTATTCATAAAAGATCCAAACAGTCATACCAGTAAAAGGGATGCAATAAAATGGGTATGCCGGAATGCACGCATGTGAAATTACATACAATTAGTTGGCGAATAAATCATTTAATCATACAAGATATAAACAATATGCGTTAACAAATTCTACATGTCCAAAAAATTCCATAGACATTAAAAACTCATCACAAATATTTTGTTTGATTTAACTTTAAGGGTAAGTCTGTGATTTCTCCTGAATGAATCATTAGTACATCACAGAGAATATTTTTGTGAAAATCCTATTGCTTCCAAATAACTTCTACGAGAATGTCTTCCCAAATTTCCCGACGGGAATCTGATGCGAAAACTTATATACATACGGTATATACTGACTATTTGTATAATTAATCATCTTTGAGCCTGGCTACACAGTCATGGGAATGATCGTCATGTCAGTCAGTAAAACAGGGTAGATTGCGCCAAGAATCAACCGAAAATCCACTCGGCCTTACTAACAATCAAACACTAATGTCGACTATTAGTTGACTGTTCAACATATTTGAAATCGTAGTATTTTATAATATAATATAGTAGATTAAAGTATTTGTAGTATATAATCAATTGGCAAATAGTATGAACACCTTGTAATCTTAAATCTTTAATATGTACTGTACTTTTAAATGTCAACTGGAAATAAACTGTCATTAGAAAATAAAGGAAGATAATTATTAATTAAATCGCGCTCCTAATTCTAAATGAAAGAAAAAATTCGGCTATAAAATGGTACCTATAAAAAATTTGACCTCCAAGTTTTTTAGTATGAGGACATTTTTTTTTAATCTATTACAATTAATAGATTGCCTATTTGTCAAAATATCTGATATTAGCCGTTTTTTATTATCAGAAGTGATCTATATGGATCTTGAATTTGTATGCACTACTTTTTAATCTATTACAATTAATAGATTGACTATTTGTCAAAATATCTGATATTGGCCGTATTTTGTTAACAGAAATGATTTATATGGACCTTGAATTTGTATGCACTACATAAAACATGATATTACTATTTACCGATACGATTTGTGATCTGGAATTTTGTTTTTGGTATTTACCACCAGGTGCCTCAAGTGTTAATAAAAAACATTTTTCATTTACGATGCATGCTGCCCTACTTAAATTGTAAAATCATTGATAATCGCAAATTAAATGAGACATTTCTATATCCGAATAAATAAAAATACAGCTTTTATTTTTATGATATTGAAGTAATAGAAGAAGATTGGCTGTCGAAGTAAGTTCTTAGATTGCGCTTTTCAGAATTGGTTGTTAATAAAACCAGCAATTAATTTTATTTTTAGATACTATTTTTTTAATATAATAACGCTGCAACGGATCTAAATGGACATTTAGCCATATATTCAATAAAATGCTATCAAACTGCAGCTAATGATTGAAATATCGAAGTTTGCTGGAATATTTTTGTTAGCTGAAAATAAAGAAGAACGGTGAGATATTGGGACCAGGTAACTTGCCACCTAGCTCACATAGTTTGAAACAGTAATGTTTCTACAGTCCTATAAGTTGCTGTCAATTGGTATTGAGTTTTGTAAATTTTCAAAGCATTTTGAAATAAAATTTAAATTTTTACAAAACTATTGTGCATATCCATAAAATTAATAAGTGGACAAGTAGCAAATTCGTAAGTGCTTTTGACGAAAAGAAATTTATAATAAATCAACCGGTGCCGACTATAATTTGTTC
The DNA here is from genome assembly GCA_963576555.1 of Ferdinandea cuprea. Taxonomy (NCBI): domain Eukaryota; kingdom Metazoa; phylum Arthropoda; class Insecta; order Diptera; family Syrphidae; genus Ferdinandea; species Ferdinandea cuprea. The sequence goes on along the minus strand of OY754958.1, from coordinate 88,182,598 downwards.
AATTTGTAATATGTGAAAAATTTCGTCCATTGGGTGACTGGATGGTCGACATAACTATGGCACACTGAACGAGTAGAGAAAAAGGGAAGATGGCTGACGAGCTGTCATCTCTTGGTCTTTTTTGGTTTTTTTTTTTGGAAGAAGATCTAGTAAGAACTTTTTTCATGTGTGTAAATTTAAAACAAAAGACTGTTGTGGAAATCTGTAAAAATCATTGAAAGAAACTGACTTAACAACAAATCAGATGTGGGGTACTACTCAGCCCAAGATAATAAAAATATTTACATTATTATGGTGAAAAGAATAAGATATTCAACAACCACATTTTTACCGCAACCGAAACGCCACTGAAAAAAAAAATGTTTGAATTGACAATGGCCAACCGAATGTTACGTAGTAGTCATATTACGAGGACTCTATAAGGAGAATATCAAGTTTTTGACATCGAAATCGAGGCCCGTTCACCTTCATCGGCAATATATGAATCAGAGCTAGCAGCTAACCGAAGCCGTAACCCATCACCGGAACACCGACCACCGGAACCATACGCCAATACATTATCGAGATGCAAGGGGTCGCTAGCTATTCGGACATTACTGAATACGAGTTAGTGCAATTTATACTCGATGGACTAGAGGACAAAGATGCTGTAGTTCACTACGAACGTCGCCAAACACGAGTTTTCAACACCCGAACAAATCCTCCGACCCGTACACCACCCACCAACAACCCGTCAACCCGTTCAATAACACCGATCACTAACATGGCCAGTCAATCGAACATCACCCATCGTCAACTGAATGATCCCAATAGTGGGGCAAATTGTCGCATCCTTGGCTATAATGAATCGAAATGCCCGAAACCACGTAGACCATCAGGAAGTTGTTTCGTTGCTGGGAACTAGGACACTGGTACGAAGATTGTCCGAATCAACTGTTGCCAGTACAAAGTCGAGCGTCGAACAGCCAATGATCGACCAGGTTAGTGGAGCCGCTGAAGAACTCGCCGCATTACAGATGGAAAGCATTTCTTTTGAAGTTGGGAAAATTGAGCATGAAACTAATTCGGTTCTTCTTGCAGTATTGGACACTGGCAGTCCAGTGAGTTTTATCCGTAGATCTATTGTACCGGAAGAATTGCAATGCGGGCAGTTAGTAGACACTAAATATAAAGGATTAGGTACTCACTTGTTTTATTCGATTAAAATCACAAATCAATTTAAGTAAATTCTTTATTGTCGCAGATAACGTATTACCGATTCCTATCCTTATTGGCCGTGAGATATTAACGAAGTTTGGTATAACCTTACAATATTCGACAACCAACCCGAAGTCTCTCAACCAAGACCTATCCGATTGTATTAGTCAGTATCAATTAGCTCCAACTTTATGTAGTTCTTCCGAATCAATAAAATTCATATTTAAATCGTATTGCCGTATGTTCAATTTGCTCAATAGTCTGCAAGTGCGCCCTGTGGACGAGCCGTCTTCCGTTTCCGGGTCCCGGTCGTCAATTAATGGAAAAAATTATATTTCGTCGTTCGATCCCCTAAATAATATACCATTTTTTATTGCAACTGCTCACGAATCAACTAAAGTTATTGATTGAGATATAGTCCATCATTTGGGTGACTCTTATTATGATAAATGTTTTCAATTAAAAGAAAATGAATACATTTATGCAAAACGACCAAGTGATACTCCCCTTCAGAATACAATGACCATTCATTTAACTACTGACGTTGTCCACCGCGTAGATTATCTTACCGCAATAAGGGAAGAGGTTACTAGGATAATCGATGATTTTTTCAACCAAGACATTCACCGCATGCATCATATAACTAACACAACAGTCCGAAAAAAAATTGGTGATATGCGCATATGTGTTGACTATTGTTCGTTATATAAGATCACTATTCGTTACAATTTTCCTCTACCACTTATTGATGACTGCTTAGAGTACCTTGATAGTAAAAATTGTTTTTCTTTGATTGACCTAAAGAATGGGTTTCACCAGGTCCCGATGGACAAGGACTCCATACCGTACACATCATATGGACAGTTTTAATATTTGAAAATGCCTTTCGGTTTGCGAAATGGACCATCTGTTTTTCAGCGTTTTATTACAACCATATTAAATGAAATGGTTTTTACTCTTGCGATATTATAGTATACATGGATGAATTTATGTTGCTACTGTTACCATCGACGAACATCTCAACGTTCTTCGTAAACTTTTTCGTCGTTTAGTTGAAAATAAATTGGAAATCAAAATAAGCAACTGCAAAATGATCGATTGAATATTTATGATACTTAGCAGATACCCGAGGTATCAAACCGAGTAATTCTCATATCGAAACGCTCCGAAAATATCCGGTCCCGACTAATGCTAGAGAACTTCAAACTTGTTTAGTGTTATTTTCTTACTTTCGAAGATTTGTACCTCTGTTGATTGTTGAACATATTAAAGAAAGGATCCACTTTTCATTTTGATAACGAATGTTAAAAGCTTTGTATACTCTTCGTGATGCCCTAGCATGTGCACCAGTTTTGGCCATTTATAATTCTACCCGAGAAACCGAGTTATATACTGATGGCAGTTCACAGGGATTTGGAGTTGTGTTATTACAAAAGCAAGATGATAGCAGGTGGCATACGGTGTCATATTATTCGAAATATCATCATAGTTTTGAACTGGAAACACTCACTGTCATATATGCTCTGCGCCTATTCCGAGTCTACGTGGAGGGTATAACCATCCGAATTGTCACTGATTATAATTCCCTGGTTCAAAAATTGTCAAAGAAAAGTCTCAACTACGACTACGTCATAAGTCACCGAAGTTCTTGGTATGGGTCATGTTGATGCCCCTAGCCGAACACCAATTACTGCCCCCACTTTTGTGAATAGTTCCGACATCGTTGTTCATTTCCTTCAAGATGATGATACTTCGACTTCGACGTCGTATTGCCGACCGAGGTACTGCTTTTACTCCCCGTGATTTTGCTCAGTATATTTCGGAAAACAATATTTTGCAAATCAAAAATGTTGTTTCTTCACCTCAAGCCAACGCGTTGTAACGGTCAGGTAGAGCGGGTCAATCGCGTTTTAGGTATAATGTGAAGCAAATTAACTGAACCCGTTAATCGATCCGATTGGTCCCAACTAATAGTAAAAGTAGAGTAGGAAATTCCAAACGAAAGTACACAGCCGTGAAAATATCAGGAAGGCGAATACGTTTTTTTCCGCAACGAAGGTCAGAAGCGGAAATTGATATCTAAATATCCGGATTCATATGTAATACATCCAGTGCTTTTGAACAACCGTTACATTATCCGCGATATCGATAACTGCCAAATAACTCAAATACCATATAATGGTACACTTGAGGCAGTTCAATTCAAACCCTGGATTCGGAGCGAGGGCGTGTTGCCAGATGAAGCATGGTAAATGATTAAGGAATGCTTTGGATCGAGGGCGACCTTCTTATCAGATTGGCCGAATATAAACCTTATTTTTAATTTCAATATGCGCCCATTGGGTGACTGGACGGTCGACGTTCCTATGGCACAATGAACGAGTACAGAAAAAAATGAAGATGGCTGACGAGCTGTCGTCTATGGTTTGTTTTTTTTTTTGGTTTTTTCTTTGAAAGAGGAAGAAGGACTAACTACTCTTTCGTGCGTCAAATGTAAAATAAGAGATTGTTGTGGAAATCTGTAAAAATCATTGCTATAAACTGACTTAACTATTAACATTTATTTGTTTATGAAAATAATTGCATTTCTTTATACATTTATATGTTTTTATAGTTGGAATATCACAGTCACCGACTAACCTCCGAGCCGATAGCATCGTTTTCCTCTCATTGTGCTTCTCGCTTATTTCGTTGGTACTTATCCCGCTATATTTTTGACAGCTAAATTTTGTTCCTATTTCTCTTACTCGTTCCATCAGTTGTAGTGCATATAACATACATAAGAGTGAACAAATAAGAAAGCATGGCCTCAGGGCCACATGTGCTTTCGGGTAATCGGTTTCGCAAACTACCTATAGATGTAGATTCGTATACCGAGCTCCCGAACAAAAAAAAAGACAAAAACAAAATTACACAAAGTTAGACCTTAATCCCTCCATTCCGGCTTTCTCGTCTAATCCTAACCCCAAATTTATTGTCATTTCCTCAACAGATAGTGATAAACCACTCTCCACATTCAGTGTATTCTTACTAAAAAAAGCTATTGATAGAATAAGCACCGGTTATGAATATATCTCGCAGTTGCGTGATTGTAATTTATTCATTTTGGTAAAATCTAATAAAATAGCTGAAACCTTCCTATCACAAAAAACTCTATCAAACCTCTGTCCTATCAAGGTGACCCTTCATACAAACCTGAATGCCTCCAAAGGTACAGTTTATGCCCCTTATCTTACTAATGTACCCGATGTTGAAATCATTAAAGAAATGAGCTCACAGGGTGTAACTGAGGTTTACAAGTTTACCAAAAAAAGTGAAGGCAAATCAACTCCCACAGGTACCATTCTTTTTACGTTTGATCGTTTCCGTCCACCTAGCACAGTTAACATTGGTTGGTATAATTGCAATGTCAGGGAATATTTTCCGAACCCCATGCGGTGTCAAAACTGCCAACTCTTAGGCCACACAGCCAAGAGATGCAAAAACCCTAAATCGTGTGTAAACTGCAATATGTTACCAGTAGATCCCCATTCATGTTCGCGCACCTATTGTGCAAACTGCCCTGAAGAGCACCCCGCATCCTCAAAAACATGTAAAAGTTTCATAAAACCCAAAGAAATACTTAAAATTAAGACAACTAGAAAATGTACGATATCTGAATCCAAGCAAACATATAAGGAATTAAATCCTGAACTCCCCTTTACACAAACTTTTTCAAATATTGCACATCAAGCCGTACTTATCGCAACTACCAATAATCCAGTTACAAACGTAGTTAAACTCCCCCCAACTCATCCCATAGTTCAAATAAATACAAACTGAACAAACAATCCATACAGAAGAACTTCCTACATCAACCATAAATAAAATAAATTCTTTAAAACCACAACCTTCCAATGTATCTTTAAATCTAACTTCCCTTCCTAACACCTCTCCCAAATCAACTTCTTCACAATTTAGCCCTCCAGGAACACCAAACTCACACAAACAACTAACCCCAAACATTCCAGTAAATCACACCATATCAACTCAAATGCCACCAAGCATTCCCTCTCGAAACACAGACTCAAATGCAGTTAACTCCAATTCACCTTTATCACATTTCACCCAATCTCTAATCGAAAACAATAACTACAATATTAATTCTACAGAACAAGACGATGACAGTATTTAACAATAAAATTAATCCCAACATAAACGACTCCGCTGCACAGACGATGGGCCATGCGGGACATCTTGGTGTCCAGGGTGCCCCATACGCTGGTCAGCGGAGTCCCAATCATACTCCCACCGTCAACCAAAATACCAACTCCGGCTTGCCCCAATATAACCCAGCGTATATTGGAACAAAGCGTCCCACACCAAACAGACCGAGCCAACTGGGAATTATATCAAAATGCAATTCTCAAAACTGTAGACAATTATAGCCTTTCTACCAACATAAACAAAGAAGCTGCCTTGATCGCCAAAACTTTACGCTCTACTGCCAACGTAGGAATCCCTCAAACTATAAATATCCCCCACAAGAAGATAACCCCATGGTGGTCTTCTGAGTTATCCACTCTCCGCAACAACAAACAAAATCTTTGGAAAATTTTCAAAAAACATCCAAACAATAATAACTTAGCCTTATTCCGCAGGAACAGTAAAATAGCAAAAAAAAGAATGCTTTCAAAAATTTACAGCAAACATTAATCAAAATTCTTCAAGTAAAAAAATGTGGGCAGATATAAAAACCCTAACAGGCAATTTTACCCAATTTTCAATAAACAACCTGTTAACCGATTCTGGAACACTCCATAACCCATCAGAAATCTGTGAACACTTTGGCAAAACCTGGTCCACATACTCTTACGACTCCAACTTTCCATCAACCTTTCTCAACTCCAAAGTCCTAGCTATCAATAACCACCACCATGTAGAAATACTAAGTACATCTGCAAAATATATAGATAAACAAATAAGCTTCATTGAAATGGAAACATGCTTAACCTCTCTGAAAGGTAAAACCCCAGGGTATGATCGCATCTCATACCCAATGATAAAAAATGCACCCTTTTTACTCAAAAATCGTATTTTGCTTCTGTACAACTCTATCTTCGAAAAAGGGACTATACCGCAGACGTGGAAAGTGGCTAGTACAATACCAATTCTAAAACCTTTGAAAAAACCGACTGACCTTAAAGGATACAGACCAATATCTTTGCTTCCTTGTACTGGCAAACTTTTAGAGAAAATTATATCTAAACGAATTCTCTGGTTTATTGAAAAAAATAATTATCTAAATCTCAACCAAGTCGCATTTAAACATGGACGAAGTACCACTGACTCATTATTGCACATTGACGAGTATATTAGCGCTGCATTATCATGCACAAACCATGTCTCCATACTATCGCTTGATTTTGAAAAAGCATTTGATAGAGTTGGCATCCACGTAATCCTAAATAAGCTCACACAATGGAAAATTGGCCCAAAAATGTTCGCATTCATAAAATCATTTCTTTCAAATAGGCAATTCAGAGTAAAAGCAAATAACTCTTATTCAAATATATACAAACTATTTAACGGGATCCCCCAAGGTTCACCCCTTTCAGTTACCTTATTCATAATCGCCTACAATGACATAAGTGAAATCATAACCAAATATAAAAAAATAGATCACTGCCTATACGCTGACGATTTGATTTTATTATCAAAATGCAACGACAACAATCGTACAAGTGAAATCTTCCATAACATTTTAGCAGATCTTAATCATTGCTGCGCCCAATCAGGGTCCATTATATCACCTGCTAAAAGCAAGCACCTACATATTTGTAATAAAAGAAATTGTCCCAATTTTGACATTTATCTATCAGCATCTAAAATCCAAAATGTAAAATCACTAACTATTTTAGGCAGTACTTTTGATATTAAATTTACTTTTAAGGATCACTGCTTATCTCTTAAGAATAAACTAGCTACCAGACTTAATATAATAAGATTCTTATCATCAAAAAAATGCTATATACATATCAATACACTTATTCTTATAATTCGTAGCATTATTCTATCCAGAATTGATTATGGGTTGGCAGTCTACGGGAGATGCGCTAAATCTACGCTCAACATCATCAAACCAATCTACCACTCCGCAATAAGGACCAGCTTGAAAGCATTTACAACCACTCCAATAAAAAATATGCTCACAGAAGCAGGCATCCATTGACCATCGCAGAGATCTTTTAACATCACGACTCGCACCCAAGATATGTCAGTCCTACAGATCACCAATAATACAAGATGCCAAGAAAATCTTACACCGTAAAAAACACCAAAATTCCCCTCTGCCATCTACATCGCTCTGAACGTAAAGTAAAATTGGTATTACTCCAACTATTCCTACCCTCAATCCTGCTAACATACCTCCATGGGAGTTTCCAACCGATATCGTTAATACCACTTTATCAAAATTCAAAAAGAACTCCACAAATAAGGAAATCTACACACAAATGTTCTACGAAATAACTGAGGAATACAGAAAAAATTTATGGGATTTCATCTATACAGATGGTTCCAAATCTGACACCGGAACTGGACTCGCAATCGTATCGGAAGCTGGAAATATTCTATACAGTACAAGACTACCTAACTACTTTTCAATTTTCTCCACTGAATCCTTCGCAATACAGAAAGCGACAGAAATAGCAAATACAATTCCGAATAACATCGTGATTTGCTCCGATAGCCTTTCTTCACTCAAGGCTATCAACACAATCCAAAACTGCTCCTCAATCATTACCAATATCCGTAGCAATGTTCTAAAGAACAAACACAAAACTGTGCTACTATGGGTTCCAGGTCACTCAGGGATTATTGGCAACGAGTTAGCAGACCGTGCTTCCAGAACAGCTTCAGAACAATCGAATATACTTTCAATCTCTCCGACAAAAAAAGATTTTCTAAACGTGATCAACACCTACTGGAATGAACGAATGGAAAACATACATTCATCACTATTCTTTCATAAACCCAAAGGGTGAGCCTGCTACATATCCTACAGAAACAACAACCATCATGAACAAATGCTTTCTCCGTCTTTGCCTTGAACACACGCAATCAACCCATAGCCATCTTCTCAAAAAGGAAAACCCTCCAAGCTGTCATCTCTGCCAATCCAATCAAATTCTATCCATAAAACATCTCACATCTAAATGCTCTAAAGTAAATTATGTATGTTCATCACTTTTTAATAAAAAATTTAACGACCTTCTGTCAACAACATCAATAGAAAACATTAATAACGTTTATAAACTATTACTCTCACTAAATCTTAACTCTATTATTTAAGCAATCTTTGTAAATCAGCTTCTGACCTCCCAGACTCTGACATCCCCATACTCTGCTATTATATACTCTAAAGAACTTATCCCAACCTTTTTATAATTTCCAGCTAAAAGCCTCTGCTAGAGCTGTTATTTTACTTGTATTATAATGTAAATTTAATTTATATTGTAATAAATAATAATAATAATAATAAATAGTTGGAATATTTAAAGTGAAGATATTATATGGATGGATTAAAGCAAAATTTAAAGAAAAAATGCACGCAATACTGCGACGTTCCTCAGTGCAGTAACTATAGACATATAGAGAAATCGATGAATAATACATTTAAATGAAGGTAATTTCAAGAATGGGGAAGTTATTTCCCAAAAACTTCAGGATGTTCAATTTTTACTTTAAGGAGGGACAAATTGTATATTCCATTGCTAGAGGCCAAAGAACTAGAAGTAGACTTTTGGAAACAGCTAAACCCACACAGAACTTGCCACAATCATCCGTAAGTACGATAAAACAATGCGTACATAAAATTAAGGCAAGATACTTTGTGGGACAAAGCAGTGCCAATGGAGTATACTCAACCAGCAGCCACCAGCCAATGGTCGAATAGTGTCCTTAAAATATGTAAAAATTTTGTCCACATAAATGTTTAAAAATGTTGCTCCATCGTCTTCAATGTTGCTATTGTTGTTGTTGTTTGATGTTTGTTTTGTAAAATTTTGTCCACATAAATGTTTAAAAATGTTGCTCCATCGTCTTCAATGTTGCTATTGTTGTTGTTGTTTGATGTTTGTTTTGTACTAATGTGTACAATATTATATTATGTTACAATATTATATTAATATGATAAATAATTCAAACGTAATAATTCAAATACAAAAATTATGTTACACAAACGCGGTTTGTTTAAAGTGTGCACACTATGCAAAATACATTGGGGTGCAGTATAGTCGTTCATTGCTATGTTAGGCTGGGCAAAGCTATTAGAACGCTTCCAGTGTTTGTATTGTGAACAAATTAAGTAATTCAAGTCTGGACGAAGACATTTTTATGGATCTGATACTAGTTGACGTATCGGCAACCTCTCGAAGAGGAAAAAATTATAAAAAACCAATCGACCCATTTCCAAAATATGTGTGTCAGATGTGACTGGTGTTGCCATTGTGTTTTAAGTGAATTTTGTATACCCTATCTTAAGGGTATATTAATTTTGACGCATAGTTTGTAATACCCCTTAATATTCGTCGTAGATCCCTAAAAGTATATATATTTATGATCTGGACCAAACAATAAGAATATTTAGCAATATCCGTCCGTCTATCCATATCAACTACAACTCCTAGGGTCCCGAAATAATGACGTGTTAAACATTTTTAAATACGCCCACTGCCACGACTACAATTTATAAAAACCGTTTTAAAGCTGTAGTTGAGGGTTGGTTAACAAAATATGTAGACACTCAAGTCCTTCACTAGTTTGTCATATAAAATTTTTTGTCATGCCTACTTTTTGTGGGCGTTTTTTAACAATATGTTGCTATTATTATTATTAGAAAACGAAAAAAATTTTAAAATAAACCAATATTTTTTCTAGTATATCATCTATAAAAAACTTTAAGCGTCGCCCACTTTTTGTAGGGGTTTTTTTTTTGTAAGATTCATGGAATGAAATAAAATGCTATCTATCATTTTGTTAACGCTTTTTTCTTTGGGCATATATGGATAGGGTATCATACAGTTCGCCTCAAGCGGAGTGTAGCCTTTCCTTATGTTGCAACATATGCGGAAGGCCTACCAGAAGTACTGAACGCATTAACTATGTTTATTAATATCTTGTAAATTTTTGAACCGATTCGGAACGGAAAATGCACACTTCGAGTTAGTTCGATATACTTCCAATTAAACAATAATTTGTACAAAAGGAAACTATTTAAATCTTTTGTGCAAATTGCTTTCGGACCATTTAACATTTAACCCTTCAGTTAACGATTATCCCACAACTAAATTTGTTTATTGGTGCAGGGATTTAGGAAAGTGTAAAAAAGAGAAAAACTGTAATGGCGTTTTTAAATTTAAATGGGTTATAAAATAGTCCAAGCGATTTTAACATCATTGTGACAGATAAAATTTCAAATAGTTGCTGCTATAGTTTTGAATAAAACCAAATTAAAAAGAAATAATATAATATTTTCTTCTTGCAATTTGTCTTTTTTAATACCGGTTTTTATTCATTTGTTGCAGGCTCGACAGAGCAAAGCTGTTATGGGCAAATATACAAACATCGAAACAACATTGCGCAAACAATTTGCAGCTGAAAAACGATCCGCAAAGTAACTGGTGGTGGTAAGGAAATTCCAGAGTGGCATCCAAGAAATGACTGAATTGGCTTATTTTATATCAGTTTCAATAGCGTCTGAGATGTAAAGGGTGATTTTTAAGAGGTTTAGAACTTTTTTTTAAAAAAAAAACACAAAAAATTCGAAAAAATGAATGAAATATTTATTTGAATCGATAGTTTGAACCTTGCAATGTTTAAAGATAATTTCATGCAAATGTTGACCGCGGCTGCGTCTCAGGTAGCCCATCCGCTGAGTCCAATTTTGGCATACTCTTTCACACATATCGGCCGGTATCTCACGAATGAATGTATGGATGTTGGCTTCCAGTACGTCAATCGAAGCGGGCTTGTCCCTATACACATTAGCCTTGGCATACCCCCACAAAAAATAATCTAATGGTGTCAAATCGCACGATCTAGGCGGCCAATTGACCGGCCCGAAACGTGAAATTAACTGTTCACCAAACTCGCCTCGCAATTGCGCCATTGTTTCGCGTGCTGTGTGGCATGTGGCACCGTCTTGTTGAAACCACATATCATGCAAGTCAAGAACTTCCATTTCGGGCAAAAAAAAGTTTGTTATCATCGCTCGGTAGCGTTCACCATTGACAGTAACGCTGCGATTCGCATCATCTTTAAAGAAATATGGCCCAATAATGCCGCCGGCCCATAAACCGCACCAAACAGTGGCTTTTTCGAGATGCATTGGTAGCTGTTGCAATGCTTCTGGCTGATCTTCACTCCAAATGCGGCAATTTTGCTTATTTACGTACCCATTCAACCAAAAATGAGCCTCATCGCTGAACACAATTTTTCGATAAAAAAGCGGATCCTCGGCCAGCTTTCCAAGAGCCCATTCACCAAAAATTCGGCGTTGTGGTAGGTCGCCTGGCTTTAGTTCTTGCACCAGCTGTATCTTAAAAGGCTTTACGCCCAAATCCTTCCGCAAAATTTTCCACGTAGTGCTGTAACAAAGGCCTAACTGCTGGGAACGGCGCCGAATCGACATTTCGCGGTCTTCTGTCACACTAGCTGATACGGCCGCAATATTTTCTTCAATACGCACAGTACGTAAACGTGTTGGTGGTTTAATGTCCAACAAAGTAAATTTGGTGCGAAATTTGGTCACAATCTTCCGAATAGACTGCTCAGAAGGTCGAGAATGCCGATCATAAAATGGAAGCAGCGCGCGATGAACATTTCGAACCGAGCACGAATTTTGATAGTAAAATTCAATAATTTGCAAGCGTTGTTCATTTGTAAGACGATCCATGGTTAAATTGCAAACCAAACTGAAGCTGTTTGACAGTGACACAAGGTACTAAACACACGTCAGCTGTCAAAACCAGTGTTGCCAAAACCAAACCAGCTAAAAAATCACCCTTTATTTTTTTGTGTTTGTTTTTTGTGATATTTTTTTTGCATTCGCCCACGTTTTCCAAAATAAGCCAGCTATTTGGCATTGTGGGTGCAGTGGCTTAGTAAAGGGTGATTTTTTAGCTGGTTTGGTTTTGGCAACACTGGTTTTGACAGCTGACGTGTGTTTAGTACCTTGTGTCACTGTCAAACAGCTTCAGTTTGGTTTGCAATTTAACCATGGATCGTCTTACAAATGAACAACGCTTGCAAATTATTGAATTTTACTATCAAAATTCGTGCTCGGTTCGAAATGTTCATCGCGCGCTGCTTCCATTTTATGATCGGCATTCTCGACCTTCTGAGCAGTCTATTCGGAAGATTGTGACCAAATTTCGCACCAAATTTACTTTGTTGGACATTAAACCACCAACACGTTTACGTACTGTGCGTATTGAAGAAAATATTGCTGCCGTATCAGCTAGTGTGACAGAAGACCGCGAAATGTCGATTCGGCGCCGTTCCCAGCAGTTAGGCCTTTGTTACAGCACTACGTGGAAAATTTTGCGGAAGGATTTGGGCGTAAAGCCTTTTAAGATACAGCTGGTGCAAGAACTAAAGCCAGGCGACCTACCACAACGCCGAATTTTTGGTGAATGGGCTCTTGGAAAGCTGGCCGAGGATCCGCTTTTTTATCGAAAAATTGTGTTCAGCGATGAGGCTCATTTTTGGTTGAATGGGTACGTAAATAAGCAAAATTGCCGCATTTGGAGTGAAGATCAGCCAGAAGCATTGCAACAGCTACCAATGCATCTCGAAAAAGCCACTGTTTGGTGCGGTTTATGGGCCGGCGGCATTATTGGGCCATATTTCTTCAAAGATGATGCGAATCGCAGCGTTACTGTCAATGGTGAACGCTACCGAGCGATGATAACAAACTTTTTTTTGCCCGAAATGGAAGTTCTTGACTTGCATGATATGTGGTTTCAACAAGACGGTGCCACATGCCACACAGCACGCGAAACAATGGCGCAATTGCGAGGCGAGTTTGGTGAACAGATAATTTCACGTTTCGGGCCGGTCAATTGGCCGCCTAGATCGTGCGATTTGACACCATTAGATTATTTTTTGTGGGGGTATGCCAAGGCTAATGTGTATAGGGACAAGCCCGCTTCGATTGACGTACTGGAAGCCAACATCCATACATTCATTCGTGAGATACCGGCCGATATGTGTGAAAGAGTATGCCAAAATTGGACTCAGCGGATGGGCTACCTGAGACGCAGCCGCGGTCAACATTTGCATGAAATTATCTTTAAACATTAAATTGCAAGGTTCAAACTATCGATTCAAATAAATATTTCATTCATTTTTTCGAATTTTTTGTGTTTTTTTTTTAAAAAAAGTTCTAAACCTCTTAAAAAATCACCCGTTAGTTAAAATGCCGACCTGTACCACCTGAAAGTTTTTATTTGATGCCCCACCTTTTGCGAATGTCTGACAAACATCCAAGTGGAAGAAATGTCATGAGAAGCTTCTCAAAAATAAATTGCCGTTCGGAATCGGCATTAAACTGTAGGTCCCTGCATTCGTGTCAAAAATACAACTTCGCACACACAATGGTTGAAGAAGCTTAAACCATTGTGTTCAATGGTTCTGTGTGGGCCGTTTACGAATAATATTTATTTTTTTGTTTTGGCATTATGTGAAAAACAGGTTAGTATTGATTCTGATTCATCGGAATTCAATTTACTTGGGTATAACTAAGTGCCATTATTCTTTCTCCATCGTTGTCTCGCCGTCTACATATATACGTAGTGATGTAGCCTACCAAATTCAACCACAATACAGTCAATGCTGCAATTCGGAATTAATTTTATTTAGCTTAAACTTCACGTCTGTAGGCAATTAATACACTATTGTTTCATTTATAAAAGCCCAAATTTGGACCGCAATCCTACTTTTAACGAGTTCCCAATTTATAATAACTGTAGTAACTGTATTCGAGATTATAATACACTTAATGATCTACTAAATAAATTAGGATCAATAGATCTATTACTCATAGGGGATTTCAACGGAAGGATAGGTTTGTCCCAAAACTCTTTTACTGATTGAATTTTTTCGGAGTGCATTTTAGCGAATCGTAATTCCAAAGACGCGACCTGTGGTACAAAAGGAATAAAAATATTGGAATTAGCAGATGCTTACGACTGTCTTGTACTAAATGGTACAAATGTGGTACAAAAGGAATAAAAATATTAGAATTAGCAGATGCTTACGACTGTCTTGTACTAAATGGAAACTGCAATGGTGACTCTCGTGGATATATATATATATTTTCCTTCGCCGGATAGCATGTTCAGTAATTGATTACTTTTTTTTGTCTGGAACTTGGCTCCCTCAGTTCAGCGAATTTAGAGTTGCAATGAAAGCGTTCTCGAACCTTTACCTCTGGAAGTTTACTTCAACACTTGCAAAAACCAAAATACAGTAAGTGCTATGTAATTAGGAGGGCTCCTACCCAAATTATTCTGGAGAGATGCGTTCCGAGACTTATACCGATAAAATAAGAATTCGCAACTTTTGGAACTGTCTGCATCAAATATCATGCCATATAAAGGGTAATCCAAGTAGAGATACTTTTTTCAATAGCCTTTTTTGACAGATCACGTGTGACTCGTGTCATGCTGTCATGTTATTTTTGTTTAGTATTGTTTGGCATTTCATAATGGAAAGACTTTCGCGCGAACAACGTTTACAAATTGTTCAACTTTATTATGAAAATTCACGTTCTGTGAGGAATGTGTTGCGTGCACTTCGCTCAACTTATGGTCAACATAATCGGCCTACTGAGCGTACTATTCGCAACACCATCACCCATTTTGGGACCCAGCATTCATTATTGGATAATATTCGACCGAATAGACCACGTCCAGCACGCTGTGAAGACAATATAGCGGCCGTAGCTGAGAGTGTTCACGAAGACCGTAGAGAGTCGATTCGGCGCCGTTCGCAGCAACTCGGACTGACGTATGGAACGACTTGGCACATTTTACGTCAAGATCTTAAATTAAAAGCGTACAAAATACAGCTTGTGCAACAACTGAAGCCGCTCGACCTTCCCAAGCGACATCGCTTCGCTCTATGGGCTCTTGAAAAGTTCCAAGAAGATCCGACGTTTGAGGAAAATTTTGTTTAGCGATGAGGCCCATTTCTGGCTCAATGGGTATGTAAACAAACAAAATTGCCGCATTTGGGACGAAGAGCAACCTGAAGAGATTGAAGAACGGCCACTTCATCCAGAAAAAACAACGGTTTGGTGTGGTTTGTGGGCCGGTGGAATCACCGGTACATATTTCTTTAAAAATTATGCCGGTGCGAACGTAACCGTCGACTATTTGATGCCTGAAATTGAAGCTCGTGATCTCGGCGACATTTGGTTTCAGAAAGACGGCGCCACTTCCCACACATCGCATCAATCAATGGACTTATTGAGAGAACATTTCGGTGAGCACATAATTTCACGTTTTGGGCCGGTCGATTGGCCACCAAGATCGTGTTAGACTTTTTCCTGTGGGAATATGTAAAGTCAAAATCTTGTGCCGACAAACCCGCTTCGATTCAGGCCTTGGAGGAAAACATCACGCGTGTCATTCGCCAGGTACCAGTCGAAATGCTCGAACGAGTGATCGAAAATTGGACTCAACGGATGGACCATCTGCGACGTAGCAACGGCCAACATTTGATAGCCATAATCTTCAAAAAATAAATGCCAAAGAATGTTCTTTCAAATGATAATAAACATTCTCCATTAAATTTGAATTTTCTGTGTTTTTTTCTTTAAAAAAGTAGGGAACCTCGAAATGGATCACCCTTTAGATGTACTAACGCAAATAATTAAAAAGGCAACACCATCAAACACTTCAAGGACAACTATGAGCAGGACGGGGAAACAAAAATGGTGTGATATTGAGGGTAAGAGAGCTAGAACTAATTCGTTTGTTCATCTCAAGTCTTTTAGGAAATACAAAAACAGTGAGTTCAAAGACCTTTACGCGACAGCTAACAAATATTTTAAATCTCTCTCTCTCACATAGAAGCTGGCTTTCAATCAGCAAATAGTGCTACAACCTCAGAGCAGTTTTGGAAAGCCGTAAAGATGATCAAGGGAAAAGGTAATGCAATCGCTTCAGTACTTCAAGCAGAACAACTTAGAGAACACTTTACTCGGCTTCTCAGCAGAGACTATAGAAAACATGCAGCAAATGATTAACATGCTTGAAAAATACTGCACAACCTGATACTTGGAGGAGTATGTTTACCACTTCTTTGCAGTATGTCCCATCTTGAAGAAATTACGCATTCAGTATTTTAAAGTCAGCGTGCTAGAGCTAGATGAAATTTGGTATATAATTTCAAGGTAAATGCTCTAAAGTACAGATCACAAATTGTAGACGAAGATTTTTAAGAGAAGGAAAATTGTATAGATATATTAATAATAAAATTATTAGTGTTATGTATACAAATGTCAATCGGGTTGGCGGCTTTTAGCCAAACGAAACAGAGTTATGATTTATATATTTTTTTTTTATGAAATTTAATATGAAATAAATTGTCTATTATACTACTACTACAAACTCCAAACTGGCAATACGAGAAAGCCAATTGGGAAAATTTACACGGTTTCTAAGTTTTTATTGGTCGCTGTGCTTCCTCCAAAACGACGTGGATGACGCTGCTGATATGATAACAAACATAAGTCACCTAGGTATGAATCACTTTATCCCTAATAGGATAAAAAGTATCAAACCCAAGATAAACGCACGGTGTAACTTGAGCTACAAAGGGGCTACCAGGGCAATAGAGGTGAGTTTTCGGTCTTACAAGGCCAACCCATCTGAAGAAAACCGAAACAAGTTTAAATGATTGCAATGCCCATATTAATCGTATCAATTTCTCCTACTACAAAGTCCCACATGTAGTAAAAACGTTTGGTCGTTTGTCAAAAACGTTAACAATTCGGCTTCGTCAACTGTCCCGACACTTATCTAGAATGGCTGTCTCCTGTCAGCTCCACAGATAAAGCCAATCTGGTAGCTGCTCACCTTGCGTCTGTCTCAACGCTCCTGTACTTGAGCGCATAGAATTCTCTATAGAGCAATCCATTTTTGCACTTGTGCAGTGGCAAGAGTACTTCAAGGTCTTAATATACAACATATCCGCTCGTCCAGATGGTATACCTCGTTCTGAAGAGCTGTTTTTCACGCTGGCAAAACCACCGCGTAAGCTTTTCTATCTGACCATTTCTTCGGGGCACTTTCCGAGAAGATGGATAACAGAATTTGTCTAGCCAGTCCCCTCCTCCTACCGACCAATTGCACTTACTTCCCTTCTTTCCAAGGTCATGCAAACACTGACAAATCGTCAGCTCATGATATGTCTTGAATCCCGAAAACTTCTTAATAACCAGCAGCAACAGATCCACTGGTGATTTGATGACATATCTACCTGAAATGTGGAAACAATCTATTTACCGTGGTGGTGAAAGTAAAATTGTTGCGCTTGATGTTCTTTTGTCGGAAATGTGTGAGTTTGGAATCGATGATACCTTTCTTCAATGGATTAGAAATTATCTTTCGGACAGTTCAATTGAAGTTTTTTGCACGGCTTCAAGTCTGCAACTCACCAAATAAATGCTGGTGTCCCCCAAGGCTCCGTTTTGTCATTTTTATCAATGATCTCCAGTCTGTTCCTTCTAATCCAATCCATTCCATCGCGGAGGACAGCACTCTTAGCATTGGCTTTAAATCACATAGCGTTGAATCCCTTGTTGTTGAATCGTTATAAGAAGTTTCGGTTGATGTTGATTTAATTTACCAGGAATTAATTAGTTTTCTGCCGAAAGACAATGGTGATACTTCTGTAACTGTTAAAAATGTTATAATTGTGGATGCGAATTTTTCATCGACAAGCAAATCTTGGTCAAAATGTACACCTACGATGCAAAGTAAACCCAACAGTACTCAACTGAAGCGACCAACATCATATCATCGTCAAGAAGCGATAAGGAAGATTCGTTGGCAGTGTTAAAAAAAAAATATTGGGAAATACGTGAAATTGAGCACCAAGCAATGAAATTGGTGGCCGAAACAGCTAAATTCACGAGCAAAGTTGATTTGCGCTCAATAACTAAAAGAAAAAATTTTGTAAAATAAAATAATTTAAAAACGATTAAAAACACTCCTTTCCCACTTTTTTTATCTATGCACAGAACCCTAAAATGTATTTACATTAAACTTGCATAGTTTTAATTAAACCATAATAATGCAATCTCAGAATTTAATATATATATAAAAAACCATTCCAAAACCCTTTACTTTAACTATTTTTACTAATTTTGTAACATTTTTGCAAAAATACAATAAAATATACATTTTATCTCATTTTACTAACCAAAATGGAAAAGATAAAACAACCCCCGGTGGTTTATTTTAAGGCAGATAAAAAATTGAGAACTATTTATTAAAAATATTCGAATTAAATTGTAACATCTTCGTATATATTGTGTTACTGATTTTTTGTTTCATCATAAACATTTACAATAATATAGCTATAAAAGTTTAATTACGTAAACTCAACACTTCGCAGCACTTCCCATTTCCCAAGGTTTTTATGAAATAATTTTCTTTAATTAAAGCATTTTGTTTACTATGATTTCTTTGCCCCAAGGACAGAAGTCCCATTTTTTGTTTGGGACTTATGTATATAAATTATATATGTAAGTGAGATGTTTGTTTTTTCTTCTTCGCTTGGTCATTTAATGAGGGAATTTAAACTTGTTCACTTACGTCTCTAAAGCTTTCTGTTTGATGACCCACAAACTATAGAAATTTAATTAATTAATAAATAATTAAATACAATTAAATAAAATATTTTTCTTTGCTGAAGATTTCGCCATAAGTGATTATCAGACTTCCTTGCAGAGAGCACTTGATGTTTGGGTAGATGTTTTAGAGGAGAATGGCCAAATTATGGCCAATGGCTGTATTAGCCAAAAAATTACTGAGTATATGTACTGCCCATTCTCCGACCCAAGCTAACCCATTCCAGACATTTATTGGAATGGGGTGGTGGTTCCCAAATGTCTGAATTCAATGATTAACAGCAATGCGACCGACAAATGTCCCCTGAGCTGAAAAAAGGCAGTTGTGCGTCTGGCAAGTTGACAGCAGCTAAAATGAAGATACTTCGCATGACCGCAGGAGTAACAAAGCTTGATCGAACTAGAAGTTCCAAAATCCGAGGAAGCCTTCACGTCAAAGAATATATCTCGAAAAAAATGGAGCGTGACCGACTCAGTTGGTATTTTCATGTTCAAAGGAGAAATCCTACGAACCCTGTCAAAAAGGCAATGGCAATCAACGTTCTCTTACAATCGCGTAAAAGAATCAGACCTAAAATCTCCTGGGGTGGAATCGGCTAGCGATAGTTGATTGTCGCTCTTTTGATTGTTGTTTTTGATTATCAACTATCCTTTGCTCTGCGTAAGGCGATCACTAAAAAGTGATTGATTATTGGCAGCACTCAGAGTTTCAAACGCTACTTCCTTGCCGACGCTGTCACTCTGATCAGCTTATTCAATTGAATTCGAAGTGATTCTTTCTGTTGAAAATGTAAGTGAATTTGAAAATACTTATACATATGTTCAAAAATTGACATATTACCCGCAAGGGTACTTCTCTGGAGAGAGGTAACGCTAGTAACGACCCCGCGGACGACCCTAGTCACAAAAATCCAAAAGCGTCTGACCCATATGGGGCGGCTTTCTGAACAGCGTCTGTTCTCCAAGTCAGGAGCGGCTGTGCACAAAAAACAAAAAAAAATTTAAACTTTCACAAAAGTTAATAGCAAATATGCAATGAACAAAACAAGAGATATAATTACCCCAGGCCAGTAACTCTGGTAAATCCACCCTCTTCGGAGGTCGGTTCCAAGGGTTTTGGAGGGGACCATTTATTGCTTAGCGACAACCCTTTTGGGAGAAGTAAAAGGGCAGAGAGAACACCTCCATCTAAAAAAGAAGAAACAAGTAAAGCATTGAAGGCTAAATATTTAAAAGCCTGCGATGAAAGAGATGGGTTTAAGCAGCTCAATGAGACACTGCTTAAGGAGATAATCTTAAGCAAGAGCTGCAAACGTTGAAAAGGAGATCAACAGCCAAAAAAAAGTGGATGCCCGACCTGTCGAATTCTCAACAGATGAAGAAGAACTGAAAAGAGGGGAATAAAAATAAAAAACGCAAAATAAGTTCATCCCCAAAAGTCTCACCTACAAAGAACGCTGCACGTGTATGCTTCAAACAAAGAAAACAAAACACAAAATCCAACCAAGCCCCCACCAATTATCGCGCTGCAAGTAAATAAGTATGAAAGCTTGGACAGCACTTATTAACCAGAATAATATCAAAATCAATGTGGTTGAAGAAGAGGGATACAGAAACCTCACTGCTGCTCATTTTGCAGCTAGCTCAACGCTCCCAGATTGTGCTTTATATCCCCCTGTAATCGAGCGCGTAGAATATACTATGGGACCAATTCATTTTCGCACTCGTACAGTGGCAAGAGTTCTTCGAGATCTCAACTTACATAAATCCGCTCGTCCAGATGGTGACCCCTATCGTTCTGAAGAGGTGTTCGTCCACGCTGGCAAAACCACTGCGTAAGCTTTTCTATCTGTACTATTCTTCAGGACTCTTTCCGAGAAAATAGAAAACAGCATTTGTCCAGCCAGTCCCAAAAAAAAGGCGAATCTTCCTCCCCACTACCTTCTCCTACCGACCAATTGCAATTACGTCCCTTCTTTCCAAGGTCATGGAAACGCTGATAAATCGTCAGCTTATGAAATATCTAGAATCCCGAAAACTTCTTAATGACCGGCAGTACGGTTTTCGCAGCAACAGGTCCACTGGTGATTTGATGACATATCTAACCGAAAAGTGGAACCAATCTATTCACCATTGTGGTGAAAGCAAGGTCGTTGCGCTTGATATTTCAAAGGCATTTTGACAGAGGCATTTGACAGAGAGGCATCAAGCTCTCTTGTCGAAAATGCGTGCATTTGGGATCGATGTAACCCTTCTTCAATGGATTAGAATTTACCGTTCGGACCGTTCAATACAAGTTGTTTTGGACGGTTTCAAGTCTGCAACTCACCAAATAAATGCTAGTGTTCCCCAAGGCTCTGTTTTGTCTCCGACTCTCTTCCTCATTTTTATAAATGATCTACTCTCTGTTACTTCTAATCCTATTCATTCTTTCGCCGAGGACAGTACCCTCAGCTTAACATATTCGTTTCCTGGGCAACGCCCCTCATCTTCGGATTCGATCTTGATCTTGACAGCATACTTAAATGGGGTAAAACTAACAGAGTGGAGTGGAATTTAATGCGATGCAAGAAATATGTTCACCTTTCTTATCTGGCTAGAATTTACAAGGCGTGTATTCGCCCGAAACTTCAGAACGACTCTCACATCTAGTCCGCTGCACCAATTACACATTTGGAGCTACTTGACAGAATTCAAAAACGTGCGGTAAAACTTATTCGCGACCGTGATATTGCGAATTCGCTTTACCCTCTTAGTCATCGTCGTAATGGCTCCTGCCTATCGTTGTTCTATCGATACTACCATCACAAGTGCTCAAACGAAATAGCCAGTTGCATTCCTCCCCTTTAACACTTTAACCGTAATACTCACCATGCCAGGAATGCTCATCAGTTCACCCTAAAGCCTATATTCGGACGTACTGTGAAATATAAGGATTTGTTCATATGCGGCACAACACGAATGTGGAATGCTCGACCTCACTCTGTTTTTCCTGATCATTACAATTTGCAAACATTTAAAATCAATGTGCATCGTGTCCTGTCTTCTAGTTCCTTATTTTCTTAATGCCCGTGCTGTGTTACTTTCAACATAATAAGGGTGCTAACAATCCATTTTGCACGTGCAAATTTAAAAAAAAAATCAAAACTAGTGCCACAATGCAAAAATTGTCAAAGATATGGGCGTACGCATAGATGCTGCAGCTCAAATTCAAGATGTGTAAAATTTGCAGGGAATCACCACACTAAAGACTGTACGAAGAGAGAAAATGAACATCCAAATTGTGTAAATTGCAATGAAAACCATCATGGTAGCTACAGAGGTTGTTTAGTTGCAAAAGAAATCCAACTTGCAATGGACAACAAACAAAGAAAACTACAAAAGAGCTCAAATAAAGAAGCGTGTTAAAGACTGGGTTCTTTTACCCAACCTGATACTGTCATAGGTACATAAACCTAGACTGTGGTGATTGTATAAGTCGATTCTTGTATCGATTATACGTTTTCAACAGTCCTCAAGCAGACTCACTTGAGGTAATAACTTAGGTCTTTGGTTACTGGTTGAACAATAATTTTATTTTCTTCCATTCTACCTTATTTATACTTATTCTATAATGCTTAATTGACAAAAGTTTCAAAATCAAAAGTGCTTGCTTAACATGCAGTAACACAAATTCAATATCGCTTAATTAACATAAAGTAACAAAAATCCAATATTGCTTAATAAACAAATTATAAAATAATCCAAATTATATTTATTGCTGACATATCTAAATTATGTAATGAATTGCATTGACCTGGTGGTCTGCAATGTTATTGCGGATTAAACAAAGCGTTAAAGGCCAAAAAGGACATTCAAAAGAGCCCACAGATAGAAAAGCTTAAAGATCAAACGATGATCAAGAGGAACACGAGACAAAAGACAGCGGGTCTAAAAATGACATATGCATCAGCAATTACTCAAATTCCCGCAGACAAAGCAGTAAAACGAAAACTAGAGCCAAACACTGGGATTACAAACTTCATGAAACGAATCCTTAACAGGATTGGTGGCATGAAAAAATCTAATAAAATGATATTAGATAAAATATCGTTGCAAGAGAGACAGAACAGCAGCAAAAGAGCTGTACCGAAAAGACAGGCATGATGGATAGATTAAAAATTCTTGAATGTAATACTAATGGTGTCGAGAGTCGAAAGGACGAGATGCAAGTGAGTGTTGACATAAACCAAATAGATATATGTCTCATTTCAGAGACGCACTTTAAGTTAAAAACTGACTTTAAACTGCAAGGATATGAATTATATCACTCCCCTCATCCTCATAACTGTGAAAAAGGTGAAACATAAAGAAGCAAAAATTCCAATCATGTGACATCGAAGGAATTTCCATAATTATAGAAACGCGCAGTGGGCAAATATCAATTGCATCAGTATACTGCTTTCTTAACTATAGACTAAAAAAGTGATTTTAAAAACCTTTTCCGCATATTTCACAAAAGATTAATCGCAGGAGGGGATTTCAATGCCAAGAATAAATATTGGGGCTCTAGATTAACAAATACTAGAGGCAGAAAACTAAATGAAGCAATTAAAGAAGATGGCGGCAAATATCACTCAACGGGAAAACCAACCTATTGGCCAACAGATAGGAACAAAACCTCAGATCTTGTCGATTTCTTTATATCAAAAAATATATATTCAAATAAAATAAGTGTAGAAAAAGGGCCTGATCTTCAATCAGATCATTCCTCTATACTTTTTACACTTGGCGATAAAATAATAATAATAGAACATTAATAACTTAAATAACAAACTTAAAAAATCTATAAGAGAATTCAATAACGAGTCTCTAAAAACTTACCTCACCAGTCTTACAACTGATGCTAGTACTGACTGCTCGCTCTGGAAGGCAACAAAGAATATGAACAGATCAATTGCTAGCTAGCGGTGACAGCTAAAGAACTTGCCAAAGAAATCAAAGAAAGAATAAATTAAAAAAAAATTTTAAAACAATTTCCACGAAAAACTAGCGCAGATTATTAATGCTGCATTTAAGTTAAGATATGTGCTAAGCATGTGGAAGGTCGCGGAGGTAATAATGATACCAAAGCCAGGCAAACCACCAAATGAAGTAACCTTATATCGCCCAATATCTATACTACCAATGTTATCCAAGTTATTCGAGAAAATGCTGGTAAAACGCATGCAAAAAATCATTGGTCCCAATTCACCAACTTGGATAATTAGTCTACCATTGATCAGGTGCATAGAATCACAGATAAAATCGAAAAAGCATTTGAAGAGAAAAATGTGTGCTCTACAATATTTTTTGATATAGCACAAGCTTTCGATAAAGTCTGGCGCAAGAGTCTGATCCACAAACTACAAAGGCAACTACCAAAGCAGTATGCGACAATTCTGGAGTCGTATATATCAGATCGATTCTTAATAATTAAACAAGAGGCAGAGTACTCAACATTGAGAGAAATTAAAGCTCTCTGTACATCAAGGCAGTGTGCTGGGTCCAGTTCTATACTTAGTATAGCAGATTATGGCAGATTAGGTTAAATGACCTGAAGTCAGTTCATATCAATTTTACGTATAAAAACGTACCACATATCGTACCAGTCTACATTAAAAACAATGTAGTGGAATATTCAAACACAGCCAAATATCTGGGCATGACTCTAGACGCTAAACTGCGATGGAAAGCGCTCGTTAAAAAAAAAAACCGTTGAACATGCGTTACAGTAAAATGTATTGGCTTATTGGGAGATACTCATCCCTATCCAACTACAACAAACTATTGCTATACAAGCAAGTTCTGAAACCAGTATGGACCTACGGGCTGCAGTTGTGGGCATGCACGCTGATCTGGATAGAGATCTAAATATTGAAATGGTTGAAGACGAAATCAAAAGAGGTTGCTCAATAGCACAGAAGTAGGCTTCTCAACCGAGTAAATACAGAAATAACAGATCTAGATTAGTCAATCGACTAGGTGCAATCTCTCGGGATGATGAAAGTCAGTCCCCCGGGAGTATTTTTTAGATTGGGTTAAAGTCCATCACTCGCGTTCCAGCTATGCAATGTATTTCAATGATTTTTTCTTCCACCGAATTTCCAATACGAAAAATTTTTTTTTTCACAAATTACAAACAATTTCTTTCTTTTCTTAAGGCATCAAGTTAATAAAGAGAAAATACGGATTATTTGCATAATGCATTCATTCCTATAATGCTGTTTCAAGCACAGCCCGGACAGACCAGAGGCAGCAATGGGAAACACTCACACGGAAGTTGAATACTTATGGACCGCCAACAAAAACAAAAAATAGTTGGAAATTTTTGTAATTATTTTCTTCATTTAATTTCATTTCCTCTCTGTTTTAGTCGTAGAAAAGTTCCAATTAAGTAAATATTGCATGAATTTTAAAATTTGACTTGAAAGTTTTTTGTTCTAATTTATTTAATATAATTTCCCACTAAAGCATTTGATTATTTAGAGTTGAAGCCGAAGTGCATACATATTCACACAAAAGTATGAAAGCGACATCTAAAACGCTGTCACACAAAATCGATATCAAAAAAGCGATTGTCAATTTATTTCACTTTACATGGAGCAAAAGTGATGATTTTGATTCTTAACTATTAATAATCACCTTAGCCGATTCCACCCCTGGAACGCACAAATGCAGAAACGCCAGCATTTGATTGGCCTCAATGATGAAGTGATTCAAAATCGGGTGGCCTGCAGATATTTTTCGAGATCGAACCGGCGAACCCCACAGGCGGACCAGTAGGAATGCAGTCAAGTGGGTTATGATGCCCATAATTTAGATTATAACCTCGTCGATAAATGGAAAAAAAAATACTTAAATATAAATCTACACCTACACAGTGTGTTACCGACTATAATGTTTTGCGAAGTAAGGGCAGTTTAAGTATTGCGTGAGGTTACGCTGGCCTTAAAATATGTTTATAAATAAGGCTGTTATTGTTCAGCTTATAGGCAATTTGTGGACATATTCTACAAAGAAAATCATAACAGGGTAGCGTCTGCCTCCAATGTTTAACTCAGTATCGGCGATTTAAGAAAAAGGCTTCAGTATTTGATGTCTATTTAAAAATGTCTATTACATTTCGCAAATATGTCCTTGGATCTTTGAAAAAGGTCATTGAAACCTTAAATAAGGACATCGTAATTAAATTTCCGTTTCGAATCTTCCAAATTTATTTCCATTTTTAGGACTGCTGCGTACAACTACACACGATTGAGTTGTAAATAATAATAAACATTCAACGGGAGTAACACTCAGTGGTCAGAGAACTGCAAAAACCGTTCCAAGGTTTGCCAGATTTCTGTGAGGCTATATCGCAGATTTTAGAAAATTAAACCGCAAAAAACACCATGTAATATAATTATGAAAAACAAAATAATATATATGTTTACATAGGTAATTGAAAATATAAACAAAACAAACATTTTAAAATATTTAAAAATTAAATAAATGTATTGCAAAAAAAAACAAGTTAAGGAATGAAAATCCAACATATGTTTAGGTAAGGCTAAAACGAGTATAGTGAAAAGGAAATCACTACACAACACTAGGCATCAAAATGTCCCCATCACGATCCCTGCAGAACCAACTGAATTCACATTCATAACGCAGCAAAATGGAAAGTAATTGCTGGAATTGTAGGCTTCGAAAGTTGAAAAATATTTATAGGGATTCCACATAAGATGTAATTTCGTAATTTTTTAAATTATTTCTTGCTTTATTAAATATCGCAAAAAATATTCAATATAACATATCAGATTTTGAACCGCAAAACTAAAAAAAATACAATGTTCGAACACGCGCAGTAATAAATCACAAACTAATGCCTGAAACAGATGTTCAGAAGGGATGCATGCATCGCTGCACCCGAGACACACGTGCATATTTTTCGAAAAATATGAAGCCTAGTTCTGTCAAAACTCAATTTTTTGTTAATTTGTTTATTGTATTTTTCATAAAATTTTGTATCCCTCATGTATAAATTGTTATACAATGAGTAGGTTTTATCATATAAAAACCTATTTTTCTATACAAAACTCAATTAATTCTTCTTTCATTTTCGCAAATTTTATTTTTGTTTATATAAATACAAAAATAATGACGTATTGAGTCAAAATCAGTAATGCCAGAAAATACACTATTATATATATCAGCTCTCCAAAGGTTTATTTGATATTGTATTTCAGAATTTTAAATTATGAACAAAATATGCTCATCTTACTTAAGTAAATGCCTCAGTCAAAAATTGTTTATTTGTTTATTTACCTACACGTTCTACATATTCGGGAAGGAATGAAACGACTTGACTTAATTTGACAAGTCAAAAAGAAAACAAAAATTTGTCTGTGGCTGTGATTGTGTAATAAAGGTATGATTAGATTTATTTTATTTTTTATTGTATGGATAAAATAGTTATGTAGAGAGATTATAGGGAAACTATTACGGTGTAGGGAAAAAGTATTGATTTTTTATATGTCCTGCTGGGATTTTTTGCTATCTTTTGTACAATCACTGGTTGGAACAAACCTACAATTAATGTCCCCGACCCATACAATCCGTCGGATCTTTGGCAGTTGTGTGTTTGTATTGTTTTTTTTTTTTCATATCTTTGAAAAACGGCGATTGCGGTGGGTGCAGTGTTGCAGTTCAAATCCCGACCTGTACCACAAAGAAGTTTTTATTCGCTGCCCCACCTCTTGCGAACGTCTGACAAATATCCAAGATCAAGAAATGTCATGAGAAGCTTCTCAAAAATAAATTGGCGTTCGGAATCACTTCGCACACACAATGGTTGGTGAAGCTAGGCTTTAGGTCCTGTATGGGCAGTTTACGCCTAATATTTATTTTATTTTTTGTCAGGCAAAAAACAAAACGGACGCACGAAGCAACGGATTCTATGGGTCGGGGCCTTAATTGAGCAAAAAATCACGAGCAGTATTTTGATCATTTGGTTCAGTTGTGCTTGTATTTGTACCTTCCAATTCTGTTGGCTGTACATTTTCCTTTTCATCGACGGCAATATTAATATGGATGCTTTTTAATTAGCTAAACAGTACCAGTGCGCCTCGCTTCGCGGGAAAAAAAACTGCTATCGAACGGCCTTTATCCTCACATGCAAGGGCGCAGGGAGCCGCTACGCGGCTTGGGTGTCAACAGAATGCATATGCAAGAAAAATAACTTCCAATTAGTCTTATTTCCCAACATAATTTGTAGTTATTTTACTTTGTGATATACTCCTAAAAGCATACCTCATTTTTAATGGTGATTGAACTCCTTACAGTAATACAGTAAGTCAAGAATGAGATTAGAAGCTAGAATATTTGCAAAGAATAAATAAAAAGAAAAAGCTAGTTCAACGCAATAATAGTGACAAATAAAGGGTGATCCATTTCGAGGTTCCCTACTTTTTTAAAGAAAAAAATACAGAAAATTCAAATTTAATGGAGAATGTTAATTATCATTTGAAAGAACATACTTTGGCATTTATTTTTTGAAGATTATGTCTATCAAATGTTGGCCATTGCTACGTCGCAGATGGTCCATTCGTTGGGTCCAATTTTCGATCACTCGTTCGAGCATTTCGACTGGTAACTGGCGAATGACACGCGTGATGTTTTCCTCCAAGGCCTGAATCGAAGCGGGTTTGTCGGCATAAGCTTTTGACTTTACATATCCCCACAGGAAAAAGTCTAACGGTGTGATATCACACGATCTTGGTGGCCAATCGACCGGCCCAAAACGTGAAATTATGTGCTCACCGAAATGTTCTCTCAATAAGTCCATTGATTGATGCGATGTGTGGGAAGTGGCGCCGTCTTGCTGAAACCAAATGTCGCCGAGATCACGAGCTTCAATTTCAGGCATCAAATAGTCGATTATCATGACACGATAACGGTCGCCATTGACGGTTACGTTCGCACCGGCATAATTTTTAAAGAAATATGGACCGATGATTCCACCGGCCCACAAACCACACCAAACCGTTTTTTTTTCTGGATGAAGTGGCAGTTCTTCGTCCCAAATGCGGCAATTTTGTTTGATTACATACCCATTGAGCCAGAAATGGGCCTCATCGCTAAACAAAATTTGCCTCGAAAACGTCGGATCTTCTTGGAACTTTTCAAGAGCCCATAGAGCGAAGCGATGTCGCTTGGGAAGGTCGAGCGGCTTCAGTTGTTGCACAAGCTGTATTTTGTACGCTTTCAATTTAAGATCTTGAAGTAAAATGCGCCAAGTC
Source organism: Ferdinandea cuprea (assembly GCA_963576555.1). Lineage (NCBI taxonomy): Eukaryota > Metazoa > Arthropoda > Insecta > Diptera > Syrphidae > Ferdinandea > Ferdinandea cuprea. Next base: position 88,153,195 of record OY754958.1, on the reverse strand, counting down.
GTTCCATACGTCAGTCCGAGTTGCTGCGAACGGCGCCGAATCGACTCTCTACGGTCTTCGTGTACACTCTCAGCTACGGCCGCTATATTTTCTTCACAGCGTGCTGGACGTGGTCTATTCGGTCGAATATTATCCAATAATGAATGCTGGGTCTCAAAATGGGTGATGGTGTTGCGTACTATTCGGCTCAGTATGCCGATTATGTTGACCAAAAGTTGAGCGAAGTGCACGAAACACATTCCTCACAGAACGTGAATTTTCATAATAAAGTTGAACAATTTGTAAACGTTGTTCACGCGTAAGTCTTTCCATTATGAAATGCCAAACAATACTAAACAAAAATAACATGACAGCATGACACGACTCACACGTGATCTGTCAAAAAAGGCTATTGAAAAAGGTATCTCTACTTGGATCACCCGTTATAACAAAAAATAATAAAACTCAATTTTTTAATATGAAACAACTCTTTACACAATGAAGACTTTTATTTAAAATTTATAAATTTTAATTATCACAAACTTAAAATTTAATATTTGGTGTTCCCACCTTTGGCGTCGATAGTGTATTGCAGACGTTTTTTTCATTGAATAAATCAACTTTTTCATATCATAAAACTTCGGTTAGTTCTGCCACTCTTCCATTATTGCAGTTTTAAGTGCGGATCAATTTTTAGACTGTCTTCTAGCGACTTTTTTTTTAAAGTGCTCACAAATTTTCTATGGGGTTTAAGTCCGGGCTTTGGGCTGGAGTATCTAACAATTTGCCGCAGTTGTACAACAGCCACATACGCACATTTAATGCCTTGTGTTTAGTGCGGTTTGTTGTCCGTTATTAATCCGGATTTGTCTGCACTGCTTCTTTAATGACTTTTCAATATATTTAAATATTGTTCAGCGGTCATCGTTGTTTCTTTAAATGCTAAGTCACCTACTCCTCTGCTAGTGATACAGCCCCAAACCATTACAGACAGTTTTCCAAATTTGACAGTCGGAATGATGTTCCGTTTTTCCATGCGTATTTATTCTTCGTTATCGTCTCTCGAACCGTTTCGTATGAAACAACATCACAATCTTCTTTGAGTTGCCTAGCAATTGCCCTTGTCGAAATTTGTGCGTTTATGTACTGTTTCCTCATTATTAAACGCTCTGTTCATTTATTAGGCTTAGGCTTAGGACCACCTCCATACTTTGGTTCCAAATCTCCCCTTATTTTCAGCGCGGTTTAAGATATTGTATATTGTCTTTCGTGATACGGAAAACATTTCTGCTAACTCCAGTACACGTTTTCCCAATTTGCGATTATAGTATATCAACTGAGCAATCTGAAACGTTATCCTTTTGCTGGGCATTTTTAAATAACAGTAGATAGACTTCATGATGTACACACAGCAAATATTTCTCACGATTTGACCACCAAATCAAAGAAATAGACCAACATATCAAGAAGCGATACAAATTGATAACGTTAAACGTACCCGCATCAGTGAGTTGATGCAAAAAGAAATAAAAACAACCCTTGTGTAAAGAGTTCTTTGACACTCAAAAAATTGAGTGCAATTATTTTTTGTTGTGTTTTTCATTATTCTTTTTTTGAACTTGGTTTTTCCTTTTATTTATTCTTTGCAAATACTCTAGCCTAATAAAAACAAAAAAATTTTCGTATTTAGTAAAAAAAACATTTTTTTGCTTATTAAATTGAAAAATGTATTTTTTTTTCGATGTGTAAACTCATTCTTGACTTACTGTATGTAATGTTTTTTTCTAAGTGAAAATATTGGTAAAAATGTGACGTCATCTCAGAGAGATTTCATATTAAAAAATGGATTTTTAAACCTCGATATCTCCTAGACTAGGGGAAACGAGACTGCTGTTACATATTAATGGTGACGTGAAATAACGCCAAACGAAATAATGCCAAAATTTAAATAAGGCGCCTGTGCCAAACAGTATCTTGCTGACCCGCTACGCGGGATTAACGGATTACAATCCTATTTCTGCAGGCGGCAAGTGTCGCTCACGCAACTTCGTTGCTCCGCTACGGCAATAGTACCCGAGTGCCCGCTAGGCGGACTTCAACCCCTTTTTCGCAGGCGGTTCTATTTTGGAACGGAAATAATGCTAAATTTTTAGAATTTGGCTTTATTTTGTTTGGCGTTATTTCACGTCACTCATATTAACAGCGAAAGGACAATAGTGCTTCAGCCAAGAGAATCTTCGAATCCCAGCCCACAGGTTGGAGACGACAAGGAAGACCGAACCTCCGTTTTAAAGATCAACCCATCGCGGATTTTAAAGCGCTTGCCCTGGATAACTGGAAGCAGCGTGCCCGGGACCGAAAGATGGAGGACTATTGTGTCTCAGTAATTAAGTCATTCGGTAGTTATTATTTTTGTATTCAGGGCTCAATGACTTCTTCCTTGAAAACTTCTGAAAGGGCTGCGTCCACAATGTTGCAGTTTTTAAAACCAACGTCTATCCCGAATTAGTTGAATTAGTAGTCCGTGAGTTGCCAGTTTGCATTTCCATGGTTTTTTTGCAATTTCGTAATAATTACATTTTGTAACCAAAATTATTTAGAAAGGAAAAGAAATATGCACAACCAACGCTAAACTCGAAGAAATGAATATAGTAATAATAAAAAACTATTCAAAAATGCATACATAAAACGTAATTAACACACATTCATAATGCCCTAATCAGTATTCAGAATGAATGTAAATTTTATCAATTAACACTTATGAATAATACCAAACTTTCGATGTTTTGATAAATTGTATCGCATATCAAATATGTATTTTTGACAACCTTAATAACGGTGTATGATTAACTGCCTGACAACAATGTTTCTGCACAAGTTCGCTTAGAAAATGATGAGCATATGAAAGGAAGAGATAGGAGAAAGTAAAGCACTACGCACGTATGTGTGATCAACTCGAATATAAATATTCATAGAAAAAAAGTTTCTATTTAAAATTTTCCATTTCTTGAAATTTGAATTTAGTACGCATTGCTAAATACTTTTAAACTTACTATTTATTGCTTTTTGTAATTTTGACTCCAATAAATTTAAACAACTTTTGAAACAACTTCACCAATTAAGTTAGGATTGAAAAGATGAACATTTGTATGGAACGCAATTTTTTTACAGACATCCGCACGCTTTCTTTCCGACGGTTTGTATGATATGGAACAGTAGAACAGAGTAGGATTCAATGATTGGGGTGATTATATCTTATATCCACTTCGAAATAACACACATTGTACTTTTCTAAGTCTATAAGAGCTGTTTTTATTCGACGAATTAAATAAATAAATATTTTTTTGTTTTAATAGATTTAAGATATATATATATATCTTTAGCGAATTTTTTGTTATACATACTCTACATGTTGAACTTGGTGTCCAAAACAACCAATTTGTGCGCCGGTTAAGAGTCTCGACCTTCAAAATTCTTTCTTATGGTTCGAGCTGCAGACATTTCGTTCATGGTTTGTTGTCCATTTGTTATGAATTTTTTGATTTCACTTGTAGATGCAAGACTGACATTTGTCCTTTTGTTAAAATTCTTCTTTAGTGGAAAACTTTAATTAAATATGGAACGCTGTTTGCATTTAGTTGGATTTACTAATATAAAATTGTCGGGTGGTCATATTCAAATTATTCTCAACAGCGGTAGGTTATAATTTTTTTTTTTATTTTAGAAAATTTGAATAAACATCTAATACTGATTTATCATTGAAAGATAATAAAGATTATAAATATGTATGCTGTTGCAATATTGACTAGTGTTCAATTTTGATATCATAGTTACAATACATATATATATATATATATTATATATGACTGATAATTATATATAAATATAAATATATATATACATATCTATAAATATATAATACATTTGAGGAGCTGGCATATAAGAGCGGATAAGTCAAATTTACACAATAACCAAAAATTATTGCCTTACGGTTTTGATTTAAAACACATTTTTTTAATGTTGATTCTGTATATGCTAGAGAAAGTTTTGATTCGAAATTCTCTACGACGGGTTTTGGTTTTTATGCTGGTTTGGGCTCACAAAACTGATATACATTGCGATATGATTTGTGGACATTAAGAAAAAATCATTCTTGAATATGAATAGTTCTAATTTTTATCACGGGTACCGATAGCCATAGCAATAGTTTGGTATATCCTGACGCACATTGATGCAAAAAGCTCCCTTAATAGTTTCACCAGAAAGTTCATGTATGGCTTTATTTGAAGAAAACCGGGATTCATATATCAAAGCAAATGAGTTCTGAGAGCCCGAAACAACATAAAAACAAAACACCGTTAGCACGGGTAAATCCGTTTTTATTCGTCGGCTCCACATTTTTTAGTTTTAAATGTACATAATATAATAAGTTAATGTATGTATGCAGATTTCTACAATCGAGTTACATATTTTTTTAAGTCTGTGAGTTAATTTCGATAAAACAGGGAATCAATTTTAGCCACCGAAATTTTTTTGTTAACATAACTTTAGCTTATTGCTGTGTTAATTGGATAAAGTCGTTACTGTGCCACTGTTTCAAAATGCTAAACATGACATTCTGGCTAAGCAGGTTTCAAACTTCAAACGCCAAAGTGTCATAAATTAATTAAGGGCTAAAATGCAACATCTGTTTTAACGAAATAACATACGGTAAACAGAACAAAATTTAAGTTAAAAACTGACTAGATGTGGAAAGTTTTGTATCGGTCATTTACAATGCAAACAAATTTCTGTTCTGTAATTGCAATAAAATATCAATCAACACATTTACATTTATACATATACATAATTAGTATTTATCTAAACTCAAATTTATTCTATCTTAGATAAGTCATTTGTTTTTTATTTTTAAATTGTTATCTTCAAGTTGAAAATTATTCATTACTTGTTATGCCTTAATAAAATTAACCAAACACCATAAGGTAAACAAAAAAAATAATATGTATTTAAATAATATCGAATGCAAATGTTTGCAGGCGTAATGCTTGCTTTGTAGAAAACTAAAATTCTTTTGTTTTATGAACCTTCATCGGTCAGGTACTTACATATTTACAAAATAAAACTTAAAAAAACTATGAACTAAATAAATAAGAAAGATATTACATTGCGGCTATATCGTTTGTTTCTTATGCGTGAAATTTTGTATCAGTCGAAAAATTCAAACTGATTTTATTGTTCCATTAAAATTGTGTCTTCGGTTTTCACGTTACCTGTTATCGCTTCCATAGCTTTGGAAAGTAGTGTAGCATCTTTAAGACTAACAACTTGTAAAACTTGCGGTTCAGTGCCAGGTGCTCCTTGTATCATCATTTGATGCATACCGGGTGAGACTGTTATAGTTTCCATATGATCACCATTTTCCACCTGTAATGCAAAAAAAACAAAGACGAACAAATATTAGGATTGTGATGAAATTTATGTGGCGAACATTTAAATTGCATAAAAACTGATACCTGTAGCCATGTGTAAATAAAAAAAACTCAATAAATTAGGTCTGAAAATAAAGAATATAAGAAATAAGAAAAGTAAAAAAACAATAAATATTGCTACAGCAACAGCCGAAAATTCAAATAAAAAATATTTTTTTTTAAACTAGAGTTGAATCTTGTTTTTTTGGGTGGACTATCCACTGGATCACTGAACTAAAGCACTTCTAGGACCATACAAAAAATACATTTAAAAAAAAATTATCGCAATTGGTACGAGTGTTCCCCGTTCGATTCTTATGAACCCTACAGTTTTATTTTAATACATGTGAGAATGAAACTTCCTCTTTTTCATAAAATTACAAGTATTAAGTTGTATAATTATAGCAGTGCTCAACCAAAATGATAATTATAGAACTTAGAAAAATGTAACCTATTTGGGACTTTTGCGTAATTTTGGTAAACAGGATAGCTCACTCACGATCATATAGTCAATTTGGTTTGATATTTTGTTTTTAGTTTTTTGACAGAATCATTTTTGAATGTAATCTTTTATGAATTTAAATTTTTGATTGCATTTTGAGATTAATGGTGACAGCTAATAGATGATAATAAGATAACATTTAATCAGCAAACTAACTACTAATTCATAGTAGAAAAATGTTTAATATATGTAATTAAATTCGCCTGATAAATTACTGTTGCTCTGCATTTTCACTGTGTGGTCCTTGGAAAATGGAATGTACAATAAGCCCCCTATTTCAAGAAAGAAGTGTAAAATGCACATCTTAAACACCATTCGCTATTTCAATAAAAAATATTTCCGTAGCACCGTAATCACCTAAATTGCATATTATAAAAAATATAACAGATAGACAGATAAATTAGAATTACTCAAGTCGAAACAACCAATATATTTTTTACCAGATGAAGTCAAAGTTGAAGTAAAATGAAGGATGGACATGATAGCGTTTCTGTTGACCTGATTTGAGGTAAATCATATGTATTCATATGGCACAATACGTATGATACGAAGCCTAAATAACTGTTTCATAAGCGACAAAATTGTAATAGTCAATTTAATAATAACTTTATATGGTGCCGAAGTGATCATTTTAATAGTTAACTATCACCATCTTTTTTCACTATGTGTGTGCAGTGGCTTAGTGGTAAAGTGCGTTGGACCACAAAGCGAGAGGTCACTGGTTCAAATCCCGACCTGTACCACCTGGAAGTTTTTATTCGCTGCCCCACCTCTTGCGAACGTCTGACAAACATCCAAGAGTAAGAAATGTCATGAGAGAGAAGCTTCTCAAAAATAAATTGCCGTTACGAATCGGCATTTTATAATCGAATTTGCATTTATGATTTTGCATACGAAATTATCAAGTCGTAGCCAAAAAAGATTGAATAAAATAACGTTGAATTTAATAAAATAAACTTCAAAAAACTAAATTTTATTGGAATATAAAGTTGGCTTTTAGATTTCCATTTCGAATTTAAATAGCGTATTAATTTTAATTTTTTTCGAATTTGGTTTGAAATGTAGCAATTGAAATTTTTTGTGGCTACTGTACCTTCCTGTTCTGTAAATTAAAAAAAAAATTCAAAGTGAATGCGCATTTTTGCCAAGTCAAATAATAAGAAAAAGAAACTCAATTTATTATGTTAAAATGTCTAAGTAAAATAACTTTATTTTTGAATAAAACGAAACAAAAATTAAAAAAATAAAATAAAAGGTTAACAAATATTTTTTAATTTTCTCTTTTAATATTTTATTTTAGTTTGAAATCACAACAACTTAAATTATAGGGATAAACTTTATGGTGTTTGAGCAAAATGACACAAGTTCATTTATTGCGAATCTCAAAATTAAGATTTGGACATGTCATTTTGACCAGAGTTCATAAAGCATTTATCTACATAAAACTAAAGAAATAAATAAAACTTTAATAAACAAAAAACAACAATAATTTTTAAAAAACACTACTCACATAATATACATTTATAATGTAAACAAAATAACCTTATACTAAAACTAAATTTAAACTATTTTAAAACTAAATTTAAATAGACAAAATTAAATTTTGTTGTGTGTAAAATATATGTATTAGTATGTTTCTTTTTGGTATATTGCACTAAAACTAACTTTTGGCTTTGGCTCAGTTTAAATTTTAAATATATTTGATGGCTTAGTTTGTTTAGAGCTTAGCATTGCTTATTAAGTATTATACATATATATAAGTTTTTAATACTTATTTAGTTTCCAACGATAGTAACAATACTATACAGTATTTTTAACAAAATTGTAAGAAGGTTACAACATTTAAAAAAATTTATTCCTGATTTAAATGCACCAAATAACCTCGTAGGCAAACAAAAATAACTACGTAAAACATGTAATATGAAGCCTACAAAAAGAAACCTCTTTCTCTATTTCGTAGTAGTAAATATATATATATATACGTGGATGTATTTTTTCGCAGGCTTTGGTTACATATTTTACTGTGTTGCGGATGAAATCTTTAGCTATTTCGAGGTTAACGCTTACATCCTCGGCCTTTGTATTGTAAAAAGCAACTGTCTATTTTCTATACTAAACACGAAGGAATTTTAAAATCTTCGTTATAATGTATTTGGTATTAAAAACGTATAACAATGGGGCAAAATACTGGGCTAAGCGAGTACGTTTTGATAGCAGCCAATAGCAAATAGTTTAAGTCTAAAGTTTTTAGTCACATTCTATAAATTAGAAAACAAAGTCTGCACTTTAAAATAAGAAAGTTGTTTAACAAAATTATAAAACGGAAATATTTAATATTTAACAATGATGTACATTTAAATGTATCGCTGCTTAGTATACTCTATCTTGAGGGTGTATTAAGATATTTTTAGTATTCGGATGAAATAGAGGCACGAAATGTTTAAGTGTAAAATTTTTTTAAAAATGCCCTTATTTAAACAATACGGTTTATTTAACCGTTACATTAAGGAAATGGTGAGAATCTGTGCCTTAGTTTTAATTATCTTTGGACATTTTCGTCGAATCAATGGTACATTTTACTATTTATTTAAAAATTTATATTCATATATCTTATTGCGAAAGCTGATTTTCTGCGGTCTAGAACTCGTATTTAAGATTACGACGCTCTTTGTGTAGATGTCGATTCAATAGTACAATGGGCTAAACTGTTTTTAAAATTTATATATTTTATTATTAGGTTTAGTAAGCGAAAATGTCGAAATTCACGTTCAAAAATAATTACTTAGAGCTTCAAGAAGCAATCAATTCCATTTTTGATGAAGATGATGATAATGATATGGTGATTGTTGCACCGGAGCCTAGTACACTCACAGACGAATAGGAATGCGACGAAGAAGACATAGATATTTATGCTTTACCAAGAGACGTACCAGGTACTTTGCAAGTAATGCGCCGATATATGACAGAAGATCATGACAGTGACCGGGGGGATAGTGATGACGAACTTTTGTCTTACAAAAGAAGTGCTTCAATGCTTAATACCTTACCAACTTAGAAAAAGTGGGATGGAGTGTATTCTGGAAAAATCCCGCTTCCAGACGGAGAAAAGCTAGAAGGAACCAGCTTATAGAAGAATTTTTGAACCTAACTTGTGTACATGTATTCGAAAATATATTAGATGAAGAGGTTTTTGATCTGATTATACCCAAAAGCGTGCTGTATGCAGGACAATAAAAGTTGGTGAAGTGGCTCAGCCTCGAAATTCCATGCAAACGCCATGAATTTGAAACTTTCATTTGATAACTGTCAGCAAATAAGTGAAAATCACCCACCACCATTTCTTTCCCCGATGCTTGTGCGATACAATTAAATAGACCGACATCTCATCGACTCCGCCCAACAAAAAAGCACGCAAATCATACTTATTGAGCTTAAACCCATGTCGACATGCGACATGCTTTCGCAATGTCCCGAAAAACCGATGAGTTTTATCGCATATAAACAACTAAATATAAAATGTTTACTTTTGAAAAAAGACATAACTGAACATAAATTGTTAAATATGAAGAGGTGACACAAACTATGTGTATAGTCCGGGTATCTCGGCATATAGGACATTGATGGAATATTTAATTGCTATCGTATGATTATTCGATTGATGCCGCCCGCAACCAAAATGTTTCAAGTTCTGTCCACTGTCATTATGTGATGATTATGCAGGTTAGATGAAGATAACATTGATCGTAGCTGTAATGTGCGGCGTTGCAGTCGGATATAAATGGATACATGGCGTGGTACCAGATTCTTAACCGTCCGGTAGTCGGGATGATTAATTGATTTTTTTTTCTAATTTAAAAATATTGTATTCATTTACAATACTTAATGCAGAATAAATCAATTCCTACATGGGGGTTCAACCGGGATAACCGAAAAATTCACCTCGATTACCATTGTCGTTTCCGACTCAAAAACACACGACTCTTCCTGACTCCTTTGTGTTCAGCCAACAAACGTCGGATAAAAAAAACAGTCTGAGGTACTGACGTCTTTAATGAAAAAAAAAAAAAAACCTTGAACTGGCAAAGGGGTTGAAAAAGGCGATTTTGAAAAATATTGGAATTCAATTTCCGTGACAAGTAATAACTACAGGCCTCCAACAAGAGATGGTAAAGGATGATTATATAAGTTTTGTATTTTATTTAAAAAAAAATCGTCTTTACGTTTGGTCCGATTGAAAATATTAGTTTAAATAAAAGTTAGTGCACAACAAAAAGCAGTCTCGAGCTACTAAAGGAAGCAAATTTAAGATACCGGGAAATCCGGTTTTGTCATAAAAAAATATTAGCTTGTATCCATTGTGGATATATATGCAATTCTATAATGCTTATCATCTGTTGAAAATATTTCCTAAGTGTTGGTTGTTCTAGTCCTAGATTAAAATCATTGACTACAACGTTTTGACATCCTCCTGTAAGAAGTATTAAAGCTGCACTGATGATGATCGAAATGCAATTAGGCAAATCGAATGGGTTCAAATGATCTCTAATTTGTGTTCCACTTTTGTTTACTTTGAATTTGCTTTCAAACTAAAATCAGACAACAATTTGACACATAAAGACGAGTAATGCTAAAGATTCAAAGATTCTGCATCTTTCAAGTCGAATGCAAATTAACTACAAGTCCAAAGGGGTCTGTCCTCTATCGTTACAACGTAAATACTTATTTATTGGAACAAATTTACAACGAGTTTGGAACGTTGTGATAACCGCAGCAGGCGTTTTAAATACAGAAGAGGATGGAGAAGAACATCAACACACCAATTCACGGCAAGAAGAAGCAACGCAACCAGAATGATATGTAGAAACAATGAACGACGAGCAAGCAGCGAAGCGATGACAGAAAATACATTCCGCATTGGGTGCACAAGAAAACAATGTCATACAATGCCCAGACCACACCACAACATTTAAACTGGAGTCGTACAAAAAGATACAGCGAAGAGATTTTTTGAAATACGTGGAGTTTCTGATAACTGATGGTAGAATCACGAGCGCGAAAAAGAAGAGCATGAAAAAAATAGCATAATAAAAAACGTTTGACTTAGAAGAAAACATTATCTGGAACGTGTAGGTAACCAGCAACGAGGAAGGCGAGACTACAGAGGTGTTGCGCATAGGTAACAATATTAATAAATACATAATTTATGATATTTTGAAATACTCACCAAGAAAAAATGTTCCGTCGTACACCGAAATGAACATAGTACTGCAAGATGAAGTGTAAGGAGGTTAGCAATAGAGAGCTGCATGGCTTCACTCACAACATACGTTAAATTGAATGGACTCGAATTGAATTGAGTGAGTGCGAGGCACACAATGAAACGAATGAGTCCCTGCAAACAAAAATTCAGTAGTTTTCTCGAAAGCACTAGCACAAAGAAATTTGTTTTGTGAACGTGTTTGCGTTCTCTTTGAGTGTAAGTATGCTGAGCTGATCTACATCCGCAAAAGTACGGATATAACCGATGAAATATGTACTCTGAGGATGTAGTTTTTTAACCATAATAAAATGCAGTTAGGTCACTTTTTATTGCCCACATTTTTTCTTTTGTTTTTTCCTTATCACCCTCAAAACAAAATCCATGTTCAAGCAAAAAGCAAAAACTTATCGATGTCTAGATAAGTAGAATCGACCGTTAGACAATATTTAAAATATCAAAAGGATTTTGAAAAGGATTCGAGTCAGTTGAATTTTTGTATTCGGTCAGTGAAGTTTGGCGGCGGACTGATTCGGATTCGGAAATATTACCAACATTAAAAACAAATCTCCAAAAGTGGGTACTAAGAAACAAAGTGCCGCATAACCAGGTTAACCCCTTTTTAAAAACATTAAGTGCATCGGGTGTGAAAAATGTTACGCGTGCGACGCAAGTTATTGGCCACAGAAACTGCGTCAATTCCTGTTCTTACAGACATTTTATCCAGCGAGTACAGTCTTGGAAAAACTCAATTCTATCATGGACGCCCTAGGTGAATTCAAAACGCAATTTGATAGACTAGAAAACGAAAATACGCTCCGTAGTGAGGTGAAGTATCTATAATTTTGTTTATGATTTTTGTTACTTTTATTCAAAAACAACACAAATACTGCAAACATGAAGCTGATAAACGAGTAATTGGCGGAGAATAAAAAAATAAGGGAAAGCTTGGTATTAAATCGACAAACACATAAAATGTTTGTCAATTTTACTGGAGATTAAAATTAGGGCTGCAGTGTCGAAATTGGAACAATATTTCCAATACATAATCTATCCCAAATGATTGACCTAGAACTTCGCCTTAAAGACGCTGAATATGCGGCAATATTGGTAAATATTTAAAACTTATTTAAAGCTAAGAAGTAACTAGGAAGATAATAACGCAAAACTTTCAGGAAACTTACTTAAGGAAATATAGTTCCAAGTTAGAAAATGTTTTTCGCTTCCTGGCTACAGACGTTTTTTATGCAGACTGGACGAGCGGGGAGCGGGGAAGAAATCGCTAAATGCTTTGTAGTTAAATTTTTGAAACCAGAAAGAACTATTTTCTAAATTTCATTTCAGATGCTTGTGGTAGACAAGGGTAGGGGATTTGAAAGGGAAATACGCAAATGTATTCTTAATGCACACAATCGCTTCTATAAAAGAAAAAAACCATAAAATATTATATTAATTTTATTATTATTATTTATATTTTAATGCTTATTTTATTTTTGTTTACTTTGCAAAATTTAATTAGTTAAATGAATTTAATGAACATTTCTTACGTATTGCTTTTATGAAGATGCCTATTGTTTTCAGTGGAAACAAATTACTGGTTCTTACGAGGAGTAGTTCTACAGTACTACTGCTAAAGTACTTCCACAGCAGTACTACTGGAGTAGTTCAACAGCACTACTGCTAAAGTACTTCCACACAGTACTATTGTAGTAGTTCTACAGCACTACTGCTAAAGTACTTCCACAGCAGTACTTTAGAAGTAGTTCTTTAGCAGTACTATTGAAGTACTTCTTAGAAGTACAAATATTGGTACTTTGCTCGTGGGTATAGGCAGTAGTTTTTTCAAAAGTGTGCTTAATAAGTAGCTGAATTTTATCCCAGCTGCCTATCCCTTTTCAGAGAAAAGAAAGTACTTTTATAACGCACATATTTCACCGGTTTTTCCTTACTTCTGCGTTTGCTGGGGTAGCAATGTGAGTGCGTGTTGTGTCTCACACCTGACGGCATTCAGAGAAATGAATGAGAGTAAATGAAGCGTAAAGGGGAATGAAACATTTGGCACAGCCACAGACACACGAATTATTCGAGTTTTTGTGTGGCTTCATTTCGTTCAAGAGACGCAAGCGGTCAAAAGAAATGGAATGGAAAAAAACGTCATAATCGCCTTGGTGAATCAACAATTCGTGCTGTTATCACTAAATTTACTCTGTTGGACATTAAACCATCGACTTGCATGCGTACAGTGCGTACCGAAGAGAAATGAATGAATGCAGTCGTAGCGTCCAATGTTAATGCGGATCGTGAAATATCAATTCGTCGCCGTTCTCAACTATTGGGCATGTGTTACTCAACCACATGTAAAATTTTACGTGTCCGATTTGAGTTTGAAAGCCTTTGAAATTCAACTTGGGCAAGAATTGAAGCCGAATGACCTACCACAACGTCAAATTTTTGGTGAATGGGCTTTAGAACAGCTGAAGTGATGAACAGCCATAAAAGAATTACCGATGCATCCCGAAAAACGACAGTATGGTGCGGTTTATGGGCTGGTGGCATCATCGGTCCATTTTTCTTCAAAGACGACCGTGGACGAAACGTTACCGTCAACGTCGAACGATATCGAGCCATGATACGCGACATTTTTTTTTGCCTCATTTCCAAGACCAACAAATATCAAACAGGTACAAAGTTTCCTAAATTTAATGGGATTTTTCCGTAAGATTGTTTTTTAATTACGCAGTCTTTGCTAATCACTTTGAGATTTAAAAAGAAAAAAAAACAGATGGCAGTATGGTGGGATACAGAGGTATTTTATTACAAAAACACGACGTGTAAGTTCACCAAGTATTCTATCCGAGTTAAGAGATGACACCGTCTGAGACCCATTATACAAGCTACAGGCACGAGGTTTTGGCTGTAGTAAAGAACATCAAGAAATTAGTATAATTAGTATAGCTCCTAAGACTATAATATGAAATCTACACTGATTGCAAGGCATTCCAGGCCACAACTTAGTCACTTACACGTCGACCCCAAAGAAATGCAAACAGAAATCCAGCGGGGCATTCATGAACAAGGTCACATAGTAGCAGCCAAGGTAGAGACGATTGCAAAGACCCATCCCAAATATGAGTACACACATAGCTAATGTGATTGCAAACTGTGTTGTGTGTATATTAGCGACGAAAAATACGTAAGTGGAGAGGGTTTCCTTAGCCCAAAAGACGAGAGCGACGTATCGGGAAGTACAAAACGAAGCCTGTTTCAACTGATATTCGGGACTCTAATGAAGAAACAAGAGGACTTGCGACTTACATAACTTCTGGAGGACGTGATGATTGTAGATTTTAAGACCGGGCGCGATAGGATTTGGAACCCCGCCAATGATAAAATAGGAAATGTACAAGCTGAGAACCAAAACACTTTCAATCGAAAAAGGAAGTCGCCTAGAAAATATAAGAATAGTCTTGTGGCCATTCAGCAAACGCAGTTTGGAGTGGGTATCAAGGTACATGCAAAATATAAGTGACCTCATATGGGCAAAGTAAGGGACCAAATGTAACCACTACTGCTGCGGACTATATGGAGCTCTGGGTAGACGTGATTATCTATCGACTGGAGACAATCAAAATTCTCGGATGGCTGCGTGTAGATAGATAGGTTTATTTTTCTTAATCTAATTATGAATCATCCCAGACTACCGATCCACGCTCAGTGTAATGTAAAGACATCGGCCACCATTCTCGTTTCGCTGCATTCCATAATAATAATGTGACATAACTTTGGAAGGGCGATGACCGCATAGTGTTTTGGACGTTATCTAATACGGACGACCCAAATTAAAAGATCAACGACGAACATAAGCGGAATCGAAATAGCAGTCATGGCAAATTGGATGATAATAACATTGACCGAAGCAGGAATGTGCGGCGTTGCATTCGAATAGACATTGATATGTAAAGCATGGGCGTGATACCAGATGCTGAATTAGCTTGGTATCTGGTCGTGGTGGTGACTGTGGCGAAGCGATGAATGGATGGTTCGAGTAGCGAATGGGTCTCGTCTTCACCTTCGGCGAGGACGGTCCAGTAGGATTTTTGTTTTTGTAATTTAAAAAGATTGTATTCATTTATAAAAATTACCGTAGAATAAATAAAATCATTCATATATATATATATTGGAGCTGATTTTAGTGCAATCTGCTACCTAAATTGTGCGATTGTGTCTAATACATCTTTTTACCACGTTGCCCTTTTTAATATAATTAATATAATTCACTTTAATTTTTTTTATAAACATATTTCTATAAAACACAATTTTGTTATCGCGGGTTGTTGCAAAAATAAAAATCGATTTTTTTTGCTACGAGAACATGGGTTTTTGTTGTTAAAATCAAAATGTATCGAACTATTCATTTCTTTCAAGCACCTTCTGCTACTGCTACATGTATGGTTTCTTTTGACTAGATACTGCTACTGTCTACCCTCATTTCTATTAGTTCTGAAAAGCTTAGCCTACTCTTTGGGATATTTATTCCCTATATAATCAACTTTGACGTCTTTCAATCAGTTTTCCTCTTTTTCTAACTTAATAACTTTGCGGCTTTCTAATCCATTTTCATCCCCTGGATATGATCCGCTCGGTCGAGTTACTTGCTTTACACTATTTTTACCCAAAGTTTGCTTTCGTCTCTTTGAAATTTTATTTAATGGTATTGTTTTATTATTCTCTGTATTGTTATTATTGTTTTTGTTCGCACTGTTACGACTAATATTGTTGCAATTAATTATAATGTTATTATTATTCGTCCTAATTCGATTATCTCCGATAGTATTGTTGCTGTTGCTTATGAAAACTTTTGTTACAGCAGCATGCTGTGGTTCTTGCTGTTGGTGGGGCTGGTGACTAGAGTTACTTATACTAGAAGGATTATTAAACGTTTGACAACGTGGATTTGGTATTGAAGATGGGATTGTCTGTGCAATAGTATGAATTACGCGACTACCTGGTATAGCTGGCATAGCAGCCGTAGCAGGCCCGTTCGAATTACTCGGGCCTGATAAAATTGAATAATATTGCAGATTGTTATTTTGATTATTTGAATCTACCTGCATTGGTGTTATGCACACCGTGCCATCACTATTTGTGTGTAATTGCTGGATATTGGCAATCATTGACTGGTACATTGATGCTGAAACTGGCACTGTAATCATATTAGAAACGGATACCGGGTAGCCTATAATTAAAGATATGTTATCGAAAAATGATCTAGATTTTACAAATTTAACTTAACATACCTTGACCGTCTTCTGCGGTAATATATATTTGCCCATCTTGGCCTACTTGTGCTTCGGTTAGGTCCACAGTCATATTTTCGTGACCATTGACATCTGAAAGGCTTTGGACCGTTTGGATGGTTGCACCGCCTTCACCTTGATGAAGCTGTGATTGGGAAATTTCATTTAAATTTTTACTTCGTAAATAACGTTTATTTATGGAACATGTGAACTTTACCGTTGCGACGCCTTGAACTTGAGCTGTTGTGCCATCTGGAAGTGTGATAATTGGATTATTGGGATCTACTTGAATCAAAGAAACAGTTCCATCAGCATTTTGAATTGTTGATAGTACCGTTTGGGTGTACTGCGAATATAGAATCCAAAAACAATGTTATAAATTGTATCAATTGTATAATAATAAACGCAATCAAACAACTGATATTTACTAATACAGAAATAAAAACATAAAAACAGAACCAAGAAAATTCAAATCATATAAACTTGTTGATGATTAAGGCCCGTCGTCTAAAACGAAACAAACATTTTATGCATACCTTGGGTGAACATCACACTCCTATGTGATACTTTAGTTTATACAAGTTGGAGAAAAAATCTATGTTCAGTATAGCAAGGAAGCACAGAAGTGTTAAAAGAATATAAAAATATATAAGCGTGAGTTGATATAATAACAAAACGGATTTGCTAAAAAAATTTTGCTGAACGGCACACAATTGAGCAGCAATTTAGAACATAGAAACCATGTCTTGTTGATAAAAGGGAGTTATCTTAAGCTGAACTTTAACATGCTCCGTAACAAATGGGATTTGGTTTGACTGCAACTGAGAATAGTCAGATGATTCTTATAAGAAATGTCCTTATTAGCCCTAACATGCCTTCTTGACAAAAAAAAAAGCAACCGAAAATAGCAAGTCATTTTTAAAAGATGCAAAAGCTATTTCTTTTAAGATGAGAAAAATTCAAATGAAAATGACAAATGGGACAAATTCACTTTTTCACTCGTTGTGTGGCAAGAGTACTTCAACATTCACATATCTGCTGGCATGGAGTGACACCCTGGGCTTAAGCTGACTCATGACCTTTTGTTTGCATTAACACTATCAGGGGTAGGCAAACGCCGACCATTTACAAAATGCCTCGGAATTTATGAGGTAGACGACGAAGTCCTACAAAAACTCTTATTTAGAGTGCTTCAGGAAGTAAGCCCGCAGAATAAAATCCCACGAAATACCGCGAATTAAGACTAACAAGATTACATTACGTAGACTTCGAAGTGACGACCTTGTTAAAAAAATAACTTGCATGACGTGACTGTCAAAATATCTCTATTGGTTAAGATTACAGTAAATGCATAAAACAACTGAATAAAATGAAAAATATATATCAATATTTGGAAGCGAACAAAAAAATTACCAAACAACATTAAAAAACAATTCAATTAAATCTTTTAACAAAGAAAAATAACAGGTAACGAATATATCATTTGGTTAGTACGAACATCAACGTCACTCAATGTCATCGGGTCGAGGCAAACCTGTGTGCCACCTATTGTAGTTTGTGCAGATGATGAATTTGAATTAGGCATAGAAGTATGAATTTCAATTTTGGTTCCTCCTTGATTCGATTGATTATTCGCATGGACCACAGTTTGTGTACTCTGTATTATTGCTCCAGTATTATGAAGTTTTACGACTCCCATTTGCTATATACGGGTAGCATTAGAGAAATTTAAAATGTTTTGTTACAAATAAGGAAAAAGTATTTGTTGGATTTGATATATTTGAATCTCAACGGGTTGACATATAATTAAACATTAAGAAATATATACATATACATATTGAAATACAATAATGTATTTCGAAAATAAAGTTAACTTGCAATTAGTAAAAACTTACATTATTATTGGTCGATGATATGGGTACTGTCGACGTTGATTGATCTATAGTTGTTTGCCTGACAATCTGCGTAACCTTATCGTCTTCGTCTGCGAATGTGGGTAAAAGATCTTCCCGTCCGTGATATTTGTAACAGTTGATGACGATTTTGCGCAAAGCATGCGTCCAACTTATCTATAAAATTAAAAAAATAATTATAATAATACAAACTAGTCTAGTCTTATTACGGTTTTTTACTTTTTGTTTCTCTTCTTCTGTGCGGGCATCCATTCTTACATTTGCCCATGGCAACTCTTTCGGCCACCAAGGTGGACGAGTCGATTCCCTACCCCAACCGGGCTTACCTCTACCAGTTGAATACTTTAACATCAGCGGAATAAACGCTCGCAATTGTGCTTGTGTCATTTTCTCAACGGGAGTTGGTATACCATCGATAATTAGGGGAGGAAGTTCAAATAGTGTTGGATCTTCTGTTGGTGGAGGCGGAGCTTGTTGTGCTAATGCAGTTTCCAGTTCTTCCATTACTATATTCTTTAAGTTTCTGACAACATCTTCCAGAGGTTTGGCGCCGAATACTTTATAACTAGTATTTGGTTTACCTGGTGTTGCTACAAGCACAACCGCTTGCTTTCCTACACGTCCAGTAAATTCATAGATTATTCCACGCAATTTACGCAACAGGCGATTTTGTTGACGCTTTCTTACTGAAGGATTAGTTTCGAAGCAATGTGGTCGTTTGCGTTTCTTTGAAGATGCAATAGCTGCTGCTGCAGCTACACCCACCGGACCGGCGGCGGCTAGTTGTGAAGCTACTTCATCTTGTATACTCATGTGAACCATATCTGAATCGTCGTAGACACTAACACCGTCACTACTTATCACATCATCATCTTCATCATCAGATGCAATACTTAACTGATCATCTTCTATCATTTCAATTTTGTACGTTTGGTTGTTAATGTTTGTCATAGTTGTAGTGTGGGTGGTTGTACCCGTAGAGACGGTGGTGACATTCATCTTTGTGTATTGTTTTATTAAAATTTAACTCGGAGACTAATTTATAATTAAATAAGTGGAATTACACTTGCTCTTTGGTATTTGTTGACTCTTAGTTTGTTATCTTCGTAAATATTTTTTACTTTTATTATTGTGTGGCGTGACTTAGTTAATGATACTGGCAAAATTTCGTTAAAAAATCTGTAAAATAAGAAAAAATGTAGGTATCTATTCTATTTATATATGTATACTGGGAATTTTTTAATATTTAAATTTTTCATTTCAAAAACATTTATCAACCACCCCTGAGCAAAAAGTGACAGAAAATGCACACATTAGAACGCTGCAACGGAAAACAACGGTAGCAAGGGAAGAGTACCGAGCTAAGAGAAGAGAGGTGAAAATTATCCTGTCTTGAAAAAGAAGAGAGTAAGCAGTCTCCCAGCTAAAGGAGATCGAAGAGTCTAGTGATCGAAACAACACCTAGGGGCCGTATTTTTCATCAAATATTGCTGTTTTTTATGAATTTTATAGAAAACTATATAAAATGTCAGCCATGTTCCTAACGAGTTTTCTTGTTAGCAAATGGGGATTAGAGTATTATTATACGAATTCTTAGGCTGAACACATACCAGAGCAGTCAAAAGTTTTTTCTTGCCGTATCGAACAACAATCCATTGATTCTTATAACCCAACACACACCAGAGCAGGCGAAACAAAAAACCTGTTTTTGATTCGATGTGCATCATGACTGGTTGTCTTAAATACATGTATTTTCATACGACCAACACACACCGAACGCAACAAAACGTTTCAAACCACTGTCGTTGCCGATTATTACATACTTCCTTATGACGCAACACACACCGCATACGACAAAGCAAAATAACAAGGCGAAACAAAAAACATGCTTCGGTTTTCGATAGCTGGATCGTTGTTTTTCCGAAAAAGAAATTCATTGTTGTTGCTTTTTTGCATTGGCTTTTATTTATTTGCGAGTTTTCGTGCACAATGGACGTAGACGCACAGAAGTTAATATATTCAATCGAGGCTAGAAGCCCAATAAATACATAATTACAAAGATAAAGACTATTCAAACAAAATTATTTTTCTTTATAATGTACGCGCACTAAAAGGACTTTGGATACCCTTATAATGAAGTGACACAGTGCGGGCATTAGGGAAATGAAGGATTAGAGAAAGGGAGAAACCGATGCACGTTGGTTTTAAATGTTTGTAAATTATAATGCATAGGAAAAACAGAGCGTGGTAGAGCATTCCACATTCGTGTTGTACGGTTGAGAAAGGAGTCTTTATATTTCACAGTACGTCCGAAAACAGGCTTAAGGGTAAACTGATGTGCATTCCTCGCATGGCGATTATTGCGGTTGAATTGCTGTAGGGGTGGGATGCAACTGGCTATTTCATTTGAGCACTTGTGGTGGAAATACCGATAAAACAATGACAGGCAGGAGACATTACGACGATGACTAAGAGAGTCAAGTGATTTCGCGATGTCTCGATCGCCAATAAGTTTTACCGCACGTTTTTGGATCCTGTCAAGTAGCTCCAAATATGTTATTGGTGCACCAGACCAGATATGAGCATTGCACTCAAGTTTTGGGCGAATAAACGCCTTGTAGATTCTAGCCAGATCAGAAGGGGTGAAATATTTCTTGCATCGCTTAAGGAAGCCTAGACATTTCGCAGCGTTCTTGGCGACATCAAATATGTGGTCATTCAAACGAAGGTTGTCATTAATACACATACCGATAATGGAAAGTCGTTCGGCTTCAGCGATGCAAGTGCCATTCATGGATAATGGCAGAGAACTAGGAGTTCGCTTCTATGACAGCATTGCGTTTTGGAGGCATTAAATTCCACTCTGTTGGTTTTACCCCATTTAAGTATGTAAAGCTGAGGGTTCTGTCATCAGCAAAGGAATGGATTGGATTAGAAGTGACAGACAGGAGGTCATTGATAAAAATGAGAAAGAGAGTCGAAGACAAAACAGAGCCTTGAGGGACACCAGCATTTATTTGGTGAGTTGCATACTTGAAACCGTCCAAAACAACTTGTATTGAACGGTCCGAAAAGTAATTTCTAATCCATTGAAGAAGGGTTACATCGATCCCAAATGCACGCATTTTCGACAAGAGAGCTTGATGCCAATCTCTGTCAAATGCCATTGAAATATCAAGCGCAACGACCTTGCTTTCATCACAATGGTGAATAGATTGGTTCCACTTTTCGGTTAGATATGTCATCAAATCACCAGTGGACCTGTTGCTGCGAAAACCGTACTGACGGTCATTAAGAAGTTTTCGGGATTCGAGATATTTCATTAGCTGAAGGTTTATCAGCGTTTCCATGACCTTGGAAAGAAGGGACGTAAGTGCAATTGCTCGATAGGAGGAGGGAGAGGAAGATTCGCCTTTTTTGGGGACGGGCTGGACAAATGCTCTTTTCCAGATAGAATAGCTTACGCAGTGGTTTCGCCAGCGTGGAAAAATACCTCTTCAGAACGATAGGGGAAATACCATCTGGGCCAGCGGATTTGTGAATGGTGAGATCTTGAAGTACTCTTGCCACAGTACGGGTGCGAAAGTGGATTTGTCCCATGGAGTGTTCTACGCGCTCGAGTACTGGGGGAGATAAAGCACAATCTGGGAGCGTTGAGCTAGCTGCAAAATGAGCAGCAAGCAGATTGGCTTTATCCGAAGAGCTGACAGCTGGATTTTTTGCTTCAACTTTTGGTCGTAGGAGAATTTGACACGATTAATATGGGCATCGCAGTCATTACTGCCTCGTTTTTCGGTTTTCCTCAGTTGGGTTGGCCTTAAATGACCGAAAAGTTACCTCTTTAGCCGTGATAGCTTCTTTACAGCTCAAGTCACACCACGCGTTTTCCTTAGGTTTGATACTCTTTATCCTGTATTATATTTGTAATCATATCGGCAGCAGCGTCCACGTCGTTGTCGAGGAAGCACAACGACTAGTTAAAACTCCTAAAGAAACCGTTTAAAGCTTCCCAATTGGCTTTCTCGTATTGCCATACGGTTCTTTAAGGAGCTTGTTCTTTAACTGTGTGGCTGGAGTACGAGAAATTCGCCGATATGATACAATGGTCTGATGAACCTAGAGGCGATAATACATTTAAAGTGTATTTATCAGGATGAGAGGTAAGAAACAAGTCCAGAGTGTTGGCGTTTTGACCGCTAATGTCCGGTATCCGTGTCGGCTCATTTAAAATCTGGGTTAAATTATTAACCTCAGCAAATATCTCAACATACCTTCCTTCGGGTGTTGTCTGTCCAGAATGTCAAAGCCAACTTGAATTGTGTATATTGAAATCGCCCGCAATGACGATTTCAGTACGAGGATAATGGGTTACAATTCTGGTCATGGAATCAGACAGCGCATCAAACTCATTATAAGCTGAATGCCTGTCCTGGTTAGGGCTTCTGTAAATAAAACAGTAGTGAATTAATTGCCTACGGACATGGAATTTTAGCCAAATAAAATTAAATTTCGGATTGGAACATTGGCCATATTGAGGTAGAAGTTGGTAGGCTACATCACTACGCATATAAACGGCGATACCACGATGGGAAAAGAATAAAGGCACCAAGTTATATCCAGGGAGACTGAACTCCATTGAATCGGAATCAATGCTGACCTGTGTTTCACATAGTGCCAAAACAGCTGGTTTATTGTGAAACGCATGGGCGTACAATGAAAAAAAATTGGATCTCAACCCACGAATATTACTCACGTCCATTTTAAAATTCCCACGCATAACAAAAAACAAACACAAAAAAACTCAACTCCGACGTTGACTAAGCTGGGCAGTACCGTGTAGATCCTGACGTCAGCTTTTCAAAACAAATCACTGCAGGTGTTATGCCCGTACAATGAATTGCTTTGGTCTACCAACAAAGTCTACACAGAGCGACCCGCTATTTGCCAAATGATACCCTACCCAACAATAGCAAGTGCACGCAAAAACATACGACACTTGCTATAGCCAAGCAAGGCATCAGCAAACGAATGGGAGTGGACGAGACGGACTGCCCTTACACAATGCACTTTTTTTTTTTAATTAGACACAGCACCAGCACAGCACTCTGTTTATAATTTTTTTTTTGCTATCAGCGCGCGCGCGATTAGCGTTTTTTTACGTTTGTTTTTGTATACTAGCCGCGGACCGATTACAGAAAAAAAAAATGCGTGTGCACGCGTCGGGAGGCAAATCGGCACCGTTACTGAAAAATCGGGGGCCTTATTGAAAAATGTTTACTTATCGTAGTGTCTTAAATACCCTTTCACCAGAAGTTATGCTTTTTCGGTAGTTGGTATCTTGTTTAGCAATTGTATTTTCAATTAAACCAAGAAAGTAATCGAATGTTTTAATCTTCATTCTTGTGAAATTTTTAATTTATCATGGTAAGTCCTTAATTCTGCTATTAGGTTTTATGGGGGCAGCTGAAATCTCTTCTGGACAGATACGAGAGGGAGCGCACCTCCAACGCCCCAAAACCGCAGTCAACCCAACCGCTGTTATGACCCCCAAACAGTCGGCACCGAAGAGCAAGTGAGGCGCTATAATTGTTCTCAGTTCGGCCACTATCAAAACCAGTACCTGAAGCTGAAACCGCCGTTGTCGCAGTCCAGCAGCACCCCGAAGAGAGAAATGCACGCGACCGTGAGGCCATTGAAGGATTCGAGGAGATGGCAGAGAGGATGGGAGTTTGAGGAGATAGCTGAGAAAATGAAGTCGTTCCAGATGGTAAGTGTTGCCTTTGTCGATCGTCATAACAAGTGCACTGAGGATAAATCCTATTTTTGTCTATTTGATTCCGGCAGCCCAAGTAGCTTTGTTAAAAAGTCGCTAGTCCCGTTTATTTATGGGGAAAAGATTCCAACGCGGTTCAGAGGCATGAAAAAACAAGTTCTTAAGTACGTATGGGGTCATTGATTGCAAAATTAAAATTCAACATACACCTTTGTAGGCTTAAGTTACATTGTAACCGACAATTGTTGTACCGGTTGAACTACCAAATTTCGTTTAATAAAAAAATATTGATATACCTAAGAAAGTTGTGAGCGCACTTCTGATCATTCGATTTATTGAAGAATCCCGTTGTTGTAGAGAATAGTGTTAAGACAGACCCGATAGAATTAATTAGAATAAGTAATACTGTAGAAAATGTAAACGGAAAGTCGAATGGCCAGGTTGAAAGGGTAAACCGAGTTTTGAAGGCAATGATAGCGAAGTTGGTTGAGTCCTCCGAGTGCGCCGATTGGAAACAGCAGCTGACCAAGGTTGAGTATGTCATAAATAATACTAACCACTCATGCACGGAGTCGTCCCCAAGTAAACTGCTGTTCCGAGTAGAACAATGGGGAAGTGTCATCGACGAGCTGACTGAGCATTTGGATGAGAAATACAGTGATGACGCGCGAATAGATCTGACCAGGCTACGACATGAAGCCTCCGAAGCAATCGAAAAGTCCCAGCTGTAATAAAGAATGTGGTCACTTCGGTTGGGACTAATAAGAAATGAATACCTAAGTATCGCAGTCCATATATAATAAAGAAGAAGCTAGATAATGACCGTTATGTGATAGAAGATATTGAAGGTTTTCAAGTAACGCAGTTGACGGAGGAATCACATCTACGCAATTTAAACATCAAGGTGAGCCTAGCAACATATTTAACACCTTCAAACTGCCCCACAAGTGTGTATGCGAATCCGTCGGTTGACACGACTGCAGATCACCGGTGTCATAAAAGTAAGATCAATCAAGAACTTATATCAGGAGCATGTACTTGGTGAACAAACAAACTCGCTTAACCTAGCATTATGGCAATTCACGTTCAGAGAAACACTTCCTCGCCAGGTACTTTCAATGCTACGCATGGTTGTGATCCTGGGACGAGCAGAAATGCACGGGTCAGAGCTATTCGGTTTTCGGGGGATAGCAACATAATGCAAAGACTTAGGCGAAACTTAAGGGTCGCGGGTTGAAACGTTGAAAGTATGAGTGGTCGCAGCTAAGAGCTGGAAGAGATGATGGTAAGAAAGCGATTGGACATCTTATGTGTCCAAGAAACGAAATGGCGAAACACCGGAAATCGGGCGCGTTTCTTGGATGTTAAGACAAAAGCATACAAGATGCACGGTGAAGAACAGGGTAAGAATGGTATCGGTATCATCCTTGCGGCAGAGTTACTTAGCAATGTATTGACTAATTCAAAGTCCAGTGACCGTTTGATGTCTCTCAAACTGGTGATTCGAGGCGAGGTGTGGGATATTGTCAGTGCATATGCATCATCATCAAGAGTATCCCAAAGGATTGGCTTTTGTTGGTTGGCGGAGATTTGAATGGACATGTCGGGTAGTCTAACGAAGACTATGAAGACTGCCATGGAGGACTAAGATACGGCACCAGGAATTCTTCTGGTGAAGACATCCTAAGCATGTGCAAGTCAGTCACTTGTAGCAGTGGCGGAAATAAAACCCAGATTGACTACCATTTGGTGACAAGTTTTATGGAGCCTAGAGTTAAAGATTGCAAAGTGATCTTGGGAGAGGCAATCACCCGGCAACACCGTCTCCTCCTGACAAAAATATTCATGGAGAAGAAGAACAAAAATAAACAAACAAACTTTCCTGCGAAAATCAATTGGTACAACGTGGACAAAGATAAAGGCGAGTTATTTATTATCAACATGAAAAATATCCTCCGTAATAACACCAACGAAGTTTAGGATGAAGAATGCAGCGCACAAGATATGTGGGATTCCCTACAACGATCCTCCTTAGAGAAAGCTAAAGTACTGCTTGGAGCCTCGAGGGGTCACTCGAAGCACGGAAAGGAAACTTGGTGGTAGACAGAGGTAATTGAAGCAGCAATAAAGGAAATGAAAGTGGCTTTCAAAGCTTGGTCAAAGTGCGCCTCTAATAATATAGTTGAAAAATCTCGCCTTGAAGTGGAATACAGACGTTGCAAAAGTATCGCGAAGAAAAACCGTGCCCGAATTCGAGCTAAGTGTATGGAATTGGAGAAGGAGAAGGAGGAGGAGTTGGAGGAGGTATCTTCTTCGCCTGCTGATAGGAACCAGCTACCCCACGAGCTTCGACAAAACACGAACAAGGGAACAACAATTTTCAAGAGAGTCGCTCAGAGAAGAAGAAATGCTCAGGAAATTCGTTCGCCGAAGTTCAATAACAATGCTAAAGGCCAACTACTTGTGGGTGACGAAAAAATTTTGAACAGGTGGAGAGAATATTGCAAGCAACTTTTAAACGAACAGTTTCCCCGGCTATATTTTGCAGGAGCCGCCCCCAACTATGGAGAAGTAACCAACATAGCACTCGAAGAAGCTGGCAAAGCGGTCAAGAACTCCAAGAAGAGAAAAGCGGTTGGGCCGGATGAGATACCCAGTGAGTTCTAGAAAACGATGAGAGAAATCAGGCTCAGATGGCTCATGATTCTGATCTCCAATGCCCAATCAGTGGAGGGAAAGTTATCTTCTTCCTTTGCACAAAGGAAGATCGTTGAGTGGGTATTAGATGGTAGCCCAAGATAAATAATACGACCAGTGCGTGTTTGTCGCGGGTAAATCAACCACAGATGCAATCCAAAGTATAAGGATCATAATGGAAAAGCATCGTGATTCGTTAAAGGATCTGCATATGATTCTGGTTGATTTTAAAAAAGCATTTGATAGACAACCAAGAGATCTGATATGGGTAGCGCTAAGACAACGAGGAGTTCCTGAAACCTACGTACAGATGATCATGGACATGTACGAGGGAGCGAAGACAAAAGTCAGATGTCGCGCAGGAGTCACCGATGAATTTCCAATAAAAGTCGGTGTTCACCAGGAAAGTATCTTAAGGTCTTTGCTCTTTTTTACAGTCCTAGATTATCTGTTTGAAGGAAAAGTGACGGACCCTAAATTGCATCAGTTATTCTTTGCTGACGATGGAGCCATCATAAGTGATGATCAGACTTCCCTGCAACGAGCACTTGATGGTTGGGTACATATTATAGAAGGGAATGGGTATCGTATTAGCCAAAAAAAGACAGAGTATCTGTACTGCCCATTCTCTGACCCAAGCCAACCCATTCCAGACATTTATTTGAATGGGGTGGTGGTTAAGGGTGAAAAGTTCAAATATCTGGGATCAATGATTAACAACGAAGCAACCGTTGGTGACCACATCAATCATCGTGTAAGCGTAGGGTGGATGAAGTGGAAGGAAAACCCTGCCATCTTCTGTTACCGAAAGCTGACAGCAGCTGAGATGAAGATGCTTCGCATGATAGCAGGAGTAACACAGATTGATCGAATTAGAAGTTCCAAAATCCGAGGAAGCCTTCACGTCAAAGAACCCATCTCGAACAAATTGAAGCACGACCGACTCCGTTGGTATTGTCATGTTCAAAGGAGGGAACCTACGAACCCCCTTAAAAAGGCAATGGCAATCAACGTTCCCTTACAATCGCGTAAGAGAGGCAGGCCTAAAAACGCCTGGATCACACAAATGCAGAAACATCAGCATTTGATTGCCCTCAATGATGCAGTGATGCAAAATCGGGAGGCCTGCAAATATTTTTCATAGGTCGAACCGGAGAACCCAACATTCGGACCAGTAGGAATGCAGTGAAGTGGAAGGGTTAGGATCCCTATAATCCTGATCATAATCTCGTCGTTAAATGCAGAGAAGATTTCATTTTTATATTGGGATTTTATTTCATAATGAAATAAAGACCCAATTTTGGGGCCTTATTTCTTAGAGCCCTTTTGTGTATTCCAAAGCTTTTTGAGCAAATTGTCTGCGAAAAAACAATATTTTAATGTCATCATACGCTTTGCCATTTCGTTAGTTTTAAGGTCCTTGGAGTTTATTTTGACCCCAAACTCACCTTTATAGGACCTATCAATTGTTTTTCATTGGCTGCGTAAAAAGGTGGTCCAAGGAATTTGATGACCCTACGTTACTCATGCATTGCACAATTGCTTCGTCCGTCCGCTTCTTGAGTATGCTTGATAAGTTTGGGCTCCGTACTACAACATTCACTTAAATTGAAGCCATTCAACTTAACTTTATTCGATTTGCCCTAAAAGGTCTTCCATGGGAATATCCTTATAATGTTCCCCCTAAAGTCAACGTATCAAACTTCTGCAAATGATACCCCTTTCAAGACGTCAGCAGCTTATATCTGGTAATATTGATTCATCTGAGTGCATCATGTAGGCAAAATTGTCAGAAAGTGTCCCGGTTGAAAAAAGGAGTGGATAAAAACTGAAAGAAAAACACTATTATTTATTAACGCTCGACTTGTATTTCAAATTCAAGTAGGACAAACGAACGTAACGTTTTTTCATGACAAAATAAAAATATAAGAAAATTAAATTGTACGTACTTAACAAAAATCAGGTCATTTAAGTTAAAACTAAGTAACAAAAATATCAACGCACCCGCTACTATGTGACAATGTTAAGATTCTAATGTAGAAATTGTAGAAATGTTGAAAAGCAAATACTCTTCCAAATGGTTTTTGAAATTGCCCACCTCGAACCAAAAATTTTCAATGTCTTGAATTTTAAAATCACTTTTAAAATTACCATTTAACGCTTGCGCTCTCATTTCTAGTAATTAGTATTCTTCGATAACATTTTCGGGATAAAGAAAAATAGTTAAAAACTTTTAGCATTTTAATTACATTTCAGTCTTTATAATCAAGCACTGAAATCTTACTATTGTTGACATTAATGTGCGAAATTATTTGTTCACAGATTCAGTTTTGCAGTTTTTAATTCCAGTTCTATTTTCATTATGTTTACTTTTGAAGTAGGTAGATGTTTTCATAAAGATTAAATAATGTAATTCAATTAAGAGTTAAATCCATACAATTTTTTTTATTATTCGACGTATGCATTACAAACTCAATTTAAAATTGTATAGTCGGATCTCAGAAAAAAACCTCCTATATTTTTAAAAGGAGTTCAATTTTGTTGATTTTCAAAAATATGAGTCACGGAGTCACGGCGGTCAAAAAGCGTCAAAATGATTCTAAAGAGTCCACGAAGGTAATACTGAGATAGAGCATTCCCCATTCGTATTGTGCGGCAGCGGAACGAATCATTATATTTCACAGTACGTCCGAATACAGGATTTGAGGTGAACTTATCAGCATTCCTGGTATTTCGGGTATTACGGTTGAAATTTTGAAGGGGAGAAATGCAGCTGGCTATTTCGTTCGAGCACTTACGATGGAAGGATCGATAAATTACGACGATGACTAAGAGGGTCACTGGTTTCGAAATACCTCGATCGCCGATAAGATTTATTCTGACAAGTAGATCGAAATATATATCTGGAGCAGATATGAGCTTGTACTGAAGTTTTGGGCGAATAAGCGCTTTATAAATTTTAGCCAGATCAGGAGGGGTTTATTTTTCAAAGCTAATGTTGCATCTTCACCTGACCTCTCAGCTTAGGTAGCGTCGGAGTTTCAGTTTTTTATGTTTGTTTATTGTAATTTGTAAGCAATTTAGAGTTAATGTGAGCAACATTCGTGGGCTCAGATAGTTTGTTTTCCTTGTACGCCCATGTTTCTTACAGTAAACCAATTGTTTTGGAATTGATTCCGATCTAAGGGAGTTTAGACAGCCTGCATATGACTAAGTGCATTAATATTTTCCATATCGCGGTCTCGCCTTTTATAAATATGCGTAGTGATGTAGCCTACCAACTTCTATCACATTACGGTCACTGTTTTAATTCGGAATTTAATTTAATATGGCTAAAATTTCAAAGAATTGTTACCCTTTTGCTCGTACTTAAATCGTCATTGTGGGCGATTTCAATATACGCAATTCGGATGGCTTCGACATTCTATACAGACAACACCCGAGAACTTTTGAGATCTTTGCTGCGGTAAACAATTTGACGCAAACAAAAATTTAAACGGTTTTCTTAGGAATTTGAACTGGTCGCTGTGCTTCCTCGGCAACGACGTGGAAGCTGCTGCCGATATAATTCACCTCGCTATGAAACGCTGTATTCCGAAAGAGTATCAATCCAAAGGTAAACGCTTGGTGTGACTCGAGCTGCAAAAAGGCTATAAGGGTAAAAGAGATGAGCTTTCGGTCTCACAAGGCCAATCCAACTGAAAAAAACTGAGAGAGGTATTCCTCCACGCTGGCAAAACCACTGCGTAAGCTTTTCTATCTATCCTATTCCTCGGGGATCTTGCAGGTGCAAGTGCACTTACGTCTCTTTCCAAGGTCGTGGAAACGCTGACAGCTTATGAAATATCTTAAATCCCGAAAACATCTTAATGACCGGCAGTACGGTTTTTTTGAAGTCAACTGGTAATTTGATGTCTCATTTAACCGAAAAGTGAAACCAATCTATTTACCACGGTGGTGAAAGCAGGGTCGTTGCGCTGCACATTTCGAAGGCATTTGAAAGAGTTAGGCATTAAGCTCTTTTGTCGGAAATGCGCAATGGAATCGACGATAGCCTTCGTCAATGGATAAGAAATTCCATTTCAACACGTTCAATTCAAGATGTGTTGGATGGTTTCAAGGCTGCAACCTATCAAATAAATGCTGGTGTTCCCCAAGGCTCCGTTTTGTCTCTGATTCTACCCCCCGACGAAAACTGGTACCCTGGTGGAATTCCGAACTGCAGTGTCTTCGTAAAGAAACTAGAAAAATCGGTCTCTAAAAACCGACTTAGCAGAAGACTGGAATCTTTAACGATCGAAGCAAAAAGTTTTTAAGAGACTTATTTGCAAGTCGAAAAATAACTCATATAAAAAGTTTTGTGAAGAGATCGAATCTCTAAGTGCAACTAGTAGGCTTGTTAATGTCGTCCAAAGAAACAGACCAAGCAATCTGGATGCAATCCTTAAACCTGATGGTACGTACACTGAGACAAAGGCGGAGACTTTCAGTCTCTTGAGTCTCACTTCCCGGGAAATCAGGTTACAACGCGGCACAGCTGGTATATTGCATCGGGAGTGGTAACTGATGATGCTATCAAATATGCTATTGCATCTTTTGAAAGTTTCAAGTCACCTGTTCCGGATGGAATCTATCCAGCTATGCTGAAACAAGGTTTAAGTCAGGTTTTTCAGAGCGAGCTTGGCCTTTGCCTATATATCTTCCCCTGGCCTATGGTTAAAGTGGTTTTCATACCAAAAATTGGTAAGTCTGACAACACTGTAGCCAAAAGCTTTAGACCCATAAGTCTGTCTTCCTTCTTCCTGAAAAGTTTGGAGAGACTGGTTGAGCTGCATGTGCGCAAAGTTGCTCTTCGATCACATCCTCTCTGAGGTGCAACATGCCTATCAGCGCGTAAAATCCTGCGACACTGCAAAACCTTGTTGTTTGATTGAAAGTCCTCTTGACCGGAAGGAGTACGCCTTGGACATTTTCGTAGATATAAAGGGTGCTTTTGAAATTGTCACCTTTGACACCATGTGTGACTCTGTTAGACAGCATGGTGTAGATGAAACTTTGATGTTGTGGATTAAAACAATGCTAATGTACAGGACTCTGGTAGCCGATGCAGATTGGGCAAGTGCGTCATCAACAGGGGTAAATAGGGGCTGCCCTCTAGGTGGTGTTCGGCTTATGGTGTATGTTGCTAGACTCAATCTTTCGAGGAAACGTGTCAATGCTTCTTTTGACATCTTTGACCCCAACCTGTGTTGGGTCTGCCTAAATCATTTGTCATGTTTTCCATTGATGGTTGGGTTTCTCGTGAACACAAGATTCGATGGCGCGATCGCCCGGACATTTGCAAGAAGTGTGCATTTTTTCTTTTATCTCTTAGGAAAATCACCTGTCCTGCTTGCGGAACACAGCAGAACACTTTCTCTGGAGTTGTTCGGCCTATGCTCGTATAATGTGGCAGATTTTCGGGGCTGACGTGGTGAGTGCCGAACTTCTTAGCTCTTCATCACTTATGCTCCCTCTCATCTAAGTACATTAATGTAAGGTCTGAATGGTAGTAGAATGGACCTGTAGCTGTGTCCGAGCGCTCCATCGGATAGTAGCAACCTCCGACAAAAAAAAACGTGTGTTAATGAGAACCTTCGTTGGACTGATCACATATTTGAAGTCGCCAAGAACGCTGCGAAACGTTTAAGCTTCCTCAAGCAAATCAAGCGCAACGACCTTACTTTCACCAACACGGTGAATAAATTGGTTTCACTTTTCGGTTAGATATGTCATCAAATCACCAGTGGACCTGTTGCCGCGGAAGCCGTAAGCCATAGAAGTTGGAATGGAGTGAAAAAATGGCGGAATATTCTGTGGAGTGACGAAACAAAAATAAATTTGTTTTACTCGGATTGTGGGCGTAACGTATGGTGACCAAAAGGAAAAGAATACCATCCTCGCTATACACTAAAGACTGTTAAACATGGTGGAGGAAACATAATGGTATGGGGCTGTTTTTCCTGGTATGGTTTTGGTCCTTTATTTCGTGTCCATAACATCATGACAAAATATGAATATATGGACATATTGGAAAATGTCATGCTTCCATTTTCCGAGGAAAACATTCCCCTCCGATGGCATTTCCAACAGGATAATGATCCAAAACATACGGTTGGTACTGTGAAAGATTGGTTTCGGGATCAAAACATCTCCGTACTTTCACGGTCAAGCCAATTTCCAGATCTCAATCCCATTGATGGGATGAACTGAAAAGAAAAATGAGGTGTCAGTTCTTCACAAATGGGAATCAACAGTGGGAAGCCGTGCAAAAGTAATGGTATTCCATTGGTAGGATCAATGCCACGTCGACTCCAAAAACTTTTGGAAAATTACCTGAGGATACTGAGGTTATTAGAGTAAGTTAAAAAAAATTTAAGAAAATCTAAAAATAATGATATTTTAGGAACACACCTATTTTTTTGTCCAAGCTGAAAACAGAACTCCAAAAGTTTTTGTTATTTTTTTTAAATTATTCGAACAGTCAACTATTTTGCATACTTTTTGAAAAAAATTTAATTTTATTAATAAAATTCTAAGAACAAAAAACCAATTGAAAAAATATGAAAAAATTTAGGTTTTTAAAAAAAATTATCTCACACCTATTATTTTGACCAGCTGTGTAACATAGGCAAACGCTTCGGAAAATTCTGCTACGAATATTCCACCGCACGCTGCGCTGAACATTAAAGTGTTCTTTTACAGTTGAATTGTCTTAGCACGCTGATAAGTGAGAACACAACATCCTTTGTGAATTCTCAATTTACAAAGAAACTGAACATTATCAAATCAGGCCCATACGCCTTTAAGAAAATAAACCAAATTTTTGGAAAAAAAAGTCCGTAGTAACTGAACCCCTTCTATCAAACGGTTCATTGGTTTCCTCAGATGCCGAAAAATCGAATGCATTTGCAAAGCATTTTGAAAAAAATGTTGAACCTAGTCCCTCATACCACCTTCCGGAGTTTTTGAACAACGTTCGAAGTGAAGTAACTGGACTAACGGCTGAAATTCCCAGCCAATTACCCAGTTTTCAGAAACAAACTCATCAGTCTACACTGTAGTTGATGAGTCTTTCACCAGCCCTACTAACCTATCGGCAGCAATTTATACGGTAACGCGAAAAAGTCTTCGAGTCCGGACAAAATTTCCAACTTTTTCATGAAAAGACTTCCCCCATCAGCAATCATTTTTTCACAATTATTCTCAATATTAACAACTGTTATTTTCCAACTAAATGGAAAATTGCGGAAGTTTTCACAATCCCAAAAAAATTGTCTGCGAATTGCATTTCAAATTTTAGACCCATCTTTCTGCTCTCAAACATAAGCAAACTTCTAGAAATGTTGATTTTAAACAAAATCAACTCGGTCTGCACCGAACTAGAAAAAGCGCAAAAAAACCAATTGGATTCAAATCCAATCACTCGACATTTCACCCACTGCTGAAGCTTCACGCCGATGTTAGTGTTGGGTTAAATAAGATAAAATGTCTACTTGACATTGAAAAGGCATTTGATTCCGTTTGGATTGAAGGCTTAGTCTTCAAACTCAAATCCCTTAATTTCCCAACAAATACCATTAGAATCATTCACAGCTTTCTTACCAACCGTAAGTTCTACGTGCGGATAGGACACTCCAAATCCTGTATCAGGGATATCAAAGCATTGGTAGCCTAGGGTTAACGCCTCGGTCCAACCTTGTTTAATCTATATACTTGTGATCAACCACAAGAGAGACTGCTTTACGCAGATGACCCTATCACCTACTCTTTTTCCCCTTGCCCTAACATTGCATTACGTAGAGTCAAGTCGCACATCCTCAAACTTTGGGAATACTAACAAAAATGGGGAATCAAAATAAACTTCACTAAAACGGAGCTTATATCATTTCGAAATCCCTACGGCACTGCTCGCAACATCACTATAGCGAAATGTAAACATCTTACTCTTACCCTGCCTGGCAACTCCATAATATTGCCAAAACAACAGGTCAAATATTAAGGGGTGAACTTTTCAGAACGTTTCAAGTATGCGAATAAGAGTGGACTTTAAACAAGGACCAAACTTCTTCTCTACAAGCATTTGATACGTCCAATCATAACCTACTGCTTTCCTATCTGGTACACTATCAGTCACACTTATATGAAAAAGTTACAAATCTTCGAGCGAAAAGTGCTTCGTCACTGTACTTCCGAAACCCTCACAATCACCACTATTATACAACAGAAGTCCTATATGAAGCCGCTAATCTTGCGGGTAAATAAACCACAGATGCAATCCAAAGTATAAGGATCACCTCTTTTAACCTGAAAGCCTCTTTGCAGTTCAAGTCACACCATGCGTACACTTTGGTTTGATACTTTTAATCATATTAGGAATAAAATGTTTCATACCCAAATGAATTATGTTTGTTATAATATCGGCGAGGTGTGGATGCTGCTCCACATCGCCATCGAGGAAGTTAAAGCTCCTAAAGAAACCGTTTAATTCTTCCCATTTGGCTTGCTCGTATTGCCATACGGTTATTTTAGGAGCTTGTTCTTTAACTTTGTGGTTGGGGTACCAGAAATTCGCTGATATGACACAGTGGTCTGACGAACCTAGAGGCTAAAATACATTTATGGTGTACTTATCTGGGTGAGAGGTGAGAAACAAGTCCAGTGTGTTGGCGGTTCGACTTCTAATATCCGGAATTCGTGTCGGCTCATTTACAAGCTGGGTTAGGTTGTTTACCTCAGCAAAGATCTCAGCATCCCTGCCTTCGGGTGTTGTCTGTCCAGAATGACGAAATCGCCCGCAACAACGATTTCAGTGTGAAGATAAAGGGTTACAGTTCGTGTAATGGAATCGGACAACTCATCAAACTCGTTAAAAGTAAGATTACGGTCCAAATTTTTGGCTTCTATAAGTGAAACAGTAGTGGATTAATTGCCTACGGACGTAGCATTTAAGCCAAATGAAAGGCTACATCACTAAGAATATAAACGACGAGACCACGGTGAGGAAAAAATAGTGGCACTATGTTGTAACTAGGTAGACTCTTGGTATCGAAAGCATATCGATATAAAAATACACAATGACTGTTGGATATCAATCCTTAATAAAAAGCCCAATTCCAAACTTATAAGATAGCGCCTAAAGTTAGAGGAGTTCGATTACCAGATAGTGTACAAAAAAGGAAAATTAAATATGTACCAATGCCGACGCTCGTAGTCGTGCTCAGCGATGACGTCTCAACCCAAAAAAGTGTGGTACCACCATACACTCTGCGGACGGTGGAATTGAAATATCAGAACAACCGCTCAACGAATTTAACATTCAAACAATTTTACTGAAATCATCCGAACCACCGGAAGTGTCCTTAGAAATACCCTTTCGAAATTAACAATGCCAAACCATACGCGATTCAGAAGTCACCGAGGCAAAAGTATTAGAAATATTTAAAAAACATTTGCCTCTATTCGTATCTATCTGAATACGACAGAAGTCCTCAAAAATTTAAATTTCATGTACCAGAAACTCGACTCAAACCAATAGACATAATCCATATTGATGTTTACTGTACTAATCATCAATAAATCCTAACTTTGATTGATAAAACATAAAACGTCCAAAAAGATTCCATATGACCAATGTTCCGAGTATACGCATAATATCTTCTAAGACTTTTGTAAACAATATCAGATTGAATTGCACTTTCTCCCCTCAGGTCAGAAAAAATAATAAGATAACTCTAATAACCGAGAGAAAAAAAAAACATAAAGCTAGACTAAAAAATGAAATGAAATATACACAAACTAGCAATACTAAATATATAAATAAATTAATATATTTTAGAGTCCCACCCTTTACAATATATACCTTTTAAGCAGCCATTGAACAACTATAGGTGAAACAATTGTGCTAACAAAATTGAATGTAATATCAAAATTTATACTGAATCAGTCTGAATTAAATGAAATTTATAATTATAAAGCGTGATTTTTTAAGAGGTTTAGAACTTTTTTAAAAAAAAAACACAAAAAATTCGAAAAAATGAATGAAATATTTATTTGAATCGATAGTTTGAACCTTGCAATTTAATGTTTAAAGATAATTTCATGCAAATGTTGACCGCGGCTGCGTCTCAGGTAGCCCATCCGCTGAGTCCAATTTTGGCATACTCTTTCACACATATCGGCCGGTATCTCACGAATGAATGCATGGATGTTGGCTTCCAGTGCGTCAATCGAAGCGGGCTTGTCCCTATACACATTAGCCTTGGCATACCCCCACAAAAAATAATCTAATGGTGTCAAATCGCACGATCTAGGCGGCCAATTGACCGGCCCGAAACGTGAAATTAACTGTTCACCAAACTCGCCTCGCAATTGCGCCATTGTTTCGCGTGCTGTGTGGCATGTGGCACCGTCTTGTTGAAACCACATATCATGCAAGTCAAGAACTTCCATTTCGGGCAAAAAAAAGTTTGTTATCATCGCTCGGTAGCGTTCACCATTGACAGTAACGCTGCGATTCGCATCATCTTTGAAAAAATATGGCCCAATAATGCCGCCGGCCCATAAACCGCACCAAACAGTGGCTTTTTCGGGATGCATTGGTAGCTGTTGCAATGCTTCTGGCTGATCTTCACTCCAAATGCGGCAATTTTGCTTATTTACGTACCCATTCAACCAAAAATGAGCCTCATCGCTGAACATAATTTTTCGATAAAACAGCGGATTTTCACATTTTTCACAGAGCACGAATTTTGATAGTAAAATTCAATAATTTGCAAGCGTTGTTCATTTGTAAGACGATCCATGGTTAAATTGCAAACCAAACTGAAGCTGTTTGACAGTGACACAAGGTACTAAACACACGTCAGCTGTCAAAACCAGTGTTGCCAAAACCAAACCAGCTAAAAAATCACCCTTTATAAGTAACCAAGGCATACAGATAATTTCGAACGAAAGTATGGACTTTTGGAGCTTCAAGCCTATTATAGCAATACCAATAAAATAACGATATAAGAATTCAGAAGCAGCAAGGAAATCCATCTGGTTGGGCCGGCTATTGATAAATGAAGAAACCAAATGCGACCTTAACGACATAGGGAAAATCGAATCAATTTTCCAGCCAGAAGAAAACTATATTATATTTATTTATATTCCAAATGCCACTTGCAGTAAAACAACTCACAAAGTCTCAGGCACAGCTATACTCTACTACAAAAATTCTTTCGTAGAAGTCAACGACATTACTTACAAGTATAACCTGAATGTATTCTGGGATGAAGTACGAATGGCACCTCCAGCATATGCAAACATCCAGGAAAAATCCATCACCAACACACTTAATCTACAAAAACCTTCATCAGCTGAACCATCAAGCAGTCAGAACACTACGCAGTGACACATACGAAACAATAAACATAACCTACGTCACAATAACCATTTCGGGATGCTTTTCGCAGCTGCTTTGGTATTCCTACAGATAAAACGAAACTCATCATACATCATCGAAGTGAGAGAGGATATAGCTCCGGCCACACGAATTCCTTGTGGCCGTCGCTCTATCTTAAGGGGGGAGGAGTTACGAGCGTACATCATGCTGAGCCAGCACTCTCAAAGCCACCACGAATGACCGGATGCAATACTTAGCGGTCATCACCCTTCTGCGTTTATTATTTCTTTTACCTT
This sequence comes from Ferdinandea cuprea, assembly GCA_963576555.1. Classification (NCBI taxonomy): domain Eukaryota; kingdom Metazoa; phylum Arthropoda; class Insecta; order Diptera; family Syrphidae; genus Ferdinandea; species Ferdinandea cuprea. Next base: position 88,114,588 of record OY754958.1, on the reverse strand, counting down.
TATTATTCAAAATTCCTAGAATTACTGTATTCTATATTTTATTCCAATTTAATTTTCCAAGAATGTAAATTTAACATAATTTAATTCAAATTGTCAATTAAGCAATTAATCATTATAAGAATTTTTATTTTGTAATTCATTGTTAACTTGAAGATTTTATTATTACCAATACATCAGAATAAATTTGTCAGTCAAGGTAATACGTTTTTTTTACCTTCTGCGAGGCCCGCGAGTACAAAATGAGACGTGAGCTGTTTGCGTACGCACGCGAGCGTGCCTTTCCGTGCGGTGCCTACGGAGCCTGTCCGGATTACGACTTTAACACACAAAAAAAAAACATCTTTGGAGCTTTAGTCGTTAAGGACAGCCACGATACAACATACAACGCCTTCCGGCTAAAGACTTTGCAGCTCACTCGCAAAAATTCCGAAGGCAAATATTGACTCCGACGTGCCTTAATTCAGAGATCGACTGTCTAATGAAAAGAAGCTGCGAACTGCCCAGAAAAATAAAATTAACGTTGGACGCCTCAGCACGAATGGAGAAGCCAGAGTCCGCAAAGAGCGCCTGAGCAAGAAACTCTCCGCTGTGAACACCATGTGGAACCAGAATCGCAGCATCATCAAATATGTAGCCGAGACCACCGTAGGTTACCAACCACCGGAGAAAAAGAGTCCGTAGTATGATGAGCGCGTCCACCGTGATAGAACGTATACATTTGCAAGTGCTGCAGAGTAGCAAGAGAAAGGAGGAAAAGAAAACCCTGCGTAGAAAGAAGAGCCCCCCGCAGTCTCCTACCTCAAAAAAATCAAAGATTCCCGCGAACGAAACAATATTCGGATGTTTTACAAGAAAGTTAAGCAACTGGCTGCAATCCCGGAATGCAGGCTCTGCGAGATAGTGATGGAAGCATTGTCATCAAAGCGCAGGGAATTGTAGATGTGTTTAAGCAGTATTAAAGCAGCTGCTAATGAGCATCATGTCGATTGGAAGAACCCGCGTACAGTCAATGTAGAAGAAATTTCCAACTCCCAGTTTAGAAGGGGTCGTTATGGTATCTTGTAAGAACTTCTTAATGTCGCATATAATATATATAAAAAAAACCTTCCACAAAAACAAAATTCCACAGTTAAACTAAACACTTACCATTTAACAACCACTAACCATGCAATAAATGATCTATCTACACAGGAAAAACAATAATGTATTAAAATTTAATCCAAATTCTAGGGAATCGGAGGCTTCAACATCCGTGCAACGGAGTTACAGAAAAACACAACAACGCAACCCACACACTCCTCTTTCAAATGGTAAAAATTCTCCAATCAAACCTGAACGCTTATTTCAATAATAACTATGAACTTCAACTGTTAATTAACGAACTAAAACCTTCTATTATTGCACTTCAGAAACATACATCCCTATAAATTAAATTTTTCATCCTTCAAAACAGTTTTCAGCTTCTCTCCACAACCACAGCACCACCCGAAGCAAGGAATTGAACTTCTTGTCCACAAATCTATTCCGCATAAATTCATAAAAATAACATCAAGCATTTCAGCAGTAGCTATTGAAATTGAGCTTAATGGCAAATTGACAATTATCTCCATATACATTCATCCAAAACAACCGTTTACAAGTATAGACTTGGAAAACATTGAACATGTTTAATACAGCGGTATTGTTAACAGGTGACTTTAACGCTTGGAACCCTATTTGGGATTCTCATAGTCTTAATAGCCGTGGCAATACCGTTGAACCATTTGTCATCAACTCCAACCTTGTCATTTTAAATAATGGCTCTCCTACTTATTTTTCCACCCATAGTTTTAGCCATTTTGATCTCACATTGACTTCTCCTTCACATATCCCAAAAACAACATTGAAAGCTCTAACTCACCTTCACGGATGCGACAATTTTCCTACCATCACCGAAATAAGATTTAACAATCAAATAAACAATGACTACAAAATATATAAATTTCAATTAGACAAAGCTTAATGGTCATTATTCCAATCCAAAATTACAGAATTTCTTTTAAACAAGGACATACATATCTCACAATATCAATAAAGAAGCGCTCTTATACTAAAATAGAACGTTTCGCAGCCAACTTAGCCAGAATAAAGAGCTGAGCAATATTCGTCAAAGCAAACAAACAGCTTGGAAAACATTTTAAAAATCCCCAAATAAAACCAACATGATAACTGTTGTGTCTACGTTATTTGCTACGAATAGTTTGTGGACGCCCCCCATACATCCAGTACTCTAACGACTCATGCCAGATGATTAATGCTTATACTCATTTAACCACTTATATTTTTTCTTTCTTACCTAACATATTGATCTCTTTTATACTTTCTTCGAATTAATCATTTTTGAAATAACAGCCACTTCAGATCTGAACGTCGCTAACGCAACTGCAAATTAATTTGTAATCCAAATATTATTTAATAAAGAATAAGTTTTATTCTGTTTCTTTGAAACAATTATCTTTTATTCTGTGGACAAAGTTCCTACATTTGGTGACCCCTTGACAAAAAAATTAGCACGGTCGAAGAAAAAACGGCAGAAATAAATGACGCCGAGGAGAAGCACTAGCTTCCCACGGTTCCCAAGGCGTCTGCACCACCGGGGCGAAAATTACTAATTACTAATTACGCAGTTAGAGATGAAACCGATGAAACAAATGCAACGCATGCAATATTGGCCGCAGTTGGCAGCATGGAACGACTAAATATACCGTTTTGAACCAAAGAAGCAGAACTATGGTTTACTTCACTGGAAGCACAATTCCAAATCAATCGGGTAACTTCAGATGTAACCAAATTTAACGCTGTAATTTCCAGGCTCGACGAAACAATTCTCACATTAGTAAAAGAAGCAGTCCTTAACGCACCAGCAAAAGAAAGGTACGAGTATTTAAAAAAAGCACTTCTCCACCGCTTTAGCGTCAGCCAAGAACAAATATTCCGGAAGCTGGTATCAGGACTAGCTTTCGGGGACGGCAAAACATCCTTTTTGCTGGCCAAGATGAAGTCGCTCAATAATGGCGCTTTGGATGCAAGTGTGTACGCTATGGTTGGATCAACTTCCACGTGGACTACGATTGAGTTTGGCATCTGAAAAAAAACTTAAACAATGAAGAACTAGCACAGTTCGCAGACGATGTATGGAAAATTTCCTCGTTGTCAAACAACTAACTGATGACATTGCAAACCCAAACACCATCACAAAATACACCACTGCAGAAGAAAGTCAACAGTTTATCCCTTTAAGTTGAGCAGATGCTAAGGGAACTGAAAAGATTCCGTCAACGTTCCCGCTCCCCCTCCCGTCCACGCAAAAACGACAAAATGCCAAAAGGGAAGGCATTATATTTCTACCATCAGAAGTTCTGGGAGCAGGCAAGGAAATGCACGGCTCCTTGCCAGTTCCAACAGGAAAAGGAAAACTAGATTGTCCACCAGTGCATTTGGTGATCGCTGGTGGCTCAATATCTCGTCGACTTTTATTCGATAAAATTACTGGCGAACGTTTTCTGGTGGACACAGGAGCCGACCTTTCCATTGTACCTGCCAACCGAAACGATAACAAGAAACCATCCCCATTCAAATTGTATGCTGCAAACGGTAGTCACATCGACACATATGGTGAAAAAGCCTTTACACTTGATATTGGTTTACGAAGGCCTGTGCGCTGGGTTTTTAAAGTGGCTGATGTTCCGTATGGTGTAATCGGGGCAGATTTATTGCACAACTACCGCCTAATTGTTGACATAAAAAAAAGGACGCATCGAGGATGGCGAAACAAACATCAAAGTCAAAGCTACATTGTCTCCTTCCTTCATCTTTCCTCGGAATTTAGCAACTCAGCAAAGACGAGGAGTATGCAGATCTTTTTAAAGATTTCCCCAACATACTAGCGAACAACGCACAACAGCCAACAACATCACACGACGTTCGTCACTTTATCGAGACCACGAAAAAGTACGTAGATTATTACCAGAACTTTTTAAAAAGGCAAAAGATGAATTCCAGTTTATGATGGACCAAGGATTCTGTCGTTCTTCGTGCAGTCCATGGGCGAGTCTTCTTCACATGGTGCCCAAAAAATACGGTGACGAGACCATGCGGCTATTACCGGCGGTTGAATGCTCAAACCGTACCTGACCGGTATCCGATCGCCAACATCTATGACTACGAAAATAATCTCCACGGTAAAAATATATTCTCAAAAATAGATTTGGCACGCGCATATTACCAGATTCCCGTGAACCCAGACGACATACCGAAGACATCCGTAATAACACCCTATGGTTTATTCGAATTCTTGGTCATGCCATTCGGTCTACGAAACTCAGCTCAGACCTTCCACCGATTCATTCAAAAAGTCGTGTAGGGCTTAGACTTCGTTTACGCATATCTGGATGATTTGTTGGTGTCATCAACAAATAAAGAACATAAAGAACATCTTACAGCCGTCTATAAACGCATTCACAAGTTTGGATTAACAAATAACATAAAAAAATTTACTTTCGGAGCAGACTGTGTCGAATATCTCGGTTATAAAATTTCGACTGAAGGCTCACAACCGCTCAGTGACAAAGTGGAAGCGCTGAAGTCTTACAAGGAGCCGCAATCTCTTGCCCAACTTCGACAGTTCTTGGGAATGATAAATTTTTATCGACGACATGTCAAAGACGCTTCTGATACCCAGGTACCATTGCACGAACTTCTTAAGGACTTTCGGAAGAAGGACCCAAGACCTGTACCATGGACGGATATCACGCGAGCAGCTTTTGAAAAATGTAAACAGGACTTAGCAAATGCAGCACTATTAGTTCATCCAGCACACCACGCGCAGCTTCGCTTGAGGACGGATGCTTTCGACAAAGCTGTGGTAGCAGTCTTAGAGCAGCTGGATAACGCCGAATGGAAACCACTAGGGTTTTTCTCCAAGAAATTGTCGCCAGCTAAGAGAAAATACAGTGTATACGACAGAGAACTAACTGCCATAATTAAAGCCATACAATTTTTTCGACCGTCGATAGAAGGACGTATGCTTTTAAACAAAAGTCTGATAAAGCAACACCCAGACAAGGCCGCTATCTTAATTACATCAGCCAATATTCAACAAACATCGAAGCACTAAAAGGAATACACAACGTTGTCGCAGATGCATTTTCTAGGATTGATGCCTTGCAGCCAACCGACATCACGACTTTAGTGGATTTACCAGCTCTAGCAAAAGCACAATCGACCGATGAAGAACTCCAAAAGTTACTGATGGACAACACAACTTTTTTGAAGATCCAAAAACTCAATTTTGGAACATACAGCCAAGAAATATACTGTGACGTATCTCAAAATGACATCCGGCCTTTTGCACCTCAAATATTTCGAAAGAAAATTTTCGACGCTTTTTATGGCCTGTCACATCCCGGGGCAAGGCCACATGCAAATTAATTTGTCAAAGATACGTCTGGCCCCACATGCATAACGATATCACCAACTGGACTCGGAATTGTATACCATATCAGCGTTTCAAGGTGATAAGACACGTTCATACAAAACCCACAGCATTTTTAGAACCTGATCAGCGCTTCGACCACATAGATATTGATATCGTAGGACCGCTACGATGGCCTTAGGCTGTTTCGCTGAAAAACATAAGCGCTGATACTGTCTGTAAGAATTTCTTCACCGGCTGGATTTCACGATATGGATGCCCAAAAACTATCACTACCGACCAAGGGTCTCAGTTCGAGTCAACTTTATTTAAAGCGATGACCAATCTAGTAGGGAGCAAGCGTGTTCGGACAACTGCATACCACCCTGCAGCAAACAGAATGGTAGGAAGGTGGGCAGCGAACATTCAAAGCAGCGATTCGTTGTCATCAGAATTAAGAATGGACCGAAATACTTCCAGTCGTAATTCTTGGCCTGTGTACTTGTTAAATAGAGGACCTGAAATCATCAACAGCTGAATATTTATACGGCACTACTCTTCGAATCCCCGGCGAATTCTTAACACAAGAAGATCCGCCATCAGATCCAAACGCTTTTATGGAAAAATTTAGAGTGCATATGCGCAAGTTGAGACTAGCACCGGCGACTCATCATTCGACAACCAAACATTTTACCACAAGGAACTCTATAGTTGCTTTCTCCGCCAAGACGCAACCAAACAAGGACATGACCAACAATATTCGGGACCTCATAAGGTGATTGACCGGATCGATAAAACGATTTTCACTATCGACATAAACGGAAGAGTTGTCAACATTAACGTTGAACAATTGAAACCAGCTCATCTACCGTCGACAGATTCCCAGCTATGTAATTCACGACAGCAGCTCGATCCATTAATACCTACTCAAACACAACCTAAGACGAACCTAAAACGAGATAGAAAAGTAAAAACATTAACAACAACTTCAACTAATTAAGCTTCTCAGAAGGGAGTATTGTGGGAATACATCCAATACTTCAACGACTCATGCCATGCTTATACTCATTTAACCACTTATATTTTCTCTTTCTTACCTAACATATTTATCTCTTTCATACTTTCTTAGAATTAATAATTTTTGAACAGACACTTCAGATCTGAACGTCGCTAACACAACTTTAATTTAATCCAAATATTATCCAAATATTATTTAATAAAGAATAAGTTTTATTGTGTTTTTTGAAACGATTATCTTTATGATTATCTTGTCGGCTCATTTACAATCTGGGTTAAATTATTAACCTCAGCAAAGATCTCAACATACCTTCCTTCGGGTGTTGTCTGTCCAGAATGTCGAAGCCAACTTCAATTGTGTACATTGAAATCGCCCGCAATGACGATTTCAGTACAAAGATAATGGGTTACAATTCTGGTGATGGAATCAGACAGTGCATCAAACTCATTATAAGTTGAATGCCTGTCCTGGTTAGGGCTTTTGTAAATAAAACAGTAGTGAATTAATTGCCTACGGACATGGAATTTTAGCCAAATAAAATTAAATTCCGGATTGGAACATTGGCCATATTGAGGTAGAAGTTTATTGTGAATCGCATGGGCGTACAATGAAAAAAAGTTGGATCTCAACTCACGAATATTACTCACGTCCATTTTAAAATTCCCACGCATAACAAAAAACAAACACAAAAAACTCAACTCCGACGCCGACTAAGCTGCGCCGCACCGTGTAGATCCTGACGTCAGCTTTCCAAAACAATTCACTGCAGGTGTTATGCCCATACAATGAATTTAAAAAGAAAATTTTATAAAGAAAAAACTGTGCTTTTGTGTGCATTGGAATTTTAATCACTATTCAGTACAATATTATAAATTTCTCTAAACATGGCGTTTCCCGGCTAATAATAAATAACTTCAATTCCCGCAAATATATTGTTTCTGTAGCTCAATAAGTGCATAAAAATCCAGGTCTCTCGATTCCACGTCGTTAAATTTGCGATTTCTCTCTATACTATTTCCCAAATTTAAATTTTGTACGTGGTGAACTTTTCATCTTTTTAACCGAATAGAATAGAATTCCATAGCTTTGCTTTTATAATTAATAAGCTGATTGTTGTAAATACATCGCTTGATTTTAATTTTTATATAGTTTAAATAGCTTATGCAATAAAATGTTAAATCTACCACCATTTTTTAAAATCTACAAAACTTTTTTCTGTTAATCTACCAAATTTTTATGTTAATAATGTTATAAACACTGATGTTATCTAGGAATTTCGTTTGCAGTCATTGACGAAGTTGGAAATATTTAAAAAAAAGTCTTCTAGCTGACTCCTCCTCCATCTTTACTGCTGAAGCTTTCGTCATTCTCAAAGCTTCAATGTTTACAAACAACAGAAAAGCTGCTATCTTCTCCGACAGTATATCAACTAAAAAATCTCAACAAAACCGAAATAATCCAACGCCTAACATATAATCCGAAACAAAAATTTAAAAATCACTTGGGTGCCACGACATGCTGGCAATGAGATAGCAGATAAGACCGCAAAAGAAAACCTTTCAGAACCACTTATCCAATTCCACGTTTTTAATAAAAAAAATAAGCTAGAAGATGCTTTGCCAGACATCCTGGAAATTGAAAATAAATAGTTGGAAAAAATATGTTCATCATTACCCGATAAATATAAATCCAATTATCCTAAAACGTTATATAAGACTTCGACTCGGCCACTCCAACATCACTCACAGTTACCTAATTACGAAAGATCAACAACCGCTCTGTCACCTCTGCAATAACAACGTCCCACTTACTATAAATCACTTAATCAACGATTGCCAGCATATATAACTATATTTAGTATTAATATATTTAAGTTGCCAAGACTTTGTTTTATTTTAATTAGCATTATTTTATTTTAAAAGAGCTAGTAGCTGCTATATATAAATTGTGTAATTTATTACCTGTTAATAAAGTTATAATAATAATAATATTCAAATTCTATCGAAACATGCCATACGCGGATGCCAGAGCGCTTGGTCGGAATAATTGGAAGCAACGTGCAAACGCAAACGATGCATATTTATATAAATTTTAATGGTCATCATATTTCATATCAACTTTTACACTTTATATTTTGGCCGATGGTATCAGACTACCAGTAGCTAACATGAGTTGTCGGTAGAGGCGAATCGCGGTCGTAATAAGTCGGTTCGTTCCTTGAACAAATCCAATGGAGCACTCAGACATAACTATTGGTTTAACATTAATGTACATACATAGTACTACACCAGTTAATCACAATATAGCGCATAGCCAGCAGTATGGCGAAAACCTCCGATTGGATGTTTTACCCAAGAGGTAATATTCTTGCATTCAACAAAAACTCCAGCGGCTCTGTATCCCTGTCTGGGTTTGGAGTCATTTCTGAAAATACGACGGCATTCATTCACTGGTTCCATTTTAGTTCACAGATAGGCATCTAAACTTCAATAACAATTCTTATTATGCAAAAACAATCCACATTGCATTACAGCCTATATTGTGTGTGTGTCCTACCTGAACTTATACAACATAGAAAAATGCCGACGCACTACGATCAACGTACACCCTTTCATTAAAAATAAACAACAACCATCATGGCACTCCATTCAATACCCATTTTAATTTACACAAGCAATAACAATCACTTGTGCATTACAGTATATCTTGTGTACTACCTATACTTCCACGCTAAGTAAAAATACCAACGCACAGCACACATGACATCCATTAAACAAAAAAAACAACAACCAATATGACTTAAACAAATCGCACGACTCTATCCGAGAATCCGACACTATCCGGATAGTCCGGATAATGGATTCTGAATCCGGATCCGGATCCCTATATCCGGATACCTTGAAGCACTAGTTCCCATCTTTTAAGTTGTACCAAATCAAGTACATATAAAGCATAAATAATTTACAAACTTTTTAAAATAAGTGCTAACTAAGATTAATTGTTAAAACCCCGTGGTATATCCGAGTGATATTAACCGAGAATGTGGTGTGCAAATAAGAACATTTACCGTAAGCAACGGCCTCGGTCATTGTAATAACGCCGTGCTACCAATTCTTAATGAAGAAAATTTAGTGAGCCGACGACTATGATATGAGCCGAAGATAACATTAAAATTGAACAAAAAGTGGTCAAAAGTGTGCAAAGTGACAAAGAACAAACAATTTCCTGCAATCAGTGGCTTGAAAACCAATTGAAAGAACTTTAGTTATCAACTATCGGAATCATTGCATTCATTGCTTTATTATAAAATATTCTTCATCACCGCGTTGCGAATGCGAAGACGAAATGCAATTCGATGAATTAAATAATTTATAACAGATCCCCTTTTAATTTTTATTTCAACAAAAGTTTGCTTTTCGCCAACGAAATAACGCTGCCAAATATAAATTAGATTTACTACATACAGTGGCGAGGCATACTATTGTTCAACTCGTTCGCGTCCACTAAACCATATACAAAATGTTCACACTTTTGTCCTTTTTTCGGTCATTCCTTTCCTTTCCCATTTCCCAACTACTGCATCTCCTTTATGCAACACTTCCCATTCAACCAATGTATGTATCTATCCAACTCGTTCAAACCATATGGCAACGAAATGCATCTATTAAAGGCATACAGATTAAAATGGTCGTATCATAGGGATTATTTCGATCAAATATGTTATGAACGAGGAACGTTTTACTAACTGCCATAGCCTTTTTTCCCACTCAACCAATGTATGTATCTAGATCTACCCAAAACCAAATTCGTTCAAACCATTCGGCAACAAAATATATCCATTAAGAGCATACAAAAAAAAACAAAAAGGTCGCACATCATTGGGAATCGAAATTGAAATTTCTTTATTTGGACCTTAATGAATCAGAATTATGTTAACATTTGTGGCATTTAATAAATGTACATTAAATTGATGACTGTAACGTATGGCTTTCTTGTTTAGAATGTAATAAAAATGCCTCATGGCTGTCATACAAGTTATTATTTTGTATACCGTAATCCTTATATTAATTTTGACACATAGTTTGTAACACCCTTTAATATTCGTCGTAGACCCCTAAAACTATTTATATTTATGATCAGGATCAAAACCGTCCGTTTCAACTTTTGAGGCCTTAAAATGTATGATAGGAAGCTAAAATTTGGAACATATACTCCCTAGGGTCTCGGAATGGTATAATGTTAAAAAAAATTAAATACGCCCACTGCCACGCCCACAATATACAAACCAGTTTTAAAGCTGTAGTTGAAGAGATAAAGGGTTAGAACCTTAAAAAAATATGTAGACACTGAACTCCTTTACAAGTTTCTTTGTTTTTTTTATAATGTACGCGCACTAAAGGGACTTTGGATACCCTTATTATAAGGTGACACAGTGCGGGCATTAGGGAAATGAAGGTTAGAGAAAGGTAGAAACCGATGCACGTCGATTTTAAATGTTTGTTAACTATAATGTGAAGAAAAAACAGAGCATTGTAGAGCATTCCACATTCGTATTGTACGGTTAAGAAAAGAATCCTTGTATTTCACTGTCCGTCCGAATATAGGCTTAAGGGTGAACTGATGTGCATTCCTAGCATAGCGAATATTGCAGTTAAACTGCTGTAGGGGTGGAATGCAACTGGCTATTTCGTTTGAGCACTTACGATGGAAGTAGCGATAATACAACGATAGACAGGAGACATTGCGACGATGACTAAGAGAGTCAAGCGATCTTGCAATGTCTCTTTCGTCAATTACATAGTTTAATCGCACGTTGTTGAATCCTGTCAAGTAGCTCCAAATATGTAATTGGAGCACCGGACCATGCGACCTCTGATTTTACTTCCAGCCTTCCTGTGGTTATACGGGTGATCCACGGGTGACCGTTTTATCGCGTTTACTCGTTGGTTCAAAATAGAAAAAACATAGATAATGATGCCTCTACAACAGCATCATCAACTAGAAATGTCAACGACGGACACCCTCGGGCAGAGTCTACACAAATAGATGCTGAGATGAGAAGTTTAAATGAGAATGCGGCTCTTCTAAGGGACTCAATCTCAGAAACAAGCACCTTGTGCAATCAGAGCATGTTGTCAGATGAGCTCGACGACATGGACAAAGACAACACCTCTGACAATGCGGGTTGGAGAGAGTCGGTCTTCGTCAAATTTACTCAATCTGAGTGGCTAAAAGACGGAGAAAACAAAATTCAGGCAAGAATAACACCCAAAAAAGTTGATGGATAGACGGGTTCCGTACGCGATCCGAAGATTATAACCCTCCTTAGTGTAATCCGAAGCGAGCTCGATCTGGCGTGCAATATAAAGTGCTATGTCAGATTAAGGGTTGTACCGGTAGATCTCCATAGTAATCCTCTCAATAATGAAAATATGGTTCAGATACAAGAGAGAATTATGGACATCAGGGTTGAACAACTTGGTGAGGACACTAAACCATTTTTCCGCGGGACTACATTTAAAGCCGGATGACTGATTTTAACCTGCGCTGAGGCAACCACCGCGAACGGGTTAAAATATAATTTCGCAACACTCAAAGAGAAATGTGAACTGGAGGTGATGCTTAAGGTGATGCTCAGGGGTTTCTTTCCCCAAAGTAACGGAGCGGCGAACGAACGGATTCTGACTATGCTTGACGGCCAAAACAAAGGGATCTACACGAGAACGTGGAGAGTCATGCAAAGAACGGACGAGAGAGAGACAGCCCACATGGTATTTGCTATAAATGAAAGCACTATGAAGCGGCTTTCAGGGCTCAGAAGAGCGACCAACCACCAGAAAGACGTTCTCCCTAAGCTTCAAACGTCGAAACCAACGAGGAGAGTGCGTGTAGCTCTCATCACCGTTTATGCAAAATATTATTGAAGACTGGCATGTGTCCGGTGAGGCATCTCTATGTACCTGGCTACACGTTCATGGAAGTTATCGTCATGTCGCACGAGGGAGGTAGATTTTGTGTGAGTCAGAAAGAAAATGGTAGATTGCATCAAGAATCCACCGAAAATCCACTTTCAAGTTGAATTCTCGGTGTAGGCATGAACGTTTCGGTTCAAAACCATAACATTTTTGACAGAAATTCTCATTTGAGATTTTCGTTGGAAGAGTGAAGACCGAATACAGGTACTGGAGATCACAAAATTATTCGATTTCCCAAGAGAAATTTTGTTTTGTTTCCGATTTCAGCGTTCCTCGTCAACATCAGCACTAACATCAGTATCAGTAACAGCCGCTTAAGGAGTTCTCCCACCCCTGCTATGGTAACTGGTTAGTGACAACCTACTCCAAGACCTTAGTAATTTAGCCTTCCACGTAGTTGGATACGCCGATGACCTGGTCTTCATTATTAGGGGCAATGAAGCAAACGAGGTCACTAGATGTATGCAAAATGCACTTAAGTCCTTGATATTGAAATATCTGGGAGTGATCTTGAATAAAAGAATGAATTGGGACTCACACCTAGACAACAAGATTAAAAAAGCATCGAACGCGTTTTGGACCTGCTGCCGCATGTATGGAAGAACCTGGGGTATCTCCCCAAAAACCACTCACTGGATCAATGATAAGGCCCATTATAACATACGCTTCTATTATATGGTGGAAACAACCATCCGCGATAATCAACCTTAACAAAGTACAACGGTTCGCATGGATTTGTATCTCCGGTGCTATGAGAACCTATTCCACGGCGGCCATAGAAACTCTAATAGGATTCATAAAAAAAGTGGCAATATGCAACACCGTAAGTTTAAAACAAACAAAAGAGGACACCAACGAAAGAGTAAACACCTCGCACTAATGCAATTGCTATCGGAAATCCCCGAACTCGACATGATCTGCGCGGTCACAGATCAAACAACAAAAACAGATCCACTGAAATCAAAAACAGAGAAGCATGGGTTGGCAACAACCCATTAAATTGCTAAAAAGGCCTAATATCCTATACGGATGGTTCAAAAATGGACTCTGGGGTGGGGGCTTGTATTCATGGACCAAACAAAAATGTCTCAATAACCGTGGGAAAAAGTCCCAGTGTATTTCAGGCAGAGCTTCATGCTATTAAGGACTGCGTAAACCCTATTAACATGTTATGAATTAAAGGCGGATCCATATATTCACGGATAGCCAAGCATCTATAAAAACCCTTCGATCGCCAATTATTGATTAGTATGGCCAAAAGAGAATAAAAGAAACAATTTTCATCCCCTTATGTATAATCAAACGTCACGTACGACAAAAATAGTAGCGTATGAAAACACTACTTATCGGTTCACACACAAATAAAGGAAAAATGGAGCATTTACTCGACCTTTTATAAAGGGATTATAAGGGATAAGGATATGCTGGTACACACATGTATGTTTACACAAGAAATGCATATGCAAAAGGAAGACAAAACCAATTTTATTTCTTAAAATTCATTTGTTAAAGATTGGCCAACTTATTCTAACTGCTATTCAAATAAAGAGTGTTAGAATTTAATAAAATGTTAGGACAAATAATCGTTTCTTGGAAATAAAATTCAATATATAAAATTCATACTATATTGCTAGATACTTTTATCATGTTTGTGATTGTTTTTAATTATTTTCCATAAATAAAATAATATAAAATTTTCCTCTCGAATAAATTCAAATTGGTTAAAGAATCCGCACTAATTTTGTACCGGATAGAACACATGGAAATTTGTATGTTTACCAATTTTTTAACAATTTATAAACACTGAAACAGATGTGAAGGGAATTCATGTCAATTCACGTGCTACAAAATATCTATATTGCTAAATTCTCTGCACCAACATTGTATGCGTTATGCGCATACGGTGATTTCTTTTGGAAAGCTGACGTCACGATCTACAGCAACGAGTGAGCAACATTCGTGGTATAAGTGTCAATCTTTTCCCATTCTACGTCCACGTGAATCTCAGAAAACCAGCTGTTTTGGCACTTAAGAAAATTAATTAAAGGAGTTAAGTCTGCCTGGGTATAACTTAGTGCCATTATTCTTTTCCCATCGTCGTTTATATTCGTAGTGATGTAGCCTACCAACTTTTACCTCAAGACGGCCAAAGTTTCAACCCAGAATTTAATTTTATTTGGCTAAAATTCCATGTCAGTAGGTAATTAATTCATTTACTGCTTTATTTACAGAAGCCCTAACCAGGACAGGCATTCGACTTATAATTAGTTTGATGCACTATCTGATTCAATCACCAGAATAGATACCCATTATCCTCGTAATGAAATCGTCATTGAGGGCGAATTTAATATACACAATTCAAGTTGGCTTCGACATTCTAGACAGACAACACCCGAAGGAAGGTATGTCGAGATCTTTGCTGAGGGCAATAATTTGACCCAGCTTTTAACCCGGTCAAAACGCCAACACTCTGGCGTTTACCTCTCACCCTGATAAATACACTTTAAATGTATTATGGCCTCTAGGGTCGTAGTATCGTAGTATTTCTCGTACAAGAACAAGCTCCTAAAAGAACTGTATGGTAATAAGAGAAAGCCAATTGGGAAGCTTTAAGCGGTTTCTTTAGGAGTTTTAACTGTTCGTTGTACTTCCTCGACAAAGACATGGATGCCGCTGCCGATATGATTACAAATATAATTCACCTGGGTATGAAACGGAGAAGGAGTATCAAACCTTAAGAAAACGCATGGTGTGAATTGAGCTGTAAAGAAGCTATCAGGGCTAAAGAGGTAAGTTTTCGGTCATTTAAGGCTAACCCAACTGACGAAAAACCGAAAAAGTTCTAACGAGCCAGAAATGACTGCAATGCCCACATTCATCGTGTCAAATTCATCGTGTCAAATTCTCCTATGACCAAAAGTTGAGGCAAAAAAAAACTACAAAGTCCCACTGGGAGTAACAACTTTTGGTCGTTTGTCAAGAATATTAAAAACTCGGCCACGTCATCTATCCCGACAATCATTAGCAATGACATCCCAGTTGTCAGGTCTTCGGATAAAGCCAATCTGCTTGCTGCTCATTTTGCAGCTAGCTCAACGCAGCCAGATTGGGCTTTATCTCCCCCTGTACTCGAGCGCGTAAAATATTCTATGGAACCAATTTTCGCACTCGTACAGTATCAAGAGTACTTCATTATCTTAACATACACAAATCCGGTGGTCCAGATGGTATTTTCCCTATCGTTATGAAGAGGTGCCATATGCCACACAGCTCGTGAAACAATGGAAATGTTGAAGGATGAATTCGGTGAGCAGATCATGCGCCTCTTGATTTTTTCTTGTGGGGTTATGTAAAGTCATTAGTCACGATTGAAGCCTTACAGGGCAACATACCCGAAATGCTCGAAAAAGTGACACAAAATTGGACCTGTACCATTTAAAGCGGAACCGCGGACAACATTTACATGAAGTTGCCTTTAAAACCTAAATTGCAAAGGTCTATTTATCGATTACAATAAAAATTTTGAATATTTGATGCAAATTTCAGTGCTTTTTTCGATTTTTAAAAAAATTACGCCTACAAAATCAACCTTTATTTACAGGAAAAATATTAAGAGTTTCGATACTATCAACCAGAGACGATTCTTTAAGTAAATCGCAGTTGAAGTCGCCGACTACTACCATAAGAGGAGATATAAATGATAACTCATCTAAAGTATTAATGCAAACTACTATGACTGAAAATCAAAAACAAATGACAGTCAAAGTTTCATAGATGCCAAGTCGTGATGCCAAGTCGTTTTGATGAATTTTCTTAGCGGCGATGAGCGTTCGCTTGTGTAATCTTATGTATGCTTACCAAAAAAAACGGCATTTAATGCAGACACTTTTGAAATTTCTGAAGATTTGACTGTTATAATAGGTGTTAGTTATTATAGTCATAAAATTGATATACATTAAATTGTTAGAATATGTAGGTGTTAATTTGAATCGATATAGCTCTCTACATTTTTTACTTTATTTTACTTCTTTTAAAAAGGACCTTTATTTTGAAATTGAAGCAATAAGCGGCTTTTTTTATCAATTGAAAATTATTTTTATATATGTACCTCATATTG
Source organism: Ferdinandea cuprea (assembly GCA_963576555.1). NCBI lineage: Eukaryota > Metazoa > Arthropoda > Insecta > Diptera > Syrphidae > Ferdinandea > Ferdinandea cuprea. The sequence continues at coordinate 88,098,026 of OY754958.1, read as the reverse complement.
AAAAAAATAAAATAATAAATATAGAAAATTGTAATTTTTAAAAGAAGTAAGGAAAAGTAAAGTAAATACAACTTTTTAAATTAATTCGGCAGTATTATTAACAAAATGGTAATTGTTTGATAAACTATGCACTGCGCCATCCAAGTCACAAATTTAGTTCGGTGTGAATGAAATTGTTAATGTTTATCGATGCAATGGAGAATACATGCCAACATTTTCCAAAGAGATCCATTACCATTGGAAACTTTGCTACAATTTCTCTACCAATTTTATATTACAAATGTTGTCATATCAAAATCGAGAGCAAAATTGATTTATCTATATTTTTGGTTGTTTTATTAAAAAAATGCTCATATGGATAGATATTCCTGAAGATCAGACGCAAAAAATGTGGTACAGCAGCAACTCAAGTTATATGAAGTTAAAGTCAATAATTACAGGTATAACTCCTCTAAATGATATAACTTCAGAAATATAAGATATAGCTAGAAAAACTACTCAACATATTTTGTAGACCTAAATTAATTAGACAAAAAATCTAAGCATCATCGTGTGCTTTTATAAGCCCACATTAAGGCTATGACGCCTGAAGGCCAACATCAAGAAGAGAAAGGACTTTGCAGAATGGAATCTGAACAGACAGCACTGGAAAAATGTTTTATGGTATTGTTTCAACAATTTGAACATTTTTTAAAGAAAAATGACCTTTTTTATTTAAGCCAACTTTTGATAAAGAAATATCAAATTGCCTATGAGAAACTCAATTTCTAAAATCAATCCAATATTAGTTACAGCTTTTAAGAGTATAATGTACTTTATCTTTCTACTTCAAGAGTTACGTTAATCATATACCCATCACTAAGACACTATTAACCCAGAACGCGCCAGCCCAACATATACAAATTTGCACAGCTTGCAACGCAGTCGTCGACATAAAACACATTTTGGGATTAGGACAATGTTCACTGCTCAGTTCAATCATAAATTATATTTTTTTAAGAAAAATATGTTATTTCGATGTAAAAGCTCCAGCAACAGAAAACGTATTTATTATTAATGAATTTGTAAAACTTTTAAATATCTCCATTTAATTTATATAAATGAAAACGTAATAATAGTTAGTATTATATAAGTATCTCTTATTTAGAGCCGTTAGTCCGTAATAAAATACTTTATTTCAATTGCTAAAACTCAATTTACGCATGAATTTGTGCGAACTGAGAGTGAAATAAAAATATTTAAATTTATATTCAATACGAGTGCGAGTAACACAACATGGCGATAAAATGTAACAAAGCATCCTTTTCATTGCCACCGAATCGAAGGCGTTAATGTAACCAAACGTAAATAATTGTTGTTTTAGTTATAACAAATTACAACTCAAGTTTTTGAGAATTGAATTTCGTGCAATTTATCTTACAAAGGCGGACGGACATATGATATAATGTAGTACTAATGAGGAAAATTTTCCAATGCACAGCGAACACTATACTGAGCATTCCCTCTAATTATTGAAAAAATTCCATTAACACATAACATTTGAAGTCTAAAAACAAACTTAAATAAATATTTACTGGCAAACACGAATTCACAGACATATATTTTGTAATGCATCATATACATTAAAAGTTTTAACAATTAAACAGAACAACACAGATTTAGTAGGCATATTTTTTTACCCGTACACAGGAAATAAATTGATTATAAATTATAATACCAAGATGAATAATAGATTTTGTTTTTATTTTTACCAAAGAAAAAAATATGTGTATATATATATAAAACACTGTCACGCCGACGCAGTAAACGCTACTAACTTTCGTAATGAAAATCAACCCTACTGGCGAAACGAAATAAATAAAATCGATATGTACTATATGTGGGGTTGGTGTGCACATTATCATCCCTTCTTATACAGTTACGCATGCATCCTAACTTTTAAAACATAATATCTCAAAGCTGGTTTGTGTATTAGTAAGAGAGATGAACAGTCATCCCTACTGATAAACAAAATATTAAACACGATTATTTATAATATGAAACCGAAAAAGGATGTTTTTTTAACATTTGTATGATGATGATTATGATTTACACTTTATAAAAACTGTAATATAAAAAGGTGCTCATTAACTCAGTTCAATTCACCATTCGGCTTTTTATTACCGCCTTTTAAAAATGCGATATTTTTAAAGGCGATTTAAAAATTTTACATGACCGGCTTAATAAATATAATGTAATTAATTATATTTGATTGTTAATTTCTCTTAGTGCCTGGCTACACGTTCATGGGAATGATCGTCATGTCGCACGAGACAGGTAGATTTTATGTGAGTCAGAAAGAAAAGGGTAGATTGCACCAAGAATCCACCGAAAATCCTCTTTCGATTTGAATTCTCGGCATGGGCATGAACGTTTCGGTTCCAACCCATATCACTTTTGACATAAATCCTCATTTGAGATTTGTGTTGGTAGAGTGAAGACTAGAGAACACAAAAGTATTCGATTTTCCAAGAGAAATTTTGTTTTATTTCAGATTTCAGCGTTCCCCGCCATTCAAATTGTTTCATTCTTATGAGACTTTTTAGTGTGTGTAGCCAGGCACTTAGAGAATGCATTGAACTACATTTGTGGTATTGCTTAATAAACACCAGGTGTGTTTAATAAACATAAGCTACACAGAAAAAATAAATAAATAACTAGAAAAGTAGAGGGTGTTTTATGAACCCAATATCTGCAATGATTGGTTTTATATGTCTGTAAACTATTATACGAATAAAATGAAGAAATAATTGTTGACATTAATCGCCAAGATGGTTTATTGGTTTGTTATTCTGTCAAGCTATTTTGTCTGTTCAGACAATTTTTTTAATTTGATATGAAATTTACTTTATTCGAAAGATAATCTTCTGGCATTATAATTTAAATATGATTTCTGCCCAAATGGGTTTCATTCGTGTTGCTTGGCGGTGAGATGTGACTCAATGTCGTCCCCTACTGAAGGTGTAGTGTTTTACGTTAAGGAAATATGGAAAACAGATATTTATTAAAGTTCGGAAAGCATATTTTACTATTTGCTAGTGTAAATAGGTTACCAATTTCTTCGAAAAGTGGTTGTGTGATGAGGTTCGGAAGTGTATGTAAAAAGTAAAAAAAAAACAATAATAATAATGGAGGACTTAAATTGGCTATTATATGAATTGTATTACATATTTAAGAATTTTGCAATTTAAGTTATAGTTCGTGTAGTCAATAAGTAAATGAACCGTTAATAATAGTCTGCACATCAAGAATTACAGGTTATTTTCATCATGGTCGCTTTTTGACTATGTTCTTGAGGGGGGCGATATCAAATACAAATAAAGTGAAATCTAAAGTGGTAGATATGTTAAAGATCAGTGGCATAAGGTCGTTGGTGGCAGCAGACGAGAGAGGGGGGAGAAGTGCCAGCTCACTAAGGCTTTCGGACGGTGGCCGAAGAATTCTACAGATAAATCAACGGCGGCGTCCACAGTTGCAGTTAGTTGGAACAAGTGATCTCCCTATATGAGCTGCTTCGACTTCCAGGATCCAGGAGATACGATCAGGAACTATGAAAAGACAAAATTGCGACATTTATAACAGTTGTAACAAAAGATTGCACGTGTTAGGATGCGGATTCATCGTGTGAAATCGGCTTGGATCCAAAGTAATGCACTTCAAGCCGATAAGTGATCGTCTGGCTGTGATCCGCATCAGAGCTACATTCCAAAACATTAGCCTAATATGTGCACACGCCCCTACCGACGAGGCTGAGGACCCTATCAAGGAGGAATTCTATGACCTCTTGGCCGGAGCCTACGGAGCCTGATGTCAAAATTGTACTCGGGGACTTCAATGCTAAAGTCGGCAAGGAAAACATCTTCGGCGGATTAGTTGGTAAGCACAGCCTCCACGAAACGACAACAGATAACGACTACCGACTAATTGACTTTGCAGCAGCTTGTAATACGGTGGGTGGCACTAGGTTTCCGCGACTAAAGATCCACACAGCAAACTCGCGCTCTCCAAATTGTCAACCAAATCGACCATGTGCTAATCGATGCGAGGCACGCATCCAACATCTTGAACGTGCAAATTTACCGAGGGGCAAACGTCGACTCTGACCACTTTCTTGTTGCAGCTAGATTCAGAGCTCGACAGTACAACGAGAAGCTGCGAACTGCCCAAAAGAAGAAATTCGACGTTGGAAGCCTAAGCACATCTGGAGTCGCCAGAGCCAACAAAGAGCGCCTGAGTGAGAAACTCCCCACCGTGAATTCACCTATCACAGACGCCAACAACCAGTGGTCTCAGTATCTCGACATCATCAAGGAGGTAGCCGAAACCACCATAGGATACCAGCCACCCCGAAAAAAAGCCCGTGGTATGATGATGTTTGCGTATACCGGAAAAAAGTGACAGAAGATGCACACATTAGAAGGCTGCAGAGTAAAAGAAGGGGAGGAAGGGACGAGTACCGAGCCAGGAGAAGGGAGGAGAAGAAGATCCTGCGTAGGAAGAAGAGAGAGCACGCAGTCTCCCAGCTCAAGGAGATCGAAGAGTCCCCAAACGAAACAACATCCGGAAGTTGTATAAGAAAGCCAAGCAACTGGCTGCTGGCTTTAAGACGCAGGCTCTTCGTAACAGCGATGGATACCTAGTCACCGTTGGGCAGGGAATATTAGATGTTTTTTAAGCAGCATTTACAGCAGCTGCTAAACAGACAAATGGGGCAAGAAGAGAACCCACGTCCAGTCAATGAAGAACCAGTCCGCCCAGAATAGGCTTAGCTATAAAAAAGCTAAAGAACAACAAGGCCGCCGGCTCTGATGGTCTACCTGCAGAGCTTGGTCACGGAGGTGATTTTATGGTAGGGCGCATGCACCAAATCATCAACCAAGTTTGGGTGGAGGAAAGCATGCCCGATGACTGGACCATCAGCTCCATATGTCCCATCTACAAGAAAGGCGATCCTATGTCTTGCAAGAACTATCGAGGCATATCCCTTGTTAATGTCGCATTTAAGATCCTATCCAACGTACTGCGTGAATGTCTCGAACCTTTCTGCAACACACTAATCGGAACGTACCAGTGTGGCTTTTGGCCCTGCAGATAACAGTAGACCAAATCTCTACACTAAGGCAAATCCTGGAAAAGACCAACGAGTTTTAAGTCGATTCATCGTCAGGAGCTTTTTGTGGCGATGGCCGAATTCGGGATCCCGTCAAAACTGATCCAGATGTGTCACATGACACTAGATAACACGCGGTGCAATTTGCAGTTTGGCAGCAGCTAATCTGAACTCTTTCAAACATGCACCGGACTTCGGCAAGGAGATGTGCTGTCGTGTGATTTCTTCAATCTTGTTCTTGAGCAGATAGTGCGCAGCGCAGGTGTCAACACGGAAGGCACTATCTTCAACAGATCAGTCCAACTGCTGGGGTATGCGGACATCGGTCGATCCCAGCGTGCCGTGATAGAGGCTTTCACGTCTATTGAAGAACAGGCGAAACTAGTTGGACTTGAAGTGAATGAGGACAAGACTAAATATATGCTATCAACAAACAAACAATCATCTGTCCACCGACTAGGACAAAATGTCACTGTTGAAAGCAGCAACTTCGAGGTAGTTAAGGAGTTCATCTACCTCGGGGTAAACATCAACCCCACAAATGACATCTTAGTGGAGATCCGTCGAACAATTACCCTAGGAAACCGCTGCTACTTCGGTTTGGCAAAACAAATGGGTTCAAAACTCCTAACGCGAAGGACAAAGTGCATGCTCTACAGGACCCTTATCCTGCCGGTTCTGCTATACGGCGCCGAGTGCTGGACGATAAGCAGGAAAGGAGAGCTAATACTGGGATCTTTTGAAAGAAAAATACAACCGCGAACTCTATAAGTTGTACCAAAATGTAGATGCAGTCCGAAAAGCCAAAGCTCGACTAGATTGGCTCGGCCACATCGAGCGACTAGAAAGACCGAACCTCCGTTTTAAAGACTAAGCCATCGCGGATGCCAGAGCGCTTGGTTTAGACAACTGGAAGCAGCGTGCCCGAGATCGCAGAGGATGGAAGGCTGCCGTATCTCAGGCAGGGACTCTTCACGGGTCGGGAGCCCGTTAAGTAAAGTAAAGTAAGTAGGTCATGAGAACATATTGAAAAAAAAACTACACTTAACATTTGCATTATTTGAAAGACTATTGCAAACGTCCTATTAGAGAGTATGAAAAAAGTATTGGATGATTTAAAATGCGTTAGATATGTTGACCTAATGGGCACAAACAAAACATATGTGACCAATAATGTTTAATGTAGGGTATAGCAAACTTTGATTCGCTTTACAGCGACTTAAAGCTTTGTTGTGCCAAAGCTCGCGAACAACAAATTTGTAAAACTAAATGTCGCTTCAAAGCATGCGCTCTTGGGAGATTGGAATGTGTGGAAGCAAAAGCTCTGTTTTCGTTAGCATGTTTCTTATGTTTTGTTATATCTATCCATAATTTTTTGAAAATGTATCCATTTCGAAAATAAACGGATACTTTAACATATAAAAATATTGAAATCCAAACAAAGTACTCAGCACAGAACGAAAATCATTTGTAACATCAGAAAAAAAGTATACTTAATTTTTCTCATAATAATCTAACTCATATCCGTTAAATGAACTACATAATATGTATAAAAATCTGTCAAGTATGAAAGGACAAGTATCAATAATATTCAATTGCCTTTAAAATAATCAAATAAATATATGAAATGCCAAACAGTTGGAAGTTGCTAAACGTGTGCCCATAGTAGAGACTAAGTATACTTCTGCGTTGCGCTGGACTTTACATTATTTAGACTTCTTCTGTGACTTTATTATTCTGAGATCACATTTTGGTAAACCACATAAGTACTCTTTAATTTTACACAATCTGTCAAACAACGATTAAAATGCGGCAGTGCGATTTGGCATTAAAGAACAAAACAGTGCAATAAAAAGAGTCGTTTTTGATTGTGTTTTAGTAACAGAATGCAAGTTGTTTGTATATGTTAAGTGTCAGTGAGTTAAATAGAGATATTCGTAGTATCCGGTATGTGAATATTTTCTAGTCGGTTAACAAGCTTTTAAATTTAAGTGTATGAGTTATTCACATGATTTAATGAAACCAATAATATTTTAAAATTTATAAAAAATAAGAAAGATAAAGGGTGATTTTTTAGCTGGTTTGGTTTTGGCAACACTGGTTTTGACAGCTGACGTGTGTTTAGTACCTTGTGTCACTGTCAAACAGCTTCAGTTTGGTTTGCAATTTAACCATGGATCGTCTTACAAATGAACAACGCTTGCAAATTATTGAATTTTACTATCAAAATTCGTGCTCGGTTCGAAATGTTCATCGCGCGCTGCTTCCATTTTATGATCGGCATTCTCGACCTTCTGAGCAGTCTATTCGGAAGATTGTGACCAAATTTCGCACCAAATTTACTTTGTTGGACATTAAACCACCAACACGTTTACGTACTGTGCGTATTGAAGAAAATATTGCGGCCGTATCAGCTAGTGTGACAGAAGACCGCAAAATGTCGATTCGGCGCCGTTCCCAGCAGTTAGGCCTTTGTTAAAGCACTACGTGGAAAATTTTGCGGAAGGATTTGGGCGTAAAGCCTTTTAAGATACAGCTGGTGCAAGAACTAAAGCCAGGCGACCTACCACAACGCCGAATTTTTGGTGAATGGGCTCTTGGAAAGCTGGCCGAGGATCCGCTTTTTTATCGAAAAATTGTGTTCAGCGATGAGGCTCATTTTTGGTTGAATGGGTACGTAAATAAGCAAAATTGCCGCATTTGGAGTGAAGATCAGCAAGAAGCATTGCAACAGCTACCAATGCATCCCGAAAAAGCCACTGTTTGGTGCGGTTTATGGGCCGGCGGCATTATTGGGCCATATTTTTTCAAAGATGATGCGAATCGCAGCGTTACTGTCAATGGTGAATGCTACCGAGCGATGATAACAAACTTTTTTTTGCCCGAAATGGAAGTTCTTGACTTGCATGATATGTGGTTTCAACAAGACGGTGCCACATGCCACACAGCACGCGAAACAATGGCGCAATTGCGAGGCGAGTTTGGTGAACAGTTAATTTCACGTTTCGGGCCGGTCAATTGGCCGCCTAGATCGTGCGATTTGACACCATTAGATTATTTTTTGTGTGGGTATGTCAAGGCTAATGTGTATAGGGACAAGCCCGCTTCGATTGACGCACTGGAAGCCAACATCCATGCATTCATTCGTGAGATACCGGCCGATATGTGTGAAAGAGTATGCCAAAATTGGACTCAGCGGATGGGCTACCTGAGACGCAGCCGCGGTCAACATTTGCATGAAATTATCTTTAAACATTAAATTGCAAGGTTCAAACTATCGATTCAAATAAATATTTCATTCATTTTTTCGAATTTTTTGTGTTTTTTTTTAAAAAAAGTTCTAAACCTCTTAAAAAATCACCCTTTACAAATGTGTTGAGCGTAAGCATGATAAATGACGAATCTCCAGCTCAGTTTCGACCGGTGAATATGTGACCAAAAGAATTTTTCATTCGCGGATTTGTAGATCGCGTCTGTATTATGTGGATTGTGAATAAAGAGTGACAGTTCGCAGCAAGAATTTTTCAGTTCGCGGAGATAGGATGTTAGATCAATTATATACAATGCTATTGTGGTAGAAGCAATAGAAATTTTCTATTCATAAATACATTAAAATTGATTTGTTCGCGATTCGCCTATACGCAATTCGCTCTCATGTAAATAGTCCTTTACTCTTGGATGTTTGTCAGACGTTCGCAAGAGGTGGGGCAGCTAATAAAAACTTTCAGGTGGTACAGGTTGGGATTTGAACCAGCGACCTCTCGCTTAGTGGTCCAACGCACTTACCACTAAGCCACTGCACCCACGAAATTGGTGACCAAACCACAAGAATCAGTACTGGGTGCATTACTTTTTATTTTTCATGTAAATGAAACACATAATATTATTCAATTGGGAATCCTACAAATATTTGCTGGTAATGGCTTATTATATGTATCGACTAATAATGTTAAACAATTAATTTTGACATTCATCAAATAAATAAATAAATTAAGTCTGAATATAAGTAGAACCAAATGCATAGTCCAAATGTTGTAATAAAAAGAGAGAAAATTGATATTGATAGGTAAATAAAGTACTATGGCATTATAATTGATTTAAATTTAAATTTGAATAGCCATACTGTCGTATGCCTAGCATTAGAATTCATAATACATGTTGTACCACAATGGACCTTACGTAGGTTTCAGTCTGTCGGACCTTCCCGGCGGACATCCTGTATAAATATATATAAAAATATAAAGTTCTTCGAATGCACATATTACGGTTTGTTAGAGAATTTGAAAAATTTATTACATAAACAAATTATGGCTTGTTAGAGAATTTGAAATGTTTATTACATAAAAATTACGTTACGTATGTAAATATATTTAAAAACACATTATAAGTTACCTAATGGTGCATTTTTTGCTCTTGCTAATATATACTATATATTTACTTTCTTTCTTTCTCTTTGAAATAATATGTTTACGCACCTTGTCGGATTGCACCTCTTCTATTAAGGTGAGATTTTAGTAAAAAGAAATTAAATTTTTGGTTACCAGGTAAGAAAAATAGAAAGATTGTATTCGATGCAATTTCCCATTTTCGAAAATATGAGTCCACAGAAAATGTCCCACGTCAAAAAAGAACACGCAAAACCTCACATCGCATCGACAATTGTACGGCCTTCGAAAGCGGACTCCAATAAGAACGCCAAGGTCATTCAAGGTGAAAATATGGAACGATCTGGCGTAGATATATCAAAGAAAACGGTCGAACGCATGGAACCGTTGTTCAATTGGACTCAAAGAAAATGGCGCTTCGAGTTTGCTAAAAATTATACTAATTGGACTACAAACCAATAGAAATTTGTATTGTGGAGCGACGAATCGAAGATAAATCGGACTGCCCCCGGCGGCATAAGTAATGTAAACCATGGCGGTGGATCAGTTTTCGTTTAGGAATGTTTTTCGTGGAACGGCGTTGGCATAATTCATCCTATTGTAGGAACTATGAAAAAAGAACAATACGCTGACATATTGGAAAATGTTATTCCAAAATTGGCCGGAGAACACATGCCGGTTATTTGGCCATTGCTAAGTCCTGACTTAAATCCCATCGAACAACTTTGGTGCGATGTTAAAAATGTCGTCAGTTAGAAAAACATTAGGAATTCGGATGTTTTGTTCGAAAAATTATCCAATCAATGCAAAGATGATGTGAAGATGTTTTGAAGCATAGAGTATTTCCGACAAAATATTAGCCATTCAAAAACACAATACTAGGTTCCATTATTTTATGTTAAGTTTTTCTTACATTTTTGTTATTGTTTTTCTCGCGTTTCTAATTAGGTGTCGCAGTCAAATCTCAGTATAAAGTTAGGTTCAAAACCAAATGTA